>CM036922.1:11385265-12840265 GCA_020800305.1 Porphyrio hochstetteri
TGCTGGTGATCTCTGTGCCCACAGAACACTTGGTGCCTGTCCCCTTTTTAATGGAAGTTGAACAGGAATAGTGCCCAGCCCACCCCCTGCTCCCACTTGTGTCTCATTGGCCTTGACTGCAGTGAAGGGATCATCCTGGGGACGCACCATGAAAAGGGAGCGTTCACCTTCTGGTCCTACGCCATCGGGCTGCCCCTGCCCAGCAGTGCCATCCTCAGCTGGAAGTTCTGCCACGTCCTGCACAAGGTCCTGCGCGATGGCCACCCCAACGTGAGTGTCCCTTGTGAAACGTCCTTCTGGCAAAGAGACATTTTTGGCTTTTGCTGATGTTCCCCTGCACAGAGGGTGGGTTTCCTTCCCTGCAACAACCACCTTTCCTGGATCTTGGAGCTGCACAGCGCTCTCTTACCTTGCATCTTTGAAACCTCCCCCCACACAAAACCTCAGCCCCTGGTTGCCGCTGAAGGCCTTGAACATCCTCTCCCAAAGCTGGAGCGGTGTGAGGGGCCAGATCTGTCCCCTTCCTCAGCTTCGGAGCAGGCAGGCAGGCGCTTGCCCAGCTCCATGCCAGGCCCACCATGCCTCATCCCTCCCGATTTTGCCCTCAGGTCCTCCAGGACTGCCAGAGGTACCGCAGCAACATCCGAGAGACGGGAGACCTGTGGGTGAGTGGGGCGAAGCGGATGTTTGCGCCTTCCTGGGGGCTTTGGGGTGGATGCTCGAAAGCATCATGGGCACGAGGCGGGTAAAGCACCCGAGTTATTGAAATAATGGGTCATCTCTGACACCACTGGGTGATGGTTACACAAGAGGGCAAGAGCTGTAGGGCCGGCATGCATTCGCTGGCGTGCATGGACTCTGCCAAAGGCTGGTTGCATTGCCTGGGATTCACTGTGTTTCCCTCTGTGGCTCTGGCAGGGCCATTTGCACGACAGGTATGGGCAGCTGGTGAGCATCTACACACGGCTCCTCCTCACCAAGATCTCCTTCCACACCAAGGTGAGAGACTGCTGCCTCCACACCCTGCCATGCCGGGGTACAGGGCTTCACTGGGGCTTGTGTTGATCAACACTGTACTGGGCATTGGTGAGGCTGCACCTCGAGTGCTGTGTCCAGTTCTGGGCCCCTCACTACAAGAAGGACATTTAGGTCCTTGAGCATGTCCGGAGAAGGGCAACCAGGCTGGAAGGGGCTGGAGGGCAAATCCTATGAGGAGCAGCTGAGGGAACTGGGCGTGTTCAGCCTGGAGAAGAGGAGGCTGAGGGGAGATGACCTCAGTGCCTCCACTGACCTGACAGGAGGGTGCAGAGAGGTGGGCGATGGTCTCTTCAGCCAGGTGACAGGAGATAGGACAAGGGGAAATGGTCTCAAGCTGTGCCAGGGCAGGGTCAGATCAGATGTTAGGAAAAAGTTCTTCACTGAAAGAGTTGTGGGGATGTGGAACAGGCTGCCCAGGGAGGGAGTTGAGTCACCGACCCTGGATGTGTTTAAAAAAAGGGTAGATGAGGTACTTAGGGATATAGTTTAGCACAGGACAGGAACGGTTGGACTCAATGATCTTAAAGGTCTTTTCCAATCTTGTGATTCTGTGAACAAAAATACTAGCAGCAACTGCTGGGTTTGGTTCTTTTTTTTCCTTTTACAAAGCATCCAGAGTTCCCACCGGGCCTTGAAGTGTCAGATGAGGTGCTGGAAAAGACCGCGGGGACAGACGTGAACAACATGTGAGTGTCCTGGTAGGAGCAAAGCAACTGGTGCATGGTCACCGGCTCTGCGGCATCCTGCTCCTGAAATGGGTCCCATACAGGGCAGCCAGTGGCGACTTAGAATTCAATTGGACGGTGCCTGATTCCTCCTGCACCCACAGAGTGGTCAGGAGCGTAAATGCAGGAAGCAAACCCACCAAATTCTTGTCAGTCCAAGCCCTCGCTGTTCCGAGGACCCACAGTGAACATGAGCATCCAGAGCAAGGATGTCTCTGCTGCCAGGTGCTAGATTTTGGGGGTGGTTTTTTTTGGCAGATTCCAGCTGACGGTCGAGCTGTTTGACTACCTGGACTGGGAGCTGAAGCTGTCGGAGTCAGGTGAGGAGGCGGCAGGTCCCTCCCGCTCGCCCCGGGGCTCTTGAGCAATAGTTTCACTCTTTGGTCAGGAATGGCATTCCACCTCTGAGGCTGAGGGCAGAGGCTTAGGTCCTTCCTTCTCTTCCTCCCATGAGGTTCCTGAGGTTATTTCTCAGCCAGATTCCCCCATCAATGCTCCAGAGAGCCAGTCTGTAGGAAAATATTTAAGGAACGTGGCTGGTTTCAGCCCACCTGAGCGATGTGGGGTGTTGTTTTCAGCGCAGCGCTGCTCTGAATAGGTTTTTCTTTCTATTTGCTGCGACCATGTTAATCCTAAGCATTGCCCAAATCCTTTCTGTCCTCCCCCAAGCAGAGGATGGGGCCTGTACCTCTTTTGAAACACTCATTTCCCCTCATTGAAATACCTCCAGGGAGAAGGGGAGTTCCTGCATTTCCTTGCCTCCTTCTCCAGGAATTTTTGGGTGGCTTAAAAATGCAGCGGTTTCTTCCTCTGTTGCAAGTCAGGAACCACGGAGCTGCCCTGGAAAACAAGGCACAGAGGGAGAGACCGTGCTCCCGGCAGGCTCTTGCTTCTCCTCCTGACCCAGTTATACAGAGAATTTATATTCATAAATACTTTAAAGCTGAGCGGGGAAGAAGCCAGGGTGGATATGTTGGCTGGATTGCTGCCAAGGGAAGGGATCTGTTTCGGAGCCGGGGCAGGCGAGGCTGCGATGCCACGGGCTCGACCCCTGCACAGTTAAATAGAGCAGAGCAAAACCCCTCACCTTCTACCCCAGCTGCATTGTGCAGCCACCCTGCCCTTGCATCGTCCTGTGGTTAAATCCCTCCTTTTTGGGGTCAGGGTATCCAGGACAGAGCTGGGTACCCCTTCCCTCTGACACAGCAGTCCCTGTGGGTGTTGTTTTTACGCAGAGAGGGGTTATCCCCAGCTCTGTGGAGCAGGCTGAGCAGCAGCCCCAGCGTTTACCCCGTGTCCTGGTGCAGCCACGTCTGTCGTGGTTAATGATCAAGCTGAGCTGCCTGGAGCGGGGCGGCTCTGCAAACACAGCCCGGCGCCTCACCACGCTCAACCCTTCAGTTTTCAGGCAGCTCAACACCTCGATGGCGGTGTCGCAGATGTCAGCGGTGCAGTGCCGCCTGGCCCCCCTCATCCAGGTCATCCAGGACTGCAGCCACCTCTACCACTACGCCGTCAAGTTGATGTTCAAGCTGCACTCCTGTGAGTCCCCAGGGATGTGTCCCACGTTGGTCTTTTCCCTGGGTCAGGCTTCTGGCTGGGTTCTTGGGGATCAGACTTCTGCGGATGCGTGCATCCATCACCATGTCCTGGTATCCCCCTGCTCTATGGACCTGCTCCATCCCACACAGACATCCCAGATGAAGGAATTGGAAGGACTCATCCTTGCTTAATTCAAACCCATGTGCTTTGGCTCACCAGCACCCTGCACGGGATTGCTGTGCAGCGCAGCACCAGGGGCCTTCTGCAGTTCTTTCAGGGTTTCTCTCCCTGTGCCACATCCCTGGTCCCTTTGCCAGGGACGGGAACACCCACTCTGACCCTCACATCCTGCTCCCACGGGGAGGTTACCTGCTGGCCTTTGCAGTCAGTGGGATCTGGGTGCATGTGAATAAATTTGCAGCCCCAGATGGGTCACAGCTGTCCCTCCCCATCACCACAGGTCTGCCAGCTGACACGCTGCAGGGCCACCGAGACCGTTTCCATGAGCAGTTCCGCAGGTAACCTGGGGTCAAAAGTGGGCAGGGTCCCCTCCCTCCTGCTGAGCCCTCTCTCCACCTCCCCTGCAAGCGTTTTCTCTTTCCTCCTCTCTCCAGTCTCAAAAACTTCTTCAAGAAAGCCTCCGACATGCTGTACTTCAAGCGGCTCATCCAGATCCCTCGGCTGCCAGAGGTAGGGCAGGAGTTTGGTGTGGCGCTTGTGTGCGATGCTTTAGAGAGCTGGTGGGTTCTGGGTGCGCTGGGGTGTCCCCACAGATGTGGTCAGAGTCTGGGGACACTGCACAGGGATGGCTGCCTCCCTCCCCTTGGCCATCTGCCTGCAGCGGTTCCCAAAAACCCAGGCGATGCTGCTGCAACTTCTTGTCCCTGCAGAGCCCTCCGAACTTCCTGCGGGCATCCGCATTGGCCGAGCATGTGAAACCAGTGGTCGTCATCCCTGAGGAAGCCCCTGAGGATGAGGAGCCAGAGAACCTCATTGAGATCAGCACAGCTTCCACTGTGGAGCCACAGGTGGGCCACAGGGATGGGATGGGGACTGTGGGATGTGGGGGCAGACAGGCACCTGCAGCTTGGCTCAGCTTGGACCCCTGTCTTCCCCAGGTCACCTCAGATATATTTGAGCAAACCTTTGGGCCACCCAATGGCATTCGGGATGACAGGTATGGGGATCCATGGTGGCAGAGAGGGGGTGGCCACTGCCGTGTGGCACCAACCTGCCTCTCTCTGCAGGGATGCACAGATCGAGAGCCTGAAGAAGGAGGTGGACATGCTCCGTGCAGAGATGGAGAAGATTAAACTGGAGGTAAAGCCTGGCCAGGGAGGAGCTGGTGTGGGAGAGCAGGGTGGGTTTTGGTGCTGTGGTGTGGAAACCCCATCGGGATGCAGCAGGAGTGGGATCCTGGCACACGGTGCTGTGTTTTGCGGGCTCCTCCAGAGCCAGGACCTGACTCCTGATGGGGATGGGTTGGAGGTATATGAGACCTGTCCCAACTGGCTGTTAGCAGGTGGGACAGAGCAGCTCTCGGGGGTTGGTGGGGGGAGAGCTTCCTGTGCATCTCATGGCTTCTTTGCCCAGATCTGGGCACCTGGATGTGGGGAGAGCAGGGGGTTAGGGGTGATGCAGGGGGGATAGGAATGATGCTGGGGAGGGCAGGGGTGTCAGGGTGGTGCTGGGGAGGGCAGGGGAATCAGGGTGATGCTGGAATCAGTACAGGGCAGTGCCCCAGTGACTGATGGTGTCCTGCAGGCGCAGCGGTACATCACGCAGCTCAAGGCGCAGGTGAACAGCCTGGAAGGCGAAGTGGAGGAGCAGCGCAAGCAGAAGCAGAAGGCGCTGGTGGACAACGAGCAGCTGCGGGATGAGCTGGAGAGGTTGCAGAGGGCAAAGCAGGACAGCGACAGGTCCCAGCGGCTCTGCGCCGAAGCAGAAAGTACGTGTCCCACGGCGCTGGCTGGCTGCAGGACGCCTGTGCCATGGTTGCTGATGGTTTCTCACCCCCTTCAGAGAAAGCCAACGCCACCGAGATCCGCTACACGAAGCTGAAGGAGAAGCACAGCGAGCTCATCAACACGCATGCCGAGCTCCTGAGGAAGGTAATGCTGCTGCCTGCCCTGGGGAAGGACCCACCACTACCAGCACAGCTCCAGCCTGCCCAGCCGCCCCTGTATCGGTCCCATCACCCTGCAACCAGGGACTTCTGAGCACTGGGTGTGGGGGGCACCCCTTGGGTTCATGCCTGACAATGGCCAGTGGTTTGGATGCTGTGAAAAGGCATCTCCAGGCTCCACCCACCAGCCAGAGTTTGGGCAGAGCAAGCGGGCAGTGGTGAGGGTCGTGTCGTCCATCCCCTGCCCAAATACCCGCTAATCCCGGCATCCCCATGCAGAACGCTGACACAGCCAAGCAGCTGACAGTCACGCAGCAGAGCCAGGAGGAGGTGGCACGTGTGAAGGAGCAGCTGGCGTTTCAGGTGGAGCAGGTCAAGCGGGAGGCCGAGATGAAGGTGAGCCAGCGGCCCCGCCAGCCCAGCCCCGAGCCTTCCCAGCCCAGCGGATGTGGTGGCTGAGCATGGTTTAGGTGCCGGGTGTATGGGTGGGTGTTGGTGTTGGTCCGTGGTCCAGGGAAGAGTTGCCCTGGCTCCTCAGGAGGGTGCTATTCAATGAGTGCTTTGTTCCTTCTTGCCCAAATCTCCCATTTCTTCCCCCCAAGAAAATTCCACAGTTGATAGGTTTGGGTGCTTTTATTCTCCTCGACCCAAGTTGGTGGCTGCTCCCAAAACTCCTGCCTTGGGGAAATGATTGCCCCATCACCCCCCTCCCCGAGACCCTGAAAACCCCTCCTGCAAAACACAGCCAGGCCTGTTCCCGCTGCCGGCCACACACCAGTGCCAAGCAGGGCCAGAGTGCCTTTGGAGCGGCTGAGCCCCCAGCATGGGTATGTGTTTGCAGCTGGAGGACCAGAGTGTGCAGATGGAGCAGCTGCGGCAGGAGCTGGACGCCCGGCGGGATGAGCTGGACCAGGCGCAGCGCTCGCTCAGCCACGCCAAGCAGGTACAGGGCTGGGGCACGGAGTGCACCCAGATCCCCCTCACAAATCCCTGTCATGCGAGGCGGAATGCCTGCCACCACTGCCAGGCTGGCAGTGTAAAGCAGCAGCCCAGGAAACTGCTATGGGGCCAAATGTGGGTCTACCACATCCGTGTCATGAGCTGGGCATGTCCTCAGCCTCCCCTCCATGTAACTGTTGAGCTCGTGACATGGTGACAGGTGAGTGACAGGGGTCTCCTGACCACATTGACAGGCGGGCACAGAGCTCAGCGCCCAGGTGGAGGCCCTGCATGCGGAGAAGGAGGTGCTGAGGCGGTCGGTGAGTGAGAAGGAGTGTGAGCTGCTCTCTGTGCGTGGCCTGGTTGAAGAGAAAGAGCTGCAGCTGAGCCAGGAGGCAGATAAGGCCACGAGGGAGATCCGTGAGCTGCAGGGCAGGCTTCTGGAGAAGGTATGGTGCTGTGTGGGGAGCCTGGTGCCCCTCTTGCTCATTGGGGCACGACATGTTTTGGGGATACTGAGTACTTGGGGGCTTAGCTGAGCCATCGCCAGTGTAGCTGGTGGTGTGTGACCTGTACCAGCATTAATGGGATGCCAGTGGGCTCTCTGGGGACATGCCAGTGACAGGGCTGTGGTGGTGGGGTCCTGTGCCCTGGCTGTGCCACCCACACATCCCTCCTGCCTCACAGAGCAACCAGGAGCACAGCCTGCAGCAGAAGCTGCTGGATGAGCAGTTCGGCATCCTGCAGGAGACAGTGCGGGAGGCAGAGGACATCCTCCGCGATGCGATGGCAAAGCTGGATGACCCACTGCACATCCGCTGCACCAGCTCCCCAGGTACATCCTGCTTCATCACAGGTGCTGTGACCCCTTTGTCCCATGGAGAGTCCTAATGTTGCATCTCAGCTACTCCCAGGCACCTTACCCACAGAATACCACACCTGAGGAGCTTGGGATCTGGCTTCCCAGGGTCGATGTTTAGCTTCACACAGGACTGTTTTGCTTTAGTGACTCAGATTTCAGTGCTGCTCCCCAGCCAGGGCTGCGAGGACCAAACCCATCTTGGATTCTACACAGCGGTGCCTCATGAAGTCAGCGCTCATGCTCGTTCTGTCTGCAGCCAGATCATGCTAACGAAGTTGCCTGTGTTGCAGATTACCTGCTCAGCCGGGCACAGGCGGCACTAGAGTCCGTGGACACCCTGGAGAACGGGCACGCGCAGTACGTGGCCTCCATGGCAGGTACCTGGGGCTGGGGACCGGTGGCATTGCTTGTGTCTTGCTTTTATTTTTACACATCCAGCAGCTCCCAGCTGCTTCAGGGCCAATGGGAAGCATGGAGTCCCTGGTGATTGGAGACACAGTGGGTGGAGATGGGATGGGGGTCCACATGTGCTCGTTTGAGGAGCAATCTGCAAGTTTGGAGGGGTCAATGCAACTTCTCCAAGCTCTTGTACTGATTCTTGGGTGCCTTTGAGGGTGGGTTGGATCCCTGGAGCATAGCAAGCAAAGTCTCAGGCTGGTAACTCCTGACCACATCCTCTCACCGGCAGATGCTGCGGGGCTGGTGGGGGCTCTGGCCCTCTTTGCTCACCTGACAGCTGATACCATCGTGAACGGCAGCGCCACGTCCCACCTGGCTCCCACCGACCACGCTGACCGTGAGTGCTGGGCACAGATGCAGCAGATGTTGGGAGGATTTTTTTGCTTGTGGGGCTTGTTTTTGGGGTGTCTGTGCTGAAACCTCCTTTGCTGGGGGCTGGGTATGGGTCTGATCTTCCCTGGGGACAGCACGGTTGCCCCAGCTCCCTGTGCTCCCCTCCAATTCCCTCCCCTCCAATTCCCCTTCTTGTGCCAGGAACAGGCTGAAAGGTGCTGGTGCTCAGCATCATCTCCACGGCCAAGGGGAGGAGGAAGAGGACGGTGGCAGGGCTGGGACAGAGGTCCCCTTGCCCGACAAGGCTCCTGACACTGACCAATCCATCCTTTCCCCAGGGCTGACAGAGACTTGCCGGGACTATGGGCAGCAGAGCCTGGACTACCTGGGCGAGCTGAAGGACAAGGAGATGCTGCGGCACGCCAAGCTGGGGGACGTGCGGCAGGCACTGCGGGGGGTCCTGCAGCTGGCCCAGGTAAGAGCCCAGCGCTCCCACCTTCCTGCCCGGGGCTGATGGGGTAGGTTAGTTACTGATATTGACATTTCCTAAAGGAAAACTCCAAGCAAGCAGTTAATGCAGGAGGATGCTGGCTCTGCTTTCCCAGGGTGGGATGGTTGGTTGCTCACAGTCTTCTGGCTGCATTCCAGGGAGGCAACAGACATGCTTTTTTGGGTGGTTTTCCCCCCCAAAAAAACAACTCCTTCAACCCCCATGGCTTTCTCCATTGTCCAAGGCTGAAATTGGAGATGCTGGGTTGGTGTGAGCACTTTGGGGTGGCTTGTTCCCCACACCCAGCTCTTCTTGAGCCATCTCAGCTTCCATATAGAGAAACCCTTCCAGGTGGTGCAGAGAGTCACCCCAGATCAGATGAAGCCTTTCAGCACCATAATCCCCACAGAATATACCTTCCCAACTTTCAGATGTGTCTCTTTGTGAAGCCCCCATTGGTCTTTTCTGTTACATCACTGTTAAGTTGAAGGCTGCCAGCTCTCTGGTGCCCACTGGAGCCCTGCCCTGCTGGAAACTGCTCCTGGGATTGAGTGTTTTCACCTCCATTTGGGGCATTTGTTCCATCTGAGGTCCCTGGACCATGTTTGCTACACGTCAGTGGCACATGTCTCTCCACCCTCGCAGTCTGCAGAGCACTGCTCCTGCAGCTTTATTTATTGAGGGTGATGGAAAGCAGGTTGCATCCCTTGATTTGGTGTTACTCCTTACAAATATTCCTTTCTCTCCCTTTGCCTAATCCTCCTGGTGGCTGCTGCCTCCTCGAGCAGGAGCTGAGGCCCAAGAGCTTGGACATCAAGCAAGAAGAGTTGGGGGACATGGTTGAGAAGGAGATGGCCTCCACCTCAGAGGCAATTGAGGATGCCGTTAGGCGGATAGAGGTGAGACAAAACTGCAGGATGGGATGTTTTGGTGCCTTGGGGTGGCAAAGCACACCCATCTCTCCTTCACCCTGCTCGCCCTCGCAGCAGCGTGCCATCCAACCTTCCTCTCGTGGTTTCCCAACAGGAGATGATGAGCCAGGCCAGAAATGAAAGCTCTGGTGTTAAGCTTGAAGTGAATGAGCGGTGAGTTTTGAGGGGTGACATGTGACAAGCTGCAGGCACGTTCCTGCCACGTGCCTGTACCCTGCCCATCTGTGCCACGCATGCTGCATCGTCCTGATGCTGGGCATGAAATTCTCTTCAGAAGGGTGAACCTTTGCCTTGCACATCCAAGCCAATTGTTTGAGGCTGCTTTGTGGGCTGCTCAGAAGTAACCTGCAGGCTGGATGGTCTCCAAAAGTGACGTGTTTTCTAGCTGAGACCAAAGCCTGCTTCCCCAGACGCATTGTCAGAGGATGCTGAAGGCTTTTCTCTTGTTTCCCTACAGGATTCTGAACTCCTGCACAGACCTGATGAAGGTCAGTACTACAGAAACCTACCTGGGATGGCAGAGACTCCACAAAACTCTTAACTTCCCACCATGGGCAGCACCAATCCTCTACAAAATCCCCATCAAGCACCAAAACCTCTTTTCCTTCATTCCAGGCTATTCGGCTCCTTGTAACGACATCTACGAACCTCCAGAAGGAGATAGTAGAAAGTGGCCGGGTAAGTCATCCTTTATGCTCATCTCTGAAATACAAGAGAATTTCCCAGGATTTTCAGAAACACATTGAATTTTGAGGTTTCCTGTGTTAGCAGTAGTCTGTCTGTCCCACTCACTGCAGACAGGCTGCTCAGCCCCATGCTCTCTGCACGCATTGCTGTCACCTCTGCAGAGCCTTGGCCATCTAAAGACCATGGCCCAAACTTGTGGGTTTTAAACCCAAGCCAAATTTGCAAGCTTCGGGTTCCCAAGCTTGATAGGTATTCAAGCTTGACACCAGGCAGGCTGGTAAGAGTGACCTGAAGGGCACAGAAATGCTGCCGATCCATTGATCGGTCTCTTGATGGACTTTTCCAACCTAAACCATTCTAGGATCCTGTGATTTATGGCTTTAAATATTAATTTTTATATTTCTGTGTTTTACATGGGTATTTTCTATGGATTTATGCATTCATATATTGTTGTATGTTAGAAATAAGTTAATACAGGCCATAATATTCTCGTAACAACAGGGGGCAGCAACAACTCAGGAGTTTTACGCCAAGAACTCGCGCTGGACAGAAGGGCTAATCTCCGCCTCCAAGGCAGTGGGCTGGGGAGCCACGCAACTGGTGTAGGTACCCCCAGGACTTCTCCTGGCACCTCTCCTGCAGCCACTGTGGGAGGCTCCACGTGCTGCTCCCGGGACTGACCCGATAACCCAAACTGTTGTGCCTCTGTGGAGCGTGATTGCTCATTCCTTATGGAGCATCGTAGCCTGTGTCAGACCAGTCACTGAAATAGGGCCAACCAGTTCCTCCCTGGCTGAAAAATACAAAAGCTGCAGCAATCCAATGCCCCATGTCCCAGTCACTGCTCAGATGGTTGTGGAGGGGGTGCTTGGGGCCAGGGCAGGAAGCTTTAAACTTCTCATCCTTTTCCTTATGGAAACACAGTTCTGCCTCCTTTGCTATTTTATACCCATCCAAACCTGGATCTGGGCTTTGAGTAGTTTCCTTTGCAAATGAGCTTTAAATAATAACTGATAGAGCTGCAGATTCCAAATCTGACGCTGATTTCCAAGGGATGGGTATAAATCACCTGCATTTGCTTCGCAGTGCACAGCGAGTATCTCTAACACGATCTCCCTTCCGATCCGTACTGCAGAGAGTCAGCAGACAGAGTTGTCCTGCACATGGGCAAATATGAAGAGCTCATCGTCTGCTCCCATGAAATTGCTGCCAGCACGGCCCAACTGGTGGCTGCCTCCAAGGTGAGTGTCCCAGCAGGGCTGTCTGCATGCAGCTCATCAGGCTTTAGGTTGTTTTGGTCCTGTGATTTTGTCCCGTGGATGCTTTTGGGCAGCCACACATGGCCGTGCTGTCCATCAGTCAGTCCTCCCAGAGCAGGGAGGAAGGGAAGCTCTTGCTCTTCTCAAGTCAGTCTGCAATTTTGAGTCCATGTGTCTTCAGTTGCATGGATATTCCCACACCCAGCAGAGCTTGCTGTGGAAATGATGATATACAAAATCTCCTGTCTTTGTCTTGTCAAGCTGATTGTGGAAAGAAAATGTTAATAAGTAATGAGAAACCCTGACTAAGAAGCTGTGGGAGCAGCATCAAGAGCGATGGATTTTGGTCCTCACCACATTTCTGTGGGTGAAATTGGGGGATAGAGGTTTCAGTGATCAAATGGAGATGCTGGTTGGGGGAGGAGGACCCCTACTGCTCTTTACAGCAGGTGTTAAAATTCCGAATAGCTCTGTCTGCACTGACACTGCTTATCCATGTGTGCTTGGCTCAGGTCAGAGCAGAGCTGGTGTGGTGTCCTGAGGCTGAAGGACCTTGAAGGGGTCACTTTGGCCATGATGGGATCATCAGGAATAAACACGTGTCCGTCTGTTCTTTCCACCCCTAAGTTTTCACGCTCGAGAGCTGTTGTGACACTGCCTGCTCAGGGTCTCTGCTCTAATGCAGAACATGAGGCATCCCCGGAGCTGGTGAACACCCATGCAGAGGTGCCATGGGCACCCACCACCCTCCATCTGCTCGTTGCAGGTGAAAGCTGAGAAGAGCAGCAGGAACCTGAGCCGGCTCCAGGAGTGCTCACGCAATGTCAACGAGATGGCAGCCAACGTGGTGGCTTCTACCAAGTCGGGGCAAGAGCAGATTGAGGAGAAGGGTAAGTTTTTTTTATGAAGAGGAGGAAAAACAACACCCCTATTTCCCCTATCCCTTTCTGGCTGCCTCTGCTTTGGCATATGAGGGTTCTCTGGGAGGGGAGCGCTCAGCGAGGACCCCCACTTCTCTCCACAGACACCATGGACTTTTCGGGCATGTCCCTCATCAAGTTGAAGAAGGAAGAGATGGAAACACAGGTATGGCGATGAGGGCGGATTCGGGACTACCAGCCTCAGGCTAGGCAGAGGTCCTGATCCAGACCTACATGAGGTGTGGCGGGTCCTTCTTCTGCCTGTCTCCCCGGCGCAACACTGCCGGTGATGAGGGGGGGAATCACACCCCTGGGGTGTGCAGGCCCCAAAATGGCTGTTTGGGTGCAGGTGAAGGTGCTGGAGCTGGAAAAGCGTCTGGAGGGCGAGCGCGTGCGCCTGGGCGAGCTGAGGAAGCAGCACTACGCCCTGGCTGGGCCTTACGATGCAGCTGAGGACGGGGAGGCGAAGCCGGCACCAGCCCCCCGGCGAGGCATCCTCAAGAAGCCCCCCCTGCCTCAGAAGCCCAGCCACGGGGAGGTAGGGTCCCCAAAGGGGGTGTTAATCTGTGTGGGGAGGTGTCTTCACAGCACGAGCGACTGGTATTTCATTTCTCCCCTTCTCATTTCAGCTTGAGCGAGACGCCGGCCTACCGCCTCCTGACAGGGCCAACTTCTAGCGGGGGCTGGCTGTTCGCATCCGATCGCGTTGCCTTCGCGCTGGCGTGCCTTCATGCACGGGGGGCTCCTCACCGCCTGGCCTGGAAAACTGGATGTTTTTAAATATATATAGATATTTTATTTTTATTTTTTTCTTGATTCCTGTCTGTAGAAGGAAGGGTGCTCTGGCTGGCTCCCCGGGAGGCGCGGGATGCCCTCTTCCTCCTGGCCTGCCAACCGGCTCTCCTGGTTTAATTTAATTTGGGGTTTGTTTGGGTTAATTTTTTTTTGTGTTGTTAATTTTTTTTAAACTTTATCAGCACTAGAAGTTTCCAGTAAATGTAGCTCTCCACTGTACTGCTGGGACCCTTTTGAGAACTGTGAACTGTTTTTAAACAAGGAAACCATTGGGCTTTACTTGTAACTATTTTCTAAATTCCCTTTTTTTCAGCCCAAGGAATAATCTGCTTTATTTCAGCGTGGGCTCAGCCCTCAGCGCTAAGGGAGCCGGTAGCCTTAACCAGCGCGAGTGGCAGAGGTTTTTAAGGGACAGAGCAGTTACTGGCACACACTGGCAATAAGGATAACAACTTCTTTTGGGTTTTTTTTTTCCCCCCCTTTTCTATTTTTTATTACTACAGCGATGGCGGGAGATCAGTTGTGTTACGTTTTATATTTAAGATAATTAGGAGAATTCAATCTAACCATGGCCTGCAAGAGCCAGGGGATAGAGAAATCTGCAGCAATAAGGAATTACTGATGGGGAGGGACACGGGGCCGGAAGAAAAATCCTGTCAGCTCTCTCTTCCCTTGGAGCTACTCCCATGATGTAGATTATTAAAGAAGCAATATTTAAAATACGTGTCGTGGTGTCTGGTCAGCGGGGCTGGGACTGGGGTGAGGGTCGTGGTGTGGGGTTCTGCTGCTTGAAGCAAGTCATCCCTGAATTGTGGGGCAGCGCAAGGCAGTAAGGTGCTTCAGAGGAATTAGTTGAAGCCCCAGAGACAGGCTTCCAGCTGTGGGACGTGGGGACACTGAGCTGGGCCATGAGGACACTAAAGAGTCTGGATCTGGTATATGTATGCAGCTACCCATAGATATATGCATACAGCTACCCATAGATATATGCATACCCATATATTATACATATTCGTACATACCTGTACCTCTCATTATACAGACCTACGCATGGATATCTCTATGCTTTATAGCTACTGCCTCTCTAGATACAGCCATGGGGCAAGCTGGATGTTGCGTGTGGGGTGGGTTTTTTTCCCTTCTGTGCCCATACATCCGGGTGCATTTGGTTAGCCACTATACACAGAGATGTCTGTCTACATGTATGTATTGCTCTAGGTACAGATGTGATGCTCTATAACTATTTTCTGTGTCACACTCAGTATGCCTAAAGATAGCCATAGATACAGGGAGTAAAGTCTATATATATAGCTATAGGTATTTATGTGTGTGCCTATATCTATATATGTATTTTTTTTATATATATTCATGCTTGCATATTTTTATACATGTATAGACACCTGCTCGTGTACATTCATGCATAGATAGATATGTGTGGGGAGGTCTGCACTGATGCAGTTGTCTCCATCAATATGACTGTACCACCAAGGCAAGCCCAGCCCCTGCCCAGCGCCCACAGCCCACCAAGGCAGAGCTACACATTCATCTCTGTGGCGTATCACCCCTTTCTGAGCATCAGTACCTTAAATAAAAAGCAAGCCAGCCGCAGTGGTGGGGGTGGAGGATGAACATGTCCAGCCAGCTTCCAGCCAGGGCAACCAGTACCTGTAGCCTCACTGCTGCTCAGCGGGACTGTTGGCTCCGCGCTTGCACGATGTGTGGATTTTTGTTTAATCTGGGGGGGAGCTGCAGGGCCAAGTGTTGCTGCACCTCTTGGTGTGTGTCAGATGCAACCATGGCAAGGTAAGACTGAAGAAGTTGGAGCTCTGTGAGTATAAGCCACAGTAAAAAAACATGGTTAACAACAGGCTGTAAAGCAGTTAAGGAGAAACAGAAGGTGCTGGAGCTCAATAAAACACAGTTAAAAGGTAATTCGCTATTTATTTTGGTTACAGAGCAGTGCCATCACCATTTAAGATTCCCAAGGTTACACGCCACAAAACAGCTTTACAGGTTTATGAGTGACTATGCGGGGGAGCACAGCAAGGCTGGGTCCCATATCCCAACCAGCTGTGTGTGTACAAAGGGTGTTCCTCAGCCTTTGGCGTTGGTACTGGTGTTACTGGGCAAGGCAAGGTGACAGTCTAATCTTGAAAGTTATCCCAAGGTCATCTCCAGCCCAAAGATGTACCTCCATCAGACAGCCTTTCCATGAAGCTCCAGTGAACCTTTCTTACCTACAGCGGTGGAGGGGTGGAGAGCCTTACCCATCCGTGTCCCACAGGTGGCTGCTGTTGAAACCAAGTGACACCGCCCATCACGCTACAGCAGCGCCCGTGGCCAGCTCCCTGCTTTGCAGTTTCGTTTCTTTCAGACACTTCTCTGGGTACAAGGAAGCACTTTCTGCAGTTGCTCACGGTCTATTTATAGTGGGTGATACAGATCTATTTGCTGGGAGGCTGACGTCATCCAAACCGCTCACATTATTACACTGCGCAACAGAAACCCTGCTCAATCAAGGATGCTAACTTTTAAAGCTCCCTAAGTCTTGCCACAGCTATATTTAAAGAATTCAGAAATAAAAGGTGGCGTTAAGACCAGGGTGATGGGTACCTGTAAGGTTAAACAGCACTGCTGGCTCACAATGATTTACTTACTTCCATGGCTACCTGCAGGGCTGCAGGTATGACCACCCAGGTCAGCACGTACAAAAGCTCACCAAAATATCAGCAAAACCCAAAGACTAATCTGGGTACTACAGTAAGCTTCATCCAAAAGCTTACTGGTCAGGCTAAGATTAAGTCCCAGACTTTTCGGAAAGTATTTGCTATTTGTAGCAGATAAAAAAATAAAATAAATTCATTTTTTAAAATTAAAAATAATTTGTGTTATTTTTATAAAAAATAAAATAAATTCATTTTTTAAAATTAAAAATAATTTTTAAAAAATAATTTATGTTATTTTTATCTGCTAATTTCAAAATTAAAACTATTTTTAAAAAATAATCACACCTTCAAACCATGTATGCAAAGGCTTATTTTGAGACGCCATCAAGACATACCGCTGTATAGGACTCAATTAGCTAATGAGGGTTAAATACCATTACTGTAGCAGCGGAGAGAAGATGTTTAACTTGATGAGTTACTGAGAACAAATTTCCCTCAGTACCTGGAACAAAAGCAACGGGAAAACAACCAAGTTGTGACATACTACATTGAGCTCCCCATGGTTAGCACAGCCCCATTTATTTCTCCAGCAGCAGCTTTCAAACAGCCTGTTATCAGCACCCTTCTGACCCCTCCCTTGGGCTCCCTCGGCAGCCGTAGTGCTGGGAAACAGAAAGTATTTTGAGAGGAGCCCCCAGAGAACTGAAGTACAGCCCTGGCATTGCTACAGACAGAGGTTACAAACCATGGCCATCTCATAGGTCACTGCAAGGAGACAAAAAGGCCATTGAACTCCAGCATGGGAATAGAAAACACCGCTCTGACCTGCTCCAGGAGGTCAGGGAAAGAAAGCACACTTCTGTGCAGGTATGTTTTTAAGAGCCCTTAATTGAATCTGCGAACAGCAGCTTGGGAGGCAGGCAATTCCCCTCTCTAGTGGGGACTAGGGCTGAGCTGTGTCCAGCTGGGCAGGGCAAGGTGTAACCATGGAGTTTCCTGAATGGCCCAAACAGAAACAAAACTCAACTTGGGAAACAGAGACACAGGCATCAGTTGTTGAAGCAAGGCCTCACAGGTTCACAAGTTTAAATTAAACCAGAGAAGCACACCTGGTGTGTGCTGCCCTTACGGACCCTCCATAGCAACAGGTAGCAGACACCAAAGGACATCATTACATTTCCATGTTTCTCCAGAATCAGCATTTTCTCCTCAAGCAGGTGGTCTGGTTCCAGCGCTGTTACCTGCCACCCCTTGTCACCTCCCATCCTCACTGCAGCTGGCCTTTTTCAATGCCTAACGACTCACCTCAAGCAGCAGTTGCTGGTGTAGTTTTAAGGGCATGTAGCAAAGTGTGGAATTAGCTGGTCTGGTGAGAGGAACCAGTTTTAGTTTTGAAGGAAAAAAGTAATTCCTACTCAGCAGCTACAGGAGTGCAGGAAAAGCACCCTTGAACAGGCTGGAGATAAGCAGCAGCACCAAATAATCGCTCTTAGGGGTCAAGGTATGCACCTGCAGTCTTCCAGCCTCAGCAGCTTCCGATTTGTCCCGCAGGTAGGGAGATAATCCAAAGGAGGTTTGGCTTCTGGCAAGGATGAGAGAGCCCATGGCCTCAGGGACAAGGGGCAGCAGAACCTAAGCAAGGCTTCGCCTAAACCCCAGCTGGGACAGAAACCTCTCGGAAGACCACATAGGAACATGTGCCCAGTGACAAAGTCTGGGGGGCAGGTGAAGAGACATACCTTGTGCCAGCCTTGATTAATGTACAACCAGCTCTCATTACACCCCTGGTGCTACTGACGGCTCCGTGTAGGCTCACCCAGCCTCTGAAGCCAATGCCAAAGAGAAGGGACAAGTCACCACCATGGACTTGCTGCCAGCACATCACTGATACGCCACTTTCTGCATTACTTTCCCTTTTCTTTGTGGGTCACCCATTACACAGCGGCCGTGCGAATCCCCTGCACGGTGAGGTTGGCTTCGACCAGGTCACCTCTGTTCAAGTAAAATAGAGTTTAGTACAAAGAGTTAATTATTATGGAGGAGTAGGATTAACAATACAGTATTTACAGCTGTGTAATCGCTAGTGGTTTTAAACAATAAGCTCTAACCATGCTAAGCTGCCCCAGTGTCCGGTGTGTAGCCCTTTCCGTGGAGGAGGAGTTAGTCCTCAGCCGAGTTAATCAGTAGATAGTTACAAATGAAGGACTGACACACATATAAATGATTGAGTAAAGGATTTCAGTTTAAGAGAGGAATGAGGTATTTTGTGGTTAAGTGGAGTTCAAAGAATTGAGATGTTTAACGTAGATTATTGAGACCTTGGGAAAGCAGAAGAAGAGACAGTGACCTCCGAGAAGGATCAGCAGGATCTAAGATCCGAAGCAGAACTGAGAACGAGCAACCACCAACACCCAAAGAGAAGATGACAAAGGCAACTTACGGACTTCCAGCCAACCAAAACGGGACACTTGGTCTATTCTGTAATTGTATTAAAAGAGGATATAAGGTCATAAACACAACATTTGGGTTGCCATGCACTGAGGTGATGGGCCCAACTCTGAGTTGTTAATGAAAGCAAGCCTAGAGTAACCTAAAGTCTAGTGAAATCCTTTAACACCTCTCCATTGCACATGGAACGATCCCACCCAGAGGCACATGAGCTGGGGAAGGGCCATTTGAACCCTGGGGACAGGCACCTCTTGAAGTTCTGTTTTTTCACACACACCTTCTTCAAGCTGCAGAACGCGGGCGTTGCTGCCAAGTTGAAGAGCGGCAGCTTTTACGTAACGCCATCCCCAGCCCTCGCCCACCTGCACTGAGTCAGCGCTGCAAGTTCTCCTTCCTTGTATGTCCCTGTTCCTTCACCAGCAGAAGGTTATCAGACCTCCGTAGCCACCACAAACGGAACATCTCAGGAAACAATTAAAAAAGGGATTTTCTTCCACATGCGTCAGTTATTCTGCAGTGGAGCTTGTATTTCACACTGCTGTCAGAGACAGGTATTACAGAAAATTACATCAGGTCTTTTCTGCCCTCTGACTCAAGATTCCTAAATAACTTTGGTTGACTCATTTCTTCTAACTTGAGTTGGCTGAAATCTGAGTTCTTCCTCTAGTAACAAACAAAAGTGACTTTTCCCCCTCCTTCAGCTTTTCCAGGAGCAGTCTAACCACTCCCACTACTCCAGCTAATTGCAGGGAACTAAAACAAAAACGAAGGGATTCTACCCAGCAAGACAGCCCACATACCTCGTTGCCATGATGACAACCTCCAGAACCTTCTCCGAGCTTACCTCTCCTGTGACAGCCACACACCAAATTGACTTGCTGCATCCAGTCAATAAAACCAGAGTGGTTTGGATTGGAAGGGAGCTCAGAGACACCCTCCAGTACCCTCCCCGCCACAGGCAGGGGCACCCCCCACAGCCCAGGGTGTGTAAACCCCCATCCAACCTGGCCTTGAACCCTGCCAGGGATCCAGGGGCAGCCCCAGCTTCTCTGGGCACCCTGTGCCAGAGCTTCCCCCTTTCCCTGGGAAGGATTTTTGCCTCCCAGCTCCTCTCTGGCAGCTGAAGGCCATTCTCCTGGGCCTGGCCCTCCCCTCCCCACCAGCCCCTCTCCAGCTTACCCTCGAGTGACTGGAAGGTGCTCAGAGGTCTCCCTGTAGCCTTCTCTTCTCCAGGCTGAACCACCCCAACTCTCTCAGCTGCTTCAGCGCTCAGATCATCTCCAGGGCTTCCTGTGGACTTGCTCCAGCAGCTCCATGTCTGTCTTGTCCTGGGGTCCCCCCAAGCTTGACACAGCACTGCAGGATGCCACTCTCAGTCCCTTCTCTGCCCAGCCTGCCATTGTGCTGGGCACTGCCCTGATCCACGTGCAGGACCTTGCACTCGGTGCTGTTGAATTCCATGGGGTTTACAGAGTCCCATCCCTCCAGCCTGCCCAGGTCCATCTGGATGCCATCCCTTCCCTCCAGGGTGCTGATGACAGCCTGGTGTCATCAGCAAACTTGCTGAGGCTGCGCTTGATCCCACTGTCCATGTCACCAAAGACGTTAAACAGCACTAGTCCCAATACCGAACCCCTGAGGAACGCCACTCATCACTGGTCTCCACATGACCATCAATTTACTATGAATCATAGTTAAACTTACTCTCTTGCAAATTTACAATCTATACAGCTGTTGCTACATAAAAACCACTATTGTTTCTCAGTACAGTGACGTTAACTCCACTGTGATTAAATGAAGCCACAACAGGAACAAGACACTTAAGAGATATGCTATTTTATTTAAAATCAGACCACAGTAGATTACAGAAAAACTTATTATGCAAACAAATCCACTGTACGTTTCACAACTTGCTAGGCATATAAAACTGCCCCTTTATGAGACTGTCCAGGATCACTCATAGGAACTGTTCAGGTGCAGGACAACTCTACCTTCCTCTGAACTCAAGGTCTGCCAAGCAGCTCTATTCTCAGGCTAAAGGAATTGTCGATTTGAGCTCTGTATCCAAGTCATTATTCCAGTTTGAGAAGGCAGAGAAGTCCCAAAAGAGGTCGAGACTTGAGGTTGTGGAAGTCGGGGCACAAAACATTAACGGTTACCCATGACGGGACTGTGCCCAGGGCTCTGCCTCCTGGCATCACACCAGAGCTTGTGTAGTCCCTCCAGGGTCACCGAGGTGACCAGCTGTGCTACAGCGACTGACTCCGCTTCCTCTAGGAGACAGCACTGAAGTGCACTGAAACTCATCCTTGAGTTCGAACCGTTTGATGCTGATCATCAATCCAACCACCTAACCACATACAACTGAGTTAGTCATAACTTACAATCTGCATACAAGAGACTGGCGAGAGTAATGCCATCCAAAGAGAGCATCTGCAACGCTACCAACACTCTAAAGCCGTGTTACACATTGGATTGAAAAGATTTTTCTCCACTCCAATCACTTTGGGGAAGTATATGCTATTTGCAGCAGACATTAAAACTCCTCAAGACAACATAATAATATATATATTTTGGCTAGCATACTGAGCCACCCCCCTCTCAAGTCTCAGCTTGCCTATGGCATTTTAATCTCACTATCTCATAAACAGTGCAAATTAGTATGATTCTAAACATCCTAGCCATAGCATGATTTATTTCTTAGCTGTAACAGGAGAAGCTGTCAAAGGGCAACGGGTCAAAAGCACCGACCCATCTCTTGCCCAACTCCTCATCCAGGTTAGTGTTTTGCAATGGTTGTTGCTGAAAGGATTTCAACAGCTCTCCACAATCATCCTTCTCCTTTACCCTTAAACATCACCAGCAGTCAAGTATTTATGTACAGTTTGTGCGCACACACACACACAATTAATGGCAATCCATGAGCAGCTGGATTTCAGTTACGAGGTTGCTATAACTGAAACATCACATTAGTTACATTACCTATGTTAAATGTCTCCATCAGTGAAGGCAACTAGAAGCTTACAAATAGATCCAGCCTTTGTTTTTTTTTTCTGAAGTATGAGGGTGAGTTTTTCTGTAGAAGAAAGTGCTCTTGAAGAGCCCTTAGAGTTGAGCAATGGCCATTCAAATGATAAAAATGCTAATATCCTAGTATTACAATCACAAGTAGTGATCCTAAGGCACATCAGCCACATGCATATGCAATAATGCATTGTTTTGCTTTCAGACAGAAAAATTGCATTAGCTTTGTCCGTAGTTAGTTTGCACAAGAGTTTGTTTCTAGATAAAGTATCCCTGAAAGGTCATGATATCACAAAAGTTACCAAAAGACAGAAAATTTAACAAGTAGTAAAAATATTTTTGGACTACTAATACCAATAGAGTTAGATACATAAAACGCAGTGCAAATCCACGATACACTTATCTATCACCTCCATCACTTCTGAGGGTTTTCAGCCCTCGGAAAAAAAGTTGGCACTTGATAAGTGTAAAATATACCTGGTTGGTTTTATTAAATGTTAGCAAAACTGATTTGAGAGTGTTTTAGAGTTTTTTGTGTAGCAGGCTCAAAGTATGAATTTCTGTACCCAGTCACCACCCTGGTAGCTCCCAACTGCTTTACTTTCTAGGACATGAATCGTTTTTTCTACAGCAGATTGATGTTTAGCATTCAGATACAACAGCTGCCATCCAAATACCAGCACTAATAGCACAGCAAAATTACTTTGCAAGAAGTCATAATTAACCATGCTTATACGAAGTTTCAGTGAGAAAATAATACCAAGAAAAGATATTACACTATTAAAAAAAAAAACCAACAAAAAACAAACCCAAAACAAAACACATCCTGTACCATCACTAGATTACAGAAAAAACACACTTTGCAAACAAATCCAATGCACATTGCTTCACAAAATCCCCCCATCTATAGAAACTTTCCAGGCTTGCACTGGGGAATTGGTTCAGATGCCAGTAACACTGACCAACCTTCTGCCCTTTGTCTTCAGAAGGCGAAACAAGCCAAATAATCATATTTTTCAGATTAGAGAGCTTCCTGTTATGAGCTTAATTCCAGATCAGTATATGCTAGCAACCACCACACTCCAGAGGAAATGATTAAGGGACAGTCAAAGGCTTTCTGTAAAGAAGAAACCCAGATAATCTCTTGTGACCGATGCTGTCTGTAGTACAGACTTCCAAACCATGTAGTGCATCTCACGAGAGCGGGATGAAAATGCTTTGAAATACTGCAGGGGCTGTGACAGATGCTGGACTCTGAGTTTCCTAAATTACAACATGTTAGTTGAAAGTTCTTTGAGGATATGAGAAACTGTAATGAACTGATGGACAAGACGCATTCCTCACCAGCAGCAAGTGTTAAGATTTGCCTCCCCCAATGAGAGATTAAAATACCAGCGCATGTCTGCACCTTAGGCTTCGGGAGTCACGCTGAGAATGAAATCTGAGCTCCTCTAAGAAGCCTCCCTCTACAGTGGCCTAAGAAGCCAAGAAAGGATTATGTAAGATGCAAACAGTCACCATGGAGTTCAGAAAGCTTTTCTGTTTTGCCTGCTTGCAGAGGAATGGTACCTGCAAATTCCAGATAGAGACACAGGCTAAAAACTGCAAAGCTAAATGGGAACAGTAAAAATAGTTCTGAGATAAAATGAAATGGAGCTTCAACTGGGCAATTACCTGATGTGAAAACCCAGAACGTGATTAAGAAAATACCCTGCCTAGGTTCCTGGAATCATAGGATATCAAAAGCTAAGCACCTGTGTAAAAAAAAAAAATAAAACAATCACTTCTGTATCCCAGGTGTGGGCAAGAAAAACCCACACCAAGACATAAAAAAGTCTTAATAGGCAAGGAAATAAAAATGCCTGGTAAAGTTTCTATAAAACTCTATACTGGCTCTACAAACAGTTTAGCTGAATTTCAAGAGACCAGGACTTTCAGGATATCAAGTTATTTTAGGAGTGGGAGGAGCGTGTACTTTTATTATGAAAAGTCTAAGGTAACAACTGAAATGTAAAACTGAAATTCTTGTAACTTTTACTGTCTAAAAACCATAGAACATTTTCAGACACGAGTTTCAGCTCAGCGAGCTCTGAAGACATTGTGCACCTGGCCATGAATGCCGCTGCTGGGCACACTGCAAAGGATGCTGATGTGGTCCATTGCAACTCTTTGCCCAGTATTCAAGACATGGTTGTTACTATCCAAACACTGGCACCGACAGAGGATTCCTTGGAGACACAGACAGAGTGTGATTCGATCTGTAACGTCAGGAAATCCATTGTATACTGTTTTGCAATTTGATGGATTTATAAAATTTAGACCCTATCACCTTCCTAGAAAAGACTTGTTGTCACTGATACTTGAAAACAGAAATAATCACATTTACCAAACACAACCAGCAAACCTCTGTGCCACAGCTCAGATATTGTACTCCATTGTGCAAAAACCAGAGGCTTTCCATTGCCTACATTAAGTCTCTGATGGGGATAAAAAGGAAATATAAGCACCAATACATAAGTTAGGCGCACCAAAATATTCACTGGAGGATAAAGCCAGGATGTGGCGGAAGGCGAGGTGGTCTTTGGGGAAGAGCTGGAGGATACTGTGGTACAAACTGAGCCGGGTATCCCGGCTGTGGCATTTGACTTGCAGACTGAACTCCTGGTCGAGGGGGGAGAGGAGGATACGGAGCACCTGGATAAGAAAGAGCTGGTCCTGAACCCATGGCTGCAGTAAACGGAGTAGGAAAGCGTCCTGCTGGGACTGAAGAAGGTGGAGGGGGTGGTATTCGTCGGGGTACAACTGAAGGAGGAGTGTTTGCATCCGAAGTATAGGAATCTTGAGGTGCTGGTGTTGTCTCAGGTGCTCTTGGCTGAGCCTGTGGCTGAACCTGTGGAAGTCTCTGTCCCTTCAGCACCATTTCTTGGAGCTTCTCAATCTTCACGCGTCGCAGGTGAGCCAGTTTCCGCTTGCTCTGGTACTCATCAATGAAGGAATCCAGGGGTATTTCACCATCAAGAAATTTTTCTGCCATATTCTGTCAAATACAGAACAATCTCTTAGAAAACAGCATACTGCAAGAGAATCTAAATGGCCTGTATCCAAAAATAGCATAATTTTGCCTGTGATTTTCCAGCCTGCATAAAGAAGATGACTGGCACACTAAGAAATCTGACCAGAATTTTGAATTTGTTATTACTCAGAAGGATTGGGAGTTAAAAATAATTTTTCTTTAAATTTATACTGAAGCAACAGCAGTAAGAACATCTGATTCTAGCTCTGAACATCAGAGACAAGAACGACTCATGTTCAACAGCTTTCCTGACTGCCAGCTAAGCTGAATGACAGCTCACTACTGCTCGCAACGCCAACAGAAACACTGAGACCTCCGCAACCCTCAGTACAGAGAGGCAGATTCTTGCTAAGCCAGGTTTAATACTCATACCTACTTCTGTCTTTGGGTAAATGATGTTTAATAATTAAGAGAGGTGACCACACACATAATGACAAAATTCAGCCTGTCCTGGGAATATATTTTTGTGATTGCAACTCAGGACAAATAAGCAGATTTTTCCCTGGTGCTGCCATGCTACATAGTTATAGAGACTGTCCTGCATGCAAATCAGCAACCAAATCCACATGCTTCCATTATTCTGAAAACAGCCCACCCTTCAAGCACTTGTATCGCAGCCAGTGGTGGTCATCAAAACAGATAGGTTGAAATCACTATGGAATATTTCACCAGAAATGCTGGAGAAAAAACCATTCCAGGCAGAGTTTTTCATTAGGTTACTAACTGACGTTTGTAATGGATTAATACATACACCAGGCAAACACCATTAACAAATATTCTACATTTGTATGTTATGTGCTTGAAGGCAACGCCAAGGAACTAAGAGGGTTTGGCTTTCTTCTCTGAAATGGAGCGTTTTCTCTCTTAAACTTCAAAGATGTTAAGAGTAAAGAATTACTAAGATAAAAACCAATTCTTGCTGAAACCAAATGACTGCTCATTCAAAGCAGAGACCAGACCACGTTCTTAAAAAACCTCTTTAGTCTACTACATGTTCTACACGACACTGCAGCCATGTACACTGAAAGCCTTTGGTGCTGGGTGTAAGTGGCAGAATTGAAGTGTACTGTCATTACCTCAGTGTCTTCCTCGATCTTCGCCCCCTCCGTCTGAAGCAGCGCTAGCAGTGTCTCCAGTGAGGCATTACTGGATTGTCTGTCTGCAATGGCACAACAAGAATGGCTCTACGTGACTTCCAGCTGAAGCTACACCCTCAGCAAGCATAAGTATTTCTAAGGCACGTATGTACACCTAGCATACTCCATCCTTCTAGAGGAAGAAAATGTGTTAAGTAGTTTAGGAGTGTTAAGAGCTGAAAACTAATTACAGTGCTGTATTGACAAAGTGCTTCAGCAAGCGTGGTATCAGATGTCCAATGCTTCACAATGCAGCATGAAACAAGAACTCTGTTTATGATTAATCACTGAAAATTCAAACTATGTTCTGCTTTTTAGCAAGGTAAACGAATTTGATCATTTAGAGAACAGGTCAACAACATATAGGTAACCACACAGCTACAGGAAGAATCCACAGTATCTGACTCTAGGTGTAACAGACACTTCAGAAATGATTAGAAGCATGATCTATTTCAGAACTACACGAGAGTGACATTTCATTTTGTACCCTAATTCACACAGCTGAAAAACCAAATAAACCCCATGCAGCTGCATTCACTCAGGAAACAGCAAATCATAATCATCAAGAGAAAAGGTTACCTAGTTTTGTTTTCTTTATCTGGTATGCTTCAAAAAGAACTTGCAGCTCACGGTATTTTTCTGTCAAATTTGATTTCAAAGACTCCAACTTTGGCTGGTACAAAAGATTGCCTTCTGCCAGGCTGCGGTTGCTGGCAAGAGTCATGTCCTTGCTGTGCTGAACATTTTGGGCCTGGGGGGGACACCAAACCAAAAAAAAGCAGCATGTGAAATGACAGTGCAAAATGTTAAGTAAGACTAACAGTTATTTGGCAATAAGAGAACTTCAGAACTTCTAAATAAACAACAAAAATAAGCACCCTTTAAAAATTAATACTCCAGTATTGGACCTGCAACTAGTAAGAATACTTTTGGACTTTTTTGGAATAGTGGGAATGTCCACTGCTTTGGTGGGTACAGTGGACATTCAGATTCAGCCTCTTTTCCCATGATCTTTTTTTTTTCTGCTACACAAAAATCCTTTCTCACAAACTGGATTTCTGCTGCTCTACTGATACACTATTTCACTAGCATATCATCTAGAGAGAATAAGCGAACACAAAGAGCAAGCTGTAATCATCTAAACCAACAATGGACTGTTGAAGTTTGTGGGGAAAGATCTCCAGAAGAATTGCTCCAAGAACAAGGATTTCTTCTGTCAGCTCTGGGCACCTCTGAATGAATCGCTGTCTGAGCAGGAACTAATACTGACCTGAAGTCGCTATCCTGAACATTTTTTCCCACATGGATCAGAGTGCTTATTAAACAGTTTTCTTCTCCAAGCTGGCATTGATAATTACTCAAAGAGTTTCCTTTGTGGGAAAGGACTTGAAGAATCCTTCTACTCCCTCAGGCTGAATGGCTTTTGCCTGCCCAGGCCAGGAACTGGGTTCCTGCAGTGCTGACCTGCCTGGAAGAGGCAGGTTTCAGCAGCAGGGTGGTGGTTACTGTGTAGAAACCAGCCCTTGGGCACTCACTTGGACATTTCTAAGTGGCAGGAGTGCAGCTTATGTCATCCAAGTTTCTTCTAATTCTTGTCACAAATTCACTTGAGGTCTGACCCACTGACTGTCAACAGCTTTGTGAGATCTCATTTTGACATCCATGCCCTGCTACCTGAAGGTGTTTTGTATGAACTTTTACTCATTATTTAATGTAGATGCTGCTTCCTTCCCACCCCACACATCACCCTTACCATTCCCCCATGATGAACATTAACACATAAATCAACAGTTGCTCTTAGAAAAAAAATATTCTTTGAATCTCAGCAGGAATTGCAGAGAATTTTACCCTTCATCTTATTAAAAAAAACCTAGGACTGAATCATTACGGTGCCTTCTCCAGTATATTCTTCCCCAGCTATGTAAAATCAATCCTGGACTAATGCCAGAAGCTTGTTTTTCACTTTAATCCTTCTGGTTAACATATCCTAGCCTGAAGACATCATCCCTAAAGAACAAATGACAACTCTCAGAAAACCAAGAATCGGCAAGATTCTGCATTTGGTTTGTACATACACACATGATTTTATCAAGAGCATCATCACGAGCTTTGGGAAAGCTGAGTGTTTGGGAAAGTCTGCCCTGCTTGTCACATTCAATTCATTAAAATATTCAGACATCAAAAGGGGAAAAAAAATACCCTGAAACCAACAACACAAAGCCCAACCACTCAAGGGATCTGATTTCAGATGTTCAGTCGGAATCAACAAGTGGGACAGTTTCCCCACAGCACAACAGACTGACCCTATGAAGGAGCCATTAAATTCAACAAGATGTTTGGTGTGCCTTCTGTGACCTCCTCTGTTCATATGCCCCTCCCAGCCCACCTCATCCCTGTTGAGCTGTAACAGATCTTAGTTATGGGCAGTGGCACTGAATTGAGCGCAAACTTGAAGAGTACAGTGCTGTGGGTACAGGAGAGCCACAGCTCAGAAAGAGGAGAAGAGAAAACCCAAATGTGGCTTTAAAAGCCCCAGAAAAAGGCAGGATGGGGACTCAGGTGATCTTGGCAGTCTGAGGACATGACTGGGTGCTTCAGGAAAAAAACAGTTTCCAAACGTGTCTTTGAAAGTAATTACATCCTTCTGAAATACTGATACACTGAATTCAAAACTGGCTCGATGTTAAAGACATCTCTGTCCCCAGATACTGCACTTCCAGTACCAGCTTTACTCTTTTTCACCCTGTTCTTGCTCAACCACTTTAAAAATATCAAGTCAAGGATAATGCTGAGTCCCAAATTCTGTATCAAAATAAAACCCTACTCCAAATTGTGAAAGTTGGAGAAACTGTACTTGCCTGTTGCCTTGACTGTTTTGTCTTCTTGAGATTCTCACATCGAGTCTAAACAAGCCTCCAGCCCTATGCTTGTGTTCAACTTGAACCCTTTCCAAGAATCAAAAGAAAATCCTCTCTCCTCACTTCTGAATCCAATGCAAAATAAATTAAATTTAACTGGTTGCTTCCGTATTTTCTTCCTCACATGATCCGATGCTGTTAAGACTTTTGTTCAGAAAGCCTAAGTCGCCCTGCTTTACATTTTTTCTAACCATTATCAAGGGAAATAAACTACACAGGATTTAACAGCTTAATTACTGGCACCCAACTTCTTACCAACTCCCCTGCCATCACTAACTGGGTGCCTTCTGAGCTGCCAGCCAAAGAGGGTTGCGTGCAAGAAGATGTCACGGTTTCTGACGCCTCTCCTCTTTCACCATTTTAATGAGCAAACTACTTCCTTCAAGTGAGTTCAATTTGATCTGGTGATTGTATTTGCACTGGTTTTGTCAAAGGAGCTGCAGTCAGTCTAGTCTGGGAAGACCAGTTTTATGAGGGAATGTTCATCTTTCTTCAGGATGACAAGATGTATGTTTCCTCTAGAGACAAAAAACAAGGCAGTGGACACAAGCCTACAAGGGTTTCACAAAAGCACAGACCCCAGGAACAGGAACCTTCTACTGAAATCATATATAATAAAGAGGAGAAGGAAAAACTCCAGGTAAACACATGGATTAACAAAAAAATGTTTGCTTAAGTCAGAGGAGGCTTTTGTGGCATTTCTGAACACTGCTTGTATGTAACTCTCCTGCCTCAAGTATCATCACGTCTCCCAACAGGATTAGGGAGGGGAAGGAGGAAGCAAATGCCTAACTTTGGTACAATGATTTTCTGAATGACTTCTAAAGCGTACTTTGACCATCCACATTCATTTCCAGTGTGTGAAGATGAATAAATATCTGTATGACACGATGTATCTGACTTGTAAAAATAAGGAAATAAACCCAAATCAGTATTATGAGCTATGTACACGTAGCACAGAGCGACATCCTTTCCTGTCCTCGGCATCCGTTATCTACCAATTATGGACTAGTCTAATCTGAAGCAAAAAATCTTGAAAATACTTGGTTTAAAACTGAAAGAAGCTCAGGTATTCATAACCACACTTTAAGTTACAGTGCTTGAATTTACACAAGACTTAATGACTCAACTTTTTCCATATTATGGCACATCTAAGAAGGGCACAAGTTTTCTACAGAAGTTGAACAAAAAGCCACATAAATTGAAAAAAAACCCAACATGACCAACATTTAACGATCAAGTGTCACTCTTGAAGTCTTCACTTCCAGCATTAGTCTGTGTCAAATTCTTTAAAAAACAGTTATAGAGATAAGAAACTCAAATTACTCAAAATCATAGTAAGAACCTGTTCCTCAAATACAAGGGAAGCTTAGGAAAGATGTGTAATGAAACTTCAGGAGGAGCTGGTGAAGAC
Source organism: Porphyrio hochstetteri (assembly GCA_020800305.1). Taxonomy (NCBI): domain Eukaryota; kingdom Metazoa; phylum Chordata; class Aves; order Gruiformes; family Rallidae; genus Porphyrio; species Porphyrio hochstetteri. The sequence continues at coordinate 11,415,051 of CM036922.1, forward strand.
CCATCCACTTGTTCAGGACATGTAAATGTTTTGTGTCACAGAAAAAAAGCTTTAAGTCTGTGGAATGAGTAAATTGTATTTCAGGACAAACAGGACAAACGTAATCCCAAAGTAATGCAACTCTCACACAGTCACCATTTACCAACCAGAATAAGCCCTGGCACCCACCTTAAGGTCTGCATAATAAACTTCTCTGCAACTGTTCCAGTGCATTTAGACGTTAATTCAAGGAATGGGAAAAGTAAACACCATGAAGATAGCTTAAAAAGCCCTACAGAAACACTTCCAAAAACCATTGACTAATTTAAAACAAAAAAACCCAGTTGCAAAATCACCCAAGGGTCAAAGATACAGCACAGCATGACCAGTCTATTAAGATTACCAATGCAGCACAAAGCATGCTTTCAGCATCCATTCATGGCTTTCCACAAGGCCCAGACAATAGCCAAGCAAGGAATAAATCCAACACAAGTTATTTTGTTGTCGGCTGTGTTGAGGGACCAAAATGGGTATTAGCAGAGAACTGCCACAGTATCAGGTGTTCACCTGCCTACTGGAAGTGCAATGCTAAAGTTATTGAGAGAAATAAGCAAACAGACTCTAGCAGGATTGCTAACAAGATTATTGAGATCACCAGTGCTTCAACAGGCAGGAAACATTAATCTGGAAACAGATGAGAAATACCAGTCGGAATCATGAGACGTAATGAGACAGGACAATATTAAGAAGAGCACCAGGTCTGGGATTTTTTTAACTCTTAAGCTCTCACTATGAATTCTGAATGAGACACATGGAGCAACAATAATGAGCTGCTTATACAAGGATTTTGATGGCAGAAGGATTGCTCACCACTGAGTAAACCACTCAAACCTAATTGTGTGCGCTGGAAGAAAATGAAGCCATGGACACACAGAGGTCATTAAAAATCATGGTTTATCCAGCACTTCAAAACTGAAAATGCTTAAGAAGTGAGCTGCTTTAACAGGAATAATTTGAATAATTTTACTCAAGAACTTCTTTAATAAACACTTCCAAGAACAGACCAGCAACTGCTTGAGGAATCAAGATTCTACCACTTTCATCAACTGCAGGGTTGTTTCATGCCACTTTTAAATAAGGAAGAAAAATGCCACATAAAATTAAACCAGAAGCTAGCCTGAGCTTAGCAACGCTTTTACTGTTTATCATTCACTCCAAAGTAACTGCTTGTAGCCAGTGTTATTTGTGCAAAACGTCACCCAGCAGCGTCACTCCTGCTCATCCACAGGCCCGCTCCCAGAAGGACAATTCCAGACCAGACGCCTCCAAGACGCAGTCTGAGCGGCTGAAATCCCAACTACCCACAAAGTTCATCAAGTGCTGCTATAATTATGAGCTTGCTTTGGCAAGCAGCACGGCGAGTAGTCTCTCAGTGCTTTCACGAAAAAGTCTCTTAAGGAGCTATAAATAAAAAGAAGTTTAATGTGGCACCATTTTGGTTGTTTTATATATAGCATACATCCGCGTTAGTTTTATGCTTCTCTGGTCTTGTTCTAGCCTCTCTCATTCCCACATTCTCTCTTGCACTTACACATACTTGTAAATCAGGAGTAAGTTGCGCAGCCACACTGTGGAAGTATAACGATGCACATTTGGAGTGTCAAATTAACCCCTGAAACAGGAGCTGACAGGTGCAGAGCGGGAGAAGAGAGACTTCTTTTACAGCAGATTTAAAAGCGCTTTTCATCAAGGACTGGTGAATGGTAACACACCCTCTAGCAACACCTGGTCAGTAATGAATATTAATGCATACTCCAAAGTCATTAGATTGATTCAATTTAGGTCTTCTATCACATATGTACTAGCTTCAAAATGATAAAATAAAGGTTAAAAGGTAAGTTGGAGTTCCTAAACATTTGCTCCAGTAGAAAGAAGCACCCAGAGCTGCAATTTCTGCTCAGACGCAGGCAAGCAACTTCTCTGACACTTAGCTGGAAGAGACAAACCTATAGTTGTCACCAAGTCTAATTCCTAACTTTGTAACTAAATGTCACGTTTGGCAAACAAGAACATAACCACTTGCACAATGCGGTTTTGGGCCAGGAGTGGGAATCCAAGAAATCTGGGCATGCCTTCACATAGCTTTAACTTGGACTTTCTGCACTGCCTGATCTTGTCAATAGGCTTTTGAGAAAAGGACGATGCTCAAAAACCCTTCCTGCCTTTGCCAGCGTACTCTGAAAGCCTGGAACGAGAGGAAGGCAAGACATTTCTGACTTCTTGGTTTCATGTCATTAAGGTCTTGAAAAGCAAATCATTTTTGGCAGTAGAACCTTAGTAAAAGTGCAACTAACCACTAAAGTGATGTTCCACTAGATGAAAAGTCATTTTTGTACATGTACTACAGAGATTAACCTCAAAGGATTACCAAAAATACCCAAACCTCCTCAGTTGTAAAAGATCAGGAATACCAGACATTTGGCTTCTTTCCTCTATCAGACAAGATGTTCGTTGTTCAAGCACTAAAAGCCCAGAGGCTTTGAAAACAACCTTCTGGACAAAAAAACTTAGCTCTTTGAAGCAGCATTTTCACATACTTGGGAATACAGTGTGAAGGACAGACTACATGCACGTTACCCCAGCAAAAAGTCAATGTGTGCTTGAGCAAACACACACAAATACATAAATAGATGGATATGCACACACCCACAATGACATACACGAATGCTGCACAGGAATACACTCCCTTTAAGGCTGGAAGGTGCCTATTTTTAGCTATTAGCAAGAAATCCAAGTGGTTGTCCACATCCTCCTCTTTGTGAACAAAACATTGGGTTTTGAGCTGGGTTTCCCTCGCAGCAAGGAGAACAAAGCTTTTTTCAGCCACGGAATAACAAGCTTTATAGCCAACTTTGCCCCTGAAATTACAAATGACCTCGACTGGGGAATCGTGATTTAATTAGCACACCACAATGAAATCACGACTCCAAGGACTTTGGAATAACCCTACCACCTAGATACACATGGACTGACAAACACCTACACAAGCAGTGGTGAAGTCATCACCGTTCCTCCCTAACATTCAGGATTTCCCTCTCTCCCTCTTCCTGTCACATACAGCACAGTGAAAGATCAGGGGACCCTGTAGCACAAACTCAAGCAGTAATGATTCAGTGGAGGCAAAACAAGAAAGAGGAAGAAGTATTCCAGCACAGCCAACTTCTTCCCAGGTGGGTAAATGCATTTTTAGTTGAACAGCCTCTAGTAAAAGCCTCCAACACACAATAAAAGAGGATTATACCATCCAGTAGTATAGCCCTGTTTCCACACAGCTCGAATACCTTCAAACCTCGCCACACTTTCCAAACACCACAAAATATTCCCTCAGGCCCAGAGAACTTTACTCTACAATTTAAAAGCCTTCTGTTGCCAACGAAAGAGGAAAACCAGAGGGGTCAATTTGAGAATTTGGTCTAGTCCTGCAGCGAGAGAGGATCTTTTCCACTATGGTCAAGAGGTTTCCAGTGACTTCTGACCTAGAGCCTTAAGTGTGTATCAACAAATATTTTCAAGAGCCCACTGAGCCCCAGGCTCTGAGCTGATGTACCTGGTCAGAGATCAAGCTGAAACCAGCAAGACTGTACCCATGTCAATCTTTACAAAGTTAAGCCTGTTGCAATTCCCTTGGCTTTCCTTAAATATTTTGTTTTGATACAGAAGGGTACTCCTGCCCCCCAGTAAATGACGGTGCCTCTCTGATCTCTGCATGTTTTACTTGTCACAGCGGTATCTGGTCCTTCAGCAATTTAAGTTCATATGAAAAGTTATTATGCTATCCCCTCCTCTCATAAATATATTTGCACAAAATTCAAAATGCAAACTGTTGCATAATACAGCAAGTAAATTCCCCCTTATTGTCCTGGCCTCAACCTTCAGCGGGCCTCTGCATCTGTAATGCTTTGACAATTTGGTTTGAGGTGATCCTGCACAATTTCCTGGGAAGTACCAATAGGGCAGGATTCTTAGATTGAGAGAAAGTAATTATTACCGATTTTACTTTATAAACTAAACTTATTTCTCAATAATATATCACCACTTATTTTTCCTGGGGCTTTTGTCCTCCAATTAAAAAGAAGCCCAACCCAAACCAACACACCACAAATCAAACAAATACAAGACCCAGAGAAGTGCAGCACATTTCTTTTTCTTAAAATTTTCATGTAAATAGTTTCATCTTATTTGCTCTTAGCTGACTCACAGTTGGGAGTCTCTTAGGAGTGTCTGTGGTCAAAAAACCTGGAACCATCTCCTATCAGAACCGGGTTCACCGGCAGATAGAAAAACCAGTAAAAGACACAGCAGCGGGGAGAGAACAGGCTTCTGTTTTGTTTTTATAAGCACAGATCCAAAGCCACAGCTTAGAGTCTGACAGAATCACTGAAGGGTTTGAGTTGGAAGGGACCTTAAAGATCATTTAGTTCCAACCCTGACAAAGTCCTTTCAAAGAGGCGAAACAAGCCTCGGGGAGCCTGTCAGCCTTCGCTGCGCCCAGCATACCCCCCCCTCCGCCCCTCCTCGCCCCGGGCTGAGCGAAATCTCTTTCATATCGTGCTGAATTAAAGTCGCCCGGCGACGGAGAGCACGAAAGCCTGTCTTCACCCTGACAAAATCCTTCATCACAGCCAAGGCACAAAACAAGGGCCGTATTAACGGAAAAACTGATCCCACCTCCGGTCCGTCCGTGTCTCCCGATTTAGCACAAGCCCAGCATTTTCCGGCCGGCGAGCCCGCAGCCCCCCTCCTCCGGCACCCAGCGACAGGGAGAAGTGCCCGGGCACAGACACCCCCACCCCCCCACTCCCCCCGCTCTACCGAGGGCCAGGAAACAAAAGGCCGGGGGGGAGAAGGGGAGGCAGCGCTTCCCGCAGCACAGGGGCTCCTTATTTACCGGCCGCTTCATGGCGGAGCCGTGACCGCCGAGCCGGGCCGGGAGGAGGGAGTCACCTGCGCCGGGGGTGGCGGAGGGAGGCGAAGCATTAACACCCCCCCCAAACAGCACTAGCGGTAACAGAGCGCGGGGGGACAGCGAGCCCCGAGGCCCGGTGGGCAGCGCCCTGGCGGGCTGGGGGGGCGGCGGCCAGAGGGGAGGCCGCGGCCCGGGCAAGGGGCTGAGCGGTCGCCCGGCTGCGCGGTCGCCCCTCACCTCTTCCATCTCGCGGGCCATGTCCTGTAGCTGCTCCTCGTCGTCCAGCAGCGCGCTGAGCTCCTGCAGGCTCAGCGCCTCCAGGCGCCGCACGTCCAGCGCCATCTCGGCGCGGCCCTACCCGGCTGCCCCCGGCCCCGCTCCCGCCGCCGCCGCCAACCGGAAGTGCCGCGGCGGTGTCGCCCCGGCCCGGGGTGGGCACCGCCCTCGGCGCCCCCTGCTGGGGGGGCGTGGCGGCAGCACGCGGGGCGGGGCGTACCAAGGCGGGGGGGGCTGAGCAATGGGGGGGACAGGGTGTTGGGGGCGCGGGCGGTACCAAAGAGAGCTGGGGGGTGGGGTGCGGGTGGCTTCTGAGGCGAGGAGGGTGACCAGGAGGGTGACGGGCGGCTGACGGGGGACCAGGCCGGGTTGGCCTGAGGGGATGCGGGGATCCTCACGGCCGGAGGGGCCCGGAGAGAGAGGGAGGCCGGGGGATACCAGAGAGCCCATATGAGGGTCTCTACGTTGGGTGAAGCCCACCATGAGGTCACAGTGCACCAGGCCTCAGGCACCCCGGGCCTGGCTGGAGCAGGGACAGGAGGAGGGTCCTAGGGCAGCGGTGCCTGGCCCCAGGAAGGCTGCCGGCTCAGGGAGGCCAAGTGGTGTTTCCTAAAGCCGACAGGCCTTGGCGTCAGCTGGCGGAGCCCCCCACAGAGGGTGCTTTGTCTTTCTCGCTCATGTGATGCTGCCTGGCGCTCCAGGCCTTTGGTGTCCCAAGGGATGGTGGCGGCAGGAATAGCCAAGGGGGTCAGACACCCCACAAACCTGGGGCTCCACACTCATTTCGCAGTGACATTGCAGGCCTCAGACTGCCGTGGGGAGTGGGCTCTGTCCTTGGCCCTGCAAGATGTGGAGAGCTGAGCTCTGAGCCTTGGCATCAGCACCAGATACAACCAGTTGTCATGCTCCTACCTGGAGGTGTTGGAGGCTCTCTGGTTCTCCTTTTGTTTTGTAACTGCACAGCTGTAAATTAGGAAGGAAAATCAGTAGAATTATTTAACTCACACTTCCTTACCGGGTTGGGACTTGGCTACAGTAAATCTCAAAAGAGTGACTGCATTATTGTTCTCAGACCTAGGCTGAATGCCTCTTTAGGTTAAAAATAGTAGCTGAAAGTCATATCTGGCCAAGCTTTGGTGGAAGGTCTTTTTGCCCAACTTAAGCACTTTCTTCTTCAAGAGTGAAGGTCAAGAAATGACCTAACAAAGATGTATTTTATGGACAAGTTAAATACTTTTGAAATGTTACATAGCTAAAGCTCTGCATCTGTGAAAAGATCATAGCTTCACTGTGTTCTTCTGATTTATATCTATTAAGCCACCAACACTTCACTAAGCACTCTGTGGTAACACGTTGGAGCACTAGCTCCCCAATTACTACTGACGTTAGTATAGCTGATAGAGACAATTATGCCTGGAAATAATTAATTGTGTTAAATAGCCTAAGCTGTATGCATCTCTGGGTGTGTACCACCTTCTGCTTTTGTACCTAAGGGATCATGGGTGTGGGTATACTTGTTTTCCTGTGTGTAACGCTGGAGAGCAATCCAGAAGGAGCACATGAGCCAAAGGAACAGGGTAGGGAATGGCCACAGTTGCTGTCCTTTGTATTTGACATTTTTGATCTAACTGCAAAAGAAAAAATCAATATAGTGAACTGAATCAATCTCTAGTATAATGCCATTAAAATGTTACATTCAGGAAGTGACCTGGTGCTTCCTGGCAGAACTGAATGAAGAGATGACAGCTCTATGTTCTTTTGTCCTATAACTACACTCAGCGCTCCAGGCCTCTCACTCCTCCAAAAGTCCCCTCTGTCATTATTAGCTACAGGTAATAAAGACTAACAATGGGATGCTGCTAGAGGAAGTCTCCCTGGCTTTCTGGCTGCTTAGTGAAAAGCTGCTGTACAACCATGATGCAAAATGAGTGTATTCAGGGGCAGGTAAGAGCAAGATGTTTGTTCAGCAGGAAGCTGAGCTGAACTTGCTTAGGGTGGGGAGAGGGTGATTAGCGATATGGGCATGTGTCCACTCATCCATGTAACGCACCTGCCTGGTGCTGTGGTATGTGCTGAACTCTTCCTTGTGTGGGGTGCTCTGCTCGGAGCACATGGGAGTAAGTAGCCGTACCTCTTGCCAGTGACATGGGTTTGCATGGCCACTACAGCCTGACCTTGTTACTTAAAACCAGTAGATAGTTGCCATGCCAACACGATACCATATACTGTATTTACATATGCCTGGCAAAAAGACAGCTACACCCTTGTGTTAAATCAGATTGTAAACCTGCACATGGCAAACACACGCGTGCGTATATATGCATGCACACACACATAGAGGAATTAGTTGAGGCTTTAAAAGAAGCTTTTTCTTCCCAAGATTGTTAGTGATTTTAACTTCATAGCAAAGCTAAATAATTGGTATGGGGGGAAGCATGGTTTGGAAGAGCCTGACTCAGCTCTGTGTTGTAAATCTAGTTTTACCACCGCCATTCTGTGCACTCCTGAACAGAGCTCTCAGCTCCCCTCAACTGTAGTGCCTTTCTGCTTAACGAGAAGAATAATAATAACAACTGCTCAGTCCCAGGTGAGGGTGGAGAGAAAAAGTTCACGCTGAATAATACGTGTAGAGGAGCTCTGGGTGAGCATCTCTGGTGAAGGGCACTACATAAGGATAATAATTGTGTTGTCAATATGCTGTCAGGAGGGATGCTTCACAGTGACCTTCTCGGGAGCTTTTCTGTAACTAATTTCTGTTCATGTTGCATGGGGTTGACAGAAGTTCAGTGCTCTAGACATCAAGGAATAGACTGAATCAGTCAATGGTAATCTGTATTCACGTTAGAAGACACGTAATGCAGAACGACATCCTCACAAAATGCAAAGAGAGAACCCAGCTCATCTGAGCTTATGCACAATATACATTGAAAATATCACTTCTCCCTCTGTAGATATCTTTGGGTTCTGGGGTTGTTGGAGAGGGGTGTCTGTGTTAAACATCTGGTCTGCTTTTGAGTACTTTGATCAGCATCTGCACATGCTTGAGTTCTCAAGTTTGACCAGAAAAGCATCTGGAGTTGAGAGCAGCTTTTGTATGACAAAATATTTTACCTGGACATGTAGGAAGGTGCCTTTCTGTTCTGTTTGTGACGGTACATCGCTTGGACACCACGCGAAGGACTGCAGATAAACTTAGGCTTTTAGGCTACAGGGATTATCAAATATTGTGGTGCTGCAGGCTGAGGTTTATCAGCTACCAGGCCCTGGCTCCTGTTCGCCTTTGCTGAGATCCTCTTGCAGGGTGACAGTATTCACGAACGTTAAAACTACAAGCAGGCAAAGTACAGAAGTCAGGATTTCTTATTACAGGAGAAATAGCACAAAATAAAAAGGGAAGATTACAATGGAAACTGTGTCATGGTAAATAAGGAGTCAGGCTTCAGTCTGGGGGAGAACTGGCATCCACCCTAGTTCAAATTAGATGCTAGATTTTTTTTTTTTTCCTTTTTAAACTTGATTCTGGATTTCTGTCTGTCACCTCATATCCTTTTATGGTCAGCAGCACCATAGCCATGCATATTTATTAGATTTAGATGTATTTTGCAAGTCACCTTCACAACAACTCCTTTTCTTCTCCTGGAAAAACTGGTTGGTTATGTAGAGATTGAATTTGCAAGTCATACCTTTGGCATTTCTTAACCCTTATTAGTCTGGTTGCTCAATGGACAGATAAGTTTTCAGGCTTATCTGAAATTTCATTTCCTTCTCTACATTAACACTTCTGTTTAGATTTCATAACCTGGGTTCTTTCACACATACAAATGGCACATGGATATACCAAGTGGTCCATATATACCAAGAGATATACCAAGGGGTGATGGATGTACCAGGAGAGCAGGAATGAATCATTAGTGCTTCTCTCCTGTGTCTCAGGGAGCTGCAGGTGCGAGAATAGGAGCAGGTTTATATACCTGCAGCAAATACTTTCTTTGCCAGCAAAGCTAGAGGAGAAAAGGCAGATACTGTTTTCCCTCCCCAGACTAAGATGCCTCTCTGAACCTGAGCTGGAAGCACTCTCTCTGTTTGCTTGTGGTATTTCCAGACCTGCTGAAGACATAGAAAGCGCAACCACTGAAACACAGCTGCTTATTGAGGCAGAGGATGGTGCACTGGGAGAGGAGCTGTTGGAATAAACACAGCTGTGTTTTTTTTCCATTGCCCTGTGTTCTCCATTCCTGGGTCAGTGAGCCGCCTGCTTGTCTGTGCAAAGGCGCAGGGGTAAATACATGTCCTTGGGGAATCACTAGGACAACAGGCTCTCCTCTTGGACAGGGTTTTAAACAGCTCCAATGTTTAGATCAAGTAAAGCTGTGGTTATTCCTACTGCGGGGAATGGTCAGAGCTCATTGATAGTGAGGAAAACAACCTGATGTGGAGTATACAGTCAAACTTTATAATCAATTCTGCTTTCAAAGGCTTACTTGCTTCCAACTCTGCCATGGCAGTCTTCAAGCTGTGCTCCCTGAGTTAAGGTTTCAGGAAAACCCACCCGAGTGCCCTGCAGAGAAGACTCTTCCTTTTGAGGAGAAGAAACTCTTTATCTGCATGGCTGTAATTGAGAAGCTCCTGACCAGATCTTGTTCGCGTTCCCATGTAAATGTAAACTCTGGGCAAAGCCACAGCCACAAAATACTACAGTCTGGGGTTTCAGAGGGAACAGTGCCCTTGTTTCCAGGAGAACAGCCTGAAAAACATGGACTGCCCACAGGCAGCGAGGCCCAAGGGACAAGGCAGCTCCAGCAGCCAGCTCGTGTTCCAGCACTGGAGCAAATCCCACTGCTGCGCTGGGTTAAGCTCATTTTAGGCTTAGGTTGTCTAACAGGCATCTCTGAGCCCAGGTGTCACTTCCAAAAGAAGTTGTAGTTGGAATGCTTTTGAAAATGAGGAGTTTCTATGCAGTCACAGGGTGTTCACCAGGCTAGCATTAGATGAATGTTGCTGGATCCACAGTGGTGTGTGGAGCTCCCACCTGGCTTCCAGACCTAAGGACACCCACCTGGCTTTAGTGTGCAGACAGATCCACTTGTCACACACCAACAGCACAATGCAAAGACTTGTTCAAGCCAGAGATGTCGGGCTCAGTGGAAAAGTAGCCTTGAGTTATCTGGATGCAAAAGAGATAATTCAGCACCTGTGGCAATGAACAGTCGGGCCCCGTTATCGCCTTGGATGGGTGCCACCAGCAGAGACAATCTGCCCTTTCCAAAGTGCCATTTCAGTTGAAGCTGTTTGCTCCTGACCTGGGATTACAATGCCAGGATTATCACAACAGGCTTGGGAAGCGGGGCTCCCTCTCTGAAATTCCCTGTAGTCTTTGCAATAAAACTGATCCAGTTGTACCCTCCGTTTCCCCTTTTTGCAACACTGCCTGGGAGGGACACACATGATATGATCCAATTCTCTTTCCTGGCATCTCTTGTACTAAGGAGCATTGTCCTGCCAGCGCTTCCCAGAGCTAGTAGGCTTCCCTAGTTCCCAGGTAACCCATTTTTTCCCCCTCTCTAGTTTTTCAATTACGCAGAAATTAATTCCACTTTTCTGACACGCTGGCCACACTCTGCTCACTGATAAAATGCAGAATTAATCACTTGCCCTTGGGTACAGGGTGGAATCCCCAACCCCTTTGTACCCACAGTGCAAATTCTCCTCAAGCAGGAACGTGTTGGCCATCTCCTGAAGCAGTGAACTGAGGAGTTTCGAGCTCCACAGAGGTTTCCTAAGTGGAGGAAGATAAGACAATGAGTGCTGTCCTTCTGAGGCACAGATTTTTGTTGTGCCTCAAAAGCAAGCAGTGGAAAAGACTCCAGTCCCAAGCCCTGCTTTGAGAACAGGTTAGACTGCCTGCCCTTTCCTGCCAGACTGCCTGCCCTTTCCTGCCAGACTGACTACCAGGTGGGATCTAGGATGAAAAAACAAGTTCTTAAACAAGTTATACCTACTGCTGTGGCTCGCAGCATTATTAGATGCTCAAGTCTTTTACATACCTAATGCTCCATAGGTTCTTCTTGTCATTCCCAACGGAGCCAGAACATGCGCAGCTGTATTCGAGCCATCACCTCAGACAAACATCACCTTGAAAACCACAAATGCCAAAAAACCCACCCCCCAACTAGATTGGCTCGATGTTGAGTGGCAGAGGTAGTATTTTATTTTTTGAGCATCCCTCTTCAAGGACACTAAAGAGTTTTGTAAAACATTGCTAAATGAAACCAAAACATCACCAACAACAAAAATGCAAACCTGCCAAAAAGTAAAACAGAGCAGCATCCAAAGAAAGCTAAAGTGCTTGAGATCATTTAACTACACACAGTCTGAAGTCAGTATTCCCCATATTAATGCTATTTTCCAATAGCACCTGCCTGGCTGCATAGGTTTCTTCACCAGTCTATGGCAGGATAACACTACTAAGCCAGAGCCATTACCCAGAAGGGCTAGGAGCAACATATTTCTTTCTATCCCTCATACTAAAATTAAGTTAATAAAGAAAATTTAAAGGAACATATTTTAAAGTTCAGGCAGCTGAAGTCAGACTTCAAGGGAAGTGACTGTATGGATTTCCCATGCAGTGAAGTCATTAGCATGGCCTGAAGCTGAACAAAGCTTTGGTGGGATTTATAAAGTGCTGTCTTTTAGTATTTTATGCCTGTCTTTAGCAGTGTTGTTTGGTTTAGGTTTGTTTTTTTTCAAAACCAGCACTGGGGGCGTGAGTTAAAAAAGTAACAGACCAATTTCCAGTGGATGCTGGGGCCAGACAGATATTGCACAGTGCACACAAATATATTAAAAAACCCAAAAAAACCCAAAAAACCAAACCCAAACCTGAAACCTAACCCAATTATGGTGAAACTTTTCATCCTTAAAACCAAACACCCACCTAGCACCAAGAGCAAATCTGAAAGCAACATCTGCTTCCCAGTCCCCTGGCTCTTTCCAGTGAGGATGGATACTACACAATACAAGCTCAGCAGCAATGGTTGTGAGCCTGAGCCTGCAGGCACTCAGTGCAAAACTCTCCCAGCATTCAGCCCTTGTGGGAACCATCCAGTTTTCACCGAAGCCAAAGGGAATTCCCGACAGACTTCAGCAGACTTTGGATTGGTCCCACAGATCCATAGCGGGAGCAGGACCTTGTTTCTACAGTCTCTGCTTTTCTATCCAGCTGCAAAAGCCACCCCCTGAAACTCCTGAAGGGGTTTTCAATCTTCCCCTCCATGCATGCATTTAACATCCATTACAGTTAGTAGCAGTTACACATGCATATCAATGGGAGAAAAGTCCCAGTCGAGAGAGGAATTACTGGTAGTAAGAAAAGAAACCCAGTAGAAATGCTGGGAATTGCTAAAGACCCAGCTCCCTCGAGTAAATCTGTTTCCCCGTTTAACCAGCCGGCATCTGCCCGCCTGACTGTACTGCAGGAAGCTCTATAGTGTGTGTTTGTGTGTGCACGGGTGTGTGACGCGTGTGGGGTGAGCAAACGGGCGTTGTTCTGCAGCACGCGAGCCCGTCGACAAGCCGCCTCCCATCTCAGCGTCCCAGCAAGCATCTCCAGCGCCGGCCTCCACTGCTCTCACTTGTGAGATGTGGTGGTGTAATCGTCCTGCGCCACGGCCGGCACGGAATGGTCTATCCTGAATTCTTCCTCCAGCCCGCTGGGCACCTTCGCTGAATCCCCCCGGGCTGCGGGTTGGCGACTGCCAGCGCCGGCCCCCTCCAGCCCCAGGATCTGTCTCTGCACCAGCTTGGAATAAAGGCCTCCTTCTTCCATCAGCTCCTTGTGTGAACCCTGCTGCACCACGCGGCCCTTGTCCAGCACAATGATGTTGTGTGCCTTCTCGACAGTGCTCAGCCTGTGAGCTATGACAAGCACCGTGTGGTTCCGCAAGTCGCCGTAAATCGCCTGCTGAATCTGCACAGGAGGAAAAGCCATTAGTGCCCGAGCATCACCGGCTCCGCTTCGGAAGAAAGAACAGCAGCTTTGTGGTCTGTGTTAAGAAACCTCAGGATGGGGGTTTGCTCTCCTCTGGCTACAGAGGATACCATGCTCCCTGGGGCATTACCAGCACCAGCATGTCCATCCCAGCTCCTGGCTCTCACTGTGCAGCCCAAAAGGCTCTCGGTCCAGCCAGCCTGCCCGTGCGGTACACAGACATGTGCTGCCAAGTCTGATCCTGCGAGCTGGTTCTTGTTTAGAGCTGGACCCCACGTTTAGAGGCCAGGTGGTGCTGGCATGGCCGGCAGGAAGCCAGCCCCTGGTAAATGCAGCTGCTCAGAAGAGTGAGACTGTCTCCTGGGTGTATCAAGGCAAAGCAAGAGAATTGTTTTCCAGCCAAGAGACAGACAGTAGAGCTATGGTCTAAAGGCAGGCAGATGGCCACCAGGCCACATGTCACACTGACACCCCTGGCTAGCCAAAACCAATCCCCTGGCTGGCATCAGGTACCACACATGCACGAACAGCTCCAAGGTCAGATGTTGACGCTGCCCCACACTATGAGCAAGCAACAGACTGGGAGATGTGTCCTTACAGCTCAGCCTTGAACTAGCTTTCCCTCGTGTCATCAAACCAGCGAGGCCAAACTGCTCCTGGGAGAGCTGTTTGTTCCTCACATCCCAGACAGATAAACCCAGCTCTATTTGCAGAAAGCTCAGGGTCTTTTCTGCCGGCACGGTGCCTCAGCTGGGATTTTAGCTTGGGCAGTCCTGCCCTGCCTGCTGCAGTGCCGTTTTGTAGGGCCTTCCTCTGTATCCTGTCCTAAAAGGCTGCACAGTGCTGCTGAATACCAATTAACACTTCCCACATTTCACAAATTGGCAGAGATCCCCATCTTGTCAGTGTTGTCAGGCACTGGCTGCTGTGAGCACAGGGTTATTTCCTTCTTGGTGACTACAGCAGTGTTGGAAGCAAATTCCTGCTTCAGAATTAGCCTAAACCTCTCCTTGCATCGTGTTAAGACTAAACTTGTCCTCCAAACCCAGGTTGTCAAACACCCTGGCTCAAATACTCGAGTCACCTACTCACCGCATGTTCGCTCTCCGCATCCAGCGCGCTCGTGGCTTCGTCCAGGATTAGGATGGGGGGGGTTCGGATCAAGGCCCTGGCGATTGCCACTCTCTGCTTCTGGCCACCTGACAGTTGGGCTCCTTTTTCACCTGCCTCTGTTGGGCCAAGGGAGAGAGGAAGGGGTCAAAATAAAAATTGAGGTGCCATCAAGTTTAGGTCCCAGCCAGCAGCCTCTGGATGGTGTCACACTGCAGGTGAACACTTCTGCTTACTTGGCAGAGCAGCTTAAACAAGTTAAACATCCCCACAGCTGCAGTCCTCCCCTCCAGCAGCTAGTTCTCCACTGCTATCCCAGGGTTTGAGGTACTGATGCTCAGGCAAACAACCCAGAGAAGTCCCTGAGTCTGGGAGATCATCCAGAGCCCAAGCCCAACTCCTGCCCAGCCCCATGCAGCTGCGTCACTGCCATCTCCCTGCAAGTCGGGCTCAAAGAGCATGCAACCAAGGCAGGGAACGCTGGGACCTCTCTGCTGGCTCCCAGAGACACGATCCACCATCAGTCTGGCCTGCCTCCCCACAAAGCCCTGCTGTCACAAACACATCAGCTTTTATTACTAAGGATTTATCATGGGTTTAATTTCTTCCCATGCAGGTGGGGTGGTACTCTTTTCTCCTGGAGAGAGCTCAGCATAGGGCTACAAAGATGATTAAGGGCCTGGAGCATCTTCCCTATGAGGAAAGGCTGAGTGAGCTGGGGCTGTTCAGCCTTGAGAAAAAAAGACTGAGAGGGGATCTGATCAATGGTTATAAAAACAAATAAAAACGGTGAGACTGCCAATGTCACATCTCCGTAACACTGCCACATACCAGCAGCTGAACTGGTCTGGATGGGATGGGGGATGTTCACCCCGCTGCATGGAACTCTCCTGGGACAGGCTCAGAAACCCTGTAGCAGCTCAGTCACCCCAAAAGGCAGCTAGGGTGCTGCACCTCCCCATGCAACCACCTCTGTATCGCCTCTGAGCTGCCACGGACTCATGTCCATCACTACCTGCCTGACTCTCCACCTCAGGGGAGAGGTTCTGCCTTCCCTAGGCACACAACACTTTCACGTGCAGCCAGAGGGATTTTGGTACCTGTGTGGTAGCCGTCTTGTAACTCTGTGATGAAGGCGTGTGCGTTGGCCTTCTGGGCCGCCTGAACAACCGACTCGAAGGAGGCTGAAGTTAGGCCGTAAGAAATATTATCCGCAATAGAGCGGGCGAACAGCACCGGCTCTTGGCTCACCAGGGAGATCTGCAGAAAGACAGGGAGGAGCAGGTGGCTGGGAGCAGAAGACGTACTGGCCAGCATCTCAGATGGTTGGTGTTTGCTCCTGCTGGGTAACGACTCGAGCGGGCAGAGCCCCACCATTAAACTGAGATACCACAGTGCCTCGATGTGAGCTTCCAGCGAGGACAGTAATGACAAGGTGCCCAGTGGCAGCCCCAACCCAGTTTGCATTGTCTGCTGGGAAGCCGTTTCGCAGGAAAGAAAACCGATGCAAAGCTTATAAGTCTGGCAGCTGGGCCAAGCTTCCTCCTCTGAGACCCTGCTCTGGTTTTGCTACAGACCTGCCATTCCCATCACCATTTCTCCTTCCCAGTACAGGAAACCAGTTGGGGACAAGATAGGCTGGAGAGACCCTGTCCCAGGGTCTTGCTGATTTTCCATTCAAGGCCAGTAATCACGCTTGGACCACGTGAACAAGCCCTCCTGCCTCTTTTCATCCCAAATTAGCATGTTACGGACATAGCTGCCACAATTCCTTAATTGCTTAGCAACAGCCTCCCTGTCCTACCCCACAGCCACCACTGCTCCCTCTCACATTCACCTCACTCCGTCAAGCTCTCAAGATTGAAAGAAACAGAACCCACCAAACTATTGCTCAGCACCGCGTGCGAAGGGAGCCAGAGAGCCCGTGGGACGTGGGCATGTTTAATTGACTTCTCCCCATGCTCCTAACGCCACACTGGTCTTTGTAAAGGGAAAGACTAGCTCATCTTTTAATCTTCCCTCAGTACGGGCAGGGAATGTAAATTAGTCATGCTGACTTTGGCTTTCCAGCCTGTCTCCCATCAATTGTTTGCGGGTTTTCCCGCTGACTGGTGAAGCCATTTGCTCCGGGAAGGGGGAGTGCCAAACCAAGGCGGTGGTTACTTGCAGAGGGAATGAAGGCTGATCTGTCCTGACACACAGATAAGACATGAAATGCCCAGACCCCTCTCCTGGGCAAACCACCCAGCTCCTCTGGTGCTCCAGCTGCTGCCAGGAACCTGAGAGCTTTAGCTCCCCATTAGCTGAGAATTACTTTAAGATCTTAAGGATCTTAAGGCAGAAAGTGCTGGAGGAATGCAGAACTCCAAACCAAATTTAGATGATAATTAATCCAACAACCAAAACCAGATTTCAACTGTGTTGGCCAAAGTACACAAAACAAACCATGTTTTTTGTTCTGGTTTTGGAAGGTTCCCCCTCTGTTCCCCATGAAACCGCTCTCCATCCCTTTTCCTTCCACCCCCACAAATTATCCGAATTAATTTCCTGGACCACCTCCAGCCTCAAGTTTGCTGGGCATTTCAGAAGTTGCTAGATCGTATCCAAAGCAACATGCAATGCTACCATCCATCCCCTCTGATCACAGCAGGCGATAGCTAGAATACACGTATCAGTCGCTCGTACCACGGAGTGCAGGTACTTGTGATCGTACATGTTAATGGGACGCCCGTCCAGCAGCACCTGCCCATCTTGCAGAGGGTAGAAGTTCTCTAGGATGTTGACACAGGAGCTCTTCCCACTCCCTGAAGGACCCACCAGTGCCGTCACTTTGCCAGGGTGCAGGGTGAAGGACACATTCTGCAACACAGACAGGAGAGCATGCTCAGAGGTTCTGGCTTATTCCCAGGGTAGCAGCCTAGGGACTACACAAGAAAAGGAGCCAAAATCAGGCCACAGTGACCCTCCACTGTGATGATGTGCCACATCAGCCATCTCTCCTGGCTCTGAGGAAGGAAGAAACCTCCAAAATTGCTTCATTGCTGATGTAGCAAGACCTCCAAAAACTACAAAGCAAACTAACCTCTCTGCTGCCTCCCCTTGCCTCATGACCCCAGCCCCTCTCCCATGGAAACGGTCCGAGCCAGCTTGGCACAAAGCCCTGCACCACGCTGACATGTTTAACGCCTGAGCAGGGAACAAGGGGTTTATTAATAAATCTCCTTCCTTGTAGGAAGGCCGGCCCTAAACACCCGCTGTTCCTTATAATCTGTTTCCCAGTGCGCTGCCGAGCCCACTTTTATCCATCTCCAGAAAGGCAGCTGACCTTTCCCGCGGGCTGGGGATCGGTTATTGCCGTGATGGAGACGCAGCGCATGATGCCTTGTGGCAGGGAGGGCTCTGTGCCTGCGGGGCTCACCTGGAGGACCTGCGTTGCAGAGCGAGTGCGGTAGGAAAACGTCACATTCCTGAACTCCACCTTCCCATCCATGTGGTCTGGGGCCAGGGACCCGTCGTTCACCATCGTTGGCTTGCGGTCGATGAACTCAAACACCTTCTCAGCAGCTCCCACTCCCTGCATCAGGCCACTGTAGACAGAGCCGACAGACTGGAAGGCAAGAGGCGATGGTGAGACCCTCCCGTGTCATGGAAAAGGCAGCTGGTGCCACTTGGAAGGAGAATGGTTGAAGCATTCCCAAGCCTCTTGCCTGACACCAACTACAGTCGTCAGAGATAAAGAAAGCTTTTCTTCCTGGGCAGGGTCCAGAGGGGATATATGGATGTGACCGGGAAAGGGGCATCTAACAGGGTCAGTGAATGGGCAGACCCAAAGTGCAACAGAAGGAAATGGATTGGGAAGAGAAGACGTGTGCCAGGAGATACAAGACCTAAACTCCTACCAGAATCTTCCACCTTTCTGTCTGCACTCAGGACCAGCAGCTCTCCATCCCTGGCACTGAACTGAGTGCAGGTACAGCAGCACTGAGTGCAGGTACAGCTCCCGGGGGCAGCTGGCTCGTCCCCTAACACACACCTCCCAAATGCAGAGCAACTCCAGGCTGGACTTTTCTAGGCAACTGTTCAACAACTGATATGGCCATTCCCTGCTGAGATATGGTCCTGGTGGTTTTGCCATTGCGCTTTCCCAGCTACAGCTGCTGCATGCTGACACTGCTGTCCCTGGAACAAACCCCCACCATGTTGGCTCTTCTCAATATTAAGCCCAGAGTTCCAGAACAGCTTGTACAGCAACCATCCCTCTCATCACGAGAGAAAAAAAAAAACCCAATCCAAACCAAACCAAACCCACACCAAAACCACAACCTGGAAACACCACCAGAGCCTGCAGTCATTCAAACAGATGGTGAGAGGCGAGTGAGCTGCCTCCAGCTCCGCTCTGCTACTGCACAAAGGCTGAAGCACTGTGAGGAAACCTCCACGCAATCATTTCTGCCTTGATTAGCCAAGCTTATGCCTTTGCAAGGGAAAGGCAGCCCTGGGTGGGCTCTACCATCCCACCCACAAGCCCATCTTGCTAACACGCTGCCAACGCAGCAGCTTGCAGCCTATTCCAGGAAAAGTTTAAAAAAAAAAAAAAAGTAATTAAATTTTTAATGAAGCCTGAAATTTAACAGGCAGCTTTGTAATCCCCACATCCTTCACGCCAGGAAACGTGCTTGGGAGGCAGCCAGGACTCTGCCCTTCAGCCAGGCCAGCCTGACCGCCTTTGGTCTCAACTGCTTTTCCTGGGGGAACAACCTGCTTTGGGCACATTCGGGCTGGGAGGCTACAGCAGGAGGGGAGTAGGGAGCAGAGGGGGGATTCAGCCCACCTGTGGGCAGAGCCACAGTGCTAAGGAAATGCCTCACAGGGAAGTCAATGCTGGATCAAGCTCTGCAACTGCCCTGGAACCTTCCAGATGACACCTATCGTCTTGGTATGGTATAGCCCAGAGGAATAAAACAGACTCACCTCCATGCAATCTCCTAAGACAAACTCGTAAATGATGAAGGATATCAGGTTTCCACTTGTCATCTGCCCTGAGATCACGAGGTGCCCACCGTAGTACAGGATGCTGACCTGGACCACCAGAAGGGTCAGCTGAAAGCAAGAAACCCCCCCAAAATCAACAAGGACAATTGTGTTTTGGTGCATCCATGGTTGCTCACTGAACAGCCCACAGTGTGTGTGTGCAGAGATTGATTCGTTGAGCCCTGACCGGAGCATCCCTGACAGCGTGGAGCTGACAGCTCTAGCAGCGAGCATGGATACGAGAGGGGAAAACAACTCAAGTACATAGAGGTGATTTAAGGAGCTGGGCTGGCACCTTTCAACTCAACAGAAACGCAAGGGGGTGACAGCCAAGGAGGGAGAATTTACCTGAAATAACAGAGCATCTCACGAATTCAAGTTATCTGAAGCAGGCAGCAACCTCACCACTAAAAGAAACTGTCTGTTACAGGAGCGTGACACGGTTTAATTTAGAGCACAAACTTCAAGCCAGGAGTTAATGGGAAAAAGTCCTCCTTGGATGTACAAATCCCTGAAGCGTAACCTCGGCTCTTGCCTGAAGTCAGCACTGGGGTGGGGGCGACTGCCTACTCTAGAAAGGAGAGAGATCAGCTCTGATATGACAAATGCCAGGCCCTGCCTTTACTCTGCTGCTCTGGTTCCACGCTGCCTGGGTGCTTAGGGAAGTGATGTCCTGGTGCTCTGAGTTATGTTTGTGGGACTGGCTGGAAATTCCCACAGACAAAAATACTAGGGAGGACAAAAAATTCCTCCTTTGGAATTCTCCTCTGCCATGATCTGAGCTTAGGAGCCTGCAGTTCCCCCGAGAAAGACTCTACCAGGACTGCACTACATCCATGGGCTGCTTCCCACACAAGCCCTGCCGGAGCAGGTTTTGAGGGGTTTTTGCTCCCCTTGGACTCAGTGGGATCTGTGTTGACCCAGTTTATGCTCCAGCTTCACCTGGGAGCCCAGAACAATGCTAAAAACGCTCCAATCTTGCTTCCAAACTTGGGAAGCCATAAAGCCTCCCCCAAGGCTCCATGAGGGCCCCATAAGACGCAAACCTTTCACCAGAGACCACTTCAATCCTTGAACGTGCAGACACCGGGGCTGCCTCGCCTGAGGGTTTTACACAGCCTGAGTTACCAGCCCATGCAGGAGACATCCCAAAACATTCCAGCTTAAATGATGAAAAAGCAGTTTGGGGGAGGATAAAAAAAAAAGAAAAAGCCAAAAAGGAAAGAAAAACCCAGCAGCCTCCCCCTGCCACCACCCACACGCAGAACATCTCCATTTCTTAGCAGAAGCTCAACCAACACCGTGGCTGTTTCCCAGCCGGAGCCCTGGAGATGAGCTGGCACAGGCACGCAATGCAGCAAGGCAGATACACAGGGTTTTCCGTGACCTTGAGTGGTTATCAATTATAGTCTTATCTGCAAGGGACACCAGGCTGTTCAGTGGCACGATGCAGCACTGCCCTACACGGCAATGGGATATATTTCCTAGAATCCCAGACTGGTCTGTGTTGGAAGGGACCCCAAGGATCATAGAGTTCCAATCCCCCTGCCAAAGGCAGGGCCACCAACCTCCAGGCCTGGATCTACACAAGGTTGCCCAGGGGCCCATCCAACCTAGCCACTGTTTTGATGAGTGAACCGCACCCCCCCCCCCGCCCAATAGTAAGAGACAAGAGGGTACATCAAGGCTGGGTTCACCCACACAAAGCTCCTTGGAAGCAGAGGAGATGGGTGCACATTGCGCCACGTGTGTTTTGGGATAGGAAGCAACATCCCCTGCCTGTCCCCAGCCCCATGTAGGGAAGCCCCAGCACCGGCCACCTACCCCGCTGGACCAGACGTAGTAGGTGTAAGCCATGGCCTCCCGCTTGTTGAGCTTGTAAACCTGCTGCAGCTTCTGCCAGTACACATTTGCCTCTGCCTCCTCGTTGGCAAAACTGCGGACGGTCTTCATGGCAGAGATGGTCTCCTCAGCGGTGTTGTTGGCCTTGGCCAAGGCATTCTGGACATCCTTGGAGAGCTTCTGCAGGGAGCGGGGGAGACAGAGGGGGCTCAGCAGGCACCAGGCTGCCTGTGGCACCTCTCCCTGCACACCCTGGGCTCTGCTGGGTTTGGGAAAAGAAGGCATGGTGACATTTTCCAAGGCCACAGGCAACAAAGCTGAGCATCGGGATATATCCCACGCCCCTGGATGGCCTGGGATGCTGTGCCAGGAGGAGAATGGATTCATTGTGCTGACCCCAAAGAGCTACTTGGGCTGCAGGAGCTGAAGTGCCATGCTTGTGCCCACCTGGAAAGCCTGCGGCAGAGTTGTTGCTCCTGGTGCCCTGATGGGACAGACCAGCCCAGGAGCCCCACCAGGACTTTCCACATCTGGAGACCAGGGGCAGCTCCACTCCTCCCACAAGTGCCTAACCCATGGGAGGAGCCATGGCTCAGGGAGGCGGCACCTGAGGACCCCACTTTGGCAGCGCCCGTGCATGCTGTGTCCCCAGCAGAGAGCAGAAAGAACACATGAGCAACATGGTGCAGCAGCGTGGGACTCACATGGTCCACTGCATGCAGCATTAGCCACGGGGGCAGCCCTTGGCCCACACCAGCCCCAGGCAGAGCTCAGGAGCTTGGCACTGGGTTTAATCCCCACCTGAGTCTCTCCAAAGGGAGAGGAGAGGGCAGATTGCGTAAGGACAGGCAGGCACTTACAGAACATCCTCTCTTGTCAAACCCTAGATGCTCTGACTCCTGAGCATGAAGCAAGACAAGAAGCAAGGCTATGCCTGTCTGTCCACACAGCCAGCCGCCTTCCTGCCCCACTGCTGGCAGCAAAGCACCTGAACAGCAGCCCCATCAGCGCCAAGGCCACCCACAATCTCCACAATGGCTTCATGAGGGGAACAGCCTAGCGTTGCAGCACACCATGGTCACACTAGCTTCTCCTGCCTACCTTGTAGTACTTCCCATATACATCAGACACCAGCATGATGATGGGGAACCCCATGAACGTGACAAGTGACAGCTTCCAGGAGAGGCTGAACATGAAGAAGATCACCCCCGTGGCCTTCACCACGTTGCGCAGGAAGATGTTGATGTTCTGGGAGACCAGGTCACTCACGATGGTTGTGTCCGATGTCAGGCGTGAAATGACATCCCCTGCAGCAACGAGGGGTTGGGAAAGGGGAGAGCAGGAACGTGTCACCACAGCAGGTCACTGCCAAGTCACATCTCATATCCCATGCCAGAGGATGGATTGAGCTTCCCATTCAACCCCACCCCTCACCAGGGGTCTGAAGAGCAGCATGAAAGCGGGGTGACTCTCCACCCCTGTAGACACGCAGCGAAACAGAAGAGCTGGAACCGCTGCATGCATGAGGGACACAAAATGCATCCGAACATGAGCTACATCCCTGGGTCACCAAGGATGGCTGCAGGAAAGCAAAGGGAACTGTGGCAGCACCCTATACTGGAGGGCACCCTGCAGGCACGCCGATGGGCAGTGGGTGCCTGGATGGAGTGCTTGATGGGCTGCTGGATGCACCTCCAGGGTTGTCAACCCAACCCTGAGTTCATTCCTAAATGACAGTGGGAGCCCTGAGTTCAGTTGAATTCCCACGCAAGTCCAGGCTTGCCTGTATCCTGCTTCCAATAACATCCCCGGTGTCCCTGGCTACCCGGGCACCGTGCAGTGATGGCTAAATACAGCAACAGCCTCAAAACTAAAAATACCATCGAGAAGAAATTAAATGTGGGAAAAGTTACAGTGAGCTGGGACCACACCAGCACAGCGCGGACTGGGATGGGACTGAATGGGAAGCAGGGACAGCCACAAGCATGCTCAGCAAGCTTCACACAGCTGAGGTTTCCCATGCCTGGAGCAGAGCTGGAGGGTGGCCGACCAGCAGACACAAAGGTATGGGAGAAGGAAAGGAGGTGTTTTGTTTTGGGGATGACCGGAGATGAGGTGGGACTGGTGAATGTCAGGCTGATCGGTGGCAACAGGACATCCCCATGGTGCTGGGCAATCCTGTCCCAACCCCGTGGTGGAAGGCAGCCGAAAGGGAAGGGCTTTCTGCCCACTGTTTCTAAGCGCAAGGACTTTGGTGGTGTTTCTAGCTGCACCCAACCTGCTATGTGCTGCTGGGCTGAACCAAGGGGAAAAAACTACCAGGATGGGATAGAGGGGTTAAAGCAAATCCGGGGCAAGGAGGAACCAACCTGTGCGGTTCTCATCAAAGAAACTCATCTCCTGAGACACCAGCGACCTGAAGAGGCAGTTGCGAAGGCGAATGTTCAGTCTTGCAAATATGAGCGTAAAAACGCCGCCCCGGATACCTGCGGCAAATGAGCTAATTGCAGATAAGAAACGTTATAGACCAATGGACACGAAACCCACTCCTCAGCAACACAAACACCCCGACACCCGGGCCAAGGGCTTGGGCAGTGCTGTGCTGGTACCAGTTTCCACCCCAGGAAAGCGACAGCTCATCCAGCCCACACCTCCTCTGGGCGCTACCAGCACGGGGACAGCTGGCCCTAACCCCTGCAGTGATGATTTTCGGGAGGGGAACGCAGTGCTGCTGGGACAGTGTTTCCCTGGCAGCCCCTGTGTCTGCTCCTGCTCCCCCACCAACTGCAGACGGACACGGAGGGCTACACAACAGCCTCACGACTGACACCACGGCCTCTCTGCATCGTGACGGCACAGAGAAATCAAAGCTCCTCCCTGGGGTCTGGCAAGGACTTGGCAGAGCAGCTGCATGTGCCCAGGCCCCTGCCCCCCCAGTGCCACAGTGAGCTCCTGTGGGAAGACCCCAAACTATTCCTCATCAGGGCCAAAACCAGCCCCTGCGATTACCTTCCTATGGCAAGCAGCGACATGACCAGCACTGCCGTGGAGAAGCGGTCCATGCTCTTCTGCACCACGATGCCATCGATGGCCAGCCCCGTGTAGTAAGGCAGGAAGGTCTCTCCTGATGGACAAGCACAGGAGATGGGGTTTCAGCACGAGACCTGTATCTGTAACCACAACAGCCTGTGGACAACCCCGTCCTCACCACAGCCATCGCACGTGATGCCTCAGGAGGTGCAGCCCTTAGCGGTGCGTGGGGATGTTTCATCTCCCAGTGTATCTGACCCCCTATTACACCTTTTTTGTCCCATTGTGGTTTTCACCCAGCTTATGCAGGATGTGCCACCCAGCACCCCCAAAAAAGCTTCCACATACCCCCTCCACAGCTCCTTCCCTCCCAAGGAGGATGGGAGCACACTGCAGGACCACCACCACCCCCCTGCCCTGAGTTCCTTTGCTCACCCAGCGCAGCCACGAGAAGGAAGAAGGATGCGATGCCCAAGAAGAAGGCATCTGGCTTGGTGTAGGACAGCAGTTTATGGATGGTGGGACCCGCTGCCTCCTCCCGCTTGTCCCGTGGGGCACCCCCATCACAGCTCTCCTCCACCTCAGCTCGGGACTCAGAGCCAGGCCCCAGTGCCTCGCGGGAGGAGGTGACACAAGCCAGCAGCTGCCAGAGCCCAAATGTGGCTGCCAGTGCCACGTAGGTCCAGGCAAAGAGCCCCCAGAACCAGGGGTCCCTGATGGTCCTCCGCACCTCCGAGTAGAGCAGCAGCTTCACCATCATGTAGATACCCATGAGGAGGCAGACGACAGCGATGAAGGTCCGTGATGCCCTGAGGCGCCGGGGGCCGTAGGCCGTGTTGGTGGCCACCCCGATGGCAGCCCCCAGCAGCACGCAGCTGCGGTAGAGGCAGCCCCCCCAGATGTCCAGCAGCGAGTTGAAGATGTTGAAGTGCCGCAGGTCCTCGAGGACATCCCGAATGCCCCGGCCATGGGTGTAGAGCAGCGTGGTGACCACCACATCAGCCCCACTGAGCACCAGTGTGCTGGCCACTGCCTTCCAGGCACGCATCCTTGTTGCTGGGCTGGGCAGGTCACCAAGGCAGGGAGGAGCAGCCCTAGTGCAGGGAGGACGTGGTCATGTCGGCCTCTGCAGTGGGGCGAAAAGAGGGGGATGGGATTGTTATTTGCCCCAGGCAGGCAGCAGGGAAAGGGAAGCAGGACTAGGGGGGACACAATTGTGCCAGCTCCCCAGCAGCCTGTCCTGACCCCAGGCACCACTGTCTCCTCCTTCCTCCCCCCTCTCCCCTGTCGCATATGCTCCAAGATATTTACTAA
This sequence comes from Porphyrio hochstetteri, assembly GCA_020800305.1. Classification (NCBI taxonomy): domain Eukaryota; kingdom Metazoa; phylum Chordata; class Aves; order Gruiformes; family Rallidae; genus Porphyrio; species Porphyrio hochstetteri. Next base: position 11,440,586 of record CM036922.1, read on the forward strand.
AACAAGGAGCACAAAGATAAACTTCCCTCTGAGAAGCCCAAACCCATCCTGAAACCCAGAGTAGGAATCTTCTCAGCTTGGTGGGAAACTTTATCCCTGCTTGCCGTGGTGATACCACAAGGTTCCCGGCAGCTGGATGACACTGGGACATCTGTGCAGCCCACGTGTCCTGCGCTACAGAGCTGCGTAGGTGGTAAAATTGGACATTCCTGGTCTCAGTGTCTCCTCCCACCTTTCCCAGGGTAAAGCTGAAACCGAGCACTGAATGAAAGCCAAATGAAAACAGGAGGGCGGCTTTGAAGCAGATCCCCCTGGCCAAAAAGGGAATATAGGGCAGGTACAGCAGCCTGGCACACCTTGCTGCCCCCAGCCCTCCTGAATCTTAATTTGGGGTAACCCATGAAACCCAGCACACAATTCAGCAACCCACCAAAAATCCCAAAAGGACATCAGAAGGGGGTTGGAAATCCACAGATGCATCCCATGGGAGAGGAAGGCTCCAGGGTGGGATGCTGCTTTGCTGCTGCCCATGGGTCAGCCTTGGCGGCAGCAATGACAGGACAGGACCCGAATTGTCATAGAAAAGGGCCAAAAGCTGCTCACCTGCTGCTGCACTGTGCCCAGAGCTGCCATATATTGGCATGAGGGAGGGACCTGGTCCTCAGGTTTGTGCTGGCCAAGCGGCTCGTGCTGGCGTGCGGTGCGGAAGGCACAGCATGAAGGATGCTGTGTGTTGGCCGTGCTCCGGCCTGCGTGACCGTGACCACAGCCGCCTCTGCAGCCACCCAAAGCAAACCCCAGGGAAAAGGGAAGCCCTTGGACCCGGTCAAGCAGCACCCATGGCCTGGAGTGGCTGGGTGCTCAGGCAGGTGGGATAAAAAGCTAAAGAAGCAGAGGGAAACAGGGCAGAGGCGGCGATCTGAGGGGACCACGGGGTCTTACGGGGCGGGTGGGGAGGGAGGGCTGGAGGCAAACTGGAGCAGGGTGTCAGGGAGGAGCCCGACACGCTTCCCGGCCTGCTCGCTGCTGCCATCCGCTGCAAAGCTGCGCGGATCCAGCCCGGTGGAGGAGGAGGAGGAGGAGGAGGAGGAGGAGGAGGAGGAGGAGAAGGAGAAGGAGGAGAAGGAGCAGGAGGAGAAGAGGAGGCGGCGGCCACCGCAGCTCCCTGCCACCCGCAAAGGTGTCCCCAGCTCCAAAGCCGGAGATGCGCCCAGCCTTCCTCCCACCCTGGCCCCCATCCCGTACGAGATGCTCCTCCTGGGGAAGGCGCCCGGGAAGGGCCGTGCCCGCCATAGCACGGGCTGGGGGCACTCGCCATTGCCCCCTTTGCAGAGCGAGGGCAAAGCCGTGCCCGCCCGCCCGGACCGAGGGAGGAGAGGAAGGGGAAGGGGGGACCCGGCACACGGATACCTTACCGGTGGCGGTGAGCGGCTGGACTCTACCCGCTCCGACCAGGCGGCGACAGAGCGTCCCGGGAACAAGGTCGGCGGGGGGCGCGGCCTCCGCCTTAGCCCCGCCTCCCCGTCCCCTCGCTGCGGCGCCGGCCCGGCCCCGCCCCTGGTTTATCGGCGCTGGGGGGGGGGGGCCGGGCCCCCTCCGCTTCACACACCCTCCTCCACCACATTAAACCCAGGCCCGAGGCAGCAAGGGCGGCCCCAAGCTTTTCCCCATCTTAGACAGTTACGGGGCTACGGCTGTGGGGGGGTTAAAATCCGCCCCCCCGCCTTGTATTGGTTTATCACCTCCCTGCAGCAGAAGGGGAATCACAACACCTGAGCTGGCCACAAAAACCACCCGGACAACGGTTTAACAGAGTTTTGTTGGTTTATTTTTCATGAACCCCTAACAAGGGGCTTGATGGGGCTTTAAATTGCCTCCCAGCACCAAGGGGGAGCCAGGCTCAGGAAATTCCCCCTTCAAGCCCCCGTGCCAGTGCTGGAGGGATGTCAGGCTCTTGCCTGGCCAGCATCCGCACATCCAGCTGGGCAGAGGTGATGGAGGGGCTGGCTGGCATCGTTATCCCAAACTGAAAATGACCATGCTCTATTGTCAATTTTATTTCTGCTAATTAGTGCTTAAAACTGAAAAAAATAAAACCAACCCAACCAAAACCACTCACTTCAAGCCATTCCAGGAACCAGTCAGACCCGGCGTGACTCTTCCCAGCTCAGGCTGATGGCAGAGAGAGCAGTTTTAGGTTGAGGAAACCCATCATAATGTGGCTAAGCCGGGTCTGGGTTCTGGCTCTCCTCTCATTTGCACCCAGATTACTCTCTGGGCTTTGATGCACTCACTCCCTGAAGTAATTCCCATGCTGTCGCCAAGGAGGAGCTGTTCTGGCAAGAACAAATCTCTCACTGCCAAAGCGTAGATGAGGATGGTGCCACTTCTCTCCGTCGGAGGGATGGTCCGAGAGCAAGTCTGGACCAGGCAGGGACTGAACAGACACCCCTGTCTGAACCTTCCTCTTCCTTTCTCCCCAGGACAGAGCAGGGATGTCTGTGCCCTGGACCCCCACACAGCTGAGCCACAAACCTTGGGGACAGTTCGTGCTCCTGTCCCCAACCCCATGGGACCCCCAAAAAAACCCCAGCCCCAGAGGTTAACTGGTTTTCTTCATGCTGGACATACTCTGCTCAGGCGGTAGGACTGTCTGGATCTGAAACGACACAAACTGGCTGCTCTTCAGCTTCTTCAGGGAGGTGGTTGTGTTGCTCCCAAACACATTGTCTTCCACTTTGAAAGCAAGAGAAGGCAGGCCCCGACTTTTCCTTTTCACACTCTTCCGCTCCCGTTTATAGGCTGTTGTCATGTTGGCGATCACCTGGAAAGCAGATTGCTTGAGTTGGGCTTTGGGACCCAACTCGTACCCATCTCTGGTGAGCTTGGCAAATCAGTTGTGCAGAGCTCAGCTTGGTAAGCCAAGGTGGTGCTGGCAAGTGCCAGCGCGGCTGGTTACACCCAGGAGTAAGGGAAGGACCAACCAAGCTCTTTCCAGCCTTATTCTCACCAACCCCAAACTAGCAGGAGACCTTACATGAAGAAACTGTGATGTCCTGGCCATGCTCAGAGGAGCCATTCGCTCTCCATCAGTAGAGGGCAGAAGGGGATCTAGCCTGGAGTAACGCAGCACCAGAGAGAGCTTTGATCCCCTCCTGTTACTTACAGCCCCAACCCTGGCCTGCCTGCAGGCAAGTGTCAGCAACTGGGGCACCACAAGTGCCCTTATGGGCAGGGCAGGATGGTTCAGCGTTACCTAGACAGAGCCCTTGGGGTGCCCCGTGCGTGTCACCTGAATCCGAGTGAGCCTGAGCTGCCAAGGGATCAGCTGGGAACAGATCCCACATGTTCAGCTCCCAGGCCTCCTCCCTCTTGCCCTGTTCTACTGCCGCAACTCCCTGGCAAGAATCACAGCCCAGGTGGGATCAGAGAGGCCCACAGAGCCCTGTCCAAGTCTAAGACATGACTGAGCAAACAAAGACACTTGAGCCATGTCTATTATTTGTTGGCACGCAGATTGCCAAGCACTTGACAGAGGACACTGAGGTCATTTTTCAAGTCAGGAAACCTGGAGAGACTGAATGACTTGCCCAAGGTCACCCAGCACATTAGAGACAGTCCAGAACTGGTCTTGCTGCCTGATCCCAGCTCTCTGCCCCATGGGCCACCAGTCTTCAGGGTAGCCCCAACCCCCACCAGTTTTTCTCCTCCCATTTTGGGGCAGGGTTACTTTTAAAACTCTTAATTACACAGCGTGTCCCTAAGGGCTTTTTGTCCCTGCCTCAGGACAGACGCCTTGCCTGATTTGAGATGCAGATTGCAAGGCAGAGCGCTGGGCACGCCAAGACCCACCTCTCATCAGCCTTGGTGGGGTTAGCCCATCCCTTGTACTTCATCACCCAGCTCTGAGCACCAGCACCACCAGCTTTGGTGAGGCAGCACATAGTGCGGCCTCAGAGTGTCTGGCCCTGCTCTGGCTGTCCTTGCCGACAGCCACCTCTCAGGCCAGGCTGGCAGACTCTCAGGCCGTGCTTAGCCAGCTTCTGCCTCGCTCCTTCCCAGCCAGCCACACAGCCTCTCTGCTAGGCTCAAACCCATCAGCTACCTGTGATGCTCAGCAGCCAGAGAGAGCCTGCAGGCAAAGGACTCCTGTGGGATGCCTGTTTTGGACAGACAAGGCCAGGAGCTCTCTCTGGGCATGCTGTGGCACGGTCCCTGCATGGGTGCAACATCCCCTTTGGTGTGTAGCCACAGAACCGTTTCAAGGTGCTGCAAGACTTACGATTTCCTTCACCGCGTTCTGCTGCTCCTGGACCGTGGCTGTGAATGGTGGAAGGCTGTCTGCCCTCCCAGAGCCAGCCCTCTGCTCTTTAGAGTCCTTGACAAAATCCACCTGCAAGGTACAAATACCTGGGTGTTACTCTGTAGCTGGCACCAGCAGCAAACCCCCTGTGAGACTCCCTTGTTCAGGTTTACCTCAGATGACAGGCACACGTATCTGTTGAACATGAGGAAGAAAGGGGTGTACTTCGTGACAGAATTGACTGAGGTGCGGAAATCGAAGAGCACAGGGTCGAGGTGGGTGTCCCACTCACTGGGCTTCTCGTTCACCACATTGCAGATGGAGGATTTGAGCATCTCGGCGCTGCGGTCATCCAGGCCCGTGCAGTCTGCAGGGTCTGCAGGGGTGAGGATCTGTGAGATGTTCCAGCGCTCGCATAAATGCCGGCTGACCTGCAAAGGCAGGAGGTCATGCCCATGTGAGAATGAGGTGGCTTTGCTTCCACAGCAGGAGACAGCACAGTCCCTGGGCCAGGAGCTACTGTTCAGCAGAAAAAGCTCCCCGGAAAAGTTAGAGCCTGACAAAGTGTTTTGCAATGATTGTCCCTGTGCTTTGAGGCTTCCCGCAGCACGGGGAAGCTGGGTTAATCCCAGGGTAGGGCAGGAATCTCATGAATGTCATCTCACAGGACCTTTCCTTCTGAGCAGAAAGGCTGCGGCATGGCTGGAGGACTTGCACCACAGAGCCACGGCCTTAAATCCTGACCAGGCTGAAGGCACTTACAAATCATCTACTGCTGGTAACAGGACTGGAGCAGGGAGAAGGCACCATCACTCCTTGCCTTCACTTGTCCTTACAGGGTACACTGCAGCTCTGCCTTTGGGACCTGCCACCCAAAAAATACCCGCTCAAGATCATACCATTTTTCCCTGAACCATCCAGCACTTGACCTACCTCCTCACAGAAGTCCCATGTCTGACTGGCATAAATGTTCTTGGATGCTCCAAACCTGAAAATAAGAAGAGGGGACCCGACTGGCTTTACTTCCAGTGGAGCTGGTCTGACCTCACCTCCCCAGGAGCAGAGAGAGATCCACTGGCTCTGTCTGTTCCAGAACAGCCACGCCTGTTGCCTTTGGAACAATAAGGCAGCAGAAGCAGCAAGTGAAGCTTCTTGCTCCTAATGCAAAATCTCTACTGGCCACGTGCATTTACCATGAGGACAATGTCACGTAGTGTCACAAGCACCATGCAAGTGCAAAATAAACACTTCATAGGAGGGACTGGGGAATGAAACTGGGGCAGCAGCTCTCAGCCCTGGAGCTACTCAAAGAACCACTTCAGCAGCTTTCTCCCCTCCCTGGGTACTAGGAGAACAGGCTCTTCCCAAGTACTTTGTAAAGAGCATCCGAGAGGTGCTGCGTGGCCTCTCCTGTAGAAAAGGGAGAGTTCCTGATCTTGTGGGGAAGCACTTCATGGACACAGGACATTTGTGACACATCCCAGCACGCCCCATCTCACTGCAATGTAACCAATAACAGAGGAACCCACCTGTAAAAAATGGTAGCTAGGGCTTTAGCCACTGATAAGGGATCTTTCTTCTGCAGAGGAGCAGCCTCCACCCACTTAGTGAAGTAGTCAGTCACAAGGAGGACATGTGTATTGCTCTGGCTTGTCTCAGGGAAAGGTCCTGCATAAACAAGCATCGAGGCAAAAACCAAATAAAAATCAATGTGATGCTGTAATATCACCCAAACGAGGCAAGTTCAGAACCCAGCTCAGCAAAACAAGCGCAGCAAAAAACCGCCCTGACTCTCATCTGCAATGTCATTTGGCCTGTACGCTTCTGTGACCTTTGTCAGCAAAAACACACCCACCACAGTCTCCAACGCACACCCACAGCTCCCACTGTGCATGGAGAGGGAGCTGAGCCAGTCACACAGCGCAGGTCACACCTTGGTAGGCTGCCACGGCCTCCCTGGCACCTCCTCACCACCCAACACAGGCAGCTTTCACTTCACGTGCGGCCGCAAGCCTGGCACGCTTCCTGACAGCTGGCAGGGAAGCCTTGCAAAGCCTGTCTGTCAGCCACAAACACTCACCGTGAACGTCTAATCCCAGCGCTTCCCAGGGTGATTCCACCTTGACAGGCCTCGCTTTCCGTGATGTGTTCTTGTTGTGCTCTGCGTTCTGGCACGTTTCACACATTTTGATCTGGAAAGAGAAAACACATTATCAAAGGATGTTAAAATATGAATATAAATACCATCAGATTCGGACCGGGCAGGTTGTGAAGAGATGTGAGGGACAGCACATCAGAGCAGGTTCCTCCTACCCAACGTAAACAGCAAGAAAAGGAGAATGAAATGCAACAGGCCGACGTGGCTCGCCTTTCACCAGACTTACCTGGCAGCTTTCTCTGATGCAATAACTAATTCTCAGAACGTGGCCTATAGCTAAGAAATTTCTCACCCTGTTTTAAGGCAAAAATTTATTGGATTTTTTAACTTTCGACTGCTGGCTAGGTAAAAAAAAAAAATCATTGGCCCCAGGATGCTGGAGGAACATGGGCTGCTCAAACCACGCAACGCAACCCCACGCTGTTGCAGAACCTGCTGCAGGGAACTTTTGGCAATAAAAGAGGTGAGGCAATGCAGCCAAGGAGAGCCAGTGGAAACACCGAGCCCTGCCCGTTACTATACTTCAGAGAGCGGGAATCCAGCCTACTCAAAGCCATACCCAGCAACACTCATGTGAAACAAACCCACCTTCCCATGCTGGCTGAAACTGCCCTGCACGAGGATGCCTACCTGAAGAGGGGGGAAAAGACATCCCATCTATACTGCTGTCTCAGGATGTTCCAAGGGTTCCACCTGCAGAACTGCTTAGTGTGTGGCTTCAAAGCAACAGGCACCAGAAATCACATCACCCTTACGCCAGGGTTCTTCTAAGCTGCTCTCTCAGGACTGCGGCCTGAACAGCCTGGGAAATACCAGTGCCATTGACACAGGCGATGCTCTCAACTTACCCAGTCCACAACATCCTTCACAATCCCCAGCCAGTAGTACCGGCTCTGAATGCGGTGCACGGTCTTCTTCTGGCCCAGATGGTTCCCGATTTCGGTGAAGTGACTTTCCAGAAAGACTTGCCGCCTCCGTTCAGGGTCCACAATCACCTCGCGCTTTTCCTCCTTCTTGGGCCCCACGTAGTAGAGGCAGCCATCTGCAGATGTGAGAGGTTGATGTGAGACAACACACTCCCACAGCCACTCAGCCCCAGCCAAAGGGTCATTTTCTACAGTGGCAAAAAACATCTGAGGCCCAACAAAGGGGGACTGCTGCCCTGGGAGCCCCTGCAACGCCTCCAGAGAGGCTGCTAAACTGGAATTGCCCACTAACGAGCCCAGGGATCTCTTTTCTGCACCCAGGGCTGAGCAAAATCCTCTGCTATGGTACCATCACTTTGGTAGCCAGAGGCTCTGGCCCACCCTGCCGTGACCCAAGGTTTCCACAATCCCCACAGCGATGCCAAGGCATAGGGGTGGTGGAGAGAGGAAGCGGGTACCAGCGCAGCATCCCCTGGCTCCCTCTCCGCGGGTGGCAAAGGGACCACCTCCTCGTGCTGTGGGGAAGCACCTCGGTCCTCACGGGCGTGGGGGCCTCTGCCTTCGCCCTCCCTCTACCCCTCCCGGGCTCCTCCGCAGCGCCGCCGGGCCCTCCCCGTCCTTCCTCCCCGCGCTCCTCGGCGGGGAGGGGAATGGAGGTGGGGGAGGCCGCGGCCAAGGGCAAGGCGGGCGCTGCTGCTCTGTGCGTGTCCCCCCCATCCCCTTAGCGGACCCCGGCCGGGCTCGTCCCGCCGCGCCACCGGGTTTCGCACCATCGACCACGAACTTCTGGGCGTAGCGCTTGAGGTTCTTCCTCTTGATGGAGCAGAAGCTGGGCGGGAAGCAGCCCTCGGCCAGCAGCCGGTAAATGTCTTCGAACTTGCTACTGGGGCCGCACGACTCGGCCGCCACCACCTCTTCCTCGGCCACCTGCAGCGCGGAGTCCATGGCCAGCATGGGCCGGGCCGGGCCGGGCCGGGCCGGGCTGGGGGCACCGAGACCCCGCTGCCCCCTCCACCCGCGCCTCCTACCCGGGCGGGCACGGCCCTGAGAGGGGAGTGGCGCGGAGGTTAGCGCCGAGGGAGCGTCTGCAAATAACCCCTCAGCCGTCGCCGCCGGTCCCACTCCTCGGCGCTCCCGTCATCGATGTGAGCGCGGGCTCCGGGTCAGCGCCGGGAAGACGCAGGGTGGAAGTACAGCCCGGACCTTGCCGCGGATTAGGGCGGCGGGAGGCTGCAGGGAAGCCGCATCGCTGAAGGCCTCGGCCTTGGTGACGCCACCAAACGTTACAAAAGCAGAAAAGCGGGGCGGGGGGGATTAAAAAAAAACGGGCAGATTTCACCTCCCCTCGTTCTTCTCCCCGCTCGGAATTTGTCGACGCGCCCTGCCTCGCCCGCCCCGGCCGGAAGCGGCGCTCCCCGCTGCTCGGCGGACCCGTCTGGCTGAGGGACGCGCGCCGCCTCCCCGGCCGCCGGCGGGAAACATGTCCGCGGGCCGCCCGTTCCTGGCCTGCGCCTGCTTCTTCTCGGACAACATCTTCGTGGGGCGCTACGGGCTGCATGTCCGGTACCGGGACGAGGGGCAGCTCCGCCGCGACCACGGGCGGGTAACGGCGGGGATGGCGGACACCCCTCACCCCCCATCCCCGAGCGCGGCGTCGGCCGGGGCCGGGCGGCGGCTGACTGGCGGCGCTGTGTGTTGCAGGCGCTGCGGGAGCGGGGCTGCAGGAGCGAGGAGGAGTTCAGAGCCGTGCTGCGGGAGGTGAGCGCCCGCAGGTCCCGTCAGAGCGGGCCGGGGGTGGAGGGGCGGGATCCCCGCCCTCCCCTGCGGCATCGCCACACGCACGGGCCGGGGTCGATTCGAGCGCCGCGCGGGGCCCGGGACGCTCCGTCCCTGACCATGGGCAGCGGCTCCCCGGCCTGGCCAGAGCCGGTGCTGGGCAGAGACCGAAGGGAAAAATTCCCCTCGGGCGCCTTGCCCCGGGGCTGGCTGCCGGCATCGCCCTGGGAGCAGAGGCGGAGCCTCCAGTGCCGCTCCCGAACTGGCTTTTGGCAGCTGGCTCCCAGCGCCCTCCTGCCTCGTCCTTCCTCGTCTCTCCTTTTACCATAAAAAGCGAGAGGGGATGGCCCTGGGGTCCCACCGCGGTCACCCGAGGCCTGCCCCGGGAGGCTGCCACAAGAATAACCCCTGGGTCTCTTTAGGGAGGGGGATCTGTGTTTCTTTACAGGCCGGGGACACAGACCTGTCACACAACCGGCTCCAGTTTCCCACTGAGGGGACACAATGATGGCACTAGATCGCAGTTACAGTAAAGCTTTATTAGCAGGACGTTATGATTAGCAGATCACAGACTTTACAGTAAGAATGGCACAGGATTTCTGCAGGAATCCTTTCAGGATCAGTGCAGTGTAATACAGAATTTATAATAAAACTTATCTCAGGATTTCTAGCTCCTGACTTAATCACCCAGATCCTAACTTAACTTTCTAATCACCTGGGCCCTCCACACATTGGGCCAGGTTTTAGTACATGGATTTCTGTATCACCACAGCCATCATAAGGTAGACTTGAAAATCACATGAAAGAATCTGGGTCAGCCAGCCCTTGGAGGAAGCAGATGACAGTGGAGGTGCCCCTGGCCATGGAGGGCTCAGGGCAGGGCTCACTGTCCCGCAGCAGTTCCAGTCCAGGTTCTTCATTTAGGACTGTTTGACATGACAGACTGGGTGCTGTTACGCTTCCCTGTTCTGTGATGGGGAGGGACATCAGCATCACCAGGCTGGCTGGGTGCCCAGGAACCTCAGGGTGGTGGGAAGGGGGAGAAGAAATCTGTTTGCTTCTTCTGCTTGGTTCACAGGACCTTCAGGGCCTGATACCAAGGGAAAGGGAATGAATACACACCCCCCTCAATCACAGAATGGCTGCTTACCTTATAAAATTATATTAATTATGCTAATCACATTACCAGGGGGTCAGGAGCAGTGGGTACCAGTCACACCATCCTTCCTTTTTTGCTGAGGAGTGTGTAAACTAATTTTAGGTGGGGTGGGGTGTATTTAAAAGGATAAGCTGCCTGAATCAGCTGCCACTACAGCTGTTTCCTCCAAAATGACAGATTAGCCTGTTCCCACAACAGTTAGCAGTAATCCCTTCATGACAAATCCTGTCTCCCTCCCAGTGAATGTCTTTATTTTGGACAATGCTTATATTGTCAGCGCATAAGCCTGACTCTTAAAGTCTAGGCTGGCAATTCCCAAGGTGTCAGAATGCCCCAAAGGGCTGAAACCCATGGAATGACTTCAGTTATTTTTTAAGCCATCCCTAATGAGACTGTGTCTCAAATCCCTCTTGGGCATTTGGCTTTTCAGATAGTTACTGTGCTTGTCTTGACTAGAGAACACCAAAAGCATACACTTTGTCTCCCAGAGGTGCCCTGAACAAAAATAACTGGTTCAAAACAATGAGCAAATTCCTGGAATTGTTTTAGTTATCCCTTTTGATTTCCTAACTATGTGCTCTATTGTTTATTTGTAGATTGAGGCAGAAGTGCAGAGAAGAAAACAGTTAATTCATCAGTCAGTGGAACGCAAAGCACTCATCTCAAAGTGCTACAGACAGAGACACCCAGAAGTGTACATTCTGCAGGTAGACACTATGTTTGGAATCTATTTTGCACCCAAGGAATTGCCTGACAGTTTCTTTTTGCAGTAGGAAGCCCTCTCCTCAGGATTGCCTGCAGTGCTAGAGCTGGGGCAATTAAACCCAAAGTGTAGCATGCTAAAACTGAATAAAAAACTTCCAGTGTAGCACAGTCTCCAGGCAAGACTCTGCCTGGCATACAGCCTGCTAAAGGTCATTCTGCTTCGAAGCTGCACCAGCACCTGGTCCTGGACTCAGAACACCATGGGTTAATTACATCTAAAGCATCGTTGCAGCGAAGAGGGTTGGTGAGGTCCAAGAACAGCCACAGAAATCAGCCTTTTCTGGGTTAACACACAGAGAAGTTACCTCAGAAGAGGGGCAGGAGGCTGCCATACAGGGTAGTCCTCTTTGTTGTGGCTGCTCTGCTTTGAATTCCCTCATGGTTGCCAGACCTGAGACTTTCCAGCTAGTTACCACAGATGAGAGGTAACACAGAGATGAGCCCTCACAAATTTACTGCTCTGTGAGCCCTTAGCAACAAGGTCTGACATTGTCCCTCATGATCTGTGTGGGGAAGTGCTTAAGGCAGAGCATGATCACCCTGTAGTGCTGAGCCCATGACAAGACACTAAATCTACTTGGAAGGACACTGCACTTACCTGTTAAGAGTCCATCATGCGAGTCAGGAGCACTAAGGATAAATCTGGCCAGTAATACTTAGAAACCCATGAACAAGAGCAAGCAACAACTTGCCTAAACCACCAGGAAACACACCAGTTAGCATACTGTGCTTCCTGCCACAGAAGCAGCCCAAGTGTGGCCGTCAGCCTCGCTCCCTAGGCTCTGTGTGTTCTCCTGTGGCTGCCTTGAAGTCCATTTCCCCCTCGGGCTGTAAAAGACTGCACAGGCTAATCGTGTTTCTGCGTGTGTATTTCTATCATCCTTCCCTTGTCACCAGGATTCATTCCTGGCCCCAGATTTTCTAGAAATCGTGAGATACTGCACATCGCCGGGCACTCACCTCCATGGCCTCCTGCGCTACCTCGAGTGCTTCTCAGGTAAAGAGAATGTGTCAGCCACAAAGATCTCCCAGTGTGGCACTGCAGCTTCAGTGATGACAGCTGTTTTCAAGCCCTGTCTTTAATAGCTCAGATTTGATACGCAGCTGACACAAACAGGATGTTATTTTCTGCTTGACAGGAGTCTCTGGAGAGGCAGAGCGCTTATGCTCTGGATGAGATCCTGGTTTCTGGTTATCCAATCTGTCTGCTGATGTCTCAGCAGAGGCTCTAGCTGCAGCAGGGCTGGGGTTTTGGTTGGACCACAACCTCACAGGGGAGCATGCTGAAGGAACACTTCTTAGTCTGGGGAGCTTGTTTTTCCCCTCCACAAGCGTTTTACTATTTCAGACAAAATCCCTATTATTTAGTCTGAGCTGAAATCGTTTCAGTCTAGATTTCAGCCTTTTAAAGAGAGCTCTGGGTTTTCACCTTCCCTGGTGGCACCCATGAGGCTCTCTCCCCACCAGAAATGCTGATACAATATAGAGGGGAAGCTGCAAAGTTGCCTCCTCTTCTCAAGGCAAAAAACCAGACCCAAGTGCTATGTATGTGCAGGGCTCCTGGACTTGTCCACAGCCTTTTCATGCTGTCACTATCTTGGCTCCTGCCACTCCCCTGAAAGGCAGCTCAGAAGGCCTGGTCTCCCCAGAAGGTTGGCACTGGATGAGTGAATCCCACATCCCCTAAACAACCCCAAGTCTCCTTGCAGGAGGGTGTATTCAGGCTACCCATGAGGAGTTGTTGATTCACTGCCTTCCCTGTAGACCCTCCCAGAACATTTCCTTGGCATGTTCAGACAGCATTTAATCGGTGCCAGATCTCCCGACTGGATGGGGAAGCCTGGAAACGAGGGGCCAACATGAAAACCAACAAATCCTGGGGAACAGTTCCAGCCCTCTGAGCAGCCTGAGCACAAAGTGAAGCACACAGGTCCCACATTCCCACAGACACCAGCACAACAGCCAAGAACACTCTCACCTGTTGTTTTCCCCCCAGCAAACGGTGTCTCCTGTCTCCTGGCAGATAAGAGGATCTATCGACTCCCAGTGTTCACAGAGGAGTTCTGCCAAGCATTTGTCGATGAGCTGGAGAACTTTGAGCAGTCGGACATGCCTAAAGGCAGGCCCAACACTATGAATAACTATGGGGTAGGACTCACAAGATCTTGTGCTTCTTTAGGAGGAGTGTTCACAAGCAGACTCTTCCTCCTCACTTCACACTCCTTTTCCTTCCAAAGTGCCTGCAGTTTGAGCACAGCGCGGTTTGAGTTCAGCCCCCTTGAAGTGAAAGGGCTGAGGAAACGTGTTACAGACCAAAGGATGGGGAATGCAGGGGAAGAGGGTGGGAGCTGGTATCTCAGAGCAAAGGGCAACTTGCATTTCAGTACGTTTCAGGCACATTTAAATGAGGAGTCAGTTTCTAAAGAACATTTAAGTTTTGATCTAACTCTGTCTTATTGCCACCACTTTCCACCTTGATCCTCCTCCTTTTGCCTGTAGCTGGAGCCTCTGCTGTAAAGTTCTTTGAGCAAGCAGCAGGGTTGGAAGAGAACAAGATACCTCTGCAGCAGCAGAAATAGCTGTTCCCATCTCCTCTCCTTGAGACAGGTTTTGCTAAATGAGCTTGGGATGGATGAAACTTTCCTCACACCCCTGCGTGAGAGATACCTGCGGCCCATAACAGCGCTGCTCTATCCCGACTTGGGAGGCGCCTGCCTGGACAGCCACAAAGCGTTCGTGGTCAAATACTCGCTACACGAAGATCTGGATCTGAGCTCTCACTATGACAACTCAGAAGTCACCTTAAACGTTTCTCTGGGAAAGGACTTCACAGAAGGCAACCTGTACTTTGGGGATTTCAGTCAGGTACGGAGCGTATTCCTCATCTGGACCCCAGTTGTATTCCCCTCTGTCTCCTTACTTCCCACCTCCAGTTTCAAGGCATCGCCTGTGTTCTGAAAAACAGTTCTTCCCTTCTGACAGCCAAGCCTGCTCTGTCCCTTCCCCCTTTTTTAAGTGTCTTGGTTGAACAGGAGCTTTTTCTGCTAAAAGCCCAATACTGAGGCTTCCAGGAGAGGACAGCGAGCTGTCGTAGCAGGAGCTGGTATGGAACAAACCAGCCCGTTTTCTACAACTGAAATAGTGAGCAGGGAGGTCCTAAGAACAAGAGAGGGAAGAAATTTATTTCAGATGAGACTTAAACTAAATCTGTAGCCCTTATTTCCAGGGAACTCCTGGCAAGAGAGGCGTAAAAGCTCCCACACACTGGCAAAGCAGTTTTTTTGATTGAAAATCTGTCTTTAAAGTCCCTCTGGGCCTGGCACTGGGAATGTCTTACTGGGAAACAGTTGTACTAAACCACTGCTAAGCCACCACTGAAGAGGCTGCATTTCACAGGTACAGTGAGTCCTTTCTACATCGCTCACGGGCTGCTGTGGGTGAAGAGGTGACAAGTAGAAGTTTCACCTATTTGAGTGTTGTTCTGCTGGGGACTTTCTGGTGTAATGCTGTATCCGCTTCCCTTTGTTCCAGGATCCTACCCCTGTGCCAAAGTACATAGAGATCCAACATGTGGGAGCCCAGGGACTGTTACACCGAGGAGGGCAGATCCACGGGGCACTTCCCATTGCCTCAGGGGAACGCTGGAACCTCATTATTTGGATGCGATCGTCTGCCATCCGTAACCAGCGCTGCCCCATGTGCAACAAGAAACCCGAGCTGGTGGAAGCAGAGGGGTTTGGAGATGGGTTCACAGAAACCCTTGAAGATGAGGTGCCTGGGACAGTGAGTCTCTGTTCCCTGTGGTAACAGACAGTAGAGCTTAATTTCTCCAGGCCAAGTTCCCTAGAGCTCCTTTCTCACCTCTCAGACTGCACTAACAGACTGATGGATGCACAAGTCATGTCAAAAGTAGCTTTCACCTTGGAAAGTGATGTAGAGCCGGTCCTACTGGGGTGAGGGAAGCTGAAAGAGCTGGTACTCAGTTTGAGCTTGGGCTGCAGAACTTAATGCTTTGATTCACTGCAAAGGCTCTGTAAAGATTTTCAGGTGTATGGGGGAAAACCCCAAAGCTGCTTGGCCTGTGTGAGGACCTCTGTGCCAGCAGCAGCGGCGCACGTCCTGCTGCAAGAGGAAGAGAGTGGTACAATAAAGCCCCACGTTCACCCCTTCTCTGCTGCTTGTGGGGACTCCTGTCCTCTCCCAGGGAAAGAGCTTCTCCTTGCTGGATGACAGCAAAGGATCTGCTGAAATCTGAGATACTGGATGATTGCAACAGGCTGCTGGGAATTATCCTCACTGGAGCGTTACCTAGCCCAGGCTCAGGAAAGTCCATCAGGAGTGGCATTGAGAGGGCTGATCCCACAGGGTGGCTGGGAGGATCCCCCAAGGATCCCTCTATCAGCTTTTTTTGAGCAGAAAGTGCCCTTTCAAACATTCTGTGACTACTTTTTAGGCCGAAACAGCCTTTAGAGAGCCACTTCCAACAGAGGCAAAACTCTCCAGAGGAAGGCAAGCGGATACACTGACTCCCTTTAGGTTTATTATGTTATAAAATGACCATCCCAGCCCAGGTGCAGCAGGCAGGCCTGGGACTTGGTTTGGCACCAGACCCCCTGGATGCTGATGTGTAAGGAGGGTCGGGCACTTTCCTGCCTGGCTGTGAAACCACAGCCTCTCCCAACTGCAAAAGAAAGAAGCCAAGTATCTTTTGATGTGGTGGCTCCGTGTAGAGTCAATTGTGTGTATTCAACATACACATACACCACCGCATTTACAGGGGGCTTTTCATTCCATCTGTCCATCCATCTATCCATCCATCCTTCTGTCCATTTGTCCATCCATCCCTCCATCCATCCATCTATCAGTCTGTCCATCATTACATCCATTTGTCCATCCATCAGTCTGTCCATCTGTCTGTCCATCTGTCCGTCCGTCCCCCGGACAGCGAGCGGCAGAGTGGGACCCGCTCGGTTCGGCCCCGGGCGCAGGTTTGGGCCGTCCCAGCAGACCCGCAGCCGTTCCGGGGGTGCCCTGAGCGCCCGGCGCTGATGAGCTTTTCGTCAGCCCAGCCCGCAGGCAGAGCAGGCAGCGGGTCCCGGGAACAGCGAGACGCTCTCGGGGAGGGTGTCCGGTGACTCCCCTTCCGCGGGGGCGTCAGCGCGGCCCCTCCGCCTGCCCAGCCGCGGGCGGGTCGGCCCGGCGGGCCCCGGAACCAAACAGCGCGGCTCGGGTGCCTGCCGGCCCCGCGCAACGGCCGGAAGCCGCGGAGGGGCGGCGGGCGGAGCGGGGCCAGCGCGGAGCCGGCGGCGGGAGCCCCGCTCGGTGCCGGCGGGGCGGTGAGGGGCCCGGCGCAGCCCGGGCGCGGTGAGTGCCGTCCCTACCCCCCTTCCCCTCTCACCTGCGGCCGCGCCGGGCCGGCTGAGGCGGCTGAGGGCACCGGGCGCGGGTCGGCGCTGGGAGGGGGCACACGCGTGCGCGCTGCCGGGAGCGGGTAACGGGGCGGGCGGGAGCGGCCGCGCTCTTAAAGGGGACGCGTCCGGCGTCGGGCTCTTAAAGGGCCAGCACCCCTCGGTCTGAGAGCTTAAAGGGCCAGCACCCCTCGCGCTGAGCTCGTGAAGTGTCCGTGCACCGTGCGCAGGTACTTAAAGGACCAGCACGCCTGGTACTGTGCAGTTAAAGGGCCGGAACGCCTCTTGCTGAGCTCTTAAAGGAGCAACATGCCGCAGGCTTCTGGTGTTGGAGAGAGATGGAAGGGGGCTGCAGAGGGTTCCCACCGCAGAAGCTGGGCTCCCTGCCAAGCGCCAGGCCCAGGTGAAGCTGGGTGGGCAGGAGGAGCCGCCCTGGTGTGGCCACTGATGTGGCAGCAGGAGCAGGATGAGACCCCCACTTTGGGGGCATGACCAGCCTGGGGTGCTACCACCATGGAGTTGGGGCTCGTTGCCTTCCCACAGCATCACCACAGGCTTGCTGGGATGCTCCTGTCTGCACCCATTGACCCTGTTGTCACGGTTGTACAAAAGCCAGTCCTGCTGCCACGACCATGGCAAAACCCGTGCCCTGTCTTGCCAGCGAGGCCTTAGTGCCAGGGGCGGGTGCTGATGAAGGACCCTCATCCTCGGAAGCTTCCCTGTGTGGCCTTAACTGCTTTGGCTTGCAAGCTTGCATTTTATTTTCCCCATTGAAATCTCCATTTGGAACTCAAAGGTCTGATTCCCTTGGGAGCAAATCGCTGCTGGGGACCAGCGAGGTGGCGAACACGCAATTAATTAAATGCGGTGGCTGGGAGGTGGCTGTGAGGAGCATTTCCCAGATCCCGCTCGGCCAGCGGTGCCAGTTTGTTTCTTAAATTAATGAGAGCATCCATCATGCTGCCTCTGGCCTGTCGCTGCTGGCAGCCAGTGGGGCTGATGGACGGGGGTGCCAGCTCGGCGCATAATCTGTTTTCTAAAAGCAAATTGGAATATTAAAAATTCATTCCTCCCTTTGGCTCACGCCCGCTCTCGGCGTGTTAATGGGGTGACTGACTCCGTGTTCAGCTGGGGCGGGTGTGTTTCATTCTGCTGACTGTTGCTGCAGCATTGATCGGACCATGCCGGCATCTGCAGCATCCTCCAGCCCTGAGAGGTGGCCACGGCCTGGAGCTGCTGGAGTTATCCCAAGGGCCTCGGGGTACAGTGTTGCCTGTAACACCCTGACCCTGCCAGGGGATCGGCCCAATTCCCAGTCCTGCATCTAGGCACAAATGCAGGAAGCGTGGGGAAAGCTGGGTGGAGGTTTCCCTCTGAACCTGTGTGGGGCTGGCTGCCTGGAGCCGGGCGATGGCTGCTTGAAGGGCAGCAGGGCTCCACATCACGGGCTGCCAAAATGGGTTGTGGCCACAGCTCGTGTGTGGTGGGCAACCCCGACCAGTCCCTCCATGTCAGGGGCTTGGTGAGCATGGGTGTGAGAGGAGAGGAGGCTTTATGGGAGCAGGTCTTCCAGGGCTGGTTGGGTTCAAGGTGTGTGGGGCTGCCAGGCGCATTGCTGCTGAGTGAGGATGGTTTTTCCCCATTCCATCCCTCCAGAGCCCGGTGCAAGATGGCCCACAGCCAGTCTCGGAAGCGATCACGCAGCAGAAGCAAAAGCAATTCTCGGAGCAAAGAGGAGAAGAAGGAGAAGAAAAGGAGGAAGAGCAGCAAGGACTCCCACCAAGACAGCGGCTCTCCTCCGAGGAAGCGAGTCTCTGGGTCACACAAACACAAGTCAAGCTCTGAGGCAGCCAAGGCAGGTAGGGAAGAAGCCCACGACCCTGCACTTTCACCATGTTTTCTTTGGGGCAGGTGGGAGGCTGAGGTGGGAGGAGAGGGTCCCTGCTCCTCCCTAAGTTGGTGTCCATCACTCACTGTGTGCTTTGTGCCTGTTTTAGGCTCATTCTGACAAGCGGGGAGCTGTACAGCCCCTCTGCATGCTGCTCTGGCAGCGTGGCACCGCACACCGTTGTGTTTGAGGTGCCGGGTCTCTACCCCAGCGTTTGGGCGATTTGCTCTTGAGGCGAGAGAAGAACCGGGTGGGGAGGGGGGTAACGAGCATCCCTGCTGCCAGGAGCCAGAGCTGCTCCGCTCAGCCCCTTCCTGTGTGTTGCAGAAAAGAAGAAGGAAGGAAAGGACAAAAAGAAGAGGAAGGCAAGTACCTCTTCCTCTGAGACAGCATCTTCATCCACCAGCTCCTCGTCATCTTCTTCCTCCAGTTCCTCTTCTGATGACTCCAGCGATAGCGACTCCAAGACAAAGAAGCATCAACACAGCAAAAGAAAGCGAGCAAAACAGAAAGACAAAAAGAAGAAAAAGAAGAAGAAGAAGAAGAGCATGAAGAAGAAATCGAAAAAGAAGTCAAAGGAAGGTGCTAAGGAGGAGAAGACCCTGGGGGAAGCGATGCCCGGCCCGTCGCTGGAGCAGTGGCACAAGGAATCACTGGTGGACTCCGGACCAGGTAATGACAGCATTCCCCTTGTGTGGAAAGCCGCTTGCACGTTGCCCTGCCAGGGACCTGCAGGAGGTGTCTGGGGGAAGCAGGGCTGTGTGCCAGGAGGAGCTCCAGACTCTCCTCCAACATACTGCAGCTGCCTTGGAGCCACACCACGTACGTAACCATAAGGCGCCGTGCTCGGGGACCCATGTGAAGTGTTTAGGTGTGGTTTATAGCTGGGAGCAGATGGGTGGGAGGACAGCCAGCAGTGGCACAGAGCTGGGACTGGCTTTGGGATGTGAACCGTCTCTTCCTTTGTGTGGTTCAGCACTGAACCCCAGTACTGCTGGGACACTGGTGTGGCGTGTGTGTGGCGCTGCCTGCGCGGTGCTGTGCCCCTCAGCCAGGAGCCGGCCTCATGATCGTGGCTCTGACCAGCTGATGCCTTCCAGTTTTGACAGATGAACAAAAATCTCGAATCCAGGCTATGAAGCCAATGACAAAGGAAGAGTGGGATGCAAGACAGAGTGTCATCAGGAGAGTTGTGGATCCTGAAACGGGGAGAACCAGGTACAATCTCTGGGGAGGAGGGAGGTGCGTTGTCCATTGCCATCTGTGTTGTGTGGGTTGGCATCCTGGAGGATGCCAGTCTGTGACTGCGGTACCACATGTGGATCCCTGGCTGAGCCCCTCCCATCAGAGCTGGTGTCACTTACCCAGAAAGCGCCACATTTGACACCGAAGTATCGAACTGGGCTGCATCCCAACCCGGAGCTGGGCGATGGCCTCCAGAGTTTGTTCCTCATACCCTGAAGGGTTCAGCTTCTTCCCATTAAATGGGACTTGGTGAGCAGGAGCAGAGTGGGAACCAGAGGGTTGAGGACACCTCCTTACCCCACTGCTTCTTGCACTCACCTTTCAGCTCCAAAGCACACAGGCACCTGGGTAGCACCGGGAGCCAGCGAGGAGGGAGTGTGTGTGCCCCACGGTTGCAGACCACAGTCGGGCTGAAGTTCATTTAGCTGCCAAATAGAAATGACCCGGTTTTTAATAAACTCCATCGTCTCAGCAAGCAGAAAACATCACACTGAAGAGAATTGGGTATGACAGGTCCAGTCTTAAAATAGAAGGCAGCCTGCGGGGCTCAGGGAGGTGTGGAACAAAGGTTGGTTCCCCGTAAGGCACCTAATGAAGACAATTAAATTTCTGTTCATGTTGGGAGGTGTGAGCCACCTCCAACACTGCTCGGAATTTGCTCAGCAAGAGGTTCCTGTGCCTGGCTGCCTTTCAGGCCCAGCCTGGCTCCCATTTCTGAGTGGCTCTACGGTTCTCTGGGGCAGCCAGGACTACGCCTGACCTCTCTGAGATGAGGAAGGGGCTTTGCAAGGGTCTGGGGGCACTGCTGGTGACAGTGAAGCCTCTGCAGATGGTGGGGGGTGCTGGCAGGAGGTGCTTTTATTGCAATTTTCTCCTGCTGTGTGCAAGATGTGACTGGCTCTGCAGCCCTATCCCACAGCCTGGGACAAGGACAGCTGCCTGTGCAGGGGGATGCTGGTCTTTCAGGGGACACCACCTGTCCTTCCTGTGGCATAAATCCCACAAGAGCAAGGGAAAAGCCTGCCATGTTTTAGGTTTGATGCAGCCGAAAAAAGATTACCTAATGCAACTTCAGGGCTATATCCTCATCATCCAGCACGTGGGCCCAGGCAGGTACCGCTGGGAGGGGGCTGGGGCCTGAGCTGGGGCACAAGAGCAGCCCACGAGGTTGGGGTGGGTGTGGGGTCAGCGCCTTCTGCGGTTGGGACATGGTGTTGCTGGACAGAACCTGCTGGTAGCCCTCGTGGCTCGTGGCCCTGTGCTTGTCTCGCAGGCTTATCAAGGGAGACGGAGAAGTGCTAGAAGAGATCGTCACCAAGGAGAGACACAAGGAGATTAACAAGGTAGTGGGGACCTGCCACCAGCATGAGATGCCGGTGGATGGGTGGGTGGAGCCTGGAGGCTGCTGCACCCAGAGGTGTTGTATTGCTTCCCTGGGGACCCCACGGACTCTACCAATGCAAATAGAGCCCTGGCAGCCCTGCAGGGACCCCTGTGGGTGGCTGGGTGGGTGGAGGCAACTCTCCATCCTCAGGCAGGCAGTGCCGTGAGCCTCCGTCTCTCCCTTTGCAGCAAGCCACGCGGGGGGACGGGCTGGCCTTCCAGGCAAGGACAGGGATGCTGCAGTAAGTGGGCGGGTGCCGGCCCAGCCAGGAGCCTCTGGACCACGCGTTCAGCACCGCATCAGGATGCTTCCCCAGGGGCAGTTTCCAGCCAATCTGTAAGTTACTGACTGGGAAGGAGAGCAACTTTAATGGTTCATCTCCCAGTGAACGGCTTCTCCTCTCCCTCTCCTGACTGGGGCCGGCGTGGCTGTAACGCACACGGACCTGAATGCCCTGATGCGCCTTTTGAGGCCCGAGGAGCCCAGCAGCACCCAGGGGCCAGGCTCGCTGAGCTGAGCACCTGGAGATGCTGCTGCCTCTCACCTCCAGGCTCAGGGGGGCAGGAGCCAGCACTGGGGCCAGGACAGGGTATGTGCTGGGGCCACACACTACACACACCCTGCTGCCACTTCTTCCCTTTGGGGCTGCTCTCAGCCCCGTCCTTGCTGGATCTGCGTGCCCCATGCTTACCCCAGTGCCACAGGCTCCTGGGCCCTTCCCACTCACGGCGTGGAGCAGCTGTAGCTCTGCTCAAGCTCCTCTGCGCCTTCAAATACTGCCCTCCACTTTGCTCCAGGGGCTTTTTTCAGCCTTCCTGTAGCTGCAGCTCAGTGGGCGGCACAGGGGGAGCACTGCCCTGGGGTGCAGGCAGGCATGCTTTGCAGCGGAGTGCTTTGCTTCACTGTCCCTGCATGTGACTTGCATCCCTTCCCCGCAGCGCAGGCCCTGGGCAGTGTTAGGGCTCTGGGCTTCTCAGGCCCCTTGCCCATGGCCACTGTGAAACAAACAGCTGTCCTTTCTTCCGCTGCCAAGTCTGTAACTCTACAAACTGTAAAAAAATACCCAAAAAGACAAATGGGTTAAAAAAAGACAACCAGCTCCCACAGGACTGATCTGTGCAGAGGGTTTCTGTGCTCCATTCATCACCGTAACCCCATTAAACTGGCACCTGCTCATGCCTTGGGTTTTGTGACTTGTTTGTTTCTAACATGTTCCCCCTCACTGCCATCCCCCAGAAAAAACCAAGCAGACAGAGAAGAGCCTTCCCATTTCTTTAATCTGTGTAACTCACAAAGATACTGTACACAAAGCACACCCAGGCATTGGAACGATGCACTAACAGCAAGGAGGAGAAGGAAGTTGTACAGGAGGTTTGTCACACACAAGCAGGTCATCGGCACGGTACTGTACACACAGGGGCGTACCCAGCGCGGCTGCCGGCGCCCTGGGGCATGCCCTCTGATGGTTCCCACACACACATCTGGTACCCCTAAAGCAAAGTTTTTATAAATAAAATGTAACTAACAATTGTCAGAATATAAAATCGACAGTCGAGGGTATCAACAGGCAGAGGGTGCCGAGGACAGGGAGGGGACTGAGGACAGGAAGGGGACCGTAAGGCTTCTAGAACTAATAGGAAATGCAGCAAACGGTGGTGATACCTGAAGAAGGGGCTGCTACAGCAAGCACGGCGGCTGCTGGGCGGAGCGGGAGTTTGTTAGTAACCCTTTGGCTAGTTACTGCTCTCGGCTCGCGTTATCGGACGCTGTAAACGGTTTTTGGTATTAGAATTTCGCCTCATCTGACTGAGTGACCTAGCAAACCCAGGAAAAACAACTCTGGAGGGAATTCATGGGCTCCTCTTATATTTTTTTAAAAGGTTTTAAAGGGACAGCGTCAGGTAGAAAGTCTGGCCCGATAGCACGGTCATAGAAAAAGCCGCTTTTTATAAAAAATCTGAGCTCCACAGCAGAGTTTGATTCCCATGGAAACAATTAGAAAAAGAAAAAAAAAAGAAAAAGAAAAGAGGAAAAAAACCCCTACTGGCTGAGGCAGCCTGTGCAGCGCGGGCTGCATTGTGCTAGTGTGTGAGAACGGGACGTGGGCTGCAGCAGAAGCAGCGCGACTGTCGCCGGTCGTGCCGATGGCTGCCCAGAGAGAACGGCGCTAGGGAGGAGTACAAGAGACTTCCTTTCCTCTCGTTTGAAAGCAAACAAGTTGTTTGTAACAAAGCGAAGTTGGGTCTGGAACCTGACAGTGCCCCTTTAGTGAGGATGGCATCTACATTCGTCTTTCCCTCACTGCATCCCAACGGATCCTCTTCCATACGTGTGGAAAGGCATCGGGTCACATGCATTGCTCTCCAAAACAGCTTGGAACAAACAGGTTATAAACACAGAGTTAAACTATTGCTATTGTTCTTTGAGTGAGTAGC
This sequence comes from Porphyrio hochstetteri, assembly GCA_020800305.1. Lineage (NCBI taxonomy): Eukaryota > Metazoa > Chordata > Aves > Gruiformes > Rallidae > Porphyrio > Porphyrio hochstetteri. The sequence continues at coordinate 11,464,033 of CM036922.1, forward strand.
ACGGCGATCTTCACGGCAGATCGACGGGTGCCAGATGGGGACGGGTGAGCATAGATTGATGCAGACTACAATGGACTGGATTGGTGGAGAGAGAAAAAAAAAACCCAACTTATTGGCATATTTCCTGGTAACTACACCCACCTCATCTGGTATTATTGCAGCAATAAAGGTCCTGCTCTACAATTGCTTCTCCATGTTGGATCCAAACAGTGGCAACAGATGGGGGTGGGGGGGACACTGGGGAAAGGACCCGGGCAAGTTTCAAGAAGCTCAACAAAGGATGAGGACGGAGGTGCTGTGATTGTCAGTCTGACTGGTTAGTAGCTGTTTAAAACATGAAGTGATGGAGAGGTGAGTATAATATTGCACTTCTGCATTCATCGACAGTTACATTAAACTTGGTCCATAAAATAATTGCTTTGTACATAATGCCTGAAACAAAAAGCTACATTTTTAAATATTAATAAACTGAAGGTTCCAGTCCCTCCAGACATTTTTCCCCCCCTCTACATAAATAAATAACTTTCAATTTTATATATCCACTTTTTTATGTTGAACATTTACATTCACCTCTGTTTTACACTATCTACACATAAGAAAATGTGAACATCTCGTCAGCTTTGGAAAATGTACAGGTCATGCCTTGGTTGTGGGCTTAGAGGAGAGTTGAATTTTTGCAAAGGCCATATCCAAATTTGCAGAAATTGTTTTGTGATGTGGTTTGGTGACTTCACAGGATGGATTGTGGCTTGGCTTCCTACTCAGATGGCATCTGTTTGATAGAACATTTAACTAGCAAAAAAGCTGGGACAATTCACATTGTGGTTTTTTTTTTTTAAACCCAGCAAGCTCTGGATGTACATTCAGAGAGAGCTAAGCCGAGTCGGCAGAAAGGGAAGTCAGTTTTCGGTAGCAAAAGTCATCAGATACATTCTGTAATTGAATAGTTATCAAAGAGAAGTGGTTGAACATTTTTGCAGTCAGGCTGCAAGACGTGGGAGATGCACCGGGTGGCGGGTGGGCAGCTGCGTTTGAGCGATCCACCGGCTCGGACACCGTCAGCAGCTCAGCACTGTCCCTCCTCTGCCTCCGCTTCAACCCTCCAGCGCCACGAATGCATGAGATCTACCTTGGATGTCTGATGAGTTAGATTTGCCTACCGTGGCCCAGAGCCAGTGAGCAGAGCAGTGTTCACAGTGCTGTGTGTCTCAGTGCGGCCATCCTGCACTTCGTATTGAAACAGGTAATAAAATGAAGCAGCCAGTCTAAAAAATTCTTTGTTATAAATAAGATCCTCATAAGTAGAAAGTGATATAAAGACAGGAAGGTGTGGTGGGGGGAAAGCGGGGTTACACGCAGTCGGGGAGCTCGGTAGGACTATAAAATCTCCATGTGAAGAGGCCAACTGGAGTCTGTAAATGGGCTCCCCCCGGAGCCCCCGGGGCTGGATGCCCCTCTGCTATGGGAGGGACGAAGGGGCTTTTTGGCAAGCCCTCGCTCTAGGCACTGTTCTCTCCCCTGCTGCCGCAGAGCGATGCGCTCTCGTTCCTGCACCGCACACCGCACGCGCCTCAGTGGCACCAGGGACGCCCCGCGCACTGGCAGCTCCCCTCTGCCACGCACCCAGCCCCGGCTCGCTCCAGCAGCGCACAGACCGCTGGCTCAGGCACATCCACTGAGAAACACACCAGGAAAATTAAGATATGGCCTTTTCTTTAGCTTGCCTGACATTGCTGGCACACTTCCTTACAGTCTCCTTACTGCTGGAAAAACTTCTGCACAGATTTATTATTAACTTTTTAAATATATACATATATATATGTGTGTGTGTGCATATGTATATGCATAGATGTATATATACACACACACACCCTGGCTTAGCAATATTTCATTGTCATGCACTACAAACAGTTAGGTGTAGCTACATGAGATGGTAACAGGTTTCCATTCTAAAAATTATCAGTGCAAAAAACAATGAGGTCTTACAGTTCAGTAACTACAGGTAAAAGAAGCGAGCCTAGTTCCCATGAAAGCTGCTACTGAACCTGGAAAGAACCTGGGAAGAAGAAGAAGAAGAAAACGTCTCAGAGGTGGGTGTTGAGAGAGTCAGACCCTGCATTCGGATGAGAGGAACCGCAATGCGATGCAATCTAGCTGCTGAGTGCCTTCAGCTGCTTCCAAACACACGGTGGTTACTGTTGGAAATAATATATAGCGAAAGTATTTGGAGACTTCAACAGCAAATTAAGTGTCTGAGGTTTGTAACAGCTCAAACAAAATAGCTTGTATTCCTCTTTTAATCGGACACTGCATCGAATTCCATCGGCTTCTAGAAAGTCTCTTTAAAAAATTAACAGTAATAACAAGAACAACCCCACTACTGTGGGCATGAATCTGCCTCAACCAAGAGCATCAACACACCTTTACGTCTCACCTCTCCATGTGCTCCTGGAGAACATGGCTGAACCCAAAGCTCTTTGAACAGGTAAAGCTCCCAGTTGCCCTGCCTGGCACAGCCCCCAGTGAATCCCTTGCCCGGGGCTGCCTGCGCCAGGGAAACAGCAAAGGGATCCCCCACAACCCCACCCTGTGTGGCAGCACCTCAGTCTGACTCCCCGGACAACCAAGAACAAGTTCCCCCAGCCTCACCCCCTGTTCCTGCGGCTCTGAGAACAGCACTCGGTCACACGTATCGGAGCGATGGCTAACAAGGTGAGGAGGCACGTTATTTACAGTCACTAAACCTGGATAAGAGAAGGAGGCAGGAGAGAGCGTGATCTTGACCTGGAGACTTCCCCCCCCCGCCCCCCAACTTCCAGCTGTTCTTGGGCTCGTGCCGCACAAACCTGACGCTCCCGCTGCAAGGCCTGCACGTTCTGCGTGAGAAACATCCTGTCTCTTCCCAGAACACCATGATGTTTATTAGAGTAGCACCATATTTACCCTTCCAGCCTGTAATGCTGGCCTCATCCCTCTTTCCTTTTGTCTTCTACGATGGCTGCAGCCGACAGTCACTGGCTCTGGCTTGGCTACTTCTGCCCCAAGAGGCCAGATTCCAGCCGGGATGCTGCGCTCCGGCCCCAGCACCCTGTGGCGATGCTCATGCTTCTTTGGCTGCGCTCCCTGTCCCTCTCCTTGTCGCTATCAGACTGGCTCTGGGTGCGCTCGGGACGGTGGCCGGTGCTGCCGCCGGCAGCCGAAGGCTGGGAGGAGATGGTCCGCAGCAGGTGGTTCCTCTTGCGCAGGAACTCGGTCTGGCTGGGCAGCCCGAAGCTGCCCTTCCGCAGCGCCATGCGCGTGGTGTTCTTGGCGGGGCGCGCGCGGTGGTTGTACTCCAGCTGGGCCAGGTGGGTCGCGTAACCCTCCGTGATGAACTGCAAAGCAAGAGGGATGAGAGATGGGATTAGACAGGCTGAGAGAGTCTGGCTTGTTCAGCCTGGGGAAGGGAAGGTTCAGGGGAGATTTCAGAGCACCTTCCAGCACCTGAAGAGACCTCAGGAAAGCTGGGCAGGGACTGTTTGCAAGGGCATGGAGAGACAGGACAAGGGACAATGGTTTTAAACTGAGCAGGGCAGGTTTAGATGAGACCTTAGGAAGAAGTTCTTCACTCTGAGGGTGGTGGATAACTGACACAGGTTGCCCAGAGAGGTGGGGAAGGTCCCATCCCTGAAGACATTCAAGGGTCAGCCTTGATGAGGCTCTGAGCACCATGATCTAGTTAATGGTGTCCCTGCTTACTGCAGAGGTGGGACCAGATGGCCTTTTAGAGGTCCCTTCCAACTAACACATCCTATGATTCTGTGACTCTATGATTAGAGGGATGAGATGCATTTCCCTGACAGCCAAACGCATTTGCTGTGCCATGTTCTCTGGGGTGACAGACATGACATGGAACTGCTCAGGCAGAGTTCAACTCCCATCTCTTATGACAGTCAAATTCCCATCGCCTCACCACAGGAGGCCCTTGGCAGCACCTCCAGGGCTCAACCAAGCCAGCTCCTACCTGGCACTGGCTCTGCAGCTTCTTGGTGGGTCGGCCGACAATGTAGATGTGCGTGGGCGGGAGGCTGATGGAGCTGTACACAGAGATGTCCTTTGTAGATCCATATGCCGCATGGATCCTCATGTGGAGCTGCAGGGAGAGAAAGCAACCCGTGGTCAGAACACATGGGCACCCTGTGCTGCTCCACAGGCAGGACTTTTTTTCCCCCATTTTTTTTTTTTTAAACAGCATTTGTAGGGATCTCAGGTCAGGAACTTACGTAAGTTCCCAGCTGGAGAATGCACCGCTGTGCGGAGCGCTAATTAACAGAGTGGGGGATGGTTACAGGCCAGAACAAGAGGAGTAATGGCAATACCAAAGCAGAACTCTGCTTGCTGATCCACGGCCTTTCCCTGAGGTCTGCAAGGAAGCCACACACTTCCACACCTAATTGTCAATTGGGGAAGGGGAGCGCTTTGCAACCTCCTCCCCCCCGCCCCCCCCAGTAACCATTACCAGGAGTGTTCCCCTCCACCAGCCATCCCACTGCACGTGCAGTGCTACGGTTTGACTCTGCTGGGCAGAGGGAGAAGGGACAGGAAGCAAAGTGTGCTGCTTTCCAGGGGTTCCTCTGCCTCCACTCCCGAGTGGAGAGCAGCAACGGGCCAAGCCCTTCCTCGGAGGGCTGAAGCTGGGGCTGGCAGGGGTGGTGTGGACACTGGTGCCACCACAGACCAGTGGCTTTGTCCCTGGAGCCATAGGTGGAGAGGAAATCTTTAGCCCTGGATACAAACTTGTTCTTCTGGAGGACAAGGGAGAGCAGGCAGCAGGGGCCAGCTGCTCCTGCCACTGTGACTCAGGGCGGAAACAAGAGCCCAAAGGATTTGCAAGGGGTTTTCCCTGCTGTCAGAGGCTTGAGACACTGTCAAGTCCTTCACTTCCCAGAGAACCTTGTTTTATCTGGAGCTTTGCTGAGGCCCTGGGCTGAGCACCGTTACCACCTCCCTGGGCTTAAACACTTGGGAAGATGTTCTGTGGAGTCTCCCATCAAGGCCAGAGTGTGCAAGGCCACTTCTGCAGCAGCTGCACGTGCTCCCAAAGTGGTGGAAAAACTGCAGGTCTGGGGAAGGGGAGGCACTGCTCCCCCTGTTTCATTAGGTGTTGGCATTGGCCAGGCCAATGATGAACTGAAGCAGCACAGAGATGACACAGTTTAACAGCAGAGCTGCTTTTGCAGAGCAATGAAAGGACGAAAATGAAGCAAACAGATTAATGTTCCACTGCAAGGCACACTGCTGCCCAGAGATGGGTGCTGATGGGGACAACTGGATGAGGAGCAACCTAAACCCACACTACGATCACGTTTCAGCAGACCCACACTTACGTCAGTGATGAGGGATTTCAGGAAGTTGGCCTTGTGCCGCAGCGGGTCGTGGACGAGCCCATCACAGAAGGAGACGATCCCATGGGGGAAGTTGTGCTGTGCTAACCACGCCACCACCCTCTGCTTCTGCATGTCAGGGCGGCCCGTGACATAGATAATGAGGTAGCCGAGGTCTTGCCAGTGCCTGGAAGGAGAGCGACAAGTCAATGGATGGTGGGGCCGTGGTAGCACCAGGGTAAAGCCGACTGCCCAGCCGCTCACCTTACAACATCGACTGCTCCAGCGCGGACCTTGGGGTCGCTGCCCATGATGGACACACTGGCTGCAAAGGAGCCGTCGATGCTGAACACCACAAACTCTGTCCCCTTTGGCAAGACCGTGATGTAGCTGTCTGCATATGTGTGGTCACCCCTGGAAGGGATGCAGGTATTCACAGGCATCAAGATACAGGAGTTCTTTCAAAAGGTGTCGCCAAGCCCTGCAGTGCATCACACCTGAAGCAGCACCCAAATCCAGCCCAAAGGCTGATGGATGTCACCCACAGTTACAGCAGCGACAGCTTGAACGTCTCTGTGTTAAAGTGGGGCTGGTAACAGTACTCCAAAAAATACTCCCAGAAAACCATTGCTGGGTTCACCACTGAAGATGCTCCTCTCCCCCACTTTCCAGCACCAGTAACTGGAGCTGAGGGGGAGCCTCTGGGATCTGAGTTATCACGAGTACAAAGTTCTGTCCCTCAAGGACAAGTTTATGGTCTCTGAAATAGGCTTGGTTGTGCAGTTTTGCAAATGACCACAAGGCCACACATCTGCAGTGGGAGCTGTTACCACCCCACAGGTGAGGTAGGAGTCAGAATAAAACACAGACCTTCCTCTTCCAGCTGCAGCACCCAAACAACTTGGTCCTTCTTGCTGACAAACCAAGCCCTGAACGCACCCAACATCCAGAGCTGGTGGGTAAGGAGGGACCAGATTCTATAGTCATCCAATTCTGCTTTGGTTCCTCTTGCAAATAAGGCCCTGACACCGCGGGGTACCTACCTGACCACCATCTTGACAGGGTACACACCAATGCCCAGGCGCCGGTTCTCAGGGATGACATAAGAAATTCTGCCACTGCTGTTGCTGATCTCGGTGTCAAAATAAACCCACTCTCCTGACGGTGGCTGGGTCATGATGTGAATGTCCACCTGCGAAGATGGCCAGGATAGGTCAAGGATAGCCTTAGAGACAGAGAGGAGTGTAACAGGCCAAGCGTGGGGACCTCCCACCCAAGTCCCTTTGGACAGCAGCAGGGCTGTGTCCTACTTCCACCCTCCACTTCACAGGACTGAGCTGAGGAGCACCCAAACATCAGGATACTGCAATGAAAACCGGCCTCGGAGGTGAAGACCTCTGTGATGGATGTTGTTCTGGGAGGAGGCACCACGCGGATGTGAGCAGGGGAACCTGGCTGAGATGCAAAGGTAGCAAACCCCGACAGGGACTGAGGGAGCACCAAGCCTCTGTCCCTGTCCCCCACACGTTTTACCCCACGGTGCACAACCCCCACAGCAGATGGTACCTTTTCTCCTGTGAGCGTGACCATATCTAACGGACCATACATAAACCTTCCAGTTAAGGTCTGGGGCCCATCTTCATTAGCGATGGTGTCGTTTATTCTGTGGTTGGCTGTGACATTCTGAACAAGCCAAGAGGGATAGGGGGGTAAAGAAAGAAAGAAGTTTATGGGGATGGGACAACCTTGCAGGGAATGCAACACATAACCAACCGGACCGCGGGTTTCTCTGTGCAGTGCTCAGCTTTAGAATAGAACATGACCTGTGGCAGAGGTGAGACTGGGTGCCCTGCATCGATGGTGGACTGGGGTGAACGCAGCTGAAAGGGCAATCTAAATGCCATTCCAATGCTGCCTATTCACTCCTATGCTTTGGATTTAAGAGGTCAGACCAACAGCTGCCAGAGAAATGTGCTGATGTTTCAGCTCGAGCAGAAAATGTCTCTCTTGGGAATCGAAGCCATTTCCTGGGAGCGAAGGGCATTCACCAAGAAGAGAACTTACACGTTGGACTTTCAATACATTCAGTCTCCTCCCCTGCCCCATGACCAAGCCTTTCTCTGTTTTCCACAGACTCAAGGCCAAGAAGACACCTCGCTGATACTGATCTTCCAGGTCACTCTTTTACAATGACCCAGGGAAGAGAGAATCGCTAGCATACACCAGCAGTGCAAGGTGACCCCATGTCTCTGCCATAAACAAGCCATGCCCACACTGGCTGCCTTCAGTGCCGTTCTTGCAGCCCAAATTGAAACCCCTCCATGCCACAGCACTCTCTCCTGCCACGGAGGCAACCCCAAAGACATCCTTACCCGAAGCTTCACGTGCGTCCTCTTGCGGAGCCACTTCTCACGGGGCTTGGAGGGGGTGAAGACAGACACCTCCTTCCCATCCAGCTCCAAAACACTCGAGTTCTCATGCCTCATCACCTGTGGGAGGACAGAGCCCATCAAGACCCCTCTCCTCTGCTGTTCCCATACCAGATGCAGCTCTGGCTGCTGTGACCAGCCTCGTGCTGACAGGTGCCATTCCTTCAGCTTGTTTCTTCTATTGAAACAGTTTGGACTGCTCCTGTCCCATGGCCTTTGCTCCTCTCATTCTGAAAGGAGACACTATTGATTGGATCCCGGCAGATACATGCAGGCATCTGGCTCAGCCACGAGTAAGGCAGAGCCCAGGGGTTCTGTCCATGCTGACCTTGTCCCCAGGGCTGAGAGAGCTCAAGGACTTTGTGCTGGTGGGATGTCGCTGCACCAAAGCAAGGATGAGGAGCAAGGTGGTGCCCACCAGACAGCCTTTGGGAGCAATTCCTACATGTTGCCAAGGTGCAGGTAAGGATGGAGAAGCAGGATTAGATCCTACCTAGACTGTTCTTAAGCTCTAGAAGGGTGAGGGAAGAATAACACCACAGATCCCAGAAGTGAGGGAACATCTCAAGGACTGCTATAAGATGGAGAGGTGACTGCACAGAGAACTTGGTAGTTGTCCTTAGTGACCCCGTCACTCAAAAAAGTTAAGGAATAAAGTAGACTCTGAATATAAATAAAGTTGGCTCTTTTACAAGGCCTTGAACATACTTTGAGTAGCCAGCAGCTCTCCAGCTGACCCAGGCTGGTCTGACCCAGGCCAGCTCACTTTGTGGAGCTGAAGCTGGTTTTCTTCCAGGGAAATGGAAAAAGCACCCCAGGGAGGGCGAGCTCGCTGGCAAGGGAGCACAGGGGAAGCTAAAGTAAACAAAATAACAAGTTTTACTGAAAATTATTTAAACGAAGGATCTATTTCCAGCCCTATTTGGGCTTGTTTTAACAAGATTTAATCTCTGGAGGTTAGAACTATTCAACAGCTTACTACTCTCGTATTTTGTCCAGAGTTGACTGTCAAAGGCTATTTGAAACCAGTCCTTATTAGGGGAAGAAGTGGCGTGGTGCTCTGGAAGGGCAGCAAGAAGACTGGGAATGAGAAAAAAATGGGTCTGGAGGGTGCCAGACTACGGAGGCAGCCACCACCGGGCTGTGAACGGATGGAGCAGCACCTTGAGCTGCAAGATATGAAGCACCACGCTGTGCTGAAGACCCAGGTTTGGGCTGAATACTGAGGAATTGGCTATTTCTGGAGTGGAGATTTTTCTGTATGAGACTGATGTGACAGTTCCCACTCATGCACAGTTACAGGGTTGTCTGTCTGTCTTTTGATTGACTGCAGACTGAGTATGAGCCAGCAGTGTGCCCAGGTGGCCAGGAAGGCCAATGGCATCCTGGCTTGTGTGCAAAATAGTGTGGCCAGTAGGTCTGGGGAGGTGACTGTGCCCCTGTACTCGGCTGTGTCCAGTTCTGGCTCCTCACCATAAGAAGGACATTGAGGTCCTCGAGTGAGTCCAGAGAAGGGCAACCAGGCTGGTGAAGGGGCTGGAGGGCAAATCATATGAGGAGCAGCTGAGGGAGCTGGGGGTGTTCAGCCTGGAGAAGAGGAGGCTGAAGGGAGACCTTATCACTGCCTACAACTACCTGACAGGAGGGTGCACAGAGGTGGGTGATGGTCTCTTCAGCCAGGTGACAGGAGATGGGACAAGGGGAAATGGCCTCGAGCTGCACCAGGGCAGGGTCAGATCAGATGCTAGGAGAAAGTTCTTCACTGAAAGAGTTGTGGAGATGTGGAACAAGCTGCCCAGGGAGGGGCTGAGTCACAACCCTAGATGTGTTTAACAGATGGGTAGATAAGGTACTTAGGGATATGGTTTAGCACAGGACAGGAATGGTTGGACTTGATCTTAAAGGTCTTCTCCAACCTAGTGACTCTGTGATTTTTCAGCCCCATCAGGCTGAGTTCAATGCAGGGCCGGGGTTTCACAGAAGCTGATCCAGCAAGGTGTGTGTGAGCAGAGATGTCTCACTGGGCTAGATGCAGCCCAGGAAGAAAGGGTCTCACTGGATTATCGTCATCGCTCGGCTGCCACCAGCACTGACCTGTCTGTTTATGGTTCCCCACTGTTTGGAAAATAGCACTGAAAGAACATTTGCCAATAGAATCATAAATAATTGAGGGCTGGAAGAGAGCGGGGATGGTTTAACAGCTCAGCTAACACAAAGCAAACCCAAGTGGGCAACATAATCCACAGAGCTGCTTTTAGTTGTGTTGCTCCCAGTTCCATGCTCTAAGTACTGGTCCTTTGGGGGTTCGTACTTTGTAAAACAAATCTCCCCCCTCGTTCCCAAGGAACTGAAGGAAAAGTATTTCAGGAAAAACGCATTTTAAATGGTGAATTTAAATTTCAGGTCAAATGTAGGTTGATAAGAGTCAGAGGTGTCAGACTCCAGACACCAGCAAACCCCATATACCCCAGGAGACCTGCTGAGGAATGAAGGCTAAACCTGGCAGTGACGATAGTCTGAGGTCCTAGAGGAGACCACAATAACTCAGAAAGTCAAAATGGAGAGCCCAGCCATGTCTATCAACTCAATTCAAGTTCATACAAAGCTTCTGCTTTGGTGTTTGATGCTAATTTTATTTGTACACCAAGAAGTTTCTTGCAAGTTTCAGACTTGAGATCCAAACTCACACACAGAGAGAACAGCTCGCTTCAAGAAGCGTCACCAACACTTGCCACTGGGACCTGAAAGGAAATGACCCTGGACTCACTCCATGGCTCCTTGTCAAACCCATCTAAAACCTGCTCCAGTGATAAAACCCAGCCCCAAACTAACCAGCACACAGCCATGGAGTGTGCCTGGGTGCAGCTCCACCACCACCACAGGTGAGGGACAGAAAGAAGGGGAAAATGACGGCTCTGCAGCGACAAAGGGTGCTGTTTCATCGCCACGTGTGGAAGGTGCAGTGGAAAAACCCAGAAGCCAAAAATATTTTCCAGCAGAAAGAGGATTGAAGGGAGATGAGGGAGGGGAGATGACTGTACCTGTCTCAGCAGGAAGGAGACGACGTCTGTAGACTCCCAGTAGCTTGCATGGAAGAGGTGCGGCAAGGCAACCGTTGGGAAAGCCGTCAGGGCATCAGGACAGTAGAGAGCGTAGTCGATCCTTTTGGTTCCCCACCACTTGGCAGCAACTAGGAGCAAAAGACTCGTTCAAAGGGGGTCACACGCACGAGCCATCTGTCACACACAGGGTTGTGAGGCTTGGGCTCCTTGCTCCAGGTATGCCGGGAGGTTGCTCCCTGGCTGGTTGCACTGCTCAGAGGGAACAACCACCCCAGAGCTCAGTCCTTGCTCAAACCAAGGGAGGGACACACAGGGGCACCACCACTCAAGCTCTCCTTTATTTAAGCAAATTGGAAGGCATTGGAGGGCAGGTAATTAACCAACCATTAGTTCAGACCCTGGTCCACGTGCAATGAGCCTGGGAATCCACATGCCAAAGCAGAAGACAGGAGCGCATCCCCCCGGAGCTGTGGGAGGAAGGATGTGTGTGCTCTGCCCACCACAGCATAGACTCGAGCCACCTCTTCCCTACTTCCAACCCCTTTCCACCAAGGAATAAAAGACTCTTTAGCACTCAGGTGTAGGCCACACTGGAGGATCTGAATACTGGGAGCCCACGTGAGATGCTAAAAGGCACCAAACACGGCAGAACGTATGGCACATGGTACCGGGACTGGAAGTCCTGGCTGCCCTCCTGGGCTACCACACTACAGGCAACAGAGACATCCAGCTGAGCCTCCCTGGGAGCACAGCCTCTGCAGTGGCCACCAGAAAAGTATGTGGGAACGCAAGGACATCATTGCACATGGGATTGAAAAATACACTCCAAATCCTTGAGTGGGAAAAGTTATAGGTAACACAGAAGTTTCTCCCTCAGGTAGTCAACAACTTGCACACAAGTGACCAACAGCCACCGTTCACCCATGGGACACCACCACACTTCAACGCCACCCTGAAACTCTGCCCACACACACACACATCCTTTCCAACACCCCAGCAACAAGCACATTTCAGCCCAAAGCCTCAGACCCCAAAGGCATGGAGTGATTTCCCAGCAGCAAGTAGTCCTCAACCCCTGTGCACTCCAGCCTGGACAAGCAGCCACGGAAAGAAAAGGTGGATCAGATCAAGGGAGCAGCAGGAGGAGCTCTGTCTGCATGCAGGCTGCAAGCTGGGGCTCTCACAGGTTTTCTCAAGCTTGGTTTTTCTCTGTGACAATGTTCCCTTTTTACAGACTTCCAGGAAAGCTGTGAGGTATAAGGTATGATCCAACAAACCCCTCTAGTTGAGGGAAATCTCAGCTGGTGATGAACACAGATGCTGAACTGAAAAAACCAGACCCACCAGCTCCTTCCAGAGACCTGCACCATGGTCATGGCACCAGCACATCCCCATGGCCCAGCCTGGGCTGCGCTGAGTGCCCAGAGCCACTCAGCCTAACAGCCCTTGCTTTTCTGAAGGGCCATGGGAAGGAGGAAGATGACATTGATGGATCAACAAGGCTTTTCCAGAGCACATAAGCACGTCCTCACAGCCGTTTCTGACTCCCTGTCTTCCACATTGGCAGCTCCTGGTCACGTCCCAATGTTTCATTTCTCATGCAAGCTTGTCTAATTTCAGATTCTTTGTAGGAAGCAGACAGGATTTACTCTTCCTTGCTCAAAAGACAGTGGTGGAAGCAGAAGCATTGTCCCCACAGCTCTGCCCAAAAGAACTCCTGCTCTTGCCAAGTTGTTAGCTGTGTCTGACCGATCTTTGCAGCAAGGTGACAGAAATACTTGTTAAAATGCAATAAGAAGTTGCAAGTGCCTCAGTGAAAGCGCACAGATTTGTTATGAAAGTCTGTGACTATGGGGTCAGAGAGGAGGTCGACCAGAGTGGATCTCTCCAGAATACCTGTCTTGATGTCCAGGTCGGGTATCTGAAGAGCACAGTCCACAGCCTGACTCCACGGCCCTTTGAGCTTTCCTCCCTTCGAAGGGATTTCATGTTTATGCTGCCTACATCTCTTGGACGAGGTTTGGGTGGGGGATTTGTGAGGGAGGGCAAGTTGGGATAGAAGGATAAACCCTCTACAATGATTAAGGTGGTGTTTGGTTTCTAAAAGGAAAAATAAAATTAAAAGAGAGCAGAAATCTCACTTATTATTCTGGCACATCCACGCTGCAGGCAACACCAGTTTCACTCTCCATAAACTCACAGTGCAAAGGAAACTGCACCCCAGGAAGGGCTCCAGGATGGGAGCACGGTTTTGCAGCACCCATCCGGACTCCCTCTGGCTCTCCGTGCGGGATAAGCACGAACCACTTCCAACCCTCAGTGCCACAGCTTCACGTTACCACCACGTTACCCCAGTCAAGCCTGAGAGCTGCAAAGCCTGAGCCAGGGCTCAGGGGACACATCAGCACTTGGGAGGCACATGAAGGGGCTGCGTGGCCCTTGGGGCAAGCCCTGTGCCGGGGCCACACTCCTCCCCTCCGCTCCCAGGAACAGGTCTGGATGGCCATGAAGTGCACAGAGGATTAAATTATACAAACCAGAAGCTAAAAAAAATAAATGGGGATAGTGCAGGCAAAGCAAAGAGAGGTGAGAACTGCGTGGGCCTGATCCCATCGTCAGTTTGCAGAGGCAGGATCCCTCTGTTGCATCACCCTGGGCCTTCAGGCATCACCCTAGCATAACCACTTCGTAAGGAACACCCACCGCCCCCTGCTTCCCCTCCCAGCCAGCTGAACCCAGCAGCTCTCCACAGGAGTGAAACCAGCACAAAACAAACACCTTCTCCCCCAGAAGCCTTCTTCCCAAGCAGATTCACATTTAGCAAGCGCTTGGCAAGATGTCTTAGCAGGACAAATATACATAGGGAGTGCAGCATCAGCTCTTGGATGTGCTTTGGGAAAGAAAACCTCACTTGCCAGAGGAGTTGTGGTTTGTTCCCACTGCTGAGTGTCGCCTCAAACAGGGACAGAAGTTACAGCAGCCCCTTACTGGTGCCTGCAGACCTTCAGCATCTAACACTTGCCTCAGGGAGTGCAATTAATCTCAGCAATTAATTATGATGTGAGTCAGTCACAGCCCTGTAGTCTAACATGCCAGGAATGGAGCATCTTTAAATTTCTGCCACCACCTGGGACAGGAGTTTGGGCCAAAGGGGTTTTTTTTTTGGTGGGTTTGGTTGGTTTTGTTGGGAACTTTTAATTGGTTTGGTTTTGGTCTGAGTTATCAGAGGTTCCTAAGAACACAGACTGTTAAACCTCACAGCTCAGAAGAAGGGGCTGAACCATTAACAAAGGCCGTTGTTCTCCATGGTATTAGCTGGGAAATTATACAGGTCTTGGGGAAAATAATAAATATCTGGTTTGTTCCTCATGCGGATCTGGGATATGGGTCATAACCAGCTATTGCCTTGAGCTGCCCCACAGGCTGCAGAAGAGCCGAATTTCTAGTGCAAAGTAATAAATAACCCAAAGCTGTTCTTCCCTTTTGGCATTAGAGGCGCTTCCTCATCCCCGCTTTTGTCAGCTACATTGAAGCGATCTGCAGAAGCCACACACCACATCCTGCTGTACCAACCTGGCAGTGCCGATCCCTACCAGGTCTGCACGACATCATCTCGATGATGGCAGCAGAGAAACATCCCCTGGGATGAACCCTCACCACAGCAGCAGCCCAGTGGTGCTCAGAGTTATCAGTTATTATCAGATGCACAACACATCACCAGCACGGACCAGCATGCATCACCCAGTGGTGGCTGGTGCTCCTCCGGATAACACATGGCACTGACTATGACAAAACCAGGTGCAGGTGGGAAGAATTCCAACTTTTTTTGTTATAAATGGAAAATACAACCCCAGACAGATGGACAGAAGCTGCGTGGCTCTGGCCCGGTGCATGGTGCTGAAAGCGGTGCGGCAGCAAGAGGTAGTCTCGGAGGGGGTGAAACACTTACTGTTGGCTATGTTGGAAGCAGTGTAACTGTCTGCCATTCCTGAGACCTGGCTGGCAATGCTGATCTCACTGGCTCTCCGGAAGCCCCTGAACTGAGGGGCTGAAATGGGGGTGGACAGGGACGCGTTTTCCATGAAGACGGCACCATGAGACTGAACAACATCTGCTACAAAGTTGAAACAGGGAAATCAAAATATTAGACCAACAGACAAGAGGCTGGGCAAGATGAATTCGAGGGGAGGAAGGAGGCAAACAAGGCTGGTAGGCGCAAAAATCTTTTGGAACTGATTGGAATGGGGGTAGGGAAAAAAAAGGGGGGGAAAAAAAAAAAAAAAATCACATTTCATCAGAGCTCTGGTTTGAAAAGAAAGCAAACACGACAGCAGGCAAAGAGACGTGGCTGGAGCAGCAGTCTTTGATTGAGAGAAGCAGAATAAGTAGCTCAAAAACCAAATCCAAAACCCCAAAGCAAAAACCAGGCAGACTTATTCAAGCAGCGATATCAGAAGCATGTGTCATACATACAGATGTGAATATACACTCCTTTATATATTCACATCGAGACAAAATAACCAAGGTAAGGAGAACAACAAAAAAACAACCTTAGAAAGGGGCTATTTGTTTTCTTGAAACATTCAGACTTAAATAAGCACCTCCAAGATAGAAGCATTAGTACCAAAAAATAATTTAAAAAAACAAATCAAGAAAACCTTTTCACACCTGTCAGGGACTAGATTTGAACTTGTATTTTATTGCTACTGGATAAAGCCAATGCTCGTTAAACTACAGTTGAAAGTTAAACTACTATTGAAAGAAAGGAGTCTGGTGCCCAGCACTTCCATCTCCAATTGATGTTGGCAGATCGGGGAGCGCTCGGTCTCTGTGAACACAGAGCTTCTTTCGTACAATGTGCAAGTCTGGACTTTTAGATCCCAACCTGAGGTTTACCAAGTGTGGCCTAACCCTCTGATCCATAAATACAGGAAAGGAGGACTTAAAGGCATGCTCACATGGGCCTTACACGTGTACTGGAGGGAACAGACCTTGTACGTGCAGGACTGATGTTGGAAAGTCACCATAAAAAACCTCTGCATTTCAGTTTTCTCCCTAAACCAGTGGTGAGGGCACCCAAACCTCTGGGGATGCTACGAGGCCAAATTAAGCATCCATGGAATACCCCAGGACATGCAAAGGGTTTGTAACACCAACACCAAGTACTGCACAGCGGGCAGCGTCGCTATGATGCTAACGTGCAACAGCAAAGCTACTTCATCTCACCTGAGCATCACCCATCTCTGCTGTGCCTGAGGAGCAGCATCTCAACTGTGTTCCCACGTATCATACAGGGCACGGGTCTGCACCCAGCCGGGCAGCAGATGCCATGAGGAACACAAGGATGTTACTCCCACATACCAACAACACCCTCCACTTATTTCAGCCAGTTTAGATACCCTTGGACTTGATCCCAGTATGTGGTTGGACAAGGGGCGTTGTTTTGGCAACTGGTTTATTTTAATAGCGATCTTTTTTGCTCAGGGCTACTGATTTACTTCCCCCGATCTCTCAGTTCACAGCAGCAGTGTCTGCGCCCACACAAATCCTGCTGCAGCGGAGGGAAAGCGAATGTATGAAGCAGAAAGTGTGTAGCTAAGTGTTGGTAAAAGAGTTCTGTTCTCTGCAGGGAAAATCAGGCCACAAGCTGCTCTGTGTAAAAGCTTCGTGGACTGCAAGATCTGAGCCTCAGCGGGAACCTGACCTGATGTATGAGCCGCACACACTGCCCACGTTGTGCCTGAAAGGCCATTACCAGCATCACTTTCTTAGCACTTTCCTCCTCTTGTCACCTTGCCTTGAGCTGCTGGCTGTAACCACGACCCAGCCAGCCTCACCAGGCCAGCACAAGCAAGAGGAGACAATTCAAGTGGAGGACGCATTTGGAGAACATGCACCAAGCCAGGAGCTGGCTGTGTTCAACACCAAAAAGGTCTCAAGGGTAAAAAGGGTCTCGTTCCCATTGCTAAATCCCCTGGGACAACCCTCTTGTCTCTCCCCTAGCTGCCCTTCCTCTCCCTTCCCCTGCTTATATAGAGACATCCTGCTGCAGTTATGCCCTTGTGTCCCATCAAACAGGTGCCCTAACACTGCTGTAACCAGATGATGACCATCACCTTTCCCTGGTCAGATACAGCAAGACGTTTGGTTCTGTCTACACTAGGAAAAATTCCAGGTTCAGATTTAACTAACACCTCCCAGCGAAGCCTGAACTTCTTCGTCTCCCTTAAATATAAACCACACATCTGTGGCTTGAAGCAGCAGGAAGACACACTGGAAAGCACTACAGCAATGCCACTCAGGAGAAAAGGCTGGGCCAAACGTGGTGCTGCCTGGGTTGATCGTGGCTCCAGCTCCCTTAGCATGTCTTCAGTTAGCTCTGCTCAAGTATTACTGCCCTCTTCAAGAACCCAGATGGGGGAAAGCGGACAAAGGAAGCAACAGCGGTAATTTTGGGGCTTGCTCTTTTCAGCCAGTCCCACTTTTCTGGGCCTGACTGGGCATTTTTTGAATACAGTGAGCATGAGACAAAAAAACCCAACCTCACCAGCCCTTCCAACACCACCCTAGCTAGTGTCACCACAGGAGCCATTTTCACTCCTATTTTAGCCTCACTGAACCGTTCAGCATCACCCGTGTTGGCGGCAGGAGTCTGCTCCGCAGGGGATGAGGTACCGGCCTACAGCAGCGCTCGCACCCCGGCTCCAGCCCACACGGGTCCCTCTTGTGTTTCTCCCTTTTCCCAAGCTAAAGAAAAAGGCAGTTCCTGAGAAAAGGGCAGGAAAAGGGTAGTTTCTAAGAAAACGAGAGGGTCAGGAAAAGGCAGGGCAGGAAACGCGGACAGAAAACCTGTTTAATTCCTTACTGCCCCTTCAGCTGAGCTTCCTTGACTCCAAAGCTGCAGTGACAGCAACTTCCAGATGAAACCCTGGGACTTGACTCACATCAAAAACAACACCCTAGGGACGAATTTCCTTAACTCCACGTATTCTTTGCAGACCTATTTGCTGCCACCTCAGCACCGGCAACCACTCCTGCTCCTTAAGGGCCACATCTTCTGCATCGCAGAGGTGGCATCCCCCGCCACGGCTCAGGTCCTGACAATCGCAGGGAAGGATTTTGGGGAAACACTTTGAGCCCAGGATGAAGTCGGGTGGCTGGATCAGGACCAGCAGTAGCAAGACCCAGATTAGCCGTTCGTTTAGCTCGTTAAGTAAGGACAGAGGTGCCCCTGGTTTACTGCACTGGCCTAAGTTACTCGTGCTGTGTCTGAAGCAGGCTTTATCAGAACAAGGAAGCTTCAGGAAGAGGGGACCAGGCTCGAGCGGTGCACTGAGCACCCTCTCTCCTAGCAAAGGGCCTGAGCAGCACACATAAGGGGCCAGTGCTGTGAACCAAGATCTAACTGCACTTCCAGAAGAGGTGACACAAAAAAAAAGCAAAAATCACTTCTATTATGGGTTTTTTCCTAGCTATGGTTCTTTAATACTCATTCAGCACTGTGCCTTCTCATTTATTGGCTCGTTTGTCAATGTTCTTACTAATTGTTTCCCACTAAGTGAGCGGCACTGGGCCATCCTCCTAATGTACCGCTGGCACCGAGTTAAGCCCTTAGGGCACCCGAACGGCAGATTTTGGTATGTGCTATTTGCAGGCTGAGCTGTGGCACTCAAGTGGGAAATACTGAAAGCAATCAAAGATATGTAAAGTTCAATAAAAATCAGGAAAATAGAAAAGCTGGCCAGACCCTGCTTGTACTGGAGTCACTGGTCAGCGCTGGGCACACTCTGCAGTCACTACCCTGAGATCAAGAGCAACATAGAAACTTCCCCCAGTCCAGTGGCTGAACTGGGATTCAGCACCTGCTGCAGCCAAACCAAGCACTGCTTGGCCACACCGTGCTCTTGACCTGCAAGGTAAAGAGCAGAGAAGCTTCTAAAAGCTCCGTCCTGACAGCAGAAAATATCACATGACAGCTAAATGGCATTTCATCAGTGACCTCCAAAGTGATTAATAGTGCCAGATCCTTTCCCTCCGCTTCGTTACAGAACATCACAGCACAGGGCACATGGCAACTGCACACCGAAAAATCATTGGTGTCTTTCAAAGACAAAGGGAGAGACTATCTGGAATAGTCAGCAACGTTGCCATCCTGTATGACCACATAACATACTGGGACTGCTCATAAGCAGTAAGGGTCAGCTTGTTAAAAACAAGGCAGCAGAACCAAGCTCTCGATGCAATACACTGGAACAGGGCTGAGACCAGGCCAGCGACACACACGGGGAAGCAAAAACTCAAAGTCCAATCTCATTAAAATTGCAGATGTAGCACCAGCCACAACCAGAATAAATTAGGCCATGCAGCATTTATGATGGAAAATAAAGCAAAACAAATGCATCAAACTTTGCTTTTAAGGCAGGAGTGGAGAAATTACTTTTAAAAAGCCAACACGTATAGCCACCTTGGGGTCTGAAAGCCTCATTCGCTGTATTCAGCAGAGCCACAAGGAGAGCCCAAACACAAAATACTCAAGAGGGACAAAATCTGTCCCAACACCACGGTGCAGGGTGGGTGACTGCTGGGAGACACTGCAGCCAGCCAGCCCATTCTCAGGGGAACCTGCACATGAGCAGGACCACCCGGGACTCTGCCAAAGCCTCTGCTGCCAGCGGCACAGACACCACAGACAGAAACACTAAGTACATGGCAACAGTCTGCCCTGTTCCAGCATCAACACTGGAATGGGACAAGAGTTTGTAACCCCAACTTATGCTTTGCACACTGGGTCTCCCAGACCAGGTATACCCAAGTGATTATTCCATGTGGCACAGCCTAAGATACAGCATGAAGATTTCAACTCCGGGAGGCAACAGTATGATCTCCAAAAAGCACCCCAAGTACCCAACACCATAGACAATACAAAAGTGTAGATTACACACACTCAGCAAAACCAGCACTTTTATTGGAAACATCTTGCCAATTCAGTACGGGAACGGGGATACTTGTTTCCATGAAGCTGTCCTGGTGCTGGAGAGCACCCAGAGGGCTACTTTCCATGAGGAGGATGGGATTGTTCTGGATTGTCTCAACTAGAAGCAGATGGGAAAAAAAAAACCAACAACAAAACAAAAAAAAAACCAAAACAGAAGGACAAAGAACAATAGACATGTGGCCACAAAGTGTTAACATAGAAACAGTTACAACTGAGCGCTTCAACTATGAGTCTTCAATGGAAGGACAACCTTCAAATAGAGTAAAAGAAACAAAAAACATGGGTGACTTTCCAAATAGACTCACATCAGAGAGATTAACTGGTAGCAGAGGAGAGCACAACGATGGCATTTCAACAACAAAAGAAAAGGGAGTCCTCTTATAACCAGCTTCTCCAATGAGCCAAATCCATAAATACCCAGCAGATCCAGAGAAATCTTTTTACTACATGAAAAAAAAAAAGTAGGCTCTAAGGGGAGATTTACTTGAATCAGACTCACAGCCTACACAGTGCAAAGCACAGGAGTAAGCAAGGATGTGAATTTGATTTCGCTCTGCAAGTTGGTTGTAATGAAACAGGGACCCAACATTTAGTACAGATGGGAAAATGGGGGAATAAAAAAAAAAGAAGTCTAAGAGGCTTTCTGAATGGTGGACTTGAAATAAGCTAGCTATCTGCATGAGGAAACACACACAGGCAGTCTTACAGAGGGTTTTGTACATAACTAATTATAATTGAGCACCTGAATTTTCGTGATCACTAAATCATATAGCTTAATTATAGCAGCAATTAACTTTTCTGGAGCACCCTACAGCAAATGCTAACTTCAGCAGCAGGTTTTGCAAATCATGGTTCCAACAGTCCTTCTGGGTAACGTGTAAATCACAGCACTGCTATTTTGGCTCTAATGGAAAGGAATAGCCTGGTACTTTATGATAAACAAAAGAAGAGGCTGTGTCTTACATGAGAATTTAAAGGTGCTTTCTTTGTCAGGTTTATTCATCACAGCAGAGCAGTGTCTCTTAAAATACCAAGGCTCAAACCTGGAGAGGCTTTTGAAACTGCTCTGCCCTTCTCATAGTTGAGCTAATTGCTGTTTTACATAGCAAGTGTGTCTCTAAACACAGCTAACTCAAAGGTCTAGGGAGCGACAGCAAACTAGAGAGATCCCTGCTGCTGTACAGGCTGACAACCAGAACCTGAGTTGCTCAGTGTCAGCGGGGCTTTCACCTCCGGCTTCAGCAAGAACAGGGAATTTGAAACACATTTGACAGGAAGAAGGTGAGGTGTTCAGGATTATTTTCTTTTCTTTTAAGAAGTCACTTGCAGCTGATGCTTAGAATACATCCTAAAATCAAACTGCTTTTCAGGTTGCTACAGATTCCCCGAGCTGCTGTAACTGGACTGGGTACAAATGTAATTGTGGGTGGATCCGTTTTTAAGAAGTGTTGCTGCAAGATCCTTGCTAAATTTGACAAGTGAGTGGGGCCTGCAGAAAGCATTTTATTCACTTTAATAAACACAGGGTTTAGTTTATGCCCATTTAACAGCAATTGCAACACAATCTTTAAAGATACCGATGCACAGGAGACCACTGCATTGCACACTGAGTTTAAAAGTGACACAGAGCATCACTGGAATTATTCACCTCTAGATACATATCCCTCTTCATTTAGTCCTGCACAATTCAGATGTTAAGCGAACATAAAGCTACCAGAGCTTTGGGGAAAAAAATAACCATTAAATCCCTATCTCTCTAGCCAATGGCTTTAATATTCTACTCTGCTTTGCCAGCGTAATTTCTTGTGGGCTCTAAGTCTAGTTTTACTCTTAGTTGTGATGTTGGCTTTAAGTAGCCATTGACTAACGACCTCTAACAAGGGAAAAATGAGGAGGTAATTTTTCTTCCTGCCCCAAAGCCCTGACCCTGCGGGGAACCAAAGCTTTAGGTGAAGCAGAAAGGTCAACCTGAGCTCTGCACAGTGGTGGGCTTCCCTGAGAGCTCCTCGCAACGAGAGCCTGCACTGAAATGGCAGCGGGCATGAGAGTCTAGGCACAGAAGGGAGGTGAAGATGGCAGAAAATAGAAGTTATTTTATTAGATCAACTGCAAGAGCACTGATGTGTTGGGAGCTGAGGCGGGGCATGGTCAGGACACAGTTGTTTCAAAGGCAACCCTGTAAGACAAAAGGGCATGCACACAGCTGTTCCAGACTTCATTACTGCTGCAACTGGGGTACAGCAATTGGGAAAAGGCCACTGATGGCAGAGGAATCCTAGGTATTCTAGGAAGACCAAGTGTCTTGTTGGAAAGGGCAAGGCACTGCCACCAGCCCCCTAACCTGCAGTAGCTGGTCCCATGAAAAAACACAGGTTGCAAACAAGTAAATCATCTCACTATCTCCCTGTTGGCTCTGCTCCTTCCAGTCTTCACTGGCCCTCCAAGCATCAAAGTTTTAAACTCAGCCAAGTTGGTGTTTCACAAGAACCAGCTTGGGTCTAAGACAAAGACCTTCACAGAGAGGTCACCACATCATGACTCTCAGCAGCTGATGGCCTTTGTGTGACAGATGAAGGGCATATGGTCACAAGGCACTGATTTTGTTGGCAAAAAACTGCTCTTCTGTTAAATCAGGAATATAGCTAACATTATAGGGCCAATTCTCTTTCATGTCATTCCCAATTGCTTTGATCATTTCACGTAAAGTGTGGAGATAACCCTTCAGATAGCTAATACAGATCCAAAGTGACTTACCCAGAACAGCAGAATTGCCATCACCCAGTGGGAACCTCTGGTAACGAGGGATATTAAAGGGGGGTAAAAGGTAGAACTTCCTCTCCAGAAGAGGCTCGAGGCGTGAAGCAGATGGGTCTGCAGGGTGGAACAGGTTATAAACCTGCTGACAAGCTGGTCTGAGCTGAAAGACTACAAAAGACGAAGAGAAAAAAACCCCTCAAGTATCAAAAGGTTATTTGTTAGAATATTGTAAATATTTGTCTGTAAAAAGGACAACTATTGGGTTTCAAAAAAGCCCAAGACATCATCTCCCTCATCTTCCCATTTAGCCAATTGAAACAATTTATCACAATATTTATAGACTCAAGAATTGCCTGGTGTTTTTCATGTTTGGAAATACGTTGCAAATAAACTCTATAATCAGTACTGGCTGGAGCACACAGCAATCTGCTTCCCTACTGTGCAGTTAGTATGACCTGTAAAAGTTCTGGTTTTACTGGTTTGTCTCAACAAATGACTGGATTTGTAGCAGGAGGTGCTCACACCAGCCACTAAGTGAGCTCAGCAGTTTACATCAGGACTTACTGTCAAGAGCTGGGATAACAGTTTTTCGCAGTGCAAGAACCAGACCCAAGGGAGACCCAAAGAGGAAGAAGTCGGTGATCTCAAATTCAAACTTTCCAATATTTCCTCCATCCAACATAGTAGAGCTACTGGATCGCCTGGATCCTGGGTCGTTTCTCAGCACACTAGAATGTAAACTGGGACAAGAACAGAAAATAAAGTAAAAATTTTATCCGTGCTGCGGTTTCTTCATAATTGAAGGCCAGGTAAGTGACAGACAGTGAATGTAATTTCTATCTCTTTCGGGAAGGAACTGTGCCAATCAACCCACTCTGCCTCAGTACAGTACTTTTACTAGCCCATAAAATGTCTGTGTCCCCCCCTCAAAACAATCACCCCGTTTCATCAGTATAATTTAGACTGCACAAATCTGAGCTTCAAGTGGGTTTATTTACACACTCCTATCTCCTCAAAATGTTTTTTCTTTGAGGAGTCAGAACCTTGGTTGCTGCTAGCAGAACAGTCATTTGCAAGATAAAATAACCAGCAAGCCAAAATTACTGGAGTAGCAGGGGGAAAAAAAAGCAGTTTACAGTAATTCACTCCATTACACACATTACTGCTACGCTTTCTGGTTGTCAACATTTGAGTTCTTTCCATCACCTTATTCTCAAACATTACAGAAAGCTGTGCTTACCCATTTCTTCCTCGTGGAAGTAGTTGGACAAATGTTATAGGATTGAAAAGGAAAAAAAAAAGAGAACAGGAGAGGAGAGAGAAAAAGAAAGATCAAAATCTGCAAGAGAGTTTCTAATATCCTTGCGCATCAAGTTTGCACCAGGGCTTCCATGCATGTGTACAGCATTCACTGGGGATGGGAATTCAGGGTAATTACCTCAGTGGCCATATGGTAAATTGGATTTATTCAACACCAAGGACTCTCCCACTTCTCTTCTGAGGCCACATCTGCCAAGATGTTGCCAAACTACTACTCAACCCCAGCCCAACAATTCTGGGAAACTGTACTTAAAAAGATTAATGACATAAACCACGTCTAACTTTCCCCTGCTCTCTCAGACGTCAAATCTCTTTGTTAAATTGAACCTGTGCGCAGTGCAGGCTGGGCAGCACCCAGGTTTAACGCAGAGATTTCCATTCACCTATTGCTTAGACACTGAGGAAGAAGAATCAGGATTTCTAGGACAAAAATCCCAGAAATCCACCCCAAGCTAGGCAGCAGTGCTGCTTCACAGTGCAGATCTGGGATTAGACAGCAAAATGCCAAACAGGTAACACTAATAACCTGGTTCACAAAAGGGTTTCTGAGATGCTTCTGTTACCACCCAAAAACCATAAGCTGCAATTCCTTCTCCTCTCCAGGTTCTACAAATTCAGGTGGCAGCCTTGCTGGTTATCATTGTTATAATTAGAAGCTAAGCCTAAAGACAGAGTACCAGCAGTGACTTAACAGGATGTTTGCAAACACTTTTAAAAGCATCTGAGCAGGTTCTATAAAATATGTAGGATAAATGGATACCACAACAGTTGGGCTGGATAAGAGGTTTACTGGCCTGAAGTCAGGGATGATGCAAACCCAACAGTCTCTTGCCAGCTCTGTGGGCCCAAGACAAAATCCCAGGCGGTCACCAGCACTTGCCGCATCTCTGTTTGCAATAGCACTTGCTCATCAAAGCCACTTCTGAACGCAGTGTGCTGGCTGCCTGGCTGGGCAGGGATGTCCCAGCACTGCTGCACGCACAGAAATAGGGCTGCTCACTCCCCACCATCTGTAGCACCGGAGCAGTTGCTCACACACGCTCCTCTGTGATTGCCATTCAATGAATGAACAGCTGCAAATAGTCACAAATTTGGGAAGAAAAAGGGGTTCCACTTGGATTTTGTTCTCCTGCTTTGGCAAGTAACACATTATTCAAGAGAGAGCCCCTCTGCTGAATGCCACTCCCAGAGGATGCTAAAAACCCTTCTCCTCATGCCGCACTGTCATGTATTCTCTAAAGGCGCACAAACACGCACGGTACTATTCTCCCGGTTACCAACCTGCAGGGAAGTAACAAGCTTACTTATGCCAGACATACATGCCACAGAAAGTCAAAACAATGATGTCAAAAGGGAGAGGAACAGGAGGTTACAGCCGTGACAGCTAAAATGAGCATGTTCCCATTCCTGTGATGCGAACGAGCTTCCCTGAGATCACACATGCAACGTTGAAACGCATTTAAAAACAAGCCACCTTCAGTGAAGCTACAATTATTTTGGCTGACAAGACTGCGGCACGTTAAGTTTGCTGTGTGTGAGGAATACAAAGTTCTTTGGAACACGTTTGGTTTTGTTGAAGACAAGGTGATGGCAAAAGGATTCAAATGAAGGCACGGAAGGAAAGACAACCCTGACGGCAGGTGTGTTATGGCAGGATGGGTGCAAGGGGTTTTTGGTGTATTCCACCCATCTTCCCACGGCATCTCTTTATGGGGAAGGGAAGAGAGAGACTGAGAATGCTCATACTGCTAAGCAATTTGGACAGCTTCTCTTTTATTGGGATCTCGATAGTCTTTTTAGCAATCAAAAGAAACGAGAGCCAAGGGGAACTCTGAATCCGTCATGCTCCAAGCAACCTACAGTGCCCTGTTCTCCCTTTAAAAAGCAGCAGATGTACTGTGTGCATTAATTAAACAAGAGCTTATGGATTTCAGAAGCAAATCAACTCATTTACAATAATACAAGTACAGCACAGCCAGAAATAATGTAGTTGTGCAGAAGGACCGAATTTAAAAATAAATGTGTGATTGTAATCTCCAGATGCTGCTCTGGCTTGCTGGGCATTATCCCAGAGAAACGGGTAGGGTCTGATACAGGAATAAAAATGAGTGTCTTTGGCACAAGCTGAAATTTGCAATAGGCACGGATGGAAAGGTCCCCACATGCCAGGCTGCCCGTCTGCTGCACCCATTAGGAAAACTTGGCTCCGTTCTGCCAATCTCCTGCACGAAGCTGCGTCACATCAGGGCTTGGTTTTCGTCCGAGGAAAATCATTACTTGGTGACAGCGAGGCCGAAGGGGCATTCTGCTGATGACTGAGCTGCTCAGTAATGATGGCTGTAAGCACAAGGTCTAGGGCTGGGCACGATGCCCTGCCGTCACGCAGGAGGGGAAGAGGTGAATCACTGCACTGGAGCCTTCGTTGTGCTGCGGCGCAGAGGAGGACAGATGAGGAGAGAGCTCCTACAGCAGCTTCAACCCGCCCATTTCCCAGGGGAATCTTTCTCTCAAGCCATACGAAGAGACCCATTTTTAACCCAAAGTCTAAAGGCAGATTTACAAGATAGAAAACCCTAAAAGAAACAAAGATGTGCCAATCCATTGGTGCACCGAACGCCAGGAGTCCTTGCCAGGTTTCCCCAGGTTTGTCATGCTGGAAGCAGGCATAATGGAGCAGGAGGGACAAGGACAAAGCTGCTTGAAATGACAAACTACAACCCCTTCCCCATGCCAGGCCCGGTGCTTACTCTAAACCAGCTGTAAAACTGCAGCAAGGTGCCAGCCCACTTTCCTTAACCAAGTCCTTGCCCCTGAGGTCAAGAACGAGGAGGAGAAGGAGAACATTTTCGCACGACTTATTTTTCTCCTGTAACAGCAGGTGGCTGTTTCTATAAGGTAAGAACAAGAGACTGATTGCCTTTTATTAACCTGCTGGAAACAGCCAGGCAGCTTATTGTGGTTTTTGTAAAGGCAGCCGTCTTTCTGCATACAGCATCTCCGTGCCCCGACGGCATTCACTTTGATGCTTTCTCTCTCCTATCAATCTTCTACAAAAGGACTCCAACATGGCAAGATGACACAAGTCCCCACGCTGAAGTGATGCCTGCAAGCAGTGAAGAAGGGGCAGAAGCGCAGGAGAAGTCGCCTGCTTGGCACAGGGCAAAAGGAACAGCCTTGGCCACAGCTGCAATGCAGTTAGGGGTGTTTGCTGAGGGGAACGTTGCTCCCTGGGGCATGGGGGAAGAGGGATTAAGGGGATGTTGCAGTTGCTCCAGGCTTGCAGGAGGAAAAGAAAAAAGTCTGGGCTGCCCAGTTCCACAGGCTGAAGAGGAGGATTCAGTCAGAAAAAGCCTCCAGGCTTACAGAAGGAATCCCTGGACAATCAGCAGCAATGGAAAGGCTGCTGCAGAAATTTCATCCATTATGTTAACAGAAAGGTGCTGAAAGTCCATCTGAAGAAGCTTAAGAATGAGTTACTGGGGGCTTAAATAGCGAGTAACAAATCTGAAACACAACCTAGTGCAACACAGCAGCCCTGGCTGGGGACAGAGCAGAATCCTCTGTCCCTGCTCCACACAGGGAGCTTGGGTTGCTTTGCCAAATAGCCACACAGACGGAACAACCCTCACGTGCAGCTGAAGGCTGCCCTGTGAACCAGCCAACCAGTTAGGGTTCAGGATGTCCCATTCAGAGCATCCTGCTCCCACAATAGCACAAACCTGCCCCTGTGACAGCAAAGGGTGCTGTAATTCAATGTCACTTGAACCAGACCAAAATTCAAGGATACTTGGCTCACTCCCACCTTCCCAAGAACAAGCCAGCCAGCTCAAAAATCACCTTTCAGAGATGCTCCAACACTAAAACAACACCAGATTCCCAGTTCCACTTCACCCTCTTCCCTCATACTATTTCTACATTTGCTTTACCATCTCCATCCTGCACCTGCAGCACAGCTAAAACGCCACTACCCACCTGCCTTGGATCTCAAGCAACAGGAGGATGGGTTTCTTGCCGTTGTATAATGATGCAGTGGAGCAGCTGTATTCTCTCCCTGCCACCGAGCAAGAGTGCTGATAACTTGTTTCTTAAATCTATACCCCTCTAAATTAAACACTGTCCTCCACCTTGCTTATCACAGGACGGCAAAGCAACATTTGGGTTTCACAGATGCTCCAATCTCAGCTCCAGAACATTGCTGGTTCCCTTCCTTCAAAATCTTACCTTGAAAGGAATGCCTGATGCTGCTTTATCGTGTCCAGTTCATAGGTGGATGAATCACTCCTTTTTCGTGGCAGCTGCTTCTTTGGATCTTCTCCGTTGCTACGGGGAATATCAATGTTGCTCCTGCTGAGGTGTCTGCTGGCTTCCAGATTAGAGCCACTGGAACAATAGCTGTTGTTCACCGTTATTCCAGGAGACAGGAGGTCGGTATCCTGGGATTAGAAATATATGGATTTAGCCCTCAAGACAGCTGAATCATGAATATATCCACATTATGACCTTCTCCTTCCATTCTCCTTTCCCCACCTACCCCAAGACCCAGTTAAGGACAACACAGTATCTCAGATTGAACCACTTCCTAAGGGCGTGGGTGAGGCTTCACCCCAGAGGGTGCAGCACCCCTGTCCAAAGCAAATGCACCCAAGAGAGACACATATGCACCTTAAGCCACATGTTTGCCATTGATAAGGAATAGAGATCCTTACTAAAAACAGGGGCCATGGAGGAACTGCGCCCAGCAGCCACTGGGAGCCAGCATTACCTGGACACTCACAACACTTCCTCGCCGACTGCTGTTCTGGCTCTCGGACACAGTCTGATTGCTGTAGCATAAGGCATCAAATCCCAGGATTCCTCCAACACAGTCCCCTACCAAGCAGACCTGGAAAAGGCAACAGAAGCAGGACAGGAGGATCAAAAGGTCCCTTGACTTCATTACAGACATGACCGAGTGCTGGATTATACCTAAGAAAGCTGCAGTAACAGGACACCTGGTGCTTTCATCAGCAAAACTATCCTGTCAATGAAAATCCACTCGTACCCTGCAGACTCTCGTTAACTAACATACCTAATGTCTTCTGGCTGTCCTCACCAGCCGACTGGAGCGCAGTGAAAGCAACACAGAGCAGTGATCACAATGTAACTCCAGCCTCAGAAAACCAAGCTGCCCATGCTACTTCAGGCAAGCTTCCCTGTGCTTCTGCTCCCTGTGTGTGCCCCGAGGAGATTACGCTGTCCTGCTTCCAAGGGTAGTGAGCAGACAGGTACAATAAAGCACTGAGATGCTGGGGCAGGAGAAGGCTGCTTGGGTCCCCCTGCACAGCACTGGCTGGGAACGAGCTCAGGGTGAGTAAATCACACTGCAGCGCTGCAACAAGACAGCCAGTCCAGCAGCCCACACCTCCCGGGGCTAGAGAGTCACTTTGCTTATGGAGGTGTGAGTCTCACTAACGGTCTTTTATGGGGCACAGCAGCTGCTGCATCATCTCAAAAGGGAAACTCACTTCTGCGACAACTCCAGCACGAGCTGCTGAAGGTCCTTTAAAGACAGAAATGCTTAAACAGCCTTAGTTTGCAGTGGGAGT
Source organism: Porphyrio hochstetteri (assembly GCA_020800305.1). Lineage (NCBI taxonomy): Eukaryota > Metazoa > Chordata > Aves > Gruiformes > Rallidae > Porphyrio > Porphyrio hochstetteri. The sequence goes on from CM036922.1 coordinate 11,493,544, forward strand.
AGAGCTGGTGTTTAGAAACAAAGGTAGCATTCCTGATTTGGAAAGGTATGTCATGCCAAAAACTGATTAACTTCACAGCTTTGTAGCTTCGTTTCTGAACACAAGCTCAGACTTTGCCTTGAATCCCAAAGGTTCCAGACAGACCATGAGCAATAATATCTCCCTCTCAGAAAGAAATGGAAGCACAACACTTTCTTATTGCAGCTCAACACTGTCACAATTCCATCCCTCCAGAGAGATGGATGAAAAAGAAAGGCTCAGAAAGAAACTGCTCCACTCGCTCCTCCTTTCTCCATGGCTACAAGCTGCTGCTGGCTCACCTGGCCATTGAATGAAGTGCCCTCCTGGGATCTGATGAACTCGCTGTAGGCCTGGTTGGCTCGGACAATGACCGTGGCTACTGCTTCTTGGTACTGTGGGGATGACGTTGCTAGCAGAGGGAGCGCAGCAAGGGGAATGTGATCCTGGCTGTTGGACAGGCAGCCTTCATCATAGCTATATGGGCTGAGGCTGGATGGGGCAAGAGACATTAAAAACATTCAGCCTAACATGCAGAGTGAGGAAAACCATTCACAGACAGTACAGTCGGTATTGTGGTTTCTTAAAAATAAGCCTCGAGATAGAACGGCCATTTATTCCACTGTGAATGGGTGAGAGCATAATAAATCCTTCCCTCCTGTCAAACGTAAATCTTCAAGGACAACATACTTACACTGATAGAACAACCCTCAGACAAGGAATTAAAGCTTTAGTATTTATTGGATTAATTAGAATAAATCAATCTTGGAACTCTTGCTTCATGATTACTGTATTCACTCCAGCTAAGTATGAAATCGAGATTGAATGCTTCACTAGTATATTAATAAAGTGCATTCTGAAAGCGTGGTCAGAGCTTTCAGCACTACGTGCAGAACATTTCAGGGATGTGAGGAAAGAAATACAAAACAAGAGTGAAATTTTATAGGTTCCTCTCCATGACAAAGTAGTATCAGTTTACCTGGACACCAGTGAAAATGCTTCGGAGCAGATGGCTGGGCAAGGGACTAGCCTGATGGCAATGTGTCCGAGAGCAGCTGGGTAATGTACTCTCATCACTGTGTCAAACACTGTCGTGATGGTGTTGACATCCCCTTGCTTTGAGCTCTGGTCACCACTTCCTGAGTCCAGGATGTTCCCTCCATGGAGTACCAAGAGGAGGACGTGGATTTTACTTGGCTGCATTAACGGCTGCACTGATTCATCCTAGACAGGAATGAAAGAGAGCACAGGGAAAAGGTTTATTTTGCAAAAAGGTTTTATTTGGTCCAAGGGCATTTTATGTAAATTTTATCATCTTCTCTTCTCCACACTCACAGCTGGTGTGTACAGTACATGCACTGTGCATATCAAGTCCACTCAGGCAAACAACAATCTGAGAAGCAAAGTATTTCCAGCAGAAACAGTATTTGCCCCCACCTAGAGGGCTAAGTCCGGTTTGGGCCACGGACACACACAGATAACTGCAGTGTGAGCAGGACCACAGAAGGCCAAGAAGCACAAAAACTTTTCTGAACAGAGACTGAAAAAGTTTGGCCTGATGTGCTTAGCAAAGCTACCCGAGAATGAAATGCCTGCTCTCACATGGAGTGGAGATGAGTTAAGAAAGCTGGGGAAGGAAGAGAGGAATTTATGTCAAAGGACAGTGCAGATGCAAGCACAGAAGAATCTAAGCTGATCCTGAACCACAGAATCATAGGGGTTGGAAGGGACCTCAAGAGATCATCGAGTCCAACCCTCAAGTCACTGCAGACTGAAAATCAGGTTTCTAAACACAGCAGATATGAGGGTTTGGACTAATACCTGCAAGTTTGTGGTAAGGAACTAAACTGACTTCAAGAGGGAACATGCTTAATTCATGGAAATGATCATTAGGTATGCCTAGATACAGCAGCTGAGAACATTGCTCCTCCTTCCAGGTCTCACCTCCTACACGTGTGCATGCACAGATGCAGACACGCAGCCTCAGCTCCACTGACCACCCTAAGCAGAAGGAATGCCAAAAGTAAAAAATGAAATAAAAGAGAAAAAAGGCAAAAAAGAAGGGGAAAAAAAAGGCAAAAAATGCATTAAATTGTAACCAGGTAAAACACAGTAGCAGCAAAGGCAATGCAGGAGTGCGTTAGGGTGGAAAAAGAAAGAACTAAGAGCTGGGTGTTGCTGTTTTCTGTTGGGGTGCTGAGCTCAGCTGCAGCAGCTGCTGGCAAAACGTGCTCAGCAAAACGAGCAGACGAGATCAAGCAGGTCAGCAAGAGGCAAGTTCCTGAGGAAAGAAGGGATCAGTCATTGCATCTGCTTGCTCAGGACAGAAGTTATAATAAAACTTCAGATTTGCTTATGCTGCTGCAAAAGAGGAACTGAAGAGAAAAAGCATCAAGACCCTGTGACCCAAGGACCAGCCAACATCTGGCCAGGAGACAGCCGCATGGACACGGTGAAGGGTTTTATTTTGGCTGACCCGAACATTTGCTTATTATGTTGAATCATTTCCTTGGCTAAACAGACTGGCTGCAGTTTGGGAAGGAGGGGATTGGATTGGATTGGATTGGATGGGAGCTCCAGAGCGAGCTATCATTAAACACCATGCCACAACAGCCTCTGGAGCAGGTACAAGAGCATCCATTTGTACTGGCCACATATTACAACACAACAGAGCAGTAACTATTTTTAGTATCTATTGACTAAGCAGGGCTTTCAGAGCATACAGCTCCCATACAGACTCAAGCCTCCCACCTCAACACCTCTGAGACACGTGATGGAACATCCTGGGCAACCATCTGCCTGCTGAGGCAGAGAAATCACTGCCGGGAAGGGGTGTAAAAGGGGTGGAGGGCAGCAATATTTTCCATTTGGCAAACTCTTCTCAGTTTAGCCTCTTTAGTCACCTGTTTGTCCTTTGAGCAGTGATTGAGCCCCTGACAAACCGGCTGGTGGGAGGAAAGCATGCCCGGGCACACATTAGCAATCTAACAACTAGCTTACATTTTTACCAGATGATGTTAAAGCATGTCTTAATACACAGCCCACCAGAAGTATTAAAATTCACCTCCAAGTCTGTAATAAAGATTTTCCAGACCTCCTGCATAAGAATGGCCTTTAATTATTTAGTACCATTACACTCTATTAATGCCTGCTATTTAAACCTTCTCTGATTCCAGTTTACAGCGCCTGCAAGGTGAACTTTAGCCTGGCTGGAGGCATGGGAGGAGCTCTCTCAGCATCTCAGTACTACTGCTTTCAGACAAATGTTTTAAGCGCTCATCTGGAGAACAACATGAGTCACAAAGCTCAGGTCATCTGGAGGTTTATCAGCAGTTATTTGGAGGTGCCTTTCTCTTTCAGCTCATTAACCTCTGCTCTTGAAGGAAGTGGGGGACATGCAAGCAACTGCTGATTAGTTTAGGGGTGGAGGTGGCTATTTAGAACTTTCTTCTAAGATCTGGAGTCTCTTAAGACACCTGATTCTTGAACTACCTTTTGGTGATGCAGGCTCTTAACCTGGAAAATCACTGACTGGTGGGTGGGAATGTCAAACTATTTTAGTAGACTGTTTGTGAACAGCTACCACTACCTGCCTTTCCCATCTCACTTTGAAATCTTGTTCTTTTTCTAAAATGAAGGCAGGAATGGGCAGAGGTTGAGTTTGTACAGCCCTCTGAAAGAGACAACACATTCTCCACACCATCTTGAGCTCCAAGAGAAATCTTAGGACTGTGACTTGCTTGTATCTTGAGGTAGCTAGAGCCACTCCTGCCCCCAGCCACCCCCTCTCCCCATGGCCCCTGAGCTCTCAGTCTATTATGAAAAAGCCAAACAACCATGAACTCAACAGCCTGGCACAAAGAGTAAAGACCAAAACCACGCTCATGGTCTGTGACAGACCACAATTTAACTTTGGCAGTTCCACAGGCTCTCTGCAAGCTGCTACATCATCTCTGCATGCACAGACCAGGAGATATTTTATAGGTAGGATAAGTACAGCCACTCCGAGGTGCACTGTCTCACGAGGAGACTGAATTGCCAAAGCCTGTAGGAGCCAGTCTAGAAAGCTGGGGAGGCGTGGTTATTTATTATTGTTATTTATTATTCTATCCAGAGCACTGATCAGGCTATGCTACGGTTTCCAAACAAGACCCTGAGCAGCTCCAAGGAGGGGGCTGCAGTCAAGCTACATCACTTGGACAATTGCAGGCTGTGCTTTGGTGCTGCAGTAACACAGCTCTCCTGCTCCTAGCAGGATAGCTCTACCCAGCAGCGCCTCAGGCAGCAGTTATCCCCACAGGATTAGTACTTCTTTCCAGCTGGATACCTGACAGCCTCCAAACTACAGAGCATTCTCTATATGATATTCAAAAGAGGGGTGAAATAATCCCTTAAATGTAGCCGCAACGTACACAGCATGCCGACGTGGTTCTGAGCCACACACCAAGACGATACACTGCTCACAGCACAGGGAGCCAGTTCCCCCATCTACCCCACACAGACACATTCCAGCGACAAAGCATCTCGTTACAAGAAACCAAAGTACTTACTTCAATGATGCTGAGCCTCTCCACGCTGGAGCCAACGTCGTACTCTGCTGATGTCTCGTGGTACAAATCACCTGAAGCACAGAGGTTTTAAACATCAGCACTGCAAGCTGCCGTTTGGCAAAGCCGCTCTTCCATAAAGACACTGTGTGCCAACACCTCTCAGCATCTTCTGCCTCACAGCTCCTTAATTATTTCATTGAATTGCCCTCTCCCTCCCTCCCCCCTCCTCCTTCCACCCGAGGAGCCGGGGCAATACTGAGTCACTTATTTTCCAATTTCCATGACTTCAGTAAGCGCTGAGAACGTTAGCATGCTCTTCTCTCATTACAGCCACCCAGCACCATTGCTTTATTAAACACAGCAACAATGGGAAATCCCTGCCCAACTGTCAGAAGTGATCCGTTTGGGGGAAAAGAAAAGGAATTCGTGCATCTGGTGCCTCCACAGACCGACTTTGTACCAGGAAGCCCAAGTGTCATCTTCCACCGTGCTGCTACATGAATCGATCTGGCTGAGGAACCAGTTTCCTTTCAAAAAATCTCATAATGATGAGGAGAAAATAAAACTGAGGCAGATACAGGCAAGAACAAAGCACGGAGCAAGAGGAAAGTAGAGTTGGGAGAAATTTAAGACAGAGCTGGGATATTTCATCATTATACAAGAGAATCCTGGCTGTCGCACAAAGGAGCCTAACCAACATGGAAAATAAAAGAGAGTCAGAGCTATCCCAACTCCTGCTGGGCAATGCTTTTTTAGCAGTGCTGGGCAGTCGTTTTTATGCTCTGTCTCCTTTTGTGAGATGAGGATAACAAGTTTTACCTTTTTCAGAATGTGGTCATAACAGATACCTGGGAATACTGTAAAATATCAAAATATCACATGAAGTTTTTACTTAAAAAAACCCAAACCACTTTACCCTGGACATCATCGCATTCGGGGGTTTCAATTTTATCCATCAGATCGTTGGAACTCCATTTGGTTATTTCTTTCGGGAACATTTCCTCATTGTCAGACAAGTCCTCTTTAAAAAAAAAAGCAGATTTTTGCAGAGTCACACACACACAATACATATACAGACAAGAGCACAGAACAGGATTTTTAAACAAAAGTTAGGTCTCATAACTCTGTGGAATCTTACAAATATTTGGATGGCTTAAGTCACAGTAAAACATGACACTATCAGCTTTTCTTACACAGAAACCAAAGTTACTTTTGAAAAACAAACCAAAAGTTGCATGTTTTTATCAAACAAAACACCTAAACCACAGAAAAACAACATGGATTTGTAATGCTGCCATTTCAGGTACCAGGTTTGATGGTTTTCTTGCCATAGATTCTGGTGATGCTAAAGCAGCCAGAATGCCCCAGGATGGGAGAAGACAAAGCAACGTTTGTCACAGTGATCCTCCCAGAGCTGTTGGCGAGCTGTGGGTTATCTTTGGGGGAATCTGTTGTGAATAGGACCAAACACGTAGAAAGGCATAAGTAGTAAAGGAAATGTGAACTCCCTTGGCTATCTTTAGCCCAATTTCCTTTGGAGAGAAGACTTGTGCACGTGGCCTGCCATTTCCCTCCTGCCTCAGGATCTTCTGAATCCCCTGCCTCGGTTCAACTACAGTTGATAAGGAGTCAGTGCCTCAAATACATTAAGTTCTTACATGTGTAACTGAAAGGATGTGACATACAAAGGAGAGACCCTATGAACCACCCCACTGCAGTATCCAAACGTAAGAAGATTGATAGCCTTACTCCGTAGCAGCCATCAGTGGAGCAGCCAGCTTAGGGCAGGAAGGAGGGCCTTCCCTGAAAGCAGGCCTCCCCAAAAACAGGCTTGTGGCTTTGTGCTGCCGCGCTGCAGAGGCCCAGGCCGGCACACAGAAAGCCTGACACAGGCCTGACACAGGACTTGCTTGTCTCCAGGGCCTTTGCTGCTACACACACACACAAAAATGGAGCTGAGTGCTGTGGAGGCATCACTGAACAGGCCATTCACAGGGGCAGCACTGGAAGAATCTGTGCCAGTGCCCCTGCCATGCACCCCACACACCCCCCAGGACTGCTGGCCTGGGAGAGGTTACCCAACAAGTCTGGACGTCTCCCACAAGAGGCTGAGCTCGCTCTCATCCCACATCTGACACAGGGCGGACAGGCTGAGGCTGTGAGGGCTCACAGAAGGGTTACATCAAACCAGAGGAGCTCTGATTCGGCAGCAGCCTGACATTTCCTTTATCAGGCAAGAGCTGGACCCAGCGGGAGCTGGGCAGGGCACCTTGCAGCCCCCATGCTCAGTGCTTAATCCTGGCAGTTGCTGGGAAGGAAACAGGAGCCCAGAGCTCCCACCTGAACCCATGGGAAACCAAACAGCAATTCAAGTCTTAGGAAGATGCCTTTGGTGTGGGTCGCTGGTTCTTTTTATTTTTCTCCTTTCTCTTCTGTCTTTTTACACTGAGGATGTACCTTTCACTGTTACAGAGGCTAAGTGCTTTCTAATTTATTTAGTGTTCTGCACTTGGTATTTCTTTCCTGAAAATCTGGGGCTTGTAAATTTAACAAAGTGTTATAAACATTATAACAATAGTAATTACAAATGTCTTGAAGACCTACAATCCGTAATCTTCAGTGTCCCAGACCAGGACTCCCCCTTTCTTGTTGCTGTACAGTTACTGAGAAAATAATTAGTTGGAAGAATTCTAGGATGGGGAACAGAAATATTATGAAACTTACTTATCTTTTCAGCAAATCTGAGCAATATCTTAAAGAATAAAATAAATGTGAAGGGGACTAAATGCAGAGCCAAGCAAAGACCAATTTATAGGAGTTTCTAGGTACACTTTGACCATAAAAAGAGAGTGATCTGGAAACTTTGCAGGAGCATGTTATTTCCTTTTTGAGGAAAAAAATTGAGTAAATCCCCATTTCCCTGCACAAGGGAGCGCAGAACTACCTGTTCGGAGCAAGCGGAAAGAACAAGCATGCAACACGCACGCTGGCAGAGAATTAAGGGGAAGATTGCACTCAAAGCTCCTCTAGCAACTTAATCCAAATATTAAACTTATTTCCTTGAGAGGCTTAATTACAGCCCTTATTGCTGTTCAAGTGATCACTGAATAGGGTATTAGTCCTGTTATTAGCATTTATTACAGGATAGGTATTAGATATTACTGTGTTTGTCACTATCTTTACCAGGGTGTGCCAGTGAATGAGGGTGAGTGGGAAGCCCGCAACAAGGAATCTTCTGGGGCTCAGGTTCCGCCCACAGCACCGTGAGGAAATGTGTGTGTACGGGAAGCACTTCTGAGGAACTCTGCTCATCGTTGACTCACATCCTGATCCGTGCCAGTTCCCATGGTACCGATCCCACAAACCTCCCTGGCAGGATGAGCTGCAAGCGGTGCTTGGTGCCTGTTAGCAGACCTGGAGCTGGGATGTGTCATCTGCAGGCCAAGCGGTGACAAGAGGTCCCTCCCGAAGACAGGGCTGAGTCGAGCAGCACACACACCTCAAGGCTGCACCTTGTAAGCCAAAATCCCACCAGACCAGGCAGACTTTTCAAACCCAACCGTGTGGATTGCTGAGGACAATCTGTACGTGGACACACTGTGCTAACAGAAGAGGAGCTGCTTTTTCTGTTAGCGAGCTTCTCCAAGCATTACAACAGAGGTGCTGGTACCAACTGTGGCATAAGGCTCATTTTTTTTGTGAATCCTCCTTCCCAGACCTGTTAGGATCACATCAGGGATTCCCTGGGGGCCTGAAACCTAGGCAGAGCCATGTCTCTTGCAGTTTCATTACCAAATAATTAAAAAGGCAAAAAAGAGCATGGATAGCAATGATGCCATTTGATGACTCACTCCTCTTTGCTTGTATGTATATTGCCACAATAAATCCCCTATATAGTTTTTGTAGTTCCTACATAAGTTAATAAATAGAGACACTTAAGTTGGCCTTTCTCCTTCCAGCCAAGAGACCCATCTATCCCGCCTTGCATGCACCCTGGCCACTGAAGCTGCTATTGTGCAAGTCACTGCCCAACTGTAGCATGCCCCTTCCTACCCCAGGTTTTTGAGATGTATGCCTAAATACTTGATGCAAGAACTCTTCTGGAACATGACACCGCTCAGTTTTTGAGGCTGAACTTTAGCTGAACATCAGTGAAATTCGGCTTTGCGAAACTGGGGCGTGATCTTCTAACAACTGCATTTCACAGAAAGGTCACCAACTTCATCAGCACACGTTGCACATCTAACTTAGATTAGCATTACCAGCTGAGAGAAGAGTCCATCTGTCGTCAGTAGAGATGGAACCCTTCAGGCTTAAAGATGCATTACGTACAGTATATAAAATCAGTGCAGTGGAACAAAGCTTCTCTCTCTCACACACACGTACACACACAACTGTCTAATACAGACAGTCAAATTTACTTTGAGAATCCTGGAATCAACACAGATTAATTTTTGGCACCTGAAGTACCTTGTTGCATTCACTACTGTATTTCTTGAACAGGAGAAGAAGGAGTTAATAAAAGGGAAACTTGGGGCTCTTCAGGCCCAGACAGGATAATTAATCATACCTCCTACTGATTAAAAAATAAATTAGAAATATAATCAGTCATACTGAATCAGAACCAGGAGGACACACCCGCCGTCCAGTTAGTATTGTTGAATTTTCCCCACATTCATTTACACACACACACACAAAATTCAGCTCCAAAGGTTAAGAGTGCTCAAAACCCCTTCAAGCAGATCACACTGTATCTGAAATGTTGCTGCACTAACTACAGGAGTCTGCTAGATGATGCTGAGGACGCTTGAAGAAGCTGCACTGATGCTGCATGTATCTTGGTTAGAAAGGAACAGACTTCAAACAAAGCAAAGAGTCTCGCTTCCTTCCCCGCTCACCCCCCACCCTCATGCCTTCCGTCCTCTTACCCCACCATTTCAGGAAACAAACGACGGTGATTTAGGCTCCACATACCATGTGCATCAAAGAATTCATCATCTGAGCTGTCATCCGAATCCCTGGCAATGCTCTGCATCCTCCACTCCGAGATACTATGGCGTGAGGGACTTGCTGGAAAGAACAGAAAAGCCTTATGCGATGCGCTACATCGACAAGCCGGAGAGTTCCCACCATGATCTTTGCTGGAGGAAGAGTCGTGTGTTCTCTATGAAAATTCACTGCTGCAATATTAAAAACACAAAACCCCCGATGATGCTGGTGTGATGTCAGTGTACCGCTTTACAGATCCTGTTTGTTTACTGTTGTTAGAACCTGCCAGCAAGATGCTACATTAAAGCAAGCTGTTTGTATCACTCTTCGGCTATTTTGAATGGCAGCTATTTATAATTGTTAGTAGGACGTGCAAAATCAGCTGGGTTTTAAAGTTTGCAATTAGGAAGGAAGCAGGCTGACTGGAAGCTTTCTTCGTGCCTCTAATCAGCACACAAACCATGCCTCTGCTTCGCTAACTTTCGGGTCGGTAGCTAAGCAGAGCAGCCTGGATAGAAATAATCTGTTTTCTGGAAGGAAATTGCTTCCACACAAATTGGATTAGAGATCTATTTAAACTTGAAACTTGAATGATTTAAACAACATGCTTTCCAACCACTTCATAGGGAGCTGTCGGCACGGCTGTCCTGACAGAGAGAGAAGAAAACCCTATGGTGTTTTCGGATCCTGTTTGCCCTCCTGTCCTCACACCTACTAGTTCCTTTCCATTTTCCCCTCCAGAGTTCCCTGTGCTAAATATAAACACATTACAGATTGTTTTGGGGTGTTTTCCCCTCCCCACAAAATGTAATTCAGCAACAATCCATCCTGAACTCTTCTTGGCTGAGCTTGTTACTGCACAGCTGCCCATCCGGAGAACAACAGAGAGGGCTTCTTCCCTCTTTCAGACGTCTCTCGGTGTCACACAGCACACACAGAGCGTTTGCAGCAGCCACTAAACCAAACACTGCAAAAACCTGAGGAGACTGACAAATTCTCCTGTAGCATACGGAGGGGCTGAAAGGTTCTGGTTACTGTGACAGCTGCATGAGCCGGTTTTGTGCTATTGTGGTGACACCGTTAAATCTGTAAGTCAAATCCTTTGATTCTGCATGTTGTCACACGGAGAGAGGATGGAGACCCTGAGCAGAGTCATCTAATTGCAGCTCAGTCTTGGCTCAGCAGCCCCCAACTACCCCAACCACCCACCCCTGAGGGAGCAGCGAGCGAGGAGGTTGGCAGAGCAGAGCTAATTCACGCTGGAGTGACGTCAAGGCACTCGCATAATAGTTGCTAAAAATAGAGCATATAATAACATATGGGATGGCGACGAGGGTCCTGCTATCAACCAGAGGTCTCGCTCGGATGGTATAGAAAGGACTGAGGTCTTTTGGAGGGAAGGTGTTGCTTTTTGCAGCCGGAGGTAGCGGTAAGTCGAGACAGCCCTCCTTGCTTCCATATGTTAATATGCTGCCAGCATGAAGGAGGATTAAAATATCTCCATGACGTACTTCCCAGCACATCACAATTCATTTCTTTCATTACTTTTTCTTGTAAAAGCAGAGACATTCTGCAGTTTAAGAGAAATTGATGCTTTGCCACCAGTGAAAACCTTCAAGCGAAATCTTAAGAGGTCTGACAACTACAGCTCCCCATGAACATGTCAGCGCTGGAAGAGGGGGTTCAAAACAAAGAGCAGATTGAGAGACAGGTACATCAATATAAAATCCTGGTGCAAGCAAAATAGCCAGCATTTTTATCTTTATACAATGATTTATGAAGCATCTGGTAGGTTCTTCCCTGGGGCTCACTCCAATGAGTCATCGCAAGGTAAAACCACTGCTCATCTTTCATTTACCCTGTGATGAAATCAGTGATGGAGTGGTAAATAAAAATGGAGACTCAACTCACAATCTTTAGCGCATACGAGAGATGGAGAAAATTCACTCACCCAGATGTCCCCTTCCACTGTCACTGTAAGAAACGCTGCCCCGTGGGGTTTTCAGAAAAAATCATGGGGTTTATGCCTTCTTGCTGTGGCAGCTATTGCCCACCTACCAGCTGCACTTGACTAAAAGGAGAGGAAATTGCTCAGGGTTCAAGCTTTCTGCCTGGAACTCACTGAGTTGCTCCTTTACAGAGTCATCCAAGAAAGGGAGGAATCCACGGTCCCACCTAATCACAGGCTCTGAGGTTTGGTTGCTGAACAGCTACTGCACATCATCACCAGTGGAAGGTAGCTGTTTTTGGGGTGCTGCCTTAATTTCCTTGGTAGCTGACGGGGATGCTTCGCTGTGTGAGCTACACTACACTGCAGCACCCATGGTAAGGTAAAGCCACGGAGCACGGGGTGCCTCCTGGAAACCAGCGACCCACAGCAAGGTTGGTTTTGGGACAAGACAAAGCAGCAGACATCCAGAGAAGGAACACCACTGAAGGACCGGGCCTTATGAAAGCCACCAGTGGCTCTAGGGTGACAGGGACTAAGTCTCTCCGTGCTGCTGTTGTCTTCTGAGACCCAACACTGCTAGCCAGCTGCTGCCTGCTCTTCTCCTCCTTTTTCAGTTACTCTGCTTTTGAGATCAGCAAGAATACTGCCACATGCCACAAACCCGTACTGTTACCGGTGAAGCCTGAGCCTCCAACAACAGCAGGAAAAGCCTCCGAGTTAAAAGAACTCACAGGAGAAATACGCATTGTCCCAGAGGTGCCAGCCATGAGAAAACATGGCCATACCCCCCAAAAGCCCACCTTCCTCCCAGTCCAGAGGAGCAAGACATCAGGAGCATCTTACCTCCTCTCTTTGAAGATCGCGAGGACTTGGAAGAAGTGGACCACTGCTTGGTCAGCGATCTCCCAGAGGCTGCTTCGCTGTTACCAGAGGCATCCTCTGTGTCAACAGGTGAAACTGCACTGGCTTCAACATCCATCTCACTAGGTGTGTCTTTGACACTATGCTGTTCAGTATCATTTTCACTGCAGAACTGGGCCATCTTCTGAGCCAGCATGAGCTGAGCTTCCTTCTCCAGCTGCCGGATGTCCTCAATGGTGAGCCCATACCATTCATCCTGCCAACACCAAGCCTGCCGATGGGCACGGACCATGACCTTCCGCAAGCCTGCAAAGCCAGAACGTCCCAGTCACCACACAGCTGCAGGAATCGATGTATTCCCTTCCCCCAAACCTCAAGACACCATGCCAAGGACACTCCAGTGGCATCAACACCTCAATGCTATAAGCTGCATTAAAGGACTTTCATACACAAGCATCAGGATAGCAAATTGGGCACTTTGCGTATGTGATCTCCTCAATTCTTGCTAAGCAATGAAGCACTGAAAAATTAGCCAGGCTTCTGTGACTGCTTTTAACCTGGGAAGGGAGTTCCTAAAATCTGGATCCAGCACTTTGCTGTGTGACTGCCTGCTCTGCCAAGGAGGGGCCAGACACAGACCACAGTTGCAAAATCCCATGAAGTTCTGGGAAGTTGGACCATTGGATCTGGTCTTCAAAGTGAAGTATGTTCCCAGAAGGAAAAAAAAAAATCCGAAATCAACAAAAACCACTGATTATTTTTATCCAGGAGAGTTTCAAGTGGTTCCTCAATGAACACTACATAACCCACCACAACTGTTACATGACAGAAGCACATCCCACATCAGCAGTGCTGAGACAAAAAAATCTCTCCTTTCCTTGGAAATCTGGTTTCTGCACCTGCTTTGTGTCTATCAGCCAAAGAGCATCACAAAGACAAACTTCTGAGATAATGAGACGGGAAGCAAAGTAAAGGAGGGAATAAAAGATGCTCAGTTTTGCAGATAACATCCGTCTTCTGCTGCATGAGAAAAATGAAGTGGGTAAAGCCAATTTAAAGTATTTCAACATATCACATATCCGAAAGGAAGAACTGTCTCGGTATTGACACACAATGCTCCTGATGAGGCAACAGAAACTTTCCTCCAAGACTTCAACTTGTTGACTAACATCCTCATGCCATCAAGACTTTTACATCAGTAGAGTCACTCAGGGTTTTCAACCAACGTTCCGGCTTAAAAGCTCACGACAGGTCAAAGCTCCAAACAGCTATTTATTACTGATGGGACCACACAGAAGTAACAGTGCTTTTAAAAGCTTCTATAAATACTGACAAAACCAATCCTCAGGAGCTCTTCTGGGGGAAAAAAAAATTATTTAAAAAAATTAATTAATATTGTCCCCCTTTTAATTACTGGGAAACCAAGGCAGAGACGGGCTGAAGGATATGCCAAAAGCTGCAGTGGGATTACAGATCCACAACCCTCCGTTGCTAAGCCTGGAGCAGAAACATACTGTGCCAAAAAGCTCGCAGGCAGGGCAGCCAACCTCTCACTCAATTGAAGATGGGGGCCAAAGACCACAGGCCACACCACCACCACTGCTCATGAGACACAGAGCCAGCAACAGGCTACGTTAAAATAATTGAGGCTTTGGGAGCTACAGACCGAGCTTTCTAAGCACCACCAAGAGTAAAGATGGCCCTTCTTTAGCCTAAATATCCCTTTTGTTTCCAACAATCACATTTTTCTTGTTTTTCCCCAAATCACACAAAAAGCCAATTTTTATGTAGTTATTTTCTTCCAAGCCCAAGCACTCTGTTTTCTGCTCTGTGCTTCTGTTAGTTCTTAATGCTACCAGCCATCACAAGGCAACCTATGGGGAAGGGATAACCACTGCGATCAGCAGCTAATGCGATGGACCAGCTCAACCTGAACTTCATTTGCACAGGAAGATTACACCTATCAATATTTTATGCATTTCTCTGCCTGACTTTCAGAGGGGAAGTCCATGGAGCAGAGGCAAATTTGAGCCAGCACACTGTGACCTTCTGGGGGGCTGAACAACGGGTTTTGGCAACCTAGTTCTGTTCAACCTTAGTTAAGGTTCAGTTATTTCCCACACCAGATGACTTTCTGCAGAACACTTTAAGCCTCATCACCTCTGGTTATGATTGACAATCTGCAGAGCATAAACCAACGAGATGAAACTCCCATCACATGCCAGCTGAGAGCCAAGGAAACATTTCCCTTGCTGTAATTCAGTCCAACACCACAACCATCCTTCGGACTTCCACATCCACAATGTCCACTTCTACCTTGCTTGAAACACCTTCAAACCACGCTGTGATCAGACACAGAAGCGAACGGTCCCCTTGCTCTCATCCCAAGGCTTCCTCTGTTTCAGGGCTCAGCAGCCTCTGCTCAGGCTCCTGGATCCAGCCTTGATGGAGCAACGCAGCAAATCATCCAAAATCCCGTGTAAAGGCACAGAGACCATTGACCGCTCAGACGCCGCTGACCACATCCCTTCGTTTTAATGTACTACCATCATGGGGAACATGAAAACCCCTCAGAGGTAAAAAAAACCCTGTTTCCTCAAATTCCCCTTTGCCTGCTTTCACTTCATCTCTTAGATCACAAAACCCGCCTGCAGTGCTTCCTCCCAACCCAGAGACCTCCCCGTCTGCACTGCTCACATCGCTTCAGTGAAACATCCCAAAATCACCCCTTCCTCACAGCCTTGTTCTTCAGACAATGGGATGGCATTACAGGCCTTCACGCCTCTTGTGCCTCTACCACTCCAGATTAGTTATGAAGTCAAAAAGACCGAGGTTATCTTCCTAGCCTCTGGCCTTCACCTGGGATGTGTCAGCAATGCGGCACTGCTCTTCTCAAGCACAGGGACAAAGCCTGGAAGAGACCTGAGGCTGCCCAGGTACCAAAGAAATTGAAAAATAAAAGTTATGGCTTGCAGAAAATATCTTTACTGCTAGGGATGGAAAACTTGAGCAGTCCCTTGGCGCACGGCAGTGAGTGTATCACTGAATTAATCTTCAGCCTGAAGTGCTGAAGCCTTCCAGTAGGCAGCACAGACCCTGAGGAACACACCGCTTGCCCCCATGCAGCTATATGGATTCAAGATCCAGCTATAAATGACTGACCTCACCTGCCTGGACACTGCTTTCCTCCCCGTGCTAGGGAAGAAAATACCAAAAACAAGCTTTGAAGCACTTCTCTCAAAATGTTAAAGAAAAACCTCAAGCTTTTTATACAACAAGTGAAAAGGAGGGGATAGAGCAGACCCAGGAAACTGAGTGCAACTGAGAGAAATTCTCTTTTAACAGATCAGAGATGCCCACAGGAAGTGCTGAAGGCATCTGTGGCCCTGTTCACTTGGGTTTTTTCTCTCTGGCAGGATGGGAGGTGCAAACCTCTCCTGCTCAGCCCTAGAAGTCCCTGTCAGACCCACACACTGTGCTTTCAAGCCATGGCTCGTGGCCAGCTGTTTTCCTTGCAAGCCTGTGGACATTGCCCCCTGGGTAGTGGGAGACGGATGGGGAGTACAGGTTGGGTGCAGCATCCCCCGGTCACCTTACTCTGGGTCAATGATCTCTTGAGGTCCCTTCCAAACCCACAAAATCACAGGGTTTGGAAGGGACCTCAAGAGATCATTGAGCCCAACCCCAACATACCCAGTGGAGGTGAAGCTCTGGGCAACGCAATGCTCCTCCATCCCCCACGCCCCATCTGCTGCGGGGCATGTGCTTCCTTCTCACCCACAGAGCAAACCAGGGCAGGGTATGGAAGAGCTGCAGGGTAAGTGACTGTCTCAAAGAGGTGTCTCTGGTGTTTAAAAAAAACCCCAAGGAAACCACAGGCAAACTGAGTTCAGAAGTACCCGTCGCTGTTGTGTTATTTTAAGTGTAACATCTCCCACCGTGCTGTGCAGAGGATCATCTGTGAAGAGTCTAGCAGGGCGCAAACATTTAAATCCCCTTTCAACTCACCACCTCAACAGCTCTGCTGCAGAGACAGGTTGAACCCATGAGGTGCTGAGAAAGGGTTTGCCTGCAGATTGTGGTGCTGAACTTAATCTCACAAAAGGAAATGTAAATGATCATGAGAAGCCAGGACAGAGAAGACTCTCCAGCTGAATTTTAAAAGCTTTTGGTTATAGTTCTGGGTTTGTTTTCCAAATCAAAGTAAAAATACTAACTGAAACAAAAACTCAGTGAAAGAAACAAAACAAACCAGAACACCCACCACCAAATCACAGAATCACAAAGTTGTAAAAGACCTGTAAGATCATCAAGTCCAACTGTTCCCATTCTATGCTAAACCATATCCCTAAGTACCTCATCTACCCATTTTTTAAACACATCCAGGGATGGTGACTCAGCCCCTCCCTGGGCAGCCTGTTCCAGGTGCCGACAACTTCAGTAAAAAATTTTTTGCTAACATCTGATCTGACCCTGCCCTGGTGCAGCTTGAGACCATTTCCCCTTGTCCTATCTCCTGTCACTTGGCTGAAGAGACCATCGCCCACCTCTCTACAACCTCCCTTCAGGTAGTTGTAGGCAGTGAGAAGCCTCCTCTTCTCCAGGCTAAAATCCCACCCCAACTCAACCCCCTCAACTATCCATATAAATCACCTGCTCAGATACCCACTGACTGCGGACCCAGCAGCACCATCCCAAACCACTTTATGATGCAGTCTCACAATTTCCCAGCAGCAGATGAAGCATGTCTGATTTTCCTCATGCAACACAATTTCCTCGATAGTCACAACAGATCCCACAACCTCTTCAGTTCAGTTCTGGTTGTCTGAACGCATCTGATCAAAGGTAACCTGCGGTTACATCCACCTGCTTCCCTACCTTTCCTTCTCCCCTTGGCTCAGACTGTTCACAAAGAACAGCCTGTGGTCACATCTGCATCGAGCTACCTGCAACCTGCCTCCCCTTGAGAAGACTCTACCCATGGGCCCAAACGGGCAGCACCTTTCTGCCCCAACTTCTCATCTGAGGGTTGAAGTGAAGTGTGAGTTCTGCAAAGGAGCTTCCTAAAACTGCTCCCAGCTTTATCACAGCACAACAATTCGGGCACATTTAGCTTCAGAGGCCCTAGGTTAGAGCCCCAGCTCCTGGGATGGGAACACACTCTGCGGTGGTGTATAATCAATAACTCATACACAGGCAACGCACTGTTTAACAGCAAAAGAATCATAGCCCACGTGCACCATTAGGAAGCAAGTGGGAGCAGAACATTATGCAGTGCCAGTCCAATTAAACTTAAATTCTATGGGAAAGAGAGTAAAAAAAGCATACAAATATTACAGCCAAGTAGACTAATAGCCCACAATTTTAGTCTGTGTCTCAGGCTGTCAAAGCACTGAGTAACTGTCCAATTAGTCATCAGAAAAAATGGCTGTTGCACTCAGTAAGACTGAGAACATTTCAACACCATGTCCCAGAGTTACTCCCTCTGTGCTCAGCAGCCTTTCTACATATCGCAATCCAGCTGTCACCTAACCCAGACGTGTTCATCTTTCAAGCCATTCCCTAATTTTAGTTTGCACCACTAAGGAACTGTGTCCCCCCTTAGACAGAGTTTGAATCCTGCTCTTGGGTTTCTGCCTCAGTTTCTTGCTGGTTCGGTGACCCTGTGCAGAGAGCACTAATTCCCCAAGAAACAAATCCACAGGAGCTAGGAAGAGAGGAACCAGAAGAAAAACACCAAGGATGGGCTGGGCCATGAAAGCAGCTCTGGCACCTGAGCAGCGTGGTCCACTGGTTGCACAACACTCAAAGAAAGGTCTCTATCTGCTTTGGGCCATCAGTTGAAACCCTAAAACTGGGATCAGTATATAAGCCTGCTCAGTCATGTTGTAGCCCACATCTTTCCAATCTGAACATCCTCATCCCATGCTATCTTTGGTACACTAGCTCTGGCACTCTTCCCACTCACTAACGGCCCCACTGTGGCTATCCCATCGCAGGGGAAGGCTACACGGCTTCTGTAGGTACTCAAAGCTTTTGCTTTCGCTTTTCACTTGCTCAACTTTGTCTTACCTTAAAGACTTCTCTGATTTTATGCATCTCAACCACTTTGAAAAACAGTATTTGCCATCATTATAACAGAGTGGAAAGGCTTTTGAAAGGCAGACAATGAGCTGGCTCGGCTCTCCGCAAAGCCTCAATCAAGAGGAAAATGGCAGGCAATCTTTCATGAAATACAAAGGAAACATTTCTAAGGGACCACAGTTTAATCTATGCCAAGCACCTCTGAACAACTGGAAGAGTCACATGCTTCTTTTCCATTTAACAGATACAATGGAGTTGTTATTCTGCCCCCGTGTTTTGCAGTATACACTAAATTAACCCATGTCACCGAAACGCCGAGGGAGCTCACTGCAGAAAGCCACTTGTAATGCAGTTTGTAACAGGTAAAAACTTCCATCTGGGGGAAAGTAAAACCAAAGGAGCTTTAGGAAAGCAACTTGTGACTACTCAGAGAGCAGTACACACTTCTCCACTGCTCTATCAGTGTTTTCCATAGTAGCTCTTGGCAGCACAGTATGACCAAAGAGAGCTATACAATCACTTATACTGGCATTGGGCATTTCAGAGCAGCTTTGCATAAAGGACAGCTGCAGAGGTCCTGGAGGAGGACATACTGCATACAGAAAGCAGGCAGCATCCTTTACACAGCCTCTCTTTGACCTTTTCTTTGCCTGAGGATGGCCATAGCTCTACACTATTTTTTGCCTGAGATGGGAACACTTCCTGAAAACATTCTTTAAGTTTTCCACCCGGCTGCAGATCCTGTCTCCTGTGGCAAGGCTCAGAAACTCTATCAGTTGTGTTATAGATTTCTGCAAAGAACAAATTACTGCCAACACTGCTACCACCTGGACCGTCTCCACTTAGTTACTTCTGGGACACAAACAATACCTCCTTAAAAGCACTGACCTAAGAATGATTCATCAATCAAAGCAGCACATTTAGTCACAATTGAGAGCTGTCAATGACCCATGGTGGGTTATAGCACAGAGAGGTGGGGAGCCCTGTACACCACAGCCTGGGGGACAGAGATGTTTGGTCACACAGAGACCCACCAGTGCTTCCACAAAGCAGGTAGGAACCAGGGACGCTCCAGGGAGTGTGTCTCTGGAACCACTCAAGATTCAGAAGCAAAGCTCATTTCTCCAAGCAGAATTTTGTTCACAATAAAGAGAAGTGTGAGATTTTGAAAATGATCTGGCAGAGTTTAACAGACAAGAGAATGCAAGACCTTGCCTACACAGGACCATCTCGGAGGCTACATGCTGTTTGGATTCATACACACCATAACTATAAATGACAGGATCATGTCTTTTTTTCTGACCCACAGCTCTGCAAGATAGTTCACAGATCTGAGAATCACTTCACAGAGACATCTTGGGATACAATACATCACCCAGACCTCACCTTTGTGTGTTAACATTAAGGAGTTGTCAACAAACTTTGCAAGACCAGAAATGCTCACCAACATCATGGATAAACCTCTCAATTTTGGACTGCATCCCCCAGTATCGGAACTCGACTTTACACAGTTTATATGCACACATGATGGGGTATTTCCCAGGGTTGTTCTTGTACTCTTGAATCCAGTCTTCTGAGAGGGGGCCTCTCTTAGTCTTCACGGATTTATACAGCTTTGGATCCTCCTCAGCCTTGTATTCATGTGGAGGGATAGGATCTTTAACGATATCAATGGGATCTACAGAAAGAGAAAACAAACACATTTATTCAGAAGAAAATATAATTCTTCAGGAGTTATTTCCGGGTTAGTAAGTTCCAGAAGCTTTACAGCCACTGAGTTGCTTTTTACTTAAACAACTGATAGTGGAATTGTTTATACATTGGTTCTGAGCAGCGATCGGCTCTGCCAGAGGAACTAGTCAGTACACACAGTTCCAGGCAACGGAGGCTTCGCTCCATAGAGATGTTTTTGCCCACAGCAACTGTGGATCCCCAGCACCGTGGCCGATCTGCATGTTCCAGCTTTTTGGAGCTGGAAAGACATTTTGCACATTCCATTTTTTCAGCTTTTCTAGTATCACTCAAGAGTCCTGCAGCGCTGCTTCACCTGAGACAGGTCAGCTATCACAGATATGCTTGGTTTGGCTACCACAAAATGATCGGGGTTGGAAAGGACCTCTGGAGATCTAGTCCAACCCCCCCCCAACAGGGCAGGATCCCCTTGAGCAGGCTGCACAGGACACCATCCAGGCAGGTTTCGAGTATCTCCAGAGATGAAGACTCCACAGCCTCTCTGGGCAGCCTCTGCCACCCTCACAGCAAAGAAGTTCCTCCTCATGTTTAGGTGGAACTTCCTATATTTAAGTTTGTGCCCACTGTTAAACACACCTGCTCTTTCTCAGCAGGGTTATGGACAAGACACCACCCATCCAATGGCTTATCTTTGCAGTTCATCAAGTGAGGTTACTGGTAGCTCCTCACATGCCATTGTTACACCAGATGTAGAAGGCAGAGAAGTTTAACCTAAGTTCAAATTGTTCTAATTAACACTTCAACAACAGAGAAGTGGAAACTACAATGGGAGGGGAGTGAACAAGCGTATTTAAAGATCTGCAACCGCGACCCCAGACCTCAGCAGCAGCATCTGAAGTCTGAATTGACAGGCAGGACCACACTTCCCAAGAAAGGACAGCTCTTCTGACACCTCCCAGTGAAGCAGCATGGCTCATGCCTGTTTGCTCAGTAGGAAAACCCGATCAGACAGGTTTAGGAATGAGGGAAGTGGAGTTCAAAACGAAGACAATTAAATCAAGTAAGCGTCGATTGCCATTGTGGGGGGTCGCTGCCATGTTCTCATGGAGACACAGCGGCCACTAGATGTCCTTCCCCAGAGCTCTCCTGCGGACAGCACAGCCTGGGACTGCCAGAAGGCAGCTCCAGCTCCACACTTCTCCAGTCTCGGCAGCTTCGGAGCAAGGTATGCTTCAGTCCTGCATGTCTGTAACTGCCAGCACCCGGCCACACGGTTAGGTCACCAGCAAATGCCATAGGCACAGGCCATGATGGACAGCAGGACAGCTGTGCCACTTGCCATCCTCTACCTTTTTATAAGGAGTTCCCTTTACCCTTTTCTCCTTAAATCCTCACCTACGTAAGGCTCGTTAACCTGATCTTCCAAAGACAGTGGCAAAGCTGAAGTGTTGGCTTGCATGAGGGCAAAACTAAGAGGAGAGGAAGCAAAAATGAATTACACCCTCATGTTTCAGAAGAGCAGATAGGAATCATTTTCTTATACACAAAGGAGATACACAAGCAGACAACAATATTGTCCTCTTCTACATTTTTTCCTACTTATTAACCCCCAAGTCCTTAGATGTGCTACTCCTCTCAGGAGCTGCACAAATAAGACAGGAAAGCATCAGCTTCAGTTTACAGACAGGGGATTCAAATTATTTCCATGAGATTTACATCAAGCCTAGAACAGAACTCAGGTGTCCTCACTGCACTTGTAATCCTACCCAGCAGCCTGACACCAACAGCAGTGCAGGTATGCGTGTGGGGTGGGGGGGATGGACATGGACAGACACACACATCCAGATCGGTCACACCAAGCACAAAAAAAGCACAATAAAGGGAAAAAAAAAAAGTAGTTCACCTAGAATGGTTTGTCTTTTTTCTGTAGGAGAAAGGTTGAACACGTTGACATGCTCTCCTGGATCAGTTTTGTAGTAGGTCTCAATATCAATAGAGAACTTCTCCACAAAAGGACACGTGTACCTGAAACGAGAACAATGCAGCTCAGAGCAAATCCTGCTCTGCTTGGCAAGAGGAGAAAATGCTTTCCCAGGATGTACAAAGTCAGCCTCAAATCCACACCAGCCTTCACTCACGTTTTACTTCAGAGATACTTAAAATACTGGCTGTACAGATTAAAGATATTTTCTTTCATAACTTCTTAAGAAAGGAGCTTCCCTTGGACGTGTGGTTTCACTAGGACAGCTCTGGTTTAGCAAAACCCCAAGCCCCCAGCAAAGGGCTGTGCTCCCCAGGAAGAGGTATGTGAATTACAGGGGAGCAGATACCAGTGTGCCCCCATGCAGTTACTGGAGACCCACACTGACCAAGAGACAACTTCCCAGCTGGTAACAAGCCAGCAGGAAGCTCAAGGGGAGCAGCAAGTCATCTCATTTTGCAGAGGTGCTGACAAAAAATGAAACTTCAATTGACAACATCTCCTCCAGAACACTATCATCAGGACAGACTGGTTTTGAAGAAGCAGTTTTCAGCAAGGAGGTAACTTTTGTGCCTGCTATACTGACAAGTTACATTACAGCAGAGATACTAACGCAAGGACACCCTGGGAAGGCACCTCTACCACGAGAAAAGCTGAGCTCTTGGCCAGGACCTATGGCAGAATAAAATATGGACTGGTTCTGAGCAGCGGCAGGTTTCCTGGCCAACAGATTGACTCATGGGCATTTCAAGAGAAGAGATAAAACCAGACTGGAAGTGGACTTTAATCACTTCAAAGTCAGACAGCTCCATTATACTTAGTCGTGAGCAGCTGCCCGTATGCAGACACTGAGTCCCCACCTCTCCCCTGTCTGATGTTTCTCGTAGGGAACAGCAAGAACAGAATTATGGAACTTTTCAAGACTTTCTGATAAAAATCAAAATCTCCATTAAAGCCTTTTTGTTATGAAAGATGCCAGCGAATCCAGACACATAAACCTGGAAAAGGGCAAATGTTCAGAACACTCTAAACCAGAGTAACTGGCACAAAGACTTATTTATTCCAGGGCATCTCAAGTCCTCTTGGACAAAATCAGCTGAAATGAGGAGGTCCCAGAGGACTCTGCAGAGCCTCTGGCTCTCTTCCCTTTGCAGGGTGAAAACCATAGGATGTAGGTTTCTTATTTTTCAGTTAAATGACAATAAGACAGTTCCCAGAAAAGCAGCACCAGAGTTATTTATTTACTTAAGATTTCTCTCCCCAGAACAAATTCATCCTGTCTTACTTGACAATGTTCAAGATGACAACTGTCCTACCACTGTGTGCATTTATAACTTCACTGAGCTAGCAGGTATCTGCAACGTTAAGTAGAACATGCAGTGCAGGATACAAGGCTAAATAAGAAACACTGAAGATTTCCCACACTTCAATGGACAAAACCATTCATGTCTGAGACCAACTGGCCACAAATTCTCGAGTCCACATGCAGCCAGCTCAGGCAACACACACACTCCTGAGATTAAGTGCTGCAAGAGTTTTAGGACTTGTCCCCAGTTTCTCTAAAGGATATTACTGGAGATGGAAGAGATGCTACTGCCACACAGAGTGACATCAAACCTTCTCTCTAAAGTAGAATCACTGAATTGTTTAAGTTGGAAAAGACTTTTAAGATCATCAGGACGAGATGTTACCCTAGTGCTGCCAAGTCCCACTAAACCATGTCCCTAAGCACCATGTCTACACATCTTTTAAATACCTCCAGGGACGGTGACTCAACCACTTCCCTGGGCAGCCTGTTCCAGTGATTGACAAGCCTTTTAGTGAAGAAATCTTTCCTAATATGCAATCTAAACCTCCCCCGGTACAACTGGAGGCCATTTCCTCTTGTCCTATTGCTTGTTACCTGAGAGAAGAGACCAGCACCCACTCACCTGGCTACACCCTCTTTTCAGGCAGCTGTAGAAAACTATGAGGTCTCCCCTCAAGCCTCCTTTTCTCCAGGCTAAACAACCCCAGTTCCCTTGCCTGCTTCTCATCACACTCGTGCTTCAGTCCCTTCACCACTTTGCTGCCCTTCTTTGGGCAAGCTCCAGCAACCTCAACATTCTTCTTGTAGACAGGGTCCCAAATCTGAACCCAGCACTCAAGGCACGGCCTCACCAGTGCAGAGTACAGGGCGACCATCACTGCCCTGGTCCTGCTGGCCACACTACTCCTGATACAAGCCAGGATGCTGTTGCCTTCTCGGCCACCTGGGCACACTGCCAGCTCATACTGAGCCAGTCATAGAGCAGTATCCCCAGGTCCTTTTCTGTCAGGCAGCTTTCCATCCACTCTTGTACAAGCCTGTAGAGCTGACTGGGGTGATTATGACCAAAGTGCAGGACCCAGCACTGATCCTTGTTGAACCTCAGACAATTGGCCTTGGCCCACTGATCCAGCCTGTCCAGATCCCTCTGTAGAGGCTTCCTATCCCCAAGCAGATCAACAGTACCTCCCAGCTTTTTGTTGTCTTCAAACTCACTCACAGTGCACTCAATCCCCTCATCCAGATCACTGATAAAGATATTAAACAGAACTGGCCCCAGTACTGAGGCCTGGGGAACACCAGTTGTGACCAGCCACCAACTGGATTTAACTCCATTCACCACAACTCTTTGGGCCTATCCATCCATCCATTTTTTTACCCAGCAAAAAGTACACCTGTCCAAGCTGTGAGAAGCCAGTTTCATATTGTAGAAAATGGTGTCAAAGGCTTTACTGAAGTCCAGGTAGACAACATCCACAGCCTTTCCCTTCAGCCACTAAGCAGGTCAGCTTGTCATCAGGTCAGTCAAGCAGGACCTGACTTTCATAAACCCAGGCTGACTGGGCTGATCACCTGGTTATCCTGTACACGCCATGGGATGGCACTCAAGACAATCTACTCCCCACAGGCTTCCCAAACACTGAGGTCAGATTGACAGGCTTGTAGTTCCCCAGATCTCTTCTTGTAGACGGGCGCCACATTAGCTAACCAGTTAGCCAGGATGAAACACTGGGACATCTCCAGTAGAGAAACACCTCTGGACATCTTGATAAGTTTTACCTTGTCCTTGTGTAAGGATAGGCATTCCATGACTCCTCTTCAACTCGCAGAGCTGCCTTGGGCAATATCGACCGAAACCAGCTGGGTATGTGCATACCAATGTGGTACACTTTGCGAGTATACTGCCCGTTGCCTCCTGGTCCATCCATGTATGGCCTGTTCTCCAAGATCTCTACTCCACTGCCTTCCCCACATGTCTCCTCTCTGCTCTTTTTCTGAAAGGGAAAGCACATCACACAGTTAATCCTTCCAGTGCACTGTACATACCAAAGTTTCAAAGCACGTGAATGTTGGGGGTGGCTTCTAGGACTCCTTTTGAGCAGTGCTTCATGTAGACAGCAGAACTGTAGAGGCACCCTGGTAGTAGAATCACCAAACCATAAAGGAAAGATTCAGAGACTCCTCTCACCAACACAGTAATGGATTTATTAGGTATCCTGTAAAAATCTAGATTTGGACACTAAGTGACAGTTGGAATGGAGACCTGAAGACGTATCCATTCAGGCTCCTCTAGCAGGTTACACATGGCTCTTCCTGAAGCCACACTAAACGTTGGCCCCAGCTGTGAACCACGTGACAGCTTTTTGTGCTACCGGATCAGCGGATGACACAGCAAAGGGGAGTTTGTCCCATTTAGCAGATTCTTGTGGCGTTGCATCAGCATGAAGAACCATACACATACTTGGTGAAACATCACGGTGCTAAAGACTATTTTACGACCTAAAACAGTGGGATTTGGGGGCTTGTTGCTTGTGGTCTGGCAGGGCAGCAGCTCTCCAAGAACAGCTTGGAGAAAACGCTCTGCTAATTAAGATATTTAGAAGAAACAACCCAAGTTTGCCAGACTGCACATAGCACCCCCTGGCAGTCTCCATTATTTTGGTTTATTTGTAGTATTGTCCCTCATTGAGAAACCTGGCAAAAATTCCTTCAATAAAAAAAAAAAAATAAATAAAACTTACTAATTTCAGTGCTTCTAAGAAGAGCTAGAGGCAAACCAAATATTTATTCATTTGTAACACATTTCAGCAGATTGGATGATGTATAACCTTCATCATTTCCAAACAACTGATTCATATTGTTAGTATTTTGAGTTTATTGATTGCATCTGAGAGGAACTTTGGAAGTTAAGGGAAAGAAAAATAATGGAATTTTATACAAGAATCAACTGTGAAATAGAACCCAACAACCACCTCTCATTTTTGGCACGCAAACGATTCAAAGGATAACAGGGTTTAACAGAAAACGATTAATAAGATGCACGAGATCAGCTTCTCATCTTTTGAGGACAGGCTGATAAGCCAACACAGCTATTTAGAAGTAAATAGCCTTCTTTTTAAAGAACTCCCAAGCGATTTTACATTTAAACAGCTGTAGCCAACAATTCCAAAGAGTAATTCCACCACCCCCCTCCACAAACCACAACAGTCCTGCAAAAGAAAAAACACTTTTTTAACAGTTTATATCTACCATTCAGCCAGCAGTTCATTAAAACACACATCCTCTTCAAACAAATGACTGTCTTTCAGTTCTTATATAAGCACTGCCCGAGTCCCATCCAAATATTTATGACAATAACGTTAAATAATCTTGATGACCCAAAAATCTGGTTAATTCAAAGGTCTCAGAAAAGGCAGTAACCCAGCAGGCATAGCGAATGTGTCAGACTGAATAATAGCAGAGCATCTGCTCTCAACAGTTGATACAAATTATGGAGATGTAGAGTTTTATTATATGGCAGAAGCACATGGAAATTGTAAGCAGAGGAAATACGGGTTCGCTTCATGCCAAGTTATCACACGTTGAATCGTACATCGTGTGGATTTAAGGCTCTGTTCTAGGTTGCAGAGTTACCAGCAATTCCAAGGCAAACCTGCAAGCCCTCATGTGGGGCCAAAACTTTTTTTGGAGTTTTTAATTTTCAAAAGAAATGCAGAGTGCTGAGCAGACTCAGCACCTCCGAGGACTGCCCCAAGCCAGACCTGCACAGAAGAACTGTGTCCCTTGATTTACAGATGCTTGTACTGAATTAGAAAGCCACAGCACTGAAGATTTATTTTAGCAGCCATGGTTATACAAAAATGGATAAACACACCCTCTGGGCTTTCTTTCTCAGAATGCAATTTCACAGTCTTTCTTTCAGAGCTCCATCTGAGAGACGCCTTATGCCTCATCTTCCTCTAATAGCTCTCCACCTCTTGAAGCTCTTCAGAGAGCTATGCAATGGACCAGCTGCTTCCGTCACCACAAAGCTTGAGGGTTCAAGATCTTATGCTGCAGATTCTGATCTCAGCTCCCATCAAACAGATCAGCAGCAGCCAGGGAGCTCTCCTGCACTATGCATTTCCTTTTACCAAAGCCCCTGGTCCCTCACCCTGCAGTACCTTCATGTCACCCTTGCTTATTATGGCTCCCAAAACCCTGTTATCTTCTGGTGCATTTCCAAATGAAGATGAATCAAAGGAGGAGGTTTCTCCCCAACTTCACCCATTTGAGAAGACTAAAGGCTAGCATTCAAAGCCAAGCCAGGCTCTGATGGTCTCCTGAACCATGATTTATCCACAAGAGGAAGATTCAAACTGGGGTGAACAGGAGACCAACACTTGCCTACGAGTCCCCAAGCAGCACTGTTCTGATCATGCCCTCATCAGTATTACCTATGAAACACCCTCTGTCTGTTCAAACCTCTCTGGTTTGAAGCCCAGCAGTTGTCATAGCCCAGACACATATAGCTAACACTGACATTCTCCGTTTTTCTTTCCTCCATTTAACCAGTTTTGACCAAAATCTCTCTTCATGAAGACGACAGAATCACAAAATCACTACGTTGGAAAAGACCTTTGAGAACACTGAGTTCAACCATACCTGTCCTCTGGTTCTCATCCTACAGCCAGAACCTTGGTGAACCCACGAGACCGGCCAAATTTTGCTTTATGCAAATACTTCCATAAGCAGCTTTTCCACATGACCAGGTAACACACACACTCAACTTCTCAGAGCTGTCTGATCACTGGACATGTGATGGGTGGCAACGTGTTACAGTCCCAACACTCGGCAAGGGAAGGAAGAAGGGAAAACCCCCAAATTAACTGAGACTCTGTGGAAGTCAGGTCGCTTTCTGCTTCTGGTTTCTGCTATTTTATTCACTCCTCTGCACATGCAGGGCTGCAAACCCTGTTCTGAGGGCAGTGCCTGCTTCTTCCTTCAGCCTTTCCAGATGATCAATTCCAGCTCGCAGCCTCTATCACCCAGTTTGCAAGCCTTAAGTGAATTGTGGCCCTACACATTCCTCCTGCTTGTCACTTATCTACCTAAGATATGACAAGAACATTTTCTTAGATGAATGTGTAATAAGAGCTCTACCTTTGCACAATGAAAACCATCAGAGCTCCAAAGTTTGTATCCCAAACTATTTTTTGAGCCAGGGCTTTCGAGGCAGGCTAATTTATAATCAAAACATGTGATCAAAGGAAAGCTCCAAACCTTAAGCCCACATAAAGCCACTTCCCAGCTCTACACACTCTCATACCTACCAGTTAGCTTCCCGAGGAGGCAACAAGACACCCAGAGGTCAGGAAGGACCAAACAAGTCAGGTTAGAAGGTGAACTCTACAATTGCTAACTAGTCACAAAGACAAAATGAAGATAACTTGCTCAGACAATACAGACATCGGCCACACGCACTCAAGAGCCCAGGATGATGCTCTGCATGTAAGTGGTACTGTGGAAGTACAGCACTTACAGGAGTGAAGAGCAATTTGCTCTTCATGTCTATTGTGACTCAGCTACAGCAGGGAGAGGGCTTGTTACAAGGAAGCGGTCTGTAAATAACAATTAAAAAATAACCATTGATTAGGAAAGTGTTTGGCTTGAAAAGTGTCTGGTGAGCCCTCTCCAAAGAGTATCTGTCTGCTGGGAGTGGCAGATGTGCAGGCATTTTAGGGTCAGCCTGGAAGATTTCAGCCTCCTAAGAGCCATGTCCCTGTGAGAAGCGAGGCTTTATTTAGCACATTACCTGTGTCATTGCTATGTGCTACTGACTGGCCACGCTGTCTTCCCTCTACCTAGGTGTCTGAGGAATGGTCCCCAGCAAAATCAGAGTAGTTAAGAGCCTTTATATGCAAATTATCTAAGCTGTAATCACAGTAAACCGTCTTATATTGTATTACAACAGGAAATCCAGTCATCCCTTTAGAAGTCCCTCTCTTCTGGTGATGACACTCCATGTTCTGCATAGCCCCATCAATAGCTTTCCAGGACAGATGGTGACACAGATCCCTTCTAGCTAAAGTAATAGCATTAAATTACTCATAACAGGGAACCCAGAGAAGCAGATGCACCATGATTAGCAAGAATGCCAGTTACTTAAAGGCTTCTATGAAAATAAATCTCCTGGCACAGCAGCATAGCATGGGACACAACACATGACCTCACCATAACAATCAGAGATGAATAATTCCCATGAATGTCATCTAAACATTGGGCTAGCCTAACCGCATTTATCATCTGCCCTTCACAACGGGAGACAGGCAGCTGTAAACAAAGCCTTCCAAGACCAAAGACAGGTTGATCAGTCCTCAGATCTCCCATCCCTTTTCCAAAGAGAACTGCACCTCGCTACCAGCTAACAACACGCAGCACATCACACAAAGCCTTAGTCCTGACCCGGCACAGCTGAGTGGCACCAGAGGACTAACTGTGATTTGTGTATTGTTCTAGTGGGGTACAGCTCACTAGAGGAATGATGGGTGACGGCAACAGAACCCCCCAAAACTTGAGGAGTCTCAGTAGAGCTGGAGGAACTCAGTACTCACAGGACAAGGGTGTGCACTGCTGGATAAAACAGCTAAGCTGTGTCTTACCGTCTCAGCTGGAGAAAGACAGAAGTCAGGCTGTGGAAATTACATTTTCCTTTGTAGTGTTTTGCTACCAGCCCCAGAAATCCAACCCAACCAACCAACGCACTATTGCTCAGAACACCAAGCAGAATAATACCTGAAACCAAGAGCATCCTCCTCCTTATGTGCCAGCCCCAGAACAAAGCTCAGGCAGCACATGGACTCTGGTACAGACACAGAGAATCCCTGTGAAACCCACAGCAGCACCGCTAAGGGCTCAGCACCTTAGTTTCTCCTCAGTTTTTTTAATCATAACTTACTACTCCCGAGTGCTGCGACAGTTGTGCAGGGAAGAGGAAAGATGGGGTGGGTTGCATGGTGATAACAGGTGATCCAGGCATTGTTCTAGCTTTTAAAAATAGATGATAGCTATATAATCTTACCTTGTTTACCACTGATTGTTGTTTAGAGGACAACCCCTCAATCTAAATTAGTTATTATAAAAGGTTAGCAGGCTTCAGCTTCACTATGAAGTTTCTTGGCGCATTACAGCAATGTATTTACACAGTACCAGTGGCCCACTTCGATGACCCAAGAGATCTGATTTGAGATTATTCAAATTATGAAGGCTGACAGCACTATGCTTGGTGGACCTACTGCCCGTGAATAATGAAGACACAGATAATTGTCTGGAAACAATAACCAGAAGATTTTTTTGCTTTTGCTTTTTTTCCTCCAGCTCCCCTTTCACAATAGTCCAGACAAAATCTTCCAAGAGAATTCATTAAAATAACACTGAAGTCTTGGGATGTTTTTATCCCATTTAGACACAGATAGGGATACAAGAAGTTTACAGCTGGTTGATGGTTTCAGTTAACAATGACAGCAAACAAAGGCATCTATGTAACCACTGAACAAGAACATGACAGCAAGTATCCCCAAAGGATCCTGCTAACATATTTGCTCACGCTGCTGGAGCAAGGGAGGCTGAGAAAACATTCTCTATGGCCAATTACTGAGGGGTTTTTTTATTATTTTGGATGCTAAGGTTACCACAAATGCCAATTAAGTCCCCAGAAACAGACCTGTCCTTTGGGAACCAGAGAAAGCCTCAATTGCCTCATGCAATCCACCAGAAACAGACTGCCCGAAGCTGCCTAGGATGGATGACTCCTGCCATCATCAGATAGCTTTTAAGACCTGGTTTCGCTAATCAGACCTATTTTTAAAAGAAGTTTTTCTGTTCAGTTTTAGAAAGGAAGTACAAAGGTTCCTAAGACATAACAGGCTGAGTAACAAAATTTTGGCTGGGAGAGGAATAAACTACTTGTTTTCAATCTCTTCCCCATGTTAAGGGAAAAATACTCCCAACTATCTCTAGTCAGATGTTGTTTAAGCTGACAGGAATTTCATTCTTCTAATTGATTCTCCAAAGCATCCCATCGCCTTCTTCCCATCGCCAACTGCGTCTCTCGATGTGCTCCAGGCAGCTGCCTACCAGCCATCGTCATCTCCTGCCCACAGGCACCGAGCAGATGCTGCATGTACTAGAAGGTAACAGTTAGACTGTGACTGGTGCGTCGCATGCGATGGCCTTTTGCAGAAATGCTGGGAGAGGTGATAAGCAAAGCAGCCTGCAAGCCTCAGCCACGTATCTGGGCTTACTGAGGCGACACCAGCATTCAGCCACCACAAACAAACCAGCATGATGACAGATGCGCAGTTTCAGCCATAGCCGCTACGAGCCAGACTCGAACAGCACCTAAACCCAGAAAGCCAAGGACAGAGGCACTGGGAAACACCAAAGCATCCCAAAACTAACGCAGGGATTCTTTTTAATAAAGGATTAAAGGCCTGGAGCATCTGCCCTACGAGGATTGGTTGAAAGAACTGGGGCTGTTCAGCCTTGAGAAAAGAAGACTGAGAGGAGATCTTTTTACTGTTTATAAATATCTCAAGTGTGGGACACAGGGGGAAATGGTCAGCCTCTTTTCTATGGTCTGTGGAGACAGGACAAGGGGCGATGGCCTCAAGTTGGAGCACAGGGAGTTCCACACCAATATGCGGAAGAACTTCTTCCTGGTGAGGGAGCCCTGGGACAGGCTGCCCAGGGGGGTGTGGAGTCTCCTTCTCTGGAGATATTCAAGAACCGTCTGGATGCCGACCTGTGCGCCCTGACTAGGGACCCTGCTTTGGCAGGGGGGTTGGACTCGATGATCTCTGGAGGTCCCTTCCACCCCCTATGATTCTGTGATTCTTAACGTGTTTTCCCAGCACAGGGTTTCTGTACACGGATAACACACACAGCAATGATGTGCATGCACATGGGTGTATCCGTTCTGTCTTCAGCTGCCTCTCGCTGCGCTATGACTCAGCTCTGCGTTCTGTTAACCACTCCTTTCTGAGCATTTGAACTGACATCTAATTCATTACAAGCAATCTGCTTTCACCACCAACAACCTTCTGCCTGCTGATGCAGCTATCTGATAGCCCAGGCACCATTCATGGTCAGTATTTACTGCAGGTCATAAAAAAAAAAATAAATCAGGTGTTTGGCTATGAAAACCAACTGCTGGTTTACCCTAAAAGTATGGTAGGGTCATACTTCCCAAGCTGGTTTTGTTGGGTTTTTTTTCCCCTGTTCAAAATGTGTACGTCAAAGACCTGAAACAATTACAATGGTATCACCATCATCAGGGTGATAGCTCAGGAAAAAGCTTCTTTCAGCGTGAAAGAAGGGCACAGCGGAGGCGGTACCTACTCCACTGTTAGAGAAACCAAGAAGGAGAACTTCTGATCAGATCCAAACCCACATAATGTTATCAGCACATAACGTGTTCTAAGAGCAAACAGGAAGTTAGATGAATTTAATTAAAAATAAAAATTACCCTTACTGTTATGAATGCAGTAGCGTGCTGAAGCAGAACAGCACATACAACCTCTTGTTGTCAAAGGCTTTTGTGCCGCAGTCAGAATAGCTGAGGCTTCTCACATTTAAAGGCGATGGAAGAGACAGGAGAGCTCTATTCTGAAGAGGGAGAAAGTAACTCGAAGACACAAAGCTGCTGCAGGGATACATCTAGTACCCAGATCTTTTGACACCCATTTCAGCATCC
The DNA here is from genome assembly GCA_020800305.1 of Porphyrio hochstetteri. Classification (NCBI taxonomy): domain Eukaryota; kingdom Metazoa; phylum Chordata; class Aves; order Gruiformes; family Rallidae; genus Porphyrio; species Porphyrio hochstetteri. The sequence goes on from CM036922.1 coordinate 11,526,712, forward strand.
TAATTGTGATGCTGTCCTGTACAACCTTCTCAAGGTGATCCTGCTTTGGCAGGGGCGTTGGACTAGATGATCTCCAGAGGTCCCTTTCAATCCCCATCATTCTGTGATGTGGCAGTCGCCTTCATTGGGCTTGAGCAGGGACCTTTACCTAAATGCAAAATACTCCCCAAACAGGGAAGACAGGGAAGCTTCTCCACTGTTTTGTAGGAGTTGAGCACAGTTTTAATGGTTATACTGGAAAGACACTATTAAAGGTTGTCAGGAGGAGGAACCCTGTTATCCCTCAGAGAGTTTTAATAGTATTTTTGAGCCTGCACTTTGTAAGGTACAAATCAGCAACAATCCATGTCGAGTTGGACTGACAGTCCTTCAACAACAAAACTGCTGGAGAGCAGCAAGGGACTTGAGTTTTGTCCTTGTCACTCAAAGGCAAGGCTTACCATATCTCATGGTGTGTGGTTGAGCTGGCACTACTTTAATGGGAGACCAAGTCCAACTGCAGTGGGGTTTCCCACTCTCTCAGTAACACTATTTGTGTCCTTTCAGAAGCGATGGATACCACAGGACCACGTTTTTGTTTATACCATGAGCATCACATCATGAATGCAGGCAACTTTAAGCTGCAACATTTGTTTCCATGGCAATGGGACTGCATCAGCAATCCACTGGGTTTAGTTTAGGCCATCTTCGCTCAAGCTTCAGGGCTGCACATAGATCATTACTATTAACAGCAAACCCAGTGATGTCACGAGTAACCATGGTGCCCACAGCTGAGGTTTCCATGTGCCCTTTGCACTCTAACATGCATCCTTCACGCATGACAATTATTTTAATCCAATTAGTGGGTTTAAAAAAACCCCGAAACCCTATGTGAAGGGCCAGTGTCAATACTTATTTAGCAAAGGAAGGTTAGTTTGAGTCAACAAGATAATGATGTGAACACGAGGCTTTACAATAGCACTCTGACTCCTGGCCTCGTTGCACACATCGGAATGACCTGAAACCCTGGGGAGAGAGGAAATAAATCTGTTCCTCATCAATGGCTTTATTAATAAAGGCAAAAGAGCAGCTGGTTTAGATATCTTCCTTCAAGGTTTGGTCAATAGCTGGGCAACATGCAGCACTTCATTCCACCTAGGCAATACCCTGTCCTCCAAACATTGGTGCTTCTCTAGCTGAACATAAAACCTGGTTTTAAATGTTCCTACCATCCAGTTGAAAACAAACAAAAGGAGTCCTAAAATGAGAGAGTTGTGAAGGGTGTGAGTGTAGGGGAATCAGAAGACTCCCCATCTTGGCAGAAACGCTGCCATAATGCCATGAAAAGATTGCCACTTTCCTGGCTGCTGTGTCAGATGGCCAAACACAACAGCTCTGTCAGCATAGAGACATTTCAGAGACCTAAGACTTAAGTGATCACGAGTAGAGTCGCCTCCAGATCCACTCACAACAAATCACCTTCCCATCCCTGCCCAAGACTGGGTTTGGGAGTGATGCATCCTCCTGGCAGATAAGAAACCCCAGCCGTGACTCAGCCTCAGCAGGAGCTGAGCTGTCCTACACACTCCTCACGCCAAGGCCATGCTCTGAGCCACCAGGACAGCCAAATACCTTCTGCCCTTTCTCCTCACAATAACCTCGTTTCACTGGGAACATCCAATTAGCAGGCACAAGATTTCGCTAGTAACCATAAAGCAGTTTGCATCCATCTTCCCAACCTCACATTGCACAGTTGCAGTTTCCAGGAAGGTTCCCCCTTTGGGTCCTTCCCCAAGGAGCTGCAATCTCATCACCCCCCTTCCTACAGCAGCGATATTGTGGGGCTCTTCCTTTAAATTCACCAAGCAAAAATTGGGACCATCACACAGGAATTGCTGGCCTTTTGTCCAGTGATTCCATCATTGTGAATGCTGCCTCCAAGGAGGTATTAAACACACATGGGGAGAGAAGAGGATGTCACCCACAAATGGTCTTTCTGACAAAGAGAAGCACATATAGATCTGCTTTCTGATGGAAGGTACATTAGCGTCCAGGAGATCCCGGATCTGCCCTGCCACCCCTTTGCTCTCCCGAGAGCCAAGGTAGGGAATCACATCCCTACCTTGCACCCAGGCTGCAAGAACCTCCATCCCTCTGGGTTCCCAGCCTAAAATCCTGCAAGACACTCAGCTGGCAGCAGCAGAGCAGCGCTGAGCGTGCACAATGCCACGAAGAAGGGACCATTCTCTCTCACCCAAGCAGGTGTCACATCTGCAGCACCATCATTCTTGGCTGCTTTTCTCATAATGGAAAACACATTCCTTAAAAAAAAAACACCCTAAAAGTGAAAGGCAGGGCAGGCTGTCAGCAGCAGGCTCTCACAAGATGGAGCAGAAATATCCACAGCATCAATCCACAGAGACGTTGTACGCTCTGCGTTATTTAGAATCAGGCCTAGATATTAATGAAGCTGTTTGTACAAAACCAGGATATTTTGGGGCCAATCAATTGTGCAGGACTATAAATAATTTACAGCATTAAGAGAACCGTTCTCTTGGTCGCTCATTAATCACTCTGCCTTACAAAGACACCCAGTCACACTCCTAAGGAGCCAGGGCTGGATGTGCCAGAGGCACATGAATTAGGAATCACTTTATTATGGAGATACCTCAAACTTGTTTACGCCACAAGCTTCATCTTTCAAAACGTCTACTACACTTCCAGCTCAGTATTTCATCTTACCTTGAGAATTTCCTTGCCTTTACATGGGTTTTTCACTGTATTTATTCCATAGACGAGGTGAGAATCACTGTCCCTAGTGTAAAGCAGGGCGAAGCAAGTCGCCCATTATCAGACTGTTGAGTTGGAGTCAAAATTTCAACTCTGAGTGTTTTGGACCAATTCTGATCCTCCTACTACATCCCTTAGATTTCAGGAACCCAATGCAACTAGTCACTAACAATAGGCTGGAATGCTAAAATACTGGAGGGCTGGCTTAAAGAAATCCCCATGGTTTTCTTAATACTCTGTTCATTACTTGCCTTCAGGTATCTGAAGAAGTGAGAACCTAATCAGGGTCAACAGTCAAGGTTTCGTCCACATGTCAGAAATCTTCTTTCATGAGAACAAAAAATAAAGAAGGAAAAAGGCTTTTTGACAGCCACAAGCTCAGTAGGATTGCCAGTCCTACATCCTGTATTAAACCCAGTACATGCCTGAAGTTTAAAATAACAGTGTTAGACCCTTATCTCAGCTTCACTCGGTTTTTACAGATGGAGCATGTGTAAACTGTCGAGGCAACACAGTTCACCACTCTAAAAATCAATTTTTTTCACCAGGTATGGAGTAGCAGACAGGTTAAGAACTATTCCGAGCTAATGACTTGACTATAAAGCAAGAACAAAAGAGTAAATGCAGGAAAGATGTTTGCTATTTCTCTGTGTTTTCTCAAAATGCTGACCTGGACTGGTGTCACACATCAGTGCAAATCAGACTGCCAGTCTGGTACCACGGAGCGTTCCTGGGCCTCCTTTGCTCACTGAGATAAGCAACTGCTAGTGCCTTACTCTCCTCTTTCAGAAGAATTCAAGCCCTCACGATCACAAAGAAAAGGTTATGGAAACTAGAGGAAGAAGAGAGGACATGAAGTCACAGGTACTGAATGCTGTACCACAGAAATTGGCAGAAAAGCTTCAAACCACACTTTTGCTTTTAGACTTGTGAATCTTTCGGGGTCTCTGGAGCTGTCAGCAGTGTCACCTGCTTTTAAATTTAAAGCATGTCTGTCTATCTGTCCAGATGGCCAAGGCATCTGCAAATGAAACAAAAATAATCAGCCATCCTGTTCTTCAGTGTCCAGGGATGAAGGGTTAGTTTGTTTTCCCCCACTCAATCAATCGTTCACCATCTGCTGAGCCTGCTGGCAAGCACCAAGTGTAGCTCACAGTTTAAGGGACACGACTTCTGCACCCAGATAGTCAAGAACTGCCATAACTAAATTTTTGAAGTCTGTTCCTAAAGGTGCTACCTGAGAGCTACACACAAATGAAGGAGAGCGCAGGACAGCGCGTGGCTCTGGAGACCAAGACGACAGACAAACCGTGAGTCTTTGGAAAGGAGGAAAGTGACTCAGGGTACCCCACCAGCAGGCACAACAGGTGAATATGGCACACTGCAGATGCTTGGAAACACGCTCTGACTTTTTGGGGACAGCAATAAATGCAAAGCCCTGAGGGACTGTAGAAGAGAAGCTCGTGTTAAGACATAAGAGCCCTCGATTCCCAGGATCTTGCCCAGGTTCAGCCCACAGTGCTGAGCAGACAGGTTATCTTTAACAGACTGTCTCAAACAGGAGCCGTTCCCCAGCCACAGACCCCTGAAGCAATGAATAACAACATATTAATGTTATTAGTTTATAAGGATGACGCAGCACCTTAAAATAAGTCTCCTCAAGAGGTAATCACTAGGTCCAGAAGAGTATTTTTAAAGTACACTATCTTTGGAGGAAGGTCACAAGTATCAAAGAGCACTGCATGGAGAAAATGAGGCCTGGAGTTATTTACAGCAGAGAAAGCAAGCGATGAGCACCAATATAAAAATAATATTTAATAACAAGAGGAATTCTCTTGTCCTACGTAAGGGGCAGAAGGACAACAGTCTCTCGGAATCTCATGGCATATGGAACCACAGTAATGGATGGTATCAAGATGATAAATGGATTGACCTTTGGCTAATAACATACTGATCTTTATCACAAAGGCATTCAGATCTTGGTTTACCAGCTTTTATGAGATAAGGACGTAACGTTAAAGCATGCATTGTTTCTGGGGTGAGGGGGAGACATACAGAAAGGGAGGCTCTCCAAACACACAAGAAAAGGAAGCAAGTTTTACAGGACAGAATAACAGCTGAGACACAAATATGCAGGACACTTAGAAGAGGAAGAATTAAAAGACTTTTTAATAAGATCTACCTAATGTGTAGCACAGGACAGTCCTATCCTCTGTGCCTGACAGCGTTCAAAGTCCTCATGGGACAGAACTGCTGCACGTGCCTCTGATGTGGTGTGCAGTGTCAGAGAAGTCATCCAGGACAGAGTCCTGAGTTCAGCATCCCCATGGGAAGAAAGCAATCCTTACAGATGCTTACAGTCCTCTCCTCCAGAAGTGGTGTGTGCTTTATGAAGGTCATTTCAAGCGCTCATCTCCCGTTGCTTCCTGCTTTTGTTAGGATAGGAGCCTGCAGCTTCCCCAAAGCAAACTGCAGCTCTCCCAGGTCTCTGGGCAGGAAGGGTTTATCTAGGTATCTCCCACCCTTGGGAGCAGGATGAACTTCTAAATGTATGTCCTGATTTGAGGAAAAAGTTACACTACACTACTATTGCCTAGAAAAGAGGTACAAAGAATGATTTCCCTGTTTTGAAGTATTTTTGCCTGTTCTATACACAGAATAGAACCAGGTCACAGCAGGGATGAAGATCACTGGTTCTGAGCTCAGATACAAAAATTCATGTGTTGTAATTTGGATGGCAACAGAGACAACAACTTGGCCATGATGCAAAACTCCCCTTGTGAATAGGGAAGAGCTGAGACCTGACTGCTCAGTGGCTAACACAGCAAGGGCTCCCAGGCTGAGCACACTGACAAGACTGCGTCAGAGGCTTCCCAAGAAAATATGGATATTGATAGTCTAAAATTTAATAGAGAAAAACAATTCAGTTCAGATCTGCTAGGCTTCAAGCAAGTCAAGGGTACATTAAGCCCTTCACTGTAATGTAAAATTAACTTATTTATGGAAGAATTTAAGTGCTACTTAAAGTACTGAAGCCACTGTCTCTGTAGATAATATTTCAGAAGCTAACGGAAAGCAACACTTAAGAGGCTTGTTGCTCCCCTCCTGCCACCCTCAGATTTAAAAAACAAAAATAAGAAACTAAAGAGCAAAGCAGCAGGCTGCTCACCTCTGTTTTCACAGGTTTATACACCAGCCTGGAGAACTTTAAGATAAATTACAGAGCACCATGGGCACACCATGATTTACTGCATGTCTCACCAGCTGAGTGGCACAGAGAGCCAACAGGGATGCTGGATTATATACTGCACAATTTTAATTCTCCCACCCAGTAAACACAGTAAATATGAGTACAGCCTGTCCCAGTTTAATGGAAGGATCCTTTTCTATTTGGGCACGATGCTGCTTACATCGGAGCTGGTGAGAAATTTTGTTAAGGTTTCGAAGAAGAAGGGACTGTTCTCTCATGAAAGGAGACAAAAGGACCCTCCATGGAAACATCTTTGGAAAGCGACCGCAGTACTACAGCTTGAGCCTCAACATCCCTGCCCACATGGCTCTGAGGCACTACTTCCACAGAAGGGGCTCCCAAAGCAGCTGTGTGGGGCACTTGCTTCATCCTTCCAGCAAGAAGGTCCTTTTTTAAAAAAGCTTCAGTCAGGAGGATGCTGGAATCTAGGAAAATTACTTGGTTGCTCCTAAAAGAACAACTTTATATCAACTGGTTTGCAGTTCAATCCGGATCCTCACTCATGAGCTTGAAGTTAAAGGAGTGACCAACTTTAATTACACTCTTAAGGGTCTCTGAAACCCTTGAGGAATAATTGTGACACCACCTTCTTACAGGACCAGGCTGACTAGTGTCTCCAGCAATGACACCACACCGTACACAACAAACGTCTTTGAAATGAACCTTCTGCTTTTCAGAATCGCTTCTCTCCCAGGGAACTACCTGAAATCATTCTTGTTCCACATTTCAGCCAAAGATTTCTAAGAAATGCCTCTACGCCGCTGTTTTATACAGATATCTCAGCTTGTTCCCCTAAGGGGGTTCAACCTACAGAACTTGCTTCTCCAGCAGCCTCCTTACATGATTCAGAGGGAAAATAAAAAGACAGACACAAAGCACTTTCTCATTCTCTACAAAGAATGGCAGCCATGCTCCCCACTGCTCCCTCCCCAGCGCCTGTCTCAGAGACAAAACATCCACTTCTAAATCACGCTGAAGGAAAGCGACATTCGACAGCAAGATAGGAAAAGCTCCCAGGGAAGCTGGCAGGAATCTTTCCACCAATTTCAAGTAGAGTTGAAGCAGATTGCTCTCCAACTCTAAGAAACAGAATATAAACTCCATACTCTACCTTGAGAGGGTTTGCTGGTCTTCTTGTTCTTTCGAGTTGAGACTAGTATTTTCAATAAAAACCAGAGCTAACTTTTCCCTTTTGTTCTACCTGTACACACAATGCAGTAAAGTCCCTTGCTTGTCATGCACTTCTCTAGCTCGTGTGGATCTTGGGCTACATCCAACGTTTCCAGCTTACCCCTGTGCTCCAGGAAAGTGGAGGGAGATCAGAGACCTGACTTGACATCAATCATTGCACCTGATCTAAGAGGAAACCTTTCTCAGATGAGTATCAATGCACTAGAAAATTAGAGCAGGCCTGAAGCAGGGTTGGATGGCAATTCCAAGTTTCTGGAGTAGGCTCCTGGGCGAGTGAGCTTCTCCTTGCATGAAACCCTAATGCCTGACCATGTCCTTTGATGTTAAGATATGGCCAAAATCTCTGTCAAGTGAACAAAGTGGAATCCTGTGTTCTGTATTAGTGCAATAAAAATAAGTGGGTTTTTTGTGATCAGCAAATTTAGCCCCACGACCAAGTCCTCCACATCTCACAGAGGGCCCCCACAGACACCCCCCTAGTTAGCAATACATCCTCCATTAAAATCAGATGAGCTCCTCCTCCTTAATCAGATCATTCTCTTCTCCACTCTGCTGCTCGCTGACAAGTCCTGCAAGGCCAACACGCTGCTCCCATCGACCAGCTCTTTATTCTGAACAGAAGAGCTAAACTTGGAAGAAGTCATAACAAAGTATAATTCCAAAAAACTTCAGAGCAGCTGCAGTGTCAGGAAAGGATACACAAAAATGAAGCCACCTAAGGAAAAAGTGTTCACCAATTTGTGCTCATATTCAGGTTAAACACACAAAGATGCTACATGCCTGAAATCTGTCTCAAGAAAAGGAATTTGATTTATTACTGGAAAACACACAGTGTACACTGCTTTAACAGCCAAGTCAAAGTCTGTGAGTCCTTAAAGGAACACGGTCACATGGTTGGGGACACATGAAGGAAATGTGCTTTTGCTTTGGTTTTTGAGGCTTGGGCTTCTTCCTTAACCCATCTTAGGTTTGAAGCCAAAGCACATTTTTCTTGCATTGCTTTATCCTGCCAGAGAAAGCAGAGTTCTACTGCAAACTCAATATTAGATGTGTGTTTTGCTTGATGAGCAAAATTAAATTTTATTTCAAGTGTGGGACAATGAAATAATACTTCAGATTCATTTCCTTTTAAAAACACTCCTGGTTGGATTTCAAACACTGAGAGAATATTGGCACAGAGGATTTGAGTTACAAAAAACCCAACATTTTAATTAACTGCTTTATTGAAGACAGGGAGTTCAACAAAACTTCCCATCGGTACTCAGAAGCCTATTAAAAATAATCTAAGTTTTATGCCTAAACTGATTAGGATCTGTTTCACAGAGGTGTACAAGCAAAGAAATACTTTCCTCTCCACTAAATTCAGTGATGCCTTTGGTTTACCTTCTCAAATTGATACTGGATTGTTTCTTCCCAATGGAAGAGCACGAACCTTTGGTCTGCAGCTGGAACTGGCATGACCAGTAACTGCGGCTCAACAGGGAAGTGGTGGCTGCTTAAGCTCTACAGCTTGAGCACTTCCAGTTAGGCAGCCACACACTTTGGCTCCGTGCTTTTTTCCACAGGAAAAGCCTATCCATGAGCTGTTGTTCGCCCGCATAGGTCAAACAGAGGTTCTCTAATTTAAAGGACAAGAGGATGCAGGTCATAAACTGAAGTTTGTATTACTTTCTGCCCCTTAAAACATCTAACTCTGTAGTGATGGCCCACCCTTCCACACGAAGCTGAGACATTACTGACCTGTATCATGTAGAGCTGTGCAATTCGATACTCTTCCACGCTCATGGGAAGAGGAATACGATATTCCTTTATGAGCATCTTGAATACAAAAATCTTTTGTCCACTCAGAAACACAATCCAGAAGCTTTTAGTAAAGGCTCCTTAAATAACGGTGAGCAAATGCATTGGGGATCCCTGAAACAGAGAGAGAGAGAGAGAAAGAAAAAAAAGAGAGCAGTTATTTTCCATTCTTCTTGGAGAACATCCTATTAAAAAAACCCAATTAAAAACCAACACACAAACATTAATTTTTGTAATAGCTATAAGCTTAATAGCAGAGAGAAAAATCCCTGGAGTGCTACCAGACCCTGGGAATCACATTTAATAGAATCTTTTAGAAGAATTTTGATTTCTTTCAGAGGATACCATCAAAGCTATTACCCTCCCGGCCTTTGCCACCGTATCAACCCGACTTTCATATGCAGTAGCATCTCCATGGAAGAGATGTGACAGAAGCCCAAAATGAATAGGCAGCCCTTCCACTGCCAGACAATAAAGTATCTCTCCAATGCCAGCAATACACCAGAGATGCATCCGCTCAAAGGTATCAGGTTTTGTCCTCTCACACTCATTCAGCAGCTAGAAAGGGCAATAATTAGACTTCCTCAGCCCTCAGTAGCACCGTGATGAATGAAGTCATTTGGTTTCCAACAATAAACACAGCAGAAACACACTTTTCCTCCTTGTTTTAGTCTGGATGACTTCTTTCCTTCTCTTACACATCTGAAGTAACCCACAGGCAAAACCCTCCTGCCACTGATGGCGATGCCAGACTCATTTTTACATTCCCACTGGATAAGAACACAGCCAAAGATCAAACTGCAACATTAAAACAAAATAATAATCCCATCATACACCACCTCAAAGCAACTTCATAGAATTATTGCTTCAGGATATGGAGAACACAGCATTTACTACTCCAAGGGTTAAAGCAGTAACTTCTCAAATATTCTTAAGACTCCCCTGGGCTGTGGATAAAGACAATAAAATCACATAAGGGGACAGGGACAACAGATGACTGGTGAGGAAAAGAGGAGCCAAGAAGTGAAGCTGTCTACTATCAGGCCAAATCAGCCTCAGCAGGACCTGATGATCCCTCTCCCAGTAAACCAAGCACTCGCTGGGTTCCACCTTTCTGCTGTGCCTGTATACTGAAAGTTTCAGATACGGCTGCTGGAGGAAAACCGGCCCCAAACACTATGCCTGGAGCAGGGGGAGAAAGAAAAAACAAGGGAGTAAAAACAACCAACTTATCTAGTGGATAAAACCGAGGTCTGGAAACCAGGAAACCACACTGCTATCAATAAGCCTCAGTGCTACTCAATGTTTACACAGCACTTCACCAACCTTTTACGAGGTTTAGAGAGGTTAAAACACATGCCCATGGTCACAGAGCAACCAGGGACAAAATTCAGAATTTATAAGCCAGGTTTACTGACTCCTAATCTGCACAGGACTCAAAGGGCACTGCAGCATCTCCATCACGCATCGGACCTGACCCATCACTGAGTTATGCAGGGGTTCTCCTCATTGCTTCTCAGCCAAAGTGTTTGCCCCCCCCGGCACGCAGCCCCCACACTGCCACGCTGTTCACTTGCTTTCATTTGATTGCTGCATTTCCAATTTGGCAGTAAAGCAAATCCACCCTGGGCTGACTCTTCTGGAACGATGGTGCTGCATCACCTAAACAATTTCTTTCCAAATTCAATTCTCTGTTGGGTTTTATTGCTGTCAGAGCAATCTGTGTGTGGGGAGGAGGTGAATTTAAAAAATAATAATAAATCAAAACTCTTTGCCATGGCAAAGCCCATAGAGAATAACTGTGGTAATTCCCCACACTGCCAGGCTTACACACACAAGTGTGCACATCCATGTGTGCGTGCCGGATTTCCTCTATCAAACTAAACCTCCAGAACAGGTGGTGATAATCTCATTAGGTGGTTTTTTAATTAGCAGCATGGCAAAGAACATCAGTAGCCACCAGAGGCTGGATCTCAAGCACTGGCCTCCGATCTGCATTGGTACAACACTGGGATCCCAACTCTTGGAGCTAATGGCAGCAGGAGGCTCAGCTACATGTCTCAAGCAATTCGTTACGCCTTAGAGATCTTTGAAAATTAGATTTTAAAGCTCCCCTCCCCGTCCCCCAAATGCTCTGAAAGTGATTCTGCTCCTACCATAAGGACATCAGTCACGTCTGCCTTTGCTACTTGCTAAAAAAAGGATATTTCTATCGATTGGAAGAAATGAATAAAACAAAAAATAGAACCTTAAAAGCAATAAAATGGCAGGAAACCAGTACCAAAATGGAAAAAATGTGTTTCTAATGAAGTGCCAGCCAGGTAATAATTCAGATGGTGAAGACACAAGAGGGTTTATTTTATTACAGACTAAAAAACCCAGCCGTGTTGGCCCCAAGCAGAACAGCAGCAGCCACCTCAAAGCTCCCAGCGTGCGGACGATGTTCATGGCTCCTGGTCCAGCTTCCTGCTCGGCTTTTACAAGAGCTGAGGTTCTGCTTTAAAGTTCCCCTTCAGGTTTCTACTTCCCTGTGGTCAATGTGCAAATGATGATGTGCTTCTTGGAAAGGTGATGCTCCTAAAAACTCCTCACTCCAGCTGCTCACTCCAGCTAGTACCCGAAAGCTGGGGTAGGAAGCAATGCTGAAAACACACCGGGCAACAAGAACCACAGCCCAACCTCAAACCAGCAAGGAAAGCTGGCCAGGGACTGGTAACAGAGGCAGGGACAGGACAAAGGGAATGCAATTAAACTGAAAGAGGGGAAGTTTAGATGAGGTGAGAGGCAGAAATCCTTCCCAGGGAGGAGGGAGGCCCTGGCACAGGGTGCCCAGAGAAGCTAGGGCTGCCCCTGGAGCCCTGGTAGGGTTCAAGGCCAGGTTGGATGGGTGTTTGGGCACCCTGGGCTGATGGAGGGTGTTCCCTGCCCATGGCAGGGAAGGGACTGGGTGGGCTTTGAAGGCCCTGTCCACCCAAACCAGCCTGGGGTTCTCTGAAAAGGCACCTGCAGCCTGGCCCTGAAGAAGACACAAAGAGAGCAAACCTGACTGGTTTGCCTTTTTTTTCCTTAAGCTAGACTGGTTAAAAAAAAATAATTCTCCAGATAAATTTGCAGCTTGGGCCACCTATGAATTGAAAAGAACCTGCCCCAATCCTTCTAAGAGCAGCTGAGCCCAGGTGGCAACTCATGAAAGACAGACATGGGTTTTCACCAGATTCAGGTCTTGGGGAAGAGCATGTCAGGTGGGAAAGAGGTGATAAAAATCATGATTTCAGACAAGGAGAACAACCTCCTTCCAAGGTCTTGGGTCTTCATAGAGAATCCAAGCTCACCAAGACCATTTAACTGTATTGTCCAAACAAAACACAAATGTTTGGCTGCAGTCATGGTGTCTGCTCCAGAGACAGAAGAAAATACCCTTCTGAAAGAAGCAAGGGAACCACAAGACTGCTTTGGAAAACAGGTATCAAAACACCAGCTGCGCCCCTGGCACTTACCCACACCCAGCCCAGCACTACAAACAGCCAGAGGTGTTTGAACAGAGATGCTCAACGTTACGGGACCAGCAAGCAGCCGAGCACCAAGCTGGAATTCTGGAGTTTGCCAAACCCCTGCAGCCACACGACTGGGACCGGTGGCAGCTTAAAGGTGGTTTGTAAAACTCAGCTTGTACCCAGCATCTCTCAGCAAGAGGAAAACAATGGTGACGCAGGACATTTCCAGACTCACTGCTATTTCTGCTATAGCCGAGTGGCACATTTGTACAGAGCATTATTCAATTTATCCACAGAGCTGTAGTAACTGTGAAAGCCAGGCGCATAATTTTATACCTCAATTATTTTAAAATCAGGTTCTCAAAGCATCATAATTACGCTCCAGAGTCAATATCCTGCTGCGATGAGTCAGGTCCACCTCTGAGCTGCTGCTTCAGGCTGTCTGAGGGCTGACACGCAGTCTGCTGCATTTACTTCTGATTTTAACGGTTTCCCTCACAACAATAAGACACTTTTGAAGGAAGTGCCCTTTATTTAAAGCATGGGGGATTACTGGGATCTGCAGAAGCTGAACAGATCAAAAGACCCAGCAAAATCTCTCCGTTTAACCAATGAACTTAGTGTTTGGGGTTGTCACTTTGGAAACATCAGGGCGAGCATCCCTGTTACTAAATGAGGTAGCAAAGGACTGATGACAACTGACAGCTTGTACTTAAGGAGTAAGAGTTAGCGCACGAAGGATATTAAAACTGAGTTACTGGAGTCCTGGAGGCCAGACCCTGGCCAGGCTTGACAGTCTGGCCCTGAAGGATACAGAAACAGTATTACAGCAGAACTCCTGTCTCCTCAACACCTGTGGTGCAGAACTCCTCACACGGTGGGTTCAGGCCACAAAAGGGTTGTTACCACCCTGCTCCTGGCTATGCTCTCACAGCTCTCCTAGCTGTCACCTCAACAATGCCTTTCTGAGCAGCTCACACTTTCCCTGCCCAGGCTATTTAGGGCTGGAACGAGCTACGCCACAGCAGCGACCACACACCCGGTGCCACGGCCGCTGTTTCCCATTCTCAACAGGAAAGGAAAAGCCTTAGATGCAGAGAGCAATTATAATGAGCTGTTTCTAGCCTCGTACAGGAGGTTCATTTTACGCTATCATGAAGTTAAAAGACTTGCCCTAGGAAGGGAAAAAAATCCATCGCGGAGGGTGACATAGCAGCCAGCAGCAGGTGCCAGCCCTGTGACTGGAGGCTCAGGTACCGTCACCCACCGCCTCTTCAGGGCTGCGCTGCCTTTTGAAGCTGAGAAACATCTCCCCTGTGAAAGGTCACGCTCGTGAGCTCCAGATCGATACCCCTGACTCAGCTATTGAATCATTTTCCTTGCGATATTTTTACGTAACTGAGAAATGAAAGATAATTAACAGAAACAGCAATAAGGAAACCAAGCCAAACACGTAACGGCAAAGGCATTTTCTACAGACCTCACCTACCTCCCTAAAGACTTTCTTTACGTTCTCTGCATCTTTATCCACCCGAACATATGCCTCCTTGAAGAAAGCAATAACAAAGAGATGTTAGCTTTGGTCCCAAGTGGGACCAAAACCAGACTTTGGGAAGCAACACCGGGCTTAGCAGCCTGGCCACCTTCCCTCTCCCACAGAGCTCCCAGGAGGAGGATACTGTGCCCTCCCACGATGGAAGCACTGCATACATACTGTGCTTGGACTTATTTATGCTGTTAGAGGCAACATTGTAAATGTGAAACAGATTCCTAGGACCTAAGTCAGCATTTTTTAAAGGCAGCCTCAAGGCTCACACCTTGATTAATGCGGCACTCTCCTTCCTGGCCCAAAAGCAGTCTTGCTCAGCTTTATCCACCCCAAATATCGCTGCTAAGACCATTCCTTTTATCTGTTGCTCTGATGGCATTCGTGCACGGTGTTGCTGCCTCTCAGAAGCAGCTCTCTGAGAGCATCTGCAAAACATCCCTGCTGAACTCTCCTCCGCCCTTGCTCACCAGCTTTGCCCACCTGAACCTTGGCAAGGGCTGCAACTCACACAGCCAGAAAACCATCCTATGGACCAGCGAGGCCTCAGGATTGTCCTGTCCACATCCTGCTACATCTCATCAGGAAGCACTGCAGGACAAAGGAACTTCATGTTTTGTGAATGCACGATGCTTAGTGAAACACTGGTCGGAGCACAACTATCTCCTCTGATCAGGTGAATGACTACTACTACTACATAAAGGTCAAGGGGATGAGACAATTTATGAGGGCTTTCCAAGCAGGTAACATTGAGAGCTCATATGTTACCATTTCCCCTCTTCTCCACTCTTCCTCCTGGCCCCACCAAAGTGATGTCTCCTGTCCAGCTACCAGAACTGTTTCAAAACAATGTTCTCACTGAAAGGTTAAAACCCCCAAACATTTCTATTTATTAACTTTGTGGCTACCGTTATTTGGCAGAACACTCAACACCACACTCAACCCCGTCTCAACAACCTTCCTAAAATCAGCAGTTTTCAGTTTTCGTAGTGTGGGTCATACTGGCTGAGGGACAACTAAGCAGATTTAAAAAACTCATCAGGCCTTGGAAAAAAAATAAGATTTGAAAGTTAAAGCTTCTTTAAAGTGCACAGTTCACACGCTCCCTGCTTAAAGGCTACTATGTCAGTAAGTACCATTCTTTGCAATCGTACATCTTGATCTTACATCCTCATCGTACATCTAATCTGTCACATCTTCTTCAAATAGAAATTTTATGAAGATGCTTACACATCCAAGTTTCATGGCCGAGCACAGATCACATCTGACAGTGAATCAGCAGCTAATGAACATTTAGCCCACATCACAAAACCACAGTACAGTCCCCTCCCGGCATCGGCCGACCGAGGTTGGCAGCTCAGGGAGATCCCGGTGCCTGCATCTGCTGAGTCTGGCTGCAGCCTACAACACAGGCAGAGAGAAAGGCAGAAGGATGAAGAGGAAGACGCAAGCATGTGTGGAAATCGATTTTCCTCAGGTGTAAACTTCAGCACAAACTCAACAAGACACCTGAAATGCAGAGAGTGCTGCAACGGGCTAAGGGTAAAACACTGCTTGATAGAACAGACAGAGAGCGAACAAGTCGCATTTACAGCACTTGATCTTTTTTCCATTATTAGAGACAATTTGACGTCACTTACAGAATTTAAGAGCTCATTGTAAAGCAGACATTTATTACAACAGAAGGATGGAATCGGTCCAAATGCAATATAGCTACACTGCAGCTATTAAATCTTGTTCAGGTTCACTGGGCAGCCAAATACTAGCTTGAAGTAACGAGAGGAAAAAGGAGAATAAAGTTACACCCCACCAAAGCCTACGCACCCTATCTCCTTAAATATTCCAGGATATTGTACTGGACTTCTTCATACTTTCCATTCCCATCACTTCTTTAGCATCTGGGGAGAGAAAAATCTTGACTCGCTTTCTCCTGCTCTGTAAGCGACACCGCTGTGTGGAACAAGGCAGCCCTCCCTGTGCTCACCCTGAACTCCAAGGGGACCAGGTGAAGTCCAGCAGCTGAACTTCTCTTGGAAAATTAACGTTTCGAGTCCTGACATGCCTGGAGGTTATGCAATAACGAACTAATAAAGAAGCCATTAAAAGAACTAATATGCACGCTGAAGTCACAGATGAGTTCAGAGGGAAAGACGAACCAGCTTCTAATCCTTTTGTTGATGCTGGGGATAAAGCTGAATATTAAAAAGAACACATCTGAAATTAAAGGTTAAAAGTTTCCAAGTAGTCTGCACGAATGGAGCAGCCACAAAACCCAGCCCCCCATGGCCTCACCGTAGAGCCAGACTCCTGAGCTGAAGGACCTGGGCAGACCCTGCTTTTACCAGGTTTCTCCCAGTCCAAGTCTCTCAGCACTGCATGCTGAAAGTAAGCAGATGTTACACACACGCATATAAATATATAGATGCGTAATATGTATTTTATATATAGACACACAGATACACAGAGAGAGAAACAAAAATAAAAGCAGCTTTGACAATGTGGTAAGCGCAGTGTGTTGGCTGAAAACAGACTGAAAATTGCTGGCGGCTGAGTAAACTACCATCAAGCAACAAAGAACCCAAAAAATCTATGCAATGCTGCAGGCACACAGCAATGGACAGCGTTTTCCTTTCGCTTGTGACACATCCATTAGCTGAAGGCCACGGCTGCACAGAGGTCTGCATACTCTGCAGGGAGCAGTGGCAGGACATGTGGTGCTGGCTAAGTTTAAAAAAAAAAAAAGCCAAAGTAATGTGTGTGCAGGGAGGGGGTGAATTTAAATATAATAATAAATCAAAAATGTTTGCCATGGCAAACCCCATAGAGGATAACTGCAGGAAGACTGAGCTTCCCAATACTGCCATGCCTACGTACACAAGTGTGCACATCCATGTGTGCGTGCAGGGTTTCCTCCATCACACCTCTGGGTGCTACAGCCTCCCTTCCTAAGAACGTGCAGGAGGAGCGAGCAGCAGCGCCTGGTGTAGTCCCCATCAAGGTCAAGGCTCTGGTTGAATCTGGAAGTGTAAAGCCAACAACAAACCCAACCACGATCTTCATGTCCTGTGCAACATCCCCTTTATCTGGCATCATCGCGAAACCACTGGCAGCAGCGAGTCACGGGAGAGAAAGCAAAGGTGAACAAGAGTCAAGGGTTGACCTTGCCTATCTATCTCAAGACAGGAGCCACACCAGCCCCTTCTCTCTCTCTCTCCTCCCCCCGCCCCCCGTTAACTACTGCACTGGAAATTACATTAAACCTCCCCAATACCCTCAATTTTTTCCTTTTTTATTACCACAATGAGAGCAGGAAGTCAGAGAGCTCCCACTCTTTAATCTTTAAGCTTACTAAGCACAAGAGGAAGAAATTGAGGGTAAGAGGTTTTGAGAGCAGCAAGGCTGAGGCACAGGAGCTCTGCAAACCGCGGGTGACCATCTCACCCAGAGGGTCCTTGGGCACCCAGCTGGGCACAAACCCAGCCCAGACCATGCTTGGACTTCCTTTGAAGACATATGACCATATGGATAGAAGCCACTCAGGAAACAGAACTATTTATCCTTTTTAAGAGGAAAAATTTAGGAATGAAGAAAACCACTTCAAGCTGCAGAAACAAGGAATCTCAGAGTCTGATGGTAGATGTAAAAGGCTTTTGCTGTACAAACCTCACTTATCCTCACTACAGTTCAAGCCCCTCTCTTCGGGTGCTGATCGCAAGAGAAGCCACAAATGCTTCATCAACTATTTTTTTCTGCAATTCCTCTTTTTCATGCTCAAAAATGCAGGCAACGTCCCTTTCTTTTCTCTTTTTCACCCCTTCTCCCACCAGTGCTCACCTCTAAGATCGGCATAAGCCACAGCAGTCTTGAAGCACAAGGATAACTTCACATCTTTCCTGTATTTTTCCTATACCCCAGCATGGTATTTACCCACAGCATAAGGCAGCTCATGACCACTCAGCCCAAAACCCATTCCAGCCACATCCAGCCACATCTTCCCTCCCACAGAATGGCAACCACCCCCTTCATTCCCCATTTTATAGCTTATTCCTGGGCCCTTGCACTCATCTTTTCCACATTATAGCCCGTTTCAGACCATTTCTCAAGGTTACTTTGAATTTTTATCCCCTAGTAACTGCAGATCCACTAAACCTGTTTTTGAAATACAAAAATGGTATTTTGGAATTTGAGACAACACTGGACAGACCCTGGATTGCTTCTGCAGTAACTTCCTATCGAGCTGGAATGGGACTTCCACAGCTACTGCACCCTTTTGGTAGCTTCAGTCTAGATGGAAATAACATTTTATTACCTCACTTATGCAAATAGCACAGAGCAGAGGGAACAAATGTTCATAGCTGGTTTAAAAAGACTCTTCTGTGGAGGGAAACACTGTATGATTGCAAAGTCAGCATCACAGCACCGCACTGCTTCACACGGGCTTCATTAGGTTGAGGTTTGCCTTACCTAAAGGCAAAACCAGGAGAGAGAAAATAAGCCCTACTCCCTCAGAAGAAACTTGTAATGACATCTAAAATTCCCACATAGGAAGCAAGACAAATGTAGTAGTGAAGGTTGATGATCAGCAATGCAGTTGAGATTGAAAGTAAGAGGCCATTTTGCACAAGAGAGGTAAATGTTTAATATCTCCATTGCTTCTTTCACCCATAACACCAACAGATTAACAAGGTTTCTGTGGCTGCATAATTTCTTTGTAGTTTTGCTCTTGGAAATAATTACACTAAATATTTCATGAGTGCCTTTGAAACTTGGTGGGGATTTTTAATTATTTTTTTTAAATAAAGAAAAAAACCTCACTATCCGATCTCAGACTGCAGCGGGATAATGAAGGTGCACAGATAATCAATAACCATTTGCAGTTCATTATTCAGCACATTTTGAGCTGGTATTATTTCTTCCCTGCTACCATTCTGCATCCCACATCCAGAATGATGTAGCATTTTTAAACCATCAGATCTTATTGCTTTCACAAATCCTCCTTAGCACTAACCACAACATGGAGCCCCCAGCCCCTAATGACACCTACGTAATTCACAGGTTTTCAGGGTGTTTTCAGCAAAGTGGATTACAAGCTGGGGCAGAGGAGGCCAAACTGAACCACACACCAGGCTGCTGAAGTTTCTTCTTTGGTCTGGATACAAATCGCTGGGTGATTTCTGTTAACTACCCCTCAGCTTTTTTAGACACCTGAAACAGAAACTTTACCCTTCTTTAAGTCACTTCAACTGTCCCTAGCTCAAGGGTGGTGGGACAGGTAACTCCACGCTCCTGCCTGCGAAGCCACTGTGGTTTTGGGCCTAGTGATGAGGTCAGACCCTTCGCTTCGCCCTGGGGTCACTGCCACACCTCCATAAAACTTGGGACCTTTGCAAGTTTTTCCAGGACCTGTGGTAACATCTTGTAGGAAGAAGAAACACCACTGCATTGCTAGTGGCAGGGGCTGAACAGAGTAGTGGCGGTTCTGACCGAGGACAGAAACATTTCCACATGCTGCTGGAAGAGGAGACACCAGTCAGTCACATGAGGATTAGATCAGGAGCCTTCTGGAAGGAGAGTCCAACTTTCTAGGCTAATATCAGCCTCTGCAGAGAATACACATCTGTAAAACAGCCAAAGCTGAAGTGGTTTTAAGGCTCTAAGGAGAGCAGCTTGGCCTAAGAACTCTACAAATGGTTCATCGAACCATTAAGACCCAAGACTGGCCCAAGCAGCCTCATCCCAACACTGGAAGAGTTATTTTTCCATTACGCATCCAGGAATGACACATATCCCAGCGTATTTCCCACAGAGTTTATATAATGACAGAGACAATTCCTGGTGCTAATTCTCCCCCTGACAGCGTGGTGATTCATGGCTGGAGCGTTGCTGGCTGCCAACTGTTTTCCTACTCTACTGCCCAGCCATCCCCACGGGTGACAAGCCCAGGACCAATGCCATCATGCTGGAAGCTGCTGCTTGGTGAGATGAGAAGCCCTGAAGCAAGATGAAGGCTTGAAGTTCCATTTTTACTTCTCTGCACCAGGTTAAAGGCCCCTTTGCAGCCAGCGGGGTGTCTCATGCCTCTTCCAAACCAGGATGCAATGGATGGTTTAGGCAATGAGAAACCCCAGGGATACTGCCAAGCATTAATCCACATCCCCAGCTCCCACCTCCCCTAAGGAAACCCAACACCCTCCCACACACTCCCCCCCCAAAAAAAAACCAGCCACGAGGGACATACTGTGATCACTTAAAATATACCTGGAAACTGAATCCAGGATCTGGGGAAGACAAAGGCACATGGATGAATCCATCAGACCACACTCATCTTCCAAGAAAGAGCACAGCCAGAGCAGCTACCACGCAGGGATGGTTCTCTAACACAATCAAAGCCTGACAATCCCAGAGTGGAGTTATATCGGAATCTGCCAGAGACAGCAGCATCCCCACTGTAACCCCCAAACCTCCATAAGACATTGACTTGGTAGTTTAGCCAGAAATTTGGGTTTAAAGAACCCACCAAACAACCCCCCATGCACTATTTATTGGTTTGGGGGTTCTGTTTGGTTTTGTATTGGGGTTTTTTTAAATAACCAAGTTTTCACAGCACGGAAATGGAAGGGGACAGTCTGTTTATAGATTGAAGACGTATTTTGCAGTTAGAGGCTGGACAGATAAAAGACACAAAATGTAGGATGCCCGGATGTACAGTATTGTAAGGGAAAATACACGTCAAATTACATTTATACCTTCCATACAAGCAAACTCTAGAAGTTAAATTTAAGAAGTATCCATGACTGGTACCTGCAAAGTTTTTAAAGTGTCATTCAAAAACAACCCAGAGCCACAAACAAGAGAAGCCCCACACACAGTTTCACCTTCTTGCTATTTTTACGTTTTTTTATTCACCTCTTCAATTCCTTCTCTGAACATACCAACCGCCTTCTCAACGGCCCTGATGCCTCCCCGCTGCCGCAGCCATCCATCTTCTCATGTCCCACAACACAGAGAAACCTTCACAAACCTCAAGGCAGAGGACACCTACAGCAAAGTCAAAATCAATCACGCTACAACACCCAGGTGCCGCGGCAGACTCAGACTAGAGGGGACTGGTTACACAGTGGAGTTGACATTGTCACTCCCAGGAGGGAAACCAGCCACACCTCTGTATATTTATCTTCTGCACAAGCTTTTCTGAACACGAAGTGTGGCATGTTTCTATACAATGCTCACAAGCCCTTCTAACTCAAGCCCAGGGCCAGCTGCACAGTCTTCCATTCATTTGCTTTTCTGGACATGCAATTCAACAGCTGTTTCCATCATGTCACAGAATCGTTGTGAAGCAAAATGGGCGATAGAGAAAGCAAATGGCACCATGAAAGGAACAGAAGCACCTCCAGCCAGCCTGGACACCCTCAGCTAGAAACCTGCAAGTCTCATCAGGGCAATAATAAATGAATTGGCTGCAAACCAAGGACAGGAGCAGGGCGGGAGAGGACACAAGCAGGTACTAGCAAGAAAAGAGGAAACTACTACTGAACTGAGCCACCCAACCTGAGTAAGCACACACAGAGCAGTGGCTGCTCCAGACCTACAAGAGCAGTCGTGACTGCCCGGTGCCCGCTGTACTTCTTGCAGCCATCTCACAGCGCTTGAAGGATGCATCAAGGCCCTGGCCTCAGCAGCCAGGGCAGCTATCATTATCCCTTATTTATGAGCAAATTGAGGTGCAGAGAGAAAAGTGATCTGGTCCAACAACCAAGAGAGGATTAGCAACGGAGCAGGTTCAGGAGTTTCTGGGCACAGCTTTCGCTACATAATCATATATTCTTTTTAACAGAGGAGGGAGTGGAGGAGCTCAATTAAATTAAGTTACCCTGATAACAAGCTCAATTTTCCAAGAAAAAAACGCAGAAGAAAGTTTTTTCTTCTTACTGACTGCCTTTGGAGCTGTTAGTAATTTCTGCAGAAAATAAACTCCTACAACTGATGACAGTTAATAAATTTCTCCAAGAACCCAAAGATTCTCTGTGCACACCCCACCCGACCCCCCCTAGGATGCTGGCATGCCCTTTTCCCGCAGGGAAGCACCCAGAAGCTTCAAGAACTTTCCTGCTTTGTTTAAGTTTGGGTAGATCCAGCTTTGCTTGATGCCCTAACCCGAATAAAGACTAGCAGTGCTGCCCAGGTCACCTGCCATAACGTGTGGCTTCATTGCTGCCACAACCCAAAACTCACCCCTCCCTCTTCCGCGAGGGCTTCAGATCTGACTGTTTCTGTAAGTGACAAGGAAAAAAAGCTAGTCGAGATCAAAAAGATGCTCAAACCCTCACTGGAAGCAGTATCTCTGAACTCTGTGCAAGTAATATGTTCTGAGATGCAATTAAGTTGTGCTCCAAACCCAACAGTGGCATTAATACCTCAGGAATGACAAACCAAACTAACTTTACAGCTGTCAAATGCACAAGACAAAATTCTGAAGCCATTCTTTTGGCTATTTTGACCTTTTTTGCTGCTGAACCCCTCCCACAGCCTCCCCCCACTGCCACTGGCTTCAAAAAGTCAAGATCTGGCTTTGCTCAGACTCCTCTTCAGGAAACAATTCTCTTTCCTACAGAGTTTTTGGGTGTAGAAAAGCATTCGACAGCCACAGACCACATACTGTGGTTTCAGCCCCAAAAGACAAACTGAGAGCTTTCCCAAGGGTGAATTTCTCATGTTCCTTGAGGACTTGTGTGGAATTCTGTGTGGTTTTATTCCTCATGGTAAATTAAATTGGATTTCAACTGTCTCCTCCAACTCCAAATTAAACTTCGCAAGTCAGAGCATCTTATGACAAGGGGTCATTCTGTGCACACGGGGCAAAAGCAAGCAATTTAACAAGGATCAAAACAAAAGAAGCAAAATCTGTTTCCTGACCTCCAAGGCTCATTCGAATAAACTTTTCTCCTCTGTTCCCCACCAACTATCCAAACTGTATCTGGACTGCTCTTGTTTTGAAGACACTGCACAAGAAAGTGTCACAAAATTGAGTCCGCAAAGGGTTATGGCACAAAATTTTCTCTTCTCATTAGATGTGCCATAGGATGGAAACCTTGTTCCAGCCTGACAACAGCTGAGGAAGCAAAGCACAGAACAGAAAATGTCAAACCCTATCAGTTCACATCGTAGGGACAGCTCCGAAGGCCTTGATTGAGTGGTGCAATTTCCTGTCCTAGCTTCACAATTCTCACTACAGTCTGGCCAGTTGTTTCACACCTTGTGAATTTCTCCATCTTCACCGCTGCGGCTTCAACTCTCAGCTATCAGATGGCAGGAGTGCCGCAAAGCCTTCGTGAGAGGTGTACGTGCCCTTCATCAAAAGGCGTGACAGCTGTATTTATATCGGATATAAATGTGCTTTGTAAACAGAGACCTGACTCAGGATTCTGGATTTTCTTAGATGGCAACATCAAGAGCACATGTGTGTGTTGGTTCATAAAGGACAGCACTGGACTGGCCTGATGATGGCAGAAGATGCCACTGTTCTCACCTGCTGTGAGAGTGGTGGGATCTAAAAACCTCAGAACTGGCAGGAAGGGTTAAAAAAAAAAAAAAAAAAAAAAAAATTCACCAAAAGCTGGAGGTTTTGGCATTACCAGAAAGCATAACAGCACCAGAGGGCTTGAACATCTCTGCTTTGGTCCCAAGAGGGCATGAAAAAATGGATCATTATTCTAAGTAATAAAAGTTACCTGCATCCTACAGGTAACACAAGTGTCCAAGGGACAGTGAAGTTTGGACAGTTCAGCCAAAATTCACAGCAAATGCTGGCTTACACTCAAACCAGAAACCTGCCTCTGAACTGAAAATACTATCCAAGTTCTCACACCAGGCACCAAACCCTGCTTTCTCATCTCATTTCTACTTTGCTCTTCACTGCCAATTTCAAACACTATGACAAAAGAGCCAACCCATTAGCCTTGTTCTTAGAAGTCTTAAGCTCTTATATGTGAAGTTGGTATTATCAACAGAGCCCATAAATTACAGCTGAAGTACATAAAGGAAGCAGTCATGACATAGCCCAAATTCAATTTGCATCGGGTTGCTACAGTCAAAAAAGTGTTTTTCAAAATTTTAATTAATTTTTAAAAGAATGGATTAGAGGGGCTTCTCAATTAATAGACTACTTCAAGGAGACAGGCTAGAGAGGGTTGTCCATTTTATTAATATAGCAGTTTAGCAGCTATTCAACATCTAATAACTTCTCATTAAAAGTCAACCCTCCTCTTTTCCAGCAGATTAGCTACCCATTTGTCAGACACAATACAACTTCATTAGCCTAAAAGTTCAAGTCCTGCTTTTGCACAGAGTTGCTTTTATTTTGCTTCCATCAGTAAGCTAAAATCCTGAATGACAGCAAAGTCCAGAAGTCAGGAACAGGGTGTTAGCCCACCATGAGCCCTGGGTGGTATTTCAGTGTCACCCACTGAATCACTACAAGAGCCAGGCAGGAAAATCCAGGGTCTACCTACACAACACTGCCCAAACCCACAAGGGAAAGCCTTGTCCACGAGCCTCGTCTGGAAGAGCGCATAAATGAAGCATTTTCCCAACACCTTTCCACAGAATCACTAGGTTGGAAAAGACCTTTGAGATCATTGAGTCCAACCATATCTGTCCTCTACTAAACCATATTCCTGAGCACATTATCTACCCGTCTGTTAAACACACCCAGGGTCAGTGACTCAGCCCACTCCCCAGGCAGCCTGTTCCAGTGCTCGATAACTCGAACTTTTTCCTAATGTCGAACCTGAACCTGCCCTGGCACAGCTGGAGGCCATCCGCCTTGTCCCATCTCTTGGGTGAAGAGACCAACACCCATCTCTCTACAACCTCCTTTCAGGTAATTGTAGGCAGCGATAATGTCCCCTCTCAGCCCCCTCTTCTCCAGGCTTTCCACCCAAGTACTACCCAATGGTACTTCACAGCCTGCCTGGAACTGGAGGGTGTTGTTGAAATAAGGACATACAACTATTTCCACTTTTGCCAGGAGGTTCAGTTCTTACTACAACCTTGACATTTCAGATCAAGCACGGTTTTCGCACATGTGATGCACAAGCAGACACGTTATTCTGGGTGGCTGTTATAAGCAGGATGGATACTGTCAACCAATGATGAGGCTCCAGAGACCTCTGAGCACAGCCAGCTGACCATGACATAATTGCTACTGGACAGCAAGGACAAGCCCTGGGGTTGGACACCAGCACCACAGAGCCCTCATCACCTCTAAAGAAATCTAGACCTAGATGCCTAAAGAACAGAGACAGAAGGCATGTGTTTAGCAGAGAAAAGCCCCTGTGAGGGCAATAAATAAATAAATAAATAAATAAATACAACCAGAAAAGCCCTGTGACTCCAGGAGGGAAGACCGAGCACTACCAAGAGGAGAGGCAGGCACCACATGAGAGCGGTATGGCAGCAGCCCCGTGCTCGGTGTCTGGCCTCATTACTGTGACCTCAGACCTCAGCGCAGAAGGACTCTATTCGTGTGGATTTTACTGCGGGATCAGAGCTCTAGGAAGTCCATATAAAAAGATAACAGAAACTGAAAGAGGTTACAGCTAAGGCTAATACCACCCAAAAGCTAAAGCAAACAAAAACATTCCAGGCTATCAGCTTTATCTGCAAAGACTATTCAAGCTACTCTTAGGAGCCTACCAGCCATACGCACAGGGTTTAATAAAAAGGGACACCTTTCCCCCAGCTCCTGCTGCTGCAATTTTAAGGAACAAATCCAGACACCAGCAGAAGGGGAAGTTCAGAATATATACAGCATTGGTTTCCAAGAGAATATTTATCATGTCACGTGAGACCAACATTTTTAGCCAACTTGGCAGAAAATAGACAAGCTGCAAAGCTCCCCTAAAAATACCAGGGATGATAATGACAAGAAAGAAAAGCAAAGCATAAGCAACGGCAGCACTAACAATCCATACTTTTAGTGACACCCTGGTAACAATTCTTCTTCCCTTATTTTTCTTTCACATGCACCACTCCAAGATTGCCCCAGTTGCTCAGGCATGCAGTTTATTTGTTCAGTTTTGTGTCATGCAATTAAGATGCAAGCCAAGTTCATTCCAGACTGATGCCTTATGGCTTCATCTGTGTGATTTACTAATATATTTATCCCTCTCCACCTCTCTTCAGCACAGCACTTACCAAGTTTTCAAATTCTGGAAGTCAACCACACCCCAACAAATTTGTAATACTCCCAGAGCAGGGCACCAAGCCGTACAATGAAGAAATCCTCGTGAGAGACTGGGGGGGCGCAGGGGAGGAGGAGGAAGGGGGTAAGACAAACTGCTATTGTGCATCATCAGCTCCATGGTCCATCATATTTGATGCAGTGTCCAAGAGCTGTGCAACGGGCGCTTTAAAGGATGCCATAACTCTCACAAGCCGTTAGCTGTATCACACCCGCCCATGCATGAAGCCTCTCCAAACCCCAACCTGCTAGAGACAGGGTCGTATCTCAACATAACAAGTGATAGAAAACTCTGTTTCCTACCAGAAGCAAGAATACTGTCCAAGGCAGCTAGAAGGAAAGGGAATCTGAGCACCATCATTTGGGAACCAAAGACTTTTGAATCTGAGGGAAGACCACCAGGTGACCCAGCCTGACAGCTCCCCACATCAGGGCAGCTGGCCAATGTCTCTGACTTGTATTGGAGGCAATTCCTCACAAAAACAAAGCAAGGAGGAGTAGAAAGAGGTAATTTGGAATTGTGCTTCTTGGGATGGTGTGAGGTTAAAGTGAGAGGTCCTTAACCACTCTCTTTGTTGCTTTCCCCACCCCGAGTGATAAGCACTCCATGCCACAACCTGTCTCTCCTGCTGATGTATTCCACTTCTTCAGTATTACTTCTCAGTGCAGTTATACAGACAAACAAAAACCAAAAACAAACAAAAACGGAGAGAAACCACACACAAAACTAATAAAAATGGCATCAACAATTATGAAGATCCAGGACCTGATCCTCTCTGTTCAGCCACTACAACAGAAGTTTTTGTCAAGAACCAGCCACCTTCCTCAGGACAGAGCTATTCAGCTTCAGCATTTTAAATAAACTTGATAAAGATCAAAAGAATCCAAAATCTAGTAAAAAGCTTAACAGCTTAGCCTTAGGCTAGAGGTGGAGAGGTGAGTTGTTGGCTGACTGGCCGGAGAGGGGCCACATGTGGGCGAGATGCCTCCTTGGCCAGGTGTTGGTGACAGTGGCTCAAGCAGCTCCTGCTCCAGTGATGAGTAACCGTGGGGCTCACAGGAGTCAACAGTTGTAAAAGAAAACTTATTTTTGTCAGCAAAATCATCAAGGGTGACTCACAACACGCTCGGGGAGCCTCACTGATGAGTTTCATTGTTAAACAGTCACTTTTCACCCCTAATTTTCAAAAATACCCTGAGTGACAACAACGACAATAGAGCATAATAGCCATAATTAGCTAATGGGAGAGAAAACTTCCAAGTTCCAAACTAACCAGGACTGCTTCTTCTAAAAATGCATCAGAAATGAATGCAGTTGATCCCAGTTGATCATTGAAATCAGAAGAGAAAAATTGGCCATTCCCTTCTGCAGAGTCAGCAACAAGATTCCAATAGCCCAGTCAGGAGGAAGAACAGGAGCAAGGGCTGCTCAGAGGGGCTGACTTCAAGGATGACTTGCCACTAAACCCATTAGCAGCACCTCCCACTTATAAAATACGTATGTCTAACTGTATCAGAAGGAAGCAAATCATCACCTTAAGCACAGGTTAATGTATTATTTTATTTTTTTTTTCCAGCAGGGCTAAAGAGTGAAAAAAGACAACTGAAAGCTTTGAGAACAACTTGCCAACTACCCAATGGCTCAATATATACATTTTGGAAAGTTTTCCATCCAATACTTTACACAATAAACCACTCAAAGCCATTGAAAGCACCAGCAACACAGAGAACTTCCTCTGTTGACTTGGTCAATGCAAAGAGCAGAGCAGAAATGCAGACTTGTTAAGCTAGAGGTCACATTTAGGACAACCATTACTGGTTCTTAAAGTACCAAAGTTGGCTGGAATCTTTATTTAGGGCTAAAGTCCAGTAGCTTTCCTCTAAATAAGGGACAACATGGAAACTATTCTCCTTGTGGAGTTTATTTTGAGCTGAAAATATTTTCCAGATTCATGCTGTCAGGCAGGATTGTAACCACATTGTGTTACAGAATAATGACCGAATTTTGGAAGCCTGTCACAGGGGAAAGTAGAGAAAGCAACATTTTCCTCTCTACACTGTTTGTTCCTGCAAAAGTTTTACACTTCCAAAATAAGGCCATGTGCTCCTTTAGAACAAAAGGACCCAAATAAACAGAGCACAGCTATCTACCCCATCCATCATCCCAGGCAAGGGGAGATAATCAGATTAGCCAGTTATAAACGGACCATATCTGAAGGAGAAGGAAGTCATTTTCTCATATTCCTCTCCCGGGCAATTGCCCCAGAGATTTTAAAAACAACAGTGTCGGCCTTCCAAACACTTCCCAGCACTAAGCTTCTCTGGGATTTAGGGGCAAATTCCTTCAGTCTCTCTGAAAGTCCCAGGTTAGCTCGTTACATTTACTGGAGAAAACTGTTTGCTAAAGTGATGTGGTAAAAGCATGCATTAATACCTCTACTTTTATCCACACCTCCATCAATGTTCTCAAAGAACATTCTTGTGAATTGCTACAGAAACCCTGCTGGGAGATGCTCTTCCACCCTCTTCACCCATCTTCCACCCAGAGCAGCAGACCAAAGGCAATGGGAGCATCCAGGAAGAAAGCTAATGAGCACGAGGAGCTTAAAGATCCCACTCTAAAGAACAGAGTGAACTGCAAAACATGGTCTTTGCACCTAAGCAGTCTCCGAAATCCCACCATGGCCCTTTATTTATAGTTTGAGGTACTCCAGATCAATGCTTAACTTGTCACTCAAAGTCCTACTCGGTGCAGGAGGGGATTAGTTCCCTAAATGCATTCATTATACACCTTTAGAGTTTGGTCCTTACACCCAAAGATGCTTACTGTGCTGCTGTCCATACTCAGTGGTTCTTTGGGAACAGGTCCCTAAGCTGGCGTGGCAGATGAGCACACACCAAGTTATGGTAACACCAAGCACGACCCCTCACAGCTCTTCAGCTGTGCAGGTGATGGACAGTATTTCCAGATTAAAAGCCTTGTTTGACTCGGAACCATCAGCTAGACAAGACCACACACACCGCTTTTTTGGGGCGTGATTGGCAAGTTGCTGGTTTGCTGAAAAGATGCCTCATTTTTCCCCCTAAGAGACCACATTAATCCTGTATGCAGAGCTACAGTCTCTCTGCTGCCCAGGCTGGTGTTCTCAGTGATGAGAAGTACTGGAAAAGCGAGTGCTTTGATTCACACTAAGGGCAGCTGAAAGAAATGTCA
Organism: Porphyrio hochstetteri; assembly: GCA_020800305.1. Classification (NCBI taxonomy): domain Eukaryota; kingdom Metazoa; phylum Chordata; class Aves; order Gruiformes; family Rallidae; genus Porphyrio; species Porphyrio hochstetteri. The sequence continues at coordinate 11,556,220 of CM036922.1, forward strand.
GCAGTTTTTATTTTAAAAGGCGTGTAGCTTTGTGCACGGCGCTTGGAACACTCCCAGCCCCTTAGATGTTTTAATAGTACCAGTTCTTCTGAAAAAGGTGGCAGATACAAACCTTGCACTCAATAAAAGTGTCAGCCACAGAAGCCCCTCTCCTGCTCCACTTCCCAGACCAGCAGTGCCGGCCCTGGGACCGCTCCTGATGAGCATCCCACACCCAAGAGACTGGTGATGTAAGGTCCATCCTCAACCTGCCCAGCAATATCAGCTTCTATAGCTTTATAGATCAATCTCCTCAACTCCAGGGGATAGAGAAGACATCTCTTGGGTTGCCATTTCTGTAACTGGCACCCCTAGTTAGTGTCAAACACCCTCTGCCCCCTTCCCGCAGCACGATGCAGGTACAAAATTAGCACAAGCTAAGGAATACAGAGAGCAACTGTGCTGCAGTCATGAGGGTTACTACCTACCACCCAAACCCATGACATTTCCATAGAAACCACTGCGTGAAAGAGAAAAGCCTCAAAAAGCTGACAAGATAAGACACTCACATGGTGAAAGAAGTAATTCTGGAGGAGAAAATATACAGGTGCAGAATCTTCCCCAGGTCTCCAACAGTTCAGGCATTTGGAGGAAACACTGCTAACACCAAACTGATGCCAAGAAAACTCTTCTTCAGTCCCTCAGGTCGCCTGAGGGGAACAGCCATGCTTTCCCTGCTGTGATATTTCAGAAGACAAACTTGTTGGGCATTATAAGCAACTTTCTTCCTCATTACTTATGGGGTTGTTCTTGTTACTGTCCCTAAACAGAAAAGAACTTTCTTAACCTTATCTGAGATTGGGGAAAGCCTTCCAGAACATACATTTTCCTCATTAGCAGTATCAATTAAGCAAATAAATACTGGAATAAGACAAGCAATTGATTCTTTTGGTCAAAACAAGCTCCCTGTAGAGGAAAAAAAACCCACCCAACAAAACATGACATTACTATCAAGAGCACATTTTCAGCTGTAAGCTGATAGCCACCCCCAGCAGGAAAGTAAATTTCATCACACACTCACCTACTCTAGGTGGTTTTGTGTCACATCAAAGAGAAAAAAACCCAAGAACAACAAACAACCAAGAACACCATAAGCGATGGGGTTTAAATAATTTGGGATGTTCTGCTCTTGTTCTAGAAAACTAGTCGTATTCCAGTGCTTGGCTTTGCTGGGAGAGATGCAAACGTGCACGGAAGAAGGTTGTTTTGTTAGAAACTGAATCATTCAGTGAGATGCCTGCTGCATCTCCAAACCCTTTCCAGATAGAGGAATAACAGCCCCAGCACGCCTGGCAGTAAGCTCAATTGACTACACACTTACAGCACCTTTCTGCAAAAGCCAGAAATAGAAGCCAAGCCAAATTCCAGGAGGTTTGGAAGCCAATCTGGACACACACACTTTTCAAAAAGGTCAGAGACGTTTGGTTCAGGCTCATTAACTCAAAGAGCAGCAAATTTTAGCATGACCGTCACCAGGGCTGTACAACAATCCCCAAGACAAACACCATCTTCACGCAACGCAAAGCAAACTTGCTTACCGTGGCACAACACGCAGCTGCCTGCAGTACTGACAGAGAAGCTGCTCTGCTCAAACAGCCCGCTTCAAATCGACATCGCTTGCTGCGGGCACACACATGCACTCACATCACGCGCGAGTTCCACTGAGCGGCTCACGCCACCGAAAGCTTTGCTGCTCCCTCTGCTCGGCTCATACAAGCCTCCAAATCACACCAGTCGTCAAATGGGGAGCTACACAAGCAAGAATGTGATGTGTGCATCTTACTCTCCTATTATGGTTGTGATGCTATGAGCTGACCGCCCCTGTTTCTCCCTTTGGTAAGCCAAAGCTTTAGCACTAGCATCTTTCAGAGACAGCACATGACTGTTCTGCTTAGGAAAAAAAACAACAAACAAACAACAAAACCTCCAAACCAACCCAACAAACAAAAAAAAACAAACAAAAACCCCCCAGCATGATTGCTTTTTGAGTCTTGTAAAATACTTTAGCCTGATGGATGTGCTTTTTTCTGCAATTAATTTCTAAATATATACTTTACCTGCCAACTTCAGCAAAAGCAGAGCTCAAGACACTAATGAGTCGATACATTAAACAGTTGAGCTTGTTAGATCTTTTACAGCTACTTAATAATGAGTTCTGGTGACTGCTGCCTGTGTACACTTATTATTGTAACAGAGTCCTCAAAACCTAAAATCTGTGTAATAGCATAACCTTTCCTTTCAGCTGCATAGAAATGCCATCCTCCAATCAATATCATTAGCAAGAAACTAAAAAAAGATCAGCAGAAGCTATAAAATACAGTAAATTACATTCTGAGAACAGCTCTACTGCCACCATATTTTATAGAAATCCTATTTAAAATTCACACGTAGGAACAAGTAGATATACATGAAAAAGCAAATCTGGACAGAAGACAGAGCAGATATGTTGCGTTCTCTGACAAGGAGGATAATAAAAGCAGAGTGGTAGAGTAGAATCTGACCTTTAAGGGTCAGTCACATTTTCCATGTGCTGTTAAACATCTCTTGCAAAAGTGGGAGGGGGGGAAGAATCAATTCATAAAGAAACCCGTCAGTGTTTACATGAAGTAACCAGCAAGAAATTATTCTTTTACAAGTCAGAGCAAACCTCCCATTACTTATCCGGACAAGAAAGAAGTTTAGAGTCACTCTGCTGATATTTTGGCATTTAAAGGTTTTACACATCTCTCAGAGTTTGAGCCTCTGAAAACAGGCACTTCCATTGCACAGAATAACACACATTCCTCCCTCCCCAAGTACAGAGGCACCGAAGGGCACAGCAGCTGAGTTCACAGAGCACGAGAAGAGCATAAGCATTTCTTTAGCCAATAAAAACAACATTCAAAACAAAGCTACAAATATAAACTCAACCTGGACCGTGAGCCTGCTGCCTCGGGAACAAGCTGTTTGTCCTTCAGCTCTGCATACCTTCCTGAACAAGAAGTCAGGAAAAGATGCTGATCCGTGGAATCCAAGTTGCTGCCACCTTATTAACCTGGAATAAGGAGCCACAGGCTTAACACTTCAGAGCCCCCACCCCTTCATCATTTCCAGCCAGTGAGAAATCCAGCATTTATTAAGAATATCTGCTCATTAGCATTCCACATTAAACAAAAACAAACAGGTCCAAAATTTAGATAAGCTTAGTACAGCTAAGAAAAAAAAAAAGCAAGCCCCACTGCTTTTTTTGGTTCCTCGTTTCACAAAATCTTGGAACATCTGCGGGAACTGCCTCACCAAATATATCCCAGGGCATACTTACTATTTATTCTCAGGCTAATCCCAAACCAGCACCCTTTGCCAGAGCTGGCTGAGAAGATGACCCTGTGGCCGCCCACCTCCAGGCTGCATTCCCAAGCAGGGCACCAAGGCTGTGGGTCCTGTGCAAGGCACCGATCACTGGCCGTCCTCCTCTACACACGCTGCTGATCTCACCTACAGCAAAGATTCCCTTCCTTTGGCTTTTCTGGACTGAGGCTACTTTCAATCAGACTCCAGAAGATGAAAGGAAAGGAGATACAGAAGGATGGTTAGAAGTAGACGTAATTAGGATGCCGGAAACCAAATCAAAACGAAGATACAGGTTTTAAGGAGTCGACCTCTCTTAATCTCAGTCTGAGGGATAATAAAAAATGTTTCTATTTTAATTATGATCTTTGATGAAATAAAACCAGTATTTGGTGCAGGAAAAAAAAAAAAAAAAAGGAACTGAGCAAGCAAGCAGTATTTCCATGTATTTCCATTTCCTTAGCTGTGCCAGGCAAGATTACTTCCACCACGCATTTCCACACACGATTCAAGAGTCAGAAGCATCCCTAATTTGCACTGAAAAGAGGGATTTGAGACACTGTAGCCAGGTGACGCTCCCCAAGCAGAACAAATACAGCAGTACTGAAATTCTCTTGGAAAACTTAGGGATTTAGCATTGGTTTTTTCCAGGGATTTTTGTTCAGTGGTACGCTTCATTCTTTTTACCTTTCTGCCAGCTTCTCTAGAAGAAAACAAAACAAGCTTCTATGACTAATCCTCAGCTTTGCCAGCTGACAAAAACCACTGCATTACCACACCACGTTTAAAATAAAAAGAAAATTACAATTTCTCTTTAAGGGAGGGGAAAACACAAAGCACACTAGTCCTCTGCCTTCCCCCCTCATCTCCAAGGCATCTCCCTGCACCAACATCCTTCCTAACCCAGTGCTGGTGCTGCTCCCCTGGCTTCAGGGAACCCTGTACTGTACGGTGATGCACACTGACCAGGCAGAAAAACCACGTTAAGGCAGAAAGAGAACTGTCTCTCTGCGATACAGGAACTGCTGTGAGAAGTTGCCATGGAGAAAAGGGAACTGCTGAAGTGTCTTGAGGTACACGGTGCCGAGAGACATTACGGCAAAGCCAGAGGGAATATAGAAGCAAATGGATTTAAGTGCTCCCACAAACCTGAAGCTTCCAGACAAGAAATTACCAGTAATTACTAATAATGTAATTTTCATGCAGCACTCATCAGCATGAACCAGTTCTGTCCTCACAACAAAGAGGAACAACAAAAGCCACAAACAGTTACCAAATTAGCTTATTAAGAACTCTGGGATTTTTTGAACCTTCATAACCATCAAAATTGGTCTGAATGCGCAAACATGATTACAATAAAAAGGCCCAGATATCTTCTGGACACAGCAGCATCAGATATATCATCGTACTGCAGAAAGCACGCACCAAGGAAGCTCTCTTTCAAGGGAACAAGGGCTGCTCCCCCGGAGTCGTTACCCATCCCGATACGCTGCTCCTCTGTGGGAAGAACTGCTGTATGGGAGGACTTTGGGAAGCTGTTTCTCCAGTTTCAGTCATGCTCCTCTTTAGAGTATATGCTTACCAAACAGCAGAGGTAGCTAAGCAGACTGTCCAGACTGCAGCTCATGCAGAAAAACCTCAAAGCACCAAAAAAGCCCCAAACAGCAGTTAAGATATGCTAACTGAAAACCCAAAGACTACAGCTAACTTTCCTCCTCTGTCTGGCCCTACTTCCCAAAGGACAGTCCCACACAGCAGAAAGCCCAACCACTGTCAGACACTCTCCATTAAGATCCCAGCACAGACAACACTGCCCACAGGCCAAAGTGGCTCCATCTGTCCAGCAGAATTTGTGTCTATTAAAAGGTCAACCTCTAGGATGAAAAGGTCACGAGGTCCCCACTGATGGTGCCGTGAAGAAGTCATAATCGCTTTATCAGCAAGCTGGAGCAAGTCCTGAAGAGACAAGAGGTGCAGCAGGGCAGTGGAAGGCTTTGCCCAGTGCTGTAGAGCCCTTCCCAATGTCTGACACCAGGAGCTGGGCCATCAGGAATGCAGAAAAGCCCTTTGGAGGCTTCTGTCCCCTGCCACCACGAGCCATGGCCAGACCAGGCCATGGCTCATTCCAGAGACACTTTTAGCACGAAGAAGAAGAAATGAGAGCACCCACTCACTGGATGTATTACTGCACCCCCTCAGCTTCCAGAACTTCAAACTCTATAATGACACGGTTCCTGGAAGAGCACTTCTAACCCAATTAGAGGACATCTCGTGAGCACACCCTTGGCAGCAAGATGACCATGATGTGGAGAGACTCCTGACTGCATGATCCAGGCCCTCTGTAATTCAGTTAAATGCCACTTTCAGCAGAGGTGAGAGGCAGGTGTGTTAGATGCAGCTCACTTCTAAGTTTATGTTTTGTGGTTGGGTTTGGGGGATTTTTTCAGTGTTTTTGGTGGGTTTTGGTGGTGTGGTGGTTTGGTGGTTGTTTTTCTTTTTTGCTTTCTCTTCCCCACCTCCCTGTTCCCCTTAGTTTTTAAGTAGCAAAACAAATTGCTCTTCTTTCTCCTTTACCAATATCAGTTGTGCTGCTGAGAAAGCCCATGCACCAGAGTAATACTCAACTCAATGAACAATTAAGCATGGACTCAGTTTTTGTTGAGTAAGAAGGCCAGAGGCTCAAAGAAGCTTCATCCCACACTAACCAGGCCTGGCATTGCCCAGACACGCTTGCTTACAGAATTTTTATGCAGTGGAAGAAGAGATTTTCCACAGCAACAAATGCTTTATACAGTTGTCCAAACTAAACCACTCATTTGACAGTAGATTCAGCCCATCTTTGGATTCATTCATGCTCTGAAACGTGCCCTTAAAAGGAGGGTTGGTTGTCCATTTGCATTAAGCAAAGCTGTGTGAAACTGTTTGTTTCCGATGGAACAGGGAGAGACAGACATCGGGAGGAAGCAAGCTGTGTCTGAAGAGCAGAATTTCTGGCAGATGGGTCAAGAGCAGCAGCTGTGCTCACAGAAAACACACACATCTTTACATACTTCGGGTTGCCATTTGGAAAACATCACGAGAGAGTTTACAGCAAGGGGAAAAGGGACAGTTTCTGACAATAGATTCTGTTCTGTTCAGGATACTGTTCTCCAGAACCTTTCCAGTGGGTGCTGCAGATGGATATCTCATTGGGCAGGGAAAAGGTCAACACTAATAATGACAAGTTCATGACAGCACCAGAAATGCCGTGTAGAAACATACAGCTTTACTACAGTGTGAACGCGACGTGCATGAGAACAACTCCCACTTGCTCCAGTCCAAGCTGAGCCACTGCTGTTCCAAACCAGGCTTCAATTTCCTTGGCAGTGCTCTAACTCCTTGGGTCCATCAGGAGCATGTTTCTCTTCTCCCTGGGAGAGGGTGGGATTTACCTACATAACATGCAAGGGATGCAAAAAAACCCACAAAAAAGTGAGGTGCTTTGGCCTACGCCCTTGATGCGAAGCCGGCAGCTAGCACAGGGATGAGCAAGGAAGACTCAACCTGAGCAGCCAGAGCCCAACAAAACTGAAGGAGTCCGTGCTTAATATGCAAACAACCAAGTTTTACAGGGCTCATTACAGACCACTTTCTGCAGCAAAGCAGAAAAGCAGCTCCAGAGATTCTCTGTGAGCCAGCCAGGCCAGCTCGGTAAGCGAAGGGCTGCTGCTGAATTTTCTAAACCGTGTCACGGAAAGAGCTACAGATGCCTTATCATACTGAAATGCTACAGAGATAACATACAGGTGTTAGCTGCCTCCTGGAAACACAGCTCAGGGTGCTTTTATGCTTATTCTGCATTGAAACCAGTGTATCAAATCTTTTATGCTCACAGAAGTTCCAGGCACCCAGTGGAAAATGAGAGCATCAACGTTACCACCGCATGCTTCGAACTGCCCTGGCCTCAGCAGGCTCTCCAGCCCTTCTTTCAAGTGGCTAATCTTCCCCAGGAAGGACCAGGGAGATCCAGGAATTGTTACAAGCAGAAGGTAATGAGTTTACCAAATCCCTTATGCTAGTTATGCTTAAAGCGCTGCCCCAAACACACTACACGGTAACTGTAATTAAAGAAGCCACAACACTGTGCTTCCAGGATCGGGAAGCACTTCAAGAAGCTTTTGTCTTGCAACCACGTAGGTGCAGCTCTGCCCTCTTTCCTCCTGGTAAGGATGGGGAGGCTGCACTCCATTTTCAGAGGAGCACTACATAGGTTAACAAGCACTCCTGTTTTCTCCCTTACAGCTCAGGGATACAGCGGAACACGAAGCGTGATGTGAACATCTGGTTCAGGGAACACACACACGGGAGGGCTGCAATAAGAGGAGGAAGAGTATTAGAGATAATCATGTCAAAGACAGAGCCAGTCCTAAGAGCCTTTTGCAAGTGAGTGCAGCAAGGATTACTCCTGAAAAAAAGCCTGTTGTAGAGAAGAAAGGAGGGCAGCAGAAGCGTAACTCAGACAGCAACACAATTATAAAAGAAAATAAATCATCACTCTATTGCAGGTGCCCTCAGCATCATTTCAAAAGATTACCCAACTGAAAGCACCTCTTCAGCCTGGTAAGATCAGCAGGATTCAGGTGGAGATCAACTCTGAGTGCCTGACTGAACTTAATTCTGCGTGGCAAGTCCTGTAACAAAAATACGCTCTTACCCTTGCCAGGGCCAGCAAGCAAAGGGCTGACAAGCGGGAAAGCTGTTCACTTCATCTCATATTCAACAGGGTCGTCTCTTCTCCATTGTTATTCTGAGGACTCGGTCCTTCAACTATTTGCTATTTATGCACATTGTTCACCTGAGCACCCCTCACACTTGTAAGCATTCACAAGCCTTCAGATAAGACCTGCTCTATTCATAAATAGCAGGGCTCAAACAGAGAAAGATCCTGCCATTAGTCACAGCTATTGAGAGAAGGGAAATTAGCAGGTAGGGACAGCGCCAGAGCATGCGTGTTACATAGTTAAATCATTTCTTCAAAGCTTCACTGGGGTTTTTTTATGGTTTGGGGGATTTCTTTGGGGATTATTTTAGTTGATTTTTTTTTTTATTTGGAAGGCTGCAGTTGCAAAGGAAAGATTCTTACCTAAAATCATCAGGCAGCTGTTATTGCCACAGCAGGAGAGGAAGAAGTAGGGAGAGGCTGAATACCATGTAATTAATATCCAAGCTTACTGAGGAACAACAAGAAAGCATGGCTAAAAGGAGGAGAAAAATCAAACTAAGAAAAAAACCCCCTCCACACCAGACAATTAAACCCCAGACACAGACAGCAGAGTTTAGATACTTCATGTATTCTCCAAGAGGCAGATCGCCCAGAACAAAGTACCCACGGATGAGGAGGGACTCATGATGTGCTCACACGGAGGAGCAAAGCCCATTTCACTCTGCACTGCTGCGTGCCTGAAGAGAAACGGGAAGGGGCTCATGCTTCCTTGATACCCTGGTCCTGGCTAAAGGCTGGAAAACACATGGCTCCTGCTAATAAATTCCTTAATTTATTAGGAGAACTTCTCATCACACACACACAAAAAGCTATACCCACTGGAAACACTTAGGGAACACACCAACAAATAAATACAAGGACAACTCAAAAAAATTTTTGTTTTTATCTTCTTAATTCCTTACCTTATCAGCTAAACTATTAAGTAGCATTTTTTTCTTCTGTTTTTTCCTCTCCCTGTAACTGGCACACTGCATTACTGCTCCACTCCTGTTTCAAGGATTTCCCCCCACCTCCCCTCAAAGTCTAAGCATTAACCTGCTACTTTAAGCCCCAAATCTACAAGAACACACACAGACAGACTGCCTTCCTGAACTTGAGGCTACAAATACAGGTAGCTAGCAGAGTCCTGTTTTGTGCTGCTCCAGTAGAAAAACCAAGAGTGAAAACCAAACACCAAGCCTCCAGAGAAACCATTTTTTTTTTTTGCTCCACCAACCACTTCGACCAAAAACAGCTTCTCCCAACCAGGCTTTGGCAATCCCCCACTCTCTTCTTTTCCACAAAGCAAGCTGATCCACCTGCAGCATTATACCACACTGCAGACACTTCTCTTCCCAAAGCGCCTACTCTCAGTTTTCATCCTTCGCTGTACACGGACACGATAACCTCTCTTCAGGCTAAAAACCTCATAAAACAGTTACAGGTTGAAGAACATGCAGGAACAGCAAAATAGAACTAGCATTTCTGACATTATTGTGCTGGTGAGTCATCAATTAATTCTTTATTGTCAGCTCCTATAAAGGCCAAGATCTTCAAAGGCAGCTGAGGCCAATGGACCCTCCACCGAGGCAGCAGACAGGCTTGGGCCCAGACGCACAGAGCCAGAAAAGCCTTTTCCCCCCTTTAACCGTTAACTGCCAAGAAAAGCAGGACAGGATCAGAGAGGAACTTGAAGTGACAACATCCTTCCCTCCAGCCTCTCTTCCAACTACGAGCTCCACAACGAGACACTCGCTACACAAACTCCAACAGTATTTCAGCCAAGCCCGACCCTGACAGTCAACTCTGCCCCTCTGGGGAAGCGGCTCCTCCATCATGAAAACCCAGGGTGTAGTTTCTCTCCCTAGCAGAGTGCTCCCCAGTGCAGTTTTACTCCAAATTCAGCAAACAACCTTTCATCACTCAGCCAGAAGCCCTTCGCCACAGGTGGTGGGCCTAAGAGAGGCCTGGATCCCAAGTAACAACAGCAGCAGATCAAAAAAGCACCGTCACACTGACATGGCATGACAGAGGCAATACAAAATGCAGCTTGCTTCAAGCCGAGGCAGAAGTGGTTCAGGGGATTTGTTTGCATAGTTTGCCCTTCATTAAGATCCTGTTGGTTGAGATGCAGAGGGGGAAATCAAGGATGTATTTGTATTTAATGGCAGGGACCACATAGTCATTTGCGGTCTCTATACCCAAGTGTCAGATATATGGCTTGTATTGAACGCATGCTTTATTTCCTTTATTCTTACTTCCCAGTTTTTCTTTCCTGTGGTGTCCTTCCTACACTTCTGCTTTCTCCCCTACTATGAGCTCTGCTTGAGCAAAGCTTTGCAGAACAGAAAAATGTATCCCCTGCTGAAACCAGCCAGATCAGACTCTTTTCTCTAAAGGAAACAACGTTTAAATATAATAGTAATCTCCCACAACTCAGAACTAGGAAAGCTGGCAATCGACAATGTTAAAAAACCCAAGATCAGCAGGAACCAAGAGTCAAGTTTCTTACCCCTAAAAACAGTTTCCACACACCCCCACTGCCTTGCAAATTTAGATGAGCTAAATAAGAACCACCACGAGGGGAAGGGGAAGGGAGCTTGTTCGGTGGCCAACATTGCTTTCTCCAAGTGGGATCAGAGGTAAAGCGTTCAGGAGTCCCATTAAAAAAGCAGCAGCCTTTTGATGTTAGTGCAGCTTAATGCTCTTGGAAAACAGGGCTCGAGTATGCCAGTGATCCCGCTATTGGAAAATGGTGTTGCCGGTAGTTAAATGCTTGTGGCTCTATGAAAATTCAAGTTACAGGATTGGTTTTGAGCTATAAAACCCTCACACTGAGCAGCTTGAGTTTCCCTTTGCTAATTATCAAAAAACCAATGTTGGCAAGGAGTATTACATGCTTATCCAATGGATTCAATAAAAAATTGCTCATTTGTGCACATTCTGAAAGGGCAATCCCTTCTGCCTCGCCTTTCTTTCACTGTTTTATTTAAATACATTAATATTTTAATCTTCTAAAAGCACAAGCAATTTCTCTCCTCTTTAAAAATAAATAAGGTGGGGAATGGGATCATTTTTAGACAGCAGTATCTAAAGAAACATTTTAACATAGATACAGGCCTGTTTCAGTACCCTTAAAGCATACAGAAGGTCAATCCAAAGTCGCAAGGGACTGGCAATTTTGGATGCCCAAACTGACACCGTGCTTTAAATCAAGCAGAGTTTTTAAAAGATAAGCTTGCAGCCACCTACTCTTCTACTGAAAAAATAGAAGAGCAAACAGACTTCCATCACTTCAGAGAAATGTTTCCTTCCGTGTTTTACAATAAAAAAGGTTAATAATAATAAATAATAATAATAAAGAGACAGAAGGAGACAGACAGACATCTGGGTTATGTTCTAAATGTAATCAGAAGCCTAACAACAGGACAGAATAATGTCAAACAAATTACAAGCAATGTGTTTTCATTCACAGGGTGACAAGTCAACAGGCAGACAGTTAATTTTAAGACTGATTATCCACCAACTCCTTAAATAAAACAAACACACTCACATACACATAAAGCAACAGGGAGTCCAAACACACCATCGATTTCCCTTTGGGCAAGGCCAAGCATCTCAGTTGTAGCTGAGAAATAAGAAGCGTGAGTATTTTAGGGTGGTTGGTTTGTTTTACAGGCAGCTGTCGCTCCTTTCTGGGTGCCCAAGCCAAGCTGCCTTGGACTCCAGTCTTGGAGCTGCTGAGCACCCTCAGTACTTGCTAAGCACTGACACAAGCACGTATTAGTGCATATACAAAATGATGGTACAGAGCACAGCTCCCACTCCCAGTCCTGCCTGAGGCGATAACCTTTGGGAGGAAAAGCTAAAGACCTTTGTTGAGGATGCTTTGGAGACCAGCACCTTCACACTGCATCAGATGACTCCTTCCACGTCCTTCAGGACCCCTGGGTACCAAAGCGTGGGACTTGCTGGCTGAGAACTGTGAGCTCCTCATCAAAGCAGCTGTCAAACCAGGCAGAGATTGGGGAAACAAGACTTCTCTGCTAAGTGAGACAGCTCTGCCAAAAAGGCTTTTCAGAGTAGACCAAGCCTCAAAGTGTTGCCTGTAAGAAACTACAGCAGCTAGAAAACTAATGCAGGTACAGAACACTCCACAATATCCCCCACCCTGAACTTTAAGGTCCCACTGGAGGACAGTTCAGTAGCATGTAAAGGCACCTTAAGACAGCTGACAGCAATCCGTGGGCAAACCGGGGCTGTGTTCTCACAGGAAACAGTGACTCTCCTTCTCACCATGGCCAGGCAGCTCCTGTCGACAGCAGGTTTCCCAACATGGAGCAGCACCCTTGTTCCAAGGGACACATTCTGCTTCCCACATCAGCACTGCGCAGACCAATTTACAGAAAACCTTAACTTTCCACTTCTGAGGCCATTTAAAAAACAAACAAAAAACCTCCACAAAAATTTTAATCTACCAAGTAGCGGGGGGGGGGAAGATGTGCAGCCCAGGGAGAGAGCAGTTGCAGAGGGCAGGTCTTCTTTTTCTCAAAGCAATAAGAACTACCTATTTGTTTGAATGATGGTGGCTTCACAGGAACACCGGTGCAGAGCCAAAAGACGACAGCTATGACGTAAATAGAGGGGAAAAGCAAACAGCCTCAGTGCAAAGCGTTAAGGCAGCAATGGGACATGATGGTGGAGAGGCCAGGCTGCAAGGAGAAACAATGCAGCAAGACAGAATGACAGATGAAAAAAGAAAGGTTACGAAAGCAGAACAGACTAGAAAGACACTTATAAGATAATAATCCTTGCCTGTGTTTCTAATTATATCTGTAATACTTAAAGATGAAAGGGTTTTAGAAGGCAAATTTACCTTTTGTCCTCTGTGCCATTTTCTGTTGGCGTTTGCTCCAAATGCCTGAAGACAAATGGTTGATTTCAGTATCCACTAAGGTGTGCATGTAACCAGGGTGAAACACTTCCTAGGAAACTCTGCAAGGGGCAGACCTGAACCTGCTACAAACCTGGCTCTGGGGCAGGGACAAGCTGGGCAGCCCCCTCAAACCTGCCAGTGGAAATGGAGATCCAGCAACACCACCATGGTAACTGCAGGCACCATCCAGTGAAGATTTTAGTGAACCAGAAAACCATGGAACAGCACCGGAGTGCAAGTTAGACATCAAATCCTTTGCATAAATAAATACACACACAGTGTAGGGTGGGCTATGCTGAGGGCTGGTGAGACCAGCTGGAGCAACAGCAGCTCAAGTGAACCATGCCTGGGCAGAAGCAGCCAGAGCAGGGAAGTTGTTGTGTTCAATTTCTCTGGACTCTTCAACCAGCTCCTTAGAGCTTCACTTTAATTGATTAATGCATCTACAAGCTTATAGCGGTGAAAAACTTCATTTAAATTAGATCTCTGAAACATAAGGTAGCCCAAACTACCCAAATTTGAAACAAAGAGGAAATAATAGGTGTTAGATTAACCAAGTAAAGATGTATCAATTTTAATTGTAGAGCTATTCAGAGTAGAGTACTCCAGAGAGGAAAAAGTACTTAGCCTACCTCCTTGGGAGTAGTAGTGCTTAGGTTTAATCAGGAGTGTTGTCACTCTACAGAGACGTAGCGCTCCGAGAATTTTAATGCCATATGCCAGACTTCAAGAAGTAAACCCAAATTTCAGAACACCAAAGCCTGTAACAAACAGTCAATCAGGACAAACATCATAACTGGAATTATTTTAAGTTTGGAAATACACAAAACATCATGAAAACTGCAGCAGCACTACCAGTGCACTCCGAGAATTAATGTTGCCATCTGACAGGGAGGGCAACATCTCAGCACTCACTATCTGCTGCATGATTCAAGAGCCTGGCACAGTCACTGACACCCGAATCTCTCTGCTAATTAGTATCTTCTACCCAGAAATAGGGGGAAGGGAAAGACTTTTGGAAAAGAAAAATTACACCAGAGATGTTGTTACAACAGTTCAGAATATTTCCAGTAATGCTGCTTCAGATGCTGCAGTGAGAGATTGTACCCAACAGCTTTCGGAAACAAGGTGGTAATGTTTATCATCATCACCTTCCCCAGCTCAGTATGCTGAAAGAACACAGAGGGAAAAAACCAGAAACACACAGTCTTAGTGGAATAGCTAAGTGTATGGGGGGAAAGTCATCTGGTTTGGGGGGGTTTTGTTGCCTTTTTTTAAAATTACTGATAATGGAATCAAACCAGAAAAAGAGCACAGCCAGCTTTTGGAAGCCATGATAGACCGTGTTCCACAGCAAAGACAAACACACTTTGCAAAAGGACAAGACTGCTCAACATATCGAGCAGACATTCTTGAGATCTCTAAAATTCTCTTTCTGAGTGTCAGCTGAAGAGGCTGAAGCCCGGACTTGGCACAAACAACACGGCGCAAGACTCAGATACCCCACGCTGCAAGTCATGAAGGCCACCATCCTCCCAGTCCGACTGCACAGGGAGGTCGGGTACGCCAAGAATACATCTGTTCCTGAGAAGGGCTCTTTCACCGGTCATTTCTTAACCAAAAGGTTAAGAGCGAAGGGCTTCTCCTGTCTATAGAAACAGCCAGGAGCCAAAGCCCAACCTGCAGACAAACGAGAGCCAGTTTGAAGGCCATATGAAAATGCCGTGGCCAGAGGCAACCGGCAGCACTGCCGATGGGGCCCCAAACCAGCCAGCCACTTCCCACAGCTGCTGTAAAACCCATCAGTGCTCCCATGCTGCACTCACAAGTATTTTAAGCAATCAGCTTTAGAGAAACGCTAATAAGTAAGGTTCGTTCCTCCCTCCTTGTAACAGTACAACTTGTACTTAACCTTCCTGTCACTACAGAAATATTCCATTTAAGAAGGCAGCACAGCATCAATTTAACAACCGAGCAAACAATACCTTCACATTGCTGTGCCTGTTAACCTTTGATTTACAACCACGTTTTTGTCAGTTTTGTTTTTTAAATTAAGATGCTTATATCCTGCGGGGTAACAAAGTTCACTCTATTAAATTAACGTCTGCTATAAATAACACACTACCGGAGAGTCAAAGAACATTTGCAAAGCCCTAAAAACAGGTGACTGAGCACTGAACAGTCCTTCTCTAAATAATTTAAAAGATAAAAAGATAATAAACATCTGAAAACTAAACTCTTTCTTTGCACACATTCTTGGTGTAGGAATAGTCAGCTCCAGATAGTCTGCTTTGTGGTTGCTGTCAAGAGAGACCTGAGCAAGACAGCGCAGGCTCTGTGCTGCAGCAGGACCAGCTGATGTGGAAAGCAAAGGCTTCCAGGGATGGACAAACTGTAGACCCCATGCCTAAGCTAGAACATTCACTCATCTCCCAAAGCAATTTTCATTAATAAAAAGCTTCTGAGACCAGTCTCTTCCCTGGCCCCAGAGGAAGCTTTACACAAGTCTCCTGAAGACCAATCCTCTTGGTTTTTTTATTTGTTTAAAGATGGGAAACTCCAGCTGAGTGATTTCTTATGCTCTCTGGGTATGGGTAACAGGAGAAAGCAGTCAGCAGACCATATGGCACTGGCTTCCCCACCAACGGCAGCAGTATGTGCTTGGTGTAAAGGTTATGGGGTTTTTATTTACATGCATCCATGGAGCTCTCAGCTATCATGTTCAAGTACCCACTGTCACTTCTGCATCATCTTAAAAAGGCAGAGGAAATAAAAGGCATAAATTATTTTCTAAAACAAGCACTTTTTGTTTTGTGCCGATGTCTTTGGTGAAGGAATATAAAACACATTTGCAACAAGAGCTCAGATTGCTGCTTTAGACTCTAATGGCTTCATAACAGTAATTAAGGCTTCTTCCTGACTTCATAACTATGCCATAATGCATTTATCAAAAGAACATTACCACAATGGACGCATTCACTCTTTCTGCAATATTTCGACAGCTCCCTTTGGACACTATCAGTAAATAAAATCTTATGTGGTCCAATTAAAGAAAGCATAAATCCAAATCATTTCTTTGCAGCTATCATCTTTAGAACGCGCTGCTCCGTCAAATTTTTAAATGGAAAAATGGGTAAGTGCTTTGAATACAGTAAAAAACTTCCTCCCCAGAACAACTCCGGGATGCAGAGCCTTTCTTAAGAGCCACAGGAAGGAAGGAAGGAAGGAGAGGAGCGTAACTCAGGAGCATTGTTTTTATCACAGGAGGAAGAGAGGTTTTGACAGCAGAGAGACTATTGTCAAGTGCATTTGGACTCACGTCAAGCCTCTGCCTTGACAAATTGGACTGGGAGTCCTTTCACAGTGCAAGTGCACCAGAGAACACAACATGCAATGCAGAGCCATTTCTCCGCTTCAATGAAAAGCAGAAGGGAATTACAGAGCTCTTCCCCCTCCTCCCATCCAATTGCCTCCAACAGCCTGCAACAAGCATAGCACAGCGGCGCTCCGCGGGGACAGGCTTACAGATGTGAGCATCCTCCCACCAGTCCCTTACCCACGCAAACCCCACTATTTTCTTGCGAGGAATACAAATTGCTGCTGCCAGCTGAGCTCCAGGAGGAGCAGCACACGTGTGAGGCACACACTGTGTAATAACTGCTACTGAAAGTGCAAATGCAAGTGGGTGAATATTGGCATGAACCGTGCTGAGCGTAGCTAAAATTAGGGCCAGCGATACGGAAAATCCACAGCATCCTCTGCACCTGGGTAGCTCAACACACTTCAGCTCAAACTCGATTTAACCAGAGGGATGGTGAAAGGGGGAAGATGCAAAATACACACAGCCTTCCCCAGCAGTTTTTCCACCAAACGAGGTTTTGCATTCACCATCCTGCAGCAAGAGCTTAAAAAAAATCTTCAGGGTGGAGATCGCTGAGAATTAATTACCCTTACCTGGAGCACATAAAAGATGATTTAAAACCAAACGGGTCCTTTGTTCTAGAAAGGACCCTCAAGCTTTGCCATACTCTGCTTTTGCCATGCACTTCTCCCTCCTCTCTGAACTGCTAGCGTGGGAAAGCCTGGCAGCTTGTTTAACTACAGGATTATTGGCATTAGGTCGGTACTCGAGTCAGAAGTAACAAAACCCTGTTCACGTAAGGGAGGCAGAGTGCTTAGCATCCCGTACCAGTTAATCCACGTTGTTTACTCCCTTGGTGTGAAAGGTTTTACACTGATGAGTTCCGACTGCTCCTTAGTACAGGGAGAACTGAGGGCAGTAACCAGATCAGGACTCTTTACAGCATAATTCTGCCCACCACCCGCCCCTCCCCCTCTGCCCCGGACAACCCCCATTATAGTATCCTTTGCAAATGAAAAAAAAAAATTTTTTTTAAAAATCACAGAATTTCTTTATCAGAGAGAGGGGCAAAGCAGCCAAGCAGTGTGCAAAGGAGCTCTTGGGTTTCTGATGCTTGGTTGCGGGGCTGGGGAGGGGCATGGGGGAGGTAAGATTTGCTGAGAAATGTTCTAGAAACCCTGAGGGCGAAAGGAGGGTACTAGAATTGGCTACAGTAAATGAAAAGCATAATTCAAATGCTGACATGTACTTCACCAAGCTGTTCTTTAAGCTACATGGGAAGGAGCGGCACCAATTTCCATTTAAAGAAGAAAAGAGAAGGGGGGAAAAAAAGCGTTAGGTACAGTATTATCCAGGGACTGTTCCCAAGGCCACTGTCCAAAACAGACTGCCAAGCTTTCATTCAACAAAGTACTGCTACAACAAAATTGCCTCCTGGGTGCTAATGGGCTTTTAGTTATAAACAGCCTCTTTAAATAACGGGGGTGGTGGTGGTGTAAAAACGCTTATCAAGGAATTTTCCACACATTTCCTTCAATAAATCTTTTCTCCATTCAATGCTTCCCAACAGGAGCTGATCTACCAACTATCATCACCAGTAATTCTCTCTCACTAGAGGGAAGTAAAATAAAAAATTCAGACCATAAAAATCTCTCTTTTATCTTAGGAGAAAGTTGTTCTGAACCTTCATGCTGCCCAGCTGATGTCTGGGCATGCTGACGTGCCCCCCTCTTTCTCCATTAATTTCCTGCAGAGGAAGAACAGAACAAGTGCTGACCGTGTAAGGTGCATCCAGAGACTCAAGGTAAATCATACTCATTTAGTTTTATTTATAGCAACAACTATTTTATTTATTTGATTTTATTCACACCAAGAAGAAAAGGTCCAAGGGCTGCTGACAAAAGCATCCCAACAGGACAGCTGGGTAAGCTGCCATCACACTGTGCCAGGTATTCCCCTTCTCAACCACCCACTATCGGTGTGTGCCAGAAAAACAAAACAAAAGATGAAAAAGGAAAGATTCCCCTCTAATTTCCCAAGAGCTCTCGACAGTTTCTACCTGCTTGGTTTGCTCTCTGCCAGCTCCAGATTTCTTGGCCGGTGCCCTACTGCAGGGAACGTCTCTCTTTGGGGCAGCCAACTTGCTTTCTAGCTGAGTCAGAGCAGAGGGACAGGCGGCAGAAACCCAGGAGAGGTACTGGTGATGCCGCACACCTAACAGACTCCTACCCAGAGCTCAAAACTACTGGAAGCATCCTTGATTTCCACGTTTTCTCATGTCAGAGACTAGAGAGGCCATGCCAGCTCTCCCCAGGGCTGCTCACACGTTTCAAGTCCAGGCAGTGACAGAGTAGGACAGCACATCACACACCTCAGCGCTGCATTCGCAGCAGGGTAAGCCCACACCAGCACCCAAAGCTTCCCAGCTGTAAAAACCCCATTGTGAGAAGTCCAAGAGAACAAGTGCTGCCCAAACCACCGTCCCCTTTGCAGGGTTCCTCCATCATGCTCCTCAACAGGGAACATCAGGTCAAAGCGATCTAGAGAGAAGCAGCTTGAACTAAGCTGGACTGGTCAAATCAGCCTCCACGGGGAACAGGGCAGCAGCTCTGGGGTTGGGCAAGAGCTGCTAAAGCCATGACCACGATACATTTTCCTCAAGCAAAGCCCAGCCAGAGAAACAGGCTGCTTGTGTCCTCCAAATGCATAAGCTTATTCCTTACAAAAAGTTTACATAGACTGAAGGAGCTAACACTAATGATAAAATTTTATTACTTCCTACACCCAGTCCTCAAGGGAGACCCAGTAAAGCTTTGCCGGCAGCCACAGCAAGAAGGATTGTGCTGCACCCCATCTGAAAGGGGGAAAAAACCCTCCTGCTGTCAATCAAAAGCATCAGATAGTCAGGATATATTCAGCCCTGAATCAGAAAAGACAAAAAAAACCCAGACCTTGATCCATTCTTGTAAGCTGGTCACACCCTTAAGCTCTCCAGAGAAGTTTAACAGCTTGTAAAACCCTCATGATTCATTCCAAAAGAAACCACAGTCTGTGCAGCAGCCACAGATGTGTAAGGCTGCACGGGGAGGGAGGGATGCCTCAAGAAACTGGACTTCGAGGGGATACGTAAGGAGTACTAATACATGGCAAGGTCCAGCTACAAACACAAAAGAAGGGAAAACAGAAGAGTTTCTGCCCCATACCCACAAGACACTTTATGCAGAGAAAAGCACACTGCCTTTATTTATACAGAAATTTTCCCTCGAGCGGGCATTATCAGCCCAAAATTATACCCATTATCAGCCATTATCATACCCATTATCAGCCCAAAAACAACAGGGCACAGGAGACTACATTAACGAACAGCACGAGCAGGAAATACAAAGATGTGGGGCAAGATTTCAAGCACAAATGGCTCAGGCACTCTTGTATTTTACAGATGGTTATTCACCAGGCCTTTATACTTCATATATCAAATTATATCTGAATTGGTACAGTCATCCCAATTCAAGAAACCATCACACATCTTTTCCCTTCAAAAAGGGAAATAAATATCTGTAAAGCAGTTTGCATCAGAGAATCTCAAAGTCCTTCCCTGGCACTTTGCCTCATAAAACCACCCAGGCAGCCAGCTGCTCACCCTAGACACGGCCTTCATAGGCACAGAGAAGTTAAGTATTTCGACCATAATGGCTTGGGCAGTTGCACAGCCAAATCTCAAATCTACACCTCCTCCCTTGAGAAGCACCTCACTGAGCCAATTACACATGTCACTACTCTTAATGAGTGGGATTTTATAAGCTTCTATTTTTCTAGTGCTTTCCTTGTCATCATAAACATCCCAGTGTTTGCTCACAAGTTGTTCTATTACAAACAAATAGGCTGCCACTCCACAGCAGTGGAATTTGCAGCAGAAAAATCATCAGGAGAACAGCACTGTCTCGCCAGCCACCTGCACCACCTCCCCCTTTAACTCAAACCCGGAGGCATGTTGCAATTAGATTATTCCAACTAAATAAAGTTATTTTCCCCTCTTCCAAGACATAAACCAAACACGTTATTATGGCCATAGTCACCATGATTTAATAATTTAAATAAAAGGAGCACACAATGATAGGAACATAGTAAGTACCACAGCACTTCATTATGCCTGGAACCAGTATTTATGATCCCCGAAACGAAAGATGGTCTTGAAAATTATATGTCCAAATGCATCACTTTAAAATTACAACTTCATCATCTACCGTTCAGCACAGAGCTTTAAAAAACACAGATTGTCTTTTGGGTTTTTCCAGGGTGAAGAAAAGCTCTGAGGGATAATAAATCATTTAATGCATCGGTGGAAGCAGCATACTTACGGAACGAGATTTGCAATGCAAAAAGTGAATCACGAAGCATCACCTTCACACTTCACCCTTCCTCATGCATTGCTATTGACTGTCTCTCCAGCTCGCCCACTGCCGCCTACAGCGGGTCAATGACAGGGACAGTCACCCATTTCTCCATCATCCACCTGCAGGTTCATCGAGCTCTGAGCTATGCAAGGAATGAGCTGAAACACAAGCCAGTTCCCCAAGATCTGCAAGTGCTTTGAAAGCTGTACAGAAAAGTTAATCTGGTGAAAATGCTTTGGACACGTAGCCACAGCCCATATACAGTTCTTCGCCAAGTCTGAGGACAATATGTTATTAACTAAAGTTTAATTATATCCACAAACATACATTTCTAGCTGAGGCATACAACCATGTGTCTCCATAGAATTGTTTGTTCCTCTAGTGGTCCCATTAAGAAATTAGTTTTGTGTTCACTTTCATAGTCCAGAACACACATTTATCTGGTATTAAATTTGCTCCTGTTTTGTTTCCACAGGAATTTTACTGGTTCCATATTAATTAAATTATGTCAGAAACAGACACCACTTCACAAAGGACCCTCTAATCAGTGGCTAATAAGGGCGGGCTGCAATACAGCATTTATATAACATCAGTAAGATTATTTTCAGAAGACAAAGCACGGCTTCAAAGAACAAGCTATTGTCTCCCCACCAATCAAGTGTGGAAGTTAACTAGATCTTAATTAGTACATTCACAATGCCTTGCATTGGGTGAAATCGATTTCCAACAAGTATCGTAGAAAGAAGAATCTGGTGGCTTGGAACATCCAATTTTGCAGGAGGAACGAGTCAGCAGCAGACACCAAGGCAGGTCTCTAGTGCCAACCAACAAGCGCTACACAAGTTTCAGTGGGGAAACCTTCCCGCTCTTGAAGACCCAAGTACAAGAGTCACCTTGAAACGCTGCCCAGCCTCCCCAAGGCAACCCCGTGACCCAACTGCCACAGAAGCAATGCAACTGGCTCTGAATATTTTATCAAGTGCATCAACCGTATGCACAAGCAGGAGCCGTACACGCAAGCAAGAGCACACATTCCATCCTAATGGAAGAGGCAGAATTCAATTAATGACACCAATCTTTACAAGTCAGCAGAGACTGCAGAAATGGCTCATTCGGGAAATTTTTCTTTCTGAAAGCTTTCGTGCACTATAATAAAGCAAACTATTGCAAGCATTTATTTATTAATACAGAAAGATTTATTTATGAGAGATCTGCAATCAGCTTAAC
Source organism: Porphyrio hochstetteri (assembly GCA_020800305.1). Classification (NCBI taxonomy): domain Eukaryota; kingdom Metazoa; phylum Chordata; class Aves; order Gruiformes; family Rallidae; genus Porphyrio; species Porphyrio hochstetteri. The sequence continues at coordinate 11,578,245 of CM036922.1, forward strand.
CTCTGGAAGCACAGCTTGATGTAACTTAGCCCCTGGCCAGAGCTTCCCATCTGCTTTTACGTCGTCAGGAAGCAGTGCCCGTTATTAGCTCGGGGGTTAGTTGAGAATAGCCCAGGCGACACCTCAGCACTCGCTCCAGCTCAAGGCTGCCAAAACCAGCGGGCAGCCTGCAGTCACCCAAACCCCATTTTCATGCCGGCCTCCAATACAGTAAGAAGGAAATGGGCAGATCCCAGAGGCAAGGAGAGCTTGTAGGCTATACAGCCAGAGCATATATGAAGGCGCTTGTGGAAGGAGCTAGACAATCGCAGCTTGCCCTTAAATTAGCACGGCAGGCAGAATTGTGAAAGGCTGCTGGTGTAAGGCATGTTACCCAAACCCTGCCTTTCTTCAAGAGAAACGGCCGCTGTCAGATGGCCACAGCACAGAAGATGCAGCACCAGCACATTGACAAGCCTTTGCTAGGCAGAATACCTCCCAGAGCTACCAGCAACAGGAGGTTTGGCAACAATAAAGCCACTTGATTTAAAGCAACTGAACTATTAAGTCAACATACTTATTCATGATATCAACTAGCTCAGATTTAAAATAAAGGAAAGGGAATGGCACAGGGAGCTATTTGAATTCGTAAGAGGCAGTTATTAAGACAACACTAAGAAGTAGGGAATTTTTCCCAATGGTTTTGCTACATTCCTCTATCACGATCTCACAAAGCCCGAGTCGTCAATAAAAGGATATTTTCAATCTTCAAGGAAGCAGAGCCACATGCTATCTCCACACTGTCTGTTACATGAGACAAATCCAAACAAAACATTGCCCAGTTCCCAAGTATCGGGATCCCAGTCCTCTTCGGCTCGGCCTTTATCATCAGTAAACAGCCATGCTGATAACACTAAGACTAAGCACAGCTGTCTGGAGAGATGACAGGCACTGCACATGCCACAAAATTAAACACTGTCCTCATCAACACAGAACAAGCACAGATCTAAAAGCAAGGGTAGCTTTTCACCAACAGTAGCCTGGGATCATGAAACTGCTTCCTGACGTTCTACCTCTTGACCTTCCTGCCATCCTGTCCAGGGAATACGCCTCCATCCCTGAGCACGACCTGCAGAAAACAGCCACCAGCCCAGATGCGAGCACTACGCCGTCCCTCCAGCACAGTCAGAGTGCTGGGACAGTCCCCTCCAGGTTATTGTAAGTTCAGCTCTGCAGAGCAGTAGTGCTCTACTCACCACGACCTTGCAGAGGGACAGCCTCTGTGCCTGCTGCTTCTGGCTCCTCACACTGAAATCACTGGTACCAGGCCAAAACTGAGCATTCGTGTCATCAGAACACAGGGAAGAAGAAAACTGCTCATCACTGCCTCGGACATAAAACAGCAAAATCAATTACAACAGATAGCATTTTGCATACTAAGTATACACATACAAAACTTTGAGATGCTAATATCTGTCCTTGCTGCACCTCCCTCAGACCGTCTTCCCCAAGCCCCAGGGGAGCACAGCAGACATGAAACAAGAGGGAAATGGCTCAAGAAATTTGCTCCACCTGCAGAGGAAATGATCAGAAGGGAGAGGAAGCAATATTTTAAAAGTCCATCTGAAAGAACAGCATCAAAGAACTGCCTAAGAGACCTTACAGGAACAGTCAGCTGTGGTTGGTATCACAAGTCTCACAATACCTCTGCTAGGATTCAAGTGCTGCACCTTACCCAGGAGTCTCACGTATGGGTTGGAGTACTCTTGGGCACCCACCTCCAGCATTCACACAACTGTCACTCCACTGAACGCCTCCTCAGCTCCACAAACCACAAGGACACCCTTGGCTGCTGCCAACGTGGCCACAAAAGGGACAGGAGTGCTGATACAAACCTTAACAGGCAAGTACCTCACAGTGGGTGCTGGGGAGCCCCTAAGCCACTCAGACAGGAGCATCTCTGCCCACATCCTCCGCTTCCATTTCACACGATAGTTTCTCACCAGCACGGCTGCTGATTAAAGCTTCACTGACATCTGAAAACTCAAAGGCAAATAAAACCAGCCCTACGCTTCTTAATCTGATTCATGCTTTTTTAATGACTGGAGTTAGCATCACGTGGAAGGCATCTTTTGCAGGATACTACTTTGACCACTGCTGTTCATAAATATAAAAAGACTTGTTAATGCTCTGCTAAACTCCTCACAGATGTATTTATATCAGCACCCCTCTATTTTTTTCCAACAATAATCTAATTCATGTGCCTCTTATCTTAGCTATGCAACAGTGTGTTAAATCCAAGATCACAGCTCATTTAGATAAATGGAATTGGGTACATCCAGCGAGTCATTCCTGCTGTGACATTTCTACTACTGACAAGAGTTATTTCCAGGCCCAGCGTGGGCAGGGAACTGGGAAGGACTCGCACACTTCAGCACAGTCACTGCCCCTCACTGAGGATGCACGGGTACAGTCAAATTTTCACGAGGGACTTACCTGCATTTAGTCACACGTTAATAAGCATTCTGGCAGCATATCCCAGAAATAACCTTCACCACTTGTCTAGAAGCATAATCCATCAAAATAAACCTCAAAATAATAAAAAATAAGAGATTTCTATCGGCAGATTGTGTTCTGGCTATGTACAGATGAACTAGTAGACAAACTAGAGTCACTCATCAAGAGAACAGCTGAAATTAATTTCAAGGCTATTTTCAGACAGTTCTTTCATAAACACAAATAGCGCCGTCAAAGTTCCCCTTTCCTTGTTCTTTGCTACCTTCCAGGAGCTCTTAAGGACATACCTGGAGTATTGTGTCCAGTTCTGGGCTCCCTGGTATAAAAAAGACAGGGATCTCCTTGAGAGAGTCCAGAGAAGGGCTACAAAGATGAACAAACATCTCCTGTATGAGGAAAGGCTGAGTGAGCTGGGGCTGATCAGCCTGGAGAAAAGACGACTGAGGGGGGAACCTAATTAATGTTTATAAATATCTTAAGTATGGGATGCAGGGGGAATTGGCCAACCCCTTTTCAGTAGTCTGTGGAGATAGGACAAGGGGCAATGGCTGTAAACTGGAGCACAGGAAGTTCCGCACCAACATGCAGAAGAACTTTTACACAGTGAGGGTGACAGAGCCCTGGGACAGGCTGCCCAGGGAGGTGGTGGAGTCTCCTTCTCTGGAGATATTCAAGACTCATCTGGACACCTATCTGTGCAATATGTGCTAGGGAGCCTGCTTTGGCAGGGGGGTTGGACCTGATGATCTCTCGAGGTCCCTTCCAACCTTTACGATTCTGTGATTCTGTGACATAGCTGAACCTTATGGGCCTCCATAGGCTCTATGAGCACCCAGCAGAACCTGAGTACTTCGGAGGTGATGAGCTGACGTGAGCCTGTTGCTCTACAGCATAACAGTTAAATCATCCCGAATAAAATTTCCAATCATATAAATGGAAAGTTCTCCTTCAGCACTGAATGGTCGCCCTTTTCTTTAGGGCTCTATCCCCAAACTGCTTTCTAATCAGAACAAATACAGCATTTGCATTCTGCAGCCCACTATTTTTTTTCTTTTTTTAAATAAATGCAACTGCTGGGATGATGCAGATACAGCACAAAGGATTTTCTTTAGTACTCAGAGCATTCCTGATCTGCATATTGATTTCAGCTCATCATTCTTCATAAACAAAATGGATACACACAAGAGAGTCAATACATCTGCTGCGCATCTTTCTCTCCACTCACAGCCAGCAAATCTGTGCAGAGAGATTAACGCAAACTTCTGCAGAGCATACTGCCTCCCTGAGAATTGGTGCTTTTTGGACAGTTTCCACTTCACGCTGTAAAGCTGAAATACCATCAGAAGCGGTCACAACCATGCAGTCACACCCATCAAAACGCTTTTGGTGGTAGGGCTTGAATGAGGTTATCTCACTGATAACCTACATACACCCCAGGGACATCTCTGCAGCAACACTGATGTTGCAAAGGACATGCAGCAAAACTTGGCTGCAGCATGTAATTTCCCAGCATCTCCTCGAAGCGCTGTGCAAGGCACACTCTGCTCAGCCTTTGGAAAGGGAGCCGGGCTCCATTTAGAGGGATGTATGTGCTTTGTGTAAGCACATACATAACAGCATGCTCCTGCCTTCCTGAAAATCCTATTTTCAGTCAGAAAAACCCACAACTGATTATTAAGACAAGGTTCCCTATACCACAGAGCCCAGAAATTAGATCATTACTGCATCAGGGCCCTGCTACTCCACTAGGACCTATCAAAAGGTAGCCTGCTTCTGGAAAATAAACTCGATGGTCAGTCAAAAGGACGTACAAATCAGGAATTTTCAAACATTCTCTTACTCTGAATTCTCTCTCCAACTACCAAGCATTTATAGGATCTGGCACGCACATTCAACTCATGCTGCTAATCAGTCTGGTTGGAGACATGGTGGGGGCTCCACCTGAAGTCCTAAAATGGGCTGTCTTCAAATTAACAAAGTTTCACTTTTGGCCTCAGTGGAAATAGCATTCAGCCCTAAACAGGTCCACCCACAATGACACAGGAGAGCTTGAAATGCACAAAGGAAGACAATAAAGGAAAGAGAATCTCAAAGCAGGATAATTTCATCAGATAAGGGTGGATTCTAGGCAGCTAACGTCACCCTTATCCACACTACATCAAATATCTTTTGCTTGCAAAAGCCCTTAAGGCTGCAGAGTTTTCAGTTACCTCTTCTCCTCCTCTATTTCCACTAGCATTAACACCCTTCCTTAGAAGCCTCCTGCCAGCCGCTGCATGGTCTCTCTGCATATCATGAATGACATGCTCAGGTTTTCTGGCTTTTTCCACCGTTAGAAGGACATTTACCAGGTTAAGCCCAGATTTCTTTCCCTATTTTACCAGCAGAGTTTTGGATGACTAATCAAAAGACTGAATATATTTTAAAGATCGAATTCTCCCTTCACTATTTCTACTAATCAATGTCACTTTGACACTATCCTGGCTTTCAACTGCAAAAAGAAAAAAACTTTACAACTTAAATTCCTTTAAAATTAAACAAGCTCTCATAAGCAGACAAGAGAGCTATTTGCTCCACCTTTCCCTCTCTCAAGTTAGCTTCAGCTGTCACCAAAAACACAGTAAGCATTTTCCTTCGTGGGAACTATGTGTTCTTGCAGTTATAGTCAGTGGACCACAAGAGCCTGGCATGGAAAAAAGAACTATTTGATTTCTTGGCCTCACTGCAAAAGAACCTGTCTTAGCCAGATACATTATTACCACCAAGAATTCAGTTAAAGTAAAGATGCCCTAGGCAATAAATATTGGCTATAGCATCAGCGATCCAGCATTCGCCCACTACAGAGGTAGCTCTGGGGTTTCGACTGCTCTTTAGAAGGTGTTTCTTCCTGCGGCTATAAATAACTGTGAGCAAAAACACTTGAGTTGTAAGTTAGCATAAAGATTTTCAGAACCACTGTCCATGAAGCACTACCCCTATTTTAGCAATGGGAAGTAGTCAGCAGCTCCTGAGCGCCTTACACTTGTCTCGGTCTTCAGTTTGTTCAGATGTGCAAGCACATTTCAGCTTAATTCACAGACTGAGCACTTAAGTCAAGGCTGAATTTACTGTTTTCATCATGATTCGTACTGCTGCCTTTCATCTCTATTCCCTGTAATTCCTATTTCTGTGCCAAGTTACACAGAGGGCAATAAGGCCTGCAAAAGCAGCTGTACCTTAGACCTACCATGAGATACTGAGCCTGGGAGTGCCTCTTTACACCACGGAAGGGGCACCTGCCACCTTCAGATGGTTAATCCTGGCATGCCAACACTTGGCATCGCAGAGGACACTACCTCTGGGCAGCAGCGAGGAAAAAGTTCCAAAAGACAAAACGAAAGAGAGAAAACTGGTCCAAACCACTTTCCTCAAAACCTGCTGGAGGCAAGTTTCCACAGATCATTTCCACCATCCTTCAGCTTACGACATGCAGAGAAAATATCTCTGACAGCTACCAAGCAAGTCAGGTCTCCACCCAGATCTGCCTCTACTTTAAGTGGCCTTCTCTCCATTTCCATCACACTATTAAGGCATGGGAAGAGCAGCTCTGCAAGCACACGCCTTGCTGTCCCACCAGGAAGAGTCCTACCCCGTGTCCCAGGAACAGTGCAAGCGGGAGCGTTACTGAACACCATGGTGAACTGCACAGCATCTGCTCTAAGCTATGTTCAGGACAACCTTCTCTGCACAGCTTTTCCATGAGGGGTTGCTCATCGGGTCTTATTTTTAAAGAATCTGGGCCAAGTCATCCCTGCTGTAGCTTTAATGACGTCAATGAGCTACAGCAGGGGAGAAATTGGGCCGTTATTTTTTAAGTCCGTATGTCATGTGCCCATTAAAGGAAAAAAAAAATGCAAGAGATGATGAAGGAAGTAAAGAAAAGTTACTGCATCTAAAGACTATCCTGTGCAGAGATTACCATCTAGAGAATGAATGTTTCTCTTTTGTTCCTGCTGCCCGTTTATAAATATAACAGTTTATGGAAAAAGAAATACTTTTGTAATGTCAAGGTACAATGCAAGTTCTGTAGTGACAAATTATATTCACATTTTGTATCCTGTTTTGATAAAAAACACCAAAAAAATCTTTACAGCGAGAAAAGGCCTCTTCAAAGCTGATAGAAGCAACACAGTTGCCAGTAACTGTTAGCTTCTCCACTGTAAGCCAGTATTAATCATCCTCTGAATATCACCACCCAGTAGTAAAGTCCAACAGACCTTGTTCTCAGCTCATTTCTTAGTAAATCCAAAACAGGTCTATACCAACATCAAAAGCAAAAATCTGAAATAGAAGTTTACACCTAAGCAGCATTTTCTGTGAATATTCAAAGCCTCAAACACCAACAAGGAAAAGGACACAGCTGAGGAGAGCAAGCCTGCCAGATGTAGGACACCAGCCGTGAACAACAGCAGTAACAGCCACCGCAACACATCACGATCCTGCGCTGATTTGCAGAAGGCTGAACCGTATCGTTTATATCCAGCAAGCGTGAGTTTCACCCCTCCGCTGTGTCCCAGGCCATCAGGTACTGCTGTAGCAGTAAACCCCAGGCTTGCCAAACCACGAGAGGCATCACAGCCAGCAGGACTAAGGCCAGAATTTCCCAACTCCGTATTAAAAAGCCCACTTAACTGACATTTAAACATATGAGTAACCACATTCATGTGAACATAGGTAAAATTACTCACCGATAGAGAGTCACGCCAATTTGCCTTTAAAGCTAGACAGCAGATTTTGCAGAACCATCCAGGAACAGCACCAGATCACAGGAGCATGATGTTCAGGGCCACTACGTGGTAGATAACTTTTATCTCGAAGCTTAACGGAAGGTTCCTTTGAAGTCTTTGACCCTGTTTTTCCAAGCCTCAGCTTTAGTCAATGACTAAGTTTTGTTTGTAAAGGCCTTTCTTCCCTTTGCATTAATGAGATCTTTTTCCCACAATAAGCAAGAACAGTTTGGGGTTTTTTAAATTTTTATTTCTATTTCTCTCCTCCCTCCCAACCCCACCCCCCACCCTCATTCCAGCATTAGAATCGAAATAACTTGAGATGGAAAACGTGTGACCTCCCAAGCCTTTATTTACAGTATCACAAACCACAAGGGAAGGATCTGTCCAAGTTTTCCAGCTGGAATGGGAACAGCAGGGAGAAAACGTGCCCTCGTTTTTGCAGCCGTGATATTTAACACATCACAGGGGAGACGGATGGGGAGGAGGTATGAGAGTTAGAAGCGAGTAATGATGCCATGGAAATATTGGGTGAAGAGATCTCAGCCACACAGGTGATTACACTCTTCCTTCCCAGAAATAAATAGAGCTTTGTACATGCAAATGCAATTGCAAAACCAGTCTCACACATATTTAATGGGGTTACTGCTTGACTTCTATGTTATACAAAGTCGTGAAATAGAGAAGCCTTTTGGCTTCATCTGAATTTGTATGAAAGCTGTAACAATCTCTCTTCATGCCACCATCCCACAAATTACTACAACAAAGCCTTCATCAAAAACAAGAAGCCTAGAAGCAGCGGAACCTTCCTCAGATACTTACACAGCACAGACAAACACAAACAAATGAGTTTTAGATCTACAGCAAGTTACTTGCAGCAGGAAACTGTCAGTTAGTTTGTGGTTACGACCAAACCAGTGTCACAGCTCTTTCCTCCCAGTTAAATTTGTATGTCCAAAAAGTTCCTTGGGTCTGCTGTTTCTATTGTAAAAAGGGGAAAAAATCCAAAAGAAAAAAAAATTGTGTGCATTTTCCCCAGAAACATCATGCTGCCAGACTATAGTTTTTGAAAGGGAATCCTGTACGTTTCCAAACATGTGTCCTAGACTGTCAGGTCTAACTCTGACCCTCCCGCGATCCCATTCCTCCTCCCTTACCCATCAGCAGCTCCCCCTTCTCCCCGCCCAGCACTGCAACAAGCGCCATGCTAACCCACAGCCTCCACGCACCGAGACAGAGGAACGCCACAATTGTGCTGCTCCGCTCCCCTGTCGAACAGGGTTCCTCCCCTTACCAACACAAAAGCTCTCTGAAGTGTTATCACCTTCATCTAACTCACAGTTAAGCACCTTGCAATACAGTCTATGAAGGATCCAACATGAGAATAGATGTCCCTGCATTCAGCTGGTTTCCATACACTCACCCCTTACATGGGGGACTATTCTCAGGTCACACAGTAAGTCCCCTGGTAAGTTGAGAATGCAGAAAAAGCAAGATTCAGCCCCAATCTGTGTCCACATAAAAGGGCACAGGGCACTGGAAGGGGAAAAACTTGTCACATTACAGAGACAAGGGTGGAAATGAACCTAAAATCCACAGCACAGCATGGCACAGGTGCCTAGACCGGTGCAGCAGGCAAGGCAGAGAGTGCTAGAGGGGCATCAGAAGGAACCAACAGCAAAACAAACGTGGTTCCTTGGACAGCACACCACACATTCCTTCGGTGTCCTGCACAAATTGTTACGAGGGGACAGCACTTTCCCAGTGCGCCAAGCCTCTGTCTCCAGCCTGGTCACATCTCCTCAGGCTGAGGTATCCTTTAATTCCACCTGCTTTCACCTCACCTACTTTCCATCTCCTATGAATTAGTCCCCTGCCCAAAATCAGTCTCTGCCTCTTACAGAGGGAAACACTCCTCATCCCATCCAGGCTTCTACATTTGCTGTGCCCCTGTGCAGCTAGAAGTGAGGGTGCTGGTGCTGTACCTCCTCACTCTGCATCAGCATCCTCCATCTCCCCCATCACACCACTTCCCCCACTAGATTCTTGCCACGGTCCCACCGCCATGCTTCCAACATCACAGGCACAGCTTGTATGGGTACACCCCTCAGATTCTGCTCTGCCCTTCCACTCACACCACATATTGAGGATGCTTTCCTCAATTTTGAAATAATTCGATACAAAATACACCCAGGTATGGCTTGCAGAGGAACCTCCTCCCATCATGCTCACAGCATCCAGCAGTTTGGATTCAAAGCCCCTGGGTTTGGAATAATAAAGGGCTGCACCGGGATACTGACAGAACAGAGGGGAAAATTACCCAGTGCCTACAGCATTCTCCTGGACATTGCTATTCAGCTCTTTGTTTTCACGAATGCTCCATTCCCTGACAAGGTTTAAAACCCATTTTTTTCTCCCTACGCTCCTTGCCTGCCAATCCACGGCCGTCACTCGCTCTCTAGTGACGCAAGCCACACGGATTCATTTTGCTGTGAACACCATTCCAAAGGCAGTTTTTCCCCTCACCTGCCCAGGAAATTAATGACCAGTTGGATGCCTCTTACAGACGATTCTCAGGCCCGTGAAGTCCTTCAGGCAAGCAAAATGAGTGGTGTCACAGCCTGAGGGCAAAGCAAACCCTAAACATTGCTAAGGATTGCATTTCTTCTTTGCTGTTACCACCAATTCAAAGACACTCTACCACAGCCTAGGGGGGAGCAAAGGGAGAGTGCAGGATCTAAAGCAAAAGAAGCAAAGCTCTTGGGGTGTAGATTTTTCTCCCTCAGCACAGGGGTACAAATTCACATGGCAATTAATGCCTCTAGGAGCACAAACTCCTCCGTTAAAGCTGCTGACAGCAGTTTTTGTTCCCAGAGAGACCTTCAGAGAGCTGCGGTAGGGAGAAGCTGCCAGGCTCTCCTGGGGAAATCAGGTATCCCACAGAGGGACAAGCCGCAGCACTGGGAGCAGCTGAGCCAGGCTGGCCTGAGGAGAGAGGGTTTAGGAAGGGAATCAACATGGGGAATGGTGATGCAGGCACTGGGAGCCAATTTCCCAGCAGGAGATAATTAAGGTATTCAAATCACCCTGTTTTCAATGATTTTTTTGGTAAATATATTGCACGTTAATAGAGAGCTGGTGTCACTGTGGTGTCAACGAATGATGAGGTATAAATCCAGAGAACTGACTGCAGTCTGATAAGTGAACAGTCTCAGATCCAAACTCATTTATCCTTTCTCTTCCCAGCAATTCGTTGCTCTTAAACCAAAAATCAACTAATTTTTGAGGTTTAGCATCCAGCAGCAAAAATGCAAGGTTGTTATACCACAGTATCGCCGCAAAAAAACCATTTGATGCAGTTAAGAGTTAAAATCACCCTTTCTGATGGGGGGGGAGGGCAGTAATCAAAATTGAGCAGTCAGGGATGCACTGGAAGAAAAGATGCAAAACTACACAGTCTACAAGCTGACACCTCATCTACTGAAAAAGTCCTGTGCAGCCACTGCTTTTGTAGGTGGATTTGACACTGCGATCTGTGTTTCTAGAATTCACACAAGGAGGTTTGGTGAAGGCTGGACATACACACAGTGAACCCACAAGCACCACCCCAAGGGTTGCAGCATCAAGGGAGTCAGCAGGTACACACATTCATAAAAAGCATAAAATCTCTTATGATTTACATGTTATAGAACATCACGGGGTGCTTGCTTCCCCAGCTCCACTCTTGAAGTTCTGCATGTCAATCCTCTTGGCAATGTAAAGCAAATTAAAAGTTCAGAGGGTAAAAAAAGGTAAAAATTAACAATAATTTTATGGTATTACCAGAGGCTGCACACTGCTTATTTAAACAGAAATAAAATGCAGCACCATTAAGATTTTTTTTGGTGGAAAAGATCCACTCAAGATTTAAATATACACACACATAAAAAATGTTAATTGTACATCCTGCACAGCCATGCTTCCTTTAAATTTATTTATTTGAAAAAAATTTAAATAGACAAGGATGCCAACTAAGCAGAAAAAGGCAGAGAGCACAGGCTTGCTTTAAAAAGGTTTATTACCAATACACATGGCTATGCAATTTAAGCCAACCACGTTCTGTGACTGCCAAGCCCTTCTCAAAGGCAACTCATGCAGCCATTCTTCCAGACTCCATTTTATTGTATTTGCCCTGAGCATCTATTCAAGTGGAACCCAAGCTAAGGTTAATCCCCTCTCTCACCAGCAGCAAGCGAGTATCCATCAGACTCATTACCGTTCTCCCTAGTAACATCTAAATGTGTTTGGGAGGGGGTTTTTTTTTCCCTAATATAGAAGAAAAAGAACAACCATCCAGCTGAAATGCCAGAACCTACCTTCTGCAAAAAATCTCTCTAGAGGCTTCTGAATGCAGGAGGGAGTGAAGACAGCATTGCTGAGAAAGGATGTCACTGTTGGTCCACATGTGTCAACATCCTAGAGAAAGATAAAACAGAGTTGCTTAACTGCCATGCCCGAGGGAAATCAACAGCAAGAATAAAGGTGCATTATTTTCACAGTTATACCATGCTAATGGCTCCTATGCAAACAACATAAAGCTACAACATTTTATAATTGCACATCAGAGTTTCGCTGCAGACATCCCTCCGGTATGTCAGAAATTCAATACGTGATAGTAGGCGGCAATGAGCACCTCAGGGATTTAAAGTGCGTTCCAAACCATGAGTCATTGTCATCTCCAACTCATGGAAATTTAAAAAAAATAGGAAAGGAAAACAGAGGCGCGCGCGTTGCGCTGACTGACTGCTCTCACGTGCTCCCTCTGCCCAATGCTGTAACTTCCCCCGAAGGATTTCCCTTTTCAATGGCGAGCGGAACGATTTGCACAAAGGGGACATCAGCACAGACAGAAAATGTCACAGCTCAGCATTCTTCTAGATAGATCCCCACAAACCAGGCAGGGTCCCACATTCGATGGTGGGAGCTGGAGTTGCCTCTATAACCCCACAAGCCCTTCTAACCCCCGGAGGGGTGAGGAGAAGGCACAGAGGAGCCTGCAGCCAGGCCACAGGGCCCGCAAAGACAGGGGTGGTGAACCAGCAGCACCCAGGACGAATCCAGCTCCCTTCCCACCCAGACTGGGAATGCCAAGCCCGGGCAGTCCGTTTATGCCTCATTATCCAGCTATCAGCTACCTGCTTTTTCCCCCAAGGCTGATTTTTGTCAGGGCAGCTGAGGGCCAGAAGGAACTTGTAACCACTACCTGCTGAGCAGCTTATGTGGTTTGCTTCCTTACACCAAGCAGCACGCTGCCTTTCCAAGGGATTCCTTCAGGCAGAGTCTCATCATCACCTCCAACTACTAGATACTGGTTTTAATGCTGCTTCTAAAGCATCTGGTTCATGCTTAAGGGCACACACATGTGCTCCCCCCTCTCAGCCATTGCTCCTCTCTCTTCTTAGATCTCCCCACATATATCCAAGCTCCTTTAGGCCATTTTTAATTTCTTCGCTTACCCTTGGCTTGCTTGCCCCTATTGCCCTCCAGACAAGAGGAATGGCTACCAGTAGCATGAGGTCTAACAGGACGGACGGAGAAGAGAAGGCTGGAGCATTTGCAGCCGTTCCCCTGACAAGTGACCCGCGGGCAGCCGGCACAGCTTCAGGAAGTTGACAAAGATCAGCAGATATCTTGGCTATGTCTGCAGGGAGGACAGGGCCTCAGTAGCAACCACAAACTCTTGAAAACCACACACTCAGATTAAAGCTGCCTTTAACTTGATGAGCTCACCAGCAGCAGAAATAATCCTTTCCCCCTTGGCTCAGGAAGGCCAGGGTTTTGCTTCCCTGTAGTAGGAGCAGTGGTTTGCACCAGAATGTGCAAATCTGGGTCCACACAACACACACACAAACAAAAAGCATCTCCTTCACTGGGCCTTGGATCCAAAGCTTAAGACCAGCACCCACAACCAAAGGGTTATAAAAAAAAATAAAAATAAAAATAAAGCTCCCTACCAAATAACCCAAAATGCTTGGTAAAAAACATTGATACCTTTAGCTGAGATACCCTGCTTCAGTTGACAGATTTGTGTCTTGCCAACAATTAAAAAAAAAAAAAAAAAAAAGTCTTTACTCTTATACCTTCTTGCACAGCAATTTAAAAAATAATAGTGCTTGCACAGGTCAGGGTCATCCTGGAGAAAGAGCAAACGTGATTAACATTTCAGGACCATTAATCTCAGAGATCTCACCAAGAGCAAGCAGCCAGACAGCTTAAAAATATATTTAGTCCACAAATGCTTATTAACGTCATTTGCTGATTCACAGCTGATCCAGTTGCATGGAGCCCAAATGCCACTTCTGCTTTCCCAGGCTGGGTTCAAAAAAAACAACAAAAAAAAAACCTTGAAAGTGTTGGGCATTGAGTTGCTTCATGTATCTCAAAACCTTCTGCAATGCAACTATTAGATGTGGATCCATCTGAGCTGGAAAATACAGGTCCAGTCTGTGGCCTCAGGACTTAGGAGCCTGATCCAAGTTGTAAAGACAAGGGACTCCCATGTGCCAGGTCTGGCTCAAGTACAGCTTTCTGCAGTGGTCTCAACACAGCCAAACCTCTGTGCAGCAACACTCCTACCATGACACAGTATTACAGCGTTGCTTTGTTTCACCAGGCACTTCAAGAGCTGAAAGCACCAAGGCTGAAGAGCCAACCCGATCCAACCACCCGGGATGAGCTACAAGTAGGTATTCATAACACACATACAGATGGAGGTGTCTCACTCAATAGATGCTAACCCTTAATGGCACCCAAATACAACTGCAGTGTGCCACAAAGCTGGATCTTAGGGTTTGGTTTTCTTTTATAGACCATCACTCTTGTTCCCAACAGTAATAGTCTAGTCTAGATCATAAATAAAATGGACTCTGCAGGCTTACAACAGAAGTAGTAAAGATTTTCACTGTTAATCTTAAAATTCATCTTGAAACCAAAGAAAACTATTTGATGATTTGATAGGTACAAACCTGCACCAAGAATTTGTGTGCACGCTGCAGGGCAGAATTAACCCGCTGCTGAATTCTTAAGGAATTCCTTAAGTAAAGATTTCTTTCATCAAGAGAAATTTAAAACGTTTCTTCCCCTACTGTGGGATGAGTTATCCACACAATGTGATGAGCTAAATGTCCAAAGAATTTTCTCTCTAAATCACCCATTCAAATCTGTATGATGGAAATATATTTAAATATAACATTTTAATCTTGATTTGCATTTGAACTTTTAAATGTCGGGAAGCAAGTGCCTCATTAGACCTTTTACCCATTCTACCACACTGATCTGCAAGTAAACAGGAATCCTCATGTTACCTTTTCCAAGAGAAAAAGAAATTACTTTTTCTTCTTCAATTATATCTACATAGTTTTTTAACCCAATGCACAACTAGCCTAAGTCATACCACTTTTGACCACCATACAATAATATTTCACTCCTCATCAAGTGCATTGCAATTAGGCAATAGCCATTCTCTGTTTCTTTTCACAAGTCAGACAAGTTTCTGTAGATGCTAGATGGATAGGTTAGAAAACATCCTCCCAAAAGAAACATCTGCCATAAGCTACACTTAAGTAAGTAAGTTTTTTAAAAATGGAGTGTGCCCAGAAAGGGTTTCAGTGTCATTTTGAATGCCTCACTGAATAGTTATGCAAACCCCAAAAAGCAGACACAAAACCTCCTCAGTTGAAGAAAATCAATCTTACCTGCTTCACTCTTTTTTTGGGCTTGTTTGTTTGTTTTAGGTTTGGGTTGTTTGGGATTGGGGTTTTTTCCTTCTTTTTTGCAGTCAGGGGAAGTATAACAAAATGTCTTTTCAGTGACAGCAAGCCTGAAACAATTCCTCCAAACAAAGTGAGGGTTCTCTACATGCTTGCTAGCAGTGCTGAAATCAAAAGTGATTAAAAGTAAAAACATGTCTGAACAAGAGAAACTGAAAGTATTGCCTTTGGGAAAACATAAACACCAACATTTTCCTCTACAGAAAGAAGTGAAAGTAACAGATAATTAATGTGGGCTAGGACATTGTGACATGTTTTTAAAACTTGTTTTCTAGAATAATCATACACGATTCACCTTGACTGTATCCCCAAGTCATCACTTTTTAAAGCCACTGCAGTTTGCAGAGGCCTCACTGATGCTATTCTTAATTTACTTATTTTTAGGTGTGAGAACAGATTACCAATGCAAAATTTAAACTTTAAAAACTGTCAGTTTTAAGCCTCTTTTAGATTGGAAAATAATTAACCCTGCGTGTATTTCAGAAACGCTTTGTGGTAAGTGGCAATCAAATATACAGATAAAGCTGCTTGGTTTACAGTTAGACAACCAATGTGCAGGAGACTTCAGCTTTATTAAACAAGGGACACGCTTGTCCAAAGCAAACCACCAGAAAAAAGCTACCCAAAAAACCCCACTGAGGAACACAAGTTAATGCAAGAGTTCCCAAAAGGCTAGAAGAACATTTCCATTATGGATGATCTGCAAACATGAACTTTACAAGATTTCTCCCTTCTTTGAAAGGTTTTTGGGGGGCATCTCTCCAAGGAAGTCCCTGGGCACTGGAGCTGCTCAGAGGCAAACCCATGCACAGACCACACGATTGGCTTTGGAGAGGCCAGGCCAGGCCGCAGATTCACATGCAAATACAATTTGCAAGGGTGAAGAGGTGCCACGGTGCAGGTGGCAAGCGGCTCATTTTTAGCACAAATATTGAAAACACTACATGGCACAAACAGAACTGACATTTACCTTTCCACAGAGGGCAATTAATGACACGATGCCTTCTGCTGGTTCCTGAAGGTTTCTCTACTTATCCTATGCACTGCTCTGGTCTTTATCAGTCCTTCCTCCTACGAGGCACCATCACTGCTATCACTAAAACACTTCACAGGTGAGATGGGCAGAGTTCCCACCTCACAGTTACCTGAACAAATGCGCTTGGTGACAACCACAGCCTGTAACATGCAGACCTCCACCCAAGATCAGAGTCCTGTTGAGCAAAGGCAGTAGAACACAAGATTCACATACTGTTTCTGCAAAGTCAGAGACACTGAGAACACCATCTCACAGGGGTAAATGGACTAGCAGAAGTGCTCCTAGCGACCGCCACAGCTGCTTCAGCTCAGCCTACTTCTCCTGTACAATCTGCATTAATAAATACTAAGCACTAACAAGTGCCATCTGTGGTCAAGCACCACATGCCCGTGGTTTGGAAGCATCAGTTTCAGACCACAGATAGTCACAAGAGTTCTTTATCCTCAGAGATGGTGTTTTTTGTTCTCCTATCGGTTAAGATCCCCTTATTGTTTTACAGTGACTAAGCGAGCAACTAAAAAGCAACAAACCAGAGAGAAGCAATTTCAAAAATCTGAAGAACTCTGTAATCAGAGGAACAGGTTCCAGGATGCGTCAGGAAATTAATCAACATGCCAGATAAATGCAGCAGTTCACTAGAAAACGCAAGTAGCTCAGAGCAGTACCTAGACCATTTTCCCCTGTCTGATGTGTGTAGCATCTGCATCCTCCAAAGTGCATCTGGGGTTACGTTCCTGAGGGAGCACAGGGTCCCGGCCTCACTGTAAGCAGCCAGACCCAAGGGGAAAGCAGCTAAAGCAAACAGCAAAATGTTTCCAGAAAGCTGCCTGTGCTCTGGACCTTGCTGTAGCTATAACGAGCTTTTCATTAGCAAAGCCCTCTCTCGCCTTTCTTGAAAGCCATTACTCTCTTACACGAAACGGGAGACTGGGATGTGAACCATTACAACCCACTGCTCTGATTAGGCTGCAAGAAAAATACATTTAAGGGCCCCCTTACACTCTATATGCAGCCTTATAAGGTTTTTATGAAGCTCACATTGGTCTGCAAGGTGACATCGATAGAGGCAACGTGCTCCCCAGTGTTCTCCCAAGACACCTCACCTTCTCAGACAGAGGAAGGCCTGCCTCCACAGTGGGATCCCAAAATAAGCAAAGAGCAGTATCAGCTGCACGCTGGAGAGACATTGTTTTGAGGTGGGCAGTTATGGATTCAGGTCTTAAAAAGCAGCTTTTATAAGCACCTATTTAGACTCAAGTTTCAGCCTCCCCTCTGAGAGAAGTAAAAACTATGCCATTTTATTTTTTTCTCCAGGAGGACAAAAGCAGAGGAGGAGGGGGAAAAAAAAAAAAAAAAAGAGAAAGCCTCATGGTGGTTTCAGCACCTGTGTATGCTAAAGGCAGTTCATGTTTTATGCATGAAAATACTATCTCTCCTGTGAAGATTTCCAAGTGAATCAGCCAGACAGGGTCTCTACAGCCTGCTTACGGGAGGACTTGCTTTTTTTAAAAAATCATTTTAATTCAACCATTTGATTTCTGTTACTTTCCAGTCATTTCTAGCTGGGCATATTTCAAGGAGAGAACTCTACATCAGCTTCCACCTTGCCCCTTCCCGTAAAACATGGCAATTAGCACAGAAAAATTAGTCAACCGAAGAGAATTTCACCTTAAATAAAGCAGCTCAAGAAATAATACACCGCTCAATCTGCACTTAACAGCCAGGGAAGAAACACAGTGTCTCAGTAACACGCTTAAAGAGGGACTGAAATCCATTCGTAGACCTTGATGGAAGCCTGTCCTTGTCAAGGAAACCCACAATCCATAATAGAGCTCAGTATTGTGCTTTTATCCTCCGCTTTATCAGAGCTCATCAGCTGATCAATGAGGAGTCCCATGGAATAGCACTTTGAATTTCAATGTCAACACAGCAGTACTGTGGTAATGATCGAAAATATTTACATATTGCCTCATTGATCGTGGGGTGTTCTCTTCCAACCATCTGGCTACTGGGCACTCATTTTTAAATTTTTTTTTAAATTATTTTCTTTTTAGGGCTTTATATATTTGTAAAGCAGGTTATTTGAACATCTTTAGAGCTACCATCCGGCATTCCACCTGAATTAACCCAGAACATTAGCACCAACATTCATTTCATCCCATTTCATGGAAGAGGAAAATAAAATATTGTTCTCCTTTAGAGAACAAAACCAGTAGGAAAAAAACCCAAACCAAACAAACACCTGCTCCACGCTTACCAGAATGATGTGCCAATTCAGCTACAAGGTCTCATTTTTAATGTGACTCAAGGGTGTCACCATTTTGACAACAGATGAGTCAAATGGAAATATGTCATTCACTCTGCACTCGTTGCCAGCCTCGAGAAAAGAAACCCTGTGAGGGCTGTTTTTTCCACCTCCAGATGGAATACCTTATGATAACTGCAATGCTAAGCCCCTGGGTTCTGTAGTGCGTGCCTGTGTTTATACTGCCTTTAGGAACTGCTCAAGCTATCCAAGCCAGGCAGTTCAGGCCAGCTGCTGCTGTACAGACTGCAAGAATAAAGCTTAAACAAGCCCAAATTAGTCTCCCTTGCCTTCCTCGGCTGAGTCTGTGCACCCGAGGATGCACCCAGCTCTCCCCAGCTGTCACCTGCAGCAGGCTGGGTGTTCTCACCCAGCTGCAACCTCTGGCATGCAACAGGTCTGGAGATACCCACCTGGGCCACCTAAGGCAAGGAATGGTGCTGAGAAACAGGGATTTAATCTTGATAAAACCCACATAACAGCAAAAAAATACCTCTCTGCAAGGTGCTCCTGGCACCAACATGCTGCACTCCTCCAGCATAGCACAAGCAGTTTTAGTTAAGCCTTGCCTAGCTGATCCCAGGTTTCCACATTCAAATAAATTTTGTAAAATCTTATCTGCATATATTCTTCTAGAAAGTTGAACAGCAAGTTAAATAAAATATGCAGGAAAGACTGACATCTACAAGATCTACAAGTTTGCTGCAAAAGAACTCGGCAGAATACTTGACAGGAATATTAAAAAGGCAGTTCACAAACAGTTGTCAAACCGATTTCAAGGGAGGTTTTTGGTGGCTCCAAACCTGTTTCTAATCAGAAGACGATTCTCCTAGCTACTAGTGCCATAAACTTGATTCACAAGGTCTAAAAGTCAAATTATGCTTAAACTGTGTTGAGAGACTTTTTATTCTTGATTTTTTGTAATTAAGATAAAAACATTCTTGCCTCTTTTTTTGGTACTGACAACATAAAAGAGAGCAGGGTGAGGGAAAACATTCTACCATCTCTACCTCTGATGATACAGATGCTCCATTAGGCAACAAAATCTCCCCTCCATGTCAGGCTCCTTTCTCTGGGGCAGCCATATGAAGGAGAAGGACAGAAGGAGAATGGACAAAAGGTCTTCCCCCTAGAGAGCCCAGATGTTTTTGCAGGCATGGTGCGGGAGATCTGGCTGGTGATGGACCTCATCACGCCTACAAGTGGACCTCATTGGGTCCACTGAAGGCCAGAACCAGAAGAAAAGGCACCTATGTGAATAGTTCTTCCTTACAGCTTTGCAGAAATAGTTACTGCTGGAAGAAACCAGTTTTTAAGAGTCTGTAAGACTGAAGTTTCACTATCTAGACTCCTCTCCCCCCAACCCTGACACAGTGATGCTGTGACTACTCTTTCCTGAGCAGAGCAGCAAGTGGAGCTACCGAAGTGCACACCCTCAGCAAGGCAAGTCAAACCACCTCTTGCTCTTCTAAACAAAATGATAGATTAAAACTGGGAACCCCGAGCAACACACAGAAGCTCTATGAATAAGGTTAATCCTTCAAGTAGGCTTGCCCAAATATGCTCTTCCCTCTCGCAGAGGTATGTAATGTGTTAGATAAATGTGCCTTTTTGAAAAGCCTATTTATAGGCATAAAATGTAAGCAAAAAAAGACAACACTAAAAATTATTCTGTAGTCCCAAAACAGACAAAGACACGTGGCATCCACACTAAACATATTTTTGAGGGTATCTGCTGGAAGACGTTTACCATCTGTTGAAGTTAAAGCTTGGAACAATAGTTTACAATAGAGATACAGGTTAGACAAATAATGGGTCCCAAGAGTTTGGATAAACGGTGCTTTAAAACCAAGGGGAGAGAGGTGAAAACAAAACAAGCTGTCTGCTTCAGTGGATTGGAAGAGTAAAAGCACCATGCTAGCCCTACTTGAAAAGTAACAGCCCACCTGGAAACAAGGAAGACAGAGCAGAACTGGAGACAGAAAACTCTGGGATATTTTATTGTCTCTTGTACCAAACTGTGACCTGCAACATTTCAGGCGCCTGCTACTGGTTTACCCTTGTTTTAAAGCAGAAGCAATCCTCCACCTTTGCTTGTAAAGAAGTCAGCCACAGAGAGTACTACCGAGGAGATGAAGATGGCAGAGAAAAAGCAAGTAAGAGGCCTCCCTCCTCCTTCTGTTCTTTTTCACAAAATATCTCCGAGTTATTTACATACTCGTATCCTGAACTCCCCCTCCGGTTTCACAGCTTGCACTTAACTCTGCTTTCTGCTGGAGATAACACATGTTTAGCTTTCGGTATGTTTAGGCTAGAACACCCTCTGAACATAATGCCAGGTCAGCAAGCCCACAGAAGGAAGTATTTCCAGATGCAGAGACTGGCTAGAAGATAATAGACAGAAATACGAGGCTCCATCTCTCCACCACCCTGAAGAAACCAACCTACTCAGTGAAGGAGACAACTAAACAGCTTGGCAACGCCTACAAGTGGTGCTCAACCTCAGATCCAGCAAGAAGATGTAAATATTTAGGTTTCAATTTCATCTGATATGATAAATATAAAATGTCTATTTCCTTCTCAAAAAAAAAAAAAAGTAGCATTAAAATACGTAAGCCACCCACAGAGAGACAGCGATTCAGCAGCGTTTCTACCTTTAGGAGGAGGTTATTTAAGTTATGGTACTGATCTTGAAACAAATTACACTTGCAAGTAAAGCTATTCCCATTGAATTGTCTTCTGATGTATATAAAACATAATTACACCACATCTGTAGGTGAATACATACATAAAGCTGTTCTGCTGCTCATTCCAAACATCCAGTGGCTGATGGCAACCCGTTATTTTTTAGCTCTTAAGAAATGCCCACAGCCCTTCAGGGTTCCCTATGGGGTGATAACTCTGACTCCAATCCAAATCATCCCAAAAGAGCCCCAGAGCGATCCACCAAGTCCCAAGCCAGCCTCCCTAGGAGTAACCCACACAAGACATAGCAGAAGCGGGCCCACAGTTTACCTTGGCTGTACTATAAAAACCTGAAATCCTTCCATAACCTTTTAAAGCACATAATGGAATTAAGGCCCCAGTACACAGCCAGAGTTAAGAGTCATACAAATATCAAACTTATTTGGGGCTGGAGATAACACAGCCTCACCCCTAAAGTGCCAAGTTATGCCAAGGTACTCATCGTGCTGATGCAGTTACACACTCCCACCCTCCAGATTTGTTACTGGGCTGTTAAAGTGAAACACCTTCTCAGGTCATTGCCCTGTGGGTTAAGTCAGCTAATGCCTGAATTAGTGTCCCAAAGCTCAGCAATCGTTATGCAAGTGCCAGCAATCCAAACAAATCAGAGTTAACTTCCCTGTCCATTAGAAGAATTGCTGCCAGGATGACAATTATGAAACTTTCAGCTGTTCATTCACTATTCTCTTTCCCAAGACCTCCCAGTTATGCTGCAGTGATGAGATGTGCCTCCCCAGCAAGCAGCAAGCTACCTCTTGTGTTACTACTGGATTGTCCAGACCTCTGCTCCCCCCACCCATGACAAGGCTACAGAAACAGGTGGAAAACCTCCCAAGTGTAAATCCCAGTATCTGGTCTCCTCCAAGGGGAGACTGAGCAGTTTAAGGGAACAGAAAAGGATGAGTGGCCAATCACTTTTTGTCATGGTATCAAGGAGGTCTCTGCAACTTACCCAAGTGCAACTGCTTTCCTGCAGAGGAGAGTTTGAGGGTTCCTGCTTACAGTGTCACAGCGCTCACCAACCTCAGCTGTCCAAACACAACAGAGTCAGGACTGTAAAAGCTGTGCAGAGTCCTCGCTATCCAAGACACCCAGTGCTCAGCGGTGTTTTGGGTTTTTTTTCCTGGGAAAGAACCTGGAGGTCCACAAAGATACAGATTTCTGGATGTTGTAGGTCTGGAGGCTGTTTGAGAGCCAGAAGAAAAAAAAAAAAGAAACCCAACTCTAAATTGGAGTCCTCAAGCGTGAGCTCAGTAAGGAGAAGCCAGAAGGCTGTTGGAATACCCAGCCCCTGCTCAGGGGGCCCACACTCCTACCCAGACAGCTGCCTTCTGCCCAGCACGCTTCTTAATCAGCGGAGGTGTTTGCTTTCTGTTCCTGCCCTCCGTGGCATTGAGGCCGCAGAGTCAGAGCGCTGGTATGTGCCCTCCCACAGCAGCCAGGAGGACGCAGGAGCAATGACCCCAACACCTTCACTCCTGAAGGAGAGCACCCTGCCAGGGCTGGTGGCTTTGCTGCAGCTTCCCCCACCCTTCACTGACCCAGGCTGCGTTAACCACCAAACTCCAGATAATCATATCCTTGTTGCCACCCCTGGCACAGGGAAGACCACATGGAGGAGACACCACTTTCCCTCTCAGTAGGAGGCACTAAGCTTTCCCTCCTGGATGGTCTCCCATTGCAGCGCCAGCATCTCCTTGCTGTGCCCAAGCTCTCCCAGGAAGGTTTTAGCCCTATGCTTTAGATTTCTTCCTGCTCTTTCACGGCAAATCACACAGCTCCCTGTGCTCACATACACTCAGTAACTATTTATCTCCACTTGCCTGAGCAACCTCTTACTTCTTCTCCTCTCTGAAGCTCAACCCTGTGTCAAAACCACTCAGGCTGCAGGAGTGGGAAGCAGCTCTGTCTCCAGATACTGCCATCTCTCAGGAGGTCCCTTGGACATCCACAGCCACCCTTCAAAAAGAAAGAAACCAGCTGGGAAAAAGATATCCACATTCCCCAGTGGGATTTACTGAAGCAGTTTGCTGGGAGCTTCTAGAGTTTTTGGCAGGGGGGTTGGACCCGATGATCTCTCGAGGTCCCTTCCAACCCCTACAATTCTGTGATTCTGTGATTAAACCCCCCATCAAAACCATTGCACCTCTGAAACCCCCTTGCCCATGGAAAACGCATAAGCCTGACTTCAGGAGCTCTGCACACTGACTTGGCATCACACTAATTAAAACTCCCTGAAGTGATAGGACCCAAGGCAGCCCCATGCTAAATCATTTTGTCCTTCTTACATTTATAATATCATTCCTTGCTCTGTAGGACTCTTGGCACGGACACCACAATTAGAGAAGCCACATTCCCTTTCGGTTCGTGGGTGAGTTCACAGACTCCTCTGCCCCAGTACAATGTTGTGGCATTTGGATTTCCTCCAACACCCAGGAAACTAAGTTAAAAATAAAGTGGTTTATTTATTCCTCCCCCCCCACCGACATTAATTACTCCATTTCCATTCACACTGAATACTACAGAACATTTTTGTTTGCAAGATGCTTTCAGGCTCCAAATTAAATTTAGACATATCTCACTAATTTGGGGAGATAAACAGAAATATTAATTGCATCATACCCTATGTCAGCCAGTTTTAAAATTAAATTAGAAGCCATCTTCACCATTTAGAGAAATTGGCTATTAAGAAAAGAATGGAATTTAGAAGCTTGGTTTTATCTTCTTAGAAGGAAAAAGCAAGAGAAGACATACTGATGCCCACTCCTCTCCTCCAAATGAAGCATGTGTCTTGAATAAGAGGAAGCCTATAAGAAAAACATAATGTGGAAAAAAACCCTGTTTCTCAGTGGAGGATGCTGGTCCTAGAACAGGACATTACAGTGAATATGCATGAGCGGCGTGAGTCAAACTGCACTCAGGAGTAAGCATCAGCTTTCACTTGCCATTTTCTGAAGCCTTCCAGTCCGGCTGCCAAGACAGCAACGGAATGACAAGATCTTTATTTGAATGTAGAGGGGAAGATTACTTACTAATTGGAGGAACCTTCTTTAAATTAGCTTGCCTGAAGGATGTGCTGCTTCCCTTTTTGGCCAACTCGCAGTAGCAAATTGTGAATAAAAAGAGACTATTTATTTAAATTCAAAACCCTTTAGCACCACTGTCAGTTGTAACTTTTGAGAATTTCTATTTAAAAAAAAAAAAAAAACAACTCAGGGCAAGGTCTTTCCAAACCGGTTCCTGTCAACTAAAATGAGAAGTTAGATAAAACTCCCACATGCCAGATGGTAAATCACAATAAATGCTCGGGCTGTTAGATGCACAACAAGCAACAAACGCATTGAAATGCGCCACCAGAAGCAAACCCAAACCAGAAAGGATGTTTTAATATGAAGTTATCATCTGGGGGGAAAAGATCCTCGTTAAGCTCATCAGAATCTGAAGTCACGCGTCGAGGGCTTCTTACTGTCCTCACCACCTCATGTATGAGGGAGGAACAGAGGAGTTACGACAGGCTGAAGGCTACTGTCAGTGAGAGCCTCGGAGCTCCCCGTTTAGACATCACTTACGGCTGTTTCTGCCAAGTTACTCAGAAAAAAAATCACGTTAAAGGATACCAAGGAGTTGTTTACTCAAACCATTACTGTTTCCTGAACACAGATGCAAGAAAAAGTTATATTAAGAAGATAAACAGCTGCTACTGTATGCTGTTTAAATGGTAACAAAAGCATCTAAGGGCCATAAAGGGAATAGTAAGGGAATTAAAAAGCATTTTTATGCATGAAGATGGCTAACATCCGTACATTCATTAAAGTGTTATCAACCATGCTTTTAATTAAAAGTTAGTGATGGAAACTTAAATATGATTAATGAAACCTAGCAGCCTACCAGAAGTCTGCTCTATCAAAAGCACGAAGCACAACAAGCTGTGCTTCCAGCCCTCGCTCACTCGTTTCTCTTCCCCTCCCAGAGATGCTGCCACAACTAGAAAACACTGCAAGGACCACGAAGCAGCATTCCCATGAAAAACAGCAAGCCAGGACAAGTCTGCAGGCCGTGCTTTCATGTTTGGCCAGGCTTTATTTTACATATCCTGAGAAGGCACTTCAATTATCCAGTGGCCAAGGTGACCAGACGGTTACCTGTCAGAATAACCAGCTACCCCGCACTCAATCGACCACCACAGGCACGGGGTGGGGGAAAAGGCTGCCCTGCAAACAGCAGCCTCCTATGCAACAGTGGAAAAAATCACTCAGAAGCTAGTGCTGAACTCTGCAACGCTGTCAGTCTTCTTGTGTTACTCGGGAGCACAAACGCAGTCACGACAAAAATAAACCACGCGATGAAAATATAGTGTGAGCGGAGAGATTGTGGGCACAGAGAGGGAATTAATATGCAGTGGGAGAATAAAGAGTCCTACAGGCCACAGATACTTCGACAAGCAATCAAAGCACCTCCTATTTAATTCCTGATGCCTGCGAAGTTGAATCTATTACCACTGTCCTGTTGAACTGCTGTCATGTACCAAGCCGAGCAGATGCAGATTATGTCTTCAAAGACCGAAGACGTTTCTTGGCATCGTATTTACCCACTCAGCTGCTTCCAGACACACAGAGCACACAGGAGATGAAAGCTCTCGCTTCAGAGTGGGTACTAGCACAGGAATCAACTTTTTTTTCGTGCTTAAATACACTGTTTAAATAAACTTTACCTCAGTCGTGGCATTTTAAGGTGAAACATGAGAGGACTCAATGGACTGAGGGGTTCCCCACTCCTAGCTCTGCTAAGTGACACCCCACCTTGGGGCACTCTGTGCCTTCTACTTCTTCAGTGGGGCCAGGAGGCTGGGGAGGAGGTGACGGAAATGATTTAACCCTCCCACAGCCAGATGGAAAGCTAAAGCTGTCCATGCTAGAGCATGGGGCAGCAGCAGACTCCAGGATGGAGCCCAGGGTTGCTCGTGGGCAGCAGGCTGGGCCCCTTCTGCCAAGTGATGGGGATGCCAGGAGAAGGGACCACCAGGACCAGCAGAGAGGATCTCCTCTTGTAACCCACCACCCACCTAAGGAACAGCCATTCTGCTCTTTCTAAAGGGAAAAACCTCTCCCTCCCGCCCTCCTGAGGGGAGGCACCACCTCGGGAGCACAGCTGATTTCCAGTCAGCAAAGTCTCAAACCCCAAAAGCCCATGAGGTTCCTCCTCAGCTCTAATTAGGCAAAAGCATTTCTTCCGGTGCCGATCTCACCCTATTTCTCCCACCACGGTCAGAATTGGCCATCACCATGCAGTGCCTTCACCCCCTCTTCATGGCCAGGCCTCATTCGAGGGGCTCACGGGCCAGCGCCTTCCCCACCACACCACAATCCCCGCCCAACTCCTCTGCAAAGCCAAACACGTTTAAATTCCAGCCTGGAGATGCAGCAACAGAGGAAGGAGAACAAGGAGGGCCTGGCTGAGACAAAGGCTGTCCTGCAGGCAGGGTCTGTTCCGGCTTCACGCGTATGGTGCTCGAAGGCTGCCGGCGAGGTTCCCCTCCGTCCGGCACGGCTTCCTGCACGTCCAGCCACGACCTACCCAAAACTCTTCCCTCTGCCATTACAAAAACACCCGGTGCGGAAGGTGCCGGTGCCCGGCTGTCAAACGTTGACACTCAAACCACGACCAGAGGAAGATGTTTGCCGCCCACAGCCCGCCAGAGCGGGGAGAAGGGAGCAGCGGGGGGCCAGGGGGTGCGAGACACCACCGAACCTCGTCAGGCAGCGCACCAGCGGGGTATGCCGGAGCAAGGCTCCGAATCCTTCGCTATTCGCGTGCGCTGTGAGGAGCTGAGGCAGCGCTGCTATGGCTGCGGCGCCCGGAGACCCCGCGGCGCAGCAGACCTGTCCCTCTCTGTCATTTACTCCTCTATTCGGGAAACTTTTACCGCCGACGTATCCCGCTGGCCGCGGGCGGGGACGAGACAACCCGACCCGGCTCAGGCCCCAGGAGCACCCAGAGGTAACCGGCCGGGCACCCGCCGGCGCCGAGGCCCGCAGGGACCGTTCCTCCGCCGCCGCAAACCGCCGAGGCCCTGGGGAGGGGCCCGCCGAACCGCCCCGGCCGCTCGAGGGCGGCTGAAGCCGCCCCACGGCCCCGGCCTTCCCCCTTCACCCTCCCCTCAGGCCCGCGGCGGTTCCCGCCCCCGCTGAAGCGCAGCCGGGCCGGCCCGGGGGGCCGCCAGGTGCCTGGGGCCCGCCCCACCGCCCGGCGAGGTGCCCTCACCGCCCCCCGCGCGTTTTCCCACCACGCACCGGCTGCTCCCGGCGCAGCGGCCGCGGCTCCCGCTGCTGTTGCTGCTGCCGCCGCCGCGGCTCGGCGGCTGCCGCTGCCTACGAGTCGCTGCCTGCCGACATGCCCGCGCTCCGCTGGCATAATCCCCGGCGAGGGTGGGCCGGGCGCAGGCAGCTCCTCACCCGCCGGCTCTGCCGCGGCGCGGGGACGGCGGAGGCGGGGGGAGGCAAGGCGGGAGGGCGGGCGGGCCGCCGCAGCTCCACGCTGCGGTGGGGGGTTGGGGGGAAGCGAGCCGGGCGAAAAGCCCCGTCGCCGGCACTGCCGCTACCCTGCCGTGGCGGCCGCCGGCCGGACAGCTTTATTCCCCCGCCCGAGCCGTGCCCACGGCCGCGGGGAGCCGCCACTTCCTTCCCCGCGCCGGGCCGGCGCTCCCGCACGGAGCTGGCGGGCGAGACGGGGGCTCCGCCTGCCGGCCGCGGCGGGGAGCGCCACCAGGGCCCCTGACCGCTCTGCCCCGGCCCCCGGCGGGCTGGCTGCGTGCTGCTGCCCGGCCGGCAGCCCTGCGGGGAGCTGCGGCTCGCCGCGGGGGCTCTTACCGCCTTCCTCCGCACGGTGCCATGTGCGGGCTGCCCTCTCCTGCTCGGTGCCCGCAGGAAGGCGACTAACCGTTACGGAGCCAAACTTGCACGGTGATGGGCGAAGCCCCAGCCCAGCCTCGGCCCTAACGGTGGCACCAGACTTCGCGCGGGCTGCAGCGGCGCCGGTTACTCCTCTAACCGTCCTCCCTGCAAAGACGGGGCGGGGGGGGGGGAACCGCTGAATGTTTAGCGAACATTTTATTCCAAAACGTTAGAGCAAAAAAACCCACAGTAACTGTGCTGTGTCCTTTTAAACATTGCTAATTGATGGCATTGGTTTTTTTTAAGGGCACACAGCTTCACCTCAATATACCTGCTCCCACTTCTGCTCTTCCTCGGGACCCCCCTGCAGGGTACCTGTGATGCCCCCCCAAACCAGGGCCAGATGCCGAGGGACAGAGCTGGTTTTGTAACCACTACCAAGGCAGGCAGACTGTACCTAAAGTTATCAATGGTATAGGTGCGGTTTGTTGGGATTTTTTTCCCTTAAATTTGCTTTCTATAGATGTGAATAGTGATTTTCTTTTCCGAAGGTGAAATCTGAGCTGCAGGAACCGTGATGTTTATTATCAGAGAGAACACGATGCATGGGAGTGTCTTGCAAGGGCAGCCCAGGACAGAGTCAAGCCCGGGGCTCTGAGCAAAACCCTGTAGATCTGGAAAGACAATAAATGTCGACGTGGCTGAGAGGCACCAGGTGGAAGAAGGCAAGGGGAAGGTGATTAAAGTTCTCCTCAGAGAAAGCATAAGCTCCTGCTTTTCTGCAAGTCCTTAACTATCCCCAACTATAAACTATGACAACTTGCTCATGTTAAAGGGAAGACTTTTTAAAGGGATTTATTTTGTTTTAAATAACCATGCCCAGTGAAGTGCACAGCAAGAGCAGTCACGTTTTCCACAGTAAACATGCACTTCGTGTGCCCCACTTTTCAATGCTTCGGGCCTGATTTTCAGGAGCACCGAGCATTCAGGCCTCCCACTGATTTAATCTGGAACTGCAGCTTCTCTGCGCCTCTGAAGAATGAGGCCGAAGGCACCATGCTGAACAGGTCACCCAAAGCCAGGCATTTATCTGAAAAGGTTGTCCTAGAAGTTTACGAAGAGCAACATTCCTCCCTCCAGTGTTATAATAGAACAGAAATAGCCTAAAGAGCTCCAACAGATGGAGGAGGACTTTTTGATTAAAAAATAAATTCTGACTCACAATTCAGTATTAAAAAAAAAAGAAAGTACATGAATATGAATAGCACTGGCAAGAATGGAGCAGGGAGAAAGGAAGGGTATAAGGAAAGGCAGGGAAGTAGCTGATTTACCTACTTGTTTCTAATGCCTGTCAGGAGAATTCTGTGTGGTTGAGCGGTGGTGCTGATGAAAGAAAACAAGACCATTAGTGGACTCACAAAATTTTCCTGTGATGGATTCCTTACAAAACCCCTACTGACTGACCGACACTTTTGAAGAATGCTTTTAAACTGTACCTGCTAGTAACTTAAAACGGTGGGAAAACTTCTCCAGCTAAATAACAGAGCTGCACAAACAAAGCAAGGTTCTTTTTTCCTCCCTCAACCCCTTCCAAGTAAAACCAGCAAGTAACGATGTGGGATTCCATCACCATTGTACATGTCTCCATGGACCTGAAGTATATTTGAGCAAGTTACCTCCAGGCTTTCAGGCCAAGTTGCTACTGTTAGGAGTAAAGGGGGAAACGAGTAACTACCATCCCTGGCTTCTCCCCAACTCCAACCTCACATTAAGAGAGCCCAAAGGTCAGAAGCAGCTGCACAAAACACAGTTTTTCAAAGAGACTGTGCAGGGGTAGGGCAGCACTTCACCATGTATCTTAAACCACAGCACTAATTTTAGAATCAGACCTTCCCAAGCTTCCTTTATGACAGCTATTCTGGCCCTATAATCACATCATTGGTGGCTAAACATCTTGAGCAAGGACAGAATTTGAAACACACAATATGATTAAAACCTACATTATCACTGATGTAATATTCCAGAACCTATTATTGTTCTTGGGCAGGAGGAAAGAATCTAATTAAACATTTATTTAATATTAAAATACAAACTAAAATATCAACATTGGACAGTAATTCAGCAATATGCCAACTAGCAAATATGTATTTTTCACCAAGAAAAAAATGTATGTATGTTCACAAATACGGCTTGGATTTGATTTGGAAATGAACGTGATCGGAAGGAACGTTGGCATGGCACAAAACCCAGACCAGGGTATTAAAAAAGGAGCTTCAGTTACAGTCCTGTGTCAGCTGGAGTTGAGCTGCTCACTGGGAGACAGGGTGGCTGCTGTCAAGTCTTGGTAATCATGGCACCGGTGGTATCAAAACACTACTCACCACAACTGGTGGGAGACATTTGGAGTAATATTTTCCTAACACAGCCAGCAGAACACACCCCAGTCTGCAGCTGGCCAGCTGTAATCAAAGTATTGCTCACGGTGTCGCTGCGATGAAAAGCGTCCCCTGTTGTAAGGTTTAAATTAAGAGGGTTTGCCACAGAACAGCAGTTGTCTTTAACACAGGGAATTCATGTCACTTTTTGCATTAAAGTTCAAAATCTCCTGTTGGCTAATATTTACATCGTAGCATAAATACTTATAAAATGGTGAGGAAAACCAAGTGCAAAAGGATAACACTATCATTTTCTGAAAACGAGCTGCCTTTTCGTTTCTCATTATAAATTTAATATCACTATTTAAAAATAATATTTCTAAAAATATTACAATACAGGATTCACCATCAATTTCTCACATGTAACAAAAAAAATCTCTTTAAAATAGAGGTGGCTGTTTGAAGTACAAAATATTGCTGTTTGTCAAGGGTAACATGGTTGTAAAACTACTATCGAGGGTTTATAAAAATACAAAACAACTTGCATTTACTGAGTGCATAATTACATATTAGTGCAAAAAAACCCCCCATCCCAACCCCAAAGCCCAGGTGTATTTGCATTCAAGAGGGAACTGTCAGAGATTTGCAGAGGTACGTAAAACATGAAATCTTTTCAGAGTCATGCGTATTGATCCCAAATCTCTATTAATCCTTTCCAAGCGATCTTCCAGAGCTTCCTGAAAGGAACAGGGTAAAGAAGAGAATTAATAACATACAACAAAAGCCAGTGATCCTTCTCAAGTGAAGAAACTCCTATTATTTCTATAGTTAACTGGCATCCTTTTTAATGCAGTACCTGCATTCTGTTAGCACCCAAAAACTGGAGCCAGACCTGCAAACTCTTCCTATTATTTTTATGTATGTGTGTGTATTTGTGGGTTCTTGGGTTTTTTGTTGTTTGGGGTTTTTTTGGTTTTTTTTTTTATAAACTGTTTCAGGTATTTTGGGGCTTTTCCACATGACTGATGAAATTCAATGAGATAAACTGGACAAGGTTTAGGACAGGCTGGTAAGTAGAGACACATAATTAGGAAAGGGTGGAAGCCTGCAGTGAGTGGCAGTATTGATTTCATAGAATCATAGAATGTGTAAGGTTGGAAGGGACCTTTAGAGGTCATCTAGTCCAACCCCTCTGCAGTGAGCAGGGACACCTTCACTAGATCAGGTCACTCAGAGCCCCATCAAGCCTGACCTTGAATGTCTCCACAGATGGGGCCTCTACCACCTCTCTGGGCAACCTGTGCCAGTGATCCACCACCCTCATATTAAGGAACTTTTTCCTTATATCCAACCTAAATCTCCCCTTTTCTAGTTTAAAACCATCGTCCCTCAACCTATTGCTCCATGATTTACTAGAATGCACTTTTACATTAATAAATTGGTAACAAGCTCTGGGATTACAAGTTAGGAAACGCTGAAGTTGTACACTTCACAGAGACCTCTCAAACATAACTGAGACATATTTTAAACAAAAGAGCCTGCAGAGCTTTCCCAAGGCAGCCCTCTCCTCTATTCCACCTATATTACTTATTTTTACTCTCTTGTTTTCTTCTTTATGCTCTGAGGTAGCCACTCCCCTGAACAAACAAACAAATCTACCCCATCTTCCACAGCACAACATCCCCTCTAAGGGTTCAGGGATCTATTTCAGTGTCACTGCATTTTCTTAATGTACCACCTGTATCTGCCTCTCAGCATAATCCCAAGAAGAGACTACTCTCACAGTAACTCAGAAAATGCATTCCATGTTCAAACTAAAAGAGAAGATATATACACAGCCACGTGGAATACAGACTCTGCTTCTCGTTACATATGCGTGCGTGCACACACTCATATAAAAGAAGCCAGTTTGTAGCAGCTGGGGGGGGAAATCAAATGCTTTCAGGGCTTATTCTTCTTTTCTGAATTACTTGCATATGAGTTACCTACACTTCCACCTTTCAGCAGCAGTTTGGAGAGCGTTTATAATTAGCTTGCAATAACTTCCCCGTTATTTTCTAATGCAGTCAGGTCCAGAGAACATCTTCCTTACAGATTCAAAAGTGGAGCCACATTGAGGAACAATTCTCAGTGGTACTGAGAATTCCCCACAGTAATTCTGCTTGTTATATAGCAGAACTTTCATCTCTGCTATATAGTCTCAAATTGTGGAAGAGCAGCTTAAGAAGAACAGAGTCATAGGTAGAAGCTTTTTCACCTGATTTAGTCTTGCTTGCAAGGTCATTCTTCCACCAGAACAAGGTATTCGACTCAATGCAGCCTCAATCTAATAACAGAAAATACTTGAGCTGTAAATGATCGTTTCAAGAGCCACTATAAGCCTTTCTCACCAATCTTACCAAATGGGAGGTGAGGTCTATACATTACAGGTGCTCTGAAATACTGACTTAACGTTACTGTAACACTGTGCCATACAGAGCTGATACAGAAGCGAACATTCATAAGCAGAACCTCCCAAGGATCATTTTGGAAAGAGCACCTTGTGACCAAAATCACCTCCCTTGTTTGAAAGGGTGATTTAAAGCACTAGGCACTAAGGAAGAAAGTAAGTTCACTCCAGCCCTTCCATGCAGACTGTGTTTATGTTAAAGCACCTGTCCTTTAACGAGGTTGGGGATGGAAAAGGACCAGATGGAGCATGGGAAGTAGAGCAGGGAATGATAATGGCACATTCCTAGGGCAACACCAGAAACTGTGTGAGTTTCAGCCACGCATTGCACAGGTATAGGCTACATCCAACTTCAGAATAAAACCAATCTTTGCCTGTTGCTTTTCTTGAGTCAGCTCATCAAAAAGCCTCTCTGTTTCAGCCAGAGTCTTAATCCTTGCTGTGTACTTGAAGTCTCCCTCACAAGGCAGTAGTGCTGGCTCGTGGTTTTGTGCTACGCTCCTCTCGTCCCACACTGTCGCTTTCTTCGTTCCAGCACTGACATACTCAGCACAAGAGCTGTGCCTGACACCTGAATGCTGCCTTCCTATCAACAAAATAGGGGGCTTTTTAGTTGTTTGGTGATTGCCTGTGAAATTATTACATAGGACAGAAAAAGAAACAAGCAACTAGAAAAGCAGCATGATCTTGGAGGTATATAAACCAATGTTAGTGATTAGTGAAACCTCATTAGCTTGCTTTAAGCAGATTTCCTAGAAGAAAACAAAACGTGTACAGGTCACCTTCCAAGGGATCTTTACACCACAGCATCTTTTTTTTTTGGTTAAGAAACAGATTACTGTGCTGTGCTAATTAGGAATTACTTTTACTGGTGCATTTCTAAATATCACCAAGTAGATTAGTTGTCATGAAAACATTGTCTAAATAACCACATTAATCAAAACACAAGCAGATCATTGTGACAGGAATTACAAGAGTGAGAAAAGATTTGGTTCAATCAATCAATTTAAAAATATCTGAAACAACTGGCTTTATTATCATTAGTCTTTGCTATCTGTAATGCAGTGTTTAGCAATAGAATTTTATTAGTATGACTGAGTATGTACTTCTTAATATAGACCCTACTAAGATATGCATTGTGTAACTGAGTTAAGCAGAGGAAAACATATTGCCCTTCTTCCCCAATTTAATTATTTTTGTTGTACTGTTGTGTTTGTGCACACACACATATACATAAAAATAAAATGCACTACGACTGGTATTTGTCTATGGGAATAAGACAAGATTTAAAGGATTTTAGAAGCTGGACTTCATAAAGTGTAAGCTTTCTATTTAAGCAGTTGTTACCAATGTGGAAGAAATTACAGTAAAAAACCCAAAGAAAGAACAGTTCCCCCCCTCTTTGACAGATTACCTTCAGCATCATCTAATGAGAGAAACTGGAGTCTTTTTCTTGGATTGCTGTGCTGTAAAGCAGATGCAGAGCCAGTTTCCAGGTCATCCAGAAGTATATCAAATCTACAGAGCAGGAAAGCACACAATTGTTTGCTAGAAATCACGTACCAAACAATACAGGATTTTCTACTGTTGCACCTTTTGGCCAAATAAACAGATTTTTTTTTGTAAAACAATTTCTACCCCACAGGCACTGTAAGTCTTCTGATCACTGCTCATAGCACCACACCCCCATAGACTCCTATTTGCACACTGAGATACCTCATTCCTGTGAATTTCTTTCAGCAGCAGGCCAAGCTGTCACCCCCAAACACACTGTGCTCCCATGCTGTCATACTCAGGAACCATCAGAGCAGTGCTAGACAGTTCTTCCTCATGTGTGCATCCTACACTTGAATCTTGCAGCTAAGTCTGTTCTCAAACCCCACAAGTCTTGCCAAGCAAAGATCATAAGCAGAACATCGATCTGGACTTAAACCACAGAACAATTCTTCTATAACCAATGTTGAGTCAACAGTAAACCCAACATCTCATCATGGTGAACGCTAAAGACGGGCAATTATTCTAGATCTTTTATGCCAGGTTATATTTTTTAAGTAAAAATTAGCTTAATATTCAGGAATCTTCATGAGGCCTCTCCTTGGACTTTTCATGAACATGAAACAGCAGTATTAAGCCTGTATAGACATACTGCTGCTCTAGGAATGATCAGAACACAACAGGATTCATGAGACTTGTACCTTGTCACCGTGTTTTCGTTTCTGCTAAGCAAATGGCTAAATCCAGGAGAGAGGTTTTCTTTTGGAGATCGTTTTGGACTGTACGTCACAGACACCGGTGCCAACATTATCTCTCTTCTTGCTGCAAAAGGCAAAGTATGTTTAACTACCTAAAACTTCTGCCAATGCAGTATCTCCCACTCATGTGATCACATGCTTACAGCTTAAAAGAATGCTTTGCAAAGCTGCCTACGTGTTTATTTAAATTAGATGAAAAGCACATCCCAACATAGAAAAATGAAAATAAACTTAAGAGCTCTCACACTTTCTGTGATTACAGACAGGCTTTTTTTCAGCCTGTTACAGTAATGCTGAGATCCTGTCTGTCTTTTTCTTTCTTCTAGAGCAGCCTTTCATTATTTTTACTTCTACTTTTTGAGCAACACAAACCAAACCCCAGAAAAATCACTTACTTGGTGTGTTAGATTTCCTGTTTGAAGGAGGAAGTGATGATGACCTCTGGCCACAGGGCGAGCTGTACCGTTTGGGTCTGTGGTGGTCTTTACCTTTCTCTGGGGATCGGTTAGCCACAAAAGGTGTTTCCACAAACCCAACAGTTTGACGTCGATTTGATGTTTCTAATTAAAAGGAAAGAGTTGGTATATTAAGCAATCTTTGTCAATACAGGAACTCCCAAATATTCCCCTGTACTCAGTTTTCACTGTACAAAGACTCCACTTGGTCTGCCTTGCATCAACATATTCGTATTGTTTTGCTCAAGTCTTACTTCTGTCTCATCATATTCATGGAAGTTTAACTCATGAAAAACATCCTTTGCAGCAAATGTGGGAGAAGTGATGCTAAATAATACCAATTTAATGAAGAGACAGCAGAGAGGAAGACAAAAGCATCTTCTGGGGAAGAGGGTTGGAGTATCTGCCTGAACCAAGAATACAAGCATTTAAGAGAGACTCCATGTTTTCTAATTACAAGGCTTCCTAAATCAATGTTGCTCAAACAGCTCAGTGCAGTTCTGTGGTGCACATGCCAACCTGCTTAATAACACTGATACAACACCATGAGAACAAAACTAAAACAGATGTACAGCCAGCCAGAGCTTTGTTAGGACTCCATTAACTGTTTATAAATACTGAGATATTCTTGGAGAAATGACATTAACTACTCTCTAGCTTGAGACCTAACAGCAACCTTTGCATTCCCTCTATTTTAAACAAGCCACTCAGCTATATCATTTTGCATTTTCTTAGGAAAACTCCACAAGTTTGCATGCTAAAACTGGTTTTAGCCCATCACTCAAGTCTGATGGACCTGAATGCTAAGAATAACAAACCCAAAAGACATGCAAACAAAGAAAAGCCAGTAAAGACAAGTTCAGGAATATAAAAATAGAAGTTACTAGCTGATGTGTCTTCTTTTTCTGTCTGTGTACCCCAATCTTTAAATGCTTTTCCTTCTTCAAGCTCTCTAAAGGCTTTTATAATTGGTGCTTCTGCCATCTCGTTTTCTTCCTTTTCTGTTGTGTTTGTTGAAGAGTCTTCTTGTGAGGAGTCTTTTTCAGGAGGGGAATGGTGCCTTAAAGAACATGAGGCAGTGGAGGAAAGAAAAGGATTTTTACTTTATTTCACATATCCATATACTAGCTGAATAAACAAGAACCTGGGGAAATTTAGTTTGAGATTTACAGTTGCCAAACCAGGAATTTTAAAGGTCTTTTAATTTCAGCCAAGAACCTCAGAGGATTGTGTTATGGCAAATCCAAGAGTCTGAAGTTGAACAGAGGGGGTTAAGTTTGGTGACTTGCATGTCCTTAGAACTAAATACATCCCAACAGAGGCTGTAGGAACTTCTGAGTAAGAAAGCAGACTACTGAATTACACCTGAAGCTTCACACTGGTGGAAAGCTGCAGCCAACTGCTACAGCTCACATCCAATACAACAGAACACACCGTGTCCAAACCCTGAGCAGAACTGGATGCAAATGCAGAGAGAATAAAGACAGGGGCACAAGATGCAGCTGATGCTTTCTGATATTTCAAGGAAGGCACTGATGGCTGCTGCTGCTTATTTCATAGCAGATTAGCGAAGGTAGAAGGTTCTTTTGCTTTTAAGGAATTGTATGGCATCTACAACATTTTTTTAGACCTCTATTTATCAAGAATAGAGGCAATTCTATTCTATTCAAATCTAGGCAATTCTGGATAGAACTTTTTAGAAGCATTTGACTTTATATCATAGTGGATACTGTAGGAAACCAACTCACCTAGAGGGAATATAGGCTTCTTCTAATCTGTTATCTTTGGGGCCTTCCTGGACTTCCAAAGGCTGGCCAGTGAAGATGGAATACTCAGCTCCTGGTATCAACCACTTTCGCCTGCTGACATCAGGAGCTGCCAACTTGCTGTGGGAACAAAAAAACCTTCAAAATTATGAAAAGCTTGAGAGCTTTTTCTTTATTTTTAATTTAAGAAAAAAGGTAAGAAAATCCAACTATTTATTCTAGTTAAACACACAATAAACTCCTGAATACTGCAGAAGAGAGAACTGATTTTAAAAACATGTTTGTAAAGTATATTAAATATACATCACACAATATATATTATGCAATAAGTTCAGAATGCAGAACTCCTCAAAGATCTTGTAATTTAATGTTGCTTACTCAGACTGAAGTTCAGTTAACAAGTAGTTCTCTACTAATTAACCTAAAACATTTTGGTGGAGATTATTCCACTAGCTCAGAGCCATCTGAGCCCATCTCTATTTTTGACACAGATTGAAATTAAAACCCAAAACACACAAACAAGAAAACATCATTGATCACCTGAGAGTGATACATATTAATTAAAAAGTATCAATGAGTTTGTTATCTTGAAATATCAAAAGAGAACATTTTTATACACAGGAAAATAAGATGATAATAAGGAAAAAAGGGTTCTTGATTACACAAAGGATGAACCATAACTACCATTCTGTAAATCTATCCTGCAGTGCAGGCACTTGGAATGAGGCTTTCTTTGAGCCTTTGAGATCAGTTAGGGACAGATTAACTTCCAAATCCACACTGGCACTTACATCCTCATCCCTGATGAACATGGTCTGCCATGTTCAGGTCTTCCTTTTTTTCTGTTCTCTGTTGAGGGTTCTTATTCATAAATATTAAAATAGCTCAAAACAGGTATCTGTCCCTGTAACATACTAATCCAGAAATTACTTGGATCTTCAGAAGCATGAAAAAACCCCAAACCCACCAGAGATTTCCCCCCAAAACAGTGCTATTCTATATATACAAATGGCCATTACATATTTTGTGCTTCACAACATCAGTGCTGAACTGGGAGAGACACTGAAGAAGCCATAATTAAATAATAAAAACCAAAGGGGAACAAAGCTTTTCAGGTCTTTAAAACGTTTAAAGAAATCCAAATCCAAAAAAACCCCAAACCCAACCATAACCAGAATACAGGCCAACTTTAATTTCCTTAACACAAATCACAACTCAGACTAGAGTAGATATTCTAATTGAACTTCCACTCTACTCTCAGAATACCTGTAAAACCCTATTTAGAAAAAGTAGTTCTCAGCCTTTCAAATCAACAACAAAGGATCAAATAAAACTTCCAATGTGTAATTGGACTATTAGATCTTATTCCCAAGACCTTTGCTGAGCATGGGAATCCCTAATGAGCTGAGCACTCATTTGGGAAGACCACAGACACTCTGCCAAGTCACACATATACTATCCAAAGTATTTATTTTTAATAACTTCTTGGCATGTGAAGCCTCTGGATTACCTCACGTGTTTAATACAGCTTAACCTACTGACTGACATCATCTTAATCCATTTTTAGCGAAAACACATTAAAAAGCATTCTAAACCACATGACCTGTTTTAACATTGTCAGAATATTCACTCACTTGGCACAAGAGTTTCTTAAACGACCTTCAGTGATGTGGCGAAGCTTCAGCGTGTTCTCGTGTTCCACCTGCTTGAGCTGAGCTTCAAGTTTTGAAATTGCCCTAATGGGGAAGTAGCAAAGATGCATTATAAGATCATTTAAATGACATAGCAGACATCATATTTCATTGAGTTTATTCATTTTTATTCAAATATTCTGGGTGAAGCAGAAGAACAAGAGCAACTACTAACTTTTTATCTAAAATATGTATATAGATAGGTATTTGAATTTAAGTTAAATAAGTTAGGTAGCCTAGATAGAAAGACAGGACCAGGAGATATTGCTGTGGATCCGAGCATTCACCTCACAGTGGTTGGGGAACACAAAACAAGAACATTTTTCTCCTTGCAGTGATGTACTTCTACAAAGGTCTCCCTAACTCTGGACTTAATATGTGGCTCCTTCTGAGTGTCGCTTGGGTAACTCCACCAATCTGCTGTTCAGGCTCTTCAAGTGATTTTCCTCTCTCCCTCATACTGCAGTCCACATCTTGAGTGAACCAGCCCTTGGCAATGCAGCACAATTTCAGGGACTCCCCCTCTGGGGCAACAGAAATACAGGGGTTTGGAGCAGGATATTAAAATAAATAAATAAATAAATCTCCTTTTCCACTACACTTTCCCCACTCTGGAATGGTCCCTAAGCAGCAGCATTAAGAATCTGGCAGAAAAAGAGAGCAGCCCCCACAGAAACACTTTACTGAACTGTCATCATTCATACTATCTTAATTTCTTCAACAGACTAAAAAAAAAAATTTGAAGGCAGAGTGGTTTTACTTTCCTTCTATTCCTTTCATTAAATTTTTCCTATTAATTATTTCTATTCTTCTGCTTGAAAAATCAGGTGCCCTGAGCAACAGAGAAAAGGACTGTGCCATCTCCTGGGGATCATACATGCCATTTTTCTGGTTTTGGTTGAAGACCATGCCTAGGTTAGTGCTTGGTGGCAATGACATTTGAAATTAATTTTGAGGTGAAACTTGTAGCCTCATTTCTAGAAGAATCATCAAAAGACACACATTATGAAACTAATCTTCCTAACAGTCTGGGTTTCAGCTGCTCATATAAAAACATAACAGGAAATTATGACAGCACGTACCACCCACAAACGAAACAAAGGGAGATGAAGGACTTGAAACCTCATTACAGTTCTACACTACCTGCCCTAGAGCCCTCTCAGGTGTCCTCCCCTCCCACATCCCCAGACTTCCCTGAGCAAATCTGCTGTTTGGCACGCTTGGCAAGGGGTGGCTGAGAAATCCCCAAATAGAGGATATGCTCATAACTGTAAAGCCCTTGATGGTCACACACATCTTGCCTAAGGCCTACCCAGGAAGTATAAAGCTCAATGGATTTCTGTTTTCCCAACTAAAAATAGATCCAGGTAGCATGAGGGACATCCACAGGAGATATTACTGCTGCTCTATATACAGATCACCTGTCTGTCCTTTATTCATGCCTAGGAGCCGTAATTTTGAGCAGCATACACCTGTCAGCATCCTCCCTCCTAAAAAGCAGGACAGAGATTGGTTAGCTAAAGATGGGAGCTCCTGAGACAACAACCATACCAGGAAAAAGATTGAGCAGGGGACTGACTGGCTGGGCTAGCTGAGGGACAGCCATTAGAAAGGAAGCAATTAATTACAATTAAGGAAGCAGAGAAAACAGATATCCTAAAATAACAAGATTTTTACAGTGGGTACAAAGTAACACAAAGCAACACAAAATGCCTAAGAAGTAATTAAACTTCCAAGACCTACAGGCTCTGTAATCTAAGAGTAAACATTTAGGCCACAGCTTGCATTTTATTTTGTTAAAATAGCAGTAAGACAGTTTCACTTTTACCTTTTCAAATCAGAAATCTGTGCGTTTGCATCAAGCAGTTTGTTTTCAGTGGCATTTAACGTATCCTGCAAGGACACAAGGAAAAAAGTAAAAAGCCTAGAAACTACAGCCTATTAAAAGGAAAATAATTAACTCTACATTGTTCTTGAAAACAATATATTAAATACACCTTCCTATTTGAAAGGGAGGTCCATTAAATTTCTTTGGCTTTGACTTAACAGTATTTTTGCTGTTGATGGCTAGAAAATCCTACATTCCAAACTCCCTCCTTTTCCCTTTCCAGAGCTCTGGAGATGTAGTTAAGAAGCTACAGGTTAAAATAACTATGGATCTTTTAGTTTGATCTTTTTCCAAGTACCTAACTTAACTCAGCTAATTCCAGGGCACATTACCATATATTTTCCATGTTTGTTTTCTTAATTAACTAGCATGTACCTACCTTCACCCTCTCATGTTCTTTTCCAAGGGACTCGTATTCTCCTAAAAGCTAAAACAAAACCAGGAGAGAGAACACAAACCCACACTGAGATACACTGAACAGTTTTGTTGACTGCTGTGAAACCATTTCAATTGCTTGTCTAATATATGCAGAAGTACTACAGGGGATAAGGACTGTGCTTTAATAGTACTTCTTAAGTTCTAGCATCTTCTACTGGAAAAAAAGTTATAGACAGGGCAGGAGGAGACAGAGCTACTTACCCAATGTATTTCTAATTTTCAAATGATTTATCTCTAAAGAAACCAAAGGAGCTGAATAAGCCAGTAAAATCCCTCACTGAATTTGAAAGCAACATTTTTTTATTATTTTAATTGTAAAAAAGGAGTTAAAGGGTGAAGGAGCTTTTTCAGCAAACACCCACTTTGACAATCCATTTCACCATTTCATAAAGCTACTACTGAAAAGTTCAGAGAAATAATTCCTTTGATTCCGTCTAAAATCATACACAAAATTAACACTTTTATGAAAGAAATTCAGTCCATTCCCACTCAGCTTGAGAGGAAAAAAAATAACTTGTTCCACAATCATTTCCTATAATACTTCTAAAAATAAAATGAACCAATGGCTCATAAAGTAATAAAATACTCGAGATGGAGTATGACAAGTGTTACCACATCACTTGCTGCATCAAATACCTGGTTTTAAATACCTGTTAGGTCCACAGTGTCACCTAACACCAAGCCTACTAAATAGCCAGCTTATTTCTGTTGTCTTGTAAGTGCAGTAAGACTTTACAATGGTAAACTTTGAGTAGTTCTCCAAAACCCAGGACTTGCTGTGTTCAGAACATGCTGTGGGACTGCAAACACCGCTTCCCCTTTCCTTACTTACATTCTGAAACATTTTGTTTTCTTCCTTTAACCTTGTGTTTTTATTATCAGATAACTTGTAAGCCTTTTCAAATGCTTCCTCCAGGTCTCTGAGCCTGGATTTTAGCCGACTGATGGTGTTATCCTTCTCTTTGTTGTTTGTGCGCATTTCTTCTATACGTTCCTGCAAAGCTTTGGAGGTGTTACTGACCGCACAAAAGCGTTCCCTCCAATCCGCCTGTAGGTGGAAAAACAACAAACAAAACCACCGCCCCATTCGTTATACTGCTTACTTAGCAATGGCTAACTTCAGTACAAGGCATAATCTCAAATCATCTAAACAGAACACAAGGGTTTACACCTGTAAAT
This sequence comes from Porphyrio hochstetteri, assembly GCA_020800305.1. Taxonomy (NCBI): domain Eukaryota; kingdom Metazoa; phylum Chordata; class Aves; order Gruiformes; family Rallidae; genus Porphyrio; species Porphyrio hochstetteri. The sequence continues at coordinate 11,620,784 of CM036922.1, forward strand.
GAACTAAACAAGATTTTTTGCATGTTTCTGTGACATATGAAGAATGACAACAAAGATTAAAACATCAAAAGTTATATTTATTTCATAGGACTTAAAGTATCTAGATAATCCCAGTTGATTGTCTTGCTTCCAAGCACAGAAAATGTCATAAAAAGGTAGGTCTCTCCATGTGTCTGACTGTCATGAAAGTGTCAAGTTCCTCAACCAATAAATGCAGCTATGCCATCATCAGCACACCGCCCTGACCTAGCAGTAAGACTGTATAAATATGTGTAGAAAGGGACTATTTTTACCCCAGTGCAAGTTTGTTTTTACCAAAGCTCTAAAGAGAGATCAAAGAGAAAGTTATTTAAAAAAAATAATCTAAAAAAAGAGAGACATCATAAAGAGGTCACAGAGTATTTCACTCTTCAACACTGTTTGATTCCTGCTAACCTGGAAAGGTTGTTAATAAGCAAGAGTGATGATGTTCAAGCAAGGAGTCGTAAGAAACTCCCTTAGGAAAGTCACTGGGGTAACATGTTGGCCGATGTCACATATTAAGGGGAAAGGTTGAAAATAAAAAGACAAAGATACAGAAACACAGATCAGCTTAATCATGAACAAGTGCATTCTCTTATCTGTTTAACTAAAAAGCAACTTTATTTAAGAACATACACTCACCACTTGCTTTTCTAGCATATTATTCTTATTTTCAAGGGCTTTTATGCGAGCACTTGCTTCATTCAGAGCCACATCTAACTGGTCACACCTACAGAGAACATCGAGATTACAAAAGTCTCTTGAAGCGTTAATAAATCTACCTTTTATAGTCTTCTTTCCTTCCTCAAGCATCCACATGCATTTCAGTGCCCAGCCTGTGACCCCCTCCCGAAATGTTCAGCCACCCTGGTGAGCCCCCAACATACCCACTCATGGTGGGTGAGCAGCAAACTGGGAACACGTACAAAGTCTGCAGATGTCTTGGAGTATAAGAGCTGCAGAACCAAAAATCAGCACCAGAGTTCCACTTCAGCTAACTGTGATAAGTAATAAGTGAAATCCTATCACAAGCTACTTCAATTCCATAAATGATTGTTCAAAAGTCACTTTTAATAGATGCAATGCACTAGTGCTGGAAGACATGTACAAGAGTCCCAGGTACTCACACACTTTTCCAATTATTCTAAAGGGCATACATGTTGTAAAGTATTTTAGCTGTCTGATATAAAATTCACACTGAACTTCTATATATAGCAAACATTCAAGTTGTATCTATTGCATATAGGTGAGGCACACTGACATCACAATACCTGGTCAAAGGGCATCGACTAGTGAATTGGCTTTATAAAGCTAAAAACAAATTGGGGATTGGTTCCAAATCATCTATAGTGTTGACAACAAAAGGTAAAGAGGAGTGATGTTTGCCATCATGACAGGCAAGCACTACCTTACAACACAGACAGTTGCATTACAACTTCAAAGAATCACAGAATGTTAGGAGGTGGAAGGGACCTCGAAAGATCATCTAGCCCAACCTCCCTGCCAGAGCAGGGTCGTCTAGACTAAATCACACAGGAATGCATCCAGTTAGGTTTGAATGTCTCCAGAGAAGGAGACTCCACAACCTCTCTGGCCAGTCTGTCCCAGTCCTCTGTCACCCTCACTGTGACAGTTTCTCCTTACATTCCCATGGAACTTCAGTGCTCCAGCTTGCACCTGCTAACTTCCTTAGGACTAGCTCAGCCTGCCAGCCTTTTTAAACAAAATTATACTGGCTTCAGCAAAAACAAGGTCAAAGAAAACCTCTGGTCCAAACAACACACTTGCTCTAGTAATTATTTTAAATTAATTTTAAACAGCTTGTGTTAAATAACACAAAATTTATATTTGATAGGAAAACATTCACAGATGCATGAAATCTTCATAACTGAAGAGTGGCAAACTTTTCAAGATACTCCAAACAAGCATACTGGGCTTTTAAAGCTGAAGGAATACCGTGTCATGGAGGAGGAGGACAAGTAAGGACAAACAGTACCTGTCAGCAAGATTTTGATTGATTTTCTTCAAGTCTTCAGATGAAGCAGTTTTATGGCTTGACTCCAGCTGCTCTTTTAGGCTGTGTATCTCCGAGTCATAGTAAGCTCGTAGATCAGCTATGTGCCGAGCGTGTTTTTCCCTCAAGTTCTGCCTAATCCTATTTTCAAAATTAAGAAAAAGAAAAATAAGAAGTTTCTGGCTCTCCACGTGCCTGTGCATTGCTGTATTCACTCACACATAAGGAACTCAGCATATCAATCTCTTGCAGAGCTTTCCTGCATTCGTATTAAAACAAAGAAAGCTTCGTCATCTAAGGCAGCAGTGTCAGACACCTAAGGCTTGTATAGAAGTCTTTATGTTAATACAATAATAACAATAATATATACAAACACAATACAAGCTTTACTCTCTTTTCTCCTTTGTTATGCACTAAAAACTACATGTGCAAAACTAAAACACCAGCCTTGAAGCCGTGACCCTACATAAGCCCCCCCCAGAACACACGTCACGCCTGCGTGTCCATGTGCAAGCCATGCAAGCTTCAATAGCAAATGGGGGATATTTAATTCAGAGGGAATTCCGTGCTCCTCCCACCATGTGACTCAAATCAAGATAACATAACCCCCCACAGAACTCTGAAATTCTCTAAATCACATCCTTTAGGCAGCCTAAGAAGGAAGCATGTATTTTTGTTTTAACATGTAAACAGAAATGACCAAGGCATTAAACACAGAATATTGTTTTGCCTTCCATTAAGGCTTTGCATCCAAGGAAGACAAGGCACAATATTTGTTCCCTAGATTAAACAGTATGGTCTAAAGAAGATTAAATAGTATGGTCTAAAGAAAGACAACTGTAAGAAGTGGAAAATGGCTGTTCTATTTATCCACCATCTGTACTTCAGGGGAGAAAAAAGAAGAGAAAAAGGGGTGGGTAAAAAAGCAGCAGTGTCCAGCTATGTTCTAAGCAAATAAAACTGGCATTTTGTTCATTTTACTAGTATTAAGTTTCACTTATTTCATCAAAGTACCAAATCTACATCTTTTATAAAAGAAAAAAGAATTACTTACTTTGACATTATCACAGGATCTTCAACAGATGTCACTGAAAGACTGTATTCTGGCAAACTGTTGTCAGCACACTGAGTAACAGAAGATGGAGTTAGTGTTTCTTCCTCCTCAGTGTTGACTAAATCATCATTACTAGCATCCATATATGCCTTTGGAAAAGGACAGCTGGTCCTGTTTTCATTTTGGAATGGGTGATTTCTCCAGAGGTCCAAATGCACAGCTCTGCTGCTGGCAGGATGTTTTGGAGAATCATCTAACTGAGATGAATTACTTGTTTGTGAAAAAGAGTCTGTGTCACAATGACTTGAAAATCCGGGCTCTGCCATGGAGTCTGGAGAGAAAGGAGTAATCTCTTCTGGTATATTGAAAAAACAGCGTCCTGGGTTCTGCTGACCTGGTTTCATATGCAGGGTAGGGTCCAACGTCAAGATCTAGGAAATAAGTTATAATGCTAAAAAAAAAAATTGTGATTTAACTTTTGTTCTTGTAAATGGAGTTTATCTGAAGACATTAGTGATTCATATAACACACTGCAGGAATTATATCGAATGCTACTACATTCACTCGCAGAGAGAAGCAAGATGAAGGGACCTATAACAGCTGAGATTATGGTACATATTCCCAATGTTTGCAACTTGACTTTCTAAGTTTCCATTAAGAATAAGACTTATCTAACATCTGTAGCTGTCTAGAAAACCTTTGACATTTCAGTTATATAAATCAAAAGATTACACCTGCTTGTAGGTTGAAACTTTGCACAGTTACTGAAAATCCCTTCATGGATTCTGTGAACAGAATAATCACTTAGGAGCCATCATTACTGCATTCAGTATGTGATAAAGAATATTTCCACAACCCCATGCCTCTTCTGTCTCACGGGTGGAATGAACCCTGCTTGTGTGACTGCAGTGCCACATGCATTTCATCAGCCGCAGCCTCGGCGTAAGCAGATCTGTCCTTGCACCATCCTCAAGGTTGTGCAGCAAAGGTGCTTGTTTACCCAGAGTGTTCTTAGAGGTTCTTTTGCAGCTGGATCCCTTCCCAATCTGGTTCATCGCACAGCCGCACCAACTGCTGTTCCAGCGTAACACTGGAGGTGGCAGCAGGAGCCAATAAATGAGAAACCAGCCTGTAATGTATATTCAAACTGAGACGTGAAGAAGTTAGTGTTACCTCTGGAGGGTGACTTGATTGGGAAGAAGGCATTAAATTCTGGTCAGGCAGCTTCTTATTTTCCCTTTGTCTTTTATGATAAATATCCTTCAATGATGACAGTTTTGTTTCATCAGCAGAAGACAACTTCAACAGGAAAAAATGCTACATTAGTTTATCTGAATGTAATTCTCCATATGCAAAATAGATAAGCAAGTTGTGGGGTGGATTTAGCTAATAAATGGGTTCAAAGCAGAAGGTGGCTTTAGTCTGCAGGGAGTTTAAAGAGGGGTCTTTTGATGAGGTACATAAACCTTGAAAATACGGGTTAGTCTCCTCTCATCTCTTACACAAACACATAATTTCTTTGCAATGACAAAAGATCAATAAATTCCAAGCGACTCCAGCAGGGGTAAATGAATAATGAAGGAATCACATATGAGAGGTTGAGCTAACAAAAGACTTCTCAGACAAATTTTAGCTTCTCAAGGGCTGATTCTTTCTATTGTATCAAAAAAAAGCAACTGTAGGATAACTTTTGAAACAGGTGCAAAAGTTTACCTGATCTGGTGATACTCTTGTGGAGAAAATATCAGGGAACTCACTTCTGAAATTGTCTGGTAAAGAGTGATACATCTCCTTTTCATCTAATTTCCAGTACGTAAGTCCTGATTAGAAGAAATAATGAAAGAAAAAGAAAATTTACAAATTTCAAGCTCATGGCTGTAGAACAGGAATCCTAAAATCCATTAGTAAGATGTTACTTGGTCAGCTAACAAGAATGCTGTTATTAGTTATTTGCCTCTATGGCTTCAGAGCCTCACTTAAGCCTTTGTTACCAGAAGTTACAATAATCTCAATGCAAGCACAAGCAGCATCGTCAGCACTACATCATCACACAGCACAAAAGCTATAAATCAGTAAAACCATATAGATTTAGTCTTTGATGTTCAGGGAACAAATCCTTATTTACCACAAACATTTGTATTTCTAATGATTCCAGTAGAGTGCATAAAACTTGGATTGCCCAAGGAATAATCCCAGACAGCCACTTGATTCTACAAACTCCTTGATTTAAAACTCAACAGCACTCTACAGCATGCAAAAAAACCAGACTACCAGGGCTAAAGGAGGTGGCCCAAGAGGAACAGATACAGTCCCACTCCCACTCCAGGTTCTTATATGGTCCCTCTCTCAAAGGGTTGTGAGGCAGCAGTGAATAGACACAGTTTGCAGGGCTGCATCTCTGCACCCCTGTTTGTTACTGAAATCAATCCTCCCTGTCACGATCAAAATATGTGAATTAGTGGCTTGGCTTTCACACCAAAAAACAACCCCAAACAACAAATCAAAACCAACCCAAACCCCCCAAATTAAAAAAAACCCCAACAACTACTCATACACACATCACAAAACAACAAAAGCAAAACCATACCAACACACACACACAAATAAAGGATCACCACTTCACACACTGAAATACTTTGTTCTTGTCTGTTCCCACAATTACTGAATCATGCCCTCACCTTGCAGGAGTTCTGCCATATTACCATGCACTCCTTTGATACCCCACCATCATTTTAATAGTAATTACATTATTGAAACAGTTTTAAACATAAAGTTCAGCTTTGAAATGTTGAGATATTTGAAGGAAAACAAGTGCTGCACGTCCCACACCTGCCAGCAGTGATAAGGATATCAAAGTTGAATAGCTTGTCCGTGCTCAAACCCTCCTCACCTCCCCAAAAGTTAGCAGAGATGAATTCTGATAAGAGCTTTTAAAAACTGAGAATTCAAAAGACAAGGAGATTCAAGAACAAGAAGTTAACTATACCTGAAGCTTCAGACACTAAGGAATTTGGACTTTGATTCGGTGGATTGAGGTAAAAAGTGTAAGGTGGCAAAGCAGCATCAGGAAGGTTTGTCTAAAATTACATGAGGAAAAGCAAATTTATAAGGAAAATCACAAGGCAAGAAAAAATTATCAAGGATACAATTCTTTAAAAAGCTTCATGTAAACATTAACAGTCTTTTTAATCAAAGAGATGAAATTGAATTTCACAGCATGATCCAAAGCTATACAATTTATATTTAGGGCAATCACTGTCAAAAGCTAAACCACAAAATTAAAAGATACTCAGATTTTCTAAGTCACATAGCTGTCCACTTGTGGAACATTTTTGAGATCAACTGTTACAAAAATACACATTTTGGACCATCACCTAAACTTTATTGCTCCTTAAGAGGTGCAAGTATACAGAGGGATAACTTACCAACAGAGTGTTACACTCTTCTTCATCCTAAGACTGAAATTTCTTATATTCAGCTGTTATGACTCCACCTACCACAAACCTGGAGGTAAACACTGTCTACCATCTCAGATAGATAAGATACTATATAAAATGTTCTTCTCACCACTCCAAACTTCCTAAACAGTCTCCCCAGTTAATTACAGAAACACCTTTGAAATGGGTGGGACCAACACATGGGGGGAAAAAGAAATAAATCACAGAATTCACTATTTGCTACAACTCTCCTCTTCCTTAATCAAAGGAAGAAACATCATCAATGTAACACAGTGATACAGTAACAACTGAGTAAGGGCAGCCAGCTCTGAAATGGCCATTTCACATGGCTCCTTCCTACCATGCTTAGGGCTTTCTGTTCCATCACAGCAGCTTAACAGTCACACTACTTGGCAAATTTATATAACTGAGGACTAAAATAGGACTGTAACCACTGAGTTAATAAAAGTAAGAAAGGAAAAAAAATTAGAACTAAAGCTTTTCAAGTTTTTGCATGAAGTACCATCTCACCTCAAGGCTATTTTGTCCCTCTTAATGATTTTATTTAGGTATTCTCCTTTGCCTAAGGAGGAAGAAAGGGAAATGAAGGAGGATCAACTGAATTCTTACAAAGGAACAGAAAGATAAAAGTCTTTTCAAAATCTGAGTTTCTGGAACTAATTTCCTTAGGCACCCTCCTGTAGCAGAGAAAGAAACAAACCAGAGGAGATAAATTTGAGTCCTGCTTCAAGTAACATCTTGTTTCCACTGACAATGGAAGAAGACTAAAGAGAGCAAGCCCAAACAGCTGCTCTTACCCTTTCTCTATCACCCTCAAAGTGACCACAGGAAAGAAAACAGACCCTGCCTTGAATCAAGTGATTCGTATTTGTTACTTCTTCTACTCTTTTGGAGGTAGAGCTATTCAGAGAGTTCCAGGAATTATTTCCTTAAAAACAGCATAAGGAGAGAGGTGTGTGACAATTAACATACTGACAGTAATTCTAGAACTTCATCGTTACATGCATGTGGATTACTCACACAGTCATGCTGCATAACATCCTTCTAGATCAGAAATACTACATGTGATTAACCTTCCTTCCCCCATAAAATCAGACTGGTGGGCATACACAAGCACTAACTCAAGAATATAGGGAAGGGGGAACCAAATTCTTCTCAAAAGAAGTATTTTGAGCCGATTCAGCTGTCAGCAATAGGTGTTAGTACAAATGGTTCTAAAGAGATGTCCTAAATGTTTATTATAGGCGTTATTTATTTTCAGTAACCAGTGCTGTAACTGTGCTTGGAGTACTTACACAAGCATAAAAGAATGCATTATTCTTATATAAACAATATAAAAAAGAAAAAAAAAGTTGGATTTTAGCATAAGAGACTGCCAAGCAAACTAAGAAAGGCCAAACCAAATTAAGACAAAAAAATCCCTGCAACTTAAAAGCCCAATCTTGAAGAATACTGTTTGTCCTGAGCAAAGCTGCTAATGCCTTAACACACAAAGAACTCTGTGTACTGAAAGAAACATCGCCAGCTGAAAGCAAAGATCCTTCAAAAAATTTATAGGGCTTAATAAATCACCACGACCTGAAGTTTCAATTGAGAATGTGACCAATAATTTCTATTAGGAAAGAACATGTGCCACTTAGGTAAGAGAAGATAAAAATTAGGCAAAGAATAAAATAAGCCAAAATAGATATGTAAGTATAGAATGAGCCAAGAAGTAAATTCTGCCCACATGAACGGGAACACCACTACTCAAATGCTTAAAGCCAAGCATATGCTGAATCAGAACATACACATAATTCTGAAAAAAAATACCAGTGACAAGAATAAAATTAGAAAAACAAAGAGAGACTTACATTCTCAAGCTGTAATTTCTTTACTTGTTCATTTTCTTGCATAGATTTCACACATATTTCATCCACGTTTATTCTTTTTGGTTGGTTTTGTTTCAACTTTTGTGCCCATGATGTTAAAGATTTACTAGATGGTAAGAAACAACACACAGACCTTAGGGACATACATCCCTACAGAAATCCATTTCTTCTTCAAGGTGAAAGACAGGCACTAAAACTCCACTGCCTTTATGAATTTTTGGGAAACAATTATTAAGTAATGAATGCTGAAGTGCTTTAAGGCAAACAAAAACAACAAAGAACCCAAACCACAAACAAATCACCCAAAGGTGCTAATGAACTGCTCCCACAATCAAAACAATCAAAAGAGCTCCATATATTTCATCAGACAACCAGGTTTTGGTCTTGAAGCAGATGCTCTTCAAGCCCACCAAACTGAGCTGGAAGGTAAATGCGGTGGGTTTTCTTACTGTGTTATCAGTCCTGTTATGTCAGTTAAGACACAGTAAGGATGCCTTCCAACTTAAGAGAATCTTCAAGGATAAGAAAGATCAAAACAAGACATAGAACAGAAAAAATGGCATAAGAACAGTAACAAATAGAGACACCCCAAAACTCTTCTTAGAGGCAGATGTGGAGGGATTTTGCCATTTTGTTAAGAGATGCAACACCTTGAAACACACCATATTGTTCCAGATTGGGACATGCAGTGGAAAGAATGAAAAAAGCTTAAAGATCTAAACCCTGCAACAGCAAAAAACCCCAAAAATTTGGGTTAAGTAGATTATTCAGTTTTGGTTTGAACCTTTTTCCCTTCCAACTGATTATATAATATAAAATTCATAGATAAAACTTGTAATTTATTTTCTTTTATAAAAAGGACAAAAAGCCATCCCTGAATGATTTCTAAGTTGTCATAGAAAGGTTTTTCAAACGGAACAACACTCTTGAATTGAGTTTCTCCAGCTCTAAGCTCCCTGACAATCTACAAATTGCAGCTACCCCCTCACAGAAAACTGTACAACATGAATCAAATACCAGAATTAATCCCAAGAGAAGGGAAGAGAACACGTATCAGTGTGGTTATGACGTACCCTGTTTGCCAAGACAACACATTTCCAAACCAAATCCTCTAAAGAAAGCTGGTTCTGTTTTATTTCATACTAACAAAATGCAACTTTATTTTCACAATTCTGTGTTTTTACAATGGTTTTTATCTCAGCAAACTACTATCAGGGACTAACAGGCCACACGCTGTCCACAAGACCTCTGATAGCTACTTGTGGGGACATGAAGCCACTACCATTACAACCTGGTCTGACAGGGAGAATAAATAAGGTACATTGTTAACTTCTGCACAATTAGAGCAGTGCTCAGTATTATTGCCAAATAAGTTTTGTTATTTAAAAAAAAAAAAATCTTGGTCTATCAAACCACTTATTGAGCAAAGTAAAGGTGAACCAAAAGAAAGAAAAAATCAACAGAAAAACTCAACCATGTCTGGCTGAAACAATTCATTACTGGAATGTACACAAATAAGCTAGCAATAGAGACTGGTTGAGGTTAATAGCAAAGTGTCAGTCATATAAAATCGGTAATCAGCACCTAAAATGCTGGTGCAAAGATAAACACTGTATGGAATCTGTATCTTAACAGAAAGTAGTTTTCCTATTACCCCGCCCAACGTATCTGCAAGAGATAAGCACTGCAGATGCAAACATGCATCATGCAGAAACACAACACTGAACAAATAACTTTATCCACCAAGCAGCACAGTATTTTTACAATCAAGAGGTTCCCCTCAATTCTTAGATGTTTCCAGTTACCAAGAGCTGTTTCTTGAAGGGGACCATCTACAACAAATTATCATATTTACAAAGTTTATTGCTTACCTGGGTTTTTTTCCATATTGACCTTCATCAACTTTATGTTCAAATTCAGCAGGAAAAGTTAAAATATCATTTCTTCCTGAGGATGAACAATTTTCCTCTATGTTTTGGGGGGAAAGTTCTCTTTTATTCTGAATATTTGCTACAGCTGCGTCATGCTGTGATACTGCTCCATCACTCTGTCCTTGTGAAGTTTTCTCTGTGTAGTCTGTACACTTGTTAATGTCATTAGAGTTGCTATGGTTCAGTTCAGAGGCAGAAAGTGTACCATACCCACTGTTCATGGAAGCATCCTTTGCAAAACATTCCTGATGCAGATCAGATGCATTTGGCTGACTTTCTGCTTCGCTAGATCTAAGTTGATTGACAATGCACTCATTTTCTTCAAAGACTTCAGAACGCATCCCCATCTGACTTTCTAGTGATGAAAAAGTGTCTGGGAGCTTGGCAGGCAAACTTCTGCTCTTGCTGGTTTGCAGTTTCACTAACTGCCTTATCTCATCCTGAATCAGCTATAGAAAAACAAAAGGCAAAACTCCTATGAAAATGTGCCACAAATCACATTTCTATTTTGATGCATCTTCAATTCATGTTATTAGTGAGAGAATTAAGAGTGCTTATTTCAAAATTCAACTCAAATTTTTCAGTGTGTAGACATCTCATGCATAAAGTTGATATATGCATATTGTGCATAACAGTTGAATGCACATGGTGACAGTCCTTAACCCCATGCAGTGAATTACATGTCTCAGAGTCATTTATTAATGTAAAAAGCATGCATGCATGTATTCACTACACACCTTCAGAAGTACAGTTACCTACCAACTACAGAGATATAAACTATCTAGCTACATCGTTAGAAGTGGACAAAAGTCTTCTGCTAAATTTAGATATAAAAGAATTTTTAACTTAGATATACATTTTTAAAGATTGCAAAGATGCTTAATGGAATTAGAAACCATTACTCTATTAGGCTAATAGGAATAATGCACCTCTGTAAGATTATTTGCATAAAACTTGACTTTAAAATATTTAATTTAGATAATATGTTATTAGGTGGCTCACAGAATACAAACATCTACATGTTGATTGTTTTGGTATCTGACCAAATGGAGCAAACCTATCACTAGATTTAACAGGTTACTTTCTCATTAGTCTACAATATCTAATGTACTGAAATAACTCTTCACCGATAAGTAATTTATTTTGTAGAAAAGGTTTTACAGTTTTGCACTGGAATACTGAAAGAGTTTTGACAAACAACTGATGCTTTTGTCAAGGACTATGAGAAGACTTCATGCCAGTGCTCATGGCTGCGTCCTTTGGGGAGCAATAGGCACTTCTGCAGAGTTATACTCAGATTACTGACCTCTGCATGAGCACACAACTCTTACTACACGTTACAAGACCAGAGTATGTGGTTGTTCTTAAGAATACATTTCAAACAAATTCCCTGAGGGTAAACAAAAACCCAAAAAAAACCAAAAACCAAAAAAACCCACCACACTTGCAATAATTTTCAGAGCCTGGAACTCTATCGGTGTTTTTTCACAGAACTACAGTACATTACACATGCATAGCAAGTGGAAAGCACAAATTGAACAAAAATGATTTGTTCCCTGAAAGTCAGAAATAAAAAATAAGACTTAATTTCAGAGGAAACTACATGTAACGCTGCTCAGAACCAAGCCTCATATGTTTTACTAACTTACAACAGAATTAAGTGAATTTCAGATCAGCCTCTCTATGCAAGAAACCCCAAATGAACCCAACAGGGGTACAGTTTTCTGCCATAACAAAGTTGGTTGTTGTGCTAATGATTTCAGTCATGACTGCAGCAACCACCTGCATTTTAATTCTGTGATTCACCTCTGTCGAGGAAGGTCAGGAAAGGAGAACAAAGGGGAAGAAACGAAATAGGGGCAGAAAAAACCTCCAAACTTCTCAGATTCTCTGCTGACATTTAATCTTTGTCATTAATACCCTCTGCAGGAAAAGTGAAAGGCTACTATTGCAGCTGAACAGCGCTTTTACTTCTCTTTGCAGAGTCACAAATAATTCCAAGAGAAGACCTGGCAAAAAATCTAACAACATTTCTGTAGTTCTGGGATTGTAGGTAACTTTTTTTTTTAAATCCTCTTTGATAAAGTCTGATCTTAGGACAAGCCACAGTGGGGACAGTTTGTCATTAGCACACCTGTCTTCTAGTGTATAAATTATATAAGCCAAGGACTGACCCCACTGATTCCAAACTGAAGTCAAAGTGTCTTGACCTGTATTTTTCACATGGATGAAGATGTATTTTTATAAGCACAGTTGGTCTTTAAACACAGCATAGTGCAAGCCTCATCTCAGAGTCATGTCAATGCTAATGCAGCATTTTGCTTTACTACCCCAAGTAGCAGAGAATTGTTTTGGGGTTTTATTACTCTTGGTATACTGGTTTAAGTTTGAAATAGCTCCATCTATTTCATCTAATGCAGTCAGACAATTCAAAGTAAGTTATTGCTGCTGATTTTATATTTAGTGTGGTAACTCATGCAGTTAGTAAGTCTCTGCTGATACCACAAACCCAACTCTTCCAGAGGTAGCCTTTGCTATTAATAAAGACAAAAACTGGCAAAGCCAACACAATGGATTAGTCAAGACTACAATTAGCAACATGTGAATCAAACCACTACAGTAAGAGGAAGGAAATACAAGGGTAAGGAAACACTGGTGGGACAAAAATAATGAGATGGGAGGGGGAGAAAAAAGGTGATGGTGGGGGGAGAAATAGGAGAAGGATAAAAGGACAGTACCTCTTGTTAATTCAGTTCAGGAACTGTTGATTACTACTAGTGTAGAGGGCATCAGGAAAGGGAAGGGAAAAACAGCAACCAAAACGATGAAGATATTAAGCATTATATATTTATAGAATTACACTGTCTCTTATACATATTTATCCATTAAAACAGGAGCAATGTATATGTATGATTCAGGAAAAACGTGAGTCTTCCCATGGGTCATTCTTCATTCTTAGAATGGAGACTGTTCAACCGAAGGGCGAAATAAGCCTCTGGCTGTTACAGTGCATGACCTTCTATGCTATATACTGCCTAGATGAGGGAATGACAAGTTGCCTATTTCTAAGGGAAAACATCTCAAAATTAGAAATGATACAGTGTAACAGTTAAAAGACAGCTTGTACCTACAAAATTTAATTATCTTGTGGGCATTCTGAACCAAATATTGGTGAAAACAAACAAAATAATATCAGAATCTTCACTTCTGAAAGGGTTCCTAACAGTTACTTTGTTAATTAGCCAAGGCTCTCTCAAATATGCATCCTGTAAATTGGCATTTCAGTCATCTACTTCCATTAACTGCCTGTCTGATAACACTCACAGAAAAACAGATGAGTGCCAGAGTCCATGTTGTATTGTTTTGGAGGGGTGGAGGTAGTAGAGTAAAGAAACAATCAGCCTAACCAGCCTCCAGATCATTACTTACTTGGATTTGATGGTGGAACTGCTCTTGCTGGGCAACTATTTGTTCTTGACATTGCTCTTCTACCACTCTCAGTAAGTGTAGCCACCTCGTCTATTAAATCACAAAGTAAAACAATCAAAGCACAGTCATACTGCATCTTTTACCTTGTACTCTAGCTGCATGATGGTTCTGCAGTCTTATACTTAGGTGGTGATGTAATACAAAGCTTAATAACAGCACTGTGTTGTTCACCCCACAATACACACAGCCCCCATCTTATCAGGAAACGGAAGCAATTCATTACAGACACATTAACTTACAAAAAGAGACTGCACAGTAACACATCCCTACAATTTATGTTTGGGAAAAAAATGAACAAGGAAAGAGAATTCTATTTTAAAAAATCAAGTTAGTTAAAAATAGAGACAGCTGGCAGAGAAGTATAGTCAAATTGTGGAAAGGTTGATTCCAATTTGATAAATTATGGGCAATTTTCAAAGTGATAATTAAACATCCATACGCCCAGTGAACCATTTGCTTCAATAAGAAAATCTTCCTTCAACAATTCAGCTAAAGACCATGACACATAACTATTCAGTAGGGGAAAAAAAAGATTAAAAAAAAAAAAATCTATGGGGTTCCCAAAATGTGGTAAAATCTGAACTTTAAAAACTATGTTATGCTTATGCCTGGTAATTGAGGTATAGAACACGGGACATAGACCACATGTGCCTAGACACAGACATCTATATTCTTTTCTTGGAGCTGTTAAAGAGCACCAAATTAAGCATCTGTCAAGACACAGTTTGATGGACCACAGCCAGAAAGCTCAAAAATTCTGCAGGAACAAGCCCATAGTGTAGAAACCTGATGTTCCTTATGGAGACTAAAATAATGATAAAATTTAAAATAGAGAAAAACATCATTTAGAAAACAGTTTGAGAGAATTAGCTCATTGAACCTACATTATGATTTTCATGTGGTTTTAAATCAGGAAGCAAATGTATCATCTCCACATCTTTACAAACAGAATAAAGAAATAAATCAACTAAACCAGAGCGAGGCATTTTTAGAAAGAAAACTTCTAATTTCTAGGATCATTTCAAACCAGTTTGAAGTGCTACAATTTTAAAGGCTTAAATTTTCCGGTTCAAAAACACTCAATCTTTAAGTTCTGTAACACTGAAAACCCATTCACATCTGTACTGTAGAACACCAAGATCAAAAGCCAAGATAAAACTGCAACAAAATCCATCCATGTGATTAGTTCCTACAGGGTAAAAGGATCTGTCCCATCACAAAAGCTAAACACACGTGTATATAGGTCGCACTGCTAAACTCTGTAATCATGAGATCTGTCTGCCAGAACACAAAGGTGACACGTTAAGGTTTGATTGTTGGTTGGGGTTTGTTTTAAAATCAATTTTAACATTAAATACCTCACAGTTCTTCACAATTTCTGAGTCAGTGTTTCCAACGTTCTGGATATCTTGCATAAAGGAGGCAAGCAGCTCAATAGACCCAGGCATTAACGAGGACCTGGTATTCCCTGAGTAACCAGAAACTCCATTGGGATTGGATGAGAGACTTCTAGTGAAACATGAGGAAAACATTTCCATTATTTATTCCACCAGTTGTCCAACACTGCAGCAAAATAATACACTACATATGCTATGCAGACAGAAAAGAATTAGACACTTAATTTACACTGTCACCCTCATCCTGCTGAAAAATGATCCCTCACACATTCCTAAGAATGAGGATGTTTTTCAAGAAAAGTCAAAGAATCCACAGCATACTTCATTCTCATCCTGCAGACCATTAAAGCACAGTAGCTCTCCAAGAAGACAGACAGCATAATCAACACAGGTATTACTGCTCACTACTACAAACCTCAATAAATACAGCTTTTCATCAAACCTATCTGCTTCTTCATGGATTCTGAGGTCAGAAGCTTGCAGATACAAGCTTCTGTGGCACAGTGATTTACTAAGTCCACTTCCACATGCTACAAGTGACTTGCAACTCTCAACAGGTCATCCAGAAAGCATCTCTCAACCCATCACTTCAGCCATTGGTCATATTTGCCTCTCTTATTCCCAGGGAATACCTTGGACAGTTTTTCTAGACAGCTGTTCTCTACAAATGACTTTGCATAACCCGTGATCTTTCCAAAGAACAGTCTCAGACAGTTTGTCTGAGACAGGGTTCCCTCCCCCAATCCTAAGCAACACAAAACAATGGAAGACTTAACAATTCTTTCAGCAAAGCTTTTCTCATTAAGGATTGCACCTGCAAATTTTATATATATTCTATTTTTATATATGATATATATCTTAATACATATATTGCAGAGTATTGGGAATTCCTTCACACGTTACCTGTTACCATTCACGTTGCAGACAGAGCTGTGGGTGTTTCTGACACCAGAGTTTGCAGAAGATGAAGGGATTTCTTGTACTGTATTCACCACGTCACAGTTTTCCATATCTTAGGCTCAAGTATGACATTACCCTGAACACAAAGAAACAAGCATCACTTTTATTATCTTTTTTCTTTTAAATTGACTTTGATCTCTCTGTTTTTTCTTCAAACAAGAGACATGGTTGTTTCAGCCAAGCCACCCCAGAGAGCACTAGCATTCCACAGCCAACCTCTCTCCCTTGCCTGTGCTCCACTTGCACACAGGAGCTACTTATTCAGCCCTGTGCTTGCTGGGACTCCTGCAAATCAAAGGCAGCCTGAGCTGTACATCTCACACCTAGACAGGTCTGTGAAGGGTGTCTGAATCCACAACACTTCAGGCAGAAAAATGTTGTTGGGGGTTGGTTGGGGTTTTGGGTTTTTTTTAAATGTGAGCTCCACAGGCAGTTTTTGAGACTTCTGTGAAAGGGTCTATTACCAGTGTATCTTAATCTGCTGAAACAGGGATCTGTGCCTTCACTGGAAGAAACACACACAGCCCGAAAAAGACCACAGTTGACTAATTCTGCCATTTTTGTGTGTAGTATTTGGCTTACTTTTTTCCACAGAACACTCATTTTATTATTACCATACAGTATTAATTCAAAGAGCATCAATACTGTTTTTTGAGCTCCTTTTCTTACCAATTAACAACAAATGTAGTCAAACAGGAATCCCACAGCAGTTAACACAGCAGCTGGTTAACTGAAAGCATCATAAATAAATAAACACAAAATACTTGTGCAATGGTCGTAGAGCACTCAAAGCAGCAGTTTGTAAGAATGGCCATAGAGAAACTAAAACAGCCTTTGGGTTTCCAAACATTCACACCTGAAATGCATTGATTTATCAGCTCTTCTATAGTGCTTATTTCAGCATCTTCTACGCCCTGCTGAATTCATCCTGTGTTCTACCACTAAAGAAAAAGCTTATGATCATTTCACGGATGGAGAACAAAAAGAGACATTAAGAAATACCATCCTAGTAGTCCGTGATAGTACTAAGAATAAATCCCTGCTGCCTGAAAGCAGCACACCACCTTCAAAAAGCATGATCATTCTTCTTTGCAGGGCTTACAAGGACATACTTTTACAGGTTTAAGTTTTCAGTACTTAGAGGTACACAGAGATACAACACTTAACAGTTTCAGAAGTATAAAAAAATATTTCTATCAGAAGAAAACTGATGGACAACTGTCTGATTTTTCCTTATTTTATTTGAGCTTGTTTGGCTTCAGCAGAAATGTTTTCCAGGTACTCAAACTATCTCTTTTGGATAGGGTTGAAAATGCCAGAACTGGGAGAAAGTTACCACAGATACACATATTCCCCAGCAAAGCTTCCTGGGATAAATCAAAGGGGGAAAAGGGGAGTGGGGGGGTGAGAGTGTGTGTGGAATGCCTTTCTACTTTTTCTAGTGGTGAGAAGTCTGGAAAAACTTGAAGGTTATCAGGCACCTAGCCTGACAGATAAAGCAGAACCTGCAAGTGCCTCTGGAGCAGGAGGGTGGCAGTGGTGGGGGCTACATCAGTCACCCCCATCTCCCCAGGATGAAATCATGGGTGGCCTATCTCAGCAGCACAGCAGATGGGTGGGACTTAGCTGTGACACAGGCTCGTTTCATAACCTCATTAGAAGTCTGCTCACAATAAAAAGAAAATATGAAGTAAGCTATAACGGGGCTGAGGAACAGCTAATCCGTCGTCTATTGTGCCATAGCACAGAATAATCTTTACATGGCCAAGCCTCTACCTAAAGGAGGATTAAATAAAATAATCATAACCTGGGGGGTATTTTGACTCCTAAGCACCGATTTAGATGCAAACACCCGGTTCAGCACGGACCCAGAGACCACGGCTCTGCATCTCTTCCCGAGCAAGACCCCAGTGCTGCTGCTTGCAGACTGCAGAGGGGAGACCCCCGCCTACCCTGCCGCCGCCAGGCCCCCATCCCCCGGGGCCCAAGGACTTCCTGAGGGACCCTGAGATGGGACAACGAGTCTCTGGGCTCCAAAGCCGCCGTAGCCTCAGGAAACGCCCCCGTACAAAAGCTAGCCCCGTCTAGGGGTACCGTCTCCTCACAAGCGACCCCCTCCCTCTCCACCCGCCACGCCTAGTCCCTCGGGCAATTCACCATCCCCCCTTCCCCCACGACTCCGCTCCCAACCTGAGCCCCCCCCACTCTGATAAGGGCCCCCTCAAGCAGCCCGGCCCCTCAAGCCCCGCTCATCGCTCGCCCCTTACCCTGAGCTCTGCCCTCAGACTCCCCCCTACCCCCCCGCTCTGCCCCCCGGATCCCGCCCCCACCGCCACCGCCCCGCAGGCCAAGCTCCACCCCCGCACTCTCATTGGGCAGCCGCCCCCCGCGCTCCGGGATGTTGACAGCGGCGCCGCCTCAGATTGGCTGGCGAGCCCGTCACTCGCCGGGGAAAGGGGCGGGGCGGCGAGGGCGGCCTCACGGCGCTGGGATGCGGCCAAGTGCAGCGGTGCTGCCGGCCCCAGCCCCGCCGGCTGTCCCCGGTTCCTACCCGCATCTCTGGGAGCCCGCCAGGAGGCGTCCGCAGGGACCCGGGAGCTGCCTCCTCCAGCGGCCGTTAGGCGATAAACAATCCGCAGCCCGCCGCCTCCTTCCCGGCGATTGGCGGCCGAGTTTCGAACGCGGTGAGGTAGAGGGCACTCAAGACAGAGCCCAGCTCGGTGATTGGCCGCCCTGACCGCGCGCCGAGCCGCGCCTTCCGCGCTCATTCGCTACGTGGAAAAGTACGCGCTCCGCCGCGAAA
The DNA here is from genome assembly GCA_020800305.1 of Porphyrio hochstetteri. Classification (NCBI taxonomy): domain Eukaryota; kingdom Metazoa; phylum Chordata; class Aves; order Gruiformes; family Rallidae; genus Porphyrio; species Porphyrio hochstetteri. The sequence goes on from CM036922.1 coordinate 11,639,782, forward strand.
GGATTGGCCAACGCAGCTGCGCGCCGCGCGGTTTCCCGACACCTGATTCGTGGATAGACCGTGTACGTACCCCCGCCCCTTGCGCCACGATTGGCTTCCCCGGTGCCAATTAGCCTAGCGGTAACGCCCACCTCCGCGGAGCGCGCGTGCGCAGAGGCGCCCCCGGGGAAGCGAAGGCCTGCGCGCCCGGCTGAGCGCACATGCGCAGTGGGGGTGGTGGCGCCGGCTCCGAGTCGCCTGAGGTAAGGGGCTGGCGGCGCGTAGTGGTGGCGTTTCCCCCGGGGCTGCCCTCGGCTCCTCAAGGGAGTCGCGCCGCGGCGAGACCTGGTCCGTGATTTCAGTCCGGCGCGGAGGCGGCCCGCCTGGGAGGGCCGGGATCGTGGTGCGGTAGCCGTGATGCTGCGGGTCTCGGCCGGCCGCTGCCCTTCCCTCGGCGCGGCCCTCCGGCTGGCGCCGGAGCCTCCTCTGACAGCCGGCTGCTCGCTGCGCTCCCCGGGCGGGCGGAGAGCCTCTGCGGGGGGTTGTTTTGCAGAACGCTTGGTCTGAGTTTTGTCAACCGTGCGCAGCGCGGGGTGCTGCTGCGCCGCCAGAGCCGGCGTGCCCGGCCGGCCCCGGGCCCTCCCCGGCCGGCCTGCGCTCTTCCCGGCCGGCCCCGGGCGCTGCCCAGTGAACCGAGAGCGGCTCGCTTCCGTAACTGTTTAAAGGACGGGAATTACTGTCCTTACTGACACAGCTGTCCCGCAGCCACTGCTTAAACATCTCATATATAAGAATTAAAGCAGTGTTCAGATCTTTTATTTGCATCGTAAAGCATTTGTTTCTTGGAGGTTTCATGTGCTCTGTGAAGTACCGAGAAGACCCTCTCCCTTCACCTAGGTTTAGTCTTAGAGCCAACTCGCAGAAATAGGCTTACAGTGAACATTGGTTTCGACCTTTTTATCCATTCAGATCAGGCAGCTCGAAGGTGTCAGTCCTGGTTTCAGAACAGGCGTCTTTAAACGGGTGGTGCCTATCCTAAACCCACTGTTGAGTACCCAGAGTTCACTTCAGACCTAGGTAGTTCTGGCTCTTGGAGTTTTTTCCTCAACTTTTTTTGCAGCGAAGAAAGTTACTACCTCTTAGTGCCACCAAGTGGACATTTTTACTTGACAATAAAAGCTTTCTTAAAATTTGTTATTTCATGTTTTATTCAGCTTACTCCTCGATGCTTTTTCCTCCATCATAGCCGTACGATGGACTAGATAGCCATGAGTAGCACAGGATGGGCGTTAGCAGGCTCACCTCCGAGCACCGCTTCTGATTTGAAATAGGAGTTTTCTGTACTCACTATATTCAACCACTCACCTGTGCGTGCTAGAGCCTGACCTCAAAATTCGGAAGCTACTGTAATGGAGCAAGGTCAAAAGACAAGTCTGGATCATGTAATCAGTTTAGAAAAGGATTACATGTTTCCTGTACTAACCTAGCCTAAGAAAGGAATCTTGGATCCACAAATCAGCCTGTAACTGAGCAGTCACGCATCATTCTTACAGGTAAAAATCCATCTTTCCATTCAGACTTGTTTAAACTACTCGGGCTCTGCTCTGCCACAATTCACATCTGATACCTGTATGCTTGCTACAGGAACATCCTAAATGCAGTCTTGTTCTTTCAGGGGTTTTTTCTTTATTGCTTTGTTTTCTCTCCACCTCCTCTTCACACCGTTACCGTAAGCCAGCAAACAGGGGAAGCCAAGCCGCTACTGGGCCAGTTACATCATGTGCATCTGCATCCCTTTTCAGCAGGTTTCTTGCAGTAGTTTAAAGGTTGTTTGAGGCAACCTCAGAAGCGATTCCTGCACCCTCAGGTGTCCTCCTTTGAGGTAGCTCAAGCATGTGTTCACATGTGAATTGCAGGTACTGTTGCCAGCAGGGCACAACCTGGGCACAAGCACTCAAGTGTCTGCAAAGGATTCCCAGACAGGCTGCAAGATAGAAGTAGCCTCTTTTTCCTCTTTCCTTTAGTACTGTCCAAGGGTTGATAGGAGTACCAATTTATTTGCTGTTTTCCTGATCCCTTTCAGCTACAAAGTAATAATCTAATTTTAAGAAGCCTCATTGCAATGAGAGCCAGAACTCCATTCGGAATGGTAAATATTTCAAGGCAAATGCCTTCAAAACCAGCTCACATATCCTTGAAAATAAACCTGAATATCATGATATCGCTCAGGATGTGCAGCTAAATTGCATTACCTCAAAACGAGGATTCACATGGTAAACTTCTTTCCTCACTTCTATTTCAGGTTTCATTCCGAAGAAACTGTCCTCATTTCTGTATGAATGTTCCAAGCTTATTTCATTTTACATTCTTACTGAGAGAATTACAAACACCATCATGGAGACCGTGGATTCTGAGGAAGCAGCAGTTTTCTCTGCCCAGACTGCCCTTGCTTCAGGCTGCAGGAAAGAAGAACTCTTTCAATCTCCTTGGCCTGACAGAGGCAGAATTAAAAGAACAGTTTGTAAGAGGCGATGGCCCAGGAGGTCAAGCCACAAACAAGACAAATAACTGTGTTGTCCTGAAGCATATTCCTTCTGGGATTGTAGTAAAGGTAATTCTCTTTTATTTCATTAAGTAACAAATTGCATCATGTCTTCCAAGTTTCCTTTCCTAGTAAAGCACAATCACAGTGTAAATGTCATGGAGGAGATGTTTGTACGTATTGTAAAGAATCTCAGCAAGAAGCTGTTTTGGTTCCCAGTGGATAATAAACTTGGGGTCACAGCTGATCTTCCTGGCTTTGACCTTCAGAAGTATTTTGTAGCTGTCAGTCAAACATGTCTTCATTGTAGCTGCCTTTCAGTGTCAGGTGTCACATTCCTATCCCACTTTCGAGTTAGTTAGAATGTCTTCCCTAACAAGATGATACTCACTTTGCAAATTCTTTTTAAGCGTTACTTTTACCCACTTCTTGTGGATTAATTTGAATCACAAGGGGAAGACACAAGTTAAACTCAGCTGCAGCTTTCCAAGGTAATAGGGAAGCAATCTTGTTTGCTGCCAGAATTCAAGATGAATGGAAAAGCCTGTCTGACAGGCTACAGTAGCAAATAATTATTAGGCAGCCTCTTCAAAATACCTAACCTGGACACAAAAGCTCCAGCAGTTCAGTTCTTGCTAGGAGGGTCCTCTTGTTTTGGAGGGAGAGAGGAGTTTCTTCACTGTAATGGCAGGAATATGTAGACTAAAAGGGAAAGAAGAACAAACAGGTTAAAGTTCCAGTGCAAATGTCCTATTGTATTTCCTCAGTGTCACCAAACAAGATCAGTGGAGCAGAACCGCAAGCTAGCCAGAGAAATCCTGCAGGAAAAAGTTGACCTCTTCTACAAAGGTGAAGATAGTGAAGTTTTCAAAGAGAAAAAAGCATCAGAGAAGAAGAAGCAAGAAAAAAAAAGAAGAGCAAAGGAAAACCTAGAAAGGAAAAAGCATTTTAAAGAGATGCAGCAGCTGGATAAGAAATAAAGGTGTGAAATACTGACTTGCCTTAGCAGGGTAAGGGAAATGTTTGCCATTATACTTAGAGGCAGTTTTCAAACTAACAGATGATGGAGGGCTTCATAAGCACAACTGAAATACCAAGTAGTGACCTGCTCTTACTGTAAAGCCAAAGGGATAAAAGCAGACATGTATTCCTATTCCTGTCTGCCATCGTCTCATTAATCACATCCAGCAATCAGTTTTTCTGCCAAGTCTGGAAGATGATAAACCACTCCTTGTTAAAAGGGAACTATAAACTTTTCACCATTGTTAATGGAGACAAAATAAATTCAACAGATCTCCTTCTGTCCGGATAATACCTTAGGATGTTTTGTTGGGAGTTCTAACCCTTCAGGAGAACCACCCAAACAGGCTGGAACTTTCCATCCTTACTCGGGCAATGCTGGTACTGACCTAAATTCTTCATTAACCGTGACCAGGGTTAGGTACCAGATCTGTTACTACTCAGTTCTGAATGAAGTTTAAACAGCTTTCCAAATCTTACCTGAAGAGGTGATGAGCAGTGTGGGGAAGCACTCCTGCAAGTGAGGCTTGGTCAGTCACGTTCTTCCAGTTCAAAGGTAAAATGAGGTCATGACAGATAAAGAATGACACATGTTGGAAGCTGCCTCCCAAGGCCACAGAATTCAGTTCATCCAAGCCGTGAAGTCATTAACTTTGCCTCTCAATACTGTATTTTATTTAAAGATCTATTGCTCCCTATGTATTAAATATCCCAGGTATCCCATCTTCCCCAGGATTTAGATTTGATTGTACAATAGTAAGTTACTGTCATGTATTAGGTTTATGCTAAACTGCAGTTAAGCTTGGGCATTTCAGTATCCACACTTGTTTTGAGAGTTTCCCACTTTCTCCAAATCCAGAGCTGCTTTTCCTTTGTCACATTTACTTTGGAGCCGGGAGTGAAGTACCCCTTCCTATTCTGATCCTGTCAATTACCCTCACCAGCTACCACCACCTTCTCCCCTCCCAGAACCAAAGCCATAGTCTGTATTTTAGAAGCAGTGGAGACCACTGACAACCACACCACGTTCTTACAGAGATCGGCTGCATCTGGACTGTGTCAGGGATGGAAACTCTCTGGTGATCTGCAAGCCATTCCTGTGTCTGTTCCTGAATTTGAGCCTCCTGCATGAAGGTTAAATCTTTTATCTGTGGAGAGTTCTTGTTCATGGAGCACGAATCTCATTAAAGTGACTGTACAGAGTTTTAATACAAACTGTTAATGAAAATAAGCTTTATTACGTCAAGTAATAAATACATACAAAGATGCAAATAACAGTTTTTAGTAATTTATCCAGAATTCTTTTTTTTTTTTTTTGCAAACTTTAAACTGAAATCTCCAGCCTTAATGTAGAAATTAGCTTTCCAGGACCTTGTTATTATTTAATAGGTTTCCCTGTTTTCCATATAACTCATGCACTTTAAATGGACTTCAAAGCACTAACAGTCATGCAAATGTTTATGCAAAACAAACAAAAAAGGAAAAATAAAAGGGGAAGGTTATTTCTAAGCAGGGTCTATGCTGTATGACAAATTGTGACTTAGCAGACTACGAGGTACAGCATGCTATTCTGCATTTATTAAAAAAAATCCTTAGAGCTTATGTCAAACTTTGAAAGATTGACAGTTTGGGGTTAAGTGAATATAGTCAAAAGGAAAAAAAACCAGAATGAGCCTGTGGCTGGATAAGAAGAGAACTGAAATAGAGCCTGGGAGAGAAAGAGCATTCCTCTGCATGCAGTTCTGTTTTCATGGATTAGAAACATTTTAGGGAGTTTTAATGTCTTTACAAAATGCGAACCCTCAGTAAGTTGAAAAATCCTTGTTCTCTCATTCTTAGCTATACAGTTTTGTAAGGGCAAACCAAGAAAGGTAAAACATTCAAAATAAAGGAATTTGTCTGAATGTTTCAAGAGTCAAAAGGAGCAAGTGTTATGTTTCTTCAGTGAGAGATGGAAAATCTTGCAACTGAGTTAGCGGGCTAGGATCTTGCGTTTCGTTCCGTCTCAGCCAAGCACTCCCGAACTAATCCTCTGGCATGAATAATGCCTGCAAAGGAAGTGCACAGGTTTTACATCATCTCATTCGGGTCACAGGCACAGTGACAATCCAGAGAAAGGTTTGCCTGATTCTGTCCCGAGTTGCCAAGGCTACCACTGCATGCCTCAGAAAAGGGAGAGATCCCTCACCTTCCAAACATCAGCTGCTGCTAAACGGGTTTGCTTTCCAAAAGTGGCATTATTAATTGCAAAGAGACTAAAATCAGGAGTCAGAGCATGGTAAGATGTGTCAGTCTGAAGTGACAGGTATGTCTGACTGTGCAGTGCAGGCCTATTTAAAATAAAAGACTTAACTAGAAAGAAAAAGAAATACCTAACCTACCTGTGAGTTACTTTTCTTACAGGGGAGTGAAGAAAAATAGTTATTTGGGGAGTCATTTTTAGCAAGCTCTGGAAGTCTTAATACTTTGGGATAGTTCTCCTATGGGAGGATGCATCAAAAACTCCAAGCCTTCATAATTCTGCGTGAACATGAGCTGTGTCTCTTGTAAGAATAAAACGTAGTTTTTTATGGTGTGTGCAAAGTTACCTCCTCACACTGGCTCAGCTCCCAGTGTAAATCATCACCACTTTACATGCTGCCATATCTACTCTCATCTGATAGACATAATGTGGAATTTTCCACTACGAGTCCTGTTGCCTTGAGTTCCAGCAATCTGGACCTTGATTCTTAATCCTGGAACTGAATCTAGATTCATGTTCACAGAGCTGCTGAAAGAACAGACCCTGAGATAGATTTTAAAATGAGACAGACAGATTTTTCTACAACAAACGAGGTTAAATTTTACTGACAGGACAAGATAGAAAACGATTTCTCTGTTCAACCACACTCCTTAACAAGGCAGAGAAAGGACAATAAGGCAATAGATGAGATTTAATCTCTATCTGGAGATAATGGATTCTGTTTCTGGAAGGCTGCTCTAGCCCAGCTTGCAGCCACACTGTTTGCATCCAAGAAGTACTGACTTGGGACTTGACAGGTGCAAGGCTTTGCGGAGGGTTAAACTGCCACAGACCAGTAAAGCTGCATCCCGCAGCGGGATGCGGAAACGCAGCTGTGGGATGCAGAGCATCAGCCCTGGATCTGGTGGCAGGACGCCCGGTTTATGCAGCAGAACTATTCTGAATTATGTTAGAACACTGGGAGTTTGGCCAATTTTAGAGGTCGGTAGCCTCTGTACTTAGGAGCCAGGTGGAGCTGGGGACAGGGACTTTATTCAGGAATCATCTCCACATGGCCATGGAGGCTGCAGTCACGTGGCTACCCTCAGTCACTTTTGCTCTCACACTTGCACATGCTCCTTCAGCCATCAGGCTCCCAAAATGGAAAGAGAGGTATGTTCGTGACCAAAAGATGGCAGCAAAAAGTATTTATTTGGGCTTCTCTGCAACGCTGGCAAGTCACAGCGGCAGCACTTCACCTGAAATGTACCTCAGCCAACAGACTAAATGCTCCTTGCAAGAAGCAGCACAACAACTTCTTCTCATCCAACTGAGCCATTCGTTTCAGAGAAAGTCTGCATCTCTGCCGGTGTCTCTCCAGTTGTCCCCATTAGCCTATTGCCATTCATGATCTATTAATACTGACTCAGGCAATGCAATAAAGAGAGACTCCAGCAACATTGATTTTAGCTGGGCCAGGTTCCACTTACCACTCATCAGCAGGCTTTATTGCATCCTTTCCCAGAACAGCTACTAGTCATTTTATTGCATGTCACGGCAGATATATTACTCTCCCATAATGGTTGAGCTTTAAATAAAGCTTTGTAGTCTTGGGTAAATGTAAGGGGGATTTGCAGGGTGGTGAAGTTAGTCTGTTACAACAACATTCCCATTCAGGGTTGAACCCATGAGCCAAGCTCAGCATAAGGACCAAGGAAAGGGAGGAAAAAGTAGCTAGATGTGCTGGCTTTGGCTGGGATAGGGTTCATTTTCTTCACAGGAGCTGGTATGGGGCTATGCTTTGGATTTGTGGTGGAAACAGTGTTGATAACACAGGGATGGGTCCCTTCCTGCTAAGCAGGGGTTACACAGAGCCAAGGCCTTTGCTGCTCCTCACCCCACCAGTGAGGGGTTGGGGATGCACAAGGAGCTGGGAGGGGGTGCAGCCAGGACAGCTGACCCCAATGACCCAAGGGATATCCCATAAAATATGACATCATGCTCAGCATATAAAGTTGGGGGAAGATGGAGGAAGGGGGGACTGTACAAGTGATGGCAGTTGTCTTCCCAAGTCACCAGTTACACGTCACAGAGCCCTGCAGGCCTGGGGATGGCTGAACACCTGCCTGCCCATGCGAAATGGGGAAGGAGTTCCTTGGTTGGCTTTGCATGTGTCTTTTGCTTTCCCTATTAAACTGGCTTTATCTCAACTCAGAGTTTTCTCATTTTTACTCTTCTGATTCTCTCCTCCATCCTACTAGAGGAGTGGGACAGTGGCTGCGTGATGCAAAGCTGCCAGCTGGGGTTAAACCACGACACTACATCATCCTGGCAAGTAACAGAACTGCCAGCAATACAACTGCTGTCGATGGCCCTTCAGGGTCATTTCAGGAGCTGGAGCAGTGGAATGTCCCACTGCTCCTTCAGAAATATCCCTCGCACGTCCCCTGCAGAGGACAATGTCAAGCTGATGTCAGCAGTGGGGCATGCGGGGGTTTCTTTTACACTGCAAGGAAAGGGCATTTATTACCCCTTTTAGCTGACAAAGCAAAGCTAAAGAGACATATCAGCCAGGCCTGAAGGCTCCTACCTCCCTTGCTAGCACACTCTTAATGACATCCACTTGACAACAGGTAACAGTGCCTAAGCAGGCCAAGCTCTGGGTACTCTGACATCTCAGCCTGAACAGCCTTCACTGACAACCTTTTTTTTCCCCTTTTTTACAGCTCTTCTCCCCACCAGCCTTGGTGTGAATTACCACCTATTTCTTTAGGCAAAATGCACTTCCATAAAGACTCCTGGGTCAAGTAGATGGGCGATGTATGTGGGAAGAAGTAAACAGTGCTTGGTTGTGTATTTTGGAGACTGGGCAGAAAAGGGAATTGAACGGACAAATAAGTCACCAGGAACCTCGAAAAACGTATCCATTAGACACTTCATGGGTTCTAAAATAAGGCTTGAATTACTAACTGGAACTCCCTTTGTGCACATGAAACACATTTGGTCACTGGTTTATCTATCAAATACAGCAGGAACTGAGTATCCCAAGGCTTCAGTTGCTCGTTAATATACCTAGTTTAACGATGAGCTCAAGACAGCTGTCTCCTTTCAAAGGAAACAGCTGTCATGAAGCTGTACACAAATACTGCACAACATGTATAGGACACAACTTTTTCTCTTTTAAATAAATTTAAACATTACCTCTTTTTAGCCTCTCCATCGCACTTTTACTCCCAGCGTACGTGGGCCTAATCTCTTTTCCTAATTCTTCTATGATAGCTAGAAGTTCTGCATATTTGCTTTGTGGCACTTGACTGCTGCTGGTACCCTGCAGTTAAAAGTAGATTAATCTCAGTTAAACACTGCTAAAAAACAACACAATCCAACACACAGCAACTGGGAATTCATGGAGGACCAGAAATAGCCCTGGGAGACACTTTTTTAAAAATATAATATTATTTATTATATAAATGTGTTTTTCTTCTTGCAGTTGCTGCTCTGGTTGAACACAGTGCCCTTCAAACATCAGGATCAAGCAGGAGAATGCAGCTGCAAGATTGGGACCTTAGGTGAAACCAAAGTTAAAAGAGCCCTGCAAGAACAGCAAGCTGAGAACTGTTTATTTAACTCTGTTTCTGCTTTGCAACATTTAGGTGTATATTCTGTGGGGATGTTAGCTAGGCAGGGAGAGTGAGAACTGCCCATCTCATAAGGGGAATCCTATTAAATCAAATCTATTTCATGGATTATTGATTGCCAGATTCCTGAAGCAGCCCATAGGACACACACTAAATTTCAGACTATAAATTTGCCAAAGAAAACCGGTACAGAAATATTAATTTTTACAAATAATTTTAATACATGTTAGAGCCCTTCCTATCAGAACATAACTCAAGACATGTTTCACAGTGACTCAGAAGGGCTGGGACTAGCAGTTAATTAGTAACCAGTCTCACTCAGTACTCTGCTTAGTCTAATTTGATCCCAAGACATGTGTGATGAATCAGTCTGCCATTTGGGTTTGATTTCAAATCTTGGTGGGAGGGAGGAACACCTCAGATTACAGGCTACAATCCACGCTACCATGCAAACATAGGGTCAGTGATCTGATTAACACAAAACAAGAAGCTGAACCTTACCTGCATCCCTTGTGTATAGCCTAGAGATGGGGGTCCATAGTCATTTATAAGCTGTCTATATTGTGCAGATGTTGCCATACTGGTGGAGGGAGAGTGAACACTCCCAGCTGTAAAGAGAAAAGGGGAAAAAAAAAATCTGTTATTACCTAAAGATTAATTAGTCTGTTACACTGGGACACATTTTAGAGCACTATTTTCTTAAAGCTGTGACTGCTCACCTTTGGCTTAGCACACCAATGCCATTTCAGAGTGTCACTATTTGCCAGGAAGAGAATGGTTAAATTAATACTTCTCTAATGTTTGCTGTACATTTGAAAATAGCACAGCCTGCAACATTATCAGTGCAAACTGTTTGCCTAAAAGTGAAGCAGAGCGTAGCATGACAGGTTGTTCTGCCTAGACAAACTGTAAATATTAAGGAGCCCTATTTTTGCATATATACATTCCACATAGATGAGTCTAATGTGCTGTGCTATTTTTACTTTTTCAGTGCAAGTTATCTGAAAGTAATTTTGCAACTCAAAGTGTCATCACATGGTCAATGCGAGTTACCCTCAGTACTATTTTCAGCTGAAGCCAGAACTATTCAGAGGCAACAGCCAGTTGAGGTATATCAGATGTACGACATTGGAGGCAAAGATATCCTCTTTGTGTGATATCAAACATTTTTAGCCAGTCATACTGCACTATATAAGTAAACCAAAGGAAAAATAACATGGCTTTGGGTGATGGTTACTTTTTCTAAATGAAAGATTATATTCTGATCTACAGGGTTTTGAGTCAGCTAAGAGTTACAGAAACAGACTCTACTATGATCACTGCCAAACTGCTCCAGAAATGAGCAATCAAAATGCTTCTTCCCCTTCATCCCCCAACAGTAAGAATTTGGGGTCTGACAAGCAACTTGTAGGTTTAGATTTTTTTTCTTAGGGGGCTTAATTCTGCTGCCCATTTCACAACAGTGTGAGGGGACCTGCTGGTTCTGGACACTCAGGACTACAGGAGCATTACACCATTCAACTTGTTCGCTCTTGCAGCTGAAGTGCCCCTGTATCCACTGATGCTGTTGTCTTTGCCTGTGGGCACAGACACAGACTGCCTGCTGTCTGAAAAAAATCTTCCTCCTTCCAAACTCCTTTGCTGAAAATTCCCAACTGTCTTTCATACAAGGATCAGATCTCATTTACCAGACTTCATTTAAATCTAAATTAAACTGATGCTAAAAGTCACTGGGGCTCAGAACTATGTAAATCTCTAGTTTTGTTTTAAAGTTGCATTCATTCATATTTTCCCCTCACTACAAGAAGAAAGAGCCAGTAGTTACACTGTAGAAAGCTGATTCAGTGAGCACTGTTGTAGGTAATGGAACAGACTCTTGTCCTCAGCTGGGAAGTCTCTTTCCACTTCAGAACTGATCACAGGATATCACTACAGTACTGTCTCCATTACAAGAATAGCACGTTCTTGATTTTAACTAGTTAACTAGTCACTAGGTCACCTTAAAAAAACCTTTAACCAGTTAACCTTTAACTAGTTAACTGGTCACTAGGTCACCTTAAAAAAACCAAAGGTTCCTCTTTGTCTTGAACTAAGCTGCTGAAGTTTATGGTGTTACAATCTGCATTTCCATCGATAAGGTTTCACACAGAGCTGCCACACTTCGCTAAAGCATACTAAAACCCCTAGAAACTAAACACCACACCCATAGAGTACAGCACTGTGAAGGAACACCACAGTTGTCAGCTATTCTCCTCATCAGTTCTTCACATTACCAGCTCAAAATACATGAGCAAGTGTAAGATTTCTGTATGTACAACTCCGTATCTCATGTCCGGATGACTGGATTTCAACAGTTATCAAACATGACGCAACAGCAAACCCCATCTTTCCTCCAAGGACTCCAAAATGCTTCAAACACATTAATGAGCCCCTTGTGCTGCAAGGTAAGAAGGTTTAATTACCTCAATTAAGTGGAGAAAGACTTAAGCGATTTTTCCTCATGCACAATAAAACAAAAGACCCATCCTGCAAAAACTTGTTCCTGAAGTGTTAGCACAAGCAGTCACATACAAGACCTGGGAGCTCCAAACTGGTTCAGAATCAAGGCAAAGACTATGATGACCAGGCTTGAGAATCCTGCTTTACCCACTGAGCAAATCTTAGCTGTACCCCATGAGGGGAAAAAAAAAGGCAATTTATCACTACCATATCAGTTAATGATAATATAGTGCAGATAATCCAGTGATCAGTTCAGACTGTGTTGATTTAAGCAGTGACACGTGCCTGGTCTGTAAGAAACAACACAGAGGATATGTCCAGATAAGAAAGAAACCCTACTAGAAATGTGATGTGCCAAGAGAAAGCAGCAAATCCAGGGGCAGACCAAGAAAGTTTCACAGATGTGAAAGCCTGTTAGTGGGACAGTTAGATGGTCTCAGCATGGGAGCTCGAATCCTGCAGCGACTCAGCCAGCACTGAACGACAAAAACAAACAAGAACTTTCAGAAGGCAAGCTAACTGTGAGTAAGAATCCGCAGCTGGAGTTGGGGCTGGAGCTGGAGCATCGCTCCTGATGTGAATTAGCAGTCAGGTGAGTAGAGCAGCGTCGCTTCAGCAGCCAGGGGTGCTGTATTGTCTACTGTACCCACGACATATGCAGAGCCGTGCAGCAGACACTAGAGGCCATTGCTGAGTACGGCATGCCCTGCCAAATGACAGATCGTGGTAACCATGGTGAGTTTACCCATTTCTTTGCAGTCTGCATCAAAAATGTAATAAGACATAATGCCATGCGCCGACCACTTTATCAGCAGCAGCAGCAGGCCCGGAGAACAAAGAAAAGGATTTGACTTGGCCATGGCACCAGCCTCCACACACACATGTCAGAAGTTGTGCCAGTCAAACTCAGCTGAAGAAGGGGGGGGAATTAAAAATCCTCGATTTCATCTCAATTTAAGATGATGCAATCATGAAAATGAAATTAATTGTGGGGGTATTAGTATCTCACAGGGTAATGGACCTCGAGCTTTTTGACCTATCACTTTGTCTGTTAATTTCAAGAAGCCCTGGGTCTTGGATGACTATTACTCAATTAACCCAAAACACATCTGCATCTCTGAACATCCTATATATCTCGGATTTTAAAAAATAATAAAAAATCACCACCAGCTACTGCTATTATAGTTAGCAAGAAAAATTAGGCCAGGAAGTCTCACAGTCAATACCCAGTCAAAAATCAGTGTGATGATTAGGTATTCACTAGAGAGAAAAAAAGGAGGGGGGATATAAATTGAGGCTTGCTCTCTCACGTTAAAATGACAATGGAGACAAGACAGTGAAGAATTGACAGAATCGAAAAGGGAGCGTGCTTGGTACTGAATTTAACTGACACCTTGTATCACATCCCAAATTGTCTTAGTGCTTGCTGCTGTTTAAAACCTAAATTAATATACACACTTTCTTCCCTCCACTTTCCTAATTAACTGTACACAAAACCTTTAATATACCCATTTATTCCTGTGCCAACATCTTTTATTTCTGTATTCAAACAGAAGACTGCCAGAAGCATTTTTCCCCACAAAAATATAGTGATTTTCTTGTTAATCAATATTAATCTTTATTAATTGAGGGGGGGTATCTAACAATGAACAGAAATGAGATTTTTGTGTCAAAATCTCTTCCTTCCAGCAGTCTCTGAGCCCAAATTAACACCCTGTGAGACAAAGGATCTAGAAGGAATCTTTGTTTGCCTAAACTCCCCCTGACCAGGAATCTTCCCATTCATTTCCATTAGGCTTGTAAGGATCCCTTCAGCTACTATCTCCAACCCTGAGCAGTGGTATCAATTTGCTGGTGTTAAGTTTTAATTCTTAATTCTATTGCTACTGGAAAGGCAGCTTACTGTGCACCCTGCAAGGAATCAGTGGGAGCAAGAACACTGGGGTACTCTCACCTGATCCGTTCCCAGCAGGTGCCACAGCATGTACCCATCTCAACTGCCACCCTGTTTCCCGCTCGCCGACAGCTAAGTAAAATCAGTAGTTAGTCAACTCACTAAGTCATGTAGAACTGACTTATCCAAGTCAAGAGCCAACCCTATTGCGTATGTTTCGCTACTGCCTTGTACTTTGTAAAGTCCTATAAAAATGGCATAGGTAAACCCCTGCCATTTTACAAACTGTACACATGAACATGACAGCATCTAAGATGACGTACCTGTAGCTTGGAGTTTACTCAAGGTACATGGTGTAGTCTGTGGAATGTCACTGCTTCTAGCTCTGTTTCAGTCTCTTCAAGCTGAGGTTGCTTGCAACACAAAGGGTATTGTCATTTACATGGCTAGTAACCATCACTGCCTTAAATGGAACCCAGCACTGGACCTTACTGCCTCTGCCACACAACTGAGGACATTCCTCACCTGTTTCAGATGATGGCAGTTTGATTCCTGATGGTATGTGGTACAAGACAACCAGGCTGGGATACTTTAACGGAAAGGAGAGGATATAAATTCCTCGGTTCTAAATCAGACAACTTGGCAAGAAAACACGTGACAAATGTTCAGGTAAGCTGCTCTGCAAATGTCCACTTCAAGGGGAGAGGCAACATCTTCAAGCAGCAGAGCCATTTCTGCAACAAGTATCTGAACACCGCCTGAACCACAGCTGTAGTGCTTTGGCTGACTACAGTAATATTTCATTCCTTAGCCCTTGATGCACTTCAGTTTAAGTTCAACAACTCCTTGAGACACCACATGCGTGTCTACACAACTAGCTCTACTGCAGAGCCAAGCTACACACTGAAATCTACACGAGTTGCCAACCCAGACCAAGAACAGGCAGCCTCCATTTCCCCCAACACTGAAATAGGTTTTTTACTTTAAAATAATAGACCCCATTCTCATTTGCACAAAACATTCCTTATAGCACTGGCTGTAAAGGTTGTATTTTCCCCCTTGAACAGCTCTTGTTGCAGAAACAGACCTTTCTTTGAATAAAACTATTGCCTTTTTAAAAAATCCAGTGTGCACATATACAAATACCTTCTCAAGAACTAGGACATTCTTTATCGTAACAGCCAGAGGCCTTGGTCTTTTGATCTGTCACACTCTGGGCCTTTCCTCTAGTGCTCTTGTTCTATTTAATCTTTCCATGTGGATAACGGTCATGTTTTATGTCTCCTCTTCCTACCCCCCGCCTTTTTTTTTTCCAAATCAGAAAAACAAAAGACAGTCACTTGGACTCCCCACCATTCTTCTTTTCTAGCTTAAGACGTGGGATATTTCTACACCAGCAAGTTATTTGGCACAACAGAAAAGAATCAAAAGATGAAAGCGTTTGCTGCGCGTATACCACATGTAGCTGGGGTAAGTGGGTATGACTTCAGACTGCAGTCTGGTCCCCCAGGCTGTGTCTGGATGATGGGTATGGTTCAAAGCTGTCCCATCTTTGGTTTGGACCCTTGTGCTCCCATTAAAGGGTATGGGTTTCCTTTCATCCAAAAGGAATCAAGTTAACATGAACCAAAACCACTCTGCAACTCAACCAACCTCTACGGGAGGGGACGATGAGATCTGTGGACTGTGAAAACCACACCACTGCTCTGAAGATAAACCCTCAGGTAGACAAAGCCAAAAATGCTAGTTTTCAAAACATCCTAACGAGTCCACTTGAAAGCTGCTAATTCTGAAACATGTTAATTGCACTTTTCAGATTACTTTTAACTTCACATGGACTTCCAAGAGATCGGGGAACCAGCAAATTTTGGTTTGAATTCTAGAGGGAAGTGTATTTCCTAGAAATTAACCCCATTGCTAAGGCACGAACACTTTGCTCTCTGCTCTGCCTACAAACAGTATTCTTTCCAGTACTCCCACTCCAAAAACAATCTCTCAATATGGACAACAATATCAAACATAAGCTGTCTCTGTAAAGGGTGACAAGCAAGCCATTTCCTCATGCAAGTCTGCACTGCAGTCTTAATAATGTAAGGAATGGCTTAGCATGCTTGGTATCTTTTCTTGGGACTAAATTAAATTGGACTCTCCAGTTGCAAGCTCCAGCCCCAGTTAGGGGAAATTATTTTCGTTTCACCTCTCAGTGAGAATTTGTACTTTTCACCAAGAAACTCGTGGTTGCTCTGAGGTGTGGCAGGTGCACGGACAACACTGTTGGTCCTTTTAAGCTATATTACAGGAACAGGGTTTTGTCTTGAAATTGCACATTTCTGCAAGAATCGGAATAAAAGCAAAGGAAAATCCCAAGCTGTTTCTGCTGGCTTCTGTATCTTAAAGCTACTTTTCTCTGACTGTGCATACTCTGAACAAAATAGGAATGCTGGTGAATATCCAGAGCCAGAAAACACACAGAGGCAAGGGGAAAGAAACTACAGACCAGTTCACAGCTGGTGTAGATCTCTCTGGTTCCATTGTAGTCAGTGGAGATGCTCTAGTTCACCTCAGCTCAGCAGCTGGCCCTCTTGCAGAGAAACACAGTTAAACATAAAACACAAGACAGATGAGGAGGAAACTACTTCACAGGATTCAGTATGATAAGCAAGAGAACACAAACAAATCCAAACATGGCTATTAGAACAGGTAACAGGGGTTCCTGTGGGACACTGCAGTCAGGTGAGGCTGGGAAGGTAGAGCCACAGCACCACAGGCACCTAACAACACCTTTTTACAGTCCAGGCAGAGAAGGTGATAGTGCAGGAGATGAAACAGGGCTCCCCAAACACAGACAGTTTGAAACCCACAGCCTGGGGTGCTACACACAGAGGCCCAATTCCCAGAGTACAGGCGCTCCAAGGTGACCGATGATTCATTCAGATGAAACACTGCAAACCTAATTGCACCAACCCTGGGCCAAGTGCCACCACCGACATGGGCAACGGGCACAAATTCTGCCGTAACAACAGTCTTCCTCCCTCAGCTTGGTGTAAGGCAGAGAAGTCAGCATCCGGATGCTTCCAGCATCCTGAGTCACTTGTGGAGCAGCTGCATTTTCCTCACCCAGAGTCATCCCCAGATCTGTCGACAACCCAGGGAAGCTTCCTCCCCACATTCCCTCCCTGCATAACAGCTCCTCTCCCTCAGGACTTCAGAGCACAGTCACCCATCAACCACAACTGCTTCATCTCACTGTTACCCTGGAGCACAGTTTCAACGTGATTTTGCAGAGTGGCCACTCTCAGCCTAAACTTGAAAGGAGTTAGCTCTGCAGCAAGGACGCAGCTCCAGGAGCTGAGTCGACACTGCCTTTCCAAATATTCCTGCACCAGAAGCCCTGCACTGCAGGGAAGCAGCATTACCTCCCATAGGAAAATCCCTGTGACATCCACAGCTGCCCAGAGCCCTCCGTTGGCCGAGACCAAAATATTCAGCATTCATACAGAGAGGCTTCTGCAGGGCTGATTTCAGGCCAAAAGGGACAGATTTCCTGTTTTCCTCTCCTCTGCAGGACGGGGCGGGGGGGGGGATCCTTCACCCCACGTTTGGAAGCAAACCTAGGATTTCTACTCCTGACTGGGGGTCATTTCATTTAAGCACAATAAAAAAGCAATCTCCTTCAACTCAGAATTAAGCTCCAGGAAGGAGGGGGCCATTTGCAGTCATATCACTCTGAATGCGATATGTGCAACTGCAAGGACTGCTTTGTCTAACTCCCTTGGCCTTAGGCCACGGTGCTGGCAATACCACTAGCTAGAGGAAGAGCTGGTGCGTGAGGATAATGGCAGAAGACAGGGAGGGAAGAGAGAGCCCATTTTGGATTCAGAGGACGTTCTTTCATTGAAAAGATTCTGGGGGTGTTGAGGATGATCCGAACTCAGAAGAGAGGACAACTTAGACAAGAATAGTTCCAGCATGACAGCAAACTGCTGCTAACTTGCCATTATGAAGAAAAAAAAAAGGGAAAAAAAAAGGGGGGGGGGGTAAGAGATAAAACTGCATGAAAGAATCTAAAACCCTGACTGCAGCCGGAGCGTTAGAAAGCACACAGACACAGCAGCAAGAGGACTGGAGACAGAAACTTCACCACTCGGCTCGCATTGTGAGCAGCATGTCTGACCTGGGATTTCGCAGTCCTCACTCGCAGAGCAGCCCGACTCAGATCCCCCCCACAGCATGACCTAATCCCCACCCCTCACCCACCATCGCAAAATACCACCTTTGTTTTCCCTGCAATTTTACGGCTGTTCCGGAGAGCAAGGCACAGGTTCTCGTGGGAGCCGACAGGAGAACGGTTTCCCTTGCTGGGCTTTGTTTTCTTTCTTTTTTTTTTTTTCTCCTCCGGTGACACTTCTGCTTTTTGTCAAAAATCCTTAGCACATCCCCTGCTTCCTGACCCCCTTGCACAGCAGCCGTCGGGCCCACGGCGGTCCCCACACACAACCCAGGCTCACAGAGCTTTTACACGCTCGCAGCCCCACCGAGCTCAGCTCCACGCAGAATCAAAGTGCCTGAGACACAGGGACCTCGGTTCATCCACCAACTGGTGACGATTCCTTGCAGTAAAACAAGATTGTCGCTCTCCTGGTAGCTAGGATAGAGGTGCATCTTGTTGATCCCTTTCGTTCATCAATCTCCCAGGATTACAGCCAACAAACGGCGCTGTAAAAATCACCGAGGAGGCAGATTTCCCTCCCTCCAAAACCCAACTGCAAAACTTTCCCTTCTTAAAAAAAAAAAAAAAAAGAAAGACAGACAAATCAGCCTGATTTCTGGCTGCAGATGGTCTGATGCCAGCCCTGCAGACTGGGGCTGCGGGGAAGGAAGACAGGAACATTATTTTTTTAAAGTCAGAACCAACTTCTCCATTTTGGTTCTGGTTCAATACCAGCCGAGGCGCACGGATTAGCGAGATCCCCCTCCAAATATCCCACAGCGAAGCAATTGCTGCTGCGGCTTTGTTCGGGCTACACTGGTTTACACACAGTCCCCACGAAGAGAGACCCACTTTTACAGCGAACACCTCAGCACAAGACAAAACACTCGCCTGCTGTTACCTTCGGAAATTAGGGACAGAGGGAGAAAAGGGGGAGAATGTACTAAAAAAAAAAGTTAATACCACCAAGGAAACTTTTTAGAGAGAGAAGTTGGAGAGACTCCTCTACAAACCCAAGGAAGATTAATACATTTTAAAAAGGGCTTTTCTAAGAAATTAAGTGCAACTGCTGCCCCCCCTTCCAAAAAATCTCCAGCAAGCGCAGAGTGCTCGTCTGCCCGGGCTGCTCCGCGGAGCTGGGAGACTCTGGGGGGGCAGCGGGAACCGGGGACCCCCCTGAAGCACCGGCAGCCCCCCGCTTCCCCGGCTGCGGAGGGTGCGGGGCCAGGGTCCCGGGCAACCCCTCCGCCTGAGGAGAGCGGCTCGGCGGCCGCACGCGTGAGGCGAGGCGCGGCGCAAGCGGCACTTGCGGCGTCCCGCCAGCAGCGGTCCTCGCTGAGGCGCCGGCGGAATATTCCTGATCCAGATCAATCAGCCGCCCCGGGGAGCCGAGCATGGAGGAAACCCGGCGGCCGGAGCCCCGGAGCGGCGGCGGCGAACCGGGGCCGGCCCGGCGGGCGCGGCGCCTCCGTGGAGGGGCGGCGCGGTGCAGACGAACGGCGCCGACCGGCGGGCAGGCGCTGGTAATGGCGGCACGGAGCCGGCGCGGAGCCCGCTGCCCCGCCATACCGGACTGGGCAAAAACTCGAGTCCGGGGCTTCCCCCCAGGTGCCGGTGCGGCACCGCGGCGCCCCGCCGCACGCCTCCCAAACTTGCCACCCAGTTGCCGCCGCGGACTTACCCGGGTTGAGGGGAGTCCCGGGGATGTGGGCGTTCAAGTTGGGCTTGTAAGACATTCCCAGAGACATGGCCAGCGGGAGGAGGAGAAGCGTCCTGAAATTCAGTGAAGCGTCTCCGTGTCTCCCAGACACTTTGGGTTGTTTACAGCAGTAGCAGCACCGGCAAATATGGCCGTCAGTTATATTGACACCCACAATGCAATATATCATCCATACATCATGAGGAGACGCGGATCCAAAAACTTTCGGGGAGACGAGGCAGCCACCCGCCGCGCCGGCCCGGCGCCCCGCGCACCTCGGCGCGGAGGGGGCGCGGAGGGGGCGCGGCGGCGGGGGGTGCCGCGGCCATCCCCTCACAGACAATGGAGCTCCCCTCAGGGACGCCGCCGTGAGAGGAGCCGGGCGGGGAGGGGAGGGGAGGAGAGGGGAGGGGAGGGCTGGCGGGCGGCGGGGAGCCCGGCGACGACGAGAGGAAGGGGGGGAGGTAGGGGGTGTTTTAATTAACTTCGCAAAGTTTTGGCACAACTTCTCATTTAAACCGGCCCTGCCCGCGCCGTGCGGCAGGGGGGCCGCGGCCAGCAGCCCCTGTCAGCAGAGAAAGGCTGACGCGTCCCTCAGGGTGGCCCGACCGTCGCTGCCTTCCCGCCTCCCCCTCCCCTCACCTCAGATCAGGCGGTCACCTCTGATTTACTCCTCGTCTCTCCCCTACCCCCCCAATTTCGATGGAAAATACCTGTTGATAATTTTAGAATAAAAGATTAATTAATCTTTTTTCCTAGATGCCAAGGAAAAATCTGCCCCTTTCCTCCCCTCCCTTTTCTCAAACCTCTGTTTCTTTCCACTTGAGGTTTGAAATGTAGATTGCAATTTGTGAGGGATTAAAAAATAAATACGAATCTCGTTGATAATTGACCTATTTTCTGCTTTCAAGCAGCCGTAAAACTTCCCTACCAAACAAAAAATAAAATATTTTGCAGGTTAAATTATGAAGCTTTCCAGCCTGTGCCTGCCACTCCAGGATTCATCCTTTTCACTGTAAAATACTCAGGTTTACTCCTTGTGTCGATTTATTTCAAACACCCCTCTATAATCACTAAATTACTCCAGATTGATACCAATGTAACCTAACTGCTCTTAATGCTGGCAAATGGGGAGAGCCTGATCCTCCTCCTTGGAAGTCAGGGGCAAATTCCTTTGATGTGAGACTGATTTAGGCCCCGAGTACCTCTCGGTGTGGGCTGCTCTGCGGAGGGAGGCAGGTAGCATCTCCCTTCCAGAGTCATGGAAATAGTCACTCAGCAATTAAATGACTTCCTCCGCATAAAGGAGAATTGAAGCAGAGCAGGAAAAGCCAGCCAGCCTTTGAGGGCCACCCCCCACCTCCCCAAGTTATGCCCTAAGGACTGCACACTGCGTGAAAGAAACATCTAAAAATGATGACTGGTTCCATAAGAAATACACGATCTTGTTAGAGTTTTGTGTTTTATCTCCAGTCCAAGCGTGACTCCAGCTATCCTGGCGAAGCCCAGAGTGGCACAGACCATCCCTACAACAATTGACCCACACTGCACTCTGTTAGGGGACCTGAGCGCCCCAGGCATAGAATTACACCCTCTGTGACAATATTTTCACACTGATGCCTGGGGCTTCGACTGTGTAATTCTTACCAAAGTCCTGAAAGATTGCACTGGTAAACCCTCGCATCCAGCACTGTGTGACTGAGAACTTTGTATCCCTAAAACTTTGCTTTCAGATTTAGAAATAACTGCTTTTCAGAGGGTTCCTGGAAGGCCAGGGAAGTCCTGCAGGCGAGGGACATGCTGCTCCGGGATTTTCCACTGCTCTGCGGTTGTTTACAGTCACACCAAGCGAGTGCAAAATAGGAGCATTCCACACTTGCCGTGCTTTTCACAGCTTTACACCAACTCTACAATACTCTGCTCTGACCAACACTGAGAAGAAAAAAATCCCCTGTGTTTTGCTTGCGTTTTTATAAGGAGAGTTTCAAAATATACAGTATTCGGGGAGGGGGGTGTAAGGAAACGATCCTGTAACGTTTATAATTTCTTTAGCATGACACACTGCGAGCTTTGGAGCAAACTGCAAGGGTCAGGCTTGATGAGATGGTCAGTTGTCCTCTAAGTAGGAATCCAGCAGTACAACACCTCAGTGTTTTACATCTGCTTGGCAGTTCTGTGGGCACAGGTAGCAGTGGGGACACGAGGCACAAGACCCTGGTAAATGACAACCTTACTGCTTGGCCTCGGACACCGAGGAAGCTTCGACTGATTTACTAGCTGCCTCATTTTTTTGCAGACACTGCTGAACTTGGCTTGGGTAGGAAGTCCCTTCAAAATTCTTCCTCCATGTCATGTGCTCTGTGGATTCACTTCAGTTGTTTTGAGCCAGGTGTGGCCACAAGATTAAAACCACCATTGTGCTCAGGCCCTGGGATGACTGTTTAGCCGGGTGACCACAAGATTCGAGCTCACTCAGAGGGGCTGCCCACAATTTAAGCTCATTTTATGTCACAGGCATGGCTTGCACTTCTGAGAGTTGTGTTCTGCACATGCAAACCCTGCATTGAGTGTAACAAGTACAGTTGCAGGAGCATGCACGCTCCAGGCTGCTTGCAGCGAGCCACAGGTCCCTGCTCTGCAGACTGATGGCACAGCCTCGTTTACTGACAGTAAAAGCAGCTCTTAATCACCAAGTGGCCAAGTCATAGAGCAGGAAATACAGCAGAGCCATTTTATCACACATATGACGTTTTTAAGCCTTCTCCACACTAAGAGGTAACCTGAAAATAAACGTGTGTGCTTCTGTTTTTCAGGAGGGGAGGATGGACAGAAAGAGTTGCCAGTCATTTTGGTCATCTGCAAGCACAGATGATACATTTTTGCAGGTACCTCTTAGCTTCAACTTTAACTCTGCCCCTCTCCTCATCTTCATTTCTTTGTATTTTCTCTGTTCTCTCTCCTGGGCTGACTTTCTCACCTCAGCTCCTCCCAAACCACTGGGAATACTGAGCAGCCAGTGTTTCCAGAGTGAGCCTTCCAGCCCCTGCTTAGCCAAGCTCTGACTGATCTCGGGGAAGTTTTCCCTTGCCAGAGCCCTGCGAGGTTGGATGCTGTACCCCTCCGGCGAGGGTCTAGGGAATACACATGCAGAGTGTGATGTGGGAAGGTGCTGGCAGCTGGTTGTTGGGCGTCTCTTAGCAGTAGGGCTAGTGACCTTGGGCCATGCTTTAAGATAAACTTGTTTGTCCCTTTTTATCTACAAATAAAGGTAAATAGTCATCAGTGTCTGCAGAGCTATGCTGTAACAGTCTTGCAGACCTGCAAACAGAGGGCACAAACTAGGCTTGTTTCTGATCATCATGGATTAAATCAACAATGAGAACAATTAAAGATGGCACAGCAAGACCCTGCTTGCTGTCCTGGCATGTCTTTGACGTGTAAACATGCAATTCACTGTTGTCAGGTTTAATGAGTTGAGTGACTTGGGGATGTTCTAACTGTCCTTTACCCACAACACAGACCCATATAGCAGTATGAGGACAGAGGTAGGAAGTTCGTTCCTTTTTCCCGAGGGAGTTGATATTCAAATCCTTATCCCCACATTTCCAGGGATCCAGAATCATGCATAAAATAATCATAGATGCACCTACTACACGTTTCTGAGCACTAATTTAATCTGCAAACTCCAAGCACTAATTTAGTCACCCAGCTGCTCTCTCATGCTAAAACTGAGATGATTATCCAAAATGAAGTCTTTGATAGGCCTAGGCTGGAAAATTAAGCTTTTTAAGTCTTTACTGAAAGTGGGCTTAACCTCTTTGAAGAGCACAAATAGATGGAAGCAAGTCTTAGCTCTTAACAAATAACATTTAAAAAGATAACTTTACAGAGCTGAGTACCTTTCCTACTGGGATCACAGCGAGCCAGCACCTCCTGGTACAGAACACCTCCTCCCCGAGGCCCTGCTCCAGGGACACCTTGCATGCTCCAGGGCTGTCTGGGGCGCTGGCACAGAGGGTAAATTGTGCATTTTATCCTTTTTGGCTCCATTGTTGCTCCTTTCTTATCACCTTGCTACAGCTCCTTACATTCCTCTGTCTGTTCCCTATGACTGTTTCCTGCTGATGGTACAAGGTTTCCCTCCCGCTCTTTTTGTTCCAGAGATAAAGTCAACAGCCCTTGGTGTCCCTCCGCTACGATCTGCTTTGTGGCTGCTGCTCACTGCCCCATCCTCACCAAAAAGCACAAGAAACACCCAATCCTGAGTAGAAATACAGATTCTCCAGCTCTACCCTGGTACTTTTCCTTCTCGCACCTCAAAATACCCCTGGAAGCTCTGACTGCTCCCCGCCACCGCAGAAAACAGCCCTCTGAGCCCCTCTGTGAGGGAGGCTGTGATACAGAATGCTGAAGCCAGAAGAGCTGCGGCAGCAGCCATGAGCCAGGCCCCAGGAAATCCTCTCCCAGCGCCTGGCCCATGTCAGCAGGGAAGCTTAAAACAATTTCAGATCGAAGTTTGGGTGCTTGTTCCAGACTGGATCTCCCTTTCGGTTCTCCAGACAAACTTTTCCCCAGCGTAGCCCTGCTCCCCACTTTCAGATGGTTCCTCCCAGGCCAGATGCCATATTATCTGGAGCGACTTTCCCTCCCAGCCTTGTTTTCCTCCTACTCCTGAGTCCTTTGTCTGGCTGCCAAGTGGAACAGCCCTGCCAGGCAGACAGCTGCTCAGCATCGCCGCACGGGTGCTGCCCTGTGGGCCGAGGAACCAATTCCAGGCTCGTTCCATCTTCGAGGGGGATGCTCTGCTTCTGCACCAGAAGGAGGAAAAGCAAATAGCACCTGTAAAGCTGTTGGAAGAGACTGGAAATGTTTAAGATGAAAGAGGCCTTAAGAGTACTCCGGGTTTACCTTCGAGATAGTGTGAGCAGCAAGCCTGCTCTCTCCTGCTCCGGCTGGAGGGCTCCCTGGAGGACCACGGAGTGGGAATGAGAAGTTTCCAAGCCCTCAGCCACAAAAGCACAGGCCTGGAATCTCTCTAATGAGAGTTTTCCTCTTTGCAGTTTGCCAGGCAAACAAGCACCAGGCACCAATATCAAAACCAGCCCAGATTCCAATGAAAACCAGCAAAGAAAATAAGAGTGGAAAGGCAACGGCTTCGTTTTGCTTGTTAAGAATAGGCAAACAAAGCTTCTGAGCCAGCAAGAGAGCTCTCCCTGCCCTGCCAAGCACAGGCTGCGCGGCGGGGGCTCTGGCCAAAGGCCTCCTCCTTCCTTGCTGTTGCTTGCAGGGACGGGTGATCACATTATCCCCATGTTACAGTTAAGGGCTTCCCTGCATCGCCCTTCCAGACAAACGAGCGCTTCATCTTGCCCGATTCTTTCAGTTTGCCTGGAAGGACTCTCCCTTCTTGCCCTGCAGGCTGGAGTCTCCTCACCCTCCCACTGCGGAGCCCTTGAAGGCTGTGCCAAGGAGGGATGCTGGCCCAGGGCGCGGTGAGCTGGCATGGCTGGGCTGCGGCAAGGCCCTGCCTCTGCCGCCTGCCCTGTGTGGCTATGAGCCCGGGGCAGGGAATACCCCACCCTTTGGCTGGGGCTGAGGAGGCTTGGAGACTGCTTTCATCCCAGCCCTGTCTGGGAAAGCTCCTGAACCTGCTTAGCATCTGGGAGCGGAGGAATCCACAGCAGAGCTGTGTGCTGGCTCGCCTGAAGTGCTTCCCGTCCGCAGGCTGGTGTCAGGCACCCCAACACCCTCATCGAATCATGCCTGTGTAAAATAAGCATCCACATCACACCTGCAATGGCTGCAGAATCCCATTACCTTTGGAGGAACCTTCTTAACGGGGTTAAGCCTCACAGAAAACCTTCCAAGTGCAAACCAAGTGTCCTGAAACAAATCATCAGGAGGCACAAAACACCTCTGTCTCTCACAGCCTCCCTCCTTGCAGCATCAACTTTAAAGTCTGAAGGGAGCATCACTAATTGTTTTGTTGCTGGTCATTTGAGCAAAGGAAGTGGAGGGGAGAGTGGAAGCAAAGCCCAGGGCTGGAAAATGGAAATGACTGTGAGGAAAGGAATGTGGAGCTTCACAACAACTCGGGAGCAGGGAGGGGAGAGGAACGCAGAGCAGAGAGAAAGGGGAAGGAGGAAAACCAAGGGGTAAACCACAGCGACTCAGCAGCATGTCTGGAGGAGCGCAGTGCATGACACAGGCAGCTCCTCGGTGGTCTCCAGTCAGGCACCGTGCTGACATGGCGCTGCCTTCCCCTGTCCAGGCCAGAACCTCAGACACAGCTTTTGCCAGGATGAGTTTAACACATTGGCTGTGCTCCTGCCCCAGGACACCACTCCGTGCCAGAGTGAGAGTCCTGGAGACACCTCTTGCTAAGCTGAAGTCTGTGTATGACTGTTGCTGGTGTAAAAGCCTCTGTGCCCAGCTCAGGAGGAGCCTTGCAGTGCCCATCGCTGTCACTGCATTTCACTCTCCTGGAGGAGGCAATGGGATGGGAGGGATGCCCGCAGCAATTGGGCTTGTAAATGCACAGTATTTTTAGGCATCCAAATAATCATACTCTGCCTAAATATCTACCTGAAGAGTGGCAGCAGCAGCCTGCTGCCCTGCAACCCTGCCTGTGAACTCCTTCTCCCCATACCAAAGTGAAGAGGGGAGCCCATGGGGTCCCCCCCAGGTCTCTCTGGAACAGGCAGACTGTGGGTCTTCCCCATAGAGACGCTGGCCAGCCGGCCACCCCTGTGGATGCTGCAGCCTGGCAGCCACCACGCTGTCCCTGTCATCGGGGGTTCTACGTGTGCACAGAGAAAGGGAGGGACAATCCCGGATGTGAAGGATTTACAGCCCTGGCAGACACTCGTCACAGAGGATAGAGTCGTCTGTAATTTAAATTTAAACAGGGCAGCCCGAGACTTGCCAGCGATTGAACGCAGTGCGGATGAGGCATTAGCCACAGACAGAGCCCCCGAGCCCTCAGCTGTGACCCACCTGCCTACAAGGGCTTTCAGGAGGGCTGGCCAGGCTGTGGCATCCTCCGCAGGAGCACATGGGTCTGGGCTGCCCCTTCCTCTTGCCAGGGAAGGGAGAAAACACTGGTGTTTTGCCCGATTCCGTCCTGGAAAGCAGTGATGGGCCAGCGGGACACACGTGGCTCAGCAGCCATCTTGTGGCCCTGAAGCCCAAGCTCGCTGGGAGAATTGGGGGACCTCTCCCAAAAGCAGGTGGGACCTGTCACCATGAGAAGCCCCATCCCAAGCACTGCCTGCACGAAGTGGTGCTGCCTGCTCCCACATCCCAGTTCTGCATGGAGAGAATATCTCCAGGTTTGTGGTGTGTGGAGGGAGACTGGCTGCAGGCTCAGATCTTCACCGTCTTGGTGCCCACCCGAGCCTTTCAGTTCACCCCACATCACTGTGGGGGGAGATCTTGCCAAGGAGTAATTAAATCACTTGCACCCTGGTTTATGATTTAATTTCGTGGCTCTGGCCAATCTGGTACAGATCTCTGTTCCATGCCCTGCGTATTTAGCAGGCGCAGTCGATTCTTCCAGCTTATAAATGTGGAATATATAAACCAGACCTGGACTTCCAAAGGTAGAAGCCATCAGCTCAGGAGCTGCCTCTCTGGCATTTTAAGGTGTTGTTATTTACATATTGGAAAAAAGCCAACCAGAACCTCTCCAAGGACACCTCTCCCTTCCTTATAGAACATCTTTATGGAAATGAGTAATTAAATCCTGAGGTTTGGGCTTCTTCATTTATTGCTGGGAACTTGGCATTGTCACCTTTCCAGACTTGGGGAAAATGAGACTAAAAGTCAATATAATGTGATCCACAAAAACAAGATGACATTAAGCCTGTTTATCCCAAACTAGGAAAGAGACTTGCATGCTCTGCGTGGAGTATGAAGGAGTTGATACTTTCCAGCCTTGACAGCTTTTATAAACTCTCCTCCCTTTTTTGAGATCACTACAATCAGCATTCAGAGAATGTCGTGAATCTGCTCTTAACTACCAATAAAGCCATTTAATTAACCAGTGAAATTAAGCAGGTTAAGTGCCAGGTTTTTAAATGGATTGAAAGAAAAGATGTTTGGATTATTACAACATGACTTCGACTAGTCTGAAGGATCCTAAAATGGAGCAAAAACAAATGTGCTTAGCGTACGCAGCTGAAAGGCGTGCCGACACAAACAGCCTCCATGGGTATGTTCTGCAATGGCAAATGAAAAGGGGAAACAAACCAAACCCAGAGTATCAGTGAGTTAAATGTATTTAACATTTGTTTACTAAAAAAAAAAAAAGGTAAAAAAGCTTAGAACAGAATTCACCACGTGCCACAGTTTGTCATTTTGTGAGTATAAATCTTTCTGGACATAATTTATTGCTGAGCACTCAAAGTTCTGGTGTAGTTGGGGACAATTGGTACAGGCAGGTAATGTCTGCTCACATGGAGAATGCAGGGAGATGATGCATGATACTGTGCTGGGGGATGAAGTCTCTGAAGGTTGGCAAAGGTTTCCTGTTAGGGCAGGCAATAAAAAGAGCACACATGGCTCGTCGTAAAGGCCACATGCCTTTGGAATTCTGTCATGTCAGACTATTAAGGAAATCATTAATGGCAAAGTCCTATTTAAAAAAAAAAAAATAGTGTCTCCTTTGTGTGGAGGGAGTCTCACAGCAAGAGGTACCGGAGGGTCCAGCGCAGCCCCTCTGCAGGGCTGCTGGAAGATGCTGAGGCAACGAACACCCACCTCCAATAAAATGCAGTAGGCTGTGGGACTGCACATCAATGACTGAAAAATAAAGGCCTTTGCAAATAAAAATGCCATGATGAGCCTGCAGCGAATGTGGCATTTCACTGGTTGTCCTCTCCAAATCAGAGAGTGGATACATCAATACGTGTGGCAGCAATGTCTCTTTATCCTTCCCTGTGCCAGTCAGCTACAAGAAAACTATTCCCCCACAGGTGACCTGTCTCACTAAAGCTATGCCCTAAGCTCAGCAACACACCAAACTCAGTTCTTACAAAATCAAACTTAGTGCAGGACTTTGACAAACAAAAGCCGTTGCTTCAGTCCAGCTGTATTTTCTATCCTGGCTGAGCTGCCTGCTTAACACACCAGCTCCTTTCTGGCTGCCCTCTCGGCCCAGACGTCTTCCTTCTGGGAAGAAACGTCAGCATCCCTGATGTGATTGGTGCGTAGCTCCATAAAAACCTGCGGCATTGGTTCATGACACAGCAGGCAAAAAATTCCTTGCAGGAGTTTTGGCCTCAATTTAAACCTGTCCAGTTCCTATTCTTGAATCTTATTTCTGCCTCGGAATGATTTTGCCTCAGTTAAGAAATGCCAAAGCACAGCAAGTGAGTTCTTGCTAGGTTTTTACTTAGCACTGTATTTAGTGTAAGCTTTTAGAGGCGGTCTGCCCTCAGCTGGTGTCACTGTGGCTTGGAAACACCGGTATTTCCAGTCTTTTCTTCCCTCCTTCACGTTTTTCTCCTTAAAAAGCAGTGCTGCTTTCCAACTCGGTGTACAACCTAAGCAGCAACCGCAGCCAAGGCCGTGCTCAGCCGAAGCATCAGCCCTGAGGCTTCTTCCCATGTCTCGTTCGGCTCTCCAGCACGTTTGCAGTTGCACGGCTTCTGCCAGCTTTGTCAGCCTTTGCCACGAGAGCCGGTGACACGGAACCATGAACTGCAGCTGCCAGGACACGACAAAAAAGCCTCCGTTATTCCTCTGAGTTGTTAAAGCTTGGCTTGGAAACTACAGGAGCATTGTGCTGCTGCTTTGCAGCTGGACGCTTCCTGCCACGGCTGCCCAGTCAATGCGTTGGCTGTGCCACCCACTTAATTCAGGACAGACCTGTATGGACACAGTCCTTCCCCACAAAAAGGGGACCCACAGATCCTCTGCGACAGCCGCTGGAGGCTCAAGGGCTAAATGAGACAGACACCTTGAGGGATTTCTCATGTATCTCTAACTTCGATTTAAATCTATGTATTTTTACCTGGTGATTGAAAATATGCCCAGAGTTTTCCAAGGTAAGGAAGTTCTGTACCTCCATTCTGTATTTTTAGGTTACATGAAGCTCCAAACTTTCCCAGGAAATTACAACAGATGCATATTCTCTACCCCCCTCGATTACCCACCCTCCTAGGGTGCTTCTCAGACATTTAATTCAAATGTAGCAGTCATACTTGTAGGTGTTGGGGCAGCGGGCAGGTTCTATTGCTGCTGCGTTTAACTCTAGAGCTTGGACAGCAGGAGCTCACCGACTGCAACTGGAGATAGTAAGAAGTGGAAGAGAATGGAAACGTATCTAGGATTAAAGCTCAAGGTGTGAAATGCACCAAAAAGACTAAAGAAAACAAACTATGTGGAAATTAAAACACTTGGTTCTGATTCAGGCACTAAGAAGTGAATAGTACCGGTCACTGAAAGACACCAGGAATCGTTTCTCTCAAGAAAATGCATCATATGCTTAAAATACAGAACAAAAGGCTCATGGAAGAGAGACAATCAATAGCTTGGAAAAAGACAATGACAACATGTAACATCTACAATGTATGCACACATCCCTTGGAAGTTTTATATTTGATATATATGTATTTCAAAGTACACACAAACTGCCTGTTTGGCAGGTTGAGAAAACAGGAATACATCTTGGGAAAAGGTCAGGAAGGAAAAAAAACACAGAGGAAAACAAGAGTTATTTACATTCAGTAATTCAGTAGCCTTTAACATCTCTATATACATACATACTCTTTCGATATATGTACAGACTGTGATGGGATCCAAATGAAGCTTGTTCCACACACAGAAGAAAAATACACACACCCCCCCTTGATAATTCACTTGACAAATGTTTACAGGTTGCAGAGCTCTCTTCATTTACAAAGAAGATACTACATGCTGACAAGACAACTAGCATCTTTGGGAACATGAAGTCCTTAGAAGAGGTGTGTGGTTCCCAAGGGACCGTACATCGATCGGAAAACAACTCGAGAACTTGCTGTGCAGAGGGGGTTTAGTGGGTTATAATTGCATCGGCTGAGCCAGACATCTCTGAAGTATGAAACTGGGTAACAAGGCAAAATGTAGCTGCTGACAAGGGACAGTTTAAAAAAGAACCCCCCAAATTTTAATCCTTTAGTTCCCAAGTCCACTTAAATACCCATCTTCCCCTTGTACAGCATGCTGCTGAACCTCCCACAGTTCAGGAGTTACCACAGTTTTAGGTTTAACTTTACCCCTGTTATCAGACACGTCCTGCCCCTTGTACGCTTGATGCCCATTTCAGGTGGTGAGCTGGAGGAAGCAGAGGTGGAAAAACAGAGACTGTTCTCACATAGCTGGGTAGTTTCTGACCTGGCAACTGGTCTCTGGTTTTTCTTCCCCAGAGGGGTTCGGCTTATGGGCAGTGCTGTGAGAAGACATCAGAGCTGTCCCTCACCCCCTCATTCCTTTTCTCCCCCTCAGGCTTTATCAGCAGCTCACATTAGGAACAAACTCCTCCCAAACCCTACACCCCAACCCCCAAGCAGGAATTTTTAAGGAAAAGCACATGTAATTTTGTTTTATGTTAGCACTTTGGATGTTAGAACCCTCCAGAGGTGTGGCTGCAGGTGTGTTAGTGACTGAAGGACAAAGCCAAGGCATTGACAGTGGCACAAAGCAGAGAGCAGGGTAAGGAGAGCAAGTGGGGAAGGGGTTTCTGGAACAGATCTCATAGATCTTTAAGTACCATTGGTTTTTCCCTCCTCCAGAAGACACAGGCCAATGGAAAGTTGAAGAGGGTGTGAGCAAACAGCATGAGCTGTAACCTCCTGCCATCAGTTATCAATACAGAGAAGATCCACACAGTATTTGCTCATCCCAACGCTCAGTTAGCACAGCAGGCTGAGAAGAACACTTGGGAAATGAAGCATATTTAAATAACAACTTGTTTAAAAAGAAAATCATCACTATTTATGAATCTACCACTTCTAGAACCATCTTACTGAAGATTTAAGAACTAAAAATAGTTACCATCTCAGATGGTGGAAGTTTCTACACCAAGTAATTCACAAAGAGAGACAATCCACACAGCTCACTGCTACCAGTGCTATGGTTCACTCCTTGTTGCAATAGGAATCCATCAACATGCCACATACTTGTCCCAGAGCAGATACCAAGCACATCCAGCAGTGGGTATGGAACACGGGAACAGCTCCCCCCACACCCTGGCTGGGGTCTGTGCTTTTCCAGGACAGAGGTATCACAGAGCTCTGGCAAGCTGCCCTGTACTGCTGGCAGATTAAAACCATGCTCCAAACACACCTACCCCTGTGTTACAAGCACACCACAGCTGTAGCAGGTGCCAGGGCACATGGGAACATGCCGGTTTATTCTAGATGTTAGTGACAGCAACATGCAGAGTGCCACCCCCTGACCATTTGGGACTGGGAGCCAAGGGCAGGCAGCCACCCTTCACCGACAAGCAGGTGCTCTGTTACCACACCAAGGTGCCAGCACAGGCAGCGTTACCTGAACCACAAGCAGAGTCACTGATGTAAGGGAACTCACTTTGGCCTCAACTTGTGGAGCTTCTGGCCCCATTAACTCATAGAAAAAATGTCTTCCTGCTGCTTAAGCCTGGCTCAGAGAATGTTTAGAGACACAGCCCAGGTTACAGTGGATCAAGCGCTGCTCTGTCAGGTGAGCCTTACAGGCATCAAGGTTTAAACCCAGTTTGCTTCCTGCCTCATGAATGAGTCGAGCTGAAATATTTGGACTGCAAGACAGAAACCTGGCTGAAGCAGACTGGAACATGCCAAGTCCTGTCGGGTTCCAATTGTACAGACTTGTTAGTTTTTTTTGGAATACAGTGATTGCCTAAACAAGACTCCACTTCTTGTTAGTACAATAACTTTTATTTGACATCTACAAGATCATTATCTTGTAGGGTTTTTGGACAGGTTTATACAATCTCAATTTTTCAATAGTGCAACCTGTGCAAGCAAGAAATGACAAACATTGTCCTTCACTTTCTTATAAACATCTACTATTATAGGCAAACCAAAACTTACCCATATTATAGATAAGTGACTATTCACATTTGTACATTACAATTTCTTTTAAACAGCTCCAGATAAACTCTACAATGTCTTACAACATATTAAACAGTATTCAAGTTACTGGGTAACAGAAACAGCACATACAGCGGAACCCTCAAGTGTTTCCCATTCTCTAATTTACAGCTCAAGTAAGGTTTCATCTTACAAGTGACAAATTAAATTACATTAATGAAGTAAAAAATATAAGATTGTATGCGAGATGGAAGTGAATTTGCACTTAAGTTTCCATAACCACCTCGGATTAAGGAAATGCTTCACTTTAAGGAAAACAGGCATCCAGCCATCTTTGCAGTACACATTAGGAATACCATTAATACATTAAAAATGAACTAATTTTAATTTAAGATGTTTATCACAAAAAGAACATGTTGTAGACTCAAATATATAACCCCCCAGGAGAGAACCAGAAAAAAAAAATGCAACGCCTGGGTATAAACACTATAAAAATGCAATAACCAATGCTGTACAACTAAGATTGTGTTTCTCTCCGAATTCCTGTTGTGTGTTTATCCTGTCCATGCCCGTTTCCAAAGACATGCACTGTCAAACAGAAACTGGGAAGGAACCCGAATGCATGATGTGCAACCTCTAGGTTTCATGCTTTTATAAACTCATAAATTGAAGAGAAAAACCCAATATATATTTTCTATATATATACTCAATACATGCATTCGAGGATATCTCCCACAGCAATGGCATCGATGCACTGCGTTAAACCCTGAGCACTGTATGACAAGATAAAAATAAAGCCTGCTTGGGGATTTTCAAGCATTTTCAAACAAATTGTGGTTTGTAGCTTAAAAGGCCAAAAGTAAAAGCAAACAGGAAGCACTACAGAGAGCATAAGGAAAGACAGATGCACCACCATAAACAACTGCTGGCTTTCAGTTCTACCAACCTTTTTAGATCTCTTTATTCCCAAAGTATTTGAGAGCACACAACTGAACTGAAAAAGTTATATTTCTTTGGAATCTGTCCCTGATTTTTATGCAAGTGATATGCTTTTACAGCCTTTTCCTCAAACACCAAAGTCAACACCTGTAGTTTGTCCTCTTATGCGCTGTTGAAATTGGTGATGCTTTGCGGGTGATGCTGCTGCCATATCTGCTGCTGTTGGACTGCAAGCTGTTGAGACTGGTCTGACGTCGACAGGAGGTTTACAAGGGGTGACACACAATTTGCAGGAATGATCAGACCTGGAAACAGCAACAAATCAATTGTTTCACAAGTGCACAAACTCAATTTGTTCATTAACACCTCAGGCCGATGACCCCACCATTAAATTTACACAACAGTCAACAGCGACCCTCCTCTCCAGTGTCAAGTCTCATCAAGCACAGCGACAAGCCTGGCTTCTCATAGAAATCACCAGATCCTTTAGGTCACAAAGCAGTAGAAAGAAGTTGCCATTCTGCCCCCAAATACAAGGTTTCTTCTTATGCTACCTGCTGCCATGCAGACCCCCAGCAGAAGTCAGCTAATTTTGCTTTTCTGGTCTCACAGAAGCTACACCACCATCAGAGAGAGTTTAATCATGAAAAGCCCAGTTCCAATGTCCTAGCAAACTGTTGACTATACAGGACTCCCCACAGCTCAAACCCCAGAGAACAGCCAGTGTGAGGGCTCACTGCTCTTTGCGAGAAGAGAGAGAAAAAAGCTGAACCCTTCTGATTTTTAAAGGTAGGTTGGCTGAACGTGACTTTTTTTGTTCCTAACAAGTCAACAGAACTGAGACTGCATGTTCCAAAGCCTGCCTGAAGCTTGCCTCCTCCTCTAACCTGACTCAAACCAGCATGTGTCCCACAACAGTTGTACTTCTGCCCCTCCCCAACATAAAAACACTGACAGGACCTTTCTCTTTTAGGCAGCTTTATAAAGTCTCTTACGTGACTCTTAACACTCTCACAAGCGACAGCTTCCTTCTACTCCAAGATGGAACTAAAGGAGCAGACAAGCTACTTACCCACGATCCTCTGCCCATCTTCTGTTCTTAGACGAACTATCTGCATTTTCACATTTGTACCACTCACAGAGGCTAGAACGCCTTCTACTTTTGTCCAGACGCTCAATACTGAACCACACAAGACATAGTAAGTTCGACAGCGGAGTCCCACTTCACAAACTAATCCCAAGCCTGCCTTCTTACAGTTGCCTCTCCTACAGTAGAAAGAGAAAAAGCTTTCAAAAGAATTCTGCAAACAGGAAACACCCAATTCAATGAAAAATGAGACTTGAAGTTATTTAGAACATGCAGAGTTGAGCGAGGGCCACAAGCACCCAGGAAGAGTAGGATATTTTATCCACAGCGTGCCTCTAACAGTGAAGCTTTGAGATGTGTTGGCCTGATCAGGACCAGATCTTCCAAACACACACAGTTTTAAGCCAAAGACACTACTCCATTACATCACCCTGAACCTGAATGTTACATACTGATCAGTATGGATCAGAAGCTCTGGTATTAATCTGAAGCTTCTACCGGGGTTTTGCTGTCCCTCAGGAATGAAGACAGCACTGCTGAGCTCAGACATGCTCTGAGAAGAGGGAGCACAGGAATAGCTGTTTCAAACATCATCTTCATCTCCACATAACATACAATTATCTTCCACCCCCAAACATCTGAACTATCCTACCACAGTGACAGATCAGATCAAGACTTAAAAGCACAAGCTACCCCTGGGTCATTTACTTCTACTGGAGTGCAATTTGTATGGTATCATCCATCTAACGTATTAGGACTTTAAAGCTTCGTGTTTCCGCTCAAAGGTTGGGTCAGCAGATTGGTCACAGGACAATTTTTAATCAGGCAAGAAGCCCAAGATTTCACATGTCCAAGCAGGAGGAGTGACAGACCAGTTTAGGTAAAACAGATTAACTTGAAGCACCCGGGCACAGACAGATACTAACCAGTAAGCATGGGTGCAGGTATCCGCAGAAGAATTGTACTGCTCTAACCAGTGTGGCAGAGCATCTTCAGAAGGTACCTGGAAAAGTCATTCCAAGTGGAAAACAAAGTAAAACACGTCAAGACTTGCATAGAACCAAAGCTATTTGGTCACGACTATGAGAAAAGAGGGAGCACTAACATTCTGATGGAGGAGAGGTACATTATCTTACATTAGCATCATCTCAGGCTACTCAACAGAAATGCCATCTCAGAGGATGAGCAGAACGTTTGAGCACAGCAGAATCTCCACAAGGCTGCTGGAAAAACTCTGAGATTCTGCCAATCAACCCGATTCTCAGAGTTTCATCAAGTTTTTACAAGTGTAACACTTTGCAAAGCGTTAGATCTCTTACCAGCCTCTAAGCAAAATCATCCATTGCAGTACTGAAAAGAAACAGCTGAAGCTTCAGAATCACTGCTCAGAATACACTGTACTTAGCTGCTTACTTAAGAACACATCTGAAGACCTTACACAGGAGCAAGACTTCCTTGCTGGACCCTAAACCCCTCAATTTGTTGTTACCACTCCACAGATGATATTCCTAGAGTTAAAGCTTTCTGAGTGTAAAAACCATACAGACCCAGCGATAAGTCAGTCTAGATGGTTTTACTTGCCAGAATTACACACAAACACAAAATTAAAGGCAAGCACTTCCTTTTTATTTTCCTTCTATTTCTGTTAATGTTTAAAACGTGCATAATTTTAATGGTTACCTTCTTATATTTCTTTTTCAGGTCTGCACATGTTTCTAGTTTGAGTTGCTTCCCAGTATTTGGTCTGTATACTAAAAAAAGCTTCTTTTTAGGATTCACTTCTTTTACTAGAATAGCAGTTTTCTTGTTATTTCTTATCTGGAAAAGAAAAGCAAACCAAAATCTTTGTAAGCTGAAACATCCTGACAGTATCTACCTTAAATGATTCCATAACTGTGTTCTCTGCAGAGTAATACTGTGTCTGTGCGTGCAACAAGACAGCCGGAAATAATAAGGACACCTTTAGAAGGCAGTACCACTACATTAACCTCACAACTTCCCAGAGTGAAAGCAGCTGGTTTCTGGATGCAGGTTTAAGTAAGAGCTATTAATTTGGCCTCACATTCTTACCAGAAAATATCCTGAGCAGCTGAAAGGAGTGCTTCATATTAAGCGCTGGGAATATACAATGTGTATTTTTAGGTAAAGTTGAGAGCATTTTGCAAAACTGAACAGTGTTTCTTTCAGAGAGGACAGCATTTTTTAGTTTGCCCCCCAAAAAAACCTTCTCTGAACACAATCTAAGAGACAAAGAATCTTACCTGTAGTGACAAATAGAATCCGTCGTCTGGACCCGTCTGTTCTGCCCAGATCTTTGTTGCTTCGTCCCAAGACATTCCTCGCTCTACGCTGATCTAGAAGACAGCCACACAGGGGCATTTGGCAACAGGCTTTACAACAGTTAAGACACAGCAACTAAAGAGCTGCAGGACCAAATACTGTCCAGTGAAAGGCCTGAACCTCCCCTCACTCAGCACGTGCTTAGCTGATTACCATGTGCCCTGGTTTTAGCTGGATAAATTGTCTCTCTTGCAGCTGGCAGCATTGTGTTTGGGATTTAGGATGAGAACGACATTGATAACACACTAATATTTAATTGTTGCCAAGCAGCCAAGGACTTCTCAGCTTCTGCCCTGCCAACAAGGCGGAAGAGGGCAAGGACCTGGGAAGGGACAGGGCCAGGACAGCTCACTCCAACTGGCCAAAGGGGTATTTCATTCCACATGGCATCATGCTCTGTATAACTGGGGGTGGCTCAGTAACTAGCTGACCATCAGCCCTGGATGGTGAGCAATCATGCTGTGTATCACTTGGTTTTGTTATCGTTATTCTCTTCCTTTTCTGTACTAATAAACTGTATCTCAACCCACAAGTTTCACCTTTTCCCCACTGGGTGGGTGGGGAGGAGTGGGTGAATGGCTCTGTGGTTGTTTTAGCTGCTGGGTTAAACCACGACACCACGTTATGAAAACTTAACAGCAAACAAGCAAGTTTTCTTAGTTCATCCAGAGAAGGTACAGGATTAACTTACTGTGTACAGTTCTACATGACCAGAGGTAGAATATCCGGGAGTTAAAAACTTCTTAACATCTGCCTTCCTTACTTTCTCATCCCCAGAGCCCAAATCTTAAAAGGAAAGAATAAGAGTTACTCTGTTTCTCTGTAGTTAAGTATAAGACCACTGAGAAATTGATTTACCCACCTAAGATGCCCATATCGTATCTTCCATTCTTCTTCGCATTCTGAATGACTGCATTTAACGTGTCAGAAAAGTACTGGAATAAAGCATTCTGCTGATGTACTTCCATACCAAGGATTCTATTCAGGAATTTCCCTATATTGTTATAATCTTAAAAAAAGATTAAGAAATACATGTATTAGGGCAAAGATAAAAGTTCAATGACAACAAACCCTCAATCAGTACACAGTCTCAAAAAGACTACTTAAACTCATTCTTTCAGAAATGAGGACAACTTTCTGAAGTCCTCCAAAAAAGCCACTGTTTAGGTAGTTACAGCTTCAGTTCTGTTGCTAGGAATCCACTCTAATGACATTCCTGGTAACATTCTAAAGATACACTAAACAGGCAAATACCTTTATCAAGTGTTAGTATTCCAGATCTGTCTTCAACATTTATCAAGCCCACGCCAATCAATCCCTGACGAACATCTAGGAAAAAGAAGTGAAATCACAGCTGCTTTGCCATCTAGAAATAAACCAGTTAAGTAACAGCTGCTTTTGTGACCTTGTTTCAGGAGCCCATTCAAAACTTGACACCCCTTGAATACGTCACTCAGTTCCTCACTTAATACAATAAGCAATACAATACATCAACAATCAACTTCGCTTTGTGTTCTTCCAGGAAGCACAGGCAGGGAAAACTACCACCAGCACTATACACCAGCCCCCAGGAAAACAAGTTGTTGCCATGGATAGCAGAAAAAGGAAGAACTGTATCTAATACTTCAGCCAAGAGACACAGAACATGCCTTATATTGAGAGAGTTCACACATCTTGTTTCACATGTGAACTTCAACTTTCAATGTGTGCAGGAATAATATTCAGCAAGGGCTCACCTGGGTCAGCTGAGTGGTTTCAATAACAATAATGTATTCTAGCTGTAAAATTATTTGCATTTTCTGTGTACTGAAGAACGATCAAAAGGTAGCTATTACCTCTGGTGAGTTATACTAACCTTTGAAGAAGTCTCCAGGAAAATCAGGAGGTGGTGAGACCATTGGGGAGTCCAGGTTCACAATGGATTTCATAACAATCTCTAAAGCGTTTCTGCCATACTGCACAAGAGAGAGAGCTGCTCTAACAATGTGATGCAGTGTTCATGCCCCAGCCCCAAGCACGTATGGTTTAACAAGCATTTGTAATTCACAATGAAGTCTTTTTCTCTACAATAAAGGGAGGAGGTCATTCGCTTTTCAGTTCTATACACTAAACAGCCCAGTCTAAATTTCTAATTAGACTTGCCAAATTGATCTTTCACTTCTGACTGAAAGGACACATCCCATTTACTCACGACTTGTATTTTCAGCAAGTGCAGAAGAGTAATTTTACACACATATTTGTGTTTCACATGGTTTTGCAAGCAAAATCAAGAATATTTCCTGGCTATCTCAGAAAGGGGCCTCCTATCAGAAAGTAGCGTAGTTCAAAAGTAAAACACTTCACAGGAGATGGAGGAAATCCTTCCTGAACAGGTCATTTGGGGAATAAGCACCACAGCATGAGCTTTCAGTCAGAGACAGAACCATCACCTTGTTGTCAAAATTGAATCTGCTGAGGTCTCGAGTTTCTGTAGCCCGTCTGTCACCATGGGTGAGAGCCCCCTGTTAAAGACACAACTTTGTATTTACATCAAATTTAAAAAATAAAACAAGTCTAAAGTATTTTCTTAAATGAAGGCTCAGACTTCTTGACACAATCTTACCAAACTCTCCAGTCTTTTTGCAACTATAGACGCAAATCTCTGCTCTCCTGCAAGTTCAGAAATTAGGAACACGTACTCTGGAGCAGTCACTTGGTTGGATCTATGAGTTCTTCCTGGATAATTAAGTAGAAGCACATCTATTAAATAAATTCCACTTCATTAAACGTTTCTAATAAACTGTGAAGTGTAAAGGAAAAGCTAAACTTAATTCCTGCTGAGAATTAAATTTCCCCTATAATACAGCTGATGGAAGGGAGCACACAAGGCTCCTGAGCTGTAGCTTTCATAAAGACACTTGATACATGTAAAAAAACCTTGAGCTGCAGTGTCAGTTTTGAAACTTTCAAAGACTATGACTATAAAGCTGATTACGTTCACAGGTAAAGGAGGTTGGAAGGGTCCTTAGGAGGTTGCTTTGTCAATCTTATTTCCCATGAATTAAGAGTCAGTTCAGTCAGTACTACTGAGTACACAAGGGGAGGGATACAAAAACTTTATTTACCAAACTGCTGTATTGCTCTGTCCGCACTCCACGGCAGCTCCAGAGTCATGTGAACTCTCCGTCTCTGATTCTTAGCTCTACGGTCTGCTTGCAATGATATACCAGAGCTGGCAGCCTCTGAGATTATGGCAATGTTCTTTTATTAAGAAAGGAGTTGTTAGTTAGCAATGAAATCAAAGATCAAGCTTCAGTTTTCAGTTTCTAAAAAAATTTTAGAGTTACTACTAACATGGGTCTGGAATTGTTGCACTGTTACTTGGTCTTGGTATTCAAGGGGAGAGGAGCAAGTATGGTTCTCTTTATCTGAGTTCAAAATGCTAATTTTTTTTTGAGGAAAAGGAGTGGTTTTTGCTTTACTTTTGAGCAACCTGTCTTTCCATACAAGCGAAGGCAGGCAGTATGCTGCAGTCTTGCCATTCCAGAGGGCAGGTGCCTGATGCTGGCCTGCACAGAGAGGCAGAGGGAGACTTGCTCTGATAGCAAGCAATACAGAGGAGACAAAAGCTGCTGCTAGCACTGTGTAAGGAGGAGGATATAGCAACTCTAGGATCTGAATGCATCTGCCTTTGAAGAATGCGAATGTTTTCACTGTGCCCAAGTGCCTAAGTCTTTACCCTCAGGTGTAACAACAGGCCACAGAAGTTCCATACAACAGCTACATTACTTGAATTGCCCTCTTGTGGCAGCACATCCCAAATAAACCACAGAAGAAAGTTGTTGTTTTGCTTCTATTTATCAGCTTCAACTCCAGCATTATTCCAGTGCAACGTGAAGGACAAAAGCTATCGCTCTTCCCTGCATTACTGCTCAACACTTGTTAGGGTAAACAACCTCCCCCTTCCTTTTCCCTTCAGCTCCCTGCTGAAAGCTTATGCTCCCTCTCACACCAAGTCAGGCAGCAGCTCGCCCTGTTTCTCAATGTCATGTCCTCTCAGAAGCAGAGGTACACAGGAATCCTGATAAAGGAATCACAGATGTGTGGAGGGTTTTTTAAACACACACACGTTTACAAGCTCAGCTTAAAGGTGCTGGCTTCTCCTTAAGCAGAGGCCTCCACCACCCAAACTACAGCCTGACCTTTAACACATGCTGCAGCCACACACTACTGAATACACCGGTTGGAAGAACACCACACAGAGCAGTGAATGGGAAATGTTTTCTAACTAGCACTTACTTACAGTACCTAAAAAGTCACTGTGGGATAATGGTAGAGCACAACTTCAACAACTTAGTGTTACTATGGCATCTGGCAGGCTTTTCTAAGTGGCAGGTCTTTGAGGACTACCTTATCTCCGTCCATGAACCTCTGCTTTTCCGTGATGTTCAGAATTTCAACGGGCACATCGAGTTCCGATCTTGACTCGTAAGATATGCTGCCATCATCGTTGCTCACAACTCTCCCTTTGCGGCCTGTCATCTTTAAAGTGAGAAGGAATCCAAGCTCATTATGGCAATACCAACATCATTACATGACCAAAGACTTCAAACAAACAATGGTGCTTATTCATACACCGACACTCCAAGAGC
Source organism: Porphyrio hochstetteri (assembly GCA_020800305.1). NCBI lineage: Eukaryota > Metazoa > Chordata > Aves > Gruiformes > Rallidae > Porphyrio > Porphyrio hochstetteri. The sequence goes on from CM036922.1 coordinate 11,681,557, forward strand.
AGAAATACATCAGGGAACCTGGATTATTTTTTGGTTGATGACATTATCTGCTATGTGGAACACTTACTCACAGGTAACTCAGGGAATCGAGAACGTATCTGTATAGATATAATGTATATTATACTATGGTCTGTAAGGGATTTACCAAAACTAAGAAAATAAAACTGAAGTGACAGCTAGAGATTGTCACCTATTTTAACAAGGTCTTTTAAATCACAATGATGTTTCTACTTGACAGAAACAGGTAGCTTAAAAGACACGTTTCTAAACTTACTGAGAAAAAGAGATAATAATTCATCAGGCTTTTCACTAAAGCAGTTTTATCATACAGGTTCTTAATCTTCATTGCCTGGGAAGATGAACTAAAGCCTCTTTCTGTTTTATACACACCAGCTTCAAATTGACTACAGCTGGTTAGAGAAACATACCACTAGAAAGGAAGAGATAAGCTAGTATGATTTTCTCACCAACAGACTGCCTCAGAAATAGCCTGTTTACCCAAAGCTCGTCTCTATATGCTAATACAGAGATCTTCAAGTTTCTCTTTAATTCAGAGGCATTCAGCAAGAGTAGCCCATATACTTATCCCTGTAAGATTCCAGTTTAAAACCCACAAACAAGTTCTCTCTAATAGATACTCAGGTCACATGCAACCTTCAAGAATGACAACACCGATTTACTGCAGCCAGAGAGTAACACACAGCAGCAGTACAAAACCACATCAGTTTCTTCTAAGGGTGAACACCAGCCTACCTCAGCAACATTTTCAGGACCACCCAGTTCATCTATAAGCTCATCCAGTGTATTAGGTGGAAGATCTTCAGCCAGCTTTTCCAGTTTATCAAGCAGTTCTTTTTTCATCTGTTGGGCCCTTTCAACAGCATCCTGGCTTGTTACAAAGCTGCTGTTTGTGTTGCTGTTTGCTGAAATTTTAAGAGAGGCACTTTAAAATTTAGAATTTTGCTGCCTAATTGCTAAGAAGGTGAACAGATGCCAAAGAAACTTACTCTTACCTGACGTGTTGGTACTAGAAGTGGTGGTACCAACAGTGGAAGTAAAACAGCTAGGTCGTTTTGATCCGAGACCAGAAGCTAGTAAGGCACTTTGAATAGAATCTGGGTCTATACTTTTCTTCTTTTTCTTGTCTTTATTTTTTTTATGCTCTTTTCTAATTAACCAGGGATCTAAAGGTAAAGAAAATATTTTGAATTAGTTTAAAGCATTGACTAAAAAGCCATCCTTTCCTTAAAAAAATTACATTCTCACTACAAAAGGTGACTTACAAAAGACTGAAGTACAGTGGGTAAAACCTACTTACAGAAGATGCAAGTCAACATTCTAGTACTAATTCCAGTCTTGTTAGAATTAAACTACATTTTTATCAAACACTCTTTATTTTGATGTTTACGAGATCCAAGTACAGTTATTTGCTTGATGAAACAAACTATCTTACCATCTTCATCATCTTCACTGGACTCATCTCTGAACGGGTTAAAGTCATCATCATCTCCAGAACTCAAAAATCTGGAGCTCTCATTGTCACTTTCTTCATTGTCTGAAGCATCAGACTCACTTTCACTCTCATCAGAGCTGCTACCTGCAAGGCCACCTGTTTTTCGAGCTTTTTTGGCTTCTCTGTTTATTTCTTCACCTAAATCCATCACCCCAGGAAAAAAAAAAATAAAATTACTTCAGATCTTGTAGTCTACTTCTGAGGTTTGTAGTCTACTTCTCCATTAAACATAGAAAAATACCATTTAAAAGAACTGAAGTTTTCAGTAAGACACCCACACACACACATACTTTTATGATCAGCTAGTTTTCAGTAAGAACATAATCAGTCTGGGAAGGGGAGTGGCATTAGTCTTCTCTTTACTGAGCCACCAGAAAGAGAAAGTAATTATTTGCTTGACTGCATCTGGAAGAGGTCTGACACATGTAAGGCATTTTGGGACATAGTCCCATATGAGATCAACCCATTCTGAGCAAAATAACCAGAAATTACAGGTTAGGCTTCTTTCATCAGCAATCTTAACATATATTAATGGAAATTGCTAATAGCAGTTGTATAGACTTGTAATACATGCTCTTTCACGAACAACTGCACTAATATTTACATACCCATATGCTTTTTCAGAGATGAAAAATGAGGATTTGATGGGTCACTCTGGCATTATAGTGTGAGAACTTATGTATTACCTTTCCGCTTCTTTATTTTGTTCTCCTTGCAAGGGCTGTCTCTGGGTGAATTGTTATTACTCTGAGCAGTCAAGTCAATTCCCAACAAGCTAAACAGCTTCTTCCTGTCAGGAGCTGGAAAGTGCTTTTCAATAAGAGACTGGAATACTCCTCTGTTTAAGAAAAAAGGGTTCTTCAGTTGAACATGCATTTATTTGAAGCAGAAACCTGTAACATTTTTACAACTTGCTTGACTTCTCTCAAGAATTATTCCTTGTGAATGCTATTACACAAGCACCCTGCATAATTATCACCTGTAATACTGTATCTGCCACTTTCTTAAACGGAGGAAACATTTACTTTATACCACTGCTACTTGTAGCTTGTTAAATTAGTAGTAGTATTGCTACTGCCCTTTTCTTACTGCTCAAAGTGACAGATTAACCTAAAATCTTCACCAGCAAGCTGGTCTCAGGATCGGATCTGGCTCATCTGATGAGAATGAAGCCACGATTGTAATTTGCTTCAATGTAAGCGCAATGTATACTTGACAAATCTTCCCCATCTCCCTGTTTGAGCACAACTGTTCACGTCTGAAAGCCTAATTCTAGAGTGCCAGCAGAACTCGGAGCTAACCAGTGTTCACTGAGGAATACCATCAGATTTTGTGTACAGACAGCTTCAGTAGAGAACATCAGTACTAAAGCACATCCAGCTCTCTGCACACTGATGCACGTTTCACACATGAAAGAACAATTTACTACACACACTCAGCTGGCTTAAGGTTAGTTTTGTAAAGGAGAGTTTTAACAAACTTGTATCTTACTTTGCTGTAGAAACAAAGTCATTCAGTTCACCACCACCTTCCTCCAAAGCTTCTAATGTTCTTGCTTCTCCTGTTGACTGCAGGCCGATAACAACGCACTGAAGAACAAATACAAGGCACGGTCACTAAGACAAACAAGTTTATTTTTGCCTGAATTTCTGCTCATTTAATAGCTTCAATACCATAAAGTACAAAAGCATGCTACTACTATATCCAAAAATGTTATAAACAATAGCTTAACATTCAAGATATTGAAAAATAGGTCTTGATCCACTTACTTTTCCATTCTTGATTTCTTCCCGAGCCAGCTGCACCACCCTCTTCACTTTAGATGCTATGCAAAGGTACTTGAAAAACCTCTGATGAGCTGACCAAAACTGCCCCCACATAGACTTCTTCATTCGTTGTTCTGCATCTATAAGATCAGCTGCTTGTTGAAACCTCTCTCTAGCACTGACCCACTGAAGAAAAAGAGAATTACATGTCACATTTCAATGCTACACAGGTACATTGTTTAACATCCAAACTGACAGAAGAAAAGTTTAAAGTTACAGTACCCTGGGACTGCAACTCAAAAACTCATCATACATCAGCAAAGCTCACAAAAAGGAAAATAGCTGTAGCTTAGTAAATTTAAGATAATTTGTCCCACAATGAAAAGCAGACATTTACATCACTACCAATTCAATCATACACAATATTTTCTATGTATCTACTTTCTCTGTTCTACACTCAGGGTAAGAAAGCAAAGGGCACTGCTTACAATTAAGTATAAAGCAAGACCCCAGGAAGATAAAAAACCCACTGGCCTTTGCTTCTACAGCATCTTGTAGTGCCAACTGTTTCCAAGATTAGGTAAAGTAAGCTTTGGACACAAGTTCAGCAATTCTTTTAAACAACATTCATAAAGTGCTGTTTTAAAGCTGATTTTATACACCTGTCAGGTAAGTTTTAATTACTATAGCTATACAATATAAACAGTCAAGTCATGCTTAAGCACTTCTTAAGTAGGTAAAGAACCTGCACTCATTCTAATCTATGTCCAAGCAGTAATTATTTTTATCTAATAGAGCAGTGATAATGTACAAGCAGAAAAACTCAGGAAAGACTCAGCTTAGAATATGGACAAAATAATTAAGAACAGCATGAAAAGATAAAGAGCAGGTGAATAAATGAAAACGTTAACAGGAACTGCAGCACTGATGCTTTAGATCTGATCTGCCCTGTGATTAGAACTACCAGCCTGCACTGTTTGAGTACAGGCACTGCTCCCTATCGACTCGATGAAGAAGCGCACGCAGCCTGTGTAACGTTTTGCTGCTTGTTCTCAGCTCAGCTGCCTGAAGGGTGAGGACAAGGAGCACAAAAATCGGACCAAGAGGTGAACAACTTTATCACAGGCATCAACCACCAAGGTCTCTGAAGTACTGCTGGAAGGCAGTGGATCTGGCAGATACTGGATGGACCCAAAACTCCAACTTTTAGGACTCCAAACAAGAATGAACAGTTTCTGCCCACCCTTAAACCCAGAAATCTTTACAGTAATGCGAGACAAGATGATGAAATTCCTGCCTCTAAACAGTACTACATGAGCTTTCAGGAGCACTACAGTTTAAATCAAGTAACTTCAACCTCTCAGAACACAATACATAAAGCAAATTGTTCTTACCAGTTTCACAGATTTATTGTACATTTTAACATATTCCTGTGAAAGCAGAACTTCATCAATTTTGAAAGTTACACCTGAAAAACTCAACTGTCTTGCTATGTACATTCCTCTCAGCTTCATATCCATAGCAACTATTTCCATGGCACCAACACCTCTAAAATAAAGGAACAAAATCAGACAGTATTAGAATTTTCAAGTGCAAGGATATGTTAAGAAAAAAACCCTCAAGTGTTCAAGAAGAAAACAGCATGCTTACAAATATGAAGGAACACATTTTCAGAATTATTAGTACTGTTTGGTTAAACACACCCAACCAGGGACTTTGAAGGTTGGTCTTCACAAAAAGATATATCCCTGCCTCATAAATATTAAGGGTTTCCCAAAAGATATAAACACTCAAATAGCTACTTTTTCCCAGATGACCTAACATGCATAAGGAGACAGGACCTTACAAACTGCAGTGGATAACAAAGTTGGTCCAAAAATCTTAACAAAATCTTGCACTGCAATTTTATAAACTCCACTGAAGATTTACAGTCATGAATACAAACTATATTAAGGCATTCAAATTTATGCTGGCATGAAAATAATTAAACTAGTAGGCAATTTAAGCTCTCCTCAACAGCAACAGCGCTTTAGCAATACCTTGAGAGCACAGAAGTCAGCTGCAAAGACAACCTACTCACAAGCTTGGGCCTGTAATTTCATTACTGCTCACTTGATACATAGTAATGAAGTGGAGACTACACTTGTACAGTCTAGAAAAATGATGCATCATGTAGGTGGTATGCAAGAAGATGCATACTAAGCCCTATTGCAGCATGCTGAAGTGTTCAAAAAGTCTTTTTAAGTAGGCAAAACAGAGACTGATCTGGGTTGGAAGGGACCCCAAGGATCACAGAGATCCAACCCCCCTGCCACAGGCAGGGCCACCAATCTCCAGGCCCGGATCTAGACAAGGTTGCCCAGGGCCCCATCCAACAATAAAGTAGATAAGATGCCCACCAAACAACGTAGCACTCAAAGAATGTAGCACTCATTTCCTACTGACCGCTCACATTTAGTTTTACTTCCTAAGTTCTGAAATACAAAGTACCTTGCAATGACACACATTTTTTTTCTGAAGAGGGTTCTTGTGCCAGAAAGCAGAAGAACAAGATTTCTTCCTGTTAAACTGTCCATGCTGAATGCATAAACACTAGAGGGCTTCTGCATGTAGTGAGACATCAACTATACTGAGCATACCCAGTACACAGAGTGTTTTCTCATGATGAGCAGCAAAATATTTTTATTTCATAACACCCACATGTTAGGAGGGCTATTTTTCCCAGCAAGCTTCTAAAGCTCTCAATTTTCTGTGAGCAAGGGAAACGTCCCATTTTCCACCACATAAGATAAATTACACTTCTGCTTTGCAGAGGACTCCAAGTGAGGAAGACAAAGGAAGTGGAAAGCACAGTCAATCACAACCATATGGATTCCTGCTATAGCTCTTCAGAGTATTACCTCCTTTCAACAGCCTGAATAAAGTCGCTGAATTCCCTAAATGGAGTTCCTTCACCCCATATTCCAAGCCTGTTCATGTATGCCATATTTCTTGGCTCAGATGCACCTAGGAGAAGAACACATCATGTACCAGTGGCCAGTAAAAACACATAGGCAGACATTTAACTCCATGAGTTTTTAAAACATACCTGTGGCACTAGCATAAACAACCCTGGCTTTTGGAAGTTTATTTTGAAGTTCCAATACAGCCAGACCGGTTTTTGTTGGTTTTGATGAACCAACAGGACACAGATTCTTAGCTTTATGACACTCATCAAATACAATCTGAACCACAATTAAGGAAAAACTTTATCACACTTATTTCTAGACTGGGGAGGCTAAACCAGAAGACAAGAAAACCTGTTGATTACAATAGGTGGCAGCAGAGTAAACTATAAAGTCAAAAGCACTAGCCGTATTTTTCACTAAAACCTTTTGGGAAAAGATTTACCTAGTAAGTATTTTAAAAGCACAATTGATACACAAAATTAAAATATGTTGTTTAAGGTCATGTTTACACTGGAATTTTCTCCAGTGAATTCTTAATGGGTTTTCTGAGTGTGTGACCCAGAACACAGAAGCGTCACTCCTCCACCCAAGTTGTGGATGGCAATAGATTGGGCACAAAGTTCATAAAGCTTCAAGTCTGATGTCAGAGCATCCACACAACTGATTAGAGTTATGAATAAAGAACAATACCTAAGTATTCCAGCAAATAAAAACACAGGATTGTCTTACGTAAGCTTCAATAGCAATTTGGTTACAAATCAACTGTAGTTGAGATAAAGGATACAACTCCATCAAAGTCTTCACCACACCAGTGAAGAAGCTGCTTTAATCTGGTTTTGTATTTACCACCAGACTGACTTTCACCAATAAGAGAAGAATAGGTAGCAAAGATGACACCTTTCTTCACACTTCCATTATGTTTGGAAGAAATCTTCCCATACTTGAACTGCAATGAGAAATATTAGACAAATTATTCAAGAGATCCATCCCTCAAAACCACCTACCATACGATTAAGGGATGTGTACACTTCAACCACCTGTAACCCCACATTGTAACAACAGCAAGGCTGTCGTACAGTAACCTGGTTAAGGGGTTACACAGGGTCTTAAATATATACTTAAGGCTCTATCTCAGGTCTTGAAAGATTAACAGCCACGTTCTTTCAGTTTGTACTTTCCTTACATACAATTAAGATTTTAGTTTCAAGGTATTCCTTGGGGCAAATAGGTCAAGCATATTTCACAGCTACTACCATTAAGTCATGACACCTTCTAAAGCTTTCCTGTATTTTAAAAATTAAGATTTCACAAAGCAGAAAATACTAACTTAAACCAAACTTCACATTCAGTGAATTCAACCAGTAAAACACACCTCACAATTTATCTAAGTGGCTAATCCTGAGCAGAGGAATGGTCTCCAAAAATGACTACACACACTACTGCTGCTTTAATAAATTTCTGAGGAAATCTATTATTCAATGATGACATACAAAACATATTACACATAAAACATGTGCTGGGCAATAAAGGGAAAAATTCAAGTGTCATGAAGTCCAGAAGATTTTAAGAGTATTTTAACTACTAGAAAATATTCTACTAGTAGTGTCAATACTGGCTTTAAGAGTAATGTTTTTTATAAGAACATCACATCCTAATACTACAAGGGGCCTACTTACATGCTTACACTGTATGGTTCTTTGTAAGATTAAGGCCTGACAAGACCTGGACAGCAAAATCACTGAAACTTGTACATTCCTGCTCTTGAAACAGTCAACATGCACAACTTGTCACACAAGGGTACCTAAAGCTTTGGCTCAACTGTACATAGTAGAAAGTTTCCACACCTTGTTTAATGAATGAACCAGTATGTTTTTTGCTCCAATATCTCTCAAGTCACGTTCAGCATCGTATTTCAGATCATTTGACACGCTAAACCTGGAGATACCAAACAAAGCATGTATGCTGTAAGTTACAGTAGTTCAAAAAGCAGTTGCTAGAACATCAGTGTAATCTGTCTTCCAGCAGAAGTACCACAGTCACTACATCTGCTCTAACAAATCCTGACATACTTACCAGACTGCTCTTTTTCTGCCTAATAAGTAATTTTCATAGATTATTCCAGCTATGGTCCTTCCTTTGCCTACACCAGCACCATCACCTATCAAGAAGCCAGCTCTGTCTCCATTAGGCAGGAATGTTTCATGTTGCTGTAGGAGAAAAGAACAAGGAGTTTGTACCCATTCTCCAGAACACGTCACTGTGGAACATCAGAAATCAGCAAGTGTGAGAAATATCCAGTGGTCCCACCCAGCCAAGAGCCTCCTGACAGCAGGAAGAGGGGATTTTATTTAGGGAGAGCACACGCATTTAACTGCTTTATGTGATCCATTCTCCCCCTTCCTCCCTCAGCACCTAAAATGGCTGTAAAATTGCTGTACATATCTGTCTAATCCTTTTAGTGCCTATCAGACTGGCTCTTTTTTAACCCACTGATATGCACCTCTACAGCCTTTTGTGGCAGCAAGACCCAGATATTCACTGCCTGTGTAAAGCCATATTCTTCTATTTTAAACCAATCTCCTATAGGCTTCACCATGTTTTGTCATGTTCTTATTCTGTGGGATTCCACTGCTTTCTGGATTATGTAAACCTTGATTTCATCCCCCTTCATTTTTCTCCTCTCCAGCCTGAGGTATCCCAGACTTAATCTCTTTTCATGAGGCAACCTCTTCCCTCCTGTTACCATTTCAGTTGCCCTCTCACTACCTTTCCCCCTGACACGCAGGAACCTGCACGCTTGTCTGATGTGGGTCCACTGAAGTTTAATACAGCAGCAAAATAACAGCTTGGTCTGGCTTTTTACACCCTCCCCAACGATGCCAAGCAGTGTTGGCTTTGTTAGCCTGCTGCTACTGCAGCCATTAGGCTACTTCAGAGAAATAAAAGTAATGACTAAGATGTGCTTCCTGAGTTTTAAGACAGTTTGAGATCAGTATCATGGAAGTGGTTTAGACAAAGCTTCCCTACTTGTATTACCTCACATTTATCTGAGCTGAAGCTCACCTGCCACCTTCCCATGCAGCTCAAACCTTTAAGCTCTTCCTATTTTACCTCCTTACAAAACTGACATAGCTGTGCTTGTCAGGTAGTACTTTTTCTTCTTAAATTCCATGCTAGTTTTTAAGCTGTACTAATGCCTAGCATACCTGGGCTGCATAAGTGATTGCTTCAAGTTGCAAAGCTGACAACCAGCCACTATCAATTGTTTCTTCTGATATTGATGTCTGGTACCACACATCAGGAGGAGTCACACTGGATAATGAGCTGGTTTCCACTACTGGGTCAGGATGACGTAGACCAATTTTTACTAGTTGAAAAGGAAGGAAGGGAGAAGATGGAAACTTTAATACACAATTCTGTTGCTGCAGCACTGATTTTATTTACCAAAACAAATTAGTTTCCCACTGCAAAAGCTAAACTCAAATACTGTTTCATTTCAACAGCATGTCAAGTGTTAAACCACTGCATCACCTACAAAGGAATACATTAACCTGAATTTATATCACTGCAATCTCGAATTTGTTTCTCTTCTTATCACCTTCCCCCATTTTGAAATGAAATTAAATAAAGTTCAGTTCACAGAGAATGAAGATGTTTGTGTCCTTGACATATTTGAGAAAAACTGGTCTGGACCTTGCTTTCTCAAAAGGCCAGAGGCAGCCTCAAGATGTCAGAATCACAAAAGCAACATTCTTCTCACTATATAGTGTTGTTTTTAAGCAGTATGAGAGGAGGAAAGATTTAGAACAGACATGGTTTAATTGCTGACAGATCTCATCAGCAACAATAAAAATTAACCATTTAGCTACAAGCTCTGCACAAAATACTTTGCCTGGCTTTCACAGCAGGTCAGCTATGTATGTGGGAAAACAGCTTTGTGTCACTGATTAGGGTGAAGAGAAGAAAGGAGAAAAATAAGAGGAGATGGCAATTAAAGATTCACTCTGTTTGGCAACAAACACCACAGCTCTAAAAGTCAGTCAGGAGCAATACAGGAAGAACATGCTTAGGGTAATTTCATACCAAAGGACTCAAAATAGACTTTTATGTGTAGCAGTGACCACTTAATCCCTTCACAAAACTTCCTCTGCTGAGCCACAAAGCATTTTAGCACAGATTAAAAAAAAACCAAAAAAACCTGATCTTGGCTTATCTATCATTTCTGAAAGAAGTGCTCTCAAAGACACACTGAAGAATTCCTTCTCTAATGAAGAAATAAATCTGTGTGCCTTCCAGAACTAGGCGCTACAGAAAAGAGAGTTTTCTACAAAAACCCACCACTAATTCAGGTCCTTTTTACTTGGTGCCAGTAGTAACCTATCTTGGTTTTGGTGTTAGCAACCACAGAAGAGTAAATAAAAAATTAGCTCTCAAAACATTTCAGCCTCTTGACATAACAGAACTTTAGCTCATACATTTTATTGGCATGTACTCAGCATAGGTTTCTGCGTGGCCCATTTCTTCTTCATCTTCTTCCTCAGGTTCCTCCTCCTCTTTTACTGCTGGCACTTTCTACAATAGATAAATACCTGCATTAGTCAAACAGCACATTGTTAATACTCCAAGCAGGAGAAATGAAGCAAGCACACCAAACTTGGCCCTCAATGTTTCAGTACATGAAGCAGCACAGCAAGCAGCTGAGAAAAAGCTACAAATAAAAGCATCATTTCTTCCACAGAACAACCCTTCAGACACACACAAAGTCAGGGACTTTCCTCTCCTTTGTGAGGAGATTCAAGTGCTCCAAACACACATAAGCAGAACTTAAAAAGCAGTACTTCCTACAGCATTCTGAATCCAAACTGTGGCTTAAAGAAAACTGCCTTAAAACCACAACAGCTAGTTAAGTCAAAACCTAACTTTCAAGTACTCCTGAAGTCTCCTGCAGTTTCACATTCATTATGTAATTTCACAACTTTGGGGAACAGTCACAGTTCCATCCAGAACTCTGAAGCCTGACAGCCATTTTTTTAACTGTCATTTTGATCAATGTAAATACATGAGTATTTTTAAAGTACCCACTAGATGACAAATCCAAAGTCTTTCACAATTAACAATTCAATGTTTAATACAAAAGTAATCTGAAATTCCTTCTGTGCCCCTGTCACTGAGGAGTGCTGTTCATCAAACTTCCAGCTATCAGTGAAGATGCAAGTCTGATGAGTAGCTGCTGAGGGAACGGAGACTGTTGAGTCTGGAGAAGACGCAGCTCAGGGGAGACCTCATTGCTCTCTAAAACCATCTGAAAGGAGGCTGTGGTGAGCTGGGGGTCAGCCTCTTCTCACAGATAACTAGCAATAGGATGAGAGGCAACGGCTACAAGTTGCACAAGGGGAAGTTCAGATTAGAAATTAGGAGAAATTTCTTCTTAGAATGACTGGCTGGGCATTGGAACAGGTTGCCCAGGGAGGTGGAGTCACTGTCCCTCAGGGTGTTCAAGGAAAAGTTAGATGAGATACTTAGGGACATGGGCTGGTGAGTAGTATAGGTGGTAGGGTGATGGTTAGACTAGATGATCTTGGAGGTCTTTTCCAACATTAATGATTCGATGCTGAAACTCCACAACACCACATGTATTTTTATGAGATTCAGACTACTAAATGATACTCAATATGTGTCTCAAACAGCCCAGAAGATCAGCCATACTAGAGAGAAGTCTTCTAGCTTCCTGTTTGCTACTTATATGAACAGGGATAAAGGAAAACATATTAAGCACATCACTTGCTGTGTGTTTTATCAGCTTTAATTGGAGCACACCCTTCTGTCCACACAATGAGGTTCTGTTAAGGACAGTAATTTCTTGAAATTGTGATTTACCACACAGGCAGTGTGGTCTACACAGCTGTTAGTTTTAGTCATCTGATCAAGTATTCACCTAGTAGAGAAACTAACCTTTTGAACAGACAGATGCACTTGGTTATTCTGCCACACAAAAGGCATGCATGAGTAACTACTGAAACTAGTCACAGGTGGCTGTGGCCAGCAAAATTCACCTTCATCTAGCAAATTAACCAGCTCTACTACTTACCATAGTAGGTGAAAAACTCCTCATTTTAATATCATTTATCCATATTCTTGCTACCTCTTTTGTGGAAGCCTCCTTCTTCACTGCACCATTGCTTAGATCAGCTACAAAAAGAGAAACTGTGATTTAGAGGATTTCCCTGCAAACATCTGATTCAAATTAACATCCTTGTCTATTAATGAGCTGGAAAAGAAGTTTAAATATCCAGTAGCATACTGATGGTTCAAGAACACAATAGTTTTGTCCAAATTGAAAAGTCTGAGCAAGGAGTTAAATCTAGTTACTTCCTTGACTTCTCATGCAATACCACTACGTCTGACACAGCTGTACTTTAGTTTCAATATTTAAAAAATACATACTTTGGACCTTTATCATATCTATACATTCATAATACTCCATGTTGTGAGTGTTTGAAGTTCAAGAACATCATAAAGCCCAGGGTTTCAACAGACAGGAACTTACCTGGCCTGGTGGCATTTACCACCTCAGGAAAAACTACAGTTATTTCTGTATAACAAAAAGTCAAGCCTTTAGACTGAATTGTTTGGATGACTCCTTCGAGAGGAGGATTTATTAACTTCCCTATCCTCAGCCACATTTTAAAGCAACTGGCAATAGAGCTCAGTACAGAATGAGAGAAAAAATATTATATCTATCTTTGTGTACAACAGTGAAAGCAGCTGTCAAGCTTCCATCATGTTGATGATCAATCCATGTAATAAATTTAGCGTAACTGTCTCCAAAACACAGTTAAGACAATTGCACAAATAAAGTTTCCCTCAGAGGCTGAGTAATTTAACTTTTTAATATTTTCCAATCTAGATCTCCCATGGCCTGAATTATAAGAGATCATATTTCCTTCCCAGAGCCTCTCTGCCCTTGAATGTTCTACAAGTATTTGTCAATTTACTTTTTCATAAGCATCAAGAAGGCTCCAGAAACACAAGCATGCAAGTAAGATTAGAAATGCACTTGCAGAAGTTGGGTACCTCCTTTCCACTTAATACATAAGCTACAGATTCAACTATTTTCTGCAACTGTGCCACTACAACAGCTACTGTGTGTTGATGTTGCCTATTACTTACGTGCTTCTGCAAGTTTTCCATTTAGTACAAAAGGGATAGTCAGCCCTATGAAACCTTCTGCCCCTGCTCCTCCTCATGCCTTTACCCCCATCCCAACTTCAGTTAGTGTCTCAACTTCAACTCTTCAACTACTCCATAACAAAGTATAAAACAAGGAGGCACTTTTTTGTTTCAGTCCTGACAACTTCATTTATTGTGCACTCTCTCTGCATATGAAAAAACAGGTTACTTCCAACTCCACCTGTATAAGCCAGTAAATCTTATTTCAGAGACAATGAAAGTACAGTAGCTCCGAAAAAAGCCTGTATACCTTTCAGAAAATCTCTTGCTGCTTTTTCTAGCTCAACTCATGTGACCTTAACCTCACGCTAAAACCAGAATACCTTCAAAGAATCCAATAAAAAAAAAATCCACACACATGCAGCTTTTCCCTTATATTGAGCTGACCATCTAAGCTGCTCATGTATCAGAAATAAAAGAAAATATTATGAAAGGAATCACAAAAGGAAAATTTGGAGTGTGACAACAAAATACTTGCAGCATTTAAGTTAACACTGTATTTAAGAAACAAAATGGAAACAAAATTTTTAGGATTTAAGTTTCTAAACACAATAGATCTGATGCCTTATTCTCAGATGCTTTACAGAAACAATCTATCATAGGAGTACTAGCACACTCTCCAGATATAGTTTGGAAGATGCCCCAAAAGAATAGTACTCATTTGTCATAGTTCCACAGCAAGTATCAGTAGAACAGAAACTGATGCAGACTGAAGATAGCTAAATCAACTTCAGTAATGTTCAGGACTTAATTTTACCAATTTGCCAGCTGCACTCTAAAACATCATTTTTCTCATTCCTTGCAGTAAATTGAAAGCTTAATTTTTTTAAAAGCATGTTGGTTTGTACTGCTTCACCCTGAAAGTCTAACACTATTAAAGTTAGAATATAATTTATTGGCTTTTCTGGGCCATTTAATTTTACAGTGATATTCTATTAATCAATAAAAACACGTGCAAAGAGCTTCACATTATAGTGTTTCACTATTTGTCTAAAACATTGTAATTTGGAATAAAAAAGAAAACTCACTTGCTGCTGTTGCTACTGGTTGGGCAATATTAGGAGGTGGCTTCAATTTCATGAGTTCATTAAGACTATTATTCTTTAGCAGATCTTTCAGCTGAATCTGGTCCTTTGAAGGTGTAGTGGTCAAGGCATTGCGTACTGCTGGTGCTGCAACCGAGGGTCGAGTAGTTGTGCTGGTCTGAATGATTTTTGCTACAGTGATAGTCTGCCTTGTAGTTGTAACAGGCGTTGTTTTTGTCATCACTATTGTAGTCCCCAAAGTTGGAAGCTGATTTATTTGATTCAGCACAAAGGTTGTGGTGGATGGTGGTTGCTAGCAACAAAGAACCAGGGAAAGTTTTAGAAGACAGTGGGAAGGAAAAGCAGACCTCACTAGCCTTTTATCTAGAGGAGTCAGCAGTTTAAGAGACTCTTGTAATAAATATCCTCACGTAAGCTGACAACGTTAAATATCTTGTGGTGCAACAGTCTGAGCAAAAAGTGTCTATTTATCAGTATGTATTAATGCACATACCTTAAAACTTGAAAATACTGTTCAAAGGTAAGAGAAAGGAAGTAAAAACATAGGATGAAAGATTCATCATCCAGGCACAAAACATGACTGACTCCTACAGGTACTGGAACCCTGAGCTGAAGAGAATTCCCAATATATAAAAATTGTCAGAATAAACAGCTTGGATTACATAAAGTGTACGTGCATCTTTCAGACATGCTGAACTACATCCACCTTCCTGCACAGCTGCTTTTTATATTGTCCTTTCAGGTGCAGCCACCAGACTATGGTGCTCAGGACTCTCTGCAGCAAGGAAAGGGGATACATAGCTTGGGGCTGGGGGGGGCGTTATGGGGGTGGCTTGAGTGAGATGATGTTTGGAGCTTCCACTGCATCTGATACGGCCAGTTCCACCCAGCTACAAGACAGAACTACTGATGACCAAGGCTGAACCAGTCAGCAATGCTGATAGCACCTCTGTAATAGCAGTACTTAAGAAGGCATAAAAACCACTGTGCAATCAGCAACTGGGACATAAGAGTGAGAATATGTACAAGAAACAACACTGTAGACACCAAGGTCAGCAAAGTAGCAGGGGGAGGTGCTCCAGGTGCCAGAGCAGAGATTCCTCTGCAGCCTGTGGAGGTCCACAGTGAAGGAGACCTGCAGCCCATGGAGGACCCCATGTCAGAGCAGGTGGACATGTCTGAAGGACACCATGACCCCAAAGAGAGGTGCCCACACCGGAGCAGTTCATGTAAATCCACAGCCTGCAGGGAAGGACCCATGTTGGAAAAGTTTATGAAGGAGCTGCTGGAAGAGGGGAAGAGTGTGAGGAAAAAGGAACAGCAGAGACAACATGTGATGATGCCAGCAATGAAGCTGAGCCCAGGAAGAAGGGAGGGATAGGGGAAGGCATTTTTATATTTCTTATTTCTCATTATCTTAATCCATTGTTAACTAGCAAGAAATTTATTTCCCCAATTTGAGTCTGTTTTGCCCACAACTGTAACTGTTGATCTCCCTGTGCTTATCTCCACCCATGAGGCATTTGTCTTTCTTTTTCTCCATGTCCAGTTGAGGAAGGAGAGGGACTGAGCAGCTTAGTGGGCACCTGGTATCCAGCCAAGGTGAACCCACCACACATGCAAAGTCCTGAAGTACCAGTTCTTACCCGAACATTTAATAAGGCTGGAGTTGTTACAGTCTCTGGTTCTTGTTTCACAGCAGCTGTGGCCTCAGTCTCCAAGCCAAGTTCTAACGCACTAAGTGGCACTGACTGCAGAGAAAAGAAAGCAAGCACAATGAAACACATTAGCAGGGAAAACACCTTGTGACTAAATACCCACCCACAAAATGGAAGTTAATGGGGAAGTCCTTAACCGTGCTTATTAGCAGAGGTTTCACTGAAAATAAAGATCATCAAGTGGTTGATGTCATAGTCAAAGATACTAAACAAACAACACTTAGTTAACTGTGGTAAAAATATGATTAGCTTTGTCATGTCACTGGTCAACATGCTACCCTTCCCAGGCTACGTCTGAAATGGTTACATTCTTGAATGTTGTCATGGAGCTTAAGTTTCATATTGTATCACACTTTTTGCACATTCCATAGTAATATAAAGCAGCTAGATTAGAGTCCTCCATAGACACATCACAGTACATGCCTATTTAATGTCCAGAAGTACATTTATGTTTATACTGACCTAAATAGTGTACTTTATATTACTTCTCTGTATAAAAGTTTAAAATTAATTAGCAAGTCACTTTCTAATCTCTTGTGCTACAAAGCAAGAAACGGATGAAAACTCCACATTCTTTAACCACTTGCTCAGACACCACTCCCCCTCCACAATATATCAAGTGCACATCCCCTAGCAAAGGGCCATGTTCTTGTTTTAACCTGCTGAACAGCTGGAGTTGGTGCTGGATTTGCAAGAACCACGTCTGGCGAGTCAATATCAAACAGATCATTTGGGCTGATTCCACTCTCACTCAAAGCAGCAAGCAACAGATCTTGTCCTGGCTCCACCATCTCTAAAAAAAAAAAATAGAGACAAAAGAAGTAATACAAGTTACATTTAGTTTTATTTTGTGTACACACAGTCACATTTAGAGCTCCCTTTCCTGGATTTAAGGGCACACACGAGGCAGTCTCTTGCATACAGTTTCACTTTTAGATTTGCTCTGGTTCTTTTGTTCATTTGCAGACTTCCCTCTCCTTTTTACTTTTAAATCTTTTCAATATACCCATAACATTTAGAAGAAGGAAGAATCAAACAGTTTACTACACAAAATACTATCATACTCAAAGTTAAAAAGAAAATAGATGCCTTTTCTAGTCTTCATCACACTACATTTTTAAGCACTGCAAGAAATACCAAGGGGCAGAAATGGTGAGACTGTATTATGCTAATGATACGTCTTTGTCAGTGAAGCACACTGTACAAGGGAAGCACAATTAAAACTCATTTAGTTTATCTTGTAACAAGAAGTTTGTGATAAAAAAGCTTAAAAGGAAGGCTTTTATTTCTTGCTTGCTGTTACATTAGGTAGTAATTCATTCATTGGAGAAATTTTGTTTTGCATAGTGGGAAGAACAAATGTTCCACTCATAGTATGTTAACTACATATTAAATAGGACACTAACATCAGGTCACAGACTCCTTAATGTGTAGGACAAGTAAAACTAATTTCTAAAAGCTATTCTAGACAGTGTAAAAAAATTATTAAAACATCCAAATACTCCATGTTTTAAGATGAAGAGGGAGAATAAAGCGGTTTTGCTTCTTCCTAGAGGCAGAAGACCATTTGCCCTAGTACCATAACAAAAATTAGATGATAAAATGTATAAGCAATAGCTCAAGTTAAGGTACAACCTAAGTAGCAATTAATTTCACTTATTTTCTGCACACGCCCATTGGTAATAAAATATCAAACCCAAAGCATCTACTTTAAAGCAGATGACAAAATATTTATTGGCATTTTAGATACACTCATTCGCAGACTTTGGAACAGCATCCACTTGCTTCCTTCTCTACACGTATGGCTAAGCCCCATCCAGCTGGTTGGTCCCACACATTACTTAGCACATTTGCCAGAACAGGTAATTCTTGTAATAAGTTAAGCCTCAGGCTCTTAATTCTTATTCCTCCTAGTTTTAGTCTGTCCAACAGTAAGGAGAAACCTTCTTTTCATGGACTAAGGCCAAGCTGGTAGCATCACAACTGAAGTAAGGGATGCAGGGGACAAAGGGAAGATCTACTTTAAATTAAAGGCTGTACTACCCAAAGAACACCAAAGAAACAAACAGTAATTGGTGGGACTGCTACTGACCTCACACAATCCCATTAAGCACCACTTGCCATGTCAGAACTAGACTTTTTTAAAGACATTTGAGGTGATTAAATAAACAGGCCTGGTTTGTAGTTATCAGGTACAGAAGGCATCAAAAATATTAAGACATCTAGCAGATTTAACATGGACGTCACCTCCCACCAGTCTGTCTCCTAGAACCCTGAATGGGTCAAGAAAAACAAGTAAGAACACACTGTTAGCTTTACCTTTCAAAGGGTTAAACCCCTCACCTCAAAAAAAGATGATTACAGGTGTGTATTGGGTAGAACAAATCCTTAGTTTTCAGACCAGAACACTAACAACAATCACCACATCTTAGTTTAGAAGCTTAGAGCACTGTGTGCTGATGAGGAACTGGTGAGAATAGAAAGATTAAGTCTGCAGATGAAGTTTTAGCTTATCAGTACTTTTGTTGTTAGGAACTTCATGGCAGCCACTGAAGGTGAATTTCTCTACAGAAGGGGAATTAACATGGGCTGCCCCCTCAAACCAGCAGCTCCAAAACACTGCACAGCCAGAACTTTACAGTGTCATCTTGTGAGAGGCATGAGGACTCTTCTACATAGCATGACACCTGTGACATATGGACAAATGAACAAAAATATCTAAATGCAGAAAGGGGGAAAAAAAAAAATCTCAGTTATGTAATTATTTAGTCTGTGTGTAGTTTTGATCATGCTATCTCTCTAAGAAGGTATGACTAAAACTTGGTTGAGAGATAAGTAGCTCCACTGAAGAGCATGGGAAGCCACAAGTTTGGGGCTGTTTACTTCAAAGGACAAAAAAAAGTTACTCAAGATAACTTCTAGTCTACCCAGGCAATGCATTAAGGAAAAGCCTTTCTATGAAACTGAGACTCAAAGCAAAACCAAGGCTACAGAAAAGACACACCAACGCCACACGAACACACATCCTCCCCAGCCACCCTAAAATGGTGCCACCACCTATCGAGCCTGTTTCAAGTCAAGGTTAACATATCTGCACTGACACCAAACTCTGTGTTAAAAGGGTAAAAATACAATGGCTTAGCCATCTTTAGACAGGCTCATGGAGTTTGGAAAAACACATTTATAGCAGCAACACATCAATCGTTTACTTCAAAGTATTCACTAGATTGCTAGTGACTGAGACTAGCATAGCAATTCCTACAGTCCCCCAGAGTAAGTACCTTCAGATCCCCCAGCTGCACCTCTCTCCTGCTAACCCCATTTTTAACAGTCTAAAAAATGAGTGGTTGCTAGCAATCCAGAAAAAAGCCAAGTAAAACAACGACAATTGTTTGTCGGATAGTTTGGGCAATGAAATTTTGACTAGTTTCACTTATTTTGTTTCTCTACACTAGGAACAAAGCTGCATTGTTTGAAACGGGAACAAAAGCAGTTCTGAACTTCTAGAATTTTTACATTTAAAGAATAATTAGTGAATACTTAGCACCAGTTTTAGACTTTGTGAGACTTCCAAGCACTACTGGTACCCTCTCTCCACACCCTCTAATTCCCTCCCCCTCCCATTTTAATTTAGTAAGGAAATTAAAAGAGAAAAGATACATGAGCAGCTGTACCACTATAGCTTAGTTTATTCCTGTGACATACACTAGTCAAGCCTAAAACGTTATCAAACTGAAACAGCTCCATAATCTTACAAGGTAGGAGGCTTCTTAGTTAACATAAGTGAAAGCAACTTTATCAAGCTCTGCAGCTCGGCTTTGGCAATACTATATAAGGACCTGCTCGCCACATCTTTAAAACCTCCAAAAGAAAATACTTATAAAAAAGTTGTGAATATTACAAGCTGTTCCTTGAGCGTTTCACCAGTCGAAGAACTGCTTCAAGCATGCAAAATCTTGCAGATAAGGTTGTCTATGTTTAGTCAGGCTCCCCAATGTCACTAAGCAAGAATCAACCTACTAGATAAAACTAAAAAAAATTAATAATTTATAAAATTTCAATACTAGTAGTACCTCAATTATTTTCTTTGTATTAAGAAAAAAGTTTAATCTGATGTATTTTCAAGAAGAGCTATGAAAACACATCAAACATTTCCCTAAGGTTCTCTTCTGACAAAGAATATGGCCTACAACTTTGATAAAAAAGACAGTTTTGCTACTACTGCACATTATGTAAATAATTCCTGATTTAAAGATACAAAACCAGAATGCCATGTTTAATATTATGTCATGTATCCATGCCAACCTGGCTCGCTCTCTCCCTCCCTCCATTTTAGCTTTGGTACAAAGAAGCAAAACAAAAAAAAAAGAAGACAGACATTCTAAAACACATGTCGAGCAACCTGCTCTCCATTTCCCCTAAGAATCCTAAACAATGAAGAGGCTTTTGATTTTTTAGGTCTCTTGAGTCACACATTGTAACATTGTATACCTAAACTACTTATTTTAAAAATCATAATTAACTATAATATCAGAACTTAACCCAAACCAAGTATCACAGCCAACTAGGCATAGTTATTTCCAAAGCCTTCAGACAACTGGCCTCAGTGGCGTGCCCAACCAGCAAACTTTGGTTTTAATCCTTGGCCTGGGACTCTAATGGAGTTGTTCTCCTTTTATTGGAAGGGTTTTTCCCCACTGGCTTTCCGAGGAACATGTGTCATCAGAACTATACTGGAAGCCATTTAAAACACCCCACAAATTCTTAGGTAGTAAAGATGGGTATGTCCACCAAATCCTCTGGTTGGCTAAACTGCTGAGCCATTGCCAACCTAAAAATTTCACACTGTCACATGCAGGCTCTCCAACACAGGTGTAAGGGCTGCTACTCCTCCCCCCACCCCACACAAGAGGATTCTCTGGATATCCAGACAGGTTCTGCTCACCTCAAAGCTTTTACCTCCAGAAGGCAACCTGGCTAACAACAAAAAGAGAACAAAACCCCAAAAACCCACCAACCCAATGCTTTCTGTCCCTTTTCAAGTCACCATCCAATCAAAGAGTAAAACACTAATTACTGAACTCACTCATTCTTACACACTTTAACCTCAAGACTAGTCATCAACATTGCATTTAAATGTACAAAGTTCTCTTTATTTTTGTGAAAATCATTCCAATCCCATTAAAAACGCTAGTATTTCAGATGCTGGTCACCTCTCTCAAGTCAAATCTTGCAAGGACATGAGGTGCAGTTCACAATACTGGGGGACTGCAAAGTTTTAAACACATTAAGAGACCAAACAATGAGATGAGAAAATCAGCTGTCAGACTAAGGAGTTGGAGGTGATAATTTTGCGTAGTGAAAGTTTTTTAAGAAGTGAAAACCCAGAAGAGATAAGGGCAGTATGCAAGCACTAGAACCCCGCCTCACTTCTGGCCTGGGAGTGAATTCTAGGTGTATCTCAAGGCACAAGAAAGGCATTAACCATATCTGCTACCTACTTCAATAGCTTTCAGAGTAGCTATCAGCTGGTTTTGACACCACAGAACCTATCTGGACAATAGGATAAACTGCTCACGTTTTATTTTAAAAGACTAAAACTGCATTTAAATATAACATAGCATGCCAGCAATAAAGACACAGAAAAAACAGTCCAAATGGCATGCTGTTACACTGTCTCTGCAATAGTAAGTAGTTCTTAGCTTTACATCATCAGCTATAGTTTCTCAATTTGAGGGGGGAAGCTTGCAAAACATCCATGTATGTATTGAAATAATTTTAATTCAGGCACAACTTACATATTCAAAAGCCAAACAGTCTATCACCGAGTTAATTCTTAACTCTAGAGCAAGTAAAAAACCAAATTATTAGCATGAACAAACAACACAATCTAAAGTTATCTAATACACCAATTCAACCTTGTTGTAAGCATTCAAGCCACTGGCCTCATTTTTAACAGCTACTGAACATCTAAAACATCTAAACCCAGCCTACAAATACCTGGAAGAAAGTATAAGAGCTCTAATTTGTAGCCTTCAAACAGCACCTAGAAGCTGATCAGCTGAAAGTACTAATGAAGCAACCGGAAAAAAAAAAAAAGAAGAAGAAAAGCCCACACGGCCTCTTCCCCTTCGGTGTAAGGGCATTTTTATGTTAAACAGTTACTCACCCTAGCAACCTCTGTTTGAGGTGCGCTCGTTAAGAGTCACTGG
This sequence comes from Porphyrio hochstetteri, assembly GCA_020800305.1. Taxonomy (NCBI): domain Eukaryota; kingdom Metazoa; phylum Chordata; class Aves; order Gruiformes; family Rallidae; genus Porphyrio; species Porphyrio hochstetteri. The sequence continues at coordinate 11,703,990 of CM036922.1, forward strand.
ACTTTGAGGCCGGGTCTGTCGCTGCGGCGTTCAGCCCCACCGCTCGCTCCCTGGGAGCTGCGGGGCCCCGGGAAGGCTCGACCGGGCGGGCCAGCCCCGAGGGAGGCGGCGGGGAGGGTCCTCGGCCCCCAACCTCGCCACCTTCCCCACCAACACGTGTTCCCGACATAAACTTCCGGGTTGGGCCAGAATTGGCTGCGTAATTGTGTCCCATGCGCGACTTTTTGTTTTCAGACCTTCACCTCTTGAAAGATCCCTCTAATAGCGTTGGGATCCCGGAGAAGGGCGAAAGGGTTGAGCCTCACGGCAGTCTCCGGAGCCACTCAAGCACCATAAATCAATCCCCCCCCCACCCTCCCTCCCTCGTTTCACCAGAGCGGCACCATTTCAAACCTTAACAATTAGCCCGACCGCGGAAAGAGCGCACAAAGGCGAACGGCGCGGACCCGGCTGGGAGACGCCGCCGTCCCGATGCCATTTTGCCCGAGCAGGGCGGATGGAAGGGGGAGGAAAGGAGACCAGCCCCACCACCACCCCCCACCCCCGCGCCGCCAGCTCCACACACCGCTACCGAAAGAACCCCGCCACACGCTCCCGCAGAGCCGAGGGGCTCCGCCACCCGCCCAGGCGGCCCCTCCGCCCCCACACGCCCCCCGGCACAAAGTTTGCCCGACTCCCAGGGAAGCGGCGGATCTGTCGAGACAGCGGCGCCCTCCCCCGCACGCCGCGCCGCTCCCGGCCCACCGGGGACCCTCGGCGGGCGCAGCCGTGCGGCCCGCCCCAGGCTGAAAAGCCGCGGAAGACGCGAAGCTCGTTACCGGTACGGCGGCAAACAACCCCCCACCCCTCCCGCCGGCGCCACCGCGGGGGACTGAGGGGAGGAGAACCCCAGGGGTGTCGCGGCGACCCCACCGCGCAGGGAGCGCCCCGAGACGGCCAAGCAGGCCCGCCGCCAGACAAAAAGGGCAGAGCAAGACTCACTCTCTCTCGCACTCGATCCTCCCGCGGCCGGTCCTGGAAGTCTCCGCCGCTAACCCTGCCGCCCGCCGCTTTCTAACTCACCGCCGCCATCTTTGCCCTCCCTCCCCTCTCACAGGGGAGGGGGAGGGGAGGGGGGCTGGGGCCGCCCGCCCGCCGCGCCGCCCCACGTGACCGCCGCCGCACCGCCCCCCCCCGCCCGACGCGACGCACCTTCCCCACGTGACACCAGCCACCGCCCGCCGCCGGAGCGCGCTCTGCGCCACGTGACGCGGCCCCCGCCACACAGCCTTAGTCACGTGGTTAGCCGCCGCCGGCTCCCGCCCATCCCCCCCCCTTCCCGCCGTAGCCGCCGCCGCTCCCGCCGCCGGGCTTTGGCGGGCGCTCCCCGCGTTCCCCGTTACGGGACATGCCGCTCCTCTTTCCTCCCCGCCACGGCAACGCGGGAAGGCAGCAAACTTCCACCCCCCACAGTCCTCCCAATAAAAACCGGCGTCTCCAGCGTCCTCAATAAGCGGCGGGCCCGGCCTTAGGGTAGCGGCCGGAGTCGAGAGTGGCGATCTGGGCCCGGTTCCCGGTGGGTGGGGGAGGGGAAGGCGGAGGCGAACGGCTGCAAGCGGTCACGTGATCCTGGCCCCCTCTAAGATGGCGGCTGCAGCGAGGACGCGAGACGGAGCGCTCTCGCGAGATCCAGCTCTTCTCGAGGCATCATGGGGGAAAGGGGGGGGGGGCTGAGCCTGAGGCGGGAACGCCGCGACGATGACGTGTTGCGTGAAGGAGGCCGCCTTTCGCGCGCATGCGCAGCGCGCATCCTCCTGAGGCGGCGTTGGCGGCGGTTGGGCGCTGATCGGGCGATCTGAGGCGAACTTCGGGCGTTGTGCCCGGCCTCCGTGTCCAACCTCCCGGGGCTGCCGATCTGAGGAGGAACGATGCTGTTTCGGCCACCCCCTGCCCGCTCTCCCGCTAGTGAATGTGTCGTCCTTCAGGCGGCCCCTCGGTTTCAGTACGGTTGGCACCAGTGTTGCGGTGGAGCTGGGCCTGGGTGCCTCCCTGTGAAAGCGCGCTGAGGCGGCTGTGCAGGGCTCTCAGTGTGGCTGTTGCCACCGCGTCTTGGGCGTACAGCCCTCCCCTGTGCCCTCCTAGACTCATAGATTTCCTGTGTTACCCTCAGGAGCTTCCCTGGACTCCCCTAGGAGAATGAGGAGTGACAGAGCAGTGCTGCACAGACTGTCGTCCTTGTTGACCGGCCTGGGAAGGCCACACCTGTGGGGATGTGCTGGCACATGAATTTTTCCCATGCAAATACTCTACAAGCTGCTAATGTGAAATTCTGTGCTGCAAAAGAGCTAACCATGCTTGAAAACCTGATGACCAGTTACACAAGTTTGCATTTGAAGAGATCTTTTTAGTAGTTAAGGCCTTCAAACTGATGGACTACTGCAAAAAGAGCTTTCCAGTACAATGTTTTCCCAGTTGTGTAGAATATGAATTTTTTAAAAAAACTTCAACATAAAATTGAAGCAGACATAAATAAAGTGTGGGTAATCATGAAATCTGCTTAAAACATTCGGTACCGCTTTATCATTAGAGAAACTTAACAAGGATTAAAATAACCAATAAAGGATTAGACAGATTTAGGCTAAGCTATTTAAAGACAAAGCAATGTTAATTAAACTGACTTAAGTAATTCAGATTAATCAGCAATGCTTCAGACACTAAATGGAGAAAAAGATGACAGAAGTCCAGCCAGAGATGAGAAGAACAATTTAAACAGCGGCTAATATCTCGATCATTACCCTCCATATACTTCGAATAAAGGCATGGTGAAGTATGATCCACGTGTGCTGTATCGAACATTAAATCCATCTAAGCAGCTCCCTACAATCATGACAAGAAAGTGGTGTTTTTGATGTCTTGACTTGAAAAAAAGAGTTACCTTTCAGGCCTGTGAGCGGAATTTATGATCATCCTCAACTCGGACAGGTGAGTAATCCCGCCGGTGGCAGTGATGCTTCCTACTGGCATGAAATTAGCACATGCAGAATTACCTGCAGAATGCTGTTTTCCTGGGATTTTGCATGTAACTTAAGGATCCCACCAAAGGCACATTGGGTTGGTTTTTTTTTTTGTCAGAGATGCTCTTTTTAATCATTGGTAGATGCCATTCTGAATGTAATTATATTTTATAATCTATGAAGTGTAGTTGGCACCTACTGGCATTTTGCTATATGACTTTATAAAATAATGTTGCTTAATGTAACACTCAGCAGTTACCCTGAGGACATTGGCTTTTTTCTTGCTTTCTGCTGGAGAATTATAGTGGCTGAAACAGAAATTGTCAGGATTTCACGTTATGAACAAGAAATTAGTGTAAACGCTGTTATGCTTATTGCAAATCCGACAGGTGCTGTGTAAGGGAGAACTGCAGCAAGAACTTGCTGCCAGGTAGAAATATTTAACAACCATGTCATGTTGGTATATTCAAAAGAAATAAAACTCTCGATTTCAAAGGTAATTATTCCTAAAAAATAAGGTATTTTTGTTTTAAATAAGGTGAAGTGCTAATTTAGACTAAATGTATTTACTAGGAAGATTTTCTTTCCTTTCTGAGCAAATCCAACGCCTTCCTCATGAGGAAATCTTCTCTTCCCCCACAAAACAATTTCACATTTCTGCATTAACACGGAGCGCTCTCGGGAGCTGCCCTTACAGTACTACGGGAGATAATATTTAGGTCACTGGGTTTTGAAGCTGGTGCTAGTGGGAGTCGTGCTGCTCCCTCTGGAGCATGGGAATCGGCCAGCGCTTTCCCACGTGCTCTGTGTCCAGAGTCACGGTGACGGGCAGTTGCAGACAGACGTGTCCCTCCTTTGAGCAATAGCGAATGTGTGATAGCATTTTAACTTCCCCTCGGTGCTGGCTTTTTGGCCGTAAATCCCTGAGGAGAGCTAAGGGGAGCAACCCAGCACGTTTTGTTAATTCATAGCGTGATCGCACAGCGCTGGTGGCAGCGGCCAGTTAAAGATGACGTTGTTTTCTTTGTTGCTCTGGGGAAGACAATTCCTTGGCTTGCTTTGCCCTCTAGTGGCGACCCGCACCGCTTCAATGCAAAATTCAACGGTTGCTTTGTTTAATATATATATATGAAATCAATATTAAAACTATCTAACCCCCAGAAGCTGAGCGAAACCACAGCAACGATGTTTCTAGAGCTTTCCCAGGATATTAGGAATGTTGCGTCTCAACTACTGCAAGTAGGAAATCATCATTAGTAATTTATGAAGGTTTTTTTTTCCAGTCACATCCTAGCTATGTGTAAGAGAACAGTGTGAATTGGGGTGGAAAAATCAGATTGGTGTCTGCCGAGGGCTCGGTGCTCTTCTGGAGAGCTTTGGGGTACCTGCCTTGATAGAGGAATTCATCAATGTGATGCCCAGCTGATGTCAGCTGGCTGCAGCCTTGCGTCCCACCGAGTTTACAGGAAAACACCTAGTGCATTTGGATTGCCTGCTGGTGAAATGTTCATGTATGCCTTGTCTGTGAGGACGCAGACATAAGAAATGGTGGTGATGATGCAGAGCCAGGCTTATTTTGCCTTCTCTCACAGGACATGTTATGCAGAGAGCTGTCACAAGGTGAGGAGCGGGTAGACTGATACACAGTGCTGCCTTCTGATGTCTCTGCAGTCATGCCGCATTTGTGCCTTGTCTGCTCCCCAGCCGTGAGGGGACAGCCTGGAAGGGTGAGCTTGTCCCTTCTGAGCACTTCTTGCTGAAGTTGGCAGTGCAGGGTTTTTTTGTTTTGCTGTTCATAAGAAAAGGATTGCTGTCCTCAACTGGCAAATTTCCTGGCTGTAGACAAGCGGTGGCCTCTAGGTGCAGATAAGCCTTGGGTGGGAAGCCATCACTGTGGCGATAGCGTTTTGGATCAGCTCGTTTACATGGACCCACATCCTGAACACAGACTGTAGCTGCTGTTAGATAAGTCTTACAGGGGCTAACAGAGATAAAAAAAGACTAATTGTATGTTGTTGCTCAGTGTAATTGCTCTACCTAAGGCACAGCACCAGAGAGGACCTGTGTGGCAATTCCCTAACATCCCTGATGACACCACAAGGAACATTCGATATCCCCTCAGCCCATGCCCTCTTGCCTCAGTGCTGCTTTGCACTCTGCAGTCGCACTTTCCTGATTAAGTACATGTTTGAGACCTGCTGTGCACTTCCAACATCAGTGCTGAAGGCTGTTGGAACTTTTCTGGTGTCAGCTCTGTGTTTGGCTGTGTTTGAGCTGCCCCCATTATGGAACTTGGCAACACAAGAAAGACTTTGGTGCTCAACTGCAACGTGGTTCTCCAGGCAAGATGTGATGGTGGAATTAAGGGGAATTGAGGGACTTGGATTTCAGCCAGACATTGCGTCAAACAAAGTAGTAACTTCGCAGAGCAGTTTTACGGTCCCCGAAGCAGTTTGGGGTCACCCCGTTCCCCGCGGTGAGGTGGTGGGGAAGCAGGGATCCACGTGCTCTGCGAGGTGCAGGAGGCTTTGACGAGGCCATGCAGGGCGAGGGCGATGCAGATGCACCGCCAGGTCGGGTGTACATCTCCTGCCTTCCCGGTGCCCGCCGCCGCTCCGCGGGTCGCGGACGAACCGCGGACAGGCCGCCCTACCCACGTGGCGGGGCTCTGCCGCGGAAGGGTGTTCCTTCCCCGGCCGCCAATCAGAGATCCCGTTGCTCTTCGCACGGGCCAATCAGCGCCCAGGGAACGCATATTTAAACCCTGTTCCCGGGAGCTGCGCGACTATCTCCGTGTGACAGAGAGAGGGCGGGATGCGGCTCTGTTCGCCAATCAGGGGCGCGGAATCGCTTATCGGCACACGGTTAAGCCAATGGGGTTGTTGAGGGGAGCGTGGTGTCTCCCTGCGGAGTAGTTGGTTGCGGCGGGGGATCTTCTCAGGGGACCGTCGGGGCAGCCTGGCCGCGGGGGGCTCCTGGCACCGGGTCGCCCCGCCGCGGTCATGGCTAAAGGTGCGAGGGCGCGGCAGCGGGGAGGAGCGGGGCGGGGGTGCGGTGGGCTGCCGCGCAGGGCGGGGGGGTGGGGTTGGGCGGCGCGGGGCATCTCCGCGGTGCGGATGCTCCTCCCGGGAGGCGCGGGGCGCCGGGGCCGGCGGGACTCCTCCCCCGCGCGGTGTGCGCAGCTCGCCGGGAAGGGGCTGGGCCGCCGCGGCTCGCCCTGCCGCATCCAGCCCTTTAAACATGGCGCAGGCCGCGGCTGCTTGGCGATGACCGTGGGCGGCCGCGTCGGACATGGCTCAAGCGCTGCTCTTCCCCCCTTGTTTCTAGGAAAGAACATGCCCAAGACCAGGGCGGGCGGCGCGGAGAAGGCCAGCCCCGAGAGCGCTGAGAGGAAGGGTCCCGGCCGCCCCCGTGCCGGTGGGGTAAGCACTGTCAGGGCCTGGGCGGGTGGAGCGGAGTGGGGCGGGCGGCTCCTGGGCTCTGCTGTGCCCTCAGCTTTCTCCCACGGTGCGAGCGAGCCAGTGTGCGGGCTGCCCAGGGGAGCTGCGTGGCCCCGGCCGTCTGGCTTCTGGAGCTCTTCGAATCATTGAGAAATCGGCTCGCTTTAAGTGGAATCATACTCCTTCCGTGTTTCCCCATGCCCTGTCGCAGCTGTCCCGCAAGTGTGGGGCGCTGCCCGGGGCTGTCAGCCGTCAGGCCCGAGGCTCGGCAATCCCTCCGTGTTATCTTTGCCGTCCTGTAGTTTTGTTAGAAGGAATTGGCTGGAGGTTGACAGTCACTTTCCAGAAATAATTGTGGCTACTGCATCAAACTCCAGAGGCTCGTCAGCAGCCCTTCACATGCTCTGCTGTGCTGAGAAGCTCTCTGGTCTCAAGGGTCTCAAACCTGGCACAGACAAAGACTTGTTAGCCACGTCTCAGTAGCGGCAAGAGTGCAGCAGGCAGGGAGCTGGGAATGAGCTGGGAGGAAGCTAAGCTGGAAAAATAGTCGTTTGTTTTCTGTAAATGCTGTACTGAAAGCCAGAAGGCTTTGCTGGCAGGTGGACTGCTGCAGTTTGCTGCTTCTGGCTTTCTCCGGAAACGCCCATATTTAAACTCTTCACTCAGTCTTGAGAACTATGCAGCTCAGGGTTCACTGCTTGCATTTGTTAGACTGGAGCATTTTCATAGTATTTCATCCTTGAAAGTCCTGGCTTTTTTTAAAATAAGCAGGCCTTGTCTTTCACAGGCCTTTCAGAAATACTGGGGGTCAGGGAGTGTCTTAACTGATTTGCTCTTTATTGGGCTGTTCTACCGTATTTTTTATCTTTAGTAAAGTTTATTTGTGGACTAAGGTTTGAGCCTTTAACTGGTCTCATTTTGTGTGTGAATTATATATGCATTGTTTGTTACTCATGATTATGTTAATTATTAAAATTATACTACGTGTTTTATTGTGTGCTTGTTTACTTTTTTTACTGTTTGTGTGACTACAAATACTGGAGTATTTGCTTAGTCAGCTATTTTTTAAACCATTGGGAGCCTTCATGTGCTTTTCTAAAATGAATGCATGTTTTTGTTGTTTTAACTGGCTTGCAATATCAGAAAACTGCTTTTAGTTGAGTCAAACTATAGCCAAGACAAACTCAATCTGGCCAAGCTGAATCTGCTTTTCCAGACCCTGAGATTTCACAGTGGAAATCTGTGTGCCCTACATACACTGCATAGTCAGACTTGGCGAGGTGGCAGGACACGGTAAAAGCAAAGGTGACACGACTCCACTAAACTCTGCTACATTTGATACCGCTCGCCACTGATGTTCTTGGAGCCCGAACCAACATATCAACATCTCTGTGGTGTTTCATGATGACAGAGGGTTTTACCATTTTCCTTGATTGGCATAAGTGCTTTGTGTAGACTCTTTAACGTTTCTTCAGCTATGAACAACTTCTAAAAGTTGTTTTGTGAAATAAAATGCAGAAAGAGATAACACTGTTTATCTCCCTGACTTAACTGAGAAGTGTCACTCAAGGTAGATTGTGCAAAACTAATTCCTGCCTTCTGTGTTGCTCAGTAGAGCATATAATTCGCTGCAGTAACATTTGAAACCCCATCAGAGTGTTTGGGTAAGCTTATACCTCTCTGGCTATGAGAGGTATGTTCTAGGCTTGGGCAATTTTTGCTGTGTTATTCATATTTGTTTTGGCTTCTGTTCTTTGAGGCCGTCTTCCTTCTGAGGAGCTCGTGAAGCGTGGGGTGGAACCTGGAGTTAGTTATGACTACCCTATCCTGCCATACTTTATGTGAAAGTTGTCTTGGACTGAGAGCTTGTGTTGGTAAAGCTCTCTGAGTGCTTACCACCGTTATGTTTGCACTTAGTAGCAATAGCAACAGCAGCAAGGATGATGCATTAAAGTGGTGTAACTTGTGTCAGCCCTGGTGTTTGCAGTGTGTTGTGTGTACCAGCTTCACGGTACCTGGTGTCTCCAATGTACTGATTGTTTTTTGTGGGCATCTATTTTTAGGAGAATGTGTTTATCGGTCAATCCAAAATCTACAGCTACCTGAATCCTAACAAAACTCCTGGTGCTCGCTCTCCGCTTCAAGAAGAAAACTCTGTCATGTATCACGAGGTGAAATGTCAGGGAAAAACACTAAGTGAAACCTACAGGAAAGGAGATGGTAAGATTGGTCTTTGGATTGCTTGCCTCATTAAATGTGCTCCCCCTGAAAACATTAATACAGAGTCAAGAAGACCAGGCAGCTCCCCTGGCCCAGTTGCTTTCCCAGTCCTACAACACTTATCAGCAAACTGGGACACTACAAAGATGAGGATGTGCTTATTTTCAAAACTTAAATTGTCTGGCAAACTTGAAACTTTTCTTCTGTGGCTGTTTTTTCTTTGGTTTTGTCTGGCTATATTTGTGCTGTCTCTCTGGATATAGAAGGATACTGCCCAATCTCCCTGCAATTCTACTCTGTTTCTTCAGGTCGGCAGTTTATCTAATTTTTCGGGGGAGGGTCTGTTTTGTTATTTAAAACTGGTTTATTCTAAAATTTGACTGCTTTATACTGATTTATATAAAGGCAATTAAAAACCAAATCAGTTCTGAGGTGGAGGTACTGGTAGAAGAAGAAATGGTTCTTAAATTTTCAAGCTGAGATAAAGGCAGTGAGTAGGAGGAGCACAGATTGTGGCTGCTGGGTGCCAGGCTTCATAGATGCTTAATTATAGTGAGTAGGAATGGGAATGTTCCATAAGTCTACAGAAGAGAGGGGGGAAAAAATCTAGTTTATGTTTAAAGGTGAGTCTAATAACCTTGGTAATTTGATGCAAACGCTTTTAGAAAATAGATGCCAAGTCCCACTCAACACAGGGAATGTCAAGTTTTCTGGAAACTTAGGGTCTATAGCTCCTAGTTTAGCTCTCCAGTTTTGATAAGAAAGTGAAGATGGCTTTAGCTTGTCCTGCTGCTGTGGCCTTGTGGCTGTGCTTCATTTCTCCAGTGAGAGAAGAGCATCTGTCTCAGCAGATGGGACTGTTAAACCTGGTGATTTGCTTTAAATAAAAACTGTATTCAGCTTTAAGCCATGCTTGCCTACCTCTAAATCAGTTGGCTGAGAAGGAGGATGTGGTTGTCGTGTCAAGGTAGGCTGCATGAAACCAGGGCAATGGTGGTTTTATGTGGGATCCCAGCCGTTTCGCTCCTGTGGATTTTGTCTGAGTGCTGTTGACCACTTGGTACCAGTGTCTGGAGCTACTGATCCCAGCAGTTCGGGCTCCAGAGAAGCTTCCTCTTGTTTGTGTAGGATCTTTATTAGCTTATGGCAGCTTGATAATTTAGTACATCAGATGCAAACTGGTTGTTTCAAACACTGCATTGAAGGTGCTGCATGTTCAGGTTTGGAAAACTCTTGACTTGCAAATCTAACATGACAGAGTCCTTGGGCTCTGTTTTACCCCTTCCCTGCTCACCTCTCCCTCTGTACTATGTGTACTGTGGCAATGACTAGTCAAAAGTTGAGTAACAGCCTGTCTGGGTAGGAGATTGTATGATTCCCTTCCTCTTTCTCCTGTTTGACAGAACTAGAAACTTGGAATTCATTTAAAGCACTCTGATGTAGATGATCCTAAGTTCAGAGCCTTACTTTATTTTCCTGTCACCAGGAAAGAAGAATGGTGGCAATATAATTGAAGGTGCTATGAAACCAGAAGACCAGAAAGATAAAGAAGTTGGGTGCAATACTTTGGTACCCTCCTCTGATAAGAACCAAGAAACTGTAGAAACTCAGAAGACGCCCCTGCCTTCAGACTGTGCTGATGAGGCCAATGCAAAGCCAGCTCAGAAAAAGATGGTTAAAGCAAAACGTGGACCAAGGAAAAAGTAAGTGACATTTGGAATTAGGAAAGCTTTTATTCTGTATTCTTTTGCACCAGGAAGTTTTGATTTGTGTTTTTCCTTCAGGAACTACAGTCTGACCTGTAACTAATATTATTTTTTTTTTATTGCCTTTTTTAAGCAAGGGAGACAGTTTTGTTTTTCTTCAAAGCCAGTGTATTTTTATCTCCAGTGAAATACTTGCTGATCACCTATAGAAAAAGAAATTAATGAGCCATTAAGACCTACTTTCCTGTGAACAAATGGGAACGTATCTTATCAGAAAATGAACATTAGGTTAATTACAGTTGGAAGCTTCCTGGCTGAGCTTCTCATGATATCAGAGTAATGTGACTTAACATTAATGAATTTGCTTGCCAAGCAGTTTTCATGGCCTAAATTTTAGAGTGCCTTCTGGCAGGGCACACAGAGGGCTTCAGACTTGTTATGTGACCTTCAGGTGGCTTCCAATGTCATCTTATTTTTCTCATTAAAGAGCCTGGGGAAGAAAAGAGGATGTAGCTTTTGCCTTGACGTGTAATGATAAGAAACACTGATTCATATTGATCACCTTTCAACATACTGAGCTGAAACAAACTTCTTGCCGATACCATCCTAGAGATGTAACTTCACAAATAGTCTGAAACACGTGTTCTCTACTTGTTTTTATCCCTCAGAACGCAAGGAAGAGCACCAAATCGAAAAGTCACAGATTATTACCCAGTTAGAAGAAGTTCCAGGAAGAGCAAATCTGCATTGGAGGTAATGTTTCTTCTTAAAAAGAATGTTACTTATAGTGTTGCCAGTTGATTGCACATTTGAGGAAGTGTGTAACTACCTGTAAGTGATTTCCATTGGCCAAGTACAAATAGTGTTGTGTACTGGAAGCATTGTTAAGAACATTCTTTAAATTTGGAAATGCTGATCCATTTCTTCTAGGACAGAATCTATCTCCTTTTCTACTTTTAGGGGCAGAAATCTGTCTCTACTGATCAGTTTTTGCTAGAAATTATATGGAAAAAGGAGTCTCTCTGGCTAGTAGTTTCTCTTTAGCTATAGAATAAGCAACAAGAGCCATCAACAATACTGTGGTTTTGTTTGTTTGTTCCTCTGCAGACTGAGGAGAGGAGGAAAATAGATGAGCTAATTACAAGTGGGAAAGAAGAAGGAATGAAGGTAATGGCAATGCTGAACTGAGTATCCATGTGCTGTTTATACAATGTCTTACTGTTAATCTCTTTAAGCAGAAAGTAGCAGAACTCTGTCTTGGAACTGCTGCAGTTAATAGTAAGATGAAAGTGCAGCAAAACTGGCCCACACTGTCCTTCTGTTTGGAAGGGCAATATTTGGCTCTGAAGAGTATGTATCTGCAGCCTCAGTCACGAATACTGAGGGTGCTTTATTGTCTTTATGCAAAATGCACTTTCTCCCTTTTAGTATCTCCTTTCTTGGGTTAAATACAACATCTTAATTGTCATATGCTTTAAAAGTAACCCATATTTAGTGTCTGATTAAAAAATTCTCTGACTGTTAACAGCCAGTCTTTGAGTCTTCATTAGGGCACTTGGGACAGTGAGTTGTACTGGTTTTCCTCTCACTGTTAGCAAATTTATAGAGGGAGGCAGGAATAAAAGAGTATATTGATGGGTGATAAATGTGATTTCTGTGATTGATTTTTCTGTTCCTCTTACATTTTAACTTCTGCATGCTAAAGGTGATGGTGCACCTGAAATGGAAAAGTTTACTGCCTCACCTGATAAGTAGTTAAAAGAAAAACCAGATAAATTAAACACATGTAGAGAAAAAGTTAAAGTAATTCTTAGTTCTTTGATTACCAGGTATTTTCATACAAAATATTTTAACTCTGTATGTCTCAGACTGATCCTGTATTTCTTCCACAATGCTGTGTGTTGTACTTCTACAGTTTTGCAATACACACAAATACTCTGCTGTAGCAGTTTTAAGACCAAATCTGACTTGTGCTTATTTCCTAGTAAACAGGATATTAGCAATCATATAAATACCTCCTAATTTCCCAGCTGATTTTTCTCTTTAACTCAACAGATTGATTACATCGATGGCAAAGGGAGAGGAGTAATTGCTACTAAACATTTTAATCGAGGAGAATTTGTAGTTGAATATCATGGGGATCTCATAGAGATCACTGATGCTAAAAAGCGAGAAGCTGTGTATGCTCAAGATCCATCCACAGGCTGCTATATGTACTATTTTCAGTACCTCAGCAAAACGTACTGGTAAGCATCCCTTGCCCTAAGTGTGATAGTTAAGTGATACAGGGTTTGAATGCTGCTAAGTCTTTTCTTGTTTTCGTGAAAAACCAAAGTAATGGGAACAGTGGATTAGGAAGTCTTTATTTTTTTTGAGTGTTCTTTTGTGCACCAAGAGCATCTTGCCCCTCTGGGCTGAAAGGAAAGGTGAGTGACTCAAAGCTCTGTTCTCTGAAGTACAGCACAAGCTCAATGGAGAGGTGTATCTGCTTGGGTGAGACTTCTAGTTCTGCTGTGGGCTTCTGCCAAAATTTATTCTTCTGTGAAATTAAATGGCTATTCCTGAGTTGCAAGGGTTTTGTTTGAGAAGCAATATGGACAAACTTTCTGTAAGAGAAACATTTCCTTCAGCTGCCTTTGACTGTGTCTCCTTTCCCTAGGACCCGACACCCACATGGATGCTTTGTCACCTTACTTGATGTTGCATTTGCTTCAAACTCTGGTTGCCTCAGAACAACTACTCAAACTGCATTATTCCCTCCTTGGCTGATTTAACTGGATGCCAAAGTGTGGGTTGTTTAATCTGCATATTAATTACCTAGAAGCACTCTATATTCTAGTTGTCTGACTTGCAGTCTAGTTGCTGTAATGATAGCTGCTGTAACAATTTTGTCTGATAAGCAGCAATAGACCTTTAGTATCCAGGGATGTAGTATTTATCTGTTCTCAGCCTTCTGTGTGAATAGGGACTCTTGCTGGCTTACCCAGTGGATACTACTTCAGACACACCTTTCTTGAATATATTTAAACTATCAAACCTTCCTGGTGTTTTTCTGCATCTGGATTCCTCTATTCCTCATGAGCAGGTGGGAGCTGCTTAGAAACAAGCAGCTCAGAAACATAGTCCAAAGTTGTAAGTTAGCACAAACCCCAGAAAGCTCACATCTCCCAGAATTGCTTTGGCATACCTACCTCACAATACTGTGTGCCTTCTGTTTAATTGTATGAATACTCTGTAATGTCATATTTTCCCTTCATTTTTCAAGCCTTGTGTGGATTCCTCATTCTGTAGCTAACTTGCACGCTTTGGGTTTTGTCCACAAACGTGACCACATGATGTGCAGCAATCCTACATTCTGCTCTTCTTCTTTCAGTGTTGATGCTACAAAAGAAACTAATCGTTTGGGAAGACTGATTAATCACAGCAAATGTGGCAATTGTCAAACAAAACTTCATGACATTGATGGTGTGCCTCATCTCATACTGATAGCTTCCAGAGACATTAAAGCGGGTGAAGAACTGTTGTATGACTATGGAGACAGAAGCAAAGCTTCCATTGAAGCTCATCCATGGCTGAAACACTAATTCATCTTCTTTCTTTGGAGGTTCTTTTTTTTTTGGACTGAGTGCTCTACAAGGAGTCAGTGGATCATGTTTTTTTCCATGTCCTTGCTTCCCTCAGCTTTCTTAGTGGACTGCTTGTGGTGTTCTGAGCTCCTTAAAAACTACCCTTCTGCTTTGCAATATTTAAATACCTATTACAGTTTTCCAGGCAGGCTTGAATAATTGATCCTAGATTGCCAACACACTTTTTTTATATCTTAAAAGGAAACCGTCCCTAAAATTTGAATGCATAGTGACCGGTGCCACCTGGGCATGCAGTCAAAGACTTGCACAGAAACTTAATCACTTGGGTTGTGCTTCTGCTTTTGCAGTGAAATCTCATGTTCCACTTCATGGGGCGATGAACTTGGCATTAGCTTTATGACAGCACATGTACTTCTGTACTGTGACTTGAACATCCAATGGCTTGACTGCTTTTTACAACCCAGTTCTGACAGGCTTCTCTGAGATGGATGCTACTATTGTTCTCAAATAATAATTTGTGGTAGGGAACAAGTTTTTCCAGTGTCATATCTCATGTTGGGAATGAACTTTAAATGCACTGGTGCTGAGGGATATGGATGGTCAAATTGGCTGCTTTCTTCAGAGAAATTACTCCAAGCCAAGAGAGGATGGATTTTGATAGACTGGGTTTGATAAACTGATTGGAAATGTGAAGATAGAATTTCACAGTGAGAATCAGTGTTTGAACATTATTTTCTAAAATCTAAGATGGTACCTTTTTGTAGTTGATGGCTGATTCCTGGAGGTGTCTCCTAGAGGATTTTAATGAAAAAGCTCTCTCCAAAACGTTTTTTATTACCTTCCTATGCTAATTAGCCACATCAGAAGCTATTTATTTACTGTGAATGCTTGAAGTAAGCATAGCGGTTCCAAAAATAGGAGTCCTCTTCATATGCAGCTTCAAACTGTAATGATGGAGTTCATGCAATGAAGAAAGTAAATTCCTTATTGCCTGGTCCTGTAGGTCTGTCCAGCATGGTCTGGTCCCACGGTCTTCAATGGGAATTGAGTGCTTGGCATCATGTGGATGTTTGTAATGTTACTGTTGGGGAACCAAATCTGTGATATAGGCAGGCAATACAATGCAGGTCCTTTATGTTAAAGATGAATTCTTACCAGTTGGAATTTTTGCCAAGGCAGGCTTGGCATGTGTGTAGATGCAAATGGCTGTGAGCCATCAGCCACGCTTGCTGCTGGAAGATGTCAGCAAGGGATCTGTGGCTCTGTTAATGTCTTCTGTTCCTCGTGTCTTGAAGGCTGCTGCTGTTCCAGCTCATGCCCTCTAGGACAATCTTAGATGCTTGCCTATGTGATAGGTCGAATAGCAACAACATCCTGGTTGTAAGCTCCAGCAGCAAGAGAGGTGGCTTAGTGATGTATTTTTTAAATTAAAAACTTGAAGACAATGTCTCTGTAAAATAAAGAGTATATTTATTATTGAAGTGGCTGCTATTGTACCTGTCTCCATTGCAGTTCATTAGCATTTTGAAAGAAAGCTGTGAAAATCATTAGTTTTTAAATGCTTTATATTATTTACCACTTAAGGCAAGCTCCTCAGAGACTGCCTCTGTGCTCTCACCATTTCTGAGGAGTTAACTGGAGACCTGTTGCCTTACATGTACTGAGTTACAGGTAAGCTTTGCTGGATGAATTTTAGTTGGCACTGATTTTTCTTTGGTCTCAGCAACAGAGACTACAGCTGTGTACAGTACCCTGTTTGACTGGAGCACTTCCCTTAAGCATTTTACTCCAATTTTGACTTCTTGTTGGTTTTTCTATTTAAACATTTGCTTGTTCTCTATCAAGTCAAATAGCTTAAAAATTCTGTTCTTCAGCATCACTTCTGTAAACAACAAAGGGGGAAGAAGTCTCCCTGTTTTACATAAAAAGAAATTTGTTTTCTCTGAGACCGATGGGATGGGGTCTAACAATGCCAAGTGTGGAGTCCTGCACGTGGGACATAACCCTATGCAGTGCTGCAGGCTTGGGGGAGACTGGCTGGAGAGCTGTCAGGCAGAGAAGGATGTGGCGGTGTTGGGTGACTGCAGGCTGAACATGAGTCAGCAGTGTGCCCAGGCGGACAGGAAGGCCAGTGGCATCCTGGCTTGTATCAAAAATAGTGTGGCCAGTAGGTCTGGGGAGGTGATTGTGCCCTTGTACTTGGCACTGGTGAGGCCGCTCCTCGAGTGCTGGGTCCAGTTCTGTGCTCCTCACCATAACAAAGACATCGAGGTCCTTGAGCGAGTCCAGAGAAGGGCAACCAGGCTGGGGAAGGGGCTCTGGGGGGCAAATCCTATGAGGAGCAGCTGAGGGAGATGGGGATGTTCAGCCTGGAGAAGAGGAGGCTGAGGGGAGACCTTACCACCACCTACAACTACCTGACAGGAGGTTGTAGAGGTGGGCAATGGTCCCTTCAGCCAGGTGACAGGAGATGGGACAAGGGGAAATGGCCTCAGGCTGTGCCAGGGCAGGGTCAGATGAGATGTTAGGAAAAAGTTCTTCGCTAAAAGAGTTGTCAGGGCCTGGAACAGGCTGCCCAGGGAGGGGCTGAGTCACTGCCCTGGGTGTGTTTAATAGATGGGGAGATGAGGTGCTCAGGGTTATGGTTTAGCATAGGGCAGGAACAGTTGGACTTGATGATCTTAAAGGTCTTTTCCAACCTTGTGATTCTGTGAAACGCTTAACTGGTAATCAAGTAGCACTGCATTGGAAGATGGTAATAAAGCTGATGTTGCACTGAGTATGTAGCCTTTATTTTTCTAGGAATTGATGTCTTCTGTATATTACACATACAACATCAAAGTACTTTTCATAGAAACCTGCCATTTGGATTTTTATCCCTATGCCCTACAGTAAGGTTTCATCTTCTGGCAAAGTGTTAGGCACTTTGCAGGGAAAGAAGCCCTTGGGTTGGGAGCTGAGCTGCTTTTGTCAGGCTTGGTGGCTTTGCCACAGATCCTGGGGCTGCTCTGTCAGGACACTGGCCACAGACAAGGCAGTTGCTTCCCTTTTGAGAGAGAAGCTTTGCAGCTCCCTTGGCACCTGAGAGGATGCAACTGGGGTGGCTCCAGAAAAAGACTAGCACAATTGAGGTGCTCTCCTGTCTGCTTTAACTGCTGAACTAGTGCTGTTGTAATAAAGACCATCAGACACAGTAAACCAAAAAGAATAATTGCAGCTTTCATTATTGTCTCCTACTACCTGCAGAGAGTAGCCTAGGGCTATGCTGGGCTTCGTGCTGCTATTGCAGGCTGTGACTTTTGCACAGCACTGTTGAATCTGTGCAGTATATTACCTGAAGTTGTTAATGTCATTAAGACTTAGGAGAGTGTTCTGGGGCATATCTTCCCTCCTTTTTTTTTAAGACTGGAAAAATCCATGCCTGGAGAAACCACAGCAGTGGATGGAGTTCAGAGCACACATAAACATCTCCCTCCAGCACAGGGGGTAACCTGGCTCTGCTGATGCACAATGGCTGGGTGGGTTTTCTCTTATCATAAAGCCTCTGCTAAGGAAATGCAGTAACTTCCTTCCCTGCTGCCAGGCTTGAGGAAAATACACTGCAGGGACACGGCCAAGGCTTATGGCTGTTTAGCATTTCTGTGCCCTGGCTAAACAAACTCGCTTGGGTCAGGCCCCATTTTGTTGCCTTGCTGATGTACAGTTGTTAACAAATTCCCTTTGAAAGGAGACTCCAGTTCTACCTTCTGCAAAGCTGCATTCGTGTTGTGCATCTGAGCAGATTTGTGAAGTGTCCTATATATATTTTTTTTTTTATATACTGCTAGTGCATGAGAGGGAATCAAAGGATTTCAGAGCTTGCTTTTACTTCTGAAGGGAGTAAGATCATAGTTTGATAGCTGTCACTGCTCCTTTTATGTCTGTGCAGACTTTTCTCTCTGGAAATTCTGCTTTTCTGAATGTGGAACCTAATTGGTATCTTTCAAACTTTTCCCTACTCCTGTTTGCCCTATATGCTTCCACTAATGACAAATCTCATTACCTGGGCTAATGCACAGCTTGTGACAGCTGCTTGAAAGAACAGAAGTTGTGAAAAATGTAACTTGGGCTGTCAGAAATGAGACATTTGGTGCATCTGTTCTAGTTTGAGCAAGTCTGCACCTCTGAAAAGACGTCAGGCCTTCATGTGGGCAGAGCACACTGCAGCACTGCTAGGCTCTTCCCCATCTCTCATCTTGCCCCTAAAGAGCAGCTCCTGTGTGCACAGGGGCACAACCCAACCACATCTTCCTTTGGTGAGGTGTGACAGGCTTCTGCCTGCTGCTGCCCACCTATCACCCACCTTGTGCAAAGCCAGACACCGAACAAGCAGCCAAGCTGGAGCTTTTCAAGCAGTTCCATTTAAATTAATTACTGTCAGCATCAGAGTGGTGGGGACTGCAATCTGAATGAGTTCTTCCTTCCCCCTGCTCCTCTGTGAAGACACTTGGGAATGGTATGTATCTCTTGAATACCATCATCTTGTAAAATCCTTTGGGCTGAGTGTTTTGATGCGTGGACAGGATCAAAAAGTGGTAGCACAGGTCATCACAGGCTCTTTTAGTAAGAATAAAAATCACTTTTTTATCAACATTTATTCTTTATAGGTGAGTAAAGTCTGTCTGGAATCTAAGAAATACAAAAAGTGTCCATCTTAATTTCTAAAACAACAAAGTAAAATCTATTCTGAAAGAACATTATGCAACACAATTTTTATGAGATTTCTTCTCTAGAGCAGGAGTGATGCTGCTTCTTCCAATTGCTGACTCCCCTAACTCCTCAGAGCTCTCATCAGTGCCATTTCTGCTCAGAAGGGGTTAAATTCTTGAAGATGCTCGTTTTCCATGTTTAAAAGAGAACCTAAAAAAACCCAAACAACACAAAACAAAACCAAAAAGGAAACAATGTACAACTGGAAAAGAAAGAACATGCAGTGAGGTGTCTGTGTCAATATGTTCTGCTATTTTGGGGAACTGTAGGGGCCCAGCCTGGGCCTGTGGGTACTGTGTACAGCTGCTTCATACAATGTAAACAAGCCTCCAGGGACAGCAGGCATGTTCCCACAGCAGAGCCTTGCTGTGCTAGTATCGGAGGCAAGGATTGCATAGTTTTGCACTGAAATTCTTGTTTTTCCTAGGGAAAAAGTGACCTCCTGCTTGCCTGGGTGGAGGTTGCCTTTTCCACAGGAAAAGATTTCTCTAGCATGTTTTAATCTTACAGGGAGAGGAGGAGAAAATTATATCCAGCCAACTAGGCCAAGGTTCAGAACTCACCCCTGGATTCACTAAATATGAACCATACCCTGTTTTCCCCTATTCTGCCAAAAAAGATGCAGCCAAGCTTACAGCTTTTTGATGATTGTCTTGTCTTCGCTGCCCTTGCTGCTGCTGACACTTCCACCACTGGCTGTTTCTTCCAGTTCTTCAGTTTGGTCCCCTTTCTGTGAGATGATCCCACTGGAAAAGGAAGTGGGTTTATTTATTCTCTGTGGGTTTGTGCATAAGTGTAACAACCTGTATGTTAAACCCTTTCCTGAGCAGCCTAGGACATGGGTGAATGGTGTTCACAGGAGAGGCATGGCAGCCTGGCCTCTCTATTGTAATGAACTGCTCTTATCTTCCTTAAATTTCAGCATGTAATCTTGCTTCAGCTATGATTTTATGAGAATGCTAAAAAAATAACAAGTATCATAGAGGAAGAATGGCAAAACACAACAGGAGTGAAAGGGAAGTGCAGTTACATGATGGATTTGTACCAGAATCCAAAGATAACAGCAGGGTGCAGGCACAAACAGTGAATTTCTGCATGGGTGTATCTGTGGTACCTTCAGTGCAGCCACAAAGGTTTATACCACCCAGCTGGGAGCTTCCCAGGGGAGCAAACAAAAGCTTTGCCTGGCCTATAGGTTTTGTCATCCTGCTTCAGTGCTGCTGTGCTCTGTGAGGTTCTAACTGCCTACTTGAGGCAAAGGCTTTGGTTTTGCCAGAGGCTGCTTCCCCTGCTTGGAATTGGGTTAGATTTGACCAGCTTGCTGTGCTTTACTCTGCTGTGCTTTCACAGCCTGCCAGTTCACTGTCCTGGGCTGACCTCATTTATCTGGTGAGCTGAGTGCATCGAAGCTTGTGCCTGCAGTAGCTGAAGGCTGAAAGTAGCCAGGCAACACACGCCTGGACCTTGAAAATAAAAATACAGGAGAGTAGCCAGAAAGGAAGGGGTATGACATCAGGCATGGGAAAATTCTGGGGCAGATTCCCCTCTGCATTTGGAGAAAATCTAGAGAAACGGGGCTGTGAGCTGTTTGTGAGCCTGCAGGTCTTTAGTATCTGCACAATAACTTGTCAGAAATCACAATAGAAAATGCAACCCCCAACCATCACCAGTCCCTTTGAGCCAATCCCTGAGGCTGTAGTTACCTTGCCCTACAGAGAGCTTATCTCCAATCCACACCAGGCAATTCAGAACATACATTTCCCCTTTTCCCCTGCACAGCTCTCTTTTATGGCTGTGCAGTTATAATTGTTATAATTATTACAACTAGGATTTTATGTGAATCTTTAAAGGGAAGATAGATAGTTTTTGGCTTAGGCTGTAACTCTGGACAAGGAGATAACCATGCAGAATTACCTGAACTGGAAAGCAGCCTGGACTCTCTAGACACAAAGGACTGTGACTTAAATAATTCATTCCAAAATTTGAAATGTCCATACTGTTAATTTTTAACTTGCCGCGTAGTAAGTTGGGAACAGAGCTGGGAAATCAAAACAAGCTGTTCCAGTGGCTGCCTAGCAAAGCAGGCAGCTGAGCTGTGAGAAGTGCTGTTGAGCACTTTGTGATCTCACTTCTTGGTTTTAACTTTAACTTGTTGCCTATCCTGCCTGGTACAGACAAGGGAAAGGGCGGGGTTACTAGATCCAAGAGGTGGCTGCTGCGGTATCTCAACTGAAATCTAATGTGCTGAGACGTTTTTTGTCTAGATTAAATAGTTTCTTTCCCCAAAGATTCATAACACAACCTGGTGATGGGGGAGGGCAGCCTTGGAGGTAAAGAAATTTGTAGCACCAAGAGCAAGGCCCTCCCTGCATCCCAGCTTTGGCTCACAGCGATTCTCCCAGGCTGGTACCTTCTAGAAATGCCAACCCCTTTCTCTGAAAGCTCGTGTTTTGCACAGTTCACATGCCTTACACAGCCCTTTGTTAGCAGGCTTGCAAAAAAAACCCACAGCTTATCTTGAATGATGATGAAAGGGCTTAATATTCTGCTTTCTAGATCCATGCTGTATGCCCCATGGGAGCAAAGGAACTTAAGCTAGCATCCTCAGCAGCAAGCTGGAGGAGGAAGGAAATTTTGACTGAAGCTGAGAGGAAAACCCCACACGCTTTGGTATGTAGCATGGCTTTACACAAGAACAGTATGTGTGGAACAGCTGTGACTGCACAGGTGAACCCCTGTGCATGAGAGCCCAGCTTGTGTGGAGAGAGAGCGGCTGTGGGCAGGCTTACAGGCTGTACGTAGGCTTAGGCAGCAGTACAATTACAGGAACAGGCTGCAAACTGCGCAGCGTAAGAGGCAGTTTAGTTTTAAAATTAGATTGTGTAGAGACTTCACCATTTCCCCATTCTTCTTGACTCATTTGCAGGCTCTTGGGAGCACAGATGTCTCCTACACGCCTTGGCACTACCTAGCCCAACCCAGGAGCTCAGACCTGATCTGGTAAGCTCCTCCAATGAGAAGTAATTGTTCTTAGTTCTTTGCTGACTTCATGATATACCTCTTATAGCACTGGAGCTCCTCTTGCACCACAAGAAGCTGAGCCTTCAGCTGGTTACGCTCTTGCAATACGTCTCGCAGCTCCTGTAATGTGAACCGGGGGCGATTTGGGTCTGTGAGGTCTATTACCATCTTATCTGGTCCAAGGCTGAGCTGTAAAATAAATGATGGTAGTCATGAGCTGGTAACCTATCAAAACCAGGGCACTCCTAGGGGAAAACCCTTGAATTTTATAAAAACGTAGTAAATCTAATTTACAACTAGTAGGAGCCTATCACAATCCAGATTTTTTTTTTTTCCCCAAGCAGTTAATTCTAGTTTTTCATATTAATTTTGTATTCCCTTGGTGTCTACATTTCCCAGCCAGGTACAGGGCCCAACTGCGCCAGGCTCTGGCCACAGTTAAAAGCAACGTCTCCATCCCAAAGACTTTGCAGCATAGTTTGCTGTGCTGCTGCTGAAGGAGGCTGAGAAATCTGTCCAACTTCACCCCAAAACTCTGCAGCAGAGAGGTGAGAGCTGAATTCCTCTTTCCTAATTTAAGACCTTTGTGGTAATGGATTTTTGGGCACAGACATGAGTTTCCTGTGCACAGAGTAACAAAGCCTTAGACCCTGCATAAATGGTGAACTGCCTGTGTGGGGCTGGGGAAGAGCGGTACAAGGGTGGGTTTGTGTGCTGTGGGGATCTGCCCATGTGTGTCTGAGCTCCTCCATTCGCACCGCACGTGGCTGAGCTCAAAGTGTGGTTAGTTGCTACAGCACGACAGAAGCGAGGGACCCGCAGCGCCGTGACTTGTGACAACCCTGAAGATGTCTGTTCCGGAAACAGCTTCGAAACCGTCTCCGGAGATGAGAAGCAAACTCGGGGAGGCTCGTTGCGCTGTGACGAAAGAAACCAGCCGCTGTGGCCAAAGTCTCCTCCGACCCACCTGGTGCCACGACCCACAAGCAGCCGAGTGGACCGACCACGACCCACGGCCTGTGCCGCCTCGCAGCCGCCGACCCCACGGCCGGGCCGCCCACCGCGGCCCTGGCACCCACCTGCTGGGCGCTCCCTCGGGCCCCCTCCTCCCGCAGTGCCTGCAGCTCCAGCCGCAGACTGTCTCGCTCCATCCGCAGCTGCTCCTCGACGAGGCTGCTCTCGCTCACCAGCGCTTCCAGCATCTCCAGCACCCTCACGATCCTGAACTGCAGCCGGGCCAGGGCGGCGGGCAGCTGCGGGCCGGCGCTGAGCTGCAGCAGGTCCCGGCCCACCACGGAGGAGATGTCATAGACATCCCCGGCCGTCAGCTGGAAGGGGCTCTTCTCCAGAGCCTTCTCCGGGCCGCCATCGCCCTCCCCCTCCTCCTCCTCCTCCAGCTCCTCCTCCCGGCCCTGCTGCATGCCCGGCCGCTAACTTCCTTCCCCGGGGAAGGCCGAGCCGGGCCGGGCGGTGCTGCTGGCGGGCCCCGCGGGCGGAGCGACCCTTCCCGCCCCCGGCGGTTTCCATGGAGGGGGCCGCGGGCCGGCGGCACTTCCCGCCCTGCCCCTTCCCCTGAGGAGGCACCACCCACCCACCGCCGGTAAGGGGTCGGCGGGGACACGGCGGGGAAGGGCCGGGAGTGGCTCCCGGTGCCGGCAGCTGAGCCTTCGCACTGCCCAGGGCCGGGCCCGGCCGAGCCGGGGAGGAGGTAAACGCGTCGGCTGTATTTCAGCGCCGCATTCGCCGCGCGGGCTGCGAAGCGCCTCGGGCGGCTCCTGGCAGCGGAGCTGGTGGTGCCTCCGCCTGGCGCGGATGGGGGAAAGGGGTTAAAAGAACGGGCAGCGGTGTAACGCCTCACTTCGCCCGCGCCCGGGCCTGGCGAATCGGCCTCTGCCGACGGGGAGAGCCGCCTTCTCGCCGGGCGAGGTGAGGTGAGCGGGGCGGCGGGCAGGGACGAGGCCTCGGCCCCGGTCTCGGAACTCTCTGAGGCCGGGAGACGGGCCGGGCCGGGCCGGGGCCGCGGGGGAGAGGGAGGGGGAAGTGCCGCCGTGCTCCATGGCCCGGCTCCAGCCCGGGCGCTGAACTCAGCTGCGGTTTCTTTGTCACGGTTTGGGGGACTTTTGCATGAAAAATACCGTACAGCAGCGCTGAACGTGCCTCTTGCACTACTGGCGCTTCTCAAAATGGCCGGGGGTCTGTGAGGTGTGTGTTCTTTTCCCACCAGACAATGAATGACTGGGCCCCCATAGCGAAGGAGTATGACCCCCTCAAAGCTGGGAGCATTGATGGCACAGATGAAGAGCCCCATGACCGTGCCATATGGAGGGCTATGTTGGCACGCTACGTACCCAACAAGGGAGTTACAGGAGATCCTCACCTCACCCTGTTTGTAGCAAGGCTCAATCTTCAGACAACAGAAGAGAAGTTGAAAGAGGTCTTTTCCCGGTATGGAGACATCAGAAAGATCCGTCTGGTTCGAGACCTGGTCACAGGATTTTCCAAGGGTTATGCATTTATTGAGTACAAAGAGGAGCGTGCTCTCTTAAAGGCCCACAGAGATGCCAACAGGCTGGTTATTGATCAGCATGAGATCTTTGTGGACTTTGAATTGGAAAGAACTCTCAAAGGGTGGATTCCTCGGAGGCTTGGAGGTGGCTTTGGAGGCAAAAAAGAATCCGGGCAGCTACGGTTTGGAGGGCGGGACAGACCTTTCCGAAAGCCCATCAATTTGCCAAACATGAAAAATGATTTCTATGGAGAAGGACCAGCAGAGAAAAGAAACTGGTCTCGCGAGGGAACGAGGGACTGGAGAACAAGGGACCGAGACCATGAAAGGAGCAGAGACAAGCGGTGGCCGGAAAAGGAGCGGTCATGGGCTTGGGGTGAAAGTGAGAGAGAGAGGGACTCCAAAGAGGAGAGGAGCAGAGGGAGGGACAGGAAGGACAGAGACAGAAAGGACAGGGATAGAGACCGGAGCAGGGAAAGAAATACCAAGAAACCAAGAGATGATGACAAGTATCGGTAGGTGACAATGCCTCATCATTGGGGTATGGTGTCTGCTCTACATCCATGACGTTTCAATTCAGATGTTGCCTTTGGCTTGGGGCTGTGACAGCATTCCTGGAAGGAGCTGTGGAGTTACTGTCTCATGCCTGCGACTCTCACCTGCTAGGAGCTCTGTAGGTTGGTTGCTAATGCAGTTAAGATACATGGTGAGTTGCTTGTCAGAGAAAATAAACTTTTCTGTTGATATTTTTGAAGGGTGAATGCTGTAAGAAATGGCCCCCGTGTGTGGGCATCCCACACGGGGATGCACTTGGGTGCATGAGAGAGCTCTGTGTTCAGTTATTTACATGCCAGGTGTCCACTCGCATCCAGAGACACATTCCCCCTTTATGAAATAGTCACTTGTTGAAGAAAACTCGTGAAATAGCCACAAACTGAGCTGCTCAGAAGTGCCCAAACCAAAAGCCCGTGGGAAGTGGCTTTATTTTCTTGAAGATGCTGGGAGAGGCGAGATCTTTAAGCAATACTGTGTCCTTAACTAGTTCAGGGAGGTGATAGAGAAGCATGCAGGGAGGATGTCATTCCCTTCTCTCAAGGGCATGTGTGCCACAGGTTAGAAAATGCCCGAAGTCCCCAGTGAGTCCACGGACAAGCACTGGGCTGTGCTGGGTTCAACATGGCTGCAGCTGTATCCGCTCTTGTTCTCTCCTCCTCTCTGTAAACAAAGCCTCACCAGCACAGGGTTTAACTCTGGCTCTGGAAAAGGGGCTTGCTGCTGGGTGTAGCTGAACTGAGGAAAACAGCAAAGCATCTCCTCCTTCAGAGCCAGGATGTGTGTACACAGACATGAAAGTTCCACTGAAGAGCTCACAGCGCTTTCTGGAGAAGGCTCTGTCCCATACTTTGTCACCACAGGAAATTCCTAAATAATTTCTCATGTATTTTACATTGTACTTTCTTCTCATCAGCCTTTGAATGTTCTGTCCTAAACCTTGCCCAGTTTGTGGCTTTATTTCCATGAAGAGTTTGTCTGAGCCTCACTCAGGGGAAAGAGAACAGACCCATGTGCTGCATCCGCAAGATGAGATGTGATTAATAAGAAAATAAGACACAAGTCTTGCAGAAATGCTTATTTTTCAGAAATATTTATTAAACTGTTAAAATTATTTACTGCCCAACCAGGAAAAAAAAAAAAGAAAAAAAACCAAACCAAATTCCAAAAAATCTGGAGTGGTCCTGCGCACTGCAGGCAGGACTGGCTGCCCTGGCCTGGCACCGTCCTGATGCCAACAGCAGATTTTACTTGAACATTGAGACGTGATCCATGACAGATCTTCAAACCTCCACAGACTCTTCCCTACACACTGTCCTCTCCCGTGGCGTTTGGAGTGTATAAACTCATAAACTCGGCATTTCTAAGGCAGAATGAGGAGTGCAGTGGCTAATGCCAGCAGGTTGGGGTCGCTAAGTGGGTGTTTGAGGTAACGGGTTACAGAGATGAGTGGGGAAGGTTGAACTGCTCAGTGCTGTTTGAACTGGTTGCAGGTTTGACCCGACAGCGCTGGGCTCTGGGTGGGGAATGAGCTTTACATGCGCTAGGCTGGGAGATGCCCTTTGTCATACACTGGACTGGGGCAACCCCAGTGGGCACTGGTGTATTTCTGTGAGCCCAGCTCCTTGCTCTCAGCTGATCCCAGAAGCCATGTGCTTACTCAGGCTGTGCAGCCGCTGCATTCTGGCATTGTTTCTGATCACTGTGGCTCTTCTACGTGGGCCAAAGGACTGTAAACTGCTGGGAGGCTTGTCAGGAATCGTTCACAATTTACTGTAACTGCCTGATGGAGCTGCAGTGACTTGTGGGTTTTCTAACGCAGAAGTGAAATCAAAATCTTCACAACTCAAGTGTCCTTAAATGAAGACACTCCCCCTATTTAAGAAACGCTTTTCACACGAGGTGGGGGAAAGTGCTGCTGTTTTATGGATACAGCTGTCTGTAAGCATAAAACTTAAGATATGTTACCAAAATGTAACCAGGTGAAAGCCTAACTGCCTAATACTAGCATCAGGTGGTACCGTCGCTATTTCAGACATGGAGGTCTTTCATGTAAGGCCACATACCCCCCACCCCAAACTGCCATGACACCGGGGAGGCACAGGAAATGCTTTCTGTACCCAGAACATGCAGAGGTCCATGTTCAAACCAGAGCACAGAGTCAGGAGCAGAGCAGCTGTCAGCCCACCACTGCAAAAACACTTCCCTGGCGGTTTCGTTAGAGATGGGCTAAGAACCATTTGCTGCCTGCACAGATTGAAGGATCTGGAGTCTCAGATCACACTGTGCTTAAAAACAACTGGCCTGCACTAAACCTTTAAGTTCTTCAAGGCTCCTCACATTCAGCACCTGGAGTAGCTGAAGCTTTACTCCAGCCTGAACATTGTTCCTGTCCTAGTGCCCCTCCTGCCTTTCCAGAGCAGAGATGCCAGGGTACCGTGCCCGCAGCAGCTCAGTCCCCTGCACTAAGTTCCACATGCAGAAGCTGCCTATGGCCTTACTGTAACTTGTTACTCCTCACCAGCAGCACTGCAAATGGGTGCTGACTCTCCCAGCTTACAGCTGAGTTCCCAGCACGCCCTTGGCACCTCTCCTAGGGAGCCGTGGGTGCATCCACCCCCTCCCTCCTGGTTAGGTGCCTTTGTGGAGCATGCGGTGCAGAAGCAGGGCGCATGCTGACACCAGACTGTACACAACGGTATCGCTGCGTGGGGTGTTAGTGTTGTGGGGTTTGTGAGTACAACTGGCGTCTCACAAATGCAGTTGCAAAGCGGGTCTAAATCCCACCTCCTGGCAGTTCAGCTGGGCTAGGCTTTTGCTGGCAGGTTAAGGCCCTGTGACTGCAGGGTGCCCAAACATCTACTGACACCAGTGGAGCAGCCTGCACATCCAGAATTCATCTGCTCTGCCCATGTAGTGTTTAGACCAGTCAGAGAAAACATAATCTCTAAGTCAGTTAAAACAGCTTCTGTCAGCTTGTACTCTGAACTCAGGCAATCTTACCAAGACCAAAAAGTGGAGTGTGACTTAATTAAGAACCTGTCTGTGGGACAGAGAGCTAATTCCTTCAGAGCAGCTGGCTGCTACTCTAGGGGGAAGTCCCTGGTAAGAAGGAAAAAATTCAAGTGTTAGAATTCCTCCTTGTAAGCAACTTGTTTCCCATTAATACTGCAGAACTCATGGCAAAATGCAAGGCACGCTGACCTCCTACCTCAGTTTCTTCATGCTTTAGGCACTAAAAGCAGCAAGGGAAATGTACTCTCACCGTCCCTCCCACGGCTACTCCAGTTTGCCGGTTCGTAGTGGGTGCATTTCCAGGTGGTTGCTCTGCAAAAGGCAGATGTTAGCTGAATGCTGCAGGATACAGCAGTGCTAAGACCTGCCATGGAGAGTGGCCAGCTGTCGTATCCCTCTTGAAAAAATTCTTACAGAAATAAAAAGCAAACGACTGATAGTGTTAACAAACAGGGTAAAAGAGTCTTTGCCACTAGATATTGTACACTGCAAACAAACTTCTAATAATGGCACAGGTCCTTTTGTTTTTTGGTTTAAAGAAGCTTGTGTTACTGGAGTTAATGCAGAACAAGACCACAGACTTGTTATTCAGCACAAAACAAGTCATCTAGAAGCTTCCATGTCTCAGGGTATTGGTGGCTGTAGCTACAAAGCTTGGATTCTGTTTTCAGCCAACAGTCCCCGAGTGGGCAGTGAGGGATCCCTTTTGAAGAGTAGGTCTGAAACACCACCACTGAGGTGCTCAAGGCAAATAAAAGTGAGGAGCTGCCGGATCTGTTTACAGAAGCTTCACGTTACCAGGCTGCCAGGATCTACTGCGGTAAACCCAACACCTCAAGGTGTCACAGGTGCTGCAGGGCTTCTTGTCCTTGTTCGGTGTAGGAATCATCTTTATGTGAATTTGACCATTCTCCAAAAGTATCGTGGAAGTGGACATGTTTCTGTGATGCCTGCATACGTTTCTTATCCCGAGAGAAGAAACTAAACCTTCCAGGAAGGGAGGAGTGAGGGAGGGGAAGGAAAAGAAAGAAGATTGTTCATAGTCTTGGAAACACTTCAAACACCCGACACGATACACAGCACAACAAAACACAGAGCAAAAGAAATCTGTTTGCATCTGCAAAAATCAAGGCAGTGAAGCCTGATGGGAGTGCATGTCAGAATGTTATTAGAGATGGAGTCATTGCAATCTCAAGCGGTTCGGCTATGGAAGCTTCCAATTAGCTCTAAATGCTGTTGATTCTGCAAGGTGCAGGGATCATTTTAGGTGTGTAATTCCCCCTTCCCCAGCCCCGAGATAGAGAAGCGACACAATACAGGTTAGTTTCTTGACATAAGTAAAGTGGTATCTTTGGCATCAAATCCAGATCATTTACCATCGAGCAGAAATAAAGAATGTTTTTAAGGGTGTCAGCAGGGAAAGTCATAAGCAAATAAACCTCCACATTTTTCCCAAGTGTACAGATTTTGATACAAAGACTTGATTCCTGCAAGAATAAATGAGTAAGTGCACGTATGTGCACAAGAGTTTGCAGGATGAAGGCTCTAAACAAACACGTGAGTGTGCACATCATTTCCTGTTGCACGGCTCGGGTGCTCCAAGATAATGATGTACGTGAACCAACAGCCATTTAAGACAACAACGAATTACCAGCTGACAACAGAGCTAGAAAAAGAGAGTTGGAAAAATCCTTAGTGTCGTTTTGTTTGTATAGGATGAAGTTACTGGGTTAGGCAAATTCAATGTTCGTCACGAGTTCAGCACGAGGGGTGTTAGTGCAGCATTTAAGTCTGCAGAGAAATGCAAAAGTTGGGGTTCCAGCTACCAAAGGTTTGAATCAGCTGTGTTCCTGTTTGGGTTTACTGGTGGCTTTTGGAGGTAAATGCTGCTTTGCTTGTGGTAACGCGGTTCTGAGCCAGACTGGAACTGCTAAGTGCTTCTCCAGCAAGAAACTATGCAAATATAAACTCAGCTTTGAGTGGGGATGGAATATTTGTTCAGGACATGAACCTGACCCTGCGCTCAGGCCCTGTCATGCTCAGCGTTCCCCCCCACCCGTGGTCCTTAGGTCTTCTCTCAGGGCCATGATCCCAACCGCCTCATGCAGACCAGGGAGTTCTGCCTTTGAAGTCTCTAGTCACGTAGGAGGTTGTTATTTGAGTGTCAGGTGAGGTTTAGGGCAGCTTTCCTGAAAAAATATCCTACCCTACATGCAGGTAAGCATGGGGATACTGAATAAGAATATCAAGAAAAATTATTTCCTGACTGGAAAGTGATACAAAAAGCTCCAGGAGTGCACTGCCAGGTAACTGACATTCCTGGAGGGACCTGAACTTTTGCATTTCTTGGCTTCAAATGTGCAGCCTTAGTAGTGAAATAAGTCTTTTGCACTTAATAAGCCTCATACTTTTCTACCACCTTCATCATAGGAGCTCATAAATTCACCCCCATATGCTATGTCTTTACAGGGCCAGACCCAATTCCAGCTGATGAAAGAAGCATCTAGTCACTGAGACTTTCTGCTGAGCGCGCTTGGTCCTGCACGGTCGGGATTAGTATCTTGAATTCCACACAAAGGACTGCTGTATTGATGCAGTAAGTTTCAAGGGTCAAAGTTCAGTAATTTTCCACTTTATCGTGAAATTAAGAAAGAGAAAAATATGTTCATAAAATCCGTACATGAAGCAGAAGGGTCAGGCTTTCTTAACTCCTTCTGAAACAATGAAATCTGTTGTTACATCTGGAAAACTCTCATGGAGGATGTTTGGGAAAGCCATGTCTGTACGGAGAGGAAGGGACTTGAAATGCTGTGTTGCTGCTGTAGCTGCAAAGCTCACTAAAGCAGCAGTTCTAACACAAAGAGACTTTGCATTAACAGCTATCAATATGTCTTCAGGGACAGCCAAGAATAAGGGTGGTAGAACTGATTCTTGAGAGTGTATGCACTATTCCAAATACACAACTAGAAACAGAATATACAGTGCATAGATAGAAAGACATGGGAGCAACAGCCTGTAATTAACACTGGAAATTAACATAGACATCAGCCATTACACTCTGTAAATCTAACTAGCTGATTTATAACAAGTCAGAGGCATGGGTGAGAGGTGTGAACAGGCACACTTGTAGGCACAGTTACAGATGCTGGTTAAAATTGGTATCACAACAGTTTTCTACGCAGTAATGGTTGGTTTAGCATGGGAACGTTAAGGCAAAAGGTGCTAAATGTCAGTTCTTGAGGATGAGCATGGAGGACTGTGATGAGTTGTGTGCTGACTGGTCATTCTGATTGGCACTTGGTCCTTCTGTGATCCCACAGGCAGCCGATGAGAATGCAACCAGCAGCGCGTGTTAACACGGGGTCATGCAAAAGGAAACCACAGTACCAAACATTTACAACAAAAAAATTCCTACAAGGGACACAAGTCTTCTTATTGGCTGCAATGTGGGATCGTCTGGAATCAATCCAGCTGCTACCATGGGCATTATGGCTGTAAAGATCCTGGTCAGGAAAGTACAGACACAGAAGAGATAAGACTGGAGCAAGGGAAAGAAAAAGCATTCCATTAAAAAGAAAAGAGGCAAACATGATACATGGGGTTACTTTGAATTACCACACGGGACAGGTTACAGGGAGAGGTGGATCTGCATCACCCAAGACAGCTCTCCCCAGTGAAAAACTCAGTCCTTATGACAGTTTTAATCGCTTTTGAATTTTTAAAAGATACCACTTTTCTGTTGTGAGGCAGTCTGCAATCTGGGTTGGATTTCATCAGGGTACAACCACCTCTAGCAATGCAGAGCAGAGCGCATGTTTTTCTTCCCAGGAGACAGACAGGCACATACAGAATGAAATGGAGGATGAAGGTGTATGTTAAATACAGAGCAGGGCTCTGCTGTCACTACCAGATATTTGCACAGAAAACAGGGTTAGACAGGTCCAGCGTTAAGGATTTTACAAGTGTTACAGTTGATAGTTTCAAGTTAAAACCAGTGAAATCTTGGAATAACCTCCTGTGCAAGCTGCTTGGTTAAAGGGCCTGCAGATCTGTTCCAAAAGAACCTGCGTTTCTCCACATGCAGAAAGATGCTGACAGCAGGCAGCTCAAAACTTCACTGGAAACCTTGCAGCTACTCTAGCAGAAACACTCTCTAGCTGGCTAGCAGCAAGACTCTCTCTTTGTAAGGAGTTCAGCACTTTGGCTACGCATTACACAGTTCATGCAGCTCAAGAGGCTGGGAGAGCACACTGGGAGAGCACACTGGCCAGGAGCTCTACACCCAGCGAGCCCCACACAAACCTGCCAACACACCTTCATCCATACCTGGAACACCCTCTGTTTTTCTAAGGGTTCTCCTCAGAGGTTCTCCCTCGTGCCAAATATTTTTTTGAACTGTGGACTAATGTCAATTAAAGATGAAGTTGAAATCACAAAGGACATTTCACTTGTGACCAAATGCAGCTTTCCCCAACGCAATCACTCTAACTGCTATTAGATTAAAAGTGAAAACAAACAAGCAAACATGGTTGTATTGTTAGCAGTAGCTAGGACTTGTATTTTTACACATTGTGGCACAGTCCATGAGCTGCAGAAATGAGAGAGACACATCAGCTTTTGTAGACTGTGAGAATAGGAAGAAAACTTATGGCTGTTTCAGGCATTACATCAGTGACAAACAAGCACATATCCTTAAAGAGAAAACAAAAGGGCGTTTTCTGCTCAAAACAGAGGGAGCATTTTTAATCCTTCTACTTTTCCTCCTCAGTAAAGCCTCCTGGTTACATTATTTCATCAAAGCTCTGACATGTGATGTGGTAGAGACAAATGTAGAAATCAATCAGTCTGAAGCCAGAATTCAGTTAGGAGTCTGCCCCAAACACACACGCCCTGGGAGCAAACAAGTGCTGATTTCTGTGACTTCTGCTTTGCTCTCTTTATGAGGATGCAGCACAGAATCACCTGAGCTCCTCTGAGGTGGCACAGGCTACATATATGTACATCTCACTCCCTCAGATACTGCGTGGTTGAGGATGTTACACAGGTGAGCAAAAGCTTCTGAGAGGACAGCAACAGTGTCTCCTATTTTGTGCTTCAGCTTTTTGTTTAATCAGGATGCAAAGTCTGAAATGGAGGGAAAGGAGACCCTCCTTTCAGCTGCAAGGGCACTCTGCACACAGAGAATCAGTGTTACAAGTTCTCATCATGTCATTAGATACAGAGAGTTTACCCAGGCGGCGAGGTGCTGACATCATCCTGCCTGGGAGAGGGCAGGGACAGCAGGAGGGGGGATGTAACAGGACAGAACTGATGGTACACTTGGGTTCTTTGTTCTTCACACCTATGAAATTTCCTGGGTTTTTTAAAGCCCAACTACAAGTTGACAACACACATGGAGAGGCTGGGGGGAGAAAGTAAATCCACACTAACCAAATCCTATCCAGACAGGCTGCAAGAATAAAACAAACCTGAAAGCTATTGCTGACCTTCAGGTTAGTTCAGCAGATGGTTTTACCTTCCCTTATTTACCAGGACAGCTAAGGGAAGAAGGGAGCAGAAAGAAACCCAGGGATAGCACATGACAGCTAAAGAAACTAGTTTCATCTTAACAGCAGTTTCAATATGTGTCTGCTCTCTGACAGAAGAGGACTCTTGCCTTTTCTGAAAGGGGCCAAAACAAGAAGATCTTGCAGTTTATTGCATGTGGTTTTAGTTCTACAAACTTCACATGGAATCTGAGAACCAGGAAGATTTGACACGGGTCTGAAAACGTGTCGATGCCCAACAAGTAATAAATAATAAACAAGTAATAAATAAACTAATAAATGAACAGAGAAGGAGCAAACACTGAGATACCTGAAAACACTCACGTGCCTCCTGCCCCAGCTCCTGCCTTGCTTACGCATGTGTACAGAAGGCAGAGTCAAAGCTAATACCTCATCAGCATATGCTCTGTCTTACAACATCTGTTTACATTTTTATGCTGCCTTTGCTTCATAAATCAAGCATGGGAAGGGAAGCAGACACAAACTGTGTAAGCTGAAACCATCCATCTCCCCCTCCCCAGTGGATAAACTTTAAAAGTGCCAAAATAAATGTAAAAGAAAAGAGGAGATTTACAGTGGAGATCTTGTGAGGTGAAGTATTATCACTGTCATCACAGCTGCAGAATGAAACCTAAGTCCAAACCTCAAGTACATTTCCTAGTTGTGTGAGGGGAAGAGTTCTCTCAGCAAACAGAGCAGCGCAGACACGAGCTGGAGTCTACTGGAAATAATGAGAAGTGCCCTCCTGACTCTCTGGTGTTTTGGATCTTCCAATGGGACTTACTCTCACAGGGCTGCTGCTGTTATGAAACAAGGACTGAAGGTTGTGGACATGGGGACAGGATGGAAGAACTTTTTATGTGGAAGCAAATCACTGTTCCAAAATCCTTTATGCAGTTACAGTTAAGCTTCCAGTATTACAGAAATCCAAAGGCTTGCTATAAGGTTACAAGACTTCATTTGGAATAAATACATGTACAAGGAGGGAGTTTCAACAGACAAATGTACTGGCTAACGCTGTGATTTTATAATTCAGTGACATAAATGCACACCTCTGGCTGTAAGCTTCTGTTTTGGACAGCAACATGAAACACTTCACCAGAAGAAGGTGGGGTTCTTTAGAGCCAAGAAAGCTGGCATCCCCTCCAGCACTGGATTTGTTCTGCAAACAGCAGGCTTTTGTGCTGCACACACAGTGAAATTTGGGGTGTAGAGGCATAGGTCCACAGGGACATGGGCACAGCGAGGTCATGGGGAAACCTCACGGGCTCTCCACACCCAACTGCACGTCTGCAGCAGGTGTTACTTGTGAACAACACTTCAGGTGTCTTCTGAGCACGACCTGGGGGCCCAGTGGTTTGTGTCTCTTCACCACCTTAGGGTCTGCATGGTAAGGAACTGGGACTGGCACAGGAGTGCTGTTCCTGTGATCCCTGCACCCAGAGAGCTGGCACTGACACCGGACAGGCTTAGCAGTGCTCTGAGTAAGACCACAATTAGTAGCACCTCCCTTTGGAGTGTGACTACATGGCCCAGACAACAGCATTCTCTAGGAAGATCAGGTGGCTGTGTTGAAGAGCTCCCCAGCTCACACCAGCTATGATAAAACATTGCAACTCATGCTCTTTTGCTTAGCTTGAATAGTCTGCTTAAGAAGGGGACATTAGAACTTCCTGGGCACAGCAGTCTGGCCCTGAACACAAGTACGTGGACTTCTGTTGGACTCCCTGCACCTGCACATAGGGAGCAAAAGGTACCACAGGAAAGAATCTGAGATGGAAAGTTGACCCAGAACCAGACAAACGTTTTGGCCAAAGCCAGCTGCTCTTTCATGAGACCTGCCAAGTGCTCCTTCCCTGTCTCTCCCATATGCATCAGGAATGCGGTTATCCTAATTTTTAAATGATTTTAAATTGTCCTACCCCTGAGAAACATCTACTATTTGCAAACTATATCCAGCACATGTAGAAAATATGCTACTTACAGTCGTTTGATTCCAGATTCAGGCTGAGCTGTGGGTTTTGACTGAATTATGGGTGGAGGTTGAGGGGATCTAGTTTCTTCTTCTGTTTCCTCACTTGAAGGAAATAAAAGACAATTAGAGCCACAGAAGCACTTTAGGTTCTAAAATTCAATCAGAGGTAGGACTGTTGATAAAGAAATGCAAAAAGTTCTGTTCCAAGCTCATTTAAACCAATGGGAGACTTTTCTGACAACCAAAGGACAGCACCTAGAACTGGGGATCTTCTGTCAATATTGTCTTCCCATTGTCAGTAGATTGAGAGGGAGAAGAGGAATGCATTGAATAGAAGTTCTAGAATTTTCATTTTAGAGCCACTCATAGCCTCATTTTTAAAGTTAGAAAGGATTAAATGTTTGTCATTTGTCTTTCTGAGATTCAGGGGGAACCTGGGAGTTCAGGAAAGACATAGTTTTTCCCAATTTTGAGGAACTAGGTTCAAACTAAAGCCACAGGCTTGCAATCTCTGCTTTAAGCCTTTGCAGAAATACAACCTTGTTGTATGTGAAGGGCACAGTTAGTTTCTAGATCTGCCCTATGGCTCCTCTGTGTATAGCATGCAACAGGAGAGAAGATCTAACCTACCTTTTGTAGTATAAAAGCTCCTCTTGAAGTAAAAACACTTTAGATTTCAATTCATTCCTCTCATGAAGGACGTCCCGGAGCTCCTGCAAGGTGAATCTTGGACGATTTGGATCTTTTAAGTCCATTGCCATCTTTTCTGACTCAGAGAGGCAGTCATCGTTGTTCGGTTCTATCTAGGGAGTGAAATACAGGCTTTAAATTCACCATGTTAGTGCATGTCTGAGGAGTTTAAAGGATGCCCTTAGTGCCTTTATTAACAAAGCAGGATTGGTGTCAGGACCAGGATCTGTAAAATGGAAGAAGACTGCAGGTGATGCTAGGTGAAGCATTTATACACATGCACCCTGTCTCTTCCTCTGAGAAGAGCTTGCTGGAAGCTTAGAGGAATTTTATCTCCCACCACACAGTTTCTGTGGCTCCCAACGAGCCAGAACTTGCACTCTGGGCACAGGGCTGGATTCCCAGGCCTGTGGGGCTGCTCCCTGTCACCCAGGTAGACTCTAGCACTTGCACAGAACTGTTTGGCTCTAACTGCTTGTGAAGGTGGTCTGTGTAAACACAGCTCACAGAAGACCATGGTTCAGGTCCCCTGCTGTTGCTCCACTCATGGTTGCACAGAGCTGAGAACCAGTTAATGAGAAACCACACACTTCTGGGAAAGGTATTCAGAAGCAAGATGCCGAAAAGCAGCTCCAAGCCTTGAGAGGTCTGTGGCATCTCTAACAATGCCAACAGACGCAGGGCACTCTGTTCCAGCAAAGTACATTTGAAATGTGATGCTTATTGCAAGGACTGAGTAGAAGCCAGCACATGAAATCAGAGGTGCCAAGTCAGCCACCCATCCTCCCAGTAGGATGAAGAGATCAGAGTTGCAGAACTCCTGAGTGGCAATAACTCCTTGCTGGGGTACAAGCTGAAAATTTGGGTGGCTAAGTACTGGAATTCTTGAACAGAGTCTATTTTTGTAAGCCTGATCCTGCCCTCTTTTGAGCTCATATGTTTGTAAATCAGTTTTGTTATCTATTGATACATGATTTTGGGTTAAACTTGGCCGGGACAAGCTTGGTGCAGTATCAGTTTCTACAGCAGGGGCTGCAGTCCTTGTCCTGGGAAGACAAAGCAGCAGAGCAGTGTTCACTTGTCCATTCATTTAATTCACCCTGTTCATCAAAATGCATTTCTTTACTCAGAACACAATTAATAAAGATTGATACAACCTAGCAAGATGTTCAGAGGAAATGACCCAAACACTTTTCCTCTTCTTCACCCCTTTAGATTACAGTCTGAGCTGATGCCTCTTCTTTTGATTGTGTATTTACCCTGCACATGTGATAAAAGAAGCTATTTTTCCTAGATTTAGCTCAGATCAGCAGAACTGAGCAGCCTGAAGCCAGTGCAAATGCGGCTGACTGAAGCCAACAAGCACTGTCCGTTCCGGAGCACACAGCTACTCTAGCTTTCTGCTTGCCACTGCAATTCCTGTCCAACCAGTGTCCTGGCAGAGAGAGCGGGGAACGGCTCTAATTAGAAGAGGCACAATTTCCATGGAACCCACGAGTTAGAGAGAGGTGAAGAATGCATCCTTTCTCTCTGGAGACTGAAGACACTTTCACTCCTGCTGGCTCCAGGCCTGGGCTCCACAGCCCCGGTTACAAAGCTGGGTGTCCTGGCTGAATTAACAGCAATGAAATCATCCTTTCATTATTAATACAGTCCCTGCCCAATTCAGTAGCGACATGTGAACACAGCACTGGCTATCAGATTCCAGGGGGGCCAGGGTACCCCCTCAGCCTTCATCTCTGCTTCTTCATGTATATTCCTACCTACTACAGGTGAATCAGATGCCTCACTCTCTGCTGCAGTCTATTAGGCATTTACAATGCTGCTTGGTACAGGAGCTCTTACGAATGCGTCCAGCTAAACAGCTCTACATGACAGTGCTCCTCTAAGCCCTCTCATCTTCATACCCTGATTTGTACCCCTCTAAGGATAGGATTAGGAAAGGAAAATACAGCACGTTTGCTTTAGTAAGACAGGAGTATCATAGGCTCAGCACATAAAGCTGAGGGAAGGAGGAGGAGGAAGGGGAGGTGTGTGATGGCATTTGTCTCTCCAAGTCACCATGAGGCATGATGGAGCCCTGCTGTCCTGGGGATGGCTGAACACCTGCCTCCCATGGGGAGTGGGGAAGGAGTTCCTTGGTTGGCTTTGCTGGGGTGTGTGTCTTCTTTCCCTACTGAACTGTCTCTATCTCAACCCACGAGTTTTCTCACTTTTCCAGCCTTCTCCCCCATGCTGCCGGGGGGCAGCGAGCGAGCGGCTGCGTGGCGCTGAGCTGCCAGCTGGGGTTAAACCACAGCAAAGCAACAGCACAAACAAGGCCAAAGCTGGTTCTTCTAAAAGGCGCCTTTCAGGGTTTGTGTGCTGAGCTGGTAGCTCAGCTCTGACCATAAGCACTGCGAGGACCAAGTATGCAGAGTTCTGTGCTGCCTCTGGGACTGCTTCTGACATGATGTTTTTTCTGCTGTGGTTCACCTGCCACCTTGGGTCGCACCTTTGGGACCCATCAGGGCTTTGTATTTGCATACTTAACAAAGCTTGAGCTACTTGTCAGATGGTCATGTTTTGGAAAACCCAGGCTATTTAAGGCATCAGTTTGTTTTCCTTTGGGGGAAGGAGTTGATGTGTACAAACAAAATGAAGTCAAACATACTAATACAGCACTACCAAACCACTGTCTGCCTCCAACACAAACTAACAGCTGATACTCCAGAGATTTTGGATGGCTTCATGGTGTTTTTAATAGAACACTCTCTTTTGAAGCAATGGTTTATTCTGGTATCTGGTAAATTCTGCAGGCTAGTGCATGACCCAGTGGTTACACTTCCTTGGACACATTACAGGGAGCCAAGTCTAAGGGGAAAGCTCTTCTCTGGTGCTGCTCTCTCCCAGCGAGGACTTGTGCTGACACTCTGCTTTCTGTGAGACTGGCTCCTGCCTTTATGTAGGAGGGGTCTGTTCCACCAGGTCATCATCCACCCTAACAGGCCCTTTCCTGTCACAGTGCAATGAGTGATGTTACTCTCTGTCACACCTGAA
This sequence comes from Porphyrio hochstetteri, assembly GCA_020800305.1. NCBI lineage: Eukaryota > Metazoa > Chordata > Aves > Gruiformes > Rallidae > Porphyrio > Porphyrio hochstetteri. The sequence continues at coordinate 11,743,029 of CM036922.1, forward strand.
CAGCAGACGCTGTCCTCAAGTCCCCCCATTGCCTCCAATGTCTATCAATCACATACCCAAAGAAGAGGTACTTGGTATGAAGCCCAGAGCCCTTTAAAAGGCTGGTTAAAAACATGCCTCTTACCTTGACTTCCTCCCCATTTTGGCTGTCCTCACCCTGTAGTTTTTCTCTCAGTTTCCCCAGCTCTGCTCGCAGGTTGCCCATCTCCTGCTCCTTGGTTTGCAGATAAGCTTCTAACTCCACCTTCTGCTCAATCAGTGCCTTCCCCTGAGCCTCAACGACGGTGATCCGGTGCCGCAGATCGTGGTTTATTTTCATTAATCGGTTCTGTTGCTGCTGAAGCTGCAAAATGGTAATGCAATAGGTCAGCATCCATTTGTCAGGAAGCCACAGTGGCCAAGTCCTGCATATCAGGTCAAAGTAGTGGGTTCCTGTTGAATTGAAAGAGTTGTCAGGGCCTGGAACAGGCTGCACAGGGAGGTGGTTGAGTCACCTTCCCTGGATGTGTTTAAAAAAAGGGTAGATGAAGTACTTAGGGATATAGTTTAGTTTAGTATGTGAATGGTTGGACTTGATGATCTTAAAGGTCTTTTCCAACCTTATTATTCTGTGATTCTGTAATTTCATCTGGAAAATTCTCCCCCCACCTTCTCCTCACCCCCAGATTATGTTTCTTTAATATCTAATTATCTACTACATTTACAGTCACCAAAACTTAATTGGTTTCTAGAGTAAAGAGGCATTTTTCCTTTAGCACAGGGAATTCTCCAGCTAAAAACAAATCCATCACTTCTGATGTTATGTTTCAAAAAAGCAAAGTTCAAGGATAAGGTAGCTTACAACATTCTGAATCAAATCTTAACTCAGAGTAGAAGAAAGACAAGACAGAGGACTCAGCATTCAGTTTGTATTACAAGTACTTTGCTCTGAGCTCTGAGGCTCTCTCATAAGGCAGGATGTGACTTGCTGGGCATTGTATGGAGAGCACCAGTTTGAAAGGCCATGGCACCTGCCAGAGGCAGTTGGGTAGAGCAGAGGATGTCTGGGCCTGGCCCTCACCAGCACCTGAGAAGTCCCATGGCCTAAGGAGATGAGGCAGCGTGACTATGGGAAGCAAAATGTGGGTAAGGAGGTCATTCCTCCTGGCACAGAAAGAACCAAGACATCATGTGACTCCCAAAGACACAGTGGAGTCTGTGATTCATCAAAGACTAAACCCAGAGCTCTTGTGTTGTGGTCCCCAGGGCCACCCATCCCCTCAGTGACCTTCTGCTCACTGCTGCCAAAAGTAAGTCACATGTGCTGGGAGTGGGTCTCTTCCTTCTCCCCCCTTCCTGTGCAAAGAGGTACCCCTGGTGTGGGAGCACATGTGTGGAGTCCCTGCTGAGGGTACCTAAAACACGCAGCAGCCCACTCACGCACCCATCGAAGGGATTTCTGGGTGGGGTGAGGGAAGTTTGCACTGCCAAAGCAGAGAGACATTCAAGAAGCCAGAGAAAGTTACCTGTCCTGTTCCACTGAATCGGTATCAGGTCTTTAAGGAAACAAACAAAACAACCTGTCCTTCCTCCTCGTTACACTGGTTTCCAGTCAAGTTCCAGGTATGCCTGGTCCTTCAGAGTGCAGCAGAGGGTGTGTGTCTGCACTGAAGAGTACCTAAATCATTTTGGACACTCCACAGTTATGCCAGACTCTTCAGTTGCTGGACTAAATCTGGCATTGCTTACAAATTCTACATTAACTTAAAATTTGAAACCAGGCTATGGAAGTATGGGTGAGAAAGAAGAGAAATAGGAAGACTGAGAGCCACTTACAGCCTCTACATCCTCATTTTTGAGTCCAAGTTCCCTGTCCTTCGCTCTGATTTCATCCCTCTGTTTATCTACCACTTCCTTCAGCTTCTTCATGACTTGCCGCTCTCGCTCTGACATTCCTGGTTAAAAAAAGAACATAAAAACCAAAGGACAATCAAGAGCTGCTGAGACTGAGAACAATAACAGTGAGAAATATTTAGGTAAAGACTCTGGAAGTTGCCTGCTGGTAGAATTACAGAGAAGCTGTGGAGGTTACTTCAAGGGTAGCAGGGAACAGAGATGACACAATCTGGTCCATAAAGCCACTGCACAGAAACTCCTTAAAAAAAGGAACTGACAATCCTAAGAAACATTTCTAACAGTGGAGTGACACTGGGGGAGTGATGTCAGGTGGTGTGGAAACAGCCCAGGCTAACTCAGCTCACCTGTGCTGGCTGCTTGAGGCAGTTAACTCTGGCCTGGCTGGAACCAGGGCACTGCTTTAGTAATTTTTACATCAGTGTTCACACTACACCCCAGGGAGGTTGGTTATCTGTGTGGTAATATGTAGAATGAGGTGGCCAAAAGCCTGTGAAAAAAGCTGGTCTGGATCTGCAGCAAGATCTACACAACATGTCACTGTGTGTGAATTTTACCTAGATCCCAACCAACTTGAGGTGCCCTGGACTAGAATAAATGTATGTTGAAACCCAGTTTTGTGTTGGATGAAAGGGAGGTGAAGCAGAACCTTCAGCCTGTGGCTGTCCTGGCAGCCAGTCCAAGCAGGAGCTCAAATCCAGGGTCTACTGCTTGTTGTGTTACCTTTGGCAAAGTACTTAGTTACTTGGGTCCACAGCTTCCTCCTCTTACAAATGGTGAGTGGTGACAATTCACTCACCCCTCTCGGGTGGCTGGAAAGTCCCTTCCTTTTTAATATATTAAAGCAGTTCCAATGTCCCAGATCAGAAATATGCTGCCTACACATCAAATGTACCCAACCAGTCAAATCTCTACTTTCTATCAGTTCAGACTTTGTGGTTATGACCTTCCCTCATCAGAGAAACCCAAAGTTGCTCCTGTAAGAGAATATGGGCTGCTGCCCTTAGGATCTCCAGCTTACAGGTTTAAACTGATGGAGAATACAGTAGAGCAAGACAAACCTGAGAGAGAAGGGGAGTAACTTTTGGTGTATCTGTGCTCCTGCAGCAGCTGTGGGCTCCTATGCAGGCATAAAAAGTGAACCACTGCAAACAGGGGGAACAGCAGCTCTGGTCTGTCATTGCTGAAGGATCTAGAATGTCCCAGAGCTGTGGCACAGCAGAGAATAGGTAACTGCTCTGCTGGGAAAAGGACTGGTGACCATGGCTGGCTGGGAAATTGGTTCAGAGGATGTGTTCCAGTCAAACCCCAGAAAACAGCTGAGTGTGACACAGTGTTCACATTCTAGAATTACATTGTCATCTTTTTGAATTCTCTCCTAAGTCTGCCTGCTCTATTTCTGTTCCCTGGTCCTTACCATCTCTCGCCTCTAGGTTCTAGTTCTTTGCAGGATAATGTTAATTCTTTACTACAGTAGCAGCTCAGTCCCACCAGAGAGGACAAGCAGATGCTGACACATATGACTACTTAACTCTTCTAAAAGATCCACAATCTCCTATCACAACACAGGTCTGATACGTTACTGTATCCACAAACCTCACTGCAGGTTCCTGGATCCACCCTCTGCAGCCAGTCTCAGGGCTGGGGCCTGAAACATCAGCTGCATTTAAAACCCAAAAAAACCTCCCAACCTCTGCCTTAAAGTACAGAGGGACTGGAGTGAAACATGAGCGTGGTAGTTTCACCCCAGTAGGAGCTAGGAATAGTGAGTGCAGCTATATTCATTAGTACTTGTGAGAGGCTTTGAGATCTCCAGATAGCAGGTGCTATTTAAGGAATAAAGTACCATTTCAGTGCTGACTGCTTTTCCTCCCACTGTGCTCATTTTTCTCCCTAACATTTGGTGAAGATAAAAGACTTCAATTGTGTGCACAGATCCCTACATTATCCTGCTTATTTCAGGAGGAGGAGAAAGGAGAGGTGGGAAGTGTTTGTGAAACAGTCACATCTTCTTCCATTTCCTCAGGCACTGGGAAAGAGGAGAGGGAAATCTCTAAGTGCCCTAAATGTAAAATAATTATCTCTAAATGATCCAAAGTCTAATATCTGCAAGATCTTAAATGGCACACCCAGCTAGTTTCCCTAGGCACATCCTATGAGCTGCTTCCTGTGGACTGCTGTGATTGTAGCATTGTTCCAGCAGAGAAAGGAAAGCAGCTAAAAAAACCAGAAAAAAACCCCACAAAACAAAACAGAAGGGGAAAAAAGAATGAAATATTTAATATTTACATTCAGAGACCAGTTTACTGTTGTGTTGTACAACATCTACCACAACAGGCCAAAGTGCCAGTCAGGGCTTGTGGCACTGTACTGCTACCTAAACACTTAGAAGTATTGCTGCTGTACTTGCCTCTACTTTGGGAGGGGCCTGAAGGTTCCCCAGCAGCCTAGCACAGGAGTGTCACACTGCTGCTGACATCCTGCTGCTTGGCTGTACTACCACAGCCAGAGACAGCAGCCTGCTTGTCCTGTTTGACACACGCTGGGTCAGGTTTGCTTGTGGCATGATTCTAGGATAGTCCAGTCAAGCCTGGAGTAGCCCTAATGGACGCTGCAAACTCCCTTTAACCCCTCCTGGGTGTTTTGTATTCTGCCACATGCCTGATCTGCTCAGAGTTTCAGCAGATGCTCTGTGCAGAACACTCCTGTTTACTGCATCTGCTTCTCCCCTGAACACCTTCATTATGCTAAAGGGAGGCTCTGGGAGCTCTGATGCGACTATGAATTGGCAGGGATTGAATCTCAAAGGCTTGCACGCCCAAATCACTGGCCTCTGCTGTCTGTGCTAAAAATAACCCCTGTAACTGTCTGGTGAGTAAGCAGCAAGCTGTTAATCCCAGGGGCTAGCCACTAAGGGGAGACATGATCACAATACCAAATCATGCTGAGACATGAAGGCTGGAGTCTGGTCAGCTGGTCCAGCTGACAAAGTATTTAGCTTGAAAACCTGACTCCATATGATTGAGACAGAAATAAAGCAGCATGACTGCTTTTAGACACTATCCTTATAAGTCATTTGACACAAATCTATCCCCATTCACTAAAGACATAGGAAAAACAATTGGGTTTGATGTAATGTGTCCCAGTAATAAGATGGGCTTGCTATAAATTAATATAATTTGACTTAAATGGGTGATTTTGGCCAAAGAATATGAGTGATCCCAGAATCTGGCATGGGTTTATGGGTTTTGTTTGTTATTATACTTGGGTAGACACAGTAAAAATAACATGAAAAGCATGCCTGGCATTTGCTTGGCTAGCTGCATGTGAAGAGTATGGCTATATTTAAATACAAGCACATGAGCTGCAGTGAGCTAGATATCCACTGGAAGGGAAAAAAAAATAAAGAAGAGAAAACAAAGGGGAAGCTGGTTCTTTACATAATGTCACTGTCATTGTCTTTATGGCCCATGACTCACTACTGCCATTCTGAAAGTTTGCATGAAGTTTGTAGGGCTGACATTGAACTACTTCTTTGCCATTAACTGACCCCTGAATTTAAAGCTTTACATTTGTTTTTTAAAAAAATATTTATCTTGAGATATTTAACAATTGTTGCTTTTTGAAGATTTCATTATACCTGTCCAGGGGCAAGTGAGCAGTACTTGGCCTCTGGGAGGTCAATGGCTCAATGTCCAGATGGACACTGGTAACAAGGGGTGTTCTCAGGGGTCCATAGTGGGCCCACTACTGTTTAATACCTTCATCAGTGACATAGACAGCAGGTTTGAGTAAACCCTCAGCAAGTGTGCAGATGATATCAAGCTGAGTGGTGTGTTTCACATGCCCTAGGGACAGGATGCCATCCAAAGGGACCTGCCCAACATCGATAAGTGGGCCTGTGTGAATCACATGAGGTTCTTAAAGGGCAAGGTCCTGCACCTGCATCAGGGTACCAATGCAGGCTGGGGGATGGAGGGATTGAGAGCAGCCCTGAGGAGAAGGACCTGGGTGGTACTGGTGGATGAAAAAGCTGGACACGAGCCAGCAATGTGCAACTGGAGCTCAGAAAGCCAACCACGTCTGCATCAAAAGCAGTGTGACCAGCAGGTTAAGGGAGGGGATTTTCTCTCTCTACTCCACTCTCATGAGATCCCCCTGCAGTGCTGTGTCCAGCTCTGGGGTCTCCAGGACCAGACATGGAGCTGTTAGACTGAGTCCAGAGTTGGCCACCAAGAAAATGCAAGGGCTGGAGCACATCTGATATGGACACAGGCTGAGAGAGCTGGGGAACAGTTTGCCCAGAGAGGTGGTAGATGTCCCATCCCAGAAAACATTCAAAGTCAGGTGGGACAGGGCTCTGAGCAACTTAATCTAGTTGAAGATATCTCTGCTCACTCCAGTGGGGGGTGGACTAGATGACCTTTAAAGGTTCTTTCCAACCTAATACATTCTATGATTATAAATCTCTTCACTTATTCTGATTTGGCTATAACCCCCAAACAAGTGAGGGAACCCTAAAGGGAGGTAAACCAAGTAGAGTCAGTCTCTCCATATGGTGGACTGATACATTTCAGACAAAGAAATCTTACTTTGTTGCTTTGCAAAGAGTTATCCTGAATAGATCAACAGTTGTGCTTATTTTTGTGCATAATGGTGTGAAATAAACATTGCTGACTGAATTATTATGTTTGTATTAGAAAACATAAGGAGGGCTTAAGAATGTTTGGGGGTTTTTTTTCAAAAATGCAAACTAAAAAGAAAAAAAAGTGATAGACAAAAAAATTAATCTAGACTTGACTTTCAGAGATGACTCTCAGCCAAAACGTATTCAGGCTTTTCTTTTCCTCCTACCCCCACCTCTTGTCATGTCTTCAGTGCCATCATGTACTCAGAAATTCATCTATTCAGATAAGAAAAAACCCCAAGCCCCCCAAACCCAGACCTACATTCATCTATAGAAAAAAATCCCAACAGAATATCCAGTAAAAATATTTGATAATGTATTGCTTTTTATAACAAAAGCAAGTGCTGAATGTGAAGTATTAAACTTGCCTTCGTGCTTCTGAAATTCCTCTTCTGTGAAATTAATATCTTTGTGAGACAAGTTTGTCATCAGTTGTTTATTCTCCTCCTGCAGCTGTGCAATTTGGGTAAGAAGGTCCTGTGCTTCCCCTCTCCAGACATCCTCCACCAGTTCTAATTCCTAAAGGGTAGACCGGGACAACACATTTATATTTTTAAACATGTTAGGAGTCTTTGGCTGGACCATTGACAGATCAGACTTGTAACAATCCTATGATTCTCACAGAAAACAAGGAAATTAGACTACTTTGAATTTCTTGGAGGACATTTCTAATGCCAGCATCAAGAAGCCAAGTGTCAAAGTCTCCTTAGGCTGTAAGGTGAATGTAAATAGGTGGGGAGACAATTCCTGATGCAAACACTTTTGACATGCAAGTAACCCAAAGGATGGCTCCTGGTGTCCCCTTTTGCTGTGAGGACCAGATTAAGGAGACTGCTGTGTTAGGCAAATTAAGGAAACATGAGCAAGAATGACCCTCTGTGTCCCAGGAAGCAGCCACAAAGGCTGTTCTAACATCACAGGGCTGGGCCGGGGGACTCAGTGTTAGGCAAGAGTAGCATCTCCAGTCTGAATTCCTGTTATGAAACATGAGTGTAAAATAATGAGTGCATGCGAGCGTGCTGCAAACCCAGAGCTCCCAGTCCACATGGGAAAGGCCAGACAAAACTGGGCTTCATCTTATATATATAAGTTGTTCTATATGGAATGTCTTCCATGGCATCTGTGTTAGCAGCAGTGAGACCAGTCAAAACATTTGTCAGGACACTGTGTGTCAAGAGCAGCTGTCACCAATCCCTGTAAAGGTCAAATTAGGACAAAATGGATAAAGTCCTCAAGGAAAACCAGTTGTATTTAGAGCTTTACTTGTTCCAAAAGCCTTTGCCATAAGTCATACTTCTGCTGGAGGAGAGGGGGTGGATTCTCTGCTCCCTTTTCATGTATGTGCTTTAAACGAAAGAAAAGCCCCACACAAATCCCTGGAACCAGCCTGAGTCACTTGGTGGTTTTTACATTTATTCCCCATGCCTCTTTCTTACCTAACAACAAAACACATTTGGACAACAACCCTGCCAAGCACAGCTCCAGGCTAAAATAAGCTCTGCTGAGAGATTAAAGGACAGCTTTCTGCTTTGAATGTATGCTCTGATAATGGGAAATCATGTTCCTATTGACTTTCATGCCATTTTATTGCAGTGTTTGTTGTTGCATTGCTGTAATTTTATAACACCTATAAGCGTGCGAAAAGTTTGGTAGAAAAACATAGGTGACATAGGTTATAAATAACATAAATGTTGGAGGCTATGCAGGTTTAATTATTATGAAGTAGAGAAAATGTTATGAATCACCTCTACTTTACTGGAAACTCTTTATCTTGAGAGAAAAGCAAATCTGTAATGAAACTTTAGCTTGCCAAATGCCTAGACTGTTTACAGTGATGCTGCATATTATAACTCTGTAGCTAAAATAACACGCTGACCTAGTTTAGATAATAAACCAGCACATTCATCAGTTATAAGCATACTGATAAAACCAAAATGGAACACACACAAACCCCCAAACTACCTAAACTTATATCATTTTAGTGTTGCTGCACTGTAAGAACACAGCTACACTAAGGTACAGCTGTGCTGTTAGCTTGCTTAGGCAAACCCTGTTTATTGCTGTTGAAGAGCACAATGAATTGGAGCAGAAATTAATTTCTGAACTCTCATTAGTAGAAGTATCAGACACAGAAGGCAGATCTACAGGCTGCCCTGGTAGGTGTCAGCCAACTCAGGAAATCCCAGGCAGTGCTAAGCCAGGTTTATAAGCTAGTGCTAAAATCTCTTAAACTGATGTTTGCCAAGGACCACTAAAAGCTGAGCTGGATTGGGGTTTGGAGGCTTTTGGGTCACAAATACTTCTCAGTCTCTGGCTTTTTCTGCTTACCAGTACCTGTCCTGTGAAAGAGTCTTGAAAGCCTCACACTGGAAGGCAGGTGGATGTGACACTACTCTTCTGTAGGGACTTACTGCACTAGGAATCAACTAAATTTTAAGAAAAAAAAATCATGTGTTTCATTTACCCTTTAAAAATGTTTCCACCAAAATTTCACCTGGATTGTCTGAACACTTGAGCTATTTGGTGACTGTTAGAGAAGCTGGCTGAGCAGAGATGGTTAACTGTCAGGGATAAGCTGACACTTGGCAAGCACAGTGACATGCAGTTGACGTGCTTAGGAAACTTTTATAACACGTAGATGAACTTCAGAAGCAGCTACACAGAACATCCACTTGTACAATGTTGCCAGGTGTTGCTACCAAGCCCAGTTCAGTGGCCACCATGCAGCAGTTAGTATCTGAGATAAAGCATTACGGTTGACTCTCTGGTCTCCATGCAATCACTGGGAGATGTGGCTTAGGACAGTTCTTCCCAGAGGACTTTTTTTTCCCCTCAGAAACCTTCTTGCATCTAGGGCTCAGGGAGAGCTAATTCGTTTCTAGCAGAGGGCCCAGACACAGTATGGGGCCAGCACAACAGACCTGCCTCCAAATTAGATCTGTTACAAGGGCAAAGGCACCTCATACTCTGGTAACTTACATTAAAGATCTACTATTGTTTTCAAAGGCACTGCCCTGAGACTTCCTCTGCAAAGTGTTGCAGGAATTATCTGGGAATTTTCATATTCTAAGCAAAAGTCCCCTAGCTGACTCTTTTTAAAATGTTAAACTTGAATTTATTTAAAGGCAACTCTTGAAGTTTGAGGTATCTCTTCCAGAAATTCCCAGTCTCCCCTTTATTCTGAATCTGGCTGTGAAAGCAGGAATGGCATGAGGCAGCAGTGATGATTTAGCACAGTCACTAAAAGAACCATTTATTTAAGTCAGTATCTGTTTGGTTTCAAGAGTAGATCTGCCACTTCCACTGCATTAAGTGGAGCAGCTCACGCTGTCCTGCCGCCACATGAGGGTAACAGGACATGGGAAACAATCACTACCTTGGGCTTTGATGTGAGTGGAGTCAAGGAACACTATGAACACCCCAGACCAAACCAAAAGACGATGTCTTTCCATCAGGAGATGGACCAGAAATCTGGAAAAGTGTTCTTTATTTTTCAGCTCTAACACTGCCCTGAAATCACTCGGTCCTCCATCTCTCTCCCATGACTTGCCTACCCGATGAGTTCACCAGAAAGACCAGGCTGCTTAATCATTCACAGCCCCGGAGAGAAAAGCGCATTATTGCCAGTGACCCTTCCTGGCCTAGCAGGAAGCAGCAGTATCCTCTCATCGGGAGAAGGGATGGAGCAGGAGTCCGAATCGGAGAGACACAAGGGGAAGGAAATGCAGTGACTGGGGAAGGGGTGGAGAAAGGGAAGAAGGAAGGAAACTTCTAGGAGGGAAGGAAAAAATCCCAACACAACAACGCACTCAAACCCTCATCAGCACTAAGGCAGCATCCACGCAGCTCCCGTGAGCCTGCCCTGGCCGTATCCACTCGCGTAGCCCGCCCGCTCCCCACCGGCTCCGCGGCATCCCGTTCGGCGCCGCAGCCTCCCTCTTTGTTTTCCCCAGCGGCTGCGGCAGGGGGGTGTAGGGGAGGAAGGCGGGAGGGGGGGTGGGTGCCGGGGCCCGGCTCCCCGCACGGCCGGCCGCGGCAGGAGGGGGCAGCCCTGCCCCGCCACGTCCCTCCCGCCCCCGCCCGCACCTTCTGGTGCTTCCGCTCCTTCTCGATGCGGTCCATCCTTTCCAGGCGCAGGCGGTCAAGCTCCAAGCGCAGCTCCTCCATCTCGGGGTTGATGTGGTTGCGGCTCACCAGCACCTCCAGGATCTCCAACACCCGCACCACCTTAGGCATGAGGCGGGCGATGGCCTCGCAGCCGTGCTGATCGATCACCCGCTCAAACTCCTGCCCCACGGCCGAGGCGATATCGTAAACATCCATGACCGTCAGCTCCGCCGCGTTCTTCTCCAGGGCGGGCGGCGCCCCACCGCCGCCGCCGTCCATAGCTCGCCCGGCTCCGCGATGCCCTCATAGGCGGCGGCGGGGCGCTCTCCTCGCGGGGCGGCCCCCCCCCCGGTAGCCGCCCCCTCCTCACCCGGCACCCCAAAACACGGGCCGCAGCCCCGCACAACTCCCACAAACTCGAGGTGCCTCAGCGGGGCGGGTGTTTAAACTTGGCCGGGCGGCGTGAGGGGAGCGGCGGCGGGAGCGCGGGTGCGGCCTCCCCGCTACCACCCCCCGCCTTCTCCCCGCCGCCCGAGGCCAATGGCTGGCGCCGGGCGGGACCGGGGGAGGCCCCGCGCATGTCCGCGGCCACCACCGCGCCTCGCCGGGCTCCGGGAGGTGCGGAGCGGCTCCGGCCTCGCCGTTTCCCAGGGTGATGGCCGGCGAAGCGAAAGCCGCTGCTCTGCGGGGCTCTCCGTGTGCTTTCCCGGAGCCGGGGCAGAGGAGCCTCGCCAGACGCGAGTGCTCTTCGCACGGTGCTTGTGCCGAGGCGCCTCAGCCGTGGGATTAACTCGTGGTGTCAACCTCCCCTGCCCAAAGCTTCGTCCTCCACGGCTGATGACCCCGCGTTTGAGGGATCAGAAGTCACACCCACGATTGGATGTGGGTTCGCAGCCGTGGCAGAGCCTCACCGCTGTGACTCTGACATCCTGGTGCCCAAGAACGAACCCAGCACCTGAGTTCAAAGCTGATTTGTACAGCACCAGGACCGATGAGGGAACGGGGATCCCCTGCTCCAAGAGAGGACGGCTGCAGGCAAATGGCGTGGGGTGAAGTCGTTCTGCAGGTCTCAGGCAGAGCGGCTTGCACATTGTTAGGGTTTGTAGGTCCTTGCTCTGAGAGGGACTCATCATGCTTGGACACGTGTTCAACATGTCAGGGAGGTTTTATACACACAAGCAGTTTGCTGGCTCGGATCCACTGGCAGAGGAAGTTAAACTAAACCAAATGTATTTTTCTGGTAAAGTTTTCTGGTGTTTTTGCCTTCAGGTGTGACTGTGCACTTCTGAATGTTCTTGTTCTCACAGTGTTTAGTAAGGAGCGCTCTGGGTGAGTCTTCAGAGATAAATGTGCCCTGAAATAATTTTAAGTCCTAACCCTCCCACTTGCTGTGTGCAGTGTAGGAATGATGAATCCTGATATTTTGGACAAGATAAATAATGTAAAATACTGGAACTAGTCAGGAGAAATAAAGCTGGAGTTGCAGAAGCCAAGCCTGGAACAGCTGATACGTGCTGCAGGATGTGAATACTGCGTTAATTCTCTGGTTTTGACAGATGCAAAACACCAGTGCCAAGGAATAGGAGGCATGAATGACATGAAATGCAACGCTGTGACACTAAAGGGATACTGTCAATGTCTCTGTCTGTCACAAGTTACAAAATTTCAATCTTTCTCACACCATTGAGCTGGGCAGCCAGGAAAGTAACAAAACACTCTCCAAACATCCCAGTTTGACATTCAATTGCCTAACTTGTAACAATGGTAAATAATATCCTGTTAAAAAAATGTCTACATATCGTTCATGAAATTTATTTCCAAATCTGAACACTGCTGGATATTGCACAAAGTTCCATAGGGAGCATGAGGATGAATAATGGTGTAGTCATCCTTTCCTGGCAAAGGCTGCTTGCAAAAGCACGCTCAGGGGTGGCTGTACAATCAGAACATTTGGAGAGCATGCTGGAGTACCTCAGGGGGACAAATACGCTCCGAAATCATTACCATGTCTGCGTTAGAGTTGAGGAAAAGAGTTCATGCTACCAGAATTCAGTATTAATTTCCACCGTTATGTACAAATGCAGAGAGCAAAATAGTAATAGAGAACATACCAGCAGCATGATTAAAACTACTCCTGAGCTAGATGAAAAAACAGCACAGCAGTTTATTTATGGAAAGTAGTAGATTCGGGACTGGCTTGGTCCAAACTCATTGAAAGCAAAGGAAGTTTTCAGTCTCCAGGGGAGATCTCTTCACCAGTTATGTACGTAACCTGCAACTCCTCACGTTCATGCTTGTTTTGCTGGAAGCTTTCCCTTCCACTCGTGTCCACACCCTGAGCCTGCACTAACACAGCCAGCTCTGCTCGCTCAAAACTGGCAGCTTGAGTGAGATGAGCATTTACTTATGTAAATCAAGTATTTGGATTACATTTGTCATACAGCTGAAGACAAATGCCACGTCTGAGTATTACCAGGAGTACAACAACTGGTGTTCACTTGGCAAGCCCGAACACATAAATGTTTCGCTAGAAAGCCAGATTGTGCTTTAGACTCCAAATCTGCGGGTAACTAGAACAGCTGGTCATGAAAACAGTCTTCCCTAAGCTCGGGCATTTCTGACTGGAAATTTTAATTGAAAATTGCCACTTAAGCACAATCACACAAGGAAAGGCTGTTTAATGCTAATGTTATCGAGGCGGTTTGCCTTCGGTGACGCAGAGGCCTGCCATATACCTCGACTGCAAACAACCCACAAGCCGGGCTTCCCCGTTACTGTCTTTAACGTCAGCTGCTCCCCACATCTCTACCTCGCTGCATCAAGCTTGGGTTTCCCGGGCTGTAGCAGCAGCTTGAGCCGTGCAGGCCCGCGGTGAGCGCCGCCAGCCCAGCTCGCCTCAGGAGCCGCCAGCCCGCCGCCCGCCTCCCGCGCTCCCTCCGCCGCAGCCCCGCCTCAGCAGCACAGCCAATGCTGCCCCGCGGCGCCGCTCTTTCTGACAGGCCGGCTCTCTCCGCCTCGCTCTCATTGGCTCCTCTCCTCCGCGGGTCCGTGTTCATTGGCTCCTCCCGAGCACGGGCCCCGCCTCCTGCGCGGCGCGGCCGCTGCCTCAGCGTTTAGGCTGTTCCCTTTGAGATCAGTCCTTTACTGGCCACCGTAGCTCGGGTCGTACGTGGCAGTGGGGCTGTGTCGGCCTATGAGCGGCGGCCCCGTGCCCCGGAAGGGGCGTGTCGCGAGCCGGAAGTCCCCCTCCCCTTTTCCTGCTGGCCCGCCGCTCGGTGCCCCCTCCCGCTGGGCTCCGCCATGTCGCCGGTGCGGGCGGTGCTGGCGCTGCTGGCCGCGCTGGCGGCCCCGGCTGCCGCCTACTTCGTCAGCATCGACGCGCACGCTGAGGAGTGCTTCCTGGAGCGGGTGCCGTCCGGCACGAAGATGGGGCTCATCTTCGAGGTGGCTGAGGGGGGCTTCCTGGACATCGACGTGGAGGTGAGGGGAGGACGGCGCCGCGGCGGGCCGGCCCCGGCCCGCGGGGGCTGTGCTGAGAGGAGGGCTGTCGGGCCTTGGCTCGCCGCCGCGGGGCTGCCCCGGGGCCGGGCCCTGCGCGCTCGTCCCCTGCCGCGTGGGGAGGTGGGGAGGCCCCGGCGGCTCGGGGCAGCGCCCCGGAGGGCAGGGCCTGGGAGGGCAGTCGCGGCGGTGCGCGGTGGAGGTGAGGGAGGGGGTAATACTGCCTGGAGGGCAGTGCGAACCCGCCGTGAAGTTTGGGACGCTCCCATCTCGTCGCGGGGGCTCCGTGCGGTGGGGTCGCTGCTGGGCACCGGTGCCCCTTGCCCGGCTGGGTCGGGCCTCGCGTGGCAGTGTGGGCCGGCTCCGAGAAGACGACGTGCTTCTCCCGGGGGTTGCGCTTCCAGAGGCCGCGGGAAGCGGGCTTCCTGCTTCCCGAACCGTTCTCTCGAGTTTTTCTTTAATATTCCGCTCGATGCGGCCGTGTCAGAACAAACCTATTGGCGGGAAGAGGGGATGGGGCTGCGCTTTATAGAACGGTGCTGCTCGTTCAGGGAGCAGCGTGTCTCCCCTTGTTATCTGCGTAAGTCCTGTTCTCCAGTGAAATGCCAAGCGAGCAGGAGAATGATAAATAAGAATCCCCTTCATCTTGATGAAGAGCTGTTAGCTGCTTGTTTGGGATAACCTCAATGTGAGAGAGTCGTTGCTGAGGCTCAACCTGTCAGTTTAAAGTCACACATAACTAATGCAGGGCGGTTGGGAAGCTATGAAATCCTGTTTGGATGTGGCTAGTGGAAGCTCAGCAACCGAATTCCATGGCCTGGCGGGATGGAAGCCTTAAAATCACAGTGACCCTGAGCGCTCAGCCCTCAGGCCCTTAGTCTGTTTGAAATGGTGACTGCAACAATACACAACTGTATGTCTGAAGTAGTATTGACATATGGGAGAATGAAGGAAAACAAAAAAAAGGGCAAACATAAGAGTTAAGGTTTCCCCTGCAATTGTTGATTTGGCTGACAGCCAGGGCTGTAGATGGCTTATGGTATACTTGTTCTTGAATGTTTCTTATCTTGGCTACCGGAGGCCAATCTTGGCTGCTGAGAGGCTTTTGTAATGACTTTCTTTATCAAGAAGTTTGTTGGCTTTTTGTTTTTAAGATTTCTGTGTAGAAGAATGCATCACTGCTTTTGAATTGTGGGAGGGAAGGTTTGAAGGATGCCAAACCAGTCAGATTACAGATGGTATTGGTATTCTTGACTGGAGAACTTCAGAATATGCATGCAGTGTTGTAATGGTGTATTTAAAACTACTGTATTTTAAAGAAAATTGATGATACTTTGTTTTCCCCATCTAGATTACAGGGCCTGATAATAAAGGAATTTATAAAGGAGATCGAGAGTCCAGTGGAAAATACACATTTGCCGCCCACATGGATGGAACTTACAAGTTTTGCTTTAGCAACAGAATGTCCACTATGACTCCCAAGATAGTGATGTTCACTATTGATATCGGGGAAGCTCCAAAGGGGCAAGACATGGAGACAGAAGGTGAGGAAGACTCCTTGAAAGAAATGAGCTCCGGCTCCGGAGTTTTTCCCTACGTGCATGACTTCTGAACTTGACTAGGATCTCAGAATTCCTGTTTCCTCAGGCTGTCTGGTTAGCTGTCCTCTTGTGCAGCTAAACCAGATATGGGTGTTTTTAGACCTTGTTAGACGATTTAATGCAAAATCAACAGAGAATCACTTGGCCATCTGCAGCAACTAATGCTTTCATCCTTTAGTCTTTTCATCAGTTTCATTCTGCGATTTCTAGTTTGCTCAGCAGTATGTAGACCACTACATGCAGTAGTTGAGCTCTTTGATAAATGTGCTAATATAAAATTTTTCTCTTAGCCATGTAAATTACTGTTTTATCTGCAGCCTTTTGTCCTGTACTTGTGTTCATCTCTTACACTTTTCTCTAGGTGGTGGAGATACCTGGGATGGTATGTGTATTGCTTTTTGAAAGCTCATTAGCATCTTGTCTTTTGCATACATTTATTCACTAACAGCTAACGTTTGCTTTTTCTCTGTAACATTTGTTTGTAGCATGAGAATGTCTTTTTTTTAATAAACTACATGAAAGGTCTGATTCTGAGCAATGCTGAGCACCTGCAAGCTTTCATCGAGAGGTTTATATACTTAGCAGCTCTTGGGATCAGGCCCTTGAACTGTCCATGACAGTTTGTCTTCAGGTGGTTACTTATGGCTAACAGCAGGTTTAATCAGGAGTAGTGGGTGAAATGAAACTAAAACACTGAACACTCAAGAACATTGGATATTTTAGATGGTGTTTGCTTTCTGTTGCTAAAGTGGGTGATGAATAATCAAGGACTTTTGGAAGCAATAAGCTTTCATTAGTGGTAATGTTGCAAGGGGGAAAATGTCAAACTTGTCATTTGCTGTGGAAGTAATGATGGCTTGGCTAACAAGTTACAAAGTTTTAGAAATCACCAACTGTAGCTAGAAAGGCAAGTTTTATTTCTTAGCAAGTAAGTAACTGTGCATTGAGTGCTTGATATCTCTTGAAAAGTAACAAATTCTACTTTTTTTTTTTAAAAGACTCAGTTAAATCTTATATTGGGTCTAAATATATCTGTTGTAAAGAATATTAGTGCAGCTTTAAAGTCTTTAAGGCAAATACTTTTTCTTGAGTGGTTTTGTTTTTTGGAGTGGGTTTAAACAATCCCTGCAACTGTAATCTTCAGTTATCCATAACCTGCACTTGCTGCAAAGGCCACTTGGCCATGAAAATAAGGGATTTATGATATTAGCTATGTGAGTGTGGTTTAGGTAACTAGTTAAATTTTTAACTGTAGTTTGTATGACTGTTACTCTCTGGTCCTCTTTTTTTACTGTTCCCCTTCAGATGTGTATTTTTGAAGAGCTTTATTTTCAGATTGTGATCTGAAACAATTATAAATGATTGTAATAAGGTAGCTTGGAAGTCAAGTGTGTCCCTTCACTGGAAATCATGTTGGTTTTTGTGACTTTTAAAATGAGCTGATTGCCCAGGGCGTGTCTGTGGAACGATAACATGAACTTCTCTTGGCGCTAGAACACTTTGAATATGACTTGCATCAGTTATAGATTTGTAAGGGGACAGTTCTTTGTGCATGAATGTATTTAAAAGATCCTGCCATTGACAATGAAATCACTAAATCTTGGATCTCTGGTACTTCCATTTGCTGAACTATCTCAAGCTAGTTCTCTGTTACAGTTGGTTTGGTATTTTCCTCCTCTTCTGCTTTCACAAACCAGAACCTGAAGCCGGTTCCTGCCCTCTGCGAGGCGCCTTTGGCATTGTTTCTGCTGAGTGCTGTGCTTCAGCTAAACCAGAAGATCACGAGATGTGATGCGTTGCTTCAGAAAGTGATCTCATTTTGCCAGCATCATGATCTTAACCTAAATTCTCAGTTGTTCTAGTATTGCAAGCTTAACAACTAGGAAAAGCTATACTGTTAAGATAATTTGCTTGGAATATATTGGACGATATTGACAAAATAGATAGTAGTGTGTGGTGTTGATCTCACGTGTTCTTACATACTCTTTTTTCTGGAAAAGTGTGCCCATACTGGAAATAAGTGGTCTGTACTGACTCTAAATTGCATTGTCTCCTGCCTTCCAGTTGGATGTAGACAAAGATGTTTTCCCACTTCTTAAATTCCATAGAGGCATTTGAGGAAAAGTGGTGCTATGAAAACTAACCTTTACTTTGCCCTAAGGATAGAAAGTTTTCAGCTGTACAGACTGCATTTTTCAGAACTTTTGCAACAGGAAATTGGCTGTAACTGTTCTTAAATTTCAACAAGTTGCTTTTTGAGTTGGTAACAGACTTTCTGATGCTTCTGAATTTATTCCGCAGCTCATCAGAACAAGCTAGAAGAGATGATTAATGAGCTAGCAGTGGCCATGACAGCTGTAAAGCATGAACAGGAGTACATGGAAGTTCGTGAAAGAATACATAGAGCAAGTATGTCTTTAATTTAAATGCCTTCTCCCCTCTTGTATGAACTTGTGAAAAATTATTTAAAATACAAGCCCATAAAAGCTGTTCTGAGTTACTAAAGAGCAAAATTCAGAACAAGTTCAGAAGGACCTGCCCATACGATAAAGACAGTAGGTGATGCTTACAGTCATCTTTTAATTGGTTCACTTCTCATGTTGTGAAGATTGTTATGCAAAATATCTTTCCTTAAGTGGTATAAATTCTACAGTTCTTTGGTGTATTCATGAGGATATTGATAATGATGTGGTTCTCAGGAATAGACTTTGGTTGAACGATGACTTTACTCTTGAGGTTGGTGTGACTTAATTGAGCCAAAGCATTTTTTAAATACTTTGTTTAAATGGAGCAAAGCTACTGTTATTTCCAAGCATAGAATATGGTTAACTCTGCAGTCACTACCCTTGCCTGTTGAAATATAGCTTTAAAGTAATGCCATGATATAAATATTGGTGATCTATGTGCAGTACCTCAGGTCCAGTGCCAAAGTATAATTTAAATTTGTTTTAAATGCTTTATTACTTACTACTCTTGAATTGTTGTTGTTTTTTTTTTTCCCCAACAGTTAATGACAACACAAACAGCAGAGTGGTTCTTTGGTCATTCTTTGAAGCTCTTGTACTAGTTGCCATGACACTGGGACAAATCTACTATCTGAAGAGGTTTTTTGAAGTCCGAAGGGTTGTTTAAGAGTACTTTTCCGGTCCCGGATTTCATTTCACTGTCTACCAAACATCCTGGTCACAAAAAAAGTCATTTAGTTTCTGAACCCTCTTTACTGAACTGTAAAACTTATTTGCTTATGTTCCTTCCTAGTTAAAAAAAAATTAATTGTTTTTATATATCTTCTGTAGCAAAAGCTGTGCTGAAATCTTGTCACTTAATTGGCATATTTTTTTCCACATAAATCTGCCTAGTCTGTATGCTAAGCGAGGTCCGAGCAAGCTGCAAATGCTGTAATTCAACTGTAGTAACAAGCAATGTTGGTGTCTCTTCTAACTTTCTTTTTTTCCTGTTTTCATAAGTACTTACAGTTCTATCTAGGGAAACGGTACAAGGCCCTAACATGACTGTTTGCATTTTTGACACCTTTAACCCTGCAGTAGGTGTTAGAAAAATCAAAATAATCCCTTCTTCACTTACATCAACTGCCAAGGAGAAGCAATTGGAACTTTATTCTTATAAAGAATAGAAGACAGCTGACAGCTTCCAGTCTAGTATTCATACTGAGTTGTCTTCAACAACTATCCCAATTACATCAACGTATTCCAAAACCTCTTTTAAATTAAATAGTTGATATAATAATACATTCTTTCCTCTCCTTACCAAATGTTCATCATACGGTTTTTAGTCTTTCACAGGTTTTATATCAAAGCCAGTTGTGTGCAGTGTCTTGGCAAACAATAGTTAACCCTCTGGTTTGTGCAGGTCCAACGCTCTGACTGTTGGCACTACTGCAGAACACGTTAGTGTGCGGGGAATCGAGATTCCTCATGCCAAAGGGTTAATGGTTCTGGGGGTTTATTGCGATGCTATGCAGCCCTTGTATTTAAGTTAAGTGGCAGTTTCTGCCATTATCTGATCATAATTAGCATAATGCTAAATACTGGTGTGTTTTCTTTTTCAGGCACATGTAGATTTGTTTGGGGTTTTTTTTTTGTATAAAGTTTCTTTCCTCGGTATCTGATGATTGGTTTAAAAATTCAAGAAGCGTCTGACGTGGGTGCTGAGCCAGGATTATGTTGTGACTGATGTATATTAGTTGTAATCATTTTTGGGGATAGGGTGGGGTCTTTTCCAGGGGGGAGCCTCTACAAGTAACACACAACAGTTTTGTACAATTAATTTAAAATTTGTTACAGGTTTTCATGTTCCAGGTAAAGTTTTTTCAACCTTGGGCAAACACTTGCAGCAGTTCTTCAGAAAGGTGGCTGTTACACCTTATTGCAACTGTTGTGTGCCAATATTTTTGTGTAAAACACTTAAAATTGAATTCAAAGATGTACATTTAAAAATTGCTTGTGAATCTAAATATGACCCAGGTTCGAGAAATAAACAAATTCTTTAAAAAAGGTAACTTTGTGTTTGTGTGGGGTTTTTTCCCTTTGATCCTTGTCTTTGAGTACAGTTTAGCACTCAAAGCTTTTTCATAAAGTATGTCCTAGGATATCAGGAGTTCATCTGCATGGGTATCAGTGGGCAGGTAAAAGAAACCGCAGGTAATTAAACCTATAGTGCTGCTGCTTGGCTTCAGGCAGCCGTGTGGGGGGTCCCGGTGCTCCCGTGTGCCCCCAGAAGTGCTTGCTACGCCAGGCAGCTTGCTGTAAAGACGGGTGTGGTGAGCTCCAGCCCAAGGGTGGCATTTGCTGCTGAGCTGTTTTCAGAGAACAGGCTGTAACCCGCCGGGTTTGGGCGGGGGCAGCCGCGCTCGGCGGTTCCTGAGGCGGAACCAAGGTGCTGCGGCGGGTGTTTCCGCCCGGTCCCGCCGGGCACGGACTGCGGGGCGTGAGGGGAGAGGCCGGGCGCCGGATAGATCCCGGCCGCCTGTCAAAGATGGAGGCGGTGACTGAGGGGAGCTGGGAGTCGCTGCCCGTGGCGCTGAGTACGGGCGTGCTGCAGGCGCTGCGGGAGCTCGGTTTCGCACGCATGACCCCGGTGCAGGTGAGGGGGCTGCTTCCCGCCGGCTCCAGGCCCGTGGCTACCCTGGGGCGGGGGGGGAGACTAAGGAAGGAAGGTGCGGGCGGCGTCGGCAGCGCCGGGGCCAGCCCGTGTGCCGGGGCTCGGTCGCGGTCGTACCCCTCACGCCGCAGGTCGGAGCGGGGCAGTGCGTTCTGTGGGAGCGCGGGAAGTCGCAGCCTTGGCTTTGCCGTCCCTGGCTCTGCTTGGGTCAGGTTTGCAGAGAGGTCTGATGTCCCTTGGGGAGGGGGATTTAGCCTCTGTGTGATTTATTTCCACCAGAACAAATCCATGCGACGTTTCTCTCTTTATTTATTTAGTCCGCAACCATTCCTCTCTTCATGAATAACAAAGATGTTGCTGCCGAAGCGGTGAGTGCTGCTGCTTGGTTGGGTTCGTTGTTTCTCTGGGCTTGTCTCTGGAGCCGGGGGAGGCCTGACTCTCCTTCCCCTCTCACAGGTAACCGGCAGCGGCAAAACCCTCGCGTTTGTAATTCCCATACTGGAAATTCTTCTCAGGCGGGAAGAAAAATTAAAGAAAATGCAGGTAAGATGAAGTTACTTGGTCCAGAATATATTTTTACGATGCGTCAATAAGATTTGAGGATTTCAGGAGAAGTCCTAGTAAGGAAAAATTGCATGCACAGAAAGTGCCTGTGTGCTCGGCTCTCTGGCGTAACGGTAACAATAAACCCTTTGGAACTTGGAACATAAATATTGGAGTGCTTTCTTTGCACTTAGATATGGCTTCTTATTAGGTGTGAGCAAAGCAGGTTTCTGAGCTGTTAGAAAAATGGCTTAAAATATCAAAGACAATGCACTTGCAAAAGTGTTTGAATGCTTTTTAGCATCTGCTGACTTTGAATATGTTTTAGTGTACAGAGAACTCCTGCTGTTACTTGCTATTAGATATAATTTGATACTGCTCTTTGAGCAAAAGTATTTTGTGTGTTGGTATAACACCTCTTTAATTTAAAAATAATAAATATTTTATGCTATTTTTGTATACTTCATTGCATTTCTTTGGTAACCTTTTGTCTGGGATCATAAGCGTGGTTCATATTCACTTAGCTTGCAGAGGAGAATTTTGCCCAAATCTTTCTTCTAGTCTGTTATTTTCCATAAATCTATTTTGTTTTTCATGGGCAGGTTGGAGCCATAATTATCACACCAACGAGAGAATTAGCTATACAAATTGATGAGGTGCTATCACATTTCACAACCCACTTCCCCAGGTTTAGGTGAGTGAACTTCAGGCTTCTCATGATCACAGTTCCTCTTTCTTTGGACTTCTGTCATTCATAAACTAGCAAAACTTAAACATGACCTAATTCTTTCTGATTTATCGTTTTAGCCAGATTCTTTTAATTGGTGGTAGGAATCCCATGGAAGATGTTGAAAAGTTTAAAGAACATGGGTAAGTTGTTTGTCCTTAATTTTTATCACTGCTTTGCAGCTGTGGTTTATTGCCCATCTTTGGGGTTTTTGAATTGGCTTTGGTCTTGCTAGTGCTAAAATGTGATGGTACTGTGTGTGTATGTTAGGGTGCATGCTGAGGAAATTGTGGGTTCTTTTCCTTGGGTGAGATACACCATAATGTGTATTCAATAGGAAAGGATTGTATGTGAAATCAGGACATGTTGTCACTGAATATTTCTGTTCCTTCTTTCTTGGAAATGTTGTGCTAGCAGTAGACTCTAGGGAGATTGAGACTGTGTTGTTCAAGAATTTTTGAGTGCTAATGAGAAAGCTTGCTGCTGGCTTTTGTGTGAAGGTACCAAATACTTCTTCTAGCTGATAGTTTCTGATTATATTCTAAATTTTTCTTAGAACAAATAGTGTACTTTCACCTGAGTGTCTTTCTCCCATCGATTTTTGTGCCTGAAAGGCACTGAAACACAGATAGAAGTGACAAACTGAAATTGTTTTATTGAAGAATCTAGTCAACTTGCATGCAGGTTGTGCTGTGTAATTGTGTTAGCAGCTCCCCCAAAGTACTTACCTTGCAGAGTTACAAAATTGCTGTATGTCTTGTTTGCAAACAGTGGGAACATCATTGTAGCTACACCTGGTCGCTTGGAGGATCTGTTCAGAAGAAAAGCTGATGGCCTGGATCTAGCAAGCTGTGTGAAGTCTCTTGATGTGTTGGTGTTAGATGAAGCAGACAGACTTCTAGATATGGGCTTTGAAGCAAGGTATTAAAATACCAAATTCTCACAATACTTGTGAAGTTTTAAATGAGTTCATGTGGGAATGAGTATAACCTGTGGTGACCATTTAAATTAGATTTGTTCTGTTTTGTTCTTTTACCTCTCTTTGCTCTGTTGATAATATAAAGCGATTTCTAAGAGAAGAGAATCAGGAAAGAGTGGTTCCTTGATGGGAGTATAACATTTCTTTTTTCTGATGTATATTAGCATATGCTGTAGTAATGCTTGATTAAGTATCATGAGAATAGCTTAGAACACTTTAACAAATAAGCTTTTATGTCCCTTGTCTCTTTCTTTTAGAGTTAATTAGCTTAATAGAAGATTGGCACTTGATAATAACCATTATTGTGTTTATAACCTCTTCCTTTCAGTGATTAAGCTTCTTTCTGAGGGAAGTCTTGGGTCAGTTATGTTTTACATGTGCTCACTTGCAGTTTAAACACTATCCTGGAGTTTTTGCCCAAGCAGAGACGCACAGGGCTGTTCTCAGCAACTCAGACTCAAGAAGTGGAGAACCTGGTGAGAGCGGGTCTGCGGAATCCTGTCCGCATCTCGGTGAAAGAGAAGGGGGTGGCAGCGAGCAACACACAGAAAACTCCAACACGCCTGGAGAACTATTACATGGTGAGAACCTCTGCTTTCTGATAGTTTCGTGTTCCACCTCCTTTTTCCCTGCCTCCATCAATAAGTTTTTAAACCTTGGCTAGTTAGGATCACATTAATAGAGGAACCAGTAGTCTTGAAGATACAAAATTCTTGCAGGTTTGCAGCAGATCAATAACCAAGCTGAGGAAAAAGATCTGAATTAGCTCTGTGAGTTTTGTGTGGCTGGCCAGGAGTTGTTGTAAGCCCAAACTAGCTGCAGTGCTGTGGCTTCTTGGGCTGCTGCTAGAGAATGGGTATGAGAGAAGCAGCTGAGGAACACTTGGTGATCTAATGTGGGAGAGGTATTGTGGCTGTGGGTGGGAAGCTGGGAGTTTAACTATTTATTTTTACTTAAAATGATGCATAAAAGAATAACATTCCATGTGATGAACTATGATACGAATGATCAATATTAACAGATTGTGCCTGCAGGTATTTATCAGTGCACAATGAATGGAGGAAACTGGCAGATCACTTTGTGTTGAGTCCATTTTCTTACCTTTTTTTTTTTTTTTCTTTTGCCTTGTGTAGATATGCAAAGCAGATGAAAAATTTAATCAGTTGGTGCATTTTCTTCGACAGCACAAACAGGAGAAACATCTAGTCTTTTTCAGGTACTTTTGTTTGGGTTTAATTGTGAAATGTGGTGGTTTATTACTTACATTCCAAACCTGTGCCCTTTGTTGGACAGGAAACAACTTTTTTAGAAGTGATATAATTTTAGTATCTGTCTTGTAGAATATGGCACATAAAACCAGTTTGATTGTTGCTTCATATCAGGATTGCATTGAACTTAATTAAGCAAAACACACATTTAAAATGCATTTAGATGTTATAGATGATTATATTTTAATTATAAAAATTCTGTACATATACTAAATAAAAATAGGCAATAGTGTATATTTTTAAAGTTCTCAGACTGCTTCAGCTTGTCTGTTTAAACCAGATTAAAAATAGAGTATAATCTTTTGCTTTTTTCCCTGTCTTTATCCCAACAGCACATGTGCCTGTGTGGAATACTATGGGAAGGCTTTGGAATCCTTAATTAAACAAGTGAAAATAATGAGCATTCATGGGAAAATGAAACACAAGCGTAACAAGATTTTTACCGAGTTCCGGAAGCTCCCTGGGTAAGAACATAGGAATAGGCAAAGTCAGCCACAGGTAAAAATAGTTTGGGATACATGATTTTTGTCTGATGTAGTATTATTCTGTGGAAGAATAGTGGTGTGCTGAGGAGAAGGATACTACTAGCTGTTTCTGAATGTGTTTATAATAATACAAACTGTGCTTAGGTACTCAAAGTGTGATCACAAAGTGAAAATGGGACTAAGAAGGTCCAGTCTAAGTTTGATAGTGGCAGCATGGAAGGTGCAGGGACATGGCTTTAGGATGTCCTGCAACTCAAGACTGTCTATGGTTTGCAGTGTGTGCTGGCCAAACATGCATACTGTGGAGCCCGTTGGTATTGCTGCTATCTGGGCTACTATTTTAGCTGGGCACACTGTGCTCTCAACATGCTACAACCACACAGTAGCCTTGCTGTATCAATGTATCATCAGGGGCAGCTGGTAGTGAAAATAACCTTTTCCTGATTGGTAACGACAGTGGAAACCCAGGACACTGTTTTATTAGTACATGAACAAGAATATGGCAACGTGATGCTGTAATTTACCCACAGAAAAGTGTTCTTTAACAGGATGCTGTGAAGAGGCTCTCATCCATTAGCTGACATTTTTTTATTGCAGGGGACCTGACATTTAGCAGCGTGTATTATAAGAAAAATAATTACCAGCAGACTGGAATAACAAGTGTTTAAAGCAGCATGCTAAAACTGTCAGTCTCTTAGGTCTTTTATTAAAATAAAATACTTATGTGCAGCTGTGGTGGACACATTTGCAATATAAAATTACAACTTGTAATAGGGAATTGACATTTTTCGTAATGATGTGTTTATTGGCTGGAATATAAATCTCAGTCCTTTCCCTAATGTTAGGTAGAATTTCAGTTGGTGGAAGCTGAAACTACTTTACAATGTTTTATCTCTTTTTCAAAACATGAATGTTGTGTTTTGAGGAACATTGTGTTCCTTGTTCTGCAGTGTAGATGCAGAATACAAGGTTGGGGGCGGTACTGACTCTTCTCAAATGACAATTTAATGAAAATACTTTTTTTTTTTTTCTTCTTCCTAGTGGCATTTTAGTTTGCACTGATGTGATGGCCCGTGGCATAGACATTCCAGAAGTACACTGGGTTTTACAGTATGACCCACCTAGCAGTGCAAGGTACAAGTTCAGATCTTAAGAACCTTTACTTGTGGTTAAGATATAAACCAAGAACACAAATGCAGAAAACCCATTTAATCACTGCCTGGAGGTTTGTCTGAGTGATCATACAGTGCAGGAACAGGGGAGGTTGGAACATGGCAGTTTTTTTGGTAACTGCTGTGAACTGAAATGATTTTTGTGTGGTATGTGTAAGTCAAGTGGGTGGTTGCTGCTTATATTTGTGTGAAAAGGCTTCGTATGAGAATATCAAATAACGAGGTGAGACATGAGGGTGAAAGAACAGAAATGAGAGCGGGGACAGACCTCTGATGGCACATTGGAAGGTCACATGAAAGGCACTTTTCCATGTATTTTTACATCCAGTGTAATAACTGTCACAGCTCCCTGCATCCCCAAACCAGATGTCCCTTGTTTTAGCACACCGTCCTAAGCATTGAGTGGGAATGCTGCTGGTTCCCGCGAGCTTAATTCAATGTGTAGCACTCTGTGTTTCCCATTCCATCAGCTTTCCCCTTTACTTTAAAATCAGATTGGGCAGCTCTTGTGAAGTTAGCACCATGTTCTGTTATTTCAGTGCCTTTGTGCACCGGTGCGGTCGAACAGCACGGATTGGCAATGTCGGCAGTGCGCTTGTATTTTTGCTTCCCATGGAAGAATCTTATGTCAACTTTCTCTCAATCAACCAAAAGGTTAGTAGACTTACTCTGCTGCAAAGCAGGAAAGGGCAAGGGGACAGGCTTACTGATAGGATCCTATTTTGAAATCCAGATCTGTAGAACTTAAGGTCCTATGGATAATGTTTTAGCAGAAGTGCATGATTTAAAAAATGGCAAGAGCTGCTTTTTCATCACTAAATGCAAGTGGTGGTGTTAGAACATGATTGCTCCTTTACCTGCCGAGTTTGTGATAGGAATGTGTGATGTGCTGAGTAAGGAAAAGCTTTTTGTTTCTAAGGGTGTATAGATAGAGCCCTTCTAGAAGGGCAGTGCCAGCTTAACACTCCTACCCCCACCTTGCCACCATGTTTGTGCTGCACTCTCTGTGCTGCTTGTTTTAAACTCTTCCTTTTAAAAAACTTTCCTTACTTGGTCCTGCATTTGTGGGATGAATTGTATAGATTCTCTAGAGACCTGATAGTGACAATGTAGCTCAGTGAGGTGTGACGTGAAGGTGTTGCCTCTCTCAAGCTCCAGTGTGAGCACAATTCTGCTGGGCTAGGACAACTGCATGTGGGGCTGAGTGGTGAGCTGGTGTGCTGAAATGGCTGAGTAGAAGGGGGAAAGGGGCTCAAACTGTGTTTGAAGTTCCACAGTGCATTTTAAATAATTCAGCTGAACTTTTCTTTTGATTTTGCATTTCTTCTCTGGTTCTCAGTGTCCCATGCAGGAAATGAAACCACAGACAAATGTGTCAGATCTCCTTCCAAAATTGCAGTCTATGGCCCTAGCTGACAGGGCAGTATTTGAGAAAGGGATGAAAGCATTTGTGTCCTACGTCCAGGCTTATGCCAAACATGAATGTAATCTGATCTTCCGAATAAAAGGTAATTCCCAGCACTGTTGGTATCTTTTGCTGTTCTTTTCAGAAGACAGTATCTGGTTTGGCAAAAAACAATGTTGTTATCCATGAGCTTCAACTACTGATTCCTGATCTCAGAGTTACTTTCTGCAGCATTGGATTCTGACAAAACTCTTTATTTTTTTCAAGTAACATGTTTCTCATTATTTTCAAGAGAAAATCTTTGATTAGCAAGTTTGACCAAAACTGACATAAGCATAAATAGTAGTGACTTGGTATTGTTACTGGTATTAAGTACAGAATGCAAATAATAAAGTAAGAATTTTTTTTCCCCTGTAACTGCTAGATGAAATAGTTCTTTTTACTCATCAGGAAACTGACTTTATAACCTTTATTTTAACAGATCTGGATTTTGCTAGCCTTGCCAAAGGGTTTGCATTGTTAAAAATGCCAAAGATGCCTGAACTAAGAGGAAAATCTTTTCCAGACTTTACTCCAGTCGCTGTTAATACAGACTCCATTTCATTTAAGGATAAAAATAGAGAAAAACAGAGACAAAAGCAATTAGAGCAACAGAGAAAAGAGAGACAGGAGAATGAAGGGAAAAAGAAATTCATAAAGAACAAAGCATGGTCAAAACAGAAAGCCAAGAGGGAGAAGAGGAAGAAGATAACAGCTAAAAGGAAACATGAAGAGGTAAACTCTGCCTGTTTATTAAACTGCATGACTACTGTAGCATAGGTACATACTTTAAAAGGGCAGAGAGCCATGGGATTTTAGTCTGACAGAATTGATTACTTAATGTTTTAGGACCTTGACAAGCAAAGCTTAAAAAAATAGAGAAACTTTTAAAACAACTCAGTCCTTGATGCTGGGCAATAGTGCTGCCACCATAGGTAGCACAGATTTGTATTTCTCAGAGGTGCAGCAGTATGGCACAATGGTGGAAGGTACTTACTTTTTTTTCCTCTCTGCTTTTTTTCTATTCTCAACAAGTATAACAGAGCTGATAGTTTCCTAGGAAGAAACGGAATATTTCCTGGCAAAAATCTAAGTTGTAAAATTCTGTTGTGTTCAGCTGTGTAGAATGAAAGCCTTTTTGTTGTGTTTAATTTGTTTCTTTTTCAACTGTTAACAGGGCTCTGACATTGATGATGATGATATGGAAGAGTTGCTGAATGACACAAGACTCTTGAAAAGATTAAAAAAAGGAAAAATTAGTGAAGAGGAGTTTGAGAAGAGACTGACAGGCAGCAAGAGTAGGCTCAAAGCAGAAACTGATGCTGACTTAGATTCTGAAGGTTGACAGTTATTTTAACCACACTCTCACATTAAAATACTGCCTGCTTCAATAAAACTGTATTTTTGTAACAAAATAACGATGCAGAGAATAGAACTGATCTACGTCTTCATAAAGAGACCTGCCATCCATCAAGCCACACAACCAAGCCTGCAGTTAAGAACCAAGCTAAAAGCACAGCTCTTGTATGGTGTGGCACGAGCTGCCAGCAGCAGCCTCATGCATTTGTTCTGGGGAGGTACCACAGCCCAGTGAGTAACAGCAGACCTCAGAACGAGTCTCAATACACCCATAAGGTATTTTATTTTACAATATCAAAATACTCCACCCATCTTTAAAATAATTTATTTTAGGTCTTTAGAAGGTGTAGTAACTTTTGGATATATTTTTAACAGTGGTCCATTCTCACATACTGTTTTGCTTTAAAACATCATTACATTAATCCTTATAATGCCATCTCCTTACCACGTCCATGTAACATGTACTATCTTCCAAGCTCTTACAACTGTGATAGTCATTGAAGAAGATAGATATATCCTGTCCACCAAGTCCTCTGTTACAGATAGAGTTTAATAAGTTCATCACTGACAGCTGATGGAGTTAATACACCGAGGTCTGTAAACAGTAGCGTAATTAGCGATGGTGATGTGTAGTCAATCCAGGGATGTTCCTCTGTTAGATTCGGACTTGTTTTCAGAGTGTCTGCTTTATACTGAAAGGAAACAGACCATACATTATTATGCAAGTGTAAGTTAAACCCTTGAGCTGATGTTTGTGGTAAAACTGAAGGAAGTCAATGGCTTTAAAATGAGGCGTAGGCTGGTCCCACCATGGTCTCAGCTGTTTTGTCTTAAATATAAAGTACAATCTTTAGTTCTGAAATGTATCAATTTGTTTCTTGCTCTCAGCTGCTCCTGTACCTCAGAGGAACTGCTTTAGGAACTAAATGTTGGTATTACGACAAATTATGACTGTTTGACATGTGACTGTAACATGGAGCAACTCCATATTATCTAAGTAAGCTACAGTAGAGAGATCCAGATAAAGGAAGACATGCTTAGATGAAAATTATTCATCAACATGTAAGTGTGCATAGAATCATAGAATGGTCTGGGTTGGGAGGGACCTCAAAGATCATAGAGCTTCAACTCCCCTGCCACAGGCAGGGCCACCAACCTCAGGCCTGGATCTACACAAGGTTGCCCAGGGCCCCATCCAACCTGGCCTTGAACACTTCCAGGGCATCTTAGCTAGCTAAGAAGTAATTTGAATTTCTCTTACCTTAAACTTATCTGGGACATCCTGCTGATTCAGAGGGAAAAGCCTTACAAACTTGAAACTTTCTGCTACCACATAGAATGGCTTATTCTGAGCTTTGGCACAGACAGCAATTTGATTAGTGCCAATCTGTGGAGACAGATGGAAAACAACATGCAGACTCGGTGCTAGCATGACATAATATTGCTCAGTTACCAACAATAACTAGGGTGTTACTGGATAATGTCCAAACAGAAATGATGTTTCAGAAAGCCTTGAATTCTTCAAAGAAACAGAACTTTTAGAAGTCTAGAGTTTACAGAAGGATGTAATAAACTCACTACCTATTACCTTGTTAATAATGCCGCCGCTTTCAACTACACCTTCAGCACCAACTAACACCAGGTCCACTTTCTCCATGATGTAGCTGTTCAAAGGGGGGAAAAAATATCCAAGTCTTATGGGGTAATATGACAAATGACTTGTTGAGCATAAATCAGAAATTCAAACAGTCTGTCGCATGTCTGAACTAGCTTCATCTACCTGTGTAACATCCTTGGAGTGAGCCTTCATCTCCATCCCTGGCAGGAGTATTAAGTAACCATACCTCCTTCAGCCACACGTGACCTTGGGAATTGTGTACATGCTGGAAGAAGTTGAGATCTGCCTAGGAATGACCCTTGATTACAGGAACATGGGTGCTTGTGATAAGACACACTTTGCTGTGTAGTCAGTAACTGCGCTGTGACGACTTTTGCCAAATACATAGGATGCTCCTCATCCAATGCCCCTATCTTTACATCCCTCCAGGGGGTTTTGTTGATTGAAAATACAGATCTAAAAAGAAAACCATCAACTAAGTGATGTGGATAGACTTATGTGTTAAACAGGACTTGTAGATTGCTGGCTCAAGGCAGTATCTTCCCTGGATACAGCTGCCTTGTGAAGCAGACTGTGCCTGTCACACACATCCTGCACTTCTACAGGAATTGAGGTTCAGATACACCATAGTGTTTTTTCTCAGGTTTTAGACTTATGCTAAGTAGCAAATAGCTAAATCCCCAAACGACAGCACAGATGCAAATTAGGAAAAAACTACCCTTTTTTGCATAGCTCTTCAGTTCTTTTTTACAGACCTCCCCAAGTTACCCACTTAGCTCTAGCTATTTTTCATTCTAACAAGCAAACATCAAATAGGTGTTTTCTAGCAGACACACTCTCCTGTCATGCAGCTAAAGGTGTAACTTGTTTAGCTTGTTTGATGACTCTTAAGTAACAACCTCTGTAGTTTGAACAAGCTACTAAAACAAAATTGTGATGAACAGTATTAAAACTTTAACCATCAGACTTACCCAACTGCAGCATCCAGAATCACAGTCACAGGAATGTTCAGCTTTCTCAGGGCTTTTGCCATTTTTTGCCTATAAAAAAAAAAAACCAACAAAAAACATGTTTAAAGTTTACAAGACTTTTTTAAACAATAGTACTAGCACAATAGTGTCTGAAAGACTGAAGCCCATGACTGTATGATGTACTCTAACAGAAAATGAGTTCATATCTAGAAATGGAAACAAGCAGATTACAGCAGACCCAACAAAAGTAAAGTCTGTTCTAGCAGTCAAGAATTACAGCCATGGAGAAATAAATCAGTGAATTACTGATTCTAGTGAAAGACTTGGTAGCAATGTATTCTCCAGTATGCAGGATTTACTACTTCACTTATACAGCAGTATATGCTGGAGAGGGAAGGCTTGCTCTCTTCCTAGCAGTAACATCAGTTGCCTACCACCTCCCAGGGGAAAGGTAGGCTGCCTGGGACGGACTGAAAGTTTGTAAACCTTTGAGGAAAACCTAGGGAACACTGTAATTGGAACATTTAGTATAGGAAATTACTTGCAAATGTTGTTTTGGTTGGTTGGGTTTTTTCCAAACTGTCCAGAATAACACAGTATTGTTAGTGACAGTTACCATTTAAAATGCTGTTATGAAACCTAACAGCTTTTCTTAAGGTACACAGCTTTTGTTAGCTGTAACTTACCCTGTTAACCAAGATAAAACACAAATTAATGAGTACTTGCCCTGCTTGATCTGGCTGTGACTCAGTAACATAAACACTGAATCGCTTCTTTGACTCAACAGCTGCTTCTAGCACTCTGAGGACCACTCTTGAGTAGGCGTGTGTCAGTATTCGCTGTCAAAAAGTAATAACAATCAGACATGACTTTGCTGAGTTTTGGGAAACCTTTACATTTGTTAATGGTGTTATGGCTTTTACTTCACAACCGTCCATCAATGTTAAATAATAATTCTACAAATCACAGGACAGCATATCACTCTGAGCTGGACTTTACTGGCCCACCGTGATGCAGCCAAGGGATGATGTTCCAGTACCTGAAATACAAGCTTGAAGCTGCGACTCTTTGGCACCTCTTAGAGCAGACCACAAGTTAAAGCTGGACTACATGGAAATCAAATTAGGGGAAAGGAGATGAGTCTTAACAAAATAAAGCGAGGGGTGATGTTACAATTATGTGCAGAAACTGCTATCTGCCAGCACAGTCGTGAATGTCAGGAAGCTTCCCTCCTCCTCCTGTTTTTCCACTGCTGCAAGGAGCAGAGCATCAGCACAAGAGCAGCCCCACCTCAGCTCAGCCTACTTACAGCACCATCTCTGATGAAAGGATGGCACAGCTTGGCGATTTTGTTCCTCGAGAGAGACACTTTGGTGAGGAAGATCTCTCCACGCTCAATCATGATTTCTTTGCATTTGGAGTAGTCCTGGAAAACAGAGATGTCTGCAGTGGGGCTGGAGGGTCCCCCAGCCGGCAGCACAGCTGAGCCGGGACAGCCCCTCTTACCGAATACTCCAGGGAGGTGAGGCTGATGAAGCGCAGGAAGAGCTCCCCGCCGGAGGAGACGGCCACCGAGGAGTCCACCCGAGACAGGGTGTCGATGGCATCCAGCAGACTGCTCCTCAGGCCCTGGATGGTCTCGCCTGCGGGGAGGACGGAGGTACGCGGTCGGGGCAGGGCCTCACCGACACGGGCCCCGCCGTGGGGAGACCCCGCGCAGAGGGGTAACCCCGTCCAGCCCGGGGCAAGGGGGAGACCCGGGCCCACCTCGGTCCTGCTTGAGGAAGCCCAGCAGCGCGCGGATGGCGGCTACGGCCGAGGCAACGTCGGGGTC
Organism: Porphyrio hochstetteri; assembly: GCA_020800305.1. NCBI lineage: Eukaryota > Metazoa > Chordata > Aves > Gruiformes > Rallidae > Porphyrio > Porphyrio hochstetteri. Next base: position 11,776,336 of record CM036922.1, read on the forward strand.
ATCCCTCAGCTGCGCCCTGAAGGTCTCGATCAAGTCTGCAAGGCAACGGGGCGCGTCAGGCCCGGCCCGGCGCTGCCCCCCGCCGCCAGCCCCCCGCCCCCCTTACCGTCCGTGCTCATGGCCGCGGCCGCTCCGCTGCCCGCACGCCTCGCCTGGGCGTGGCGTCGCTTGCGTGACGCGACCCCTTTGGATGACATAGCTCCGTGCCGTCATCTCCTGGCGCTGGGAGCAGCTGGTGTTTCGGAGGGGCACTATGAGTGCGGGTGAGGCGGGGGGTCTCGGGGAGCGCGGCGGGGGGAGGAGCGGGCCGGGCTGCGGCCCCTCCGGCGGCTGGGCTCCTTCGGGAGGCAGAGGAGGCCGAGAGCGGGGCTCTGGGCAGCGGCTTTACCGCCCCTGTGCTTCCTAGTGAAGCTCCGCCGGGCAGCCCGCCCTGCCCCGCCGGCGAGTTCCCCGGCTGGGCCCGGCTCCGGCTCCTCTGCCCTCCCTGCGGCCCTGGGCGAGCCCCTTTGCTCGCGGTCGGTGCTGCTTGGTGTTTGCACGGAGCTTGGAGTGACGCTGCTGTGTTGTCGTTTTTTCAGATGATGAGCTGAGTCTGCTGGTCGTCGTCATTGACACCAACCCTATCTGGTGGGGAAAGAGTGCGCTGGGAGAAGCTGAGGTGCGTCTTCTCGGTGTTGGTACTACTGACGGGGCTTTCTGAGGGAAAGAGTCTATTTAAAAAATAAAAAAAATAGAAATCTTCTAAAGTAGCTAACTGCTGGGATTAGTCTCAGATTTCTGAACTATCCAGCATTGTCTGCTAACAGAGATTTGATGGCTATTGGAATACTTTTTCCAAAATAGCTGTTGTTGTATGTTTGACAAAATTTCCTTTCTAAATGCTTCCAATTAAGAAATGAAGCTCTTTCTGTGTCTTCAAATTCAAGGTCTGTTAGCTTGAGAGGTATGAGAGGCAGCTATTTGAGAGGCTTCTTTTAATTCACTTAATGTAAATGTTATTATGCTATATCTACTTTTTTCCTTCTTTCAGCAGTTCACCCTGTCAAAATGCATTGATGCAGTGATGGTACTGGGAAACTCACACTTATTTATGAACCGCACCAACAGACTCGCTGTAATAGCGAGTCACACACAAGAAAGGTATAGTTGCTTCTTAATGGTGTAAGGTTTAAAGTGCACTCTCCTATATCTGTCTGGAAACCAGGTTTACAATGCATAGCATTATCTTAAAGATAGAAATTACTGAAACTGTGCAGGAAAGAAATAATCTGACTTAATGCCTTACACAAGGCAATAAGAAAATGCTTATGAGACAGAAAAAAAAGATTTAAATTTCATTTTTCTTAAAAATATAGGGAGAGAGGATGAGAGAGATGTGGCAAGCAGGACAATGCAAGTGGCAGAAGTTTCCTGTTTAGTGGGTATTTTTTTCCCCCACAGATTCATGAGTCTTGGGATCTACCCCGAAGTGCAGGCATGGTATCTATTTGCCAGTTCTCGTAAGAGATGTCTTGAAAGCAGGGAGGTGAATGTGGGTTTTAGTTCATTTTGAGTTTCAAGATTGCCCACCTCATTTAGTCTCTTTAACATCTGAAGTTTTAAAATTATTGGAAGTTATATGTCAGAGTATTGCTGTCTACAGCTGGTTAGTTTATTGCAATTTTTTTTTCTTATAAGAGTAAGGGCAGAACATTAATGCTCTGTTTTTCCTCTGTTTCAGCCGTTTCTTGTACCCTGGGAAGCGTTGGGCTTTTGCAGATCTCTTTGGAGATGGCAGTAGTTCCATGGAATCTAATTGCTCTGGCAGCAAGGATGGAAAATACGAGTTGTTAACAGCAATAAATGATGCAATTGCAGAAGAGATTAAGGACCTCATGACAAAAAGTAAGGAAAAAAAATTAAAATCTAGGCTTAATATGCAGAGTTGCAGAACACTAGAACTATCATGAGTTGTAGGAATGTCCCTTATTTTGATCATGTGCTTTTTAAAATGTTCAGAGTAGATAAGTTCATTATGCTTGGTGCTTCAGGCCTCTGCATTAATACAGTTTGCCAAAGATAAAACTTGTAGGTTTTGGTATGGTGAAGTTTAGTGACTGCTTTTATATAAAAAGTAACTTTTGCAACTTTTCTTGCATTGCAGCTGACATGAAGGGCCAGCAGACAGAAACTCTGTTAGCAGGATCACTTGCTAAAGCTCTTTGTTGTATCCTTTTGATCACAGAATCTTCAAAGCTTTTATTTTAAGACTGTTTCTTATGCTACTAATGAAGTTTTACTATTCCTGTTCTACGATACTACTCAAAACTGAAGTCTTTGCCTGATAACTGTCATGCTTATTAAAATGTGTGTTGGCTAAGGTGGTGAATTCATGGTGTGGGTACTGCAGTTATTTCTAACAATAGAATGTAGATTCCTTAATATTGACTGGTGTAGATATCAACAAGATGAGCAAAGAAGTTAAAGGTAATGTCTCTTCTTCAGTTTTGATCACTTATTAAGTATTTGAATCACAGTAACAGATATAAACACATATGTACATACAAACAAATGTGCGTATGTTTTGACACACCCCCATTTCCAAAATTGGCAATAACTGGTACAAGTTTGCCCCAATCATTTGAAGTTGCCCAGTTTAGACTAGGTCTGGGGGATGATTAGAAGTAAAGAACTTGTTTGTTAGTTCACATTCTTATTCTGATTTTCTGTTGCATCCAAGTGAAACTCAGGAAACCAGAATCTCTCAACCTCCAGTTCTTTTCTAAAGAGGATCTTTTCCAAAGTTGAATGCTGCACAAATCTCCTTGCAAGGGACGGTCTGCAGAGCTGGGATGACAGTTGAAATTCTTACTCAGTTTTGGTCTTCCTCTTTTGGTCTCTATAATCAGGAAAAGTGCTCTTTGTGCAAATAGCTTTGCAAGGAGCATAGTGGACTAGAATCAGCTGTACATTTCAGATTCCTTCAGTCCATGAGGAATATAATATAACTTGAGATAGGTGTTTTCAGCCAGTGAGTTGGTAATGAACAGCTTGGAACATTTCTTTCCTGATCTACATCTAACTGCTTTTGAACAATAAAAGTAACGGGTCTGCTTTTATAACAAGTCTGAATTAGTCCACAGATGCTTATTCGTATTTTAACTGAGCTGTGAGATCTAACATCTTGGATGTTAGATGTTATGGTCTTAAAAGGGCAAACTGCATGTGATAGAAACAACGTGCTGATGCGTTTCTTTTTCTTTTTAATACTCAGCCAATCAAGAAATGAAATCAAGGATTTTGGTAAGAACTGCTATCAGTTTTCTTTTAGTCTTGAAACCCAGTGACACTATGTAGGCTAACAAATTTGATTTGTTTTATTTAGGTTATAAAAGCAGCAGAAGACAGTGCTTTGCAATATATGAACTTCATGAATGTGATCTTTGCAGCACAGAAGCAGGTGAAACTGACATTTTTTTTCATACGTATTATCTCTTCTTAATGTATAAAGTTTGGTTGTGTTCTGATCAAGTGTCAGAGCTTCCTTATGGCTGTGGTGGTCCTGCAGCAGTAAAAGCATGTGCATTTATATCTGGAGTGTGTTTGTAGCAGAAACAGGTCGTGACAGTCACACCGATGAGGCTGCGTTGGTCCTAGCTGAATTTGGTTTTCATCTCTTCTCTTGCAGAATGTTTTGATTGATGCCTGTGTCTTGGACTCTGATTCAGGTCTTCTGCAACAGGTGCAGACTTCCTACTCTTATTTGCTATTTGTAGATACTTGGTGCTAGATAGTTTGACATATTCTAAAGCTCTCTCCTCTTTCCTTTGTTTTAAGAGTGGGTGTGGAAATACATTTGTGCATCTTTGACATTTCCAACATGCAGGCCTTGTGCAGTATGTGGATATTTTAAGCATCGTGTTAATCTCATGAATAACGGTCTGATCATGCTCTTTGCTTTCCAGGCCTGTGACATTACAGGTGGCATTTATTTGAAAGTGCCCCACATGCCATCCCTTCTGCAGTACCTGTTGGTAAGTCATGTAAAAATCTTACTGACCTCATTGACAAGGTAGTACAGCAGTACCATTTCACTTTGCAAAATATTTTTTCTCAATTCCTGCAGTGGGTGTTTCTTCCTGATCAAGAGCAAAGATCACAGCTTGTCCTTCCTCCTCCTATTCATGTTGACTACAGAGCTGCATGCTTCTGTCATCGAAATCTTATTGAAATTGGTTACGTGTGCTCTGTGTGCTTGTCAAGTAAGTTTATAAATATTTGTCTGATTTCTTACATTCAAGTGAACTGTTTTAGTGAATGCCAATTCTTTTTATTTTCCAGTATTCTGCAACTTCAGTCCTATTTGTAGTACATGCGAGTAAGTGTTTCATCTTCTTGTTTCAAGGGTGGGTGTGGAAATATGTTCGGTGTATCTGACAGTTCTTTTTGTATGTTATTTTGCAGGACTGCCTTCAAAATATCATTGCCACCTGTCATGAAAGCTAAGAAGAAGAAATTAAAGTTAGCTGCGTAACAACATTATGTAAATACATCATTACCTCCTCCAGTCATTCCATGAAATGGAATATACATGAGAAATCAATGGCACTTTTTATTGGATATGAAAGAAAGCTGTATGCAGTGGTGCTACTAGTTTCTTAAGGGATAGGTATTTAAGTTGTATGTTTTCTACACAGCCCTTTAAGTAACAAATCACTGTATTACCATATACCTGTGCCAGTGGAAAACAAAAAATACAGACACACTGTTTTTTTTAAATATGTGGTTTTAGGTCTGGCATTTGACAAGTAGGAAGGAGAACTTTTGGATTGGTGTTCTTTATGTCAGAACAGTGAGTGTAGGCTGAGTACTTCTGAACAGGGCTTTGGTTTTAGTAAGCAAAACCCAAAAATCTACTTTTTAAAAGGTAACTGTAACTTGATGCTGTTACCTGTTGTTAGTAACTGATGTTCTCCTGAAAGGAATACAATCCCGAAAGTAATTGTTTCCCACACAAAAAAGACTATGTTTTTCCCCCGAGTTGTGTACAGCAATTCCTGTCATGTCTTACTTGCACCAGGTTTTTGTCACAAATGTAACAGTTGTGCTAAGTGCCACTATTTTGCTGGCTTGTTTGATTGCCAGAAACTATTTTGTTTGGAGGCTGTATTTATAATTTACTTTGTATCAAATGTTTGTAATAAAACCTTTTTCAAATGTGTCTAGGTCTTGCTCTAGGAACAGGTAATTTTGAAGGGTGAACTTTACCTTTCTTAGACTTGTACTGTGTTACGAGTAGGGGTATGATCTGGCACTGCCTGGAGTGCCTGAAGGGAGGATGAGGTCTGGGTGAAGTTAGGTGAGAGGAGAAGCAGTCTCGTTTGGGCTCGCTTGCTTGATACCGCTTTCGGCTGCGCGATCGTTACCGAGAGGGTGCCTAGCCGGGCTGAGCGACCGGCCGCAGAGGTGGCCGCCGCCCCCAAACCTGTGAGGCGGCAGCTCTCCCCGCCCTTTCCAGTTGCCATGGCGCCGCGCTGTCGCCGCAAGATGGCGGTCGGGCGGCATCTGGCTCAGCGGCGCGGCTCTTAAGACGCCATGGCGGCTGCTTTCCTCGGGGCGCTGCTGCTGGCGGTACCTTGCCCCGGGCAGCGGGCTTGGGACCCCGGTGGGTGAAAGGCGTCAGGGGCTGCGATGAAAGGCGGCCTCCGGAGGAGGAAGGGGGGTAGGGAGGACGGCGAGGTTGCTGAGAGAAGGGGGCTAAAAGGGCGGCCGGGGGTGCGGGGAAAGGAGGGTCGGTCCGCGGCGGGACCTTCCCTGAGCGGCTAAGGGTGGGGCCTCGCTGAGCAGGCCGCGGAGGCCCTGAGGGATGACGAGGAGGTTCCCTGGGACGTGGAGGTTGTGGATCTTTGGTGCCCCCAACCGAAGGTGTCCTGGAGGGTCTGCCTGCTGCTTAGTGCTGGGGAGATTGAGAGTGGGGACGGGGGAGCTGCTTCTGCTGGACTTTTCACGTTGGTAAAGTCTGTAAAGGAAACTCCAGTGAAACTCCTGACTTGAGGTCCTAAACTTGAAACTGTGTCCCCGTGCTGAGGGCAGTAGCTTGCAATTACTGGATTACAGCTAGCAGTACACCCTGATAGGCTTCATGACTGTGAGAAATTAAAAAATGGGACCTCAGATCTTCAAAAAAATGCTAAATGTGTTGTTTCCTGACCTGTGTGGTATCTGCACGGGCTCACAAGTGCTGCAGCCTCTTGCCTTGTGTTTACTGAGCATCTTGACACATATGAACTTGTGTTATAGAAAACTGGTGAGCTCATGGCTCTAGTACTTTGCAAGAATGTAAGTACAGTCCTGTACTAGGCATTGCAAGATATTTTTGCTCAATTTGTGACTATTTAAAAGCATAGGATAGTAAGAATCTAGCCCAAATGTAAGATCTAAGTAAGTCTTACACATGTTACTTTTTTCCATGAGTCTCTATTAACACTTGTTTGTTTCTTTTTTTTTAAAAGTCTTTCAGCCTTCATTTATCCATATGTCAGGGCCCAGTGTCAATTCGTTTTTTCTTGGAAATTCTTCAGGAGTTAATTTTTCTATAATTACAAGGCCTGTAGATGAAGAGACAGGTAAGAACACATCCTCCCTCCCCCCCAATAATGTATAAATAAATGTTTGAATTATTAATTTTTTTATACTAAAATTACAATTTTAGAGAAACAGCAGCGGGCTTCATTTAGTGCTGTTTAGTTACTGAAATAGAAACTCCAAAGGTCTTCTGCTGCTTAAGCACTTAGTCCTCTGTTGACTCCTTGTCAGCTCAGCCTGAGGTTGTGCCTACTCAAAGGCACAAGAGGAGTTTAAATGTACTTCTTATTTTCCAGTCTTTTCTAAATGATGGTGGAATACTTACATTTTTTATTTTGATACAGGAAAATTGCAACTTGCAAACTGCAGTGGAAGTAAAAGAGCTGATGATTGGTATTTGAATGTAACACCTGGCATGGTATGTAAAATACCGATTTTTCTCTGAAATGGGGAGGATTGAATTGTCATATATTAAGGACTAATGAAATATTAGCAAAATGTTAATACTAAGAACCCAGTTTGAATGGTTTTGCCCTTGCCTTTTTTCCTTGACATGATCTTTGTGTGGATGAGTTTGCAGGATGCACCCTTGACACTGGTTCCTTGTTGCCCACCTCCTCTCCAGAGCTGCGTGTGCTTCCTGACTGACTGTAGCATTTGAAACCATTTCAGATCTGCTGGAAGGAGCTAATGAAATTAAAAAAGTAGTGCTTTATACAGCACGAGCTCTGGAACATTTATATTTATTAGAGTTGCATTCAGCGTTATGTTACATGTAATTCCTTAGAGGTAATTAATTTAATACCAGCTATCAAACTTTATTTTGCATTTTTTTCAGACAACTTCCAAAGTGACAATAAACTTGAGTAGAAATCTGCAGTTGTGTTTGCCGAATGCCAGTGACTGCTGCACAACACCTCTCTGCGTGGTTGAAACACTACAGGTTTTAGCTTGCCGTGATTCAGTGGTGTTGGCACATCTCTTGATTCAAGCTGAAATATATGCCAACTCATCCTTTACAGGAAATGTGTCAGGTAAGTGTTTAGATGTACTACAGAACAAACGGCATTTTTGCTGTTCTTTCCTTCTATATATGAAAAAATAAAAGTTGGGATTCGGGCAGCAGTAATAGGTACTGAATAATCGTTAATGGACTTTAACAAAAGGTGTGTACACAGTTGGAATACACTGCAGTGTGCATGGTCTTACTTATTTAGATTCCAGTCCATTTAGTCTGACTTTTAAATAAATTCTTTTACAGCAAATGCAACTATCATCCCAAACCAAGTGTTTCAGCCATTGGGCTCCTGTCCTTGTGACTTGACGACTGGAGCTTGTGATGTTCGTTGTTGTTGTGATCTGGTATGTATTTCATATTAGACTTTGAAGTGTTTAAAGGTTTCTAGGCTCTTCCTGCTGTTTGGGGAGAGAGGCAGGGGTACTGAATGCTTTAGACTAGATGGGGCTAGAGGGCTTGTCTGGATTTTCAAGTATTTCTAATAGTATATATGACTTTTCTCAGCAAACTTGGTTTGATTTACCTGTAATTGTAAAATCATAGTAATTGCTAAAAATTTACCATCCTTTCTCTTTCAGGAATGCACACCAGACTTGAAGCAGTTATTCAATGAATCATGTTTCACTGGAGTGTTTGGTGGGGATGTAAACCCACCTTTTGATCAGCTGTGCTCTTCTCAGTCAATGGAATATACCCCTGACTGGTTTCCCTTCCTTTGCATACAGTCTTCTCTTAACAATACACCATTTCTTGGCTACTTTTATCATGGCTCTACGTAAGTTGTAAGAAAAATTATTTTCTCAGCACACGTTAGGCATCCTACCAAAAATACAACCTGTTTCTATTATGAAAGTTATTGCACAATTGGAATTTTAGGGTATGAACTTCACAAATGGAGAAATATCCTTGGTACTGTAAGAGAGCATGGGACATGAAAGCAAATGTAAAATTATTTGCGGGAGGTAGAGAGTAAAAAACTGATTAATTTGTAAACTTATTTGCAGTTCTACACCCAAAGTTCCTTTGTTTAAGATCTCTTTACAAACTTCTCCTGGGAAACTTTTCACTGGTTACAGACAAGGAGATCCAATTATGACAGAAGAAAATGAATACTTTACCATTCCCCAGGTAATCGCTTCATGTTTAGGAGCTCTTGGTTTGTTTGCTGTTCTCCATATATCATATTCCTGATGGCTTTGTAACCAGATTCTGCAGCTTGCTCTTGTGAAGTGATGGGATATATTTTTCACACACACCAAAAAAAAGAGGCATAAAATTATTAAAAGTAAGTGTTGTCCTTTCTGATACCCCCTGCCCACCTCCCATAATGGTAAAGTTTAATTATTTCAAGAGGTAAAGGGTAAGCTTAGTGCCCCGATTAGTAGGTTTTGACTTTTATTTACGTATTTCCTGGTTTGCCTGGTGCGTTACTGAGCACTAGTTTGTTGGTTTTCCCTTTGAATTTTAGTCATCAGATTCCTTGTTGGTCAGTGCCATATGGCTGTGGTACATACATGGAGCATTTCACTAACAAATAGTCTTAAAATGAAAAGCAAAGGGCTAGGAAAGGGTGCAACACACTTCTTTCTGTTGAACTACCTGCAGCAATCCATGGCTGGACAGTGTGTTAGAAGTGCTCCCGTGGCCTATCTTCAGAATTTTGATGTCAGATGCCTTACCGATCTAGCATCTTACAAGGAAGGACTGCCCCATGACGTGAGGATCAACAGTGGTACTGGAGGTATGCTGCACAGACCTTAACAGAATTGTGGTTTATGGTTCTCAAGAGCTGCTAGAACAGAACATGCCAGAGAGCTGTTGACATGGTAGCTACATGTAATGTCTTTGTATCTGCTGGCAGTTCAGTATTTGAGGATGTTTTATTCCTGTTTCTGATGACCTTCCAACAAGTGTCCCACAATTTCCTAAGATTTAGGATATAAGAAATGATGGGATTGGCCTTTGTTTCCCATTTATCTGTTTCTGTGACTCGTACTAGCTATGACTACATATGACAAAACAGAGCGTCTCTCCCACTTCCCATTTTCAGTCTGTTGCAGAGCTCTTTTTCTGTCAAGTGGGTGCAGTATCATCCTTCCAGTGAGAAGCACTTACCTTCTGCATTACAAAAGCATATACTTATGAAGTGTCATGAGATAATATGATTGCCAGCATGAAGATAATAAATCTTACGCTATGTAATTGTGTAATTTTTGTTTATGTTACCTTAGTAAGACCCAGAGATAACTAGCTATGTTCTTAAAATACATGTGGTCATTTACAAAAATTAGTTTTCTACTCCATTTTCATAACAACAAGGATTGCACCTTGGATGCGAAGATCGTGTATCTTCTCTCTTACTAGCCAGGATTACTGCAGTGTTTGTTTTTCATTCTCAGACTTGATCCAACAAAATGTCATCTATAGGACTGTTGCTGATAAGGACGAATTCATCACTGAAAGTGGTATGTCTTTTCCAATTAATAAATGTTTCTTGCCTACCTTGGGCTGTATATGAAATAATCTACTTTGATGCCTAAAATGTTTACTTGCTGCAATTCTTAGAATGGATCTTATATGTTATCTAATGCTCAAAACATATACTGTTTGGCTTACTGCAAAGCAGAATGTATTTAGTTTACCCCACCTTCATTTAAAGGTGGTCAAGAAATCGGGTCCCTTAGCTTGAACTAAAATGTATTTTTGAGAAGAAAAAAAATGCTTTAAAAAAATATCCAGGATGAACATGTGGGTTGGGCAGACTATAAACAGATAGGTATGTCTGTTTTGTGGGCTCTCGTGCCTCTTTAAGGGTGTTTTTCAGGCAATGGAGCAATTACTTGATGTAGAACAGTGGTTCCCAGTCAGTGGAAGGATAATGCAGCACAAATGCAACTAATGGAACCCAAGCTAATGTGTTTTTCTGGGCAGTGATGGCTCCCAGGGAGGGATGAGATGAAAGCAGAGGGAGTCCTGAGCCCAGAGAAGTGCATCAGCTGGTGATGTAAAGTCCAGTTCTGCATTCTTCTGGAGAAGCTGCTGCAAAAGGACCTGGAACCACCGATGTTAAAATATCTATTAGCTACAGGATTGTACTGTCCCACTGCCCTACTAAGATGGGACCTAAACAGTAAAAATAAATTCTTAAAAAGATGGATGTTATAATTTCCAGAATGTTACCAGAGTTTTTTAATGTGTTATTTTTCAGCTATAGCACCGTTCTAATTAGTAGTGCTTTTAATTATGGCCTTTTTATTTCTTCTGCCAGAAAGCCTTCATACAGCTGAGGTTCTGTGTCACAATGTGACTTTTGCAGAGCATTATACACTCATTTGGAAAGACAAAAATATAGAGCAAGTAAATGTCACAGTCTTCCTTGGAACTCTATGTAATGGAGGTATGAAATGTCTTTTATAGTTTTTTATTTACTTTTTATTTCTTCAACTTGGAAATTCTGTGATAAACTCTTATCTACTGTTACTTTTAAAAAACAATTTCCCCTGCACTCTGGAAAGAAAATTTATGAGACTGATTTCCATGATTTTGAATCTTTTGTTACTAATGAAGGGTGAAAGTTGGTATCCTACACAGAACATACTTTTTGCTCATTTACTTATTTAAAAATAAATTAATTTTTTTTTCTTTTACCAGAAATACTAACGCAGAGATTCACAGTCAGATTTCTAAATCTAAAGAGTACTAATGCAACTGAACTGTTTGGGGATCCAGGTATTAATATTTCATTTTGCTTCTTAAAAGTGAAACAAAAGAAAATCCATACTGTGCAGATTATTATCAGTGACTATGTTTTCTTTTTCTTTCATTCTTCTTTATGTTGCTGCCCCCGCTTTCTTGACTTAATGCACTGCCAGTGGTAATAGTGGTGACTGGCTTTTGCTGTGTATACATATTGATTATTTAAAGTTGAGTGTATTCCTACTGTAATGGAAATATCTGCTCTTTTACTTCAAGATTGATGATGTTTCTGATCAAAATAATGTTTATGCTTATAGATTCTTATACAGTCTTCAAAATTTACCCTTCTGTGTTTAGGTTATCAAGTTGGAAAACCAGTGAGAGCTGCAAATATGAATGCTTCTGATACTTTTGGAAGCCTAAACATTTGGCAGCCAGGTACTGACTTGTGAGGTTGCAATTTCAGCTATAGTTAATGACAAAATGTTTGGTGTGGGATTTTTGTACATATTTTGGTTAAGAATCTCTGCTAAATTTAGCTTTGCTAGAATACTCCTTAGCCTTTGTGAAAACTTCTGTGAGGAAGCCTCTAATGCTTTCTTGGAAAATTTAAAACTTAAATGGACTTGTATCTATATTGGAAATATACCATGTTGTGTTTTGCATTCTAATGCCTGATATTTTTGCACAAAGTTGAAAACTAGAAATTGAAAGGCTGATCCAGGAAAGCTCAAGTAAGATGTTTTCCTTTCATAGCTGGCAGAGGTTTATGTACATCGGCAACTTATACACCAGTTTTATTTGGCCTCGATTCATTCTCTGGGTGCACTCTAGAAGTTGATATTAACGAAGATTGCAGCCTTTTAAGGTGAGCTACATAGGCTGATTTGGTTTTCCCTGCATCCCTCTTGTTGCTCATTACACGATTCTCTGTGAGTGCCCATCATCAGCACTGTTACATTCTTTTTAAATGTTCAGGTATGAGTTTCAGCTTTCTGTGTTTGACAGCCTTTTTTTTTAAAAAAAAAAAAGGGAATTATAATAATGGTTTCATTCTGATCTTTCTGTATTCAAATGAGAATTATGTTGAGGTGGAATGCTTTGCCATTGCTTCCCTTCAACAGATAACTCAATAGTTCAAGTTTGGTTTTGTTGATTTTTAGAGGAAACTGATCTTATGATATGATAATACTGCAACCCAGAGTGGTACAGTACAGATTTACTTTTTGTGTAACCTGACATTCTTATTTGCAGAGGAAATGTAACTGAGAAATTGAATTCATTAATACAAGCCACTCATGTTGGAAAGAGGGATAATGCAAGATACAGTAATCTGAGTGACTGGGTGGAAATTATACGTAAGTGAGGTTTGTGTTGCTGTTTATAACGTAAATATGCCTGTATGATGAACAGAGCATCTCAAACCCAAACTGTAACTTCAGGTGCCTGTGTGTCTTGATCCGTCCATCCATACATGTGTACACACATGCATATATCTCAGTATGTATATGGATACTGAACTAACATGTATTTTACTGTCAGCCTGTACACATATGACTTCATGTTTTAGTTCTCTGTTGAAGTACTCCTTGTCTTTTTGTGTATTTTATATAGAGAAAACTTTTTTCCCCTGTGTGATGGTTACCAGTATTTCCTTGGACTATGACAGTAGTATAATTATGGAAAATACTGTATTTTCCATAATATTTCCATTGAAATAACTCTGCTCTCCTCAATAGGTCTTGATCCATTTAATTCTGATACCAATGTGAGCAATGGAAACTTCAAAGGCATTTGTCCTGATATTCCTGCAAATCTGAATATTCGCATCATCTTTGCTGATGTGGGTGCAGTACAAGGGATTCCCCAGCAAGAGATTCTTGCAGTGCAGATCAGGTAGAAAGAATTGTGTCTCTGGTGGTCTGACAAATAAATGCTTCATTTGAGAATTGCTTACTTTAACATATCCAGATTAATTTTTATAATGTTGTTTTGTTAGTTCTGATCTTTTGCATGCCTTTTATTTGTGCAACCCAAATTCCTTTGATCAAAGCCAGGTTTGCCTTTTACCCTCTGAAATGAAAATAAACAATTATTAATGGTTAAAAGTAGATAGACTTTCTACTTCACTGAAATATTAAATAAAATCTATGAACACCTCTCCTATGAAAACAGGCTGAGAGAGTTGGCCTTGTTCAGCCTGGAAAAGGCTTAGGGGAGACTTTAGAGCAGCCACACGGTACCTAAAGGGGTTAGAGGAAAGCTAGAGAGGAACCATTAATCAAGGAGTGTAGTGATAGGACAGGACATAATGGGTTTAAACTGGAAAGGGGTTGATATAGATTAGATACTGGGAAGAAATTCTTCCCTTTGAGGGTGGTGAGGCACTGAAACAGGCTGCCCAGAGAAGTCGTGGATGCCCCATCCCTGGGAGGGTTCAAGACCGGGTTGGATGGGGCTTTCAGCAGCCTGGGCTAGTGGTAGGTATCCCTGTCTGCGTCAATGAGGTGGAACTAGATGGGTTTTGAGGTTCCCTTCCAACCCAAACCAGTCTGATTCTATGCTGCCAATAGTGGGCATGCGCAGGACATTCTAAATGCCTTATTCTTTCCTGAAAAAGGGAATTTTCACTTAGCAAACACCTATTTTTCCAAGTCAATCCCAGTCAAATAAATGGGATTTTGTTCCACTTCACCTCATTTCCAGACTTTGCAAGATCTCTCCCTGCACCGTGCTGGAAATCCATAGATCATCACCCATCTTTTAAATACTGTTATTTTATCGTTTCATAGTTATGCTTGGGTTCTAAATTTCCATTTGCAACCCTCAAATAATAGTTATGTGTATTCTTACAGTTACTCAACAGTCATATGGCAATTCCAGTGTGGGCTTACCTGTGAAAACAGCATCAGCTTTCTTCCTATCACTGCTTCGGTTCAGTTTATTCAAGTACCAGCTCAGCCACCTGTTCCAATGACAAGGTAATTTTTGTAAAAAACCATTGATCCTTGAATTACGTTAAGCAGAAATAAAGAGCATTGATCAAAAGGTTACTTCAGTTTGGTGGAACACAGAGCAAGAAGATTTATTGAGTTAATTCTGTCAGTGACAATCTTCCCCAGGAACATGAGGAACGTAAAGGCCTGTAAATTCCCCTGCGACGCAGAGAAACTTCTGTGCTGTGCGAGGCTCCCAAACTACCCATTGTCTGAAAACAGTTGTCACAAAATGACTAAAAATGGCAGAAATAGAGTAGAGGGGGAGGCTCCTGCTTTCCATTAGAGAAAAGAATCAAAAGAGAATAATGAGAAGTTTGTGGTTTAGTTTTGTTTTCACTCTTTTTTGACTTGTGGTGGACTGGTGCTGTAGTTAATAAGCCACTTTGATACTTATTTATTTATATATTTATTTTCTCTTCAGATTTCAGATGAATTATACAGAATTTGACTGTAATCAAAATGATGTGTGCTGGCCACAACTTCTTTATCCACTGACACGGTTTTACACAGGTAATAAGCAAAGTGGAACATAGGTCCATGGAGTCCAATCTGAAGGAATCTTTTGTAGTAGGGAATTAAAATTTCTCTTAGGAAGCCTGGTCCAAAACCACTGTCTTGTTTTGTCCTTGATAATGCCTTAGACTAGAGGAAAAATAATTACTAGGTGTACTTCCTGAAGAAGCTTGAAATGTTGTGAATATCCAGCAGAGAGAGATTCTTTTTCACTCCCCATAGAGTTTGTAGGGTGGATAATGTATCACTTTATGGTATGGTCTGTTTCATACTGTAATGGTGGCATTGTCAGTGTGTGCCATTGTGCTTGAAATGTCCAGGGAGACTTTTTGTTTCTTGCTTTGCCAGGATGTGTTTTTCAGTCAGCCCACACGAGTTTCGGTAAAAATCTGCCATGTTGGTAAGGACACTTAATTGTTAAATTTCTTCTGTGTAAAACTCTGGTGGATCATGTCTTGTGGGAGACTGTAGACGCCTGGCATTTCATAGGGCACCTGGACTCTGTCCTGAGCCCACATTTATTATCTGCACAACTTCAGGGGCTAAAATCAGAGAGAGTATGAAGGTTTTTAAGTATGCAGCATTTATTTAGGCTACACATATACTTTAATCTCTATCTTTTGGGTTGTCTAAGCTGACATTTCGCTGTCATATATGCTCATACCTTTTTCTTTTTCCTTCTCCCAGGAGAGCCATATTCCCAGTGCCTTGCCAAAGGCCTGTTGTTGGCGTTTCTCATCGTACTGGCAGCGATGATGTGTAACCCTTGGTTTTCTGAAGTATGGAGTAGCTCCTTGGTTTAAAAACGTTGGTGTACAGAGAAGCAACGTTGTTTAATAATTTAAGTATTTTTGGATAAAATGTATGGATGAATATTTCTGGGTTTTGTTAACGTTTTGTATAAACATTTAAAGATCCATAAAACGCTGTTTTCCAGCCCGTTTTTTGGGGGTTCGCTTGGCGTGGGAGGGGGCTCCCCGGAAGCAGCCGCCGGTAGGCAGCATTCCGCAGGGGCTGCCAGGCTAACAACCAGCCTCGGGCTTCGGCCGCGCTACCGCCACCAGCCGGGCGCCGCTCCGGCCGCGGAGCCTGGGGCTGGGACGGCGGGGCTGGGACAGCGGGGCCCGCGTTCGCCGCCCCGCCCCCGGAAGCGTCTGGCCGCGCCCCCCGGAAGCAGCTGGCCGCGCTGCCGGCGGCGGGCTGGGGCGCTCCGCCATGGCCGCCGAACCGCGGCTTCCTGCCGGACGCTGTTCTGCGCCGCCTCGGTGCCCGCCTCGTTGATCCCCGGCGCCGCTCTCCTCCCCACGGCCCGCCATGGGCTCGCTGTTCCGCGGCGAGCCCATGTGCCTGGCGCAGCTGTTCCTCCAGAGCGGCTCGGCCTACGAGTGCCTCAGCGAGGTGGGCGAGCGTGGCCTGGCCGAGTTCCGAGACGTGAGTAGCGGCGACGGGGCCCGAGAGCCCGGCGGGTCTTTCGGGGAGAGTGGGGGAGGTTAAAGGACCCCGGGGCAGTCCGTGGGGTGGGCGACGCGGGCAGAGCCGAGACCGGCAGAGCGGTTGCCGTTGGGAGGTTTCATTCTGATGGTGCGAGGTAAAAGACTCCCAAGCCCGCTTCCTATCCCTCTTGCCTGCCTCTGACTTCCAGATGTAGGGCCCATACCTATATTGCGTTTGCTTCAGGGAGGTTGGGCGATAGAAAGTCAATGTGGGAGCCCCAGACTCCCCGAGACTCAGGGGAGGGGTGTTTGGGGAGGACTGTATTCAACCTGTTTCCCAGAAGTAACTTAAACTTGGTACTTTTATTTTTGGAGTGGGATCCTGTGGGACAGCCCACTACCCATGTGAAGCCATGCTAAATGTATTGTGCACAGCTAGTAGATGTGCCCACCCTGTTGACAGATCAATAGAAGCATCTTAGTTGTTCTGTAGGCTTGTTTCTAGAACATTACTGACTGCTGCTTTGTAAAACATATCTGTTCCCGGAGGAGCAGTTCACCTTGGAGGAACCTACAGGCCTGACTGACATAAAATTGGGTTGGGTAATAATTAACCTCGTTTCTGCACTGTTTCATTGTAATTATATGATTTTTGCTCAGTGACTGAGACTTTGGAATGTCTTCCAAGTATTATTCAGAAACTTAGATTGCAAAATCTTTGTAAGTAAAGCTGGGAGAACTTAAATCAACTGCTAGTTAGTAAATAAGGCAGGTAGAAGGAGGCAGATCTCCAAGAAACATTACATAGGTGTAATGTTTAACATTTTGATGCTGTTCCAGGTGTCTGAGACGCTACCTATTCCTGGAACAATGTATTAGAGGCTCTTATTTAAAAGCTGAATAGTCAGAGACATTGCACGTTCATAATATGGCCATCTACATAAAAAGATTTCTTTCAAAACTTCAAATATCGTGTGGAAATCCATCACAAATTATAGAAAGAT
Organism: Porphyrio hochstetteri; assembly: GCA_020800305.1. NCBI lineage: Eukaryota > Metazoa > Chordata > Aves > Gruiformes > Rallidae > Porphyrio > Porphyrio hochstetteri. The sequence continues at coordinate 11,793,563 of CM036922.1, forward strand.
TTGTTTGTTAATTTGAAGTCATTAAGCAGTGTTTTAAAATCATAGAAACAAGGTTAGGAATGCTTTCTCCAGTAGATCTAGTTAGGGAAAGGCATTGATAATCCTACTGTAATAAACCCAACCCTGCTGTTTGAAGACTTTTTAATCTTTTTAGGTTTTTGTACTTAGCTGAAGAGCACTTTGTAGAAAGAGAGCACTTAAATTACATACAAAATTGTCTCTGAAGTCACAGAAGTAGCTGTGGTTTTTTAGGGGTGCTTGCTCTTTTAAGTACCTAATAAGCATTTTGTTCTTCTCCTTCAGCTTAACCCGAATGTAAGTGTATTTCAGAGAAAATTTGTGAATGAAGTGAAGAAGTGTGAAGAAATGGAAAGAATACTTGGTGAGCTGTACTTGTGTGTCTGCCCTTCTCATCTGTGGTGTTATTAAAGTTTACATTGCTAGAGTGGAACTGCAGTGGAGGTTTCAGCTACAGATTATTTTTATAGTATTGCCAGCCTTGCATGATCTGAGTGCTGTAGAATCTTACAACATTTTCATGTGTTTGAAGATTTCTTCATAGACATATGCTTATATGTAGAGTCTTTGGAGCTGGAGGTGACGTGACTGTAGCATTGAATTGGGTCAGAAACTGTATGTTTCTTAATTTGTGTTAGTATGCTGTAGCACATACAACACAGTGTATCAGAGAATGATTTAGATTTGAAAGGACCTCTGGAGATCGCTTAGTCGCAACCTCCAGCTCAAGCTGGGGCAGCTAAAGCTGTTTGTCCAAGACTCTGCTGGGATTTTGACTATGGAGACTCCATACCATCCCTGGGCAGCCTGGTCCAGTGTTTTGCTACCAGTCTTGCTTTCTTGGTTTTGTGAGCTGTTAAATTTACTTATATGTATGTGCTGAATATAGGTTGGGGTTTTTTTTAAGCACAGCAGTGAAGAAGAGATGCTAATGTGCTGCTGATAAATTATTGAGACTATTTCTGTATTAAGTGCTCAAAACTCTGCAAGGAAAATGGAAGCTTTGCTCTGGATATTTCCCTGACTATGAGATAAACCCTGCTTGTCATATTATGTAACTCAGTGCTGTTGAACTCCCAAGCACCCTCAAAAATATCTTAAGCTATTAATAATTGTGTTTGTGTGATAGTTAATGAATAGAGAAGGGTATGCAGAGCACTGCAACAAGGATGCAGACTTCAATGTATCCTGAGGAAAAATTACCATTGAAGGATTCCTTTTATTGGAATCTCATCAGAGGCACGAGCTGGTCATGCCAAACCATCCCAGCAGCTATTTCAGCAGTCTCCCTGCCCAGCAGCTCATCAGGGTTGCTAAAGCTGCCTTGTTTGAACACTATTTATTGCAAACATGGGGCAGTGAGCAGAACATCAGGTTTTGGCAGATGGCACGATTAGCAGAAAGTGATATCTTGCAGCAACAAAGAGATACCATGATACATTAAAAGCTTCTTGAAAAGTACTTGTGGTTGGAAAATTTCAGTCAGAGGACTCTGAAGAAAGCTTACTTCTGCAAACTTCTGAGGCAGAAACACTCTGTGTATTTTATTCCCAGCACTCCACAAGCCCCTTTTTTCTTTTTTTTATTTTTTTATTTTGAAGACTACAGTGTGTGTTGTTGCTGACATAAATAAATAAAATAAGTAGGGCCTGATGCTGCACTATGAACAGCACCATCAATAACAGCTGAAGGGCAACTATGCAGCATTCTAGGAAGTATGAGACAGTAAATAAATTTCTGATACTATTTTTCTTTTCATTCCAGGGTATTTAGTACAAGAAATTAAAAAAGCAGATATCCCACTTCCTGAAGGAGATGCTGCTCCTCCTGCTCCCCTGCTGAAACACATTTTAGAAATCCAGGTAACTTCCACGCTACAGATGCTGAATTTGCAGCTCTGAATCTTGGAACTTTATTTCAAACTTAATTACTTGCTGTCTAACTCCTTTGCTTTCATTTTTGTCCATTTTTTTCTTTCTGCCAGTGTTACTTCAAAGGCTGGCAGTAAGGATTTGATACTAACCACAAAATTCCTGAGAAAGGGTCAGAGCTAACTCAGGGGTTTGCAGTCATCTCTTTTATTTTGATGCATTGGCATATTATGCTATTCCAGGCAAACTGTATGTAGGTGTAGTTCTTCAGCCTCATTTATTGCTTTGGGATTTACCTAAGGCTCTCTGTGCATCCAAATTATCTGGATGGGTGTGGGTGTGAGTTTTATATGCTCAAGGCTCTGCAGGTGTCAGTCCTGGTTGCACAGCAAAACACAGCACTATTTTCTCTGAAGGCTTTTTCTGGTATTGCATTAGAAACAGAAGCTTTTAAATTGCAGATATAATTTTGAATGACATTCTGTTTTGCTGTAGTTCTGTTAATAGCATAGATAAGTGTCTTGCACCCTGTACCCCCTGAAGTTCTAATTCCAAGTCTGCATTACTTAGTTTGGACACAAATTACGGTCAGAACAGCACAATTAAGAGATGCCAGTGGAGGATCAAGTGTACTCAATACAAAGCAGTCTTTGACAGACAGGAATAAAAGTTTGTGAAGCTTAAGTTAATAAGTTGGGAAACTCCTCCCATCATTGCAGCAAATTGACATATACTTAAAATTCACCCTCCCCTGACTTCCAAAGCAGTGTAACTGAATCTACCTTGGTTTGTTTTTTTCTTTCTCTGTCTTAGGAACAGTTACAGAAGCTGGAGACAGAACTGAGGGAAGTAACTAAAAACAAAGAAAAGTTGAGGAAAAACCTGCTTGAACTGACAGAATACACATGCATGTTAGAGGTCACGCAGAGATTTGTCAGGAGAACAGCTGAGGTACTGCTCATGGTATTTGAGGAGGATTGTGTGTCGTGGCATTTTTGGTGCATACTGGTGGTAGTTCCAGTTAAGCACATGATTTGGTACAATGCTGTAAAATCTAACACCTTGTTGGTTACTGCTTGTGCTCAGCACCTTGAGAACCTGCCTGGCAAATTCTCCTGCTGGGCTGTGCTCTTGTATCGTAGCAAAATGCAGTCCTGAGCTTAGAGGAGTTTGATTTCTCTCCTGAATTGTTTGGATGTTACTGCTGATGCCAAGTGGAAATGAAGGTGTATTTGTGTTATTTTGATGCATAAAGTGTGGTAAGATTCACCTCACCATGTCACCTTTGCAGCACTGACTGTAGTTCCTAAGAGCAGTGCACCTGAGATCCCAAGATAGAATCATAGAATGGTCTGGGTTGGAAGGGATCCCAAGGATCATAGAGTTCCAACCCCCCTGCCACACTGAATTGAACACGGGAGAGGATTTTATATTTGTATTGAAATAATTTACTTAATTAGCTTTTCTTTAATGAATGAAAATATTTTCTGAAAACTATGGTTTTTTTTTTTTAACCAGTATGAATCCCATTTACATGCAAATTATGAAGAATTTCCATCTGTGGAAAATGAGCCATTAGTGGATTACAACTGCATGCACAGACTGGGTGCCAAGCTGGGGTAGGTATCGTTGTCAGGTTGTCAGTATGTGCTCTTACAAAGCTGCTTGATAAACTGCTGTAAATAACGGGCCTTTTTCTTAGAAGATGGAATCTAGTGTGACTTGAGTGATTTCAGATGAGACAAGCAGGGTAAGAGTCTGCCCCAAATGTACCTTTGTGACAGAATCGGATTATTTGAAGAGATTGAGTAGGACAGCAGCAAAGAAATTGTTAGAAAACTTCCACCAAACCAAGTATGTAAGCTAAGGAAAATACCTGACTGCTCTAAATCAGTACTTTCTTCTGCTGTTCAAACTATTTTTTTTTCTAGGATAAATACAGTGTTTTAATCACCTGGCAGTGTCATTTGTAAATGTAACATTATTAATGGTATTGCCTACTGGCCTTCAGAATGATGTATGGATACTGTTCTGTACACCAGCATTATGAGAGGGTATCTTACCAAGAAAAAAATAAGAACCTTACTATCAGAGAAAGAACGTCAAATATAATTCTAGTTGTGTGCTCAGGCCTACAGTCTGTTTGTTTTCCAAATAGAAATTGCATCTCTATATGAGTTAGTTCCTTGTTTCCTTCTCTGGATATGGCAGATGTTAAATTATTTGGCCTATGGGATCCTAGGTGCTGATGGTTTGTGGTTTGTTTGTTTGGGATTTTTTTTTTCTTGTGGTTTTTACCTTATTTTTCAAATTTTTCTTCTTTTCATAGATTCATATCTGGGTTAGTTAACATAGCAAAAGTTGAAGCATTTGAAAAAATGCTGTGGAGAGTCTGTAAAGGATATACAATTCTTACATATGCAGAGTTGGATGAATGCCTGGAAGATCCAGATACAGTGAGTAAACACTGTAACTATCGGTTTATTTTGTCCCATATTTTTCATAAGAATTGCTGCTTTGCTCTGCAGTAAATGATTTCACAGACTTTAAAGCATTAGAATCACAGAACATTAGGAGTTGGAAGGGACCTTGAAAGATCATCTAGTCCAACCCCCTGCCGGAGCAGGATCACCCGGACTAAATCACACAGGAACGATTTAGAACTTGGAAGACTGTAAGATTAGATGTCTAGATGCCACTAGAACTATAGGAGAGGCAATTAAATTATCATGGTTCTGCTTGATGAGTGCAAACTTTATGGTGGAATAGTAGTGACTTTGTGATTGGCTACTTTGATCAAAATACGTGGCATAAATGGCTGCTTGGATATTTATTAACTAGGTCTATACAGTGCATTGCCTTTTACCAGTCATTTTATTTGTTCGTTTAGTAGTTAAGGAAAAAAAGTCCAAGTACACTCGGTCTTCTATGATGTTTTTTTCCTGAACTTACAAAATTCACTTTATGTAAGTCAGCAACTATGGCTGCCTAATCTGTTGGTTTCAAAATTTGCTTTGATTCTAACTTATAACATTTTAATTTTCTAGACTTTTTGGGTTAGTAATTATTCTGAGGTAGTAAAATATAGTGGAATTGTTGGTTAAAAACAAGTTTTTAAAACTTAAAGCTTAACTTTCTTTTTTTTTTTTAGGGTGAAACCACAAAATGGTTTGTTTTTTTAGTGTCCTACTGGGGTGAACAAATTGGCCAGAAAGTCAAGAAGATTTGTGACTGGTAAGAAGCAAAACTTAGATAATTTCTTTATACCTGGGTTATTTTCTTGTTAGTTTTCCTCCTGTTCCCCTTCCTGATAAGTGTTCATTTTTAGGCAAGGTTTTTGAAGTTAAGTTTGTTCCTCTCCCCAGTTGCATCTAGCTTCGTAATTATGCAGCACACAAATAAATGTCTGAGTCATTTTATCTGCAGTACAGGCAAAACACTCCCTCTCTCAGCTGAATCTTCTGTGCTTATTTGCAGCAGATTTGTTGCAGATTTGTCTAGGGCACGGGGTTGGGGTGAATTGTTTTGAGTTGGTTTGGTTATTTAACACAAACCTCTGTTTTTCTGTAGCTATCACTGCCATGTCTATCCCTATCCAAATACCATGGAGGAGCGCAGGGTTGTTGTTGAGGGGCTCAACGTTCGTATTCAGGATCTTCATACTGTGAGTAAATAAGTGTTCCCCTTACTGTAGTTATTGCACCATAGGAAATTGATGAATCACAGACTTAAATACATGGATATGTTTCTAAAATACGTACAGCTTTGGATCTGAATGTGATTGTATATCACATTGTCCCTCTCTACTCTGCCCTCGTGAGGCCCCATCTGGAGTCCTGTGTCCAGATCTGGGGCCTGCAATACAAGAAAGATGTGGAACTGTTGGAGAGGGTTCAGAGGAGCCACGAAGATGATTAGAGGGCTGGAGCAGCTCCCCAACAAAGACAGGCTGGGGGAGCTGGGCTTGTTCAGCCTGGAGAAGAGAAGGCTGCGGGGGGACCTCATTGCAGCCTTCCAGTACCTGAAGGGAGCACAGAAACAGGAGGAGAAACTTTTTAAAAGGGTAGACAATGGCAGGACAAGGGGGAATGGATTAAAACTAAAGGAAGGAAGGTTTAGATTAGATATTAGGGAGAAGTTCTTTACAGAGAGAGTGGTGAGGGGCTGGAACAGGCTGCCCAGAGAGGGGGTGGATGCCCCATCCATGGAAGTGTTCAAGGCCAGGTTGGATGGGGCCCTGGGCAACCTTGTGTAGATCCAGGCCTGAGGTTGGTGGCCCTGCCTGTGGCAGGGAGGGAGCTCTATGATCCTTGGGATCCCTTCCAACCCAGACCATTCTATGATTCTATGATCACCTGGTCTTGTGTTGTATGTATCTCAGACCTCAGGGCACTTGTCATTGCCTTCTCTATTAACAGTGGTTGTGTCCTCTCTACAAATGTGATCCAGCACTGGACAAATACTAGCTGCTCTTACTATGGTTTACATAACCACTGTTACGTTTTTCAGTGAAACCTTTTTTTCTTGGGCAAAGGTGCTGTATAAAACTGAGGATTACTTACGCCAAGTCTTGTGTAAAGCATCTGAATCCATCTATACGTGGGTTATCCAAGTGAAGAAGATGAAAGCCATCTATCATGTGCTCAACCTGTGCAGTTTTGATGTCACAAATAAATGTTTAATTGCTGAAGTTTGGTGTCCGGTGGCTGATCTGCAGAATTTGCGCCATGCCTTGGAGGAAGGTTCAGTAAGTCAGCTGAATGCTCATGGTGGTTAGAACTGTTGTCTTGAACTAAGTATACAGATAAGGAAAGAAAATAATTATTTAAAACAGGCTAAAAGTAGGCACAGGCACATCTGCTTCTCTAGGAACTCATATAAAACAATTTATTAGCAGAGCCTTTATTTAGTATTGTGTTGGTTTTGGGTGGGTTTTTTGCTTTTTCTTGTCTTCCTGAGTGAGAACTTCTGTGTTGGACCCGAGTCTGACTGGGCTCACAATGCTATTTGCAGTCAAGTAGAAGGTGCCAAGTCCCTCTTGTTGGTTTTGTTCAGTGTAGCTCCATCTTTTGTCTTACAAGAAGGAATTTTTATTATAATAGTGACTGACAATTCTCATCTGGTATTTCATATAAAGTAAGGATTAGAATGGTGTTTATAATGTTTTTAGAGGAACAGATTAATGCAGTTTGTTTTTAAAGAAGGCACAAAGGGTAAACTTGGGGCTTTCTTTAGGGATGTTTTAGGATCAGTGAAGCTGCTGACAGAGAAAATGTTTTCACTTCAATCAGATTTAGTATCAACTGTGTTTTTTATATAGATGTGTTTTCTTTCTGTCTGTAATTAGAGGAAGAGCGGAGCTACAATTTCTTCATTCATGAATACTATTCCAACAACACAACCTCCTCCAACTTTGATACGTACCAATAAGTTCACCTCAGGGTTCCAAAACATTGTTGATGCTTATGGAGTTGGAAACTACGGGGAAGTTAATCCAGGTTGGTCCTTCTGAAAGGTGAACTCAGCTGTGCTGTCATTACTGCTTGTGTCGTTATGTGTTTAAAAACCTTGCTGAATGCAACACCAGTAAAGGCAAAATGGTGACAACCATTCTGCTTATTAGTAGTTGTATGTAAATCTTAGTAGCTCATCAAAAGTACCAGTGGTGCTCCAAGCAGAATATGGGGTTTGATTTTGCTGAGTTATTTTAGCATTAAGGATACTGATAATAGCTGTATAATGTTTCTTTATATGCTTTAGCTTGGATAAAATAAGATATTTAGGGGGCAAAAGAACACTTTGGTAATGGCTGTTGGTCTAACTGAAGAGTGGAGCTCATCACTTGAAATAAAATCTAGCTTGTTAAAATAGCCCAGTTAATTTAATGTCCTTACATATTTTTACAGTTACATTGTCTAAGTCATGCTGTACAGGAGAATGATCATTGTAGTACAGACCCAAAACAGCTGCAGAAGAACAACTGTTTGTTTGGGGTTTATTTCCTGGGCTTGTATTATTATCCTTAGAGTTGTCAGCTAATGTTCAACTGTGAAGGCCTATTAGCAGGGGGTGAAATGTCTTTCAAACTTAAGGCTGAAAATTGAGAGGTTGAAGTAGTTGAATTGCTTAGGCATAATTCTGATAGCAGCATTGTCGACTGTGCCTTAGGCCTGAAGACTGTTATGTTGTCGTTTCAGCTCTTTATACCATCATCACTTTTCCCTTCCTGTTTGCGGTTATGTTTGGAGACTTTGGGCATGGTCTGCTAATGTTCATATTTGCACTCCTGACAATACTGTATGAAAACCACCCTAGATTACAGAGATCACAAGATGAGGTAAAAGGAATTACAAGTAATTTATTCAGCAAGATCGCTTCAATTGACTAGTTGTAGTTTCTGAGAAGTACTATTCATTGCACATGTATTAGACTGGGATATTTTTTCTCCTTTGATTCAGGCTTTTATGTATTTAATGTTGCCATATTCTATGAGAGTAATGTCATACCTTAACACACTGTTCACTTGATTGTTTCTGCTCTATCAAAAAGAGAGTTGGAATGAAAGATTCACAAACATGAGTTAGTACTATTGGGCTTATCTTCCCTTCTGCAAAGGCTGCTTAGGGGTGTATAAGCTCCACAGAATGGGATTTCAGTGCCTAATGTGAGGAGAAAATGATTTTTCAAATTCCATGTCCTTCTGTTGTTTCTGAAAAGGACTTGTAGTCTGAAATTTATTAAACTTATTTTTATTGATACGGGGTTGGAATGCAGGAGCACCTGCATCTCTTTTTTTTTAAGAATTATACTTAATTAGGAATTAATTAAAACTAGTCCTGGGGAGGAAATGTGACTTAAAAATACTACCTGTTAGTGTAACATTGCTAGTGAGAAGTCTGTTTGTGTCATGGGAGCTTGCATGGGGACTTCAAATCTCTGCATCAAATTTAAACCACAGTTGTCTTTCTGAATACATTTCTTGCTGTTTATTCCTTAATGCACATAGACCTTTCGTATAAACCAGTTGGTGTAAAGGTGAGAAGGGAGGGAGGTGAATTACACCCATTTATGACAGACATTTGTAAATCACATGGTGACCTGAACAAAGCAAAATTCCCTGTGTTACATCTTGGTTGCCTTTAGGTTTCTTTTGTTCTTTATGACTATCCATAAGAGTTCTTTAGAAGTCTTTGTGTGACCAAAAATGTGTTTCTCTTAGAAACGTGTAGGTAATGATGACGATTGTTCACACAGCAGATGATACAGATCTTTTTTCTTCCCCCAATCCTTACAGATAATGAAAATGTTATTTGAAGGCCGATACGTTATTTTGTTAATGGGGCTGTTTTCTGTATACACTGGATTAATCTATAATGACTGTTTTTCAAAGTCATTAAATATATTTGGTTCTGGATGGAATGTTTCAGCAATGTTTGAGGAGAACGTTTGGCGGTGAGTAGCTCTATCTGTCTGCTATACCATTAAACAAAAAATGTACTTCCTGCAACAGTTTAACCCCTTTGCTCACCCAATTTAACCATCCTTTTAGTGAGAGTAGTAAGAAAATGTAGTGAAATCTTGCAGTTGCTCGCATGTTAAGGGCTATGTGATACAACTATGCTTAGAACAGAACAGGCAATAGTAGTTATTTAAAAACAAAACCTCAAATTGCTTATTATCTTAAATTGGGAATTCCACAGAGAAGACTTTTTTTTTCCAGAAGCACTATTAAAATTTGATTATATTTAATTCAGTCAATTAGGTTTATCTTGTATTTATGAGTGCTGCTTTGCTGGATTTACATCTCAGTCACCTGGATCATCTTCTAGAATTTCATCATTTGCTATAGATGACAGTGGGTGTCCTGGAACAGTCTGTTGCAATAACCTAACAGTATATGTTGGCTAATAACTTCCAGTGGTTAAAAACTGCAGCTGGCATAGTATCTTTTTATTGGTAGAAAGAACTTGCATCTAATTGTATGAGGTGATATTTCTAGGGGTTACTCCACTTCTAAAAGTTCTTGGGTAAGTTTTGCATCTCTTTTTTTTGTGGCCTCACAAAGGTGTTAAGAATGGCTGGAGACTTCAGTAGTGTTGTAAAATCCTAACAGCACTAGGACTTTGTCTGTTTGTATATTATTTTTATTCATAAAAAGTGCACTGCCTCCTGTGTTACGATTTGTCATTATGCTAATAGTTTTAGTTTGTCTCCAGTTGCTGTATTTTCCAGGAGAGGTTTCTGAAAAATCTAAATTTGTCCTAGGTCAGTCATACTTTTGGAATTAATAGCCAAGCAGCATTAGCACCTATGGTACTGAAACTAAAAATGAATGAAATAAATTAATTACCTAGAAAAGTCTCTGCACAGCTTTTCTTGATAGTATATATTAAAAAAAAAAAAGTAGGCTATTGGAATTGTGAAACCTACTTTGACACAAAGTGGGTTACCCTTGTTGTATTGAGGTGTCGCTGGTATTTAAATATTCACAGCTTGTGTCTCCTTGTGCCTTTACAGGAAGTGGCTTAAAATAGTGAGTCAAACCCTGACTGTTTAGCACACTGTTTAAAATGTGAGCAGGTTGTGAGTCCTGTGTTAATTAAAACCTGTGTGAGGTTTCCACACGTGATGAGTGGAAACTCATCTGAATGCAAAAGGGAAAAAAATATTCTTTGGGTGTTTATTAATGAATTTTGCATAAAAGCAAATTGTGAGCTTTTTAAACAAAACTTTTCATTCTAGGGGAATGAGAAACAGAATCCAGAACTTTTCCTTTCAAAGACAGTGCAAATTAGGCCCAGATTGTGAGTTTCAGTAACTTTTTTTAAAATTTATTTTGCTATTATTTTTATTAGCCAGACTTTTGTGCTTAGAAACCCTTTTATTTGTCTGTTAAACACTGCTGGTGGGTGAGCCAGTCATATAAAGGAAACTGGGAGTAGTGTCCTGAAGAACTGAAAGTTTATCTTGCCACTATGTTTAAAGAATTGTCAGATCTGATGGTGCTTTTCTTTCTCTGCAGTCTTGATGATCTGAAGTCTAACCAGTTCTTAACACTGGATCCAAATGTTTCTGGTGTATACAATGGAGCTTATCCCTTTGGAATTGATCCGGTTAGTTTTATGCTTTTTAATTATCTGTTTGTGATGATCAGTAGTTTTTAAATTGCACTTTGGGATTTGTATTAGGAAGATAAACATACAGTGGTAAAAATAAATTTCTGCTTGCATATTCCATTCTAAAAGAGCTTTTCCCTTAATGAGTCAAAGATTTATCTTTTTTTATTAAACTCAAATTTCAGTTATGACTCTGTTTGAGGTAGGATTCTCCAATAGGGAAAGGATAATGTTTTATTTTTTTCTATTACACCTTCCTTTAATACTGATTTTGTCTTCTTCAGATCTGGAATTTGGCAAGCAATCGTCTCAGTTTTTTAAATTCTTTCAAAATGAAAATGTCTGTGATTTTTGGAGTAACTCACATGACCTTTGGAGTTGTATTGGGGGTATTTAACCACTTGTAAGTACCAGAAGTTAAAAAAAATATAGTGTTAATATTATCTTGTCAAGTGTTGAATTATAACAGTTAATCTGGTAAGGGAATGGAACAGTCTTAAAAACAGAGTAACAGTAACTGTAAAAACTGTTCTTAAAGACAGTAACAGAGATGTCTTTTGTGACGCACATGAAATGATGGATTGGTATTATGTCCAAAAAATCTGAAGACATTGAATAATACAAGATTTTATTTCACTTGTTGCTAAATGGGAATACATGCTTCTCATGGTCTTGATTTCCTCTGAAATATCTGATTAAAATTTCACTGAAACAAGTTCTGGATTCTAGTTCCAGTCTTGCTCTTTAAAAGTGCTGGGGACTGTTCTGTTTTACTGAAAACATGTTTGGGCAATGTATTTATCTTTGTAAAAGTTTTAAAAATTTTTTTCCCCACTTTTATCTTCTAGGCATTTCAAGAAGAAATATAATATTTATTTGGTTTTTCTTCCTGAACTCTTATTCATGATGTGCATCTTTGGCTACCTTGTGTTTATGATCTTCTTTAAATGGTTAGCATACTCTGCAGAAGACTCTACATCTGCTCCTAGTATTCTGATTGCATTTATTAACATGTTCCTGTTTACTGGGGGTGAAACAGAGGTCTTCTACAACGGACAGGTTAGTAGTGTTCTTACAAGCTTCTGAAGATCCTATGCAGATAACACTTTACCAGCCCCTGGGAAGGGGAAATGTATCAGACTATGGGGAAATAGAATAAACGTTGTGATTAAGTAGTATGTTTACTCTTTAATTAGTTGTAAGATTTTATGTAGTGACTTGTGAAAGTACCTGTTTCTAGAATAAAATCTCCCAGGTTAAAATTAAGGCCAGAGATTGGAGTCCCGTGTTTGTAGTTCTGATGCTTTTCTGTGTGCTGTAAATAGTCTCACTAAACTGAATATCAGCAATGTGTTAGTCTAGAACCTTGTCCTGAAGATGCTAGGTATCTGTAACCCAATTTAAGGGCCTGATTAAGTAAAATATTTAAGTGCATGTTCAATTTGGAGTACATGCCTCCTGAAATCAGTTGTATTCTCCTTAGGCTCAGACAGGCCTTTGGAGGAAAATGGGAAGGCTTTTCCTCCTTTTGGTTTTGTGATCTAATGTAATTTTTTCTTTCCCTCTCTTAACAGGTTGCTCTGCAGAGGTTTTTACTTAGTATTGCTTTTCTTTCTGTTCCTGTAATGCTTTTTGGTAAACCACTTTATTTATATTGGTTGCACAGTGGAGGCCGAGGCATTAGAATGTATAGGGTAAGTATGGAGAGACATGTGCACATTTCTTCAGCATAGAAGAATTTGGCTGCTGTTGTATATAATGTCCTTCCTAGATGTTCCTACTCAACTTAGAAAGTTTTTGACTGTAGCATAATAGTATTTTATTCCTCTAGATCTTTTTATTTTTGTGACTGCTTTAAACAAATTGTAAAAATGCCACTGACAGTCAGCATGAAGACACAATATGTTTCTGTTTTGTAGAGTGGGTACAAGTTAATTCGAAAAGAAAGTGAAGAAGAACTTTCTCTGCTGAGATGTCATGATGTAGAAGAAGGAAGCAGTCATTCAGACACTGGGCACAGAGAGGGGGATGGAGAAGAGGTAATGCTTTTACTTAATCTTTAGTTTGAATGCCTTAAAAACAAATTACAAATGAAAAATCAGGAAGATAACCTGTACACTGAGTTTCTGGAAGGTTTCAAGAAAACCAGCTGAGTCTTTACAAAGACCTTGATGCCTGAATGCAATTTACTTATTTTTATTTGTTGCTATGTATCATTATTTCTTGGTATATTCAGGTTGATACAGTAAACCACAATCGATCTGAAGTGCTTTATTTGCATCTAAGACTATAGGTTTTCTCAAATTGAAGAATAGGACAAAACTCCTGGGTTTTGTATGGCTTATGAATTCTTAAGATTAAGGCAAGAGGACAACTGCTCAGCTTCCTGTTAATTAATCTTGGCTTTTCATCCACACAAAAGTCTTTTTATGTCTGCGATTTTCATCTTGTGATGAGGATTAATGCTAATGGGGGTTGGGAGGCGTGGGCAGCATTTCTAGTCCTCAGCCATTGCTGCTGTTTAGTTTGGGCAAATGTTTGAAGGTCTTGACTGATTCCATTGATTTCATGTGAACCGAGAGACAAAAACCCTTCAGTTTCCCAGTGTGCAGACTATGTATGGTACTTGCTTTGCTGGGGTAGTAGACTCTTAATTCTTCTGTATAAATATGCAATAATTGTTTTCTTAAATGAAGTGTGTCATAGTTCCATGCAAAGTGTGTTGAAACTTGAAGTGATATTAGTTTTGGTACTCTTTATCAGGAAAAAAATGTACATTTAGAGTTGACAGTACTACTATAGTTATTTGTCTATCACTAACATTACTAATAATTAATCCTGCTTTTTAAGATGCAGAAATTGACATCATAAATTTATGATCTCAATAGAATGAGAATCAGAACCATGGCTGGTTTTACTACTGAGAGTTTTGAAGTATGAGATCTATTCCTTGAGTAAAACATAAATTTCATTCGTATTTATCTTTCAACAAAGTGATTGGGGAAACTAACTGGAAAACTATAGCATCAGATCTATTTATTTATTTATTATTATTGCAGAGATGGTCTAAGATGACCTTAAACAAGGCAGATCTTTTTTTTACTCTATCAAACCAGTGTGTTGCCCTTTAAGGGAATTTTTCTGCCATGTATATTAAGATTTGCAGATGAATGTTTTTGTTCTTTCATGCTGTTTTATGTTGCCTAAACAGATACAAATGCATTTTTCTATTTTAGTTTAATTTTGCAGATGTTTTTATGAATCAAGCAATTCATACCATTGAATACTGTCTAGGATGTATTTCTAATACAGCCTCATACCTGAGACTCTGGGCATTAAGTCTTGCTCATGCACGTAAGTGGCGTTTGGTGGGGTTTTTTGCTTGGTTGTTTTCAAATGTCTTAATTTTTAGTGCTGGTTAGAGGGAGACCTGCCTGTTGAAGTGATAATACTCTGAAATCATCTTTTTCTTAATTTAAAAAAATCCCTGTTTAATCATGATCTAAAGTCCCCAAAGTAAAATGGAGAGTTATCATTTGGAATTGGGTAATTTTCTTCATTGATTGCTCTGTGCTATAAAGAGGCTGATTATCTGAGCACAGTGTCACCTCACCTTATCAGCAGTCACTGTATCATTTCCCATTTTCAATTGATCAACCAGTTTGGAAGGTATTTAGGAGTGTCACGGTGTAACGTATTGCCATTAGTAGATCTTACTTTGAAACTGATAGTTACCATGTTCACTGATCCTGGAATATTGTTTAGAGTTGGGGTCAGAGTGGCTCACTGGGTGAATGTATGCAGTATTGATGTTAATTGATTTATTTATTTAAACAGAGCTATCAGAAGTTCTCTGGCAGATGGTGATGAGAGTGGGTCTTCGTGTGGACGCAACATACGGTGTCTTACTGCTAGTCCCAGTTCTTGCCTTTTTTGCTGTGCTAACAGTTTTTATTCTTTTGGTCATGGAGGGGCTTTCTGCTTTTCTCCATGCTATACGACTTCACTGGTAAGTTGCTTTTTTCTTTATACTCCTTAAGCTTATACTGGCCTAAGAGAATTTTTTTGTGTCAAAATATTAGGTCTCTTATGAAAAAGGAAAGTGTAGAATTCGGCAGCCTCGTCTTATTGTAATAGATGTATTTAATCATATTAAATAAATGGCTTGTTAGCTGAATGTGATTTGTTCCTTTGGAATATTTTCAGTGAATTCAAATACTCTATTGGCTTATGGTGTGTATTAACCTCTACCATACTCAGAATTGATTTCGGTGCAAGATATGAGTTGAGTAACTTTGATGTGTAGTATTGCAGCTTTTCATACTGTAGAATATTAGTAATGTGGATAAGTATTTTTAATTTTAGTCAGGTTGGATCACTGAATGGCTTCAGTCTATTTTATTTATTTGATTCAACAGAATACTTATATTAGTGAGCAAACTTTTCCTAAAGGGGGGGCTGCCAACCCTTAAGTATTTCAGTCTTTTCTTAGTCTAAATACAGGAGCTCCGCACTTGGAGCGGATTCAGAGAATATTTAGTTTGAAACCTGCTGGAATTTACGGTAAAATTAAAAACAGACACACAAGGCAGAACTATATGTATTACAGAGTGTTGTCCTCATGATATTGTGTATTTGCAAAACAATTAACTGCAACTAACATGAAAACAACTTAGTAAGAGGGAGGTGAGAAGTGAGCCCAGTGTTGGTGTTTGTGTCTCTTGAGAAACATTAGATGTGCCCAGGTCTGTGATGGGAAGGTTAAATAGCCACGCAGAAGGTGTGAGGCAAATAGGATGGGTTTTGTTCAACCTGTGGTGTTGCACAGTTGTATCCCCTGACAGTCATTTTTTATTTATATATGTGTTTTTTGTCTCATTTCAGGGTGGAATTCCAGAACAAATTTTACTCTGGTGGAGGATACAAGTTTACACCTTTCTCTTTTAAGCACATTTCTTTACATTTTAATAAAGATGATATGGCATAGTTTGGCTGCTGTCAGCAGAAATGTTTGGAAATTCTCTGCAACTAATCATGTGATTGGATTTCATCTATGAATGGTTTCTTGTAGGACAAAGTGTTTTTCACTGATTGCCTTATAATGCAGCCAAATAATTCTAACATATACCTCCCATAGAAATACATAGCAGATCTGGAGCATCTTGTAAAGTATATTGATATAAAATGTACATTTTTCTTGATAAACTAATGTTGTAAATTAATTTTATTCTTAAAAAAAAGTTGTTACTGCTTGTCTTAAAACCAGTGTAAGCATTTTTTTGTTTGTGGAGGCTGCATATTTTCTTGAATGATTTAAGTTAATGGAAAGACTCTTCATTTTATTAAACATTAATTACTAATTGCATATGTAAGCAAGCTACCATCTCATGCACTCCGGGAACAATTCAGCAGTGCAACAGAAGCAATGTATGCTTTCTGTGTCTGTTCCAGAACGCTGATGGAATGTTAAATTTATACATAGCAAAGCACCATGCTCTTTTTTGGCCACATTCAAAATTGCACTGAAAACATTAACAGTTATTCTGAGTTCTGCCTGGAGTTATTACTTCAATCGTTCAGAACCCACAGTGCTACTTAATGGTATGGAATAAGGCAGGATTAGAAGTGGAATCTGGAAGTATTAGCTTTGTTCTTTCCCTGGCAGGAGGAGGTTCCTTATGTGTGTTGTTCTGCAGAGTGAGCTGGGGCTGCAGCCTATCCCTTCACTTTAAAACAGAGGAAAAAAGTCTTGCATTGCATGGGTGAGGACTCAAATAAAGGAATCAACCTCCCTGCTAGGAATTTTTATGCCAGGTTCTGGTTTTGGTGTGGTTGCATGCAGCGTTCCTACTCCTGGAATAACTTTTCCACGGGGGCAGAAGAATTTGGCCCCAGGTGTGTTTACGAGTGGCAGGGAGGAGGTGCACACAGTGTAACTCACCTGATGTCGAACCAAAGTTTTTACCTATTCGGTGGAAAGGAGTTGTTTTGTATTATGTTTTTGTATCCGTGTGAAAATGGGGATATTACCATGTTTTAACATCTGTGCCATGAGAACAGCAGGAGTTAAATTTTGCACTTGTTTCGAACTAATTTTGAATAAAACCTCCTTTGCGCTGTTCCGAGCTTTGTATGAAGCCCTTTTCCCGCCCCTGGCAGCGCAGGAGCGGGTCGGCAACGCTGCCCGCCTCGGCTCCGTGCCCCCTCCGCCTCAGCGCTGCCCTCGCGTTCTACCGCGCCGAGCGCGGCCTGGCCGAGGCTGAGGTGGGACAACGCCCGCGAGGGGCGGTGGGACGGCTGCTGTGCGAGGCGGGCGTTGGGCGGGCGGCAGCCTCCTGAGGCGGGCGGCGGGCGGGCCGAGGTCGTCGCTCCTCCCCGGGCTGTTGCCGTGACCACCTGGAGGCGTCGGAAGGGTTCCGGGTGTTGCCGCCATGAGCCTGAGCGATGTGCGGGTGCAGTGGCTGCGGGATCGAGTGCTCGCCGTCCTGGGGCTGACCGATCCGGCGCCTTTCGAAGAGCTGCTGAACCGCGGCGATGGCGAGGCGGCACGGACCGTGCTGCGATTTTTCGACAATGAGAGGGCAGCAGGTGCAGTGGTGCTGCTGCTGTGGGCCGAGAGGTGCAGCGAGGACGATGAGGAGGCAGTGGGTGAGGCCCTGCTGCCCCGGCCAGACGAGCCCGCCTCAGGGCACCGCCTGGCCCCCAGCCCCTTTACTCTGTCTTTCTCTCCCCAGCTGTCTTGTTTCTTCCCCCTCACCCCCTCCACTTTGTCTGTCTCTTGAGTCTTTGCCCTGTTACCCTGTCTGTACCCCTCTCCTGCCCTTAGGCTCTGCCCAGTTCTGAACCCCTTCCATCCCACCCGTTTCTGTGATCTTTCTCCCCTGTGTTTGCATCTTGGTGGGATTTACACCATACCCACTAGGAGAGGTTGTATCAAGCTCTGCTGCCATTTTGTGTGCGTGTAGACACAGGTGATGCAGCCCAGTCTGCAGATTAGCAGCAGGAGGAAAGGCCCAGATAACCTCCTTCCTGAACAGTTGACTGAAATGGCCGCCTCAGTAGTGTTGGAAGTAGGTGGTTTGAGTGGCTAAAGCATGGTTGTTGCAGGGTGTAGTGCCGTGGGGGCTAAGCATGGCTAGCTAACGAGCCTCTCCTGAGCAGACTCACCTGTATCTGTAATGTTGACAGCTGCTTTTCCCTGTAAAGTAGATCTGATTTTGTGGTAGTGCCCTGGGCAGTGTGGCTAATTAACGTTTTCTCAAGAACTTCTGCCTCAGGTTGTTGAAAGAAAGCTAGCCTATCTTCACCAAACAGTTAGAAATAAGCTAACTACCTGGAAAGAACAAAGCTCTCAAACACAGGTCTTCCATCCATCGTTTATGACATCTTTTACTGGCTGAGATTGTTAAAGATTAATTTTATTAAAATATATGGAATGAATATATCACTTTAGTAGGAATTAATTTGTTAGCCTTTAATTAATTCATTTTAAGAGATGCAATCTCTTCTCTTTATTCTGATGTAGCTTACTGAGAGTAAAAGTGAGTTTAATAAAGAGCGAAGGTTGATCCAGTACTTTAACTGCAGTATTGCAGAGAAGTCTTTCATAAAAAAATGGGAAGAAATAAGAGTGATAGAAAGGGTGTCAGAAGAGAGCAATGATTTTCTATGGCTCAGAGATTCAATTCTCATCTGTGTTGTCAGTGTCTCTGCAAATCCCACAAGTTTCTGAGATGGTTACTTGCAGAAGCAAAGTCAAGGCCTGGTATTTTATACCCATAAAGGAATAATCTTTATCCTGGGGAAAAAAATAGGACTGCAAAAACTAAGTGCTGAACTCTGATGTGTGTGAGGTAGACTAAAGGAATGATACAATTGAGCAGAAAGGGGAAGAAGACATGGTGAACCTTCTGAAAGTCAGTATGAAATGAAGTTTCATGGGTGGCATACTTGTTTTTTAATTGAGTTCTGTTGTGTTACTGTTTCTCAGAGATGACTCAGGAAAGCAAGTCATCACCTTTGCAATCTACAGACCATGAAACTGTGTCAGGTCACATACCCACTCTCTCTAGTGGGTCTGAATTGAGTAAAATGGAGCAGAGAGTTACAGCTGCCAGTATGGAACACAGACCTCAGGTAATTTCTGTTGTGTTTCACTCTGTTCATTTGTGGTTATGAAGATGCTACCTGGCTTTCTGATGCAAATGTTTCAGTAAAAATGGTAGGCATATTAAGGAGGTACAGTGCAGAGCAAGTCCTGGGAGCAGAGCAGGACATTTTATGAGAATAAGAATTTTCATTCACTATCTCTGGTGTCTGCCACAGCTTCTGACATTGACTGACAAGACATTGAAAGGGTGATTTCCTTGTCAAAAATCTGCCTTTTGGTGAGAAAATGTGGCGGAGAGTTCCTGAGGTACCACATTAGCTATTCCCAGAGTTCCTTGTAAAAAAAAAAGTTGCAGTTAGAATAACTGCTAGGGAAAGACACTGTGGGAGGAGCATGTGAGGAATAGTGAAGAAAGGCTTTTGTACCTCAAGTCTTTTACCTAATTAGATGGTCAGGATAGAGTCTGGGGTTTCTAACTAGACTGGGTTTATGACTGAGGAGCAGGTGGAAGGGGAGTAGGCGCTTGTACATTTTAAGTGAGGCACAGGGGGCCAGGCATTTGTGCTTACTGGTTTCTTATGTTTCAAGCACTAATGCTTTTAGTTCCGTCGTTCTGGAAATCAACATTGTTTCCAAAGCTCATGATTTTTACTGTTAGCTGAGTGAAATCTTAACATTTCATTTATGTTTGCAGTTTACTTGGACAGGAACATGAAGGTAATGGAGTTAAACTAGTGATTCCATTCCATTGCTCAGGTATTTTCTTTCTGGTAAGAAGCATGGCAGCAAACAGTAGCAGTCATACTTCCTTTCTGTTTTCTGTTTCAGCTACGAGAAGGGAAAGTTGGCAAAGTGTGTTTCTCTGTAACTCTTGATGAAATTCCTGAAGAATTTGTGTCAGATTTTACTGTGTATTTTCTGAGATCTGCCAAAGGTATGTGCCCTGAAGAACTGCAGGCTCAGCCTTTTCAGTCTGTGCGTTGAACAGTACTTTTCATTGGGAAAAGGTGCTGGTGACTGGGGTTCAGGATGGTGCCTGCCCAGCTTGTTAAATTGGGTAGGAATACTCTCAGAGTAGAACCAGGAAACAGGGATGCTTTTTATATGAAATTTATGGGAAGTTACATTATCTTCTGTGTTTTACCAGCAAGCATGAAGCTTTCATGCTGCACTCGGGGAAGCTAAGAAGATTTAGTTATGACAGCTGCTGGAACTGTGTGTTGTGAGGATGAGGAACTGTATGTGAAAGTTAGAGCATAAGGTGGTTATAAGCACAACTGGCATGTCAAATTTCTTGACCTGACTCAAATTCTGATACACAACAGCAGCATGTTTTATTCTGCTAGTTCATACCTATATCATAAAACCAATGACAGTAGCTATTCCAGCATTGGGAGTAGCTCGGGTTCTGGTTGCGAGCAGACCTCAGTATCTGGCTCTAACCCCATGTGAAACACATTTCCACACCTATATCCAGGAGCTATCAACAGTCTGTGGACTCCTATGTAGTGCCAGAGACTGGTCCCAGCACAAACATTTATGTGGGCTCACTAAACAGCAATGTAGGTGTTATGAAGCAATAAAGTATTTTGTATGGTATTTGTGCCTATTAGATTCAGTTTTTTTCTAGAAACAGGATATTAGAGGGGAAAAAAAGTGCATGATAATATATTTGCTTATTTTTTATGCAGTTCTATGGAAGATTTTCCCAGTCGGTTTGTAGAATAGGAGTTCAAATCAAGGGCACTGTTTTGTTTGAGCAGAAAACCATTTTGGAACTATAAGGCTGCACTGTAAAGATTTGGAGTCAGCTAACAACACGTATATAGTTTTTACTGCCCTTTCTGAAAAAGCATCTACACTATTAAACCCAGCACTGATTTTGAAAGTGACTTGCATCAAACCTAGTTTATGATAAACACAGTTTGTTTTACTGGAGTTTTAACTTGCTATGGAAAGGACTTCATGCTGTTGTTTTAATCATTGTTTTCTGTATCAAATGTCTGGATTTATGCTAATTGTTTGTATACTGTTTAGAAAGAGTTACTGAACCTAACGACCTGACTGAAGCTAATGAGGCTCTTCCTAAAGTAATAAAGTTTGGTTTACTGACTGATGATACCTTTTTGATGCTAAAGAATGCCATCTCAGAGGTAAATGTGTTACAGCTTTATATATAGAGTCTTGAGTGTTTCTGTGATTTAACTATTTAGTATTATCTGACCGTGTAGACTATGCGTAAAAAATACTAATATTCACCTTCCTATGCCAAAAGGAAGTTTTTAATCAATACTTGGTATCTTGCTTCCCAGGGGTTTTTTTTTAAGGATGTGGAGACAGGTATTATTTCATTGCCTGGCCCTGTATGAGAAATGTTTAAGAATGTGACATGAGATACCTTTATTTTTGTGCTGAGACTTTTGTGGAAGCGTGCTGGAGGTATTCCTTTGCGGAGCTTGAGGCAGAGGGAATGATGTTAAAGAGGTGAAATGGAAGGAGATTAAATTCAATTGAATTCTAGAACAACATATCCAGTGCTTAAGTGAATTGCTAGTAAGCTGAATTCTATTTTTTTCTTTTTTAGTATGAACCATCTAATTTATCGTACCTCTTTGAATTATAGATGGTTTTGCCAGCTCTCTCCTACAGTCAGCAGCAGGCTGAGAAAAATTCCTTTCCTCCAGATAGTGAAAACACAGATGCTGAAAAAAGGAGGTTACCTGATGCTGAGCTTGCAGAAAAGAAGGATCAGCCTGCGGAATACTGTAATACCCAGATGAGGAATGAGATTCAAATGAATGGGCAAAAACTCTCAAGTGTTACTTATGAGACTACACAACAGACTGAAGGTGAGTGCTCTGCCTGTGCCAGCACCGTGTTGTTTAGAGCACCTGACAGCAGAAAGAGGTTTGCCTAGGAATGTGGGGACTGGACAAGGGGCAATGGCCTCAAGTTGGAGCACAGGGAGTTCCGCACCAATACGCGGAAGAACTTCTTCACCGTGAGGGTGGCAGAGCCCTGGGACAGGTTGCCCAGGGGAGTGTGGAGTCTTCTTCTCTGGAGATATTCAAGACCTGTCTGGATGCCTCCCTGTGCGACCTGTCCTAGTGACCCTGCTTTGGCAGTGGGGTTGGGCCCGATGGCCTCTGGAGGTCCCTTCCAACCCCTATGATTCTGTGATTCTGTGAATGGCTTTACACAGAATAACACATACAGTTTCTGAGGAAGCTCTAGACCTGATTAAAGTTTCTCTTTGCTGATAACAGTAGTACTTTTACTGCCCCAAAGCATAGCAGACAGTATGGAGAAATGGATAAAATCAGTGTCAGTCTTTCAAACAGTCTGGAGTAAGAATAGGAGAAAGGGTAAAAGTGCCTCATTGCTTACCGATGTTCAGGGGACTCAGGCTATCGCAGGGTGTAGAAAATGGTTGACCAATTGAGATTTTCACACACTGTTTAGCATCCCTTCTCTGACAGGGGCTGCTGTCATGCTGTTAAGGAGAGCAAAGTGGCCTGCAGTAGGCATGTAGAAAATTTTCTTCAGCAAAGCCATAATCCTAATTCCTAATAGTTAGAGATTGGTCTCAGTCTTGAAAGCTGAGAGCTTTAAATAAATTTCTTGGAATATATCTCTCATTGCAGTGTGTTAACTGTCAAGCAACTGGATGTATTTTGCCATATTCTCAAATAGGCAGAGCAGGTGGTATGTTACCTATCCTCAAGCAGCTGTCAAAGGTGGAAAGGAAAAGCTGTTTCAGTGATGATGTTGCCTTACCAGTGCTGATGGAACAAGACAGTGAATTCTATGTGCCTTTCCTTCCAGTAGGAGATATTAAATTGGAGATGCCAACTATAAATCTGGATGGAGAAGTGACTGTTCTTGCTACAGTTCCAGAAGTGGTCAAAGCTCTGGAAAGTTGTGTGATGACCTGGCAGAAATTAATATACACAGCTCTAGAGGAACAACTGAAAAAGGCTCCACAGGTATGGCATATGTAACACTAAGCTGCTTTTGTTCTCAGAGACATCACTTCTTTTCCCCACAGGAATATCTTTGAAAGGTTAATGCTCTTTTTTAATTCATGTTTTATTGTTAGGAAGCCACTTACTAATTGATGTAAAGTAGAATGAAAGTAGTGATGAATCTGCTGTGATTTTTTTCTTTAAATATATGACTGTATTTTTGCTTGAAAAAAAGTAATCTCTCTTGAACAAAATTCTAATTTTAAGGCTCTGATTCTGCACTTACACATGAGTAATACCATTAAAGGTACTGAAGGATTTAATGTCTACAGAATTACTTTTGCATAAACTTTTGTGGCCATGGGCTCTTCAGCTCCAGCCTGGGGGTACACTCCCCATGGGCAGTTCACTTCAGCGTGTGTAAAACTCATCCAGTTGCTCGGATCTTCTCCCCATGTTTCTGGAATGGTTGAATCATATCAGGTGTTTCTCCGTATACAGCATATTGAAAAGAAGGAACAAATATAGTCCTGGTTCTGGGTTTTCACTCTCACATAATGCTAATTCAGAATTTTTGTTTTATTCCACATTACTTGTAGGGTAATGGTCCCCTTGCAGAAGTTGACCACTGGTGTGAAAGAAATTATACTTTAAGTGCTCTTACTGAACAGATAAAGCATCCAGCAGTGCAAAAAGTCTTGGAAATATTACAGGAAGCTGAATCTGAGTGTATTGGAGATTTACAGATAGTCTTAAGTGACCTCAGAAAGCATCAAGTCGAAGCTCTAGACAATGTTAAGTTTCTTTCAACTCTGAAACGCCATTTGAAGGTATGTGTCCTTAAGAACACTTTGTGAAATTTTGACCGTAGTTACTTTAGTTTGGTTCCTCTGTTGATATAATCACCTCTTGTTATTTTTTATACTCTGGGGTTTTTTTTATATTTAATAAAAAAAAGGGCTTGCCTATTTTGTTTAAAGTTGTATATTTGAAATCAGAACAGTTGTAATATTTGAAATCAGAAGCCCAGAAGCTGCTGTGAGCAGCTTGGTTTGTAAATCACAGCCTTGGGAGAATTTGATAGCGTCACTGAATGGAGGAAAACAGTGATTTCTCTACTTTGTGTTTGATGTAGTTTCTAATGCTGATTACAGCTGATGTCTCAATTTTTATTGAAGATCATCCAAACATCCAAATAAAGATTTGAGCCAAAACCTGTCTTGGGACATCTTTTACATAAAGAGAACATTAATGAGACAGGACCAAAAAACCATCTGGGGCAACAGATGTGGATTTGCACACCTTTAACCATGAGTGTTACTTGGTGCCAGGCTGTTTCCTTGACTGGGTTATTTATTCAATAATGTCACAGACATTTTTAAATTCAGGTATCTATAGAACAAATATTAGTTTATAGAATATGTATCTATAAATAATTTTCATGGCATTTTATTAACGATATTTACAATACATTTAATAGAATTTAACATATGGTGCTGGGTTTAATGTTGTCTTGGATACAATTCCTTCACTGATGAATGCCCTGAGAATGGTATGGATTATCTCACGGCATTACAACACGGATGAACGGATGGTACCCCTCATGGAACGAATTGCATGGGAAATTTCATCAAGAGTCTACAAAGCTGTGAATTTACACACACTGTTTAAGTAAGTACTGGATTCCTGTTTAACTAGGCTGTATTGATTAAAAGCTTTGCTTATTTTACAGGAGCTGGAGTAGCTAACATTTTCATCAAATAGGTTACAGTGTTTTTCGCTGTCTGAAACTGTATTAGAAGGTCAATTAAAAGTAGATTTATTTTGTAGTTTTCATAAATTACTGAGTCAGCCTTGAAGAAATAAGTGCTTGTCCTCTTCTGTCCCAAAGAGACATCAGCAATAAACAAAATGGAATAGTGGTAAAAGCGTAAATACAATCAAAATCACTCTTGAAATACTCTCTCTTTTCAAAATCAGTCAAACTGAAAATTAAGATCTCACAGTTATAAGTTGTGCCTAGATCTTTTGTAATTAGAAGCTGCTAAACCAGGGTATGTTAACCCAGCTGAGACAGAATTTTCTATCTACAATCTTGCAGTATCTTAAATATTTTGATTTGATTTATAGAGAAGATACAGCTGCTGCAAAAAAGAAAACAGCAGAAGCCAAAAGCACTCTTGAACAATGGAAGAAGTGTTATTTTGCTGTTCGTGCCCAAATTGAAGCATCAGGAAGAGAGAAACACTGGGAATTTGACCGAAAGCGTTTGTTTGAAAATACAGATTATATGGCTTCAGTCTGTCAAGATCTGTATGATGTTTTGCAGGTAGTAATACAGACAATAAAGAGATTATGTGATCAGCTTCAAGGAAATTCGTTTGTATTGTAGTTGTTGAAATATCAACAGTCTTTCGTTTTATGAGTGGTTTGGTGTTAAAGACCTGAGCAGTGTCTTTGATTCCAACAAAGCTGCATTTAACACTGGAAATGAAATAATTCTTCTCAAGCTGTGAACATACTGACTTGTAACAACTCTTTCACAGATTTGCAGTTTTCATGGGTTGCTAGCTTAATGATATAATTTTAGATGAAATAACCCTTTAAGTATACTGTAATATAAAATTTGACCACATATGAAGGAGTATATCAGTTGCAGGAAAACATATGGATGGAGAAGTACCTACATTTAGCACGTTTAAGTCAGGGTAAATGGAAATATTAGTGGTCCATCAATGGTTGAATGTTATAGACCAACTGTAAAAACTATGTATGTGAAAGTGGGATAAAAAGGAGTAATAACTATTCTGTGCTTTAACAACTGAAGTGTTGGGCCTGTAGTTTGCTTCCTCCCCTCCCCCCTGTAAAGCAGTTTAGTGTCTGGTATAGAAATATATACAATGTAAAACAGAGCACAAATTGATCATTCTTCGAGCTGTAGCTGTTTTAATTTCTTAAAGGAAGTAATATCAGAAAGATGTGTTAAATGGAAGAAAAAACACACATTAAAAATAAAACTTTCTGGTACATTCTTCTGAATTAACAGATCACTGAAGAATTTTACAATATATTTGGTCCTGAACTGAAAGCTGTCACAGGGGATCCAAAGCATGTTGATGATCTAGTGAGTGAAGTAAATGCACTAACTAATCCTATGGAAGAACTGACTTTTGACCCTTTTAGCATCAAAAGTGCACATGACTGGAAAGTTATTATGGAAGAATTTAAAGAAGAAGTTTCAGTAAGTACCACATACTATCTTATCCCCCTGTACTTTCTATATACAATTCCTTCTAGAATATAAAAATTTTCATTTAAAGAAAATACGTTTTCAAAAGTAAAGAACACATTAATAAATATCTGAATGGTGAAAATGTAAGGAATTTAACCATTTTTTAAAGTCAGTGTTGTATTTCCAAGTTGTTTTTGTTTATAGCTTCACTTAATCTTGGAAATGGTGAAGCAGGCTTTTTGTTCATTGGCAGAATAGCTATATCATGAATGGGCTGTGTGTGCCCTCCCTGTATTCCTGTCTCAATCGTGTCCTACAAAGAAGTAAAACTTCCTTTTCTGGATTCATTCGGTCCTCACCTCTCAGCTGAGAATACCCACAAAGTACAATTACTTTGTTTTTTTTGTGATTTTCATACCTGCTCAGCAGACACATTAATTAACATTGATTTCCTGCAGCTTACTGGAAAGCCATGAGTTTGTTAATAATTTATGAGACAAAAAATAGTAAAAATATGCTTGACCACTCTCATCATATTTTCATTTTGCCTTCCTTTTTTGGATTTGCAAGATGAATCTTGAAGTGATAGGATATCTTGGACTTCTTCCTTTGTTTAGGTTATTGAAGAAGAGACCAAAAATTTTATTGATGAGTCTTTTAAGAACCTTCGATCAGCAGAAGCTGCATTTGACATGCTGTTAAAATACAAACACATCCGCTCTCGTGAAATCATTAATAAGCAGATGATGATGAAGTTCAATGATATTTTGGACCAATACTGTAAAGAGGTATTTTATTTAAGGTTTTCTTATATAGTACATGAAGGTTTTTACCTAGTGAAAATCATGAATCTCTGTATATGTCTAAGTACCTGTATAGTGTCATTTAATATCGGAAAGGCCGATGAGTTTTACAAGATAAACATAGTAATTACTGTCACTTTTCTGGAGACTGTTGGAGAAATGGTATGGTCAATTTGCTGAATTGGATGTGCATATCTGTGTATGTGTGGCACTGCATGGGAACTGAAAATGTTTGCATGTGCACGAGGCATCAAGACCTCGTGGCTGTTCCTTTACCTTGTGAACAGCAATTCAACATTATTCCTTCCTGAGAAAAGACCTCTTTCACACCCTGCATCTCTTTTGTCATGGGCAAGAAGTTCATTGTATGACCAAAAGGTGTCAGAGATCAACCATGAAGACAGGGATAATTTCTGACACACTGAAACCTCTATGATGGAAAGTGGTTTTTTAATAAACATGGAGTTTAATGATGAAATATAGTCTTACAGAAAACACTGTCACAAGAGCAGTTCCACAAGCTATAGAAAGGAAGATGTACTCTGTAATGTAATTAATACAAATGAAGAAAATGCAATTAATACATGGGAAGAAGAAAAAAAAAAAGAATTTGTTTTATCCTGCTGCTAAAATTAGCTTCAGGGTTTGTGCTGTGTACTGACAATGGAGGACCAAGTGGAGAAATGATTCTTTGCAATATTTTTTCTCTTGTAGGTCGAAAATGTTAATCAAATCTTTGTTCAGAACCTCAAGGATCCACCTTTGTACAAGAATCATCCTCCAGTAGCTGGAGCAATATACTGGTCCCGATCCCTTTTCTATCGGATCAAGCACACTATTATTCGATTTCAAGAAGTAGAGGAGTTGCTTGCTAGTGAACGTGGAAAGGAAGTATGTTAGTCCTTTTGATATTTAATGAAGGAAGAAATAATTTCTTCATGCACATCTGCTAAAGATGTGGAAGTGCTCTCTGTGAGGTGAAGTTGTAAGAACGTCTTCGCACGCAGCAAGCCATGTTAGATGTGAAAAGCTGATTGGGATCTTCCCACTGTTTCCCAGAGAGACAGTGATGGAATCAATGATAGAATTAATGAGCCTAAATTCTCCATCCCCTGCATTTATTACAAGGCATTACATGCCCTCTCATCTAATAGACATTAGAAACCCTATTAAGACTCCATTTTAAGGTTAGCTAAATATTCCTCCTGGTCTTTAAAATAGAGAATTTTCCTTTCTAGGTAAAAAAAATATATCTGCAAGTGGCCAAAAGGATGAAAGAGTATGAAGATCAAAAATACAATCAGTGGAGAGATGGGACAGGGCAAACACTCTCAGTGTTACTGAAAAATACTCTGCTGACTGTCAGCACTGGTGGGGCTGAAACACATGTTAATCCAGAGACTTCTGAGCAGGTGAGATATAGGAAGTTGGTATACCAGACTTCTCCATGGGGGAGAACTAAAGCCCATCAGATGGTCAGGAAGAGTTTTTGAAGAATAATATTTTAAGCACAGTTTTTGAAAGGAAAATTTCAGAAGTTCTGAGCTTGGAATTGTTTGTGGTCCTTTATGAAACACAGTTGCTGAATTACCTGGCAAATGGATGAATGCTGTTTCTCTGTTTGTTTTTCTGTACTGTAATTCCTGTTAATTCTGGGAGGTTGGTGCAACATCTTTGGGACATTACAACAAAGTTTGGGGCTGAAGTTAGGTAGAGATAGTTTCCCAGCAGAGGTCACGGAGAATTCTGGTCAAACCTTTGTCTGCATATGAACTTCCACTGGGATTTCTGTTCTACCTGGTTACAGCAGTATGCAAAGAGATGTTATTTGTTTTGTTTCTTGTAACCACCTTGCACTGAATAGGTAGCTGTTTGTAATTTCTGAGACTAGAATGCTGAGGTTACTATTGAATTTTAAAGGCTGAATGTCAGCCATTCTGACTCTTGCCTGCAGCCTTACAAAGTATCTCTAAGAGCTAACCTTTCCCTGGCATTGTAACAGTTTGGTGTTGCTCTCCTTTCTGCTGTTCTTTCTTGTGTTGTAGAGCTCTGTAACAGAGGAGCCTGTCACCACAAAGAAAAGTGTCCATTTCGTAGTGAATTTTTCTCCCATACTCCAAGAGATAATCACTGAAACAAAGTATATGGAACAACTAGGATTTCCAGTCCCAGAAATAGCAAGATATGTGGCATTACAGGAAGACAGGTATCTTAGGTAAGGCTGTATCAGAGTATCTGCTGACATACTGACTTATGGCAGTGTTTCAAGTGATTTCAGTCCAAACCAGAATGGACCCTGTCATCACATTTTGGAAATATGAGAGCACTTAGTGTTTTTTTTTTTTTTGTCGGGGTAAAATTAATAATGGCTGAGTTGCACTAATAAGCTTTTCTCTGGTGCTGTCTGCATCCTTTACCCTGTAGGACTATGCTACACAAATTGACATCTCTTTAAAATCTGAGGAAACCCAAGGAAAGTAGTTTGTATTGCAGGGAATTGTTAGTGCCATTCAGATTTCATTTAATTTTTGAAGTCACTGCTGCTTTCTTTTTTGTACAACCTTGGATAAGTCACTCTTGCCCAAATTGTCACAGGCACTAAGCACACAGGTACGCTGATAAGAGCCCTGACTGGCTTTTAAAGTTCACCTGTTGAGTTCACTTCTGTGCTTCAAGCTTCAGAACTTTTTCTGATTTGGGGCAGGAGAGGTTTGTCTATCTCCTGGTGAGGCGGTGTGATTTTTTTCCTTTTGTTTTCAATAGGAAATGAATCACATTTATAATAAATACATATTCAATAGTTGTTTCTGGAAATTTTGCTTTACGTGGGAACGAAATTAGGGAAGTGATCAGCTCTGTGAAGTGAGTTCAGAGCTATATTTCCAGAGATTTTTGTTTTGTTGATGTGTTTCTTACACTCCTTAGGTATGCAGATCGATTGAGAAACATGCTGGATCGCTATCACAAATTGATGGGAACACTGAACAAAGCAGAAACCAAACTTCTTGATGACTATATTCAAGAACTCAGGACAGTGTTCAAATCGGGGCACAAAAGACTCAGTTGGAACTCCTTAGGTAACACAGATACTGTTTTTAAATGGCCTTAGATACTGATTTGTGGTTAAAAGATCTCTTCAATTCTGCAATCTCTTGCATTCCTAAATGGTGCATCCTGTTGCCATGGTCAGGGTCAGAATAGTAGGTTAGACAGACTCTGATCCTGCAGGGTATTTTTTATGTCTTTATTATATTTAAAGGACTGAGTAGAAATGAGTAAAGCCCCTTAGATAACACCTGCAAGGGATGTAGGTAAAGGTTAAGGAGGAAATAATCTAACCTATCATTTTGCTGAGCATCAGTTTATTCTCAGAGATAAAACACATCTTACACTCCTTAGGTATGACAGTTTCAATGCATTGGTGGAATATTTGTTGAAAGAAAAAACCCACAAATGGTTGTGATTTATTTCAAGGTGTTGGTGACTTCATTGTCCGATGTACACAAGCCATCAAGAAGTTTGAATCACTTGTCCATCAAATTCATAACAATTCTGAAGACATAAGCAACAGCCTTCAGCTAATAGAATCAACAAATCTCTTTAAGTTTCCACTTTCAAAAAATGAAGAACTCCCTAGTAAGTCTTTTTATTTTAATTTCCAAGCTCTGTGATGTTTTATTTTGCTCTGTCTGCTACTTTGCATTTTTAGTTGCTATGATCAACCCTTTTAATTGTTACCAAAACTACTTACAGTAGTATTTCATGGTGTAACAGAGGAATCACAAGCAGAGCTGCAGTACCCTAAAGCTGATGGTGTCAATGAGAGAAACGTAAAGACGAGCATCAGATCATTTGGCTTGTGTCTGCCTTGCTTTGATCTCCTGATCACTTTCCCCCTCACTTTCCCTCAATGTCCTTATCCTCCTTGCATGCAGTAGTGTAGTCTTAGAGCTGTAATCTGCATGGAGTGTCCGCTCCCTTCTGGGCCCCCTGAACTGAGCTGGTTTCATTGGATGGAAATTGCAGTGAGGTGATTCTCTCCCAGGTGTCCCAGTCACCTGAGGGAGCGGGTGATGGACCAAATTTCTTTCAATGCTTTATAAGTCTTAAAAAGGTTATTTTCACATCTAATGTTTGCTACAAAATAATTGAATCCATATAAAATCAGAGGGCTGATATATTAATAAATTTAGTATTAATAAGCGAAAGTATTTTTAATCAGTATACAAGATCAAATTCGTGTTCACAAACAAAGCCTAGCTAATTATTCCAGCATGCAAGTTTAAGGCCTTTTTGCAGTTAATAATGCTATTTTTTGTGTCTTTTGCAGAAGCGCAAGAATTTTTTGAGTATGTTAAGTGTGAGAGAGCAAAAGATGTGGCATCCATGGTTAGGAGGTATACTGCCATCCCACAACTGCTAATGAAAGTGGAAGGACAAGTTGCCAATACGACCAGTGGCAAATCTCCAAAATTAACTTCCTATTATGCATACTGGGAAAATAGGATTTATCAAGTGTTGACACAGTTAATTGTGAAGTAAGTCAGTTGTTTGCTTTAATGGATTTTCAGTCTTTCATCTTCTGTTTGTTCTGGATCTGTTGATCAGTATGTATACTGATACTCTCTCTGAACACAGAACACCGATCTGCTTGTGTACCTAAGCACATACCTGATGATTGCAGTCTCTGTTGGGTATCTCCATGGGTGGCAATACCTGATGATTACTGTCTTTGATGATTTTTTCCCTTTCCCAGGAATTTGCAGGCTTTTAATGCAGCTGTTCTTGCAAATGTGCCACTGTTCCAAACAGAAGCTGTTTTATCTGTTCCTGAGATAATCTTGCAACCTAATGCCAGTGAGATTGACAGAATGACTATACAATGTATCCGAGACTGTGTTGAGGTCACTAAGGTGATTTTTGATATTTATTTGTTTCCAGAGTTCACTTGGGATTGTGATGAACGAATCTTGCCTTATGTCTGGGCAAGCATAGTTGCCAAAGGGAAGATTCAGATTGTTTTATCTTGAAATCAGAATATCCAATACATTGTTCTAGTTTTACAGACTGTCCTAATTTTACAAAATGATGACAAAGGAAGAAATTGCTATAAAGCTTCATGCAATTTTTACTTGGGCAACATTATTTGTTACTTGTCAGCAGTTTTGCCAGGATAAGGATGTGATTTGGTTATATAAATCAGCATGCATCAGAAGGAAATGCTTTTCAGATTGCAGTGCAGATATTGCTTTCTGATGTATGAATAAGATGGTGGAATAAAGAACGTGAGTAGCTTTCTCTATATTATGGCTCTCCTCAAAAGCAGCAGAAAACCAGTTCAGAAAATGTTGGGAGAAGGAAATGTAGGACACATCTAGGACGGCAGGTTTACAGCAGATGAACTATCCGACTTGCTGGCAAAGATATAGCAATACTTCCCTGTAGAAGTATGTTCACATTGAACTGCTTTCTGGAAAAGAAGCCAAGTATTGTGGCAGTGTTCCTGCCCTGTGCTGGTGGAGAAATGATTCCAGATGTCACCTGAAATGAATAAATATAGATGAAGTGTGCTTCCTATGTTCAAATTTCTTGTTCTGCTCCACTGCTGCATTCCACCTGTTTGACCTAATACCTATTTCTCTGTGCCATGCTATGTTGTTGCTCAGGGGAGATTTAAAAGCAAACCAAGTAATGCATGGAAAGGTTTCGTTAGGATGAAATAATTTCTTCTCTAAAGGTTATGGGGAAATGTAATCTCTTGTTGTCAGAAAAGCAATTGATTTGGGAAATCATTCACACCACTTCCTACATTGTCTCCTAAATAGTGATCAGTTTCTTTACTGAAAGGGTTATGAACACTGAAGCAGGCTGCCCAGGGAAGTGGTTGAGTCTTCATCCCTGGAGGTATTTGAAAGACATGTAGGTGTGGGTCTTAGGAACATGGTTGGAAGCATAATGGACTCAGTGATCTTAAAGGTCTTATCCAACCTAAATAATTCTGTGATTCTGTGATTGATTTGACTAAATGACTCTCAACAAAGTAACTGTTTTTCAACCCTGTCTTGAAAACTCTAGCATTTTGTACGTTGGATGCACGGTACATGCATTGAATGCCCTCCTCAGCATGTCCAGGAAGATGAAGTAATCACTTTCAGCTTTTACAGCGACATCTCCCAGAACCCCCTGATAATTGAACAGGCTGTTCTCATCACTCAGAATGTGCACAAACTCCTGGCTTCTCTCAGCAAGTATTTGAACCCATGGAAGAAGTACCACTTGCTGTGGAAATTAGACAAAAGCATAGTCATGGAGAAGTTAGCTGCAGAAAAACTGGCTTGTGTCACCTTTGATGACAAGTTGCAGTTCTATATGAAGGTAGCTCAAGAAGTGACTCAACAGCCCTTGATTAAAGATGAGCAATTTATCAGGCTTCAACTGTCTCCTTTGGCCTACATGGTGCAGGAGAATGCTAGAGGCTGGGTGACCTCACTTGGAAGGTTGCTTAATGAGTCAGCAAGAGAGGAACTCTTGAATCTTCAGGAGGAGCTTAAGGTAGGTGTTTTGAGTTCCTGTCATTTGATGTAGCTAACAGTAACTAGTAGATAGTGATATGAACCACTCTCCAAACTGGTTGAATCTATCTGGTTTGTTCTGATATGTCATGTGCAAGGAGGTAAGCTGTCCCTCTCTGTAGCTGGGACACAGGAGAGAGGAGTAACACGTGTACTGGTGAAAGGTTCATACCGGTAATTCTGAAGTTCCCTTTAAATTGCTGCCTACAACTTCTATTTTGTTGTAGCAAAACTATCCCCTCTGTACTGGGGGTTACTTGTTGATTTTCTGTGTGTAAGTCTGTTAACTTTATCACACAGACTAAAAATGAAAATGAATCTGCATGTTATTTACTTGTGTGTTGTGCATGACTAATTATAATTCTGCCTAATTGCTTTGTCAGTGTTGCTTCTGAAAGTATTTTTACTTTTTACAGAGCTTATCAGAGAATCTTAAGCGATCTCCAGATTCCCTGGAAGATGTCAGAAGTGTCCTTGGCACAATTGCAGAGATCAAAGGCATGTCCTTCAATGTAGAACTGAAATACTTGGACATCTGGGAGAGATATCGAACTCTTGCAATGTACAATATTCCAGTAAGTGCATGTTATGCCTTGTCTCATAAGACATTTCAGATTTGAGCTAGGGGCACAAATGCCTCATGTGTGGATTAATACATGTTTTCTTTTTGAGACTTTTTACATAATCATAGTATTGTTGAGGTTAGGAGGGATATCTGGAGATTGTCTAGTCCAAAGCCCCTTCTCAAAACACTGTGTCCCCTTTATTTAAAATGGATGAATTGCATCTGTTTACATCTGATTCACATCACCTCAATGCTGGTTTTGTGTTTTGCAAATTTATAATGTGAGCACATATTCCTCACTTTCTTGCCACTAATGATTTCTTGTGAGAGACATTAGTTCTTTTGCTTGAGGTACCTAAAGAAGAGCAAGAGATGGCCTACAAGATTAGAGAAGAGTGGGAGACTCTCTTCTTTGAAGCATCAGAAGTTGATCACAACCTTGGAGGCATAAAAAGAAAATTCACAAAGGTAATACTTGTAACTAATATTGAAAAAAAAAATTAGAAGTGGAAAGGAAACCAATTTAAACACTTTTATCTCTAGATTACACAGCAACAAGGTGAGGACTACAAGAAAGAGATAGAGAATTTCTTCAATAAATTCATGGCTGAGGGTCCTGGTGCTGTTGGGGAAAATCTTGATCAAGGTAAGTGGATTACGGTGTCAGAAGTGATGTCCTAAAAAGATTATTCTTTGAATCTTATGTAAAAAGAGAACATTGTACATTCCTTATTAACATACGAACTGATCAACCAGCAGCATGACATTTTTATTACTATAACTTCTACAGACTATATGCAAATGCTATCTTAGTTATTCACCATGATCCCTGGGATCGTTTAGCTAGAAAAAATTCCTCTCCTTTCACAGGATTGGAACTCATGGCCATTTTTGAAAAAGAACTGGAAAAACTGGAAAAAAGTCATCAGGAACTTGTCAGCATTGAGAAACTTTTTGATTTGCCAGTTTCAGTGTACCCTGACTTACTGAAAGCAAAGAATGATATGAAAGGTCTAAAGCAGATCTATGAAATTTATGAATTACAAAGAGTAAGTATTGCACTGTGTACACACAGAGATACACATGTATGCATGCACATACCTAGGGAAATAGTGGGGGGGGGGGAGAAGAGGTGGTGGTGTTCTCTTGTTACTATCAATTATTTTAAGCCTTTGCATGAAATAAGCCGTGACCTTTAATTGGCTTTTACTGTGAAGTGATTTTAATGATGTTAGTACAGGGCTAACAGTGCCTCAGTGGACCAGACACATACACTTATCAGATAGGAGCAGATCTCCTTCACCTCTAATAATTATTGGGTGGCATTTTAGTGCACAAGTCTCTTGAGGAGTTCAGTGGAACTACTTTTGGATACAGTAGGTGCATAGGTCACACTGGGTATCTCAGGCTTTTACTGAGTTTAACTATTTTTTAATAAGTTGTATTTTTCCAAAATTAAAATGCCCTGTAAAATATGTCCCCTGAGGGTGCTTTTCCTGTTCTTCATATTTCCTTTTGATTATTTCTTATACAACTCATTGTGTTTGGCTATGAATCTGTCTTGGACACGAACCTGTCTCTTCCTCTGTTTGTAAAATGTTAATACAATTACATCTGCATCCTGATTGTGGTCTCTACTGTAGTGGAAAGATTTTCTTTTTTTGTCAGAACTAAAAGGAAATCATATTTTTTTCCTCCTGATGACTTTGTTCAGGCAGCTAAAAAGGAATGGTCTCAGACACTCTGGATAAACCTCAATGTCCAGGTTCTTCAGGAAGGAATTGAAGGATTTCTTAAAGCCCTTCGAAAGCTGCCCAAACAAGTGCGTACTATGCCAGCAGGCTTCCACTTGGAAACAAAAATGAAGGCATTTCGAGACTCCATTCCTCTGTTGCTTGATTTGAAAAATGAAGCTTTAAGAGAAAGGTTTGCTTTTACTTCTTTAAATCCATTTTCTATATATAGGAAGATTTTGTTTGTTTTTCTAGAACTTTTCATTTCAGTTACCAGGGTCATGCCATGTCCTGCAGCTTGAATCTTCTCTTTCTGCTTAATGAAATTGTGTAATGTCACACAAGGTAACTACAATGACTAGAATACTTTATGTATTCAAAATTGTAGCTTATCTTTAAACAGTAGAATGCTAAACATAGTTTCATTATTATATGTTCAGTTACATTATATATTATATATTCAGTTGTTTTCATTTTTACTGTTTCACGGTGGTTGGTACAACTGTTGATGTGTCAATTTGAAACAGGCATTGGCAAGATCTTATGGAGAGAACAGGAACAAGTTTTGAAATGGCAACAGAAACATTCACTTTGGAGAGTATGTTTGCTATGGAACTCCACAGACACTCGGATGTTATCAGTGAAATAGTTGGGTCTGCTGTTAAGGAACTGAGCATTGAGAAGGTATTGTGAAACATCAGAATAAAACTAAAAAGACATAGATGACAGCAATCTGTGTTATATCTGAGATTTTTTAATTGGAATGACAGTGAGCTCGGCCGTGTTCAGAGAGCTGCCACGATGTAACTGATGGCAAGTAAGATCAATAGCTCTGTCAATATGCTACCAAACGGCACAGAATCCTAGCTACCTTGGTTTTGGCAGCAATATGTTGCATTACTGTTACTACAATAAACAAGTTTGGCCTGTGAAAAAGGATGTGAAGAAGGATCCATTCTGTTGCCATCATGATGTTTTAAAATAGATCTTTCTTTATAAACCAGAGTTAGAAAATCTCTGCAAAACTTTTGCTGAATTAATTGTTTAATTTTTGCTTGAAGATTATAGTTCTCTAGTTTTTGAAGACTGAAACATGCATCTTTTTATGTTCACATGCAGGGTGTGAAGGAAATGGCAGAAACATGGGAACAACTGAAATTCACTGTACAAATATACTTCAAAGGCACTGAGAAGCGAGGCTTTATTCTGGGATCTGTAGATGAAATTTTAGAGATTCTTGATGACAACAATGTCAATCTTCAGAGTGTTTTGGGCAGTCGATTTGTGGGTCCTTTTCTTTCAACCATTCACCAGTGGGAAAAAACTCTGTCATTGATTGGCGAAGTAATTGAGGTAGGGAGGAAAGTGCTGGACTGAACAATTAATGTTTATTGCCTATAATCAGGGGGTTTTATTGCTTTTTTATCTTTGATGATGACATTTGATCCTTAGATCTGGATGGTGGTTCAAAGAAAATGGATGTACCTGGAGAGCATCTTTATTGGTGGAGATATCAGATCACAGCTTCCAGAAGAAGCCAAAATATTTGACAGCGTAGACAGTATGTTCAAAAAGGCAAGTAACTGACTTGACTTGTGATCAGCATAATTACGGGAGGGCATTTTACTTCCAGTTCCATAGTTAGCTGTAGTCTTCTGTGTCATTTGTAACACTGAGGCTGGCATGGTACAATGAAAAGAATATGAGATTGGGGAACCCAGGAACTTGTGTTTTACTCCTCATCTGTCATAAACAGAAAACATGTCCTGATTTAGCAAAGCTGGGCACAGGTGTGACCCTTGGCTGGCAGTACGAGGCAGGCAGAATTCCCCTTTCCTTTAATTCTATGTATTTTTTACCTTTTCTGTGATAATAAGCTTATATGTGTTTCTATAGATTGAGGACCTATGTACATCGTTAAAAGACTTTGCTGGTATAATGCCACTGCTCCCATACAGAATGCATACTGCCAGTGTGAATATGGCTTACTTTTCTTCTTCCTATCTGCTAAATTGAGATAGTACTGTGATTCTGAAATGCTACACCTGCCCTTCACTTGCAGTACCACTGCAAACAGGAGCAAAGTCAGGCATATGCTTATGACTGCATGACTTGGGATGCAAGCTTATTTTGCTTCCCTTGCTTTTCTGTACTTCTCCATGCTCTCTTCTGTGAAATCACACTGTCTCTGTGTTTTCCTGCAGCACTGCAGCAACAGGAAACCGTGTTTAAACCTCTGCCTAATTCACTTCTCTAAGAACCTATACTTCTTGTGCTGCTTATGTGCTTTGGCACTAGTTAAATATAATTTAGTATAATCCATCACTGATCAGTAATTTCTAAACTTGATTTTCTCCTTATATAGATAATGGATGAAACAATGAAAGAACCAACAATAAAAAAATCCTGTGAAGCCCCAAACCGTCTCTCAGATCTCCGTCATATAAATGATGTGCTGGAGAAATGTCAGAAAAGCTTGAATGATTATTTGGACTCCAAGCGAAATGCTTTCCCAAGATTTTTCTTTATATCTGATGATGAGTTGCTTAGTATCCTTGGCAGCAGTGACCCACTTTGTGTCCAGGAACACATGTTGAAGGTACAGTGTCTGGCTTTCTACAGTGCTTTGTGCTTTTAGGTGCTTTAAAAAGTTTAAGACTATGCTGTACATGCTGTTAAGGGTACACTAGTATTTTATTGCACACAAAGAACATCCTGGAAGAATTCTGAATAACTAAATCAAATCTGATTGATAATCTACTGGCGAGTAGTAGTTACTGTAGAGGAATGTTGGTAGAGCAACATTCAAGATACACCAAAATGATAAATCGTTAAAGAACCTTCCTGAGCTCCTCTTATTTTCTAGAAAAAAAAGATTCAATGTAATTTGGGCCAGATCATCTGCTTGTTTACTCTGCAGTTGGGCTGCTGAGCTATATATCAGTGTTTATATTTGATTACTTAGATCCATTTCCCTTTACAGTCCCTGGAAATTTTATTTCAAGATAAAATGGGGCCTAGATGCACTTAAATATTTAAATCTTTGTTTCTAAAATGCCAGTGAATTTCTTTGTTGGTGCATTTCAGATGTATGATAACATAGTCTCCCTGAGGTTTCAGGATGGTGATAATGAGGAGAAAATTGCAACAGCCATGATTTCAGCTGAGGGGGAGGTGATGGAGTTCCAGCAGGCTGTAGCTGCAGCCGGCAGAGTGGAGAACTGGATGACAGCAGTGCTAAAAGAAATGAGACGAACAAACAGACTCCTGACTAAGGAAGCTATTTTTCGATACTGTGAAGACAGAAGCAGGTGAAACAATCAGTGTCAAGGATAACACAGATACCTTACCTGTTCTTATGAGCTTGTAGCAGTACAGAAAGAGAAAGACTTAATTTTAAAATTTCTACACAATTTATCCTGTATCTGTATGTGGAGGGAGGGATATGAATACGTGCATGTGCAGTATTGGAACTGAGCAGAAAAAAATGTTTTATCTATTGTGTGTAATTTCCTAAATCTTGAGGGTTTTATTGTTACTGTTGTGTGCACAGTATGTTTTTCTCACCATGAATCTCACTTGGCAATCTTCACATATGGAATAGGCAGCTTTTCTATCAGAGTGTCTCCTAAGCTTTTGAAATACTCCAGCACACCTTGATAGAATCCTGTACATGTCTGTAGTCATTGTAGCTCATGTTGTAATTGTTGTGGAAATAGAAGGAATGTCTGGT
Organism: Porphyrio hochstetteri; assembly: GCA_020800305.1. Classification (NCBI taxonomy): domain Eukaryota; kingdom Metazoa; phylum Chordata; class Aves; order Gruiformes; family Rallidae; genus Porphyrio; species Porphyrio hochstetteri. Next base: position 11,833,281 of record CM036922.1, read on the forward strand.
TTTGGGTTTTCTGGGTTTTTTTTCCTGCCCTGAGCAGTTACTTAGAATAAACAGTATCTCAAAGTCCCTCACTTTTTTTTCTGTTTTTCCCACAGAGTTGATTGGATGTTACTCTACCAAGGCATGATGGTGCTGGCTGCTAATCAGGTGTGGTGGACTTGGGAGGTAGAGGATGTCTTTCGGAAAGTGAAAAAGGGAGAAAAACAGGCAATGAAACTTTATGCTAAAAAAATGCACAAGCAAATCGATGACCTGGTTACCCGCATTACAATGCCCTTGAGCAAAAATGACAGGAAAAAGTACAACACTGTTCTCATTATTGATGTTCATGCCAGAGACATTGTTGATACGTTTGTGAGAGACAGGTAAACGCTGCCCCCCAACCTCCTGAGAAAATACCAAATATATAAACTGTATTTTCATCCTTGTACCTCATGTGGGCACATCTCTCTTGTGTAGCATTCTGCAGGCTCAGGAGTTTGAATGGGAAAGCCAGCTGCGGTTTTACTGGGACCGAGAGCCAGATGAGCTCAACGTGCGGCAGTGCACAGGCACATTTTCCTATGGTTATGAGTACATGGGTTTGAACGGACGTCTGGTCATCACCCCGCTTACAGATCGTATTTATCTTACACTCACACAGGTATATGTCCAAGGAGATTTTACTAACAAGCCCTTTTCAAATATACTTCTAGGCACATAATTGTTTTATTGTCACTTCCTGTTATCTCATGGATGCTAGTGTGAAGACTAACACATTTGGAATCAGTTGTGATATCCTTCTAACTTGATTGCTTCAAGGATAACGTGAAATGCTTTCACAGATAAAATTTAAGGGCTTTTTGTACCCAAGGGTTCATTTGTGATTTTGCTGCCAACCTAATAGAAATGTAATCCAAGCTTTGTTTGGTTTTTGGTCTGTCTCTGAAGGCTTTATCAATGTTTTTGGGAGGAGCACCAGCAGGGCCAGCAGGTACAGGGAAAACGGAAACAACCAAGGATCTGGCCAAAGCACTGGGCTTGCTGTGTGTTGTGACAAACTGTGGAGAAGGCATGGATTTCAAAGTAAGAGTTCAAGATCTGTCTTCCCTGATAAAGTGCCAGTCACTGCTCTTTCTCAGTGCCAGGATGAGGACGTATTCTGAACTTCTGAATATATGCCTCCCTTAGAGATACCACACTGATTGATAATGAAATACAGTAAAGAATGTCTATTTTGAATAATTTCCTGAGGGTATTTCAGGTGCTTTCAAGCAGCAGAGCAATGGCAAGATATGTGTTTAACCTCATAGGTAATCTGCACTTGGCAAGTAATGACTGCATGACTTTATGCCAGATTGCTGGCTCCTGCATATATAAATATTCAGAGGTTTTACCCAGTCATTAAGAGTTACAGCATACTCCAATGTTTGTCATCACTGAATGTTTTATGTGTTTGTTGCTGAGATATTTTTCTTGTTCTTGTTAGGCAGTTGGTAAAATTTTCTCTGGTCTTGCCCAGTGTGGAGCATGGGGATGCTTTGATGAATTTAATCGCATCGACGCTTCTGTGCTTTCAGTCATTTCTTCTCAGATTCAGACTATCCGAAATGCTTTAATGAATCAGTTGAAAACATTTCAGGTAAACATTACAAAAGAAGACTCATTGTGAAGGCTGATCTTGTATTTGAGGCCAAGATTCAGGGTTAGACCCAATCATTAGACCAAAGGGTGTCTGCTTCTGTAATGTGTTTGTGCTGAACATTTCAAACTCCAGAGTATATACTCTCACTTTCAGAGATGTTAAATCCTTATTTCCTAATCCTTCTCTAGGTTCTTCCCTTGTGAAATGGAATAGAAGTAAGCTAAATATGATAATAGTAAGTAAACGGGATAATAGTATAGAAGTAATTAGGAGTAACATGATGTGGATTGTGAGGCTTTATATACTGACCTTTACTGGAATTTAAAATCCTCCTACAAATTGATCAAGACCTGTGAAATGTCTTGATGTTTGCATGCAAGATACAAACAGTGGGATGAATGTATCTGTATGACTATCTGAAGCTAAATATGTTATGTTGTCCTTAGTGGTTGCCCCAGTATTGCTGGCTTTCTCTTTGAGCAAATAGTACTATTTAATTCAATTTCAAATGCACATTGTTCTAATATTTTCTTATGCTTTTAGTTTGAAGGACAGGAAATTACCCTTGACAGCCGAATGGGCATTTTTATTACGATGAATCCTGGTTATGCTGGCCGGACTGAGCTCCCTGAATCTGTAAAAGCTTTGTTCAGGCCTGTGGTTGTTATTGTACCAGATCTTCAGCAAATCTGTGAAATCATGCTCTTTTCTGAAGGGTTCCTTATGGCAAAGGTAAGAAACTTTTCTTGCTACCCTTACCTGTGTACACACCCACATATGCATGGCTGGTGTGACTTACACATTTGTGATTCTCTAACTGAAATCTCAAACAGGTACTTGCCAAAAAGATGACAGTGCTGTACAAGCTGGCAAAGGAGCAACTTTCTAAACAGCATCATTATGATTTTGGACTGCGGGCCCTTAAGTCAGTGTTGGTGATGGCTGGAGAACTGAAAAGAGGATCAGCAGACCTCAGTGAGGTACATTGCTACTTAGTTAACCTGGGCAGATCATCTTTTTCTAGGAAGTGGAAGTGTTTACATACCTGCTGTAATCTGTCTGCATTGGAAATAGGAGCACTGGTGTTATACGTCTTATTATTTCACGTTGTTCTGAGTTTCATCATGCCCTCTGCCTCAAGTTGCAGTAGGGAAATCTACAGAAAATGAGTAATTTTACTTCTTTTTAAGTCCCGGATGCAAATAGCCAGATGAATGTCTCTGGATGGTTAGCAAAATCTGTTTTTTGAACAGTGAGTGCTCCAGTCGTGCAGTTGTTAATTGTGTATTTTTTTTTTTGCAGCTTCCTTTGATGCCTGTTTTTTATTTCTATATGTTCAGCTGTAATAACCCAGTTGCCTAGGGAAATTCTTATTAAAATTTCTCCTTAAGAAACTTGGAGACAGCTGAAATCTCCATAAACAGTTATGTACAGATGCACATTGCAGGTTGGCAGAAAGTTGGAGTCTAAATGATACTCTCATGGGCACTACAGAACTGGGGTGTGTTCATAAAACAGTTGGTTACTTTCCCATAAAATGAGGGAAGCTGTGCTGTGGGCCACTGCAGCCATTTTGCATTTGGTTAATATGGTAGAAAGAGGCAGTGTGTCACTCTTAGCTATTGGTATGCTTAAACCTTATAAAACAACCTTTGTTTTCACTAGTGATTGATGCCAAGAAAACATTCTCAAAGCTGTTACTAAAGTAGTCAGGAAATAGTTTTTAGAAATGTTTGAAGTTACTGTGTATTCAATAATTGCTTAGCTGTTTGGTATGGTGATTTTGCTATGTTTTTGTCTAGGAAGTTGTATTGATGAGAGCTCTACGAGATATGAATCTTCCTAAATTCGTGTTTGAAGATGTACCTCTCTTCCTTGGCCTAATCTCTGACCTGTTTCCTGGCCTGGATTGCCCTCGAGTCCGTTATCCTAAGTTCAATGATGCTGTAGAACAAGTGTTGGAAGAAGCAGGTTATGTTGTTTTACCAGTACAGGTATAAACAATGTTATTTGCTTGAGTGCTTGTTGTAACCATTAGGTTGGATATGCATTGCTGCACTCCTGAGTGGCTTTGGGAAAGCTCAACTGGTACAGAACCAGCTGCTGATCTTTTCCACTGAATAATTACAGACAGCAGTCTGTTGAATCAATATTTATTTTTCAGGTGGATAAAGTAATTCAGATGTATGAGACAATGTTAACTCGACACACTACGATGGTAGTTGGACCTACTGGCGGTGGCAAGTCAGTTGTCATTAATGCTTTATGCCAGGCCCAAAACAAGTGAGTATAGAATTTGATACATGGAAATCCAGTTGTAAAATTGCCATAGACTGCATTACTTAGCCCTGCATAGTCATGACAAGATCAATAGCTGACCATAATATTTGCCTGGGTTAACATCAGATGGTATTGTGTCATTTTAATATTACTTTTCTTGCTGTTTCTCTAGGATGGGATTATTGACAAAGCTTTACACACTGAACCCTAAAGCTATGAGTGTGATTGAGTTGTATGGGATCCTTGACCCTACCACACGAGACTGGACAGATGGAGTCCTGTCAAACATTTTTCGGGATATCAACAGGCCTACTGACAAGAAAGAGCGAAGGTAGACAGCTACAAATCATTGTGATGATTTTTAGACATTAAGTTTTACATTTTATTTTATTTTTATTTATATATTTGATACTGCACTATTAAAAAAAACGAACAGTAAATAAATAGAAAGTGTCTATGGATTTTTCTGACTTCTGTAAGTTTCCAGCCGCAGTGAGATGGATGGAAACTACACAATTGTAAAAAATTAATGGGAGGCTTCAAAACACTGGACTGACATTGAGACCCTTGATGGCACATCTGAATTCTGAAATATGTTAGTAAAATCAGACCTTAGTCAGTGTCCCTTCGGCTCCTGTATCACAGGTACATTCTGTTTGATGGAGATGTGGATGCTCTCTGGGTTGAAAACATGAATTCTGTCATGGATGACAACAAGTTGCTGACTCTGGCAAATGGCGAGCGGATTCGGCTTCAGTCGCACTGTGCTTTGTTGTTTGAGGTACCTAACGACTGCACTGTTTAATACATGGAAAGGGTTAGATACAGATGAGTCTACAAAGCCTGAAACACAGTTCCCGCGGCTGTTCTTTGTTTGAATGTATGATTATCTTGTATGATTACTTTACAGGTTGGTGACTTACAGTATGCATCTCCTGCCACAGTATCTCGTTGTGGAATGGTCTTTGTAGACCCTAAAAATCTGAAATATAAGCCCTACTGGCAGAAGTGGCTCCAAGAAAGAGGAAATGAGGTGGGAAATTTTGCATTTTTTCAGAGAGTATCTGTATTGAATACTGAACTTTGTAAAGGCAGTCTCACTTTCTGACAACAAATCTACTCACTAGGCCTGTGTTACAGACGTAAAGAGAGTTCCCACCTTTTCTAACTCCTGGTTGTTTCTGAAAAGTGAAGAACCAGGAAATCACCTTACCTAATCTCCAAAGAGTTAATGGTGAGGTGCTTCCATCAGAGTGGTTCCAAAGAGTGTTTATCAATATGGTGATAGGTGCTTTATATATATAAATACATATATACACATAAAGGTCCTTGTTTCTTACATTTAGATAAAAAACTTAAATCCACAGGGAGTTAAAGTAAGACAACCTAATTGTTAGCACCTGATGAATGCAGATCCTCACATGCTGAAAAAGCAGTCTATACAACAGTGTCACACTTCTATATATGACTGTACCCTGTTGTTGGTAGAAGTGATTCCTACAGGAATATTTAGTCAACCAGGTGTTGATGGGAAGCTCTGCTGTCAAAAATAGGCTTTCTAGCCTTCTGTGTGCTGAATTGTTGTCCTTCTTGTTCCTCAGCAAGAAAGAACTGAATTAGATCGTCTCTTTCAAAAATACGTGCCCTGCCTTATTGATATGATTGTGGAGGGAATTGTGGATGGCAAACATGGAGAAAGGCTGAAGACTATTGTTCCTCAAACAGATTTAAATATGGTAAGGAGCAGAGAACAAAAGTTGAAAAAGTTTATCTGAAAAGAAAGATGGAATGATGGAGAGAGTAAAAACTCCCAAAGAAAGCACAGGAGTAGAATCCATGCTGAAATGTCAGATTGCCAGTGATGAGCACCAGGAGACAAAAGAAAGTCATTTCCTACCAATGCCCTTACACTGTCATTGATATGCATGTCAGTAAATACAACTTTAAGGACAATACACCAACATTCAAACAGATGAAAAAATATTAAGAGAGTTTTCTTGCATCTAAATGGCAACTCTGTTTATAGTTTTGTCTTGTTTTACAACAGGTGGTGCAGCTGACTGTGATGCTGGATGCTCTAGTTGTGACACAGTCTGATGATCCTGATGTTCTGGAGTGTTTTTTCTTGGAAGCTTTGTATTCCTCCTTAGGTGCTTCTCTTCTCGATGCTGGGAGAATTAAATTTGATGAAAATGTTAAACGTATTTCCTGCATGTCTACTGTTCATGATGACAACATCCTGGCTAAGCCAGGGGAGCTGCCAGGTAGGATCTTGACATAATTTAGTCTGAATCCCATTGGTTATATTAGAAAAGTCTTAAGTTTCTATGAAGGCAGAACATTGTTCTTCATTCCATCTAGCCATCCTGGCTGCAAAATATGCTGTCTGAAAGACTGTTAGTGAAAAGCATGTAGAGATACTGATGCTGATGACTGAACAGTACTTTTCTATACCAAACTGAAGAGATTAAACAGTGAAAGGAAAAGTAAAACACAAAAGGAAAGCCAGTAGATGGTGCTTAAAAAAAGATAGTATGATCAAGTGCTGGACTAGGAGAGTTGATGTCTTACTAGAGTGAATGAAAAGTAAACAGAAAGCCAACTGTTGCCCAACTCCATCCAGAATCTTACCCTTCACTCAATAAGATTATGTTCTTAAGAAATATTTCAAAAACCTCCAGTTGCTTAATTGTTTGCAGGTCAGCTGCCAACTTTGTATGACTTTCATTTTGATGGATTTAAAAAACAGTGGATACCTTGGATGAAACTTGTTCCTGCATATGTTCATAAGCCTCAAGTGAAATTTCTTGACATTCTAGGTGAGTGTAAGACAAAATACAGTGATGATAAGCATTTAATTTATACTCTGCCACCACTGAGTGCATGGCACTTAACGTGAAACATCCTTTTTCTGTACTGAAGGTCATCTACTCAGGCTTAGTTTCTTGTGATGGCACAAATCCATTTATTTAATGTTCTTGTCAAAGTAGTTTGGCAGGAATAGAGCTGATATTTACAGTATTGTATAATAAAGAAATGAGGATGAAAAGCTTGTTTCAGTTAATAATGCTCATTAGGAGCTAATAATGCTTTTACAAGCCAGAATACCAGAATATTAACAGTGTGCTTTGCTAAAAACTCCAGGAAAAAAGTCAGCTCCGTGGTTCATGTGCCCAGTAGATTAAAATGATATTCTTAAGGCCATTATTGGTTGTTACTTCAAATGCTTTATAAGGGTGACAGGTGCATTTTGCAGTTAAGGACAAATTAAGGCAGGTTATTTTATAGTAATATTTCATCAAACACATGTTAACTTCACGGACACAAGAGGCAATGATATGATCTCTAAAGTTGTTCCTAGTGGCAGGCTATCCACATAGAAAAAAATTAATCTCTGTAGAGTTCTACAAAAAATGCTTATGATCCAAATAAATCCTGATTATATCCTTGAAATAGGGATTAAATGGAGTTTAACCAGTCCATGACCCTCCTATATGGAAGAAAACTTTTTTAATATATCTATAGGAGAAAAGATCCCAATGATGAAAGCTAGAAAGAGATCGTTGAGCAATTAAAATGTTCTTTCAATCTTGCTAGTGAGTTGATATTTCAGGTTATGTCTATGTGCAACTGCCCGTTAATACTTTGAGAGTCTGATCCAGCACTATTCTATAAATATAAATCCCCAAGCTGTTCTGCATTTTAATTTGACCTGCTGTCATACTCATGATCTTTTTCAGTGCCTACAGTGGATACAACACGCACTACTTGGTTACTAGAACAGATGGTAAAAATAAAACGCCCAGTTGTTCTTGTAGGTGAATCGGGTACATCTAAAACAGCAACAACACAAAACTTCCTAAACAATCTGGACAAAGACCTTAATGTATGTATGAGGCATTTTACGTTTTTTGTGAAGCTGCATTTTCATTCTTTGCCCTTCTATTAAATTTGCATTTCTGAAGCTCAAGTCTGTGGGTAGCAGTATTGTTTTTAGTAACGTGACTGTGAGCTCCAGATCCAAAATGTGTGAATGATTTTAGATTCCCTCAGGATCAAAGATTATTTGTTCTGTTCTACCATATACAGATTGAATTTTATAAAGTAAATATATATTACTGAAGTGCTAAAAATCAGGGTTGTTGTTTTTTTTTGTCATCTGTAATTCCGGTGCATAAATGGAAGTGTTTCCTGTATGCCTGACAATCTAATATAAAGAATATTTCTTGATGGTCTAGAAAAATAAAAAAGAACAGGTAAAAGTCCATTCTTACCCATTTCCTCCTCTTTGCAGATGCTGCTAGTAATTAACTTCTCTTCTCGTACAACATCAATGGACATTCAGCGAAACCTGGAGACAAATGTAGAGAAGCGAGCTAAAGACACTTATGGCCCTCCTATGGGAAAGCGCCTCGTTGTTTTCATGGATGATATGAACATGCCAAGGGTAAGCTGCCAGTAGCTTGTGAGGTAGTATAGAAACATTTGGGTTGGCACTGATGTGATTTGTTCATACAGAGATCAAATCAATCCCAAGTCAAGGAGATTCATGGTAAGTGCTTAACTGGATTTCAGCTTAAGATCTTCAGAAGAGTTGAACTTGTGTGCGCAGTAGGTCTTGTCTCTTACAGTATTTGTCCTGTATATAAGAGAGATGCTGTTGGATCATTTCTTTATGCCATTAAAATCATGTTTCTGCAGCCTGATACTGGCTGCAGGCTGTGAATTTTAGGAACCATCTATTTCTCTTTACAAATGGAGCAGAAGAATATGTGTACATTTAGTTTATCTCAGGGAAGAGGCACTTTTCCCACAGGAGACATTGGAATGAATGTTCAGCCAGTCCTAGAACTTTACAAAATGTCCTTGTAATGTTCTTTTGACTGTGGAGCACAGTATTTCCACATTTATAGCAGTAATAGGTGTGGTGATGTACTGTGCTCTAAATATTTTGACTCTTTTGTGTTACAAAGGTTGATGAGTATGGCACACAGCAACCCATTGCCCTGTTGAAGCTGCTGCTAGAAAAAGGCTTCTTGTACGACCGTGGTAAGGAGATGAACTGTAAGCTTCTTCGAGACCTGAGGTTTATTGCTGCCATGGGGAAAGCTGGAGGAGGTCGGAATGAAGTTGACCCTCGGTTCATCTCACTCTTCAGTGTTTTTAACATAACTTTTCCTTCTGAGCAATCACTGAATTTGATCTATGACTCCATCCTGAAAGGCCACACCGCGGTAATTTCACTGTTCTTAAAGGATTGATCAACAGGTGTATTATTTTGAAATAGACATTTATTTCTGTGTTATTGTAAGACCTGAAATCTTCTGTTATCAGGCCTCCTTCTTATTTAGAACCTCATGCAAACCTTTCCCTTCCTCTTTTCCTTCTCAAGAGATGTATTTACACTGTTTTGCTAAGTTCCTAAGTAATATGGAAACATTCAAGTCGGCAGATAATTTAGAAACCTGGGGCTTTTCATTGGTTGAATCCTGGGAATGACTTTGGTTATAGAACCAAATATACAAAGGTCAGCAAACTCTTCCCTGAATGACAGTGAAAAAAGTAATACAGTGCAGTAGACTGCTTTACTATGAAGTAACATTATATAAGAAAAGAGCCATTCATTTTTTCTGCTATAGAAATTCCAGTCATGGAGTTTGATGTTCTCTTCAGCACTGTGAAAACTCAGGACTGAAGATGAGCCTTGCCTAAAACATTTAACTGCAGAATATTCCTACTGCAGAGGAATATGAATTTCCAAAAATGTTTCCCCTCAATTATTTGAAGTGTACAAAGCAGGGTTAAATGCTGAAAAGCAGAATATATTTCATAGCATCGAGTTCTCTCTGGGCAGTCTCATGAAAACACCTCTTCTTTCTCATGTTTGCAGCTGTTTAATGAGTCTGTATCAGCCATCTCTGACAAGATTACTGTGTGTACTTTGGAGCTTTATAAAACGGTTATTCGTGACCTACCCCCTACTCCCTCCAAATTCCATTACATTTTTAACCTGCGGGATCTTTCCAGGGTCTATAATGGACTTGTTCTCACAACTCCTGAGAGGTAAGAATAGAAAAATTGCCTTCAGTGATCCTACAGCTATTTCTATTGGATGAATCTGGGTGAAGATGAGGTAATTTGGTACATGAAATCAGTCATATTTGGTCACTTCTGGTTGTGGTGATGTTTAATGAAAAATGGTGAGGACCATCCTAAATTGTGGTATTAATCTTGATAGAAAACACTGATGCATTAAATAAGGTGTCCAGAGGCAAAATCCAAGATAATTAATTACTTGCCCCTTATGAAATGAACAAAACCAAAGAGTAAAGAAAAGTCAGCCCAGACGTTGGTCCATATGGCCTGAGGAATTACATCAGCTCATTTGGTGCAGTCTGATATTTCAATTTTAATGTAGGTTTCAAACGGTGCCCCAGATGGTGAGAGTGTGGAGAAATGAGTGCCTGAGGGTTTTCCATGACAGGCTGATTAACGAAGCAGACAAAGCTTTGGTGAGTAATTTCTTTCAATTTTTGGTAGTTACCGACTATTACTATGGCAACTAATTTACAACAGCAGCATTCTGAACTGTTGCACTCAGGTCTTGCAGTCAGACTGCAGACCTGTCTAACCACGATGTCGCTGGCCCGTGCAGTTGTTTCTAAAATAAAGTGACTGTGATGGACTGAGTGAGTAGATCTGCTGAAGGAACAGCAAGTGTTGCTGGCTTTGCCTGTCCAGGAAAATTAGTTAGCAGTGGCACAGGTGACAAACTATGAGAGCAGTGCAGGGGAAAACTCAGGAAATCACTTCATTTTCAAGACAGTATTTTCCTTTAGGAAGGATTGGATCAGAATGTAACTATGCAATCAAGAAGGAAAAAGAAAGATAAGAGCTGAATTCTTAAACAATGCATTCAGTTTTGCAACTGGAAAATGCTCCAAATTATATCTTAAAACACAAGGGAAAATGACAGTAGTTTTATACCTTAAAAAATTAGGGGAGGACTTGAATAATTTACTTATATATAAGCAACTTGCAAAGCAACTATCAGAAGATGTAGATTAAGGTAGCTTCAGATTTTTCTGCTTAAAACTTTTTCCTCTAACATACACAGATACCTTTCCAGCTCAATTTTCACAACTCAGAATAATTATATTGTAACTTTTCTGAATTTGTACATTCATCCAGTCTTACAAAATTTGTGATAAATCTTGGTGGAATGAATGCTGAGAAGGAAGGTTAATTGGTACAATATTTACACCAGTGTATGAGAAGGTATTTTTTTTAACAGGCCTATCCTTTTCTGTCTTAAACTTCTGCAGCCCATTGGCTTGAATGGTTCTTGAACTGCCTATTAAATCATTTTAGATCATACATAGAATGCAATATGAGGTTGTGGTCTTTAGATCTTCTAGTGACATAAGTATACCCTTAAAGTCAGTTGCTATTTGAGCAAGAATCTTCATTATCACCCTTCTGAGTGTTACTGGATGCAGAATCATCTGTTTTGTTGTTTTGCCTGACTCATTTTAAATACTTGAAGGTACAAGGCCATATAAAACACTTGATTGAAGAGAATTTCAACGATGAGTTGGAACAGGCCATGAGGGATCCTATTCTGTTTGGAGATTTCAGAATGGCACTGAATGAAGGACAACCTCGTATTTATGAAGATATCCAAGACTATAGTGCAGCAAATGCTCTCTTTCAGGTAGTGTGCATCAGCTTAGAACTGTGCCCAGTTCTGTCTGTGTGCCTGAGGAATGGACAGGAGCGTGCCTCAAACTGTAGGAAATCTATTTGCTCTTTGTGTGCATGTAGGATTGTGTGTGCTCTGTTACCCATTTGGGATCTGAGGTAATGAAAACTGAGGATAAGCTTACAGGGTTGGCAGTATTTTCCAATAGTTTATTTTCCCTGAAGAAGGGGAAAGGAATAATGCTGGTAAATGGCTTGTTGTTTTATTAATGTTATTAATTATTTCCTTGGTCTCCTAGTAACATTCTGTCCACCTTTCTCTGCAGGAAATTTTGGAGGAATATAATGAATTTAATATTAAAATGAATCTGGTTCTTTTTGATGATGCCTTGGAGCACTTAATCCATGTACATCGCATCATACGGATGTATCGTGGGCATGCCTTGCTCATAGGAGTGGGAGGCTCAGGAAAACAGTCTCTAACAAGACTGGCTGCCTTTACAGCTGGATGTGAGGTTAGTGACCTTGCATCTTTGCAGTGAAAGAAGACAAGGAAAGCAATATTGTGATCAGGATTAAATTTGCAGTGAGAAAGGAATTCATTCAGTCAGAATAAGATAAGGCTGGCATCTCTTCCCTGTGGAGAGAAAAACAGGATGAGGTGATTGCCAGGAGGTCTAAGATGACAATGGTAGGTGGTGTGGGCTGGAAGCTGTCAGTGCCTGAATCTGGGGTTTGGCACTGGGGACTGAAAACAAAGATGGGTTTGGCAGCAAACAACCGACAGTCCCTAACTACTGCTTTTGTTACTTACCAGTATTACAGGAGCACTCCAGTGGTGCTTGAGGAACCTTGTTGTGATTGATACTGTAATATTTCAGAAAGGAAATGTGCCTCTCTCAGAGGTACTTTCGGTCTCTTGCTGAGAGGCTGTTGGCTTGGAAGGGAAGAACAAAAAAGGAGGATGAACACAAAGCAATTTTGAGAATGCAATCCTGCAGGGTTGCACAAATGTAATTTTTAAAAACAATGTAGTGCATAATTGTTTTATACTTGCACATTTACTGATGATAGGGGCCAAACCAAAACCCTTGATGCAGTCTAATTGCAATTCAGTTACCATCACATCTTGGGTCTGTTTGTGTCTTCTCAGTGTATATTTGCATCCATAGGTTTTTGAGATCATCTTGAGTCGAGGTTATGGAGAAAATAATTTCAGAGAAGATTTGAAAACTTTGTACCGGAAGCTGGGCATTGAGAATAAGTCAGTGGTCTTCCTGTTCACAGATTCCCATGTAGCAGAAGAGACTTTCCTGGAACTCATCAACAACATGTTAACTTCAGGTGAAACAGGCAGCCTCAAGTACTCCCAATCAGTATCTACTTCTGACTCATAATCTCAAATGTACCCTGGATGCAGGCAGCTATTACTGTTTTACCCTGTCCCCTCTGCTGCTTTAGTTAGTTACACCTGAAAATGGTATTTAGTTAGTTACACCTGAAAATGGTATTTTGGCATCTTCCTACACTTGTTTATATGTGTCTGGGAAGGCTACTGGGCTAATTCTAACTGATCATGATATCGCCAGGAGTCTTAGATTTCTTCCAAGACTGAGCTTCTTCAGCTGCATTTGGCCACAGGCCCACCTTTTGTCCCCTTGGCTTTTGAGTAGCATTCATCCAAACTGCTGCAATTACTTATAGATAAATGTCCTAAACTGTGGGTTAGTATCTTTTAGTGTATGCAGCAGCTGAAAACGAGCAGCAGCTGGCACTGTGACCACCCTCTCTGTAGAAGTTCCTACACAGTTTGATTTGAAAACAGATGTGTTCAATTTTTTCCCGTTCCTCAGTCTAGTTTTCCCTGTTCCTCATCTCCTTATGCCTGTCATTAGGTAACTCATGTAATATTTGACATGTGACGGAATGAAAATGTGAATTGATGGTTTTTAGACCACAAATTATAATGCAGTGATACAGCCACCAGCAGTGTCTTCCCTCTGACACCATGCTCCCACCCACCTTATTACGATGCTCCACTTGCCTCCTCCCTCACTCTTTGCTGCATATCTTTGCAGAGTTAAAAGCACTTTATATTCTTGTGACATTTTGTATATGTTGCTGAAGCCCCAACAAAAATAAATACATTATTCCTCTAAATCTCCTTGCATCTTCCTAAGCACTGCCTCTCTGTTTTCCATGGGGGCAGGGAGAAAGGAGGAGAAGCACAGAGAAATTAATAGGTTCATTCAAAAATGCCCAGAATCATTAGTGCAGAACTAGGTTTAAAATTTGTGACTCTGCTTTCTCATCTGCCCTATCCCCAGCCATATGGTTTTCTCTTACTGGTTGTTCTCACTAGCATTCATCTGTCCTTCTGTTACAGGAATGGTGCCAGCCCTTTTTCCAGATGATGAAAAAGACACCATCCTAAGTCAGATTGGAGAGGAAGCTACTAAAGCTGTCGGGAACCCAGCTAAAGAGAGTGTCTGGCAGTATTTTGTAAACAAATGTGCAAGCAACCTTCACATTGTCTTGGGAATGTCCCCAGTTGGGGACAGTCTGAGAACGTGGTGCAGGAATTTCCCAGGTATCAGTTGTAGACACTGCTTGGACCCTCCCCTGTGAAATACAGGTTTGCAGACAACAGAAAATCTCCAGTGGACACTCAGAAATGGCTGGCAGCTAAAGCTAAGCAGAGCAGGTTTCATAATTAAGGATTTGAAATGCATGATTTTTTTCCAGTTAACTACCACATATTAGTGAGTATTATTGATTAACATTTATCAGATCAGTTAATTTTCCAGCTGAACAGCCAGAAATCAATTGGTCATTCTCACTGAACTGGAAATATAGAACCTAAGTCTGCAGCATCTCTCCTGTAGTTTACAGAAGAATATGTGATATTAAAGCATTATGAAACTGGGATGGTGCTAAGGGAAACATTTTTGTATCCAAAGCCAAAAAATGGGCATGGTGAGAGGGACACCCACTGAGAGAAAAACCACCTAAGCCAGGTGGATGCTGCACTTCAGCAGGCAGCTGAAAGGAGTCCTGGGAGACAGAAGAGACGTGAAAGATGGGTGTGGGTGGGAATTCTGACCCAGGCATTAAAATACCTTGTTGCATCTCTTGCCTGCATCCTGTAGAGTGGTACAGTCTAAAGAACAGTACAATGGGCTTAGCAGGACACATGTGCAAAGCTGATTGTTTACTATCATTATGGAAGTATTGACTTTGGTAAATATTGTTGCTAGGCAGTCACATAAAACAGATCTTGCAGATTCTTGATGCAAATAAAGTTAAGCATGGGACTTCCTGGCAGATTAGGGTCTAGGTTTACAAAGGAATTTTTCAGATAACACTATCTTTTTATTTTAAGGTCTTGTCAACAACACTGGTATTGACTGGTTCTTGCCCTGGCCCTCCCAGGCCTTGTATGCAGTTGCACAATCCTTTGTCGGTATGTAAACTGTCGGTATTTTAGCCCACTGACCCTTGGGACAGCCTAAGAAATATATTCTGTACTTTACAGTTATTGTAGATTTCATAATTTGATTTCCCATTGTCCTTGTTACCCTGAGTCTAAATGGGTGATGCAAAACCCCAGTCAAAAAAATGGTTTTGGATGGTAGTTTATCACTCAAATAGATTTTAAAAAAACATTAAAATTTAAGTTCCCAACTCTGCAGACAATATGGCCTGCTTACCAGGAGGTCCAGGTGCTTTTCTGACTCTGCCTCAGAAAAGACTTTTTTTAGATGTACATAAGAAAGATTGTAATTGTCAGACTCTTAAAAAAACCCAAACAAACAAAACCTTTGACATCTTTTATTTCTTCTGCCCAATTTTAGGAAATAGCACACGCATCCCATCAGAGAAGTCCAAGTCAGTGATTGAGCACATGGTCATGGTGCATGAATCTGTGGGAGATTTCAGCAAGAGGTTTCAGCAGAAACTGAGGCGTAGCAACCATGTCACACCAAAGAATTACCTTGACTTTATCCATACTTACTCAAGATTGCTGGAAGAGAAAAATGAGTTCATTTTAGGTAAGGCTGTGTAGATGTTTTCTTCTTTTTATTAAGTGATTTGAATATTTTTTAAAGGGGGAGTGAAATATTGTGAGAATCCCAAATATTACCCACATTGTGCAAAAATATTATCAGTGCTACCTCAAATGCTGTCCTGGCATCTGTTTTGGACATTGGACCAATACCTGGCCATGGTATGTCCACGGTCAGACTCTGTCTGTCAAATGATGGGCTCTCCTCCTTCTTTTGTGCATGAACCTGAGCCAGAATCTCCAAACCAGATACTGTTCTGCTTGGGGAAGTGTCTGATTAGATCTAATACCAGCTCCAGCTCCAGCCTACCTCAAGGTTTGTAATTTTTCCCTTGAGCAGCAATTCTTATTCATACTTCAGTGGGCACGGAAATATGTGAAGAGGATAAAACATGAGCAGTGTAATACGGAAAGCAAGTTGTGGCACAGGGCCATTATGTGGCAGCTCAAGTGACATTAACACCGTTTTCAGTGGGAGGCTTAGAAAAGGCTGAGAAATTACTCTCTCAGAGTCATTTCCCTTTCATAACCAAGGTTTTTTGCTGCAAAGTGCACCTATAGCCATATTTACCTTCTGTGAGATTGTCATTGCTGTGTGATAGTCCAAAATCAATGAATGACTAATGTTTTTCCCTTTTTTTCTACATAGCACAATGTAAACGGCTTGATGGGGGCTTAGATAAACTGAAGGAAGCTAGTGTACAGCTGGTTGAGCTGAACAAGAAACTTGCTGAGCAAAAGATTGTGCTGGCAGAAAAATCAGCTGCTTGTGAGGCTTTGTTACGAGAGATTTCAGCAAATACAGAAGTCGGTAGGTAGTTTACAACTACTGAAGTGTCCCACAGGCTAAGCAAGGCTCAGAGTGCTGTTGGGTTGGAAGACCTCTTAGAGCTCCAGCTGCATCTAGTGATAACCTCCTTGTTCTGTCTGTGCTGATCTAGTGTCACGCTAGAAGAGTAGGTCCCTTGTCTTGCCCAGGTTGCCATCTTTGTGATAGATTTGGCCTATAGCACTTTACACAACTCAATACTGTGTTCTCCTCCCTTGTCTTCCCTTTCAGAGGTGTAGGGCATAACATAGGAAGGAGGCATTAGCAAGAAAGGAACGTTCTGATTTAGAATATTATTATTAGAGGAAAAACAGAGGGAAGAATGGGAGGAAAAGAGATTACGTATGCTTATGGTAACACACTAACAGTGTTCCTAACCTGGTGATGGAACTGTAAACATTGGCAAGCTACCCTCAAAAAGTACTGAGTTGATGGTAACTTCTGATTTTCATCCAGGAGCAAATCTATATCAGTATATGCTCTGTATACAAATACGAATAATCCATTTATGGTCCTGCCTTTACAATTCCTAGCTGAGGAGAAGAAAAAACTGGCTGAAGAAAAAGCTGTGGAGATACAGGAACAGAATAAGATTATTGCTACGGAAAAGGCGGCTGCTGAGACAGCTCTGGCTGAAGTCATGCCTGTTTTAGAAGCTGCCAAACTAGAGCTACAGAAGCTTGACAAGTCTGATGTTACTGAGATCAGGTGACTCATTTGGATGTACAGTAGCATAAACTCTTGGAAATTCACTGAGACACCTTGTTTGCAGGGTCTGAACCTTAGCCTCACCTTTCTCACCTGTGTGGTGTGTGGGGAAAGGTCAGGACATCAGCAAAGTCCCCTGATTCCTAGCCCAGGAGCTCCCCTCAAGCCTGTTTTTCCACTCCTTTGTTTGATGTCTTCCCTGTAATTCTCTACCCTGTGTCTGATGCACTGGAAAGTTCTATGTTTTTTTGCCTGAACCATGGCTGTCCAAACCCCTTCATTCCTCCTCTGTTTTTATTCTGTGGGAATACCAGTACCACATGCCAGTTACTTTTCAAGGATGCTTTGATGGCATGAAAATGTATTTTTGTGATGAATTAACTTCTTCCCATGCTTTTATAATACATCTTGTATTTGGGAATAAATGTCAAAGCACATCCAGTCCTTGTCCTCAAAATAGCAACAGCTACCCCTTCCCTGCCACGCTTGTTTAGCTTCCTTTTCCTTGTAGATCTCTGGATTCTTCCTGTGCTGCTTCTCCCAGTGGACAGCTGCTTCACACTGCCCTAGGGGAGAACATCATGGATCAGGATTTTAGGCTTTCCACTGTTGAAATCCTTTAGTAATTCACTGGTGAAATTGTCTGAATGCAAGAGTAGGCTTTGAACGTTTGACTGGTTAATAATTTCTCATCTGGCCTGGATTATCTTTTTGCTCTGTGTGTAGGATGTCTTACATACTGGTTCTTGTATTGCAGTGATTCTCTTCTGGCTGGCATCATGTGCTTTGATTCCTTCTTTTTTTCCCTCCCCTGTCTCCTCCATCTGTTTTCTAGATCCTTTGCAAAACCCCCCAAGCAGGTGCAGGGTGTTTTGGAATGTGTTCTTATAATGAGAGGCTACAAAGAATTAAACTGGAAGACAGCCAAAGGAATGATGTCTGAGGCAAATTTCCTGAGATCCCTGATGGAGATAGATTTTGATGGAATTACCCAGAGCCAAGTCAAATCTGTCCGAGGTAAATTACTGACCTGTACACATGGAATGAATCTTGCTAATATGATTGCCCACGTCAGTGGTGATCCCTCCAGCATTGTTTGGGAGGATGGGATTCACTTTCTGGAAAGGGACAGCACTGTCTGCAGCTCTGCAGATGCTGCAGTGGTGGGGTAACTGGATTTTTCAGAGTTCAAGGATGTTCTGCTGTGTGTTACATCCAGTTTATAGATACTTTGCTTTACAGCAGGAAAGAAACAAGCAGGAGTGCTGAACAGGGCATTATAAAGTAGAATTACATCAACCATGTGGTAGAAATTAAGATGTGCTCTGTACAGAGTGGAAAGAAGATAAGCTCTATCTAAAGGTTTTGGGCCAAACTGCATATGCTCCTGAGGGTGTAATCTGGAGTAGTTCCATTAAGGGGGGAATTTGACCCTTTGAACAAAACTGCTTCTGACTGCTGCAGAGACAACAAACCCTGATCCTGAGATATGCTGAACAACTCCTGAATTAACTCCCTTCTTGGAGAAAGAACTTGAGAAATCACTAGCAATATTGTGCTTGTATTGTTACAGCCTGGTAGCTTCATCTTAAGGTCAGAGTCTCTTTAAAATCCTGACAAATGTTTCATATTTTCTATTTCAGCATCGCTCGATATTGCTGGTGGTAAAGCTATTTCTCTGAGGATTTTTGAGTTGTAATTCAACTCCCTTGCAATATTTTTCTGTTTGCCCATTTAGGTGTGTTAAAGAGTCTTAACACTACCTTGAATGAAATGGAACTTGTTAGCAGAGCAGGACTGGGGATGTTAAAGTTTGTCGAAGCAGTGATGACCTACTGTGATGTAGTTAAAGACGTCAAGCCAAAGAGAGAAAAGGTAAAGCATGTGAATTCGGACTCAGAGGAGGAGGAAGCGTGGTCTTGATGAGAAAAATAACATTCAGGAATTCTGTGGGCTGCCTATTTCTCCTCTTTGTAGAGGTTAAAAAAAGGGGTTTAGGGAAGCTTTTGCAATAGGAGTGAGGCAGGTACTCAATTGCAAACTGCTGTGTTTGTTGTGTCACAATGCTGGGATGTGGGTTCATCAATATGTTAAGACATACTAATTATATGTTGTTGCTATTAAGCAGACAAACCTCCCCTTACTTTGTAGATACAAAACTGTAGGAGATTTAGCTGCTTTGGAACTGCAGTACCAGACCATGGTGTATATGTTTGGGATGGGGAGAGGTGGGTGAGAAACAGTGCCAGTTATTTTGGCTTACACTGTTTATTACCAGCACACTTTGAAATATATGAAATAGCCGAAAGAAATCTGAGAATTTAAAACTCCTCTCCAAAGCCCTGCTTTCCTCTGAAAGTCTTATGTTTCCTCCATAATGTCATGTAGGTGGCTAAGCTAGAACGGAACTATTACTTAAGTAAGCGGGAGCTGGAAAAGATAAATGCAGAGTTGGCTACCATCCAGGATGAGCTTAAAGCTTTGGGGGACAGATACCAAGAGGCAATAAAAGAAAAGCAACAGTTACAAGAAGAAGCAGAGATTATGCAGAGAAGATTAGAAGCTGCTGACAAGCTCATTTTTGGCTTGAGATCTGAGAACAAGAGGTAATTCTGGTTTCAAAGGGGGACATCAGAGGGTCATGTGCCAGAGATAAAATCTATCAAACTGAGACATTTTTGGAAACATCACTTCTTACTGTGTTTGTTTCTCAGAAGAGCTAATAACAGTTTTAAGCTAATATCCATTAGCCCTTGAAAGGTAATATCACTTTTTAGTGTAGAAGAAAAAGGTGAACTCAGATTAAAAGGAAGAAGGTTCAAATCAACTCAGTGTTTGCTGACATTAAATAGAGAGAGAACAACTGATTGTAAGTTTGGGGGTCTGCCTCAACCTACATCTAAAGTATTGGCAGCTGGAAATTCTGCACATAAACCCCATTTCCCTGGTACTGACTGACCCAGGATTCCCTTATAATTCTATCAGGTGGACAAAGGAATTAGAGGACTATGAAATACGGAAGGTGGAGTTGCTTGGAGACTGTCTGCTCTGTGCTGCCTTTCTGAGCTATGAAGGAGCATTCAACTGGGAGTTTCGTAATGAAATGATCTATCAAGTGTGGCAAGAAGATATCCTCTCACGAGAGATTCCTCTCAGTCAACCCTTTAGGTTAGAAAGCCTCCTGACTAATGAGGTGGAGGTTAGCAGGTACGTCCAGTCAAGAAATCCAGTGGCTGCTGAACATAGAATGGTAAAGTGAGAGTCTGGATCTGAAACTGAAATTGGCATTGTGGGTGGTGGTGCACAGCCATCATAGAGTGAGCCCATTTTATTCTTGTGTCTCAAAGATGGTAAGGAGGCAAATTATATTTCTGCTGGTTAACAGAGGCTATTTGTTGTAACAAACCATTGTCCTTTACACTTCAGGGACATTCACTGCACACATAATACCTTTTTAGGAGATTTCTTTAAGGAGCTCTCTGTATGTGTTCAACCTAAAACCCAGCAGGAATCTTTTCATTGACATCGATGAATTTAGAATTAAACCCATGCCCAGGTAGCCCATATTTCAGCAACTGCAGGATTATTCACCAAATGCAACAGTGGGTGTTTGGAGTAGTGTAGTTACAAATGACTCAGAGTCAAGCTGAGTTTTGACACCATTCTCACAATCACAAACACTATATGTCTCCTTATGTGTCTCGGTAAATTGCTTAATTTTACTGGCAAATGAAATGTGCTGCTCTCCCACCAAGTTTTTATCCCAGCCTGGTTTTTGATCCATTCCATTCCCAGGTGGGTTTCCCAAGGGCTGCCTCCAGATGAGCTCTCTGTCCAGAATGGCATCCTGACAACATATGCGAGCCGCTTCCCACTCTGCATTGACCCACAACAACAGGCATTACAGTGGATTAAGAAGAAAGAAGAAAAAAATAACCTGAAGGTAAAGATAAATGCTGTTTTACCTCTTTACTGGTTGTTGTAAAAGCTGCATAGATATCTGTCACGTTAAAGGGGGAGCCAATTATGTACTGACAAACGTGTTGACACACATTTCATATCTTCCCATTATTCTCTTGCAGATGGCTTCCTTTAATGACCCAGATTTCCTTAAACAACTAGAACTGGCCATAAAGCATGGAAGCCCATTCTTGTTGCATGGTGTTGATGAATACATTGATCCTGTGATAGACAATGTCTTAGAGAAGAACATCAAAGTTGCACAAGGGCGAACATTCATTGTTCTGGGTGACAAAGAGGTTGACTATGACAGTAATTTTAGATTGTACCTGAACACCAAATTATCAAACCCAAAATATTCTCCCTCTGTGTTTGGCAAAGCTATGGTTATCAATTACACAGGTAAGCAAAAGTGTGTACTTAGTAACAGAGTAGCGATTATGCTGTAGTGCAAGTTTGGGGCCTGGGTGTTTGAAACAACAATGAAACTGTAAAAAAAATCATAGTCTCCCTTATATTCTGCATCTGATTTAGTAGAAAATTCTTTTCACTTCTCTCTTAATCTGAAACTGAGATAAATACTTCTTCTTGCATCTGTGGGTTAGGATGCTTTGATAGAGTTAACATACAGAGTTATTAACCAAGTCACCCTGTTGCATTGCTGTAGTTTTATGAGCTGAGATTAACTAAGTTGTGTAGAAGCTCTCCTTGTGTTTAAAGATAAAAGACTCTGTGCTGTGTACTCATGTTGTATCTGTAGTTACACTAAAGGGCCTAGAGGATCAACTGCTCAGCGTCATTATGGGTTTTGAAAGAAAGGAATTGGAAGAACAGAGAGAGCATCTCATCCAGGAGACAAGTGACAACAAAAACTTGCTGAAAGATCTGGAAGATTCTCTCCTTCGGGAATTGACATCTTCCACAGGAAACATGCTGGACAACTTGGACTTGGTGCAAACTCTGGAAGAGACAAAATCCAAAGCTACTGAGGTACTGGCCCTGGGCTTTTTGGGAGGAAAGCTACTAATACATTAGAATTGTCTTAGTGCTTCATCTTTCACCCTTGAAGCTAGGAATTAGTTTGGAAGGAAACGTAGATTTTTCTCATTAGTTTGTTGCATTTCTCAGTATTGGACAGTATTTTATTGCATCAGAGAACCAAATCCCATCTTCAGGAAACTCCTTATCAGGACCAAAGTGATGGTTGTTTGCAGTTCTACATTTCCTTCAGCTCTGTCTTCTATTGTATCAGATCTAAAACAAAAAATAAAGATACTTGTCCCTCAGAGAGGTGTAGAATTTCCATCCTTGGAATTTTTCAGGTTGTAGTTGGGCAAAGCCACAGCTAGTGGTGGTCATAGTCCAGCTTTGGGCGGAAAGTTGAACTCAGGATCCCAGAGGGCCTTTCCCACACTGTTTCCATGATTCTGTGTAAATCTTTGTCTTCACTTTTTGTACATACACAGGGTAAGATTAATTTTACCTAACTTTTGATTTTTATAATTCATACTACTTCTTTAGGGTTACCTGCCCATATTCCCTGTGTAGTCAACTTAAGAAAGGCAGGCACTGAATAGTTCTGCTTACTGTGACAGAATGTATATACCATGGATCAGTGCAGTAATTACATGTCTTTAAAACCAATGCATGGCTAGGTGATTGAAAAACTGAACCTGGCTGAGACAACAGCGGTGGATATCGATCGTCTTCGAGATAGCTACAGACCAGCTGCCAGGAGAGGGGCCGTTTTGTTCTCTGTTCTGTCAGAAATGGCACTTGTCAACATCATGTATCAGTACTCACTGGTCTCCTTCTTAGAGGTTTTTAGACTCTCTCTTCGGAAATCCATGCCCAGTCCTATTCTCCTTAAGAGGTTAAGAAACATCATGGATACGGTGACTTTCAACACCTATAACTACGGCTGCACAGGTTAGTGCCATTCAGTGACTGGCTGATACCGTGCTATGCCAATGCTTGTTAAAAGCCAGTTGATTTACAATGAAGAGAAGTTACCAAGCAATGAATTCACTGATGCTCAGTTCTCAGCATTGGTCCTGGTTTACACTTTACTCCTTGCTATTTCTGTTTGAAGACACTGTGCAGATTACCGATGTAGCTCTGAAAGAAAGGCTTTTCTTAATACAGTTACGAATGATAAATCACAGCTATGGATCTTGCATCCCTGGTTATAGGTCACAGATGCTGTTCTGACTCTGCAAGCCTGATCCAAAGCTCCCTCTTGGATAGCCTGGATCTTTGTGGGCTAACCAGGTGCGGGATGTGGATTTAAAGATTGTTCCAGTTCCACAGATTTTAGCAGCTGATATTGTCCTTTTTAATGTAGGTTTGTTTGAGAGGCACAAGTTACTGTTCTCCTTTAATATGACTGTCAGGATAGAACAAGCTGATGACAGAGTTCCACAAGAAGAACTTGAGTTCTTTTTGAAAGGTAAAGTGAATATATATATATGTGTGTGTGTGTGTGTGTGTGTGTGTATATATATATATACATATAATAGAAATAATTATACAGCTATATGTAGCGGTAGCTAAAAGATCTTTTGAAGATACATTTTGACTAGCTAGTGCCTAAAGAACCCACTGAAGGTAGCTGGCCAGTGTTGGTTTACACACATTGTGGATTCTGCTATTTCTGTTTTTTTCTCTTTGTTAAACAGCAGAGGTTCATCTTTCTCTGCTGATGTTGCACATCTCACATTAGCTAATTGTTAGGATGGGACCTGAGAAAATAATCTTTAGTTATTTCCTGTCGATGTATAAATCATTTTAGAAATTTGGCTTTTGCAAGCACTTGTGAACGCCATCATCTCTTCAGCAGACCAGTTCAGTCTTGCAGTGCTCCCAAAACCAAATTGCCAAGTGGTTCCTCTGCGTGGCGGGACTCTGTGTGTGGCAATGTGTTGGAGGAGTTATGACATGGACATTCACCCTGCTTTCTGAATGTGACTAGGCAATATTTCCCTGGAGAAGAGCGTGCGAAAGAAACCGTACGCTTGGCTTCCAGATCAAGGCTGGGAAGACCTAATTCACTTGTCTGAACTACTTCCTGAGAAATTTGAATTGCTTCCAGATGATGTGGAAAAAAACCCAGATGTATGGAAAAATGTACGTGGTTTTCAGCAATCCTGTTCTCTCTCCTTGTTTCCCTACGGGCATTGAAGTATGATGCAATGTGCCATAGCACTTGGCAGGAGGCATGTCACCACTGGCTTTTTCTGTCAAGGCCTTGCTTTTCTTCTTGACCTCAGCAATTGGCCTATTTCCAGAGGAATTAGGGCTTATTATTTAAAAAACAAATAAATAAAATACTGTAGAATTTTTTCCAGTCAAATGTTTTAGATGAGTTATTTGCCCTGTTGAAGCCAGTGGCATTTTTGCTGTTGATTTCAACAGTCAACATTTCACTGTTGTTTTTGTACTGCTAAACCGTGCTGTGATCTTCTTGGGGCAGTGAGGTCTGTAGGCTGGTTGCACAGACTTTCCTTTGTTCTGCCTTTAGTTTTATTCCATGTTGTCTTGATTTGTAAGAAGTCTCTCTGTAAGCAATCTGTTAATACTTTTTGCTTGAGACACTATTTTCTGTATCTTGAGAGAACTAGTTGACATCATGAAACTACAAATGTGTTTCTGGACTTGAAAAAGTTGAATTCTTTACATTCACTTAGTATTTTAATTCTTTTCCCAGCTGTTAGGCTTCATTCTTTGTTCTCCTTGTGTCTCTGGGCCGCTTGTTAATCAAATTGCCTTTGCCTGCTTTCCTAGTAATTTCATTGATAGAGGCATTTTGATCTATTTGCGTTGTCTCCCATCTTCTTCTCTTGCCAGTGGTATGATGCAGATGCTCTGGAGCAGATGCCATTCCCCATGCAGTACCAGAACAATCTCACCAACTTTCAGAAGCTGTTACTTTTACGGTGTTTCCGGGTGGACCGGCTGTATCGGGCAGTAACGGACTATGTTACTCTAACAATGAGTGAGAAGTAAGTCACGCTCTTCTTTCAAACCTGAATCACACCATTCAGGTATTTCCCACAGAACTGGAGTTGCAGTTAACTAGGGAAATGATTTTGTGCTTTGCCTAAACAGCAGCACATGATTTGTCTCTATCCTTTCCACGTGCAGTCAGCAGTGAGCTTTGATGTTTCTGTAAAAGTCCTGTTTCACGCAAGCCAGCTGCTCTTGTACAAATTAGCAGCTTATTGTGCTTCTGTTCCTGCCAGGTACGTGCAGCCCCCTGTGATCAGCTTTGAAGCCATCTTTGAGCAGAGCAGTCCTTACTCACCAATTGTTTTTATCTTAAGTCCTGGCTCTGATCCTGTCAGTGACCTCATGAAACTGGCCGAGAGGACAGGATTCGGAGGGGACAGACTCAAATTCTTAGCCATGGGACAAGGCCAAGAACAGGTAACTTTGGTGGGAGGGTAGGGACGTGCTGTAGGTAGCAGTCAGTCGGTAAACTGCAAATCATGCTCCTAATGATCAAATTCCAAAGGCCTGCCTCCTTTTAAAGGGAGTTACTTTGTGGTTCAGACATAGCATACGATTTGCCAGAGTGGGAATAATGCTTTCCTGTAACATGAAAGTGGCATTTGGCTGATTGGCTGATTTGAAATTAGAATGATATTATCATCTGTTAAAAAGCAGTTGAGCTGAAAAGATGTTACTCTGCATCATTCCAAAGGTTAATCGGTGACCCTGTGTCTCTGAGTGTGAACATGAGTTGGCTGGGAGTCACAGTGTTTGCCACCAAAACCGTTTCCTGCTGCTCTCATTCCTGTAGCTTTCCTTTTTGTTACAGACACTAAGGAAGGGATGTCCAGTGCTTAGCAGCTGACTGCATTTGCTGTGAATTCAGTCAGTTGGAGAGCTCCAGTTAGATTCATGTAGACACCACTTCCTAGGCTCTGATCTTCATCCTTTTCTGGGCAGCCCATGCCCTTGTACTGGTTTGAAGTACTCCAGTGCTCTGCATGACTTTTAACTTCAAAAGGAATTAATGAAATAAAAAAACCCACCTCAGAGAACTGCTTGGAAAAGGTCTGTTCTCTGTGAGGAGTGTTCTGATAAGTCTACTAAAACTCACTAAAGGGTTGAGTGTGCTTGGCAGGAAGAAGAAATCCATGGCACTTAACCCATCGGAGTCAGTTTGCTTCCCGGATAAAGGGACAGTTACTCACAGTTCTTTCCCTCTTTTCAGATTGCTTTGCAGATGCTGGAGAATGCAGTGGTTCGTGGGGAGTGGCTAATGCTGCAGAACTGTCACCTTTTGGTGAGGTGGCTTATCAGTCTGGAAAAGGCCCTGGAGAACATCACAGCGCCTCACCCAGACTTTCGGCTCTGGCTGACCACTGACCCGACCAAGAGCTTCCCGATCGGAATCCTGCAGAAGTCGCTCAAGGTACAGTGGGGAAACCCAGTCAGCACGGCATGTCTTCCCAGTCTTATTCCACAGAACAGACTGGCTCAGGGACCTGGATGCAGCATGTTGCCATGGGCTCTTTACAGTAGCTTTTCTTTGTAAGCCAAACCCTTCTGTCATCATCAGTTCATTTTACAGTGATTTTTCCTTGGGGTGAAAGCTCTTCTGAAGCCGTTATTTTGGAGTAGAGGTTTGTGAGTAAACCTGGAAATGTGACAATGTGCCAAATGCTCCTTAGACCCAAATGTGAGGAATATCCAGACAGAAATAGTCCTGTCAGGCCTGATGCTGGAGCGCAGAACAGAGGCCTGTGTCTAGTCTGGCTGTAGTGCCAGTCGAGCAGATGCTGTAATAGGATAATGGTTTCCAGCTGCTACTTCAGGCTGCAGCATTTATCACAAGCGAGCTGAGCTGATTATTTTGAAGGCACAAGGCATGATGCTGCCCTAATGTTCTTATCTGTGGCTGCCTTGCTTCTCTTGTGGTGAACCAGTCCTGCAAAGGTAATTATTTTATTCCAGAGATTTGCAAGTGGTGGCATGACGGATCCACCCAGTATGTGCTCTGGTGTAGCAGTGACAGCTCTGGAGTGAGCAGGAATGGATCTTTCAGAGCCTGCCAGTATGTGCTTTCTGGGACTAGCTGTGAGTGGTGCAAACACAGGGGTTACTGCTCTTTGTAAAAGCTGCCAGGAAGCTGGCTCTGCCTCAGTTTGATCATCAGTAAAGCCCTATCAAAGACTCTTAAGCCATCTTACTGTGGGGATATGTAGGACACACCAAAATGTGTAAAATACTGACATTTCAGTGAATTAGGTCTTCAAGTATGGTACATATTAATGTCTTTCCAGTAACATGACTATTTCTAAAATCATACCAAGTTTCTCTTTACATATGTGTGTTTACCTTGATAAACTTAAATAATTCCGTATTGATAAGAATTTGGAAAGCTGTTACAAGTTTTGAAGCTTGCATTGTATCGCTTGCTTAGCGTGATATATTCACAGCTTATTTTCCTGAGGTTATCCAGTAATTGATGGCTTCCCTAATCATTTTGATAGGTTGTGACTGAACCACCTAATGGTCTGAAACTGAATATGAGAGCCACCTACTTCAAAATCCCCAAGGAAGCCTTAGAGCAATGCCCACATCCTGCCTTTAAACCCTTAGTCTACGTCTTGGCATTTTTCCATGCTGTGGTTCAGGAGAGAAGGAAGTTTGGGAAGGTTGGCTGGAACGTGCCATATGATTTTAATGAATCTGATTTCCAGGTAAGGAGATAATTACATCTTTCTCACAGTAACATTCTGCCTTACTTTTTTCTGCTGCTTTGGACTACTGTAGGTTCCTGATCTACTATAATGTCAATTTTGGCCACTAAAAATTAATCAGATTCCCAGTCCTTCATGTTTATGTTACCTCTCTCATGAGTTTATTTTCTTTTGAGGATATATACTTAACTTTTCAATTATTTGAGAAAGAAATTACTTAGTTTTCAAACAAGAACTACATTAAATAGAATCTATTGATATGTATAGCTGATTTCGCTCTTCTTATCTCAAATGTTCCAACAACTTTGTTAGGTCTGCATGGAAATTCTTAACACATACTTGACAAAAGCTTTTCAACAAAATGATGATAAAATCCCCTGGAGCAGTCTCAAATATCTTATTGGTGAGGTGAGTGCCTACAACATCACTAACAAACACTTGGTGGTAAAAGAGACCAGCTAATGAAGCTTCCTTTCTGCCTGGGCTGTATTGGCAAATGAAGCTGGCTGAGACTCTCTCCTGGGCACTCTGAAACTCCTGTGGAGCCCTGAGCAAGTGACTTAGTCTCATTGCCTTGATGAAGCAGGGACATTGTGTGTAACTGCACAACCAGGGAGTTCTGGTGCTTAATTAATTTTGAGAAGGCCCCTGGGACCCCCTGCTGAAAGGTACCGAATGCACAACTTCACGCTGTTAGTAGTACCGTGGAGTATTACTGAGGGGCTCTTGCTGGGCTACGCGTGAGATGTGCTGTGTAGTAGCCTGCCAGTTCAGTGTAGCTGCTGTGACATGAAATCCTGAGCAAAGCTGTTACTGTGCAGCATTTAGAGCTGAGTGTGAGCTGGTACCTAAGGAAGGCACCACTGCCCCTAAGTCACCCCAACTGGTGGCCAGGAGTGGCCCACAGCAGCTACCTCCAGAAAGAGTCCAGACTCCTGCTTGTCCCCCTTGGGAAGGGCTGGAGCAGATGTACATGGCTCTTCTCAGGAGGCAGCCTTGCACCACTGCAAAGGCGAGGCTGGGTGGATCCTTCGGTGATTTGGAGCTGTATTTGCTGCCCCGAAAGCCAGCTCTGTAACACTGCTGTACCTCGTTCCTAGGTCATGTATGGTGGCCGCGCAATTGATAGCTTTGATCGGCGCATTCTGACCGTCTATATGGATGAGTACCTTGGGGATTTCATATTTGACACATTCCAAGTGTTTCACTTTTACCAAAATGACAAGGTTGATTATAAAATTCCTCAAGGGACAGAAAAAGATGACTTTGTTGGTAAGAAATGCTTTTCCTGCTATGTAAGTTAGCATTAAAAAAATCTCCTTACAGTATGTGCTCTCTCCATATGCCTGATGCTGGGAATGAGACGTTGAAGGGCCTGTCAGGCAGTGTGTGCATGTACTGCAGCGTCACAATCCAATACTGTTCTTGCTTTATATGAGCAGCACTTACCAGCCAGCTCATTTCTTTAAAAAACCCCCAACCAATCCCCAGGTAAACACCCAGCACAGTTCATTTTGTTAGTGGTAAGAAGTGGTGCATTCCTGTGGGGGTGGGGCCATGTCTGCGTGTTTATTTCATGCTTAAACCCCTTTATTTGAACTCTGCAGTGTTTCAACACCAACTGGGGCAGCAATTTTAGGTTTTTTTCAAGCAGAGCAATAACAAAACTTGCTCATTGAATTCCTGCAGCATTCTCTGCTTGCCTGGTGTAACATATCGTGTTTAGGAACGGTGGTTTGTCTTCCTTTTAACTGCAGCGGCGATAGAATCTCTGCCCCTTGCTAATACTCCGGAGGTGTTTGGGCTCCATGCAAATGCTGAGATTGGTTATTATACCCAAGCAGTGCGTGATATGTGGGCTCACCTCCTTGAGCTGCAGCCTCAAACAGGTGTGTTGTGTTCTCAATTGCTTAATTGGTTTCATAAATAAATAATGAGGATACAGCTCCTTGCCATGGGGGCCGGCTATGACACCAGCCTCAGGGCCTGGCTGGGCACTGCGCCCCATCCCACTGCCCGCACCCTGCATGGGGAGGTGCAGGTGCCAGAGGGGCACACAGGCTGGCACCTGGAGGAGCATTTCGCAGCCAGGGGCGTGGTGGGATTGTGTCAGGGCCTTGGGGAGTAAAGGCAGAGCGGGGACTGGGAAGCAAGCGAAGCAGCTGCTTAGCCCTGCCAGCATGAAGTAGCCCAGCACGTGCCCAGAGCAGTTTGGGGCACACAAGGGGGCCTTCTGGTGCAAATTTCTGGGAGACTTCGGTGCTGAAAGGTGAAGCAGTTCTGTGTTCTCCTAGAGAATTACTAACAGAAGAGGTAACCTACGCTGCCTTAGTCTCACTAACCTGGTTTCTGTTTCAGGTGAAACTGGTACAGGCATTAGTCGGGATGAATACATTGCAAATGTTGCCAAGGATATAGAAAACAAAATACCACAAGTGTTCGATCTTGACCAGGTACGGAAAGGTTTCGGACGAGACATATCCCCTACCACTGTGGTGCTGTTGCAGGAACTGGAACGTTTTAATAAGCTGATCACTCGAATGGCAAAGTCATTGGCCGAGCTGCAGCGTGTAAGTACAAACACACAGAGCTACTGCTGTGCACAGCAATGCGAGCCATCAGCCAGGCTCTACCTGCCCCAGGCTGGCACCCAGACACATGCTGTCTTTGCAGGCCCTGGCTGGGGAAGTGGGAATGAGCAGTGAACTGGATGATGTGGCTCGGGCTCTCTTTAACGGACAAATTCCTGGCATATGGCGGCGCTTGGCCCCCAACACACTCAAAACACTTGGAAATTGGATTATTTTCTTTAGAGAGCGGTATAACCAGTACAGCACCTGGGTAAGCAAATGGCTCCAGAAAGGTTTTTGTTTTGTTAATCTGCACGATCTGCTCTGCATGTCACTGAACACATGCTGCTGTCGGTAAGTTCCTCCACCTGATGCCAGTCACCACCTAGAATGACAATGAATCGTTGCATGACTATGTATGTGAGACAGACTGGTCACTGTTGGCCTCTGGGCTACCACGTGTGGTGAGAGAATGAGATGCTGCAACTTGTGTGTGATTGCAGGTTTCAGAGTGTGACCCCAAGGTGATGTGGCTCTCGGGTCTGCACGTGCCTGAGTCTTACCTGATGGCTCTTGTTCAAGCCACCTGCCGCAAGAACAAGTGGCCTCTGGATCACTCTACCCTGTACACAGAGGTAACCAAGTACCAGACTGCGGAAGACATCACTGAAGGGGCTACTCAAGGTAGGTGTTTCTATGGTTGATTGACAAAAACAATGTAGCTGTTAATTGGTGACAGAGAGCAATGGCCTTGTGTAGCGAGTAAATTACTTGGCCGAGTCCCCACAGACAAGGGCCCCAGGTTCTGCATGTCACAGGCCACGTGATGGGCAGCTGGCAGGTACCTGGGTTCTGGGCTCTGCCTTCCTGCACATGCACAAAGTATTGTCTTCTTTCTGCAGCTGTTTCACCACATGCCTGTAGTTGAACTTACACCTCTCCCTTGCTCTCTCTCTATATACACTTAATAGCTAGAACATCATTAGTCCAAGCAGGTTTATAAAGACCTAGTTACACCATAAATAATATATTGAAATATATTTAAACCAAGTACATACAAATATGTATGATTTACTGTCTATCTTAATGAAATTTCTCTGACTAGCCATCCTCTGGGTAAAGGGACAGCTGAGCAACTCTTTGAGCACTAGGCCTGGTTGGGAACAGAGGGGATGGAAGGAAAATCCAGTTGGTTTTGCTACGTGCAACTCATCAGTTAAAAAGTCACCTCAAGGGCTTACCTGGACTATCCTTTATTTGCTACCATCTCATCAAAATGTTTGGTATTGGTACCAGAAGAACTCTATCCCAACCCTTCACCTTCAGTCATGGGAGTTACAGACCTCTCTTGCCACTTGGCTGTATTTGGGCAAGGAAGTGGAGGATGGTGCCTGCTGTGGGGAAGAAAACTGCAAGTACATCAGTGATTACTCCTAGTCACGTTTAGCGTGTGTAGTGCAACTGAGACAAGCTTAACTTGAAAAAAAAACTAAACAAAGTCACAGGTGTGTAAACCCAACCACCGGATAAACTGCCTCTGTGCAGCTGCAGCCTGAAATGCTGACCTGAGTTTTGTCCTGACCCTGCGTGCCAGGGACAGATGCTGCAGGCCCAAGAGTTGTCTTAAATTGGTTGTTTTTAGTAGCTCAGTTGACAGGAGCTGTTGCATTTTCTGCCTTCCCAGGCTGCTTTGTTTCAGGTCTGTTTCTGGAAGGTGCAGGCTGGGACACAGAGCGCAGCTGCCTTGTCAGAAGCCGGCCTGGGGTCCTGGTGGTGGAGTTACCTGTTCTGAAGATAATCCCCATTGAAGCGCGTCGGCTCAAACTCCAGGTACCGCCTTTGGGACACACAGGTCGGTGAGCGCGGTACCGTCCCGCAGCCCTGTAGCTGGTGGTCCTGTCCCGCTTAGCACAAGCAGCAGTATTCAGGTACCAGCACGTGTACAGTTTGACACGGCTGACATTAGCCACCATCCAAGTTGTTCTTTTCTAGGGGTTCCATTCAAGGGGTTTATACGTTTCTTGCCCCTTTTGCATTTTGGCAGCACAGAACCACCCACCTCAGAGATCTCATCTCCCTGCTCCTTCCATTATTTCCCCTGAGCAGCTACTGACATAAAAAGACTTCTACAGTTTCAGGGTGGCATTTAAAACTTTTAACCAAGTGACTTTCTGAAGACAAGCACCTTGCCTAGAAGCCCCTCTTGTTTCCAGTTTCACTACTCAGTGTCCTCCTTTCCTCCACCTTTAGAACACCCTCCGGACGCCTGTGTACACAACCTCCCTGCGCAGGAACGCCATGGGCACCGGCCTTGTTTTTGAAGCTGATCTTTACACTACAAAGCACATTTCCCATTGGGTGCTGCAAGGCGTCTGTCTCACACTGAACGCAGACTGACACTGAAGCTGGCACTAGATATTTTTCCCCAGAGAATCCAACCCTTTGCTGGGAGGGGTTAGAGGACACCACAACCACCCCCCCCAACCTCCTTCCCCAAAAATAATCCAACTAGGCAGAAATTGAGCTCTATGGGTGGGGTAGCGGTCACTGACTTCAAGTAGCATGATACAGCCAAGCTGGTGCTGTTAATAAACACATTTTAAAAGGAAAATGGTTTTAGTAATTTGCTTTTCCTGTCAGAAGGGCTCCACGCTGCTCTGTGTACACACAAGCAGTAGTAAGTTGGTCTCACGCACACAAAGACTAAGGTTTGCCTGTGTGGTTGTAAGAAATGTTTTTAATTGCCCAAAGCATCACTTCTGCTGTGCTTAGACGCGGTTCTGTCCATCATCCGTGAACAAGTGGCAGGGTAGATCAGTCATACAATCGATCACCATAAAAATACGGCACCAACCACCAAAAAAACCCCCAAACCACTGCTGGTTAATGCACTACTACACTTAGAAGCCGTAAAGCACAGAGTAACAAGGTTGCTTTACCCAACCCTTTTCCAGGAACAGGGTGTTTCCCTACCCCTCTGCACCAGACACAAACCAAATCCTACCACGCAGCTGGCACGGCTGAGGAGCCTTTTCTTGGGCTTCAGAAGAGTGAGTGACGTGAGGGGTGAGGGTGCACAGGGCGTAGGGCTGGGGGTTCAGCCCCTCCCTGCCTGGGAACAACCCTGCTGTACAGTGTCATGCAGTACCACAGGTAGGGAGAACAGCTTTCCTCATCCTGCCAGCGCCTACAGTGGGGCAGCTGACAGAGTGACCCAGGGAGACACACACACACACCGACACGCAGCTGCAGAAGAAGCTTAAGAGGGGCAGACTACAGCTGGCGAGGGGAAGGGAAGAGGGCAGGCAGGGATCCTTCATCAGCTTTCACAGAGATTATGCGTTCCAAGTTTTTGAAGGCACATCATAAGCTTAGCAGCATTTGGGAGCCGTTGTGTCTTGCTGGTCCTACTCAGAGGCTACAGACAAGAGCGAAGCAGAGGTGAGCTGGAGGCGCTGATTGGAATTTGAAGAAAAAAAAGGTTCAGATTTGTGCTCCTTTCCCCAAATGACATCCTCTCACAGCTCACAGTATGCCTGTCTTTCCTAGGAAGAAGAAATTATAGAAAAATAATCAAGTAGTCTTACAGCTGTAGGGCCTACCTGCGGCTTAGGAGAAAGGTGTAGGGGAACGAGGGCAAGTGCAAGGCAAGTCCGTCCCAATCCACAAGGATAAAACTCGAGGCTGCCAGGTTCTCCTCCTGTGTGGATCAGTTACATCAGTTAAATTTAAAACTAAATACACACATTTTAGAGGGACAGCTGAGGTTCCTAAACTGGCAGAAGCCAGTGCTCTCTGGTGATGTACAGACCAAGTCTAAGGTTTTCAGGAAACAAAAATAATCCCTTTACAAAGAAAGTGCAGGTTAGACATAACAAACCAGTTCCAGCCAGGTACAGCTTCTCCCTGGAAAAGGAGCTCTGAGCCAGTATGGAAGGTGGTACAAGTGCAGTGTACTGACTAGGGTACAGTGTGTAAAGCCATTCAATTAAAAACACAAACCAACGCCCTAACCCCCCCCAAACAAAACAAAACAACTACCCAGCATTCATACGTTTCTCTGTGGGGATCAGTAACCCTCCTACAGAGTGCTTTATCCCTCCTCCCTGTTTTTACTTCAACAAACAAAGCTGCAAACCACAGTATTCAGGATTAATCCCGTAACACTCGCTGAGACTCTTGGGATTTTTAGAAACTAAGAACAGGGTTTGCAGTCAAGACCATGTGCAGGGAGAGTTGTCCTTCCTTCAGTGTGTGTACATCTGCAGTACTTCCAGTGCTACTGTGAGAAAGGCGTCGCCGGGAGGTTAGTGTGTACGTACACAGTGAAGACAAAGAACCACTGCTAGTTCCAGTGCTAACAGCCAATACGTACTGCTGCAGGGTTACAGTTAAGTTTGTTTTCACTAATATTGACTAATAACGCAGCCTGCAGCCTGTGCCTTTGTCCACACGTGTAGTTACAATAAATGGAGCAGCGCTCAGAAGCAAGCAGTCAGGTACCCCTGATTTGGCCACAGCATTGAGTAGTTATATACCTTGCCATATGGACAGTCCTACTGGGTTTCTTTAGAGGAGGATAATCTACTACTGATGTATCTGGAAGAAGTTTGGCATGCATGGGGCATCAAAAGAAACTTTACTGCAGGTGCTATTTATCCTACAGGATCACAGTGCATAAACAGCAACAGAGTAGGGCATTTCAGTGGCTTTCTCAAACAGTTCTGTCTGTCCCTGAGTGCTTTCTGACCACTTTGCTTCCATGGACCTGATCCACTGCCAGCGTTTCCACCTCTGGCTGAGGCTGGGATGGGGCGGCATGGTGGATGCGGTGTGCCACCCCGATGTGTGCCTTGTGCGGCTTCTCTCGGGCCGGGCTGTGCGATTCACCGGACGCACGATCTGAAGCGATGGGTGGAATAACCAACGGCCTCTCCTTAATGAGATGGACCTCTGCCGTTTCCCTGGCCAGCAGAAACGGAGTGGGATCAGGCATGGCATCCACTGGCTCTCGCAACAGCAGCTTCCGGCTATCCGATCCTATTCTGTAGGCCTCTTCAAACTCGGGGTTCAGCGGTGTCGACAAGCTCTTCTTCATTCTGCGCCGCGGAGTCTCCGGCAGTTTATCTTTGGGAGGGGACGGCTTATAGTTGGACAAGACAGGACTGCCAGAAGGGGTCCCCTCTGAAGTCCCACTTGAACTCATCAGCTTCTTCTTCGTAGCATGCAGCTGAGAAGTTAAATAAGCAATAGTGCTCGCTCTCTGCTCTAGTTCACTTGACAACATATTGAGCTTATGGCTTTTCATTTTTAACTCTTCCAAATACTTCTTCTCTCTTTCTTTAATAGTGTTTTCCAGCACCATTATCATTGCATTCTTTTGTTCCAGTTCTTTCAGTAACTCGTTGTTTTCAGCCTCTTTGACTTTCAACTGAGCTTCAAGATCTTCACACTTTCTTTTGAGTTCATCACTTCGTGAACTACCATTTCCTAGAAGAACAGGAAAAGCAGAAACGGTTCAACAGCAGCCACGAAGTAGAATAGTGCAGTAGGGTCCCTTTTGCTATCCCAAAGCCATATGGGAAAGCCCAAAGGCTGACTTCAGCTAATACTCAGACTTCATCTTCAGAAGCACCAGGACAGCTTTTAAGCAAATGATGACACGCTAACGCTGCTCACCGTGGTTTAATGGCATTTCACATGATGGTACTAAGAACAGACACTTCCCATGGTCTGGGGAATGGGGATTACAGAAACCACGCTGGCTGAACTTGCTCAAAACTGGAGCCATTTTGCAAAGCCTCTGGTTATTAAGAGGAACTTTTCCCACTGCAGAAGCCAGACGAGCTGGAAGGAGTGATGGAGCAGCTCTCAGAGCTCACCAGGAAGGCAGGCTCAGGCTTTAGCTTCACAACTCCATGGGCAGCTGCAGCCTGTGACTCTTGAGGCAGAGGTGTGCCTCTTCACTAAGGCTTTGCAGCCACTGAAGTCTCTAGGGATCAGGTGTCCAAGCCTGGCTGCCTTCTCTTCGTAAGAGCGTGACACATCATGCTGTAACACAGGGGGTTCTGGCATCATCAGTTAGGCTGATCCATCTCAGCATCCCCACCCTCAGCCATAGGGTGCATGGGGCAATTTTGCCCCCCCTTTCCTTGGTTATTACAGTGGGACAGCTCCCTGGCTGTTCAGCAGAGACCAGCAGCCTGAATTTCTCCAATAACAAGCACTCTTTGTCACAGGGCTGGCGACTGTAAAGGGTTGGGTGTTGTCCCCTCCGCAGTGGGCAGCATCTGTGCTTGGCACCGAATCCTCACAGTTGCATCACTGATACATCACCTACTGTGAAAATCCTGTGAGGAGAAGCAGCTGAGCAACACCAAGAAGCAACGCTGAGCAGCTGCTCAGCTGCTTTGCCAAGTTTGCCCGTGTCCTCTCATATCTGCAGTACAACTCCTGTCTTACACTGCCCCAATCCAGGGTATTTTATTCCTGTGCTTCACCGCTTGGTAACATAACACATCTGAAATAACTAGGACCTAGCAGGTATAGATACACAGAAGTAAATTAATGTTTGGTGGGGTAATTACAGTACCAGCTTAGTTTTAATAATAGTCTCACTCTTTGGCCCCTAAAATTCACATTCCCCATTCCCACAGAGCATGCAGGGAACTGTCTGTCTACTAAGAGAGAGGAGTCAGCAGTTCTACACTCTATTCCTGGCTCTTTCAAAGATTTCCTATGCGACCTTGGTAACAAACTTGTGATATTTACTTCATAAATAACAGTAAGTCTGGGAAATAGCTACTCTTACACCTTTAGAATTTATAAAGTCAATGTCACAAGTACAAAGTATTCTCACCTACTTGTAACTGAGAAAACAGAAATACTTTAAAAGATGAGCAAGTTTAACGTGAACACGAGAAGAAAGATGTTACATATTCCTTACCTGACAAGTCTGAACTCTTGACAGTCAGCTCATAGGTTAAATCTGAGGAGAAAAGTTGTTTATTTTTGTTAGAACAACATCACATACACCATACACTGCCTGGTGAGCACGTTTACAGGGGCACAATTCGATAAAAACACAACTAACTCTCCCCCCAACCTTTGGCAGTAACAGGCGATCACTGACAATTACCCAGTCTGGAAAGCAACTACCAGGGGACACACTGCTTTTTTTTTTTTTTTTAAATTAAGGAAGTAAATCCTTGCTTGATGCCCACAACACAAGCTGACCACCCAAAACATACCCTCAGCTTCACTGCTGAGGTTTTATGGGTGAAGGGGGAAGCTGTTACCCCATTCTTGTGAGAAGAACGAAGCACCAACTCAGCATGGGCACCCTTTCCCTGCTACCTGTGCAGTGTTGCTGCAGGCGTCGAATCTCAGCGTGCAGGCCTTTCAGGGTGTTGGCATGTTCTCGCTGGAGGAACAACAGGTTCTTCTGGGCACTCTGTAGCTGGTTCTCCAGGTTTGACGTTGCCATCCTGACATGCAGTTACCCTGCCAGCAAGCAGACACGGAATTGTAACGGTGAGTTCCCTGGCACACACAAGGATTCTCACTCTGCAGCCAGGGTCAGCGGGAACATCTGAACTGATACACGATCAGGCAAATGCCACAGAAGGTTTTTCTGCACCATGACTGTTACAGTTAGAAGTGCTCTAAGTTCACAGAAAGCTTAACTATAGCATAGGCCAGAGCAGCAGAGGGAACTCATTTGTTTGGAGTTAACACATTTAAAGGATTAACTTCAGACAGACTAAGTCACTAATCCCATTACAAGACAGAAGCGGAGTTCTGAGAAATGGGCTACTGTGTCCCTCTGTCCACTCACCTCCAGGGATGCAGGAATTCCTGACATCCCTGGACAAGAACAAGGAAGAAAGCACTAAAATGCACCATCTACAGAGAAATGCAAACCAGGGGCTCTAACGCACAGCCAGGCCCAGCGGTACCGCCAGGGATGTGGGTGCTACGGGGTGCTGGAGCCAAAATGTGCTCACTGGGGCCTGTGTGAGAAAGCTCTGGCTGCTATTGCATCTCCTCAGTCGTGCTGCAGCAGGATCCCTGACATGGTGCAGCCCTGTGGCACTGGAGATGAGCATCCCGCAGGGGCCTGATGACACACAACATGACAACTGAAAAGCACAATGTTTCAGTTAAAGAGAAACAGGCTTTTCCTTGCTTGGGCTCTGAGCACGGAGAAGTGTTACAGTGCTGGGCTCTCCTTTCAGATCAGTCTTACAAAGCTAGGCCTGCACCACAACGGTGCTCAGACTCAAAGACAGAAATGATTAACTGAGATGCTGAGAGGCATCCTTGAAGACCCCTGCACTGCCAGTGTTACTACTGCTCCTGATAAGACAACGATACCCACAGGCCAAGCTGCCAGGAAACATTTGCCTGGCAGAGCTGGAGATACTAGGAATTCATTCCCAAATGAATTCCCTGCTACAGAGGTAAAAATAGCTCCCGAACCAGGCACAGCCAGATGCTTCCTGTGGAGAAGCACACACTGCCCTGGGGCTGTCTTCTCCAACATTCACAGGAGGACCTGGAGGAGCACAGCCACGAGTCACCGGCTCCCTAGTGACACCTACTCACGAAGTCTGTCATGACACTGTTTTGATTACTGGCCTGTTTCCTAGTGAAATTTCAACTCTAAACTGAGTATACTAATGAGAAAAAGCACTGACGACAGTAAGCAATCCTCCTGCAGCCTCAAAGCACAGAATCATTCAGGCAGCCTTTCAGCAGTGTGGTCGTTACCCCTCTCTGCATACAGGAGTGCTGTGCTGCTACAGCTATGGTGCACAGTGCCACCCCACCTGCAGCTGGTTCAGAGAGGCTGCTGAGTCTACATGAGAAGAATTTTCCAGAAACAAATAAATCCACATTATCACACTTTAAATTCCTTAAGCAAGAAAGCTGTCACATTTGGGAAGCTTCCTGAAAACTCTGGGAAGCCAGCCGTTTTCTTGGGGGGCTCAGGAGCACGACAAGAACACAAAAATAGCTGCACAGACAAACCCCAGAGAGCCAGGCTCAGGGGACGGACACCAGAGCAGGGCAGCAGCACATACTGCCTAGGAATTAGACAAAACAAGGTGGGGAAAATGCTTTCAGGGGGACAGAGCAGCACAGGGAGCTCTGTCACAGCCCCTGGCCTACCACCAGGAAAGGTTTGTCAAGTGCCTCTGTGTGCTGCCCATGTCAGGGTGGGAACTAGAGCAGCATCGCAGGCACCTCAACTGCTTCCTCTGCTACTGAAGTGTTTTCCCTCAGGCAATTTTGGTTTGTAGTATTACAACAACAATTTGATTCTACAAGTTCAAAACTGGTAGAGCATACATGCAGAGAAAGCAACACACTTGACATTCCTGAAGGTAACACAGCCCTGCATTTATACTTCTGACTCCCCAGAACACCAGACTTGGTGCAACAATGGGGGCAGGAAAGGGATATAAACACACACACCCCCCCAGAGCCATGCTGATTTCACCTGTGACCTTAACTGGCATCACCATCAACTACTCCCTAAAGAAGCATATATTTGACTGTAAAAAAACTAATAAAGTGACAGCATAAAAGACTTCCAAGGAATCCATTTCTGTGCAAGGGACAAAACAGAGCTCTTGGTTACTTTATAACAGAGATCAAAGATTAAATTCCATGCTCAAGAAGGAGGGTGATGGTGCCAGCTTGTGCTTTGTTGAGTGGAAGGGATCGTTTTGCAATCACCAGTTTGCAAACAAGCAAAAGACGATGGACCAGAAATATTCTGGAAGAGGTTTCCGGGTTGGCTGGGTAGGAAACAAACTGCCCTGTGCACAGAGATGCTGGCTCTACGACTTGGGACGAGCAGCTCATCTGAGCCGTGACCGCTTGCCGCAGCCAGCAGCAGAGGCCCTGGGACATTCTGACAGCACCACAGCCGTACCCCTCGCTGCCCACAGCGTCGGAGGATGGACTGCATGTTCCACAGCCATTACTGTGAGGCACCGCTCATTGTAAGAGCTGATGGTCTTTTAGCTGTGTTACATTCTCAAAGTGACATCACCTTGTTTGGAAATCTGACCTCAGACAAGCTGTACTGAATCATCCAGCCCCTTAAGTGATCATCATAACTGAGTCCACAGCAGAATAAAACCTGCTCTCACCGTAGCTGGAGCTCAGACCACACAGTCCACTGAGGCTCAGAAGGAATGTTTAATCAAGAAATGTGTTTTCCAAAAGAAATTCCAAGCACAGCCAGTGCTAGGTGAAAGAACAGCCTACACATAATAACCCGAAGCCTTTACTATCACCTCGGTTACTAATGGTGGCTTTACAGCTGCCACCAACACCTGAACCCTAATCTGAACAGAAGAAGAGTTCAGCACCAGCAACAGGGTTACCTGTTTATAACTCAGTTCTTGCAAATACATGTTTTTTTAAAAAAAACTAGTTCCTAAATGCTACAACATACAAACCAAAGCCAGCTGCCAGTAAGAATCGCCTCAGTGTTCTTTTCATCTTGGTCTTTTGCATCTTTAACATCACACCAGGTTTACCTACTCTGAAGAAAAAAACAATCATCAGAGGCAGGCTAGTTTTACAGGCTTAGGAAGAAAATAGAAATTACTGGCACCAGAGCATCATCTCCCCTGCAGCACCGGTAAGTTAATCAATAAGAGCAATTAAATCAATCCCCTATGGATTTTAGCTGCAGCCCCTCTGAGGATTGAGCACTGACTTTCCCACAAGCTTTCTGCAACCTTCCTATGCTTTCCCTTCTCGTTGCAGCCTGGTTGCCTGCCTATCCTCTCTTCTTTCCTTCAAGGGAAGGCCACCATGGTGAAGTCATGGCTTCTAGAGACTGCAGGCAGCAGCTTCAGCCCAAACCCCGCTCTATCTACCCTGCCCAGTCCTGTCTTTGTGCATACAAACACGGTGCGATCCGTGCATGCGTGAAACAGCCAAAACCATCTGCCATCAAAACAGGGAAAGGAGAAAGCCTCTTGCATAGACAGTCTCTATACAGAGACACTTTTGCTATGAAATCTGCTTGGGAGTTGTGCAAACTGGTACCAGTAAGGGTATCTTCCAAGCCCCTATTTGCTCTGTGCCTATTTGACACCGAATCTTAAGCCACAAAGGTAGACCTGATATTAAAGTCTGAGATTGGATGAAATGGATTTCAACTGAATATGCATAATCTGTCAACCAAGCTCGTTAGCACAGTATCAACCTTTTTTTTTGGATGGCTTTTGCAGCCCAGCAGAAGGAAATTTCTATCACACAAGTGAGGGAAAAGAAAAAACTGGCATCTGGAGTCTGGCTAACTTTCAGATCCCCACGATCACCTGCACTTCACCAGCTCTAAGTTCAACAGTATTCTTCCCTGCCCAGTGCCCAACTAAAAAGCTGGCCAAACTGCCACAGGAGAAGCCACTAAAGGCAAAGTATTTCTCTTTCTAGGCTGGTATCAAACTGTTTTATGCCCGGAGAACTAATTCAGCTGAGTGGGACACAAGGAGATTGAAGATATGGATAGGATATATAGAAAGTCAGGCCAACAACCTGTTCATCTGCTGCTGGGCAAGTCTGCTCAACACAGAACATTTCTGAGCAGGTACAGGGGGTTGAGGGGAAGGAAAAGCCCTCTCAGCAGGACATCACAGAATTGCTCTGGCAATTGTTCTGCTTTTGGGTCAGACAAGAAAAGTACCTTCAGACCCCTGAATAAAGATACCTTAAGGAGCCCGGAGATGCCACACACATGTGTTAAAGGGACAGAACCTGCGAGAGAAGTAGATGTCCTGGCTGCTCACACCCACAATGCCTCCACAGGGCCAGGCAAGAGGCAACATCACTTGCTTCAACAGCAGCTCAGTGCTAGCTGTTGTCCAAACTGCCAGGATTTAAGGTGATTATGCTCTTGGGAAGCCCATCCAAATCACATATTTCAATTCAAAGCATACCAGCTGAAAACTGGGTTGTAGGACACCAGGGGTTTTGTGTGGCTTTTTTGTCTGTGGGGGGTTGGGGTTTTTTCTTGTTTGTTTGGGGGTTTTTTGTGTTTTGTTTTGGTGATTTGGTTTTTTGGGGTTTTTTTAAGTGGCAGCATGAGAATATACTGACTTACGAATGGAAAGTGATTTTATACAAACATTCTTCTTTGAATAACTGGATTATTAAAACACAAAAAGCTTTTATTTCCATTTTCCCCACTTAGAGCCAGTTTCCATACTTTATGCATTTCACAGTGTATCACCCGCCTTGTTTCCATGGGCTGTGTGAAGTTCAAAGCACACCACGCAAAATATAGAAACATTTTTAAAGTCAAAGGCACTGACAACTGTCACTAAGTTAAACCAGGCACTGAAACTTATCATCAGTCAAAAGGTATCATAAATTACTAGCACCCCTTTAATTCTGCATTCTCAAGTTTACCTTCAGTGAAAGCTACGACAACTGCATAAAAGTTTTTATTTCATGTTAGCCTCAAACTTGTCAGCAGCTCGTAGAGGATGCAAGACCTGCTGACTCATGCAACCTCAGAAAGTTTGTAAAATGGGAATAGACTCAGGAAATGTAATGAAAAGGAAACAAATAAAA
The DNA here is from genome assembly GCA_020800305.1 of Porphyrio hochstetteri. NCBI lineage: Eukaryota > Metazoa > Chordata > Aves > Gruiformes > Rallidae > Porphyrio > Porphyrio hochstetteri. Next base: position 11,876,332 of record CM036922.1, read on the forward strand.
GAAACTATTATTATTTTTATATTACAAGACAACTCAGTGAACACTTTCTCACTACTTCCCTATGTGGAGGCTTTGACTTAGTTCCAAGGAGTTTGGTTAGCAGGATTTACAGCTGCTCCAAGTTCCTTAATAATTCTTAGCCTCTTGTTTCTTGGTGCACAGCACTCACCACAAATCACAGCCAACATCTCTTGCAGGGGCAGCTGAGTTCTTACAGAAAATGTGGTCGTGGGAGGGGTCAGTCTAAAGAAAAAACCAAACAAACAGGAAAAAAATAATCTATTCAGGTAGGTTGCCCACTGGGGTTTCAAAGATGGAATCCTATAAAGCAGCTCTGGGATTGCAGTAAGCTGATCTCATCTCCCACTCCCTGGAACAAGAATGTGCAGCCAAGAATAAGGTTACGATCAAAAAGCACAAGAGAAACAGCAAAACACACAAGTCAGCCGAGCCCTTAATAGCCCAGATGAGCAATCTTCACTCTCTCACCATGGAAATTGGTGGGACAGCTCCCAAAGCAACCAGTCTCTGGCTGGATTTCGTCAGATAAATTATGCCAGTGCTGGGAAGAAAGCTGTAACTGCATACACCACAGCAGAGTTACGTCACTATGGTTCCCCCCCATCCCCCTGTCTCCAAAGCAACTTTAAAACACACAGCTCGCTATGTGCTTGTACAAAAGGACCCGTGCACCACAGGGCTGGGCAAGCTGCAGCTAGGAATGTGTATGGCATTTGATAAGGATGGCAGAACATTAGATGGGGCACTGCAGTGCTCAGCAGCACAGGGGTAACACACCTCTGGCAGCAAGACCTGTGCTGAGCAGCAACCAACCTGGCACCGTTACACAAGCTTTGTCTGGATGGCGTGCTGCATTCCACCCTGAAAACATGCAACATTTCTCCTTTCTCAGGATCACCACCACAAAATGTTTCTAGATAAAGCTCAGAGATTGTCCCTCAAGTCTTGCTGCACCAAACTAAGCCCTCATCCTCCAGTAAGGCAGGGAAGGTAACTTAAATTAACATTCGTCTAAGTTCACCTCAGAAAGCAACTGCTCCATTGCCTTTACAAGTGCATGTTCCCTTAAAATGGGAACAAAAATAAATCAATCTTAAATTGAAAATGGAAAAAAATATTAAATGAGAGTTTCCAAAATGCAGTTTCATCACATGCTCACCATAAACAATCACTCACATCTGAACAGCCAAATCTTGCCTTGCAGATGATGCACAGGCTCCAGGCCTTTTCTGATCTAAAGTATTTGGCTTGAGTTCAAAATATTTCAAGGCAATGAGCATCTGGCTGTGTATTAGGTGCCTCTGCACAAAACCAGAGCAACTCTGTACCCCATTGGAAGATAAGAGGAGGGAGATCCTCATCTATGACTTCAGACACAGTCCAAAGGAAGCTACTGGAATGAAGCCCAAATGACTGCAGTTATTTAACGTTTTCATTCCTGTTTGGTATCCACTAAACAGAACAGAATATCCTCCTTGTACACGGGTGCGGTGACTATCACCTGAAGAGCTGCCTTAGCTCTCTGCCAACACATACCCAAATCTACTTGAAACACGTAGGGGCAGACAGGAATTCTCCTCTCCACTGGTATCTAGCCAGTGGCCTCTCAAAACGTGACAAAAGGTGCCAAAATGATTTTTGTACACTGTACAAAATACAATTTCAAGAACTAATTAGGGACACAGGAGACTTCTCCCAAGAACCTCCCAAGTTTTAGCCAGTCTCCATTTTAAAGACAGTCGCTGAGCTGACCAAACATTTCTAAATAACGTAGAGCTCGAACAATAGTGCCCAACTGACAGACACTTAGCTGTTCTCTGCTTAGATCAGCTGCTATCTCCACAGACATATGCCATCCCAAAAGTGTTTGTTCAGCTTATTTCCAAGGATGTAATAAAGGAAAAACCCTGCTATCTCCACAGCCAGCGAGGGCTTTGTGATCTTTGCTTCAATCCCTCCTTCTCACGTAGAGCCAGCGTAACACAGTTCAGTACAGCCTCTCACACAGCTCCAGATTTACCTTCACCCCTCGTTCATGTGTGCACTAGACTGAGCCCCTTTCACAGGCTCAGCATTTCCTGACATCATGCATTGCAGAGTGATGCCAGGCCCTGCACAGCCACCTCCCGAACAGATGCCCCCTTCACCAGCGCTCCCTCATCAGCACGCAGCACACCTTACAGCAACAGCACTGTCCCCTTCTTCCCCTGCCTTCCATGTGAAATGGAATTATTGCCCAAATAACTTGCTTTCACGGTTTTTTTTTTTAGTTTGTTTTTAAGCCAAGCAAAATTAGTTGTTCTTTTCTGGAGACAGCTGAGGGGACAAAAGAAACATGCCACTTTCCTCCTCAGGGAAGGACATGCTTTTGCTTTCTCAGCTCCTTTTCTATTTCTACTGCTCTTCAATGTTACATTACTTGGTTGTTTCTCTGCCCTACTTCGCTCTCATTTTCTGATCAGAGATTCTGCAGACTCTTTACAGCTAATGCTGAATGTCCCTGAGGAAGCACAGGTTTTAGTTCTTTTAGCAATGAAGTACTTTTTCTTCCTCCTACAGCAATTGGTGTGGCAGCAAGAAAAATAATTAAGTGGACACACTCCTAGTAGCAGTGATTTAATTCTTCTAGATGCTCCAAATGAACAAGCTGGTACTTTGCACAGAGCTCACTGACTGCTTATGTGCCTGACTGTCTACCTGGAAGCCATGAGGGACGACAGGAATAATTCAGGTGGGTTTTCTCCATCCTTCAAACCACCCAACCCCCAGAGCGGTCACAATGGAAACAGACTGAAAGTAATCAGATGGTACGATTCCTACCATGACAGAGACTATCAGAGAATCAAACCAAATGGTCCTGCAGTGGCCTTTTATACACACAATTTTCTGACTGAAACAGGTTATTCGGTGCTGTGGCTGTACAGCTGTCAAGAAGATATAGCTTATTCTGGCAGAAACCACTGAAAATTACTTCATTTGGGCATAATTCACTGTAAGGAAACAAAGAAGGTATCACCTAAATACCAGCAATTACCTCAGAAGAGCCCCTTTGACAACAATGAAGTCCACATATTTTAATTTTTTTAAGTGGCAATAAAAGCCCTCATGAGTAAGGCTACATCATAATTTAGAGGAACAGGTTGGTTTTCTTCTGCTTTCTAGCACATGCTCCTGATGAGGTGCCTATTTCACTCACCCCTTCATTCTGAGGATGAAACAGTTTGTTATTTGAGTATCATCTCCATCCAAGCTACAGAACACAGACATCACCCCATCCGACCAGTCACTTGTCATATCATAGACACACGTCAGTCTTTCTGCTAAAGCCAGTTTGTCAGAAGGGGAGTGAAAAGGAAATGGATGTTCAAGTGCCCCCAGACTAACAGAATGTCAGTGTTACGCATAAAAATGAGCCTGATCCTATTTCTTTCAGAAAGAAAGTCATTAAGAAAGGTCTCCAGCTGTGGTTAGAGCTGAGTCAGGAATTAAGATAGTAAGGTGGGCTGTGGGAAGTTTTCCTACAAGGATTAGTTAAGTATAACTCCAAATTTATGCTTGGAAGCAATACTATACCATGAAAAAGTCAAAGGTTGTTTTTTTTCCAGATACCACCTATTCACCTATGAACACTTAATATTTTAACTTTGATCAGGAACATGGGAACTGCACAAGAATTTGAAGAAAACTGATCTGTGTGATTTTTTAAAAAGTTTTCCAGTCCTGAAGGCTTAATGAAACACCAACCAAAACAATTCCTCTGCTGGTTTCACGTAGGTGACTTGGTTGGGCATTCCACCCCGGGTCCAGCTGACAGCAAACCTGTTTTTTGGGTGGTGGGTTCACCATGCAGCACTGCAGACACCTGTGCAGCTGATGGGGAAGGTGGGAAAAAAATTAAACCCCCTAAAATCAGTCACAGCAGGGTGTGTGGAGGGGGTGGTAAGGGCAGAAATGCTTCCTGCAGCAGTGCCAGCTCCAGGACTTGACTGAGCTTGAGCCCCTACTGCAAGAACTGCAGAAATCCTGATTGTCAGAGCTTACCCTGAATATTTGTGAAACCCATCAAAAGGCACTGAAGCTTTTCAATGAGCTAAATAAATCTGTCTGCTCAGGAGAGATCCATTTACAGAGAACAACTACTGGAACAGCCACTCGACAGAACAGCACAACTGTTTCTTGGGCAGGTTTAACAGGCTGAGGAGTATGTTCTTCTCTAATGCATTCTGTGATGCTGTTTCATAAGCCATTGATTTTATTATTTTAGAACTGCAACTATGATCAAATATAAAAAATTGGCCTCCACTTTGCTAAAGTAAAGGTTTTGAGAGCTGCTACTGAAGGGTATCTAGTGGTGGTGATGACCTAAGTCCTTTCTTAAGCAAGTATAAGATTTATTGTTTTAAGTAACTAAGTTGTCAAGGTAAAGATTGTCAAAGTAAGGTGCTTTATGCTCCTACTTGCAAAAGCCAGGTACCCCAAAGACAATAAAACTGTACACAGCTTAACTCAAGCTTTCATGGGGACTGGAGAGCAAACAAGCACACATACTTTGATCACAAAGGAAACCTGCCACTAATGACATCATTCACAGGATCTTTTCTGCACAGATGGACGCTCACTAAGCTCTACACCTCTACTCCCCAGAAACGGGATATGTTACACCTTTTGTGCCCTCCCCCTGGGCACCCACTCAGATTACAGGGAGCTACTGTTCCCTGGCCTATTTTCAGCCTTGCTCGAGGCAGGTATCTCTCTGTTTAGGCAGAACCATTGAATTTTTACAGTTTCCAGTCAAGCAATGCTTTTAAATAACATAGATCTTAACTATTTGGGTGAGAGACCAGATTTAAGACTGACAGGCAGAAAGGTATTTTATTATTTTAGGTATAACCTAAAGGTTTTCTAGGAGCAAAATCAGAGTAAACATTCTCAATTGCAGGAAATAAAGAGTGATCCAAATAAAAGGCCTTTTTTTAAAAACAAAGATTATTTTTCAAGGATTATTTAAAACCCAAACAGCCAGCTTGCAGGAGTTCTGACACACAGGATAAGCACTGTGTTGCTGAAACACAGTTTTCAGCAGTAATTCTGTCATGCCACCAATTTCTGATAGTAAAGAAACATCCTGTCTCCATTGACAGCACCGTGCTCTTTAACAGCACCTGGAGAAACGAGCTGGTAGGGGACAGTAAAACATTATTAGACAAAATTATTCACCAATAATGGGTGTATTTCACCCATTATTGTACTGCTGGGCAGTGTTGTTTAGAGGGAGGCAATTTTTATTTCACCTAAAGACAAGTAGGGGCTAATCAGGCCCACACTGGTTGAAGATACTCCGGCTGGACATGAAGGATGCCATGTCTCATCATCAGGTGAAGGAATGAGGTGAGGCAGGTAGCAACCAGGCACTGTGAAATGCACTATTCATTCTCTTCCTCTGCTTTTTCAGATTCCATGTTAGATCAGTGCACACAAAAGGAGCAGAGAGTTTGTTTCTGCAAGCCATAGGTGCCAAGGGAAGAGGAGCTCTGCCTGAACAAAGGGCACCCTCCCTTCCTGCCTCAACTCCACCCAGGCCCTGGCCATGGCACTCAGTACCACCGTTCCCAGGGGCAGGACAAGCTCTGCCAGAGCCTGTTCTGACAATGCTGGCCACAGTTACACAATATTAGTTTATTGCAGCGTATTCCTATCGGTAACAGCAGCGTGGAAGCTGCAATAAGGCAGACAGACTGTGCTTTTCAGCGTTTCACAGCCCCTCACAATGTTTTATTGTGTGCTGCAGCAGGCATGAAAGAGGCTGCAGACAGCCAAACCAGGGACCCTCCATGCAGCTATCAATTTTCAACACCAATAAGCCTTAGATCTTCCCTCTCTGTATCTGTGGCTTTGCTTTTTAAATCAGCGTTGGGAGAAGTTATGCCCTGTCTAGTCAGAACACACTAAACTGTTTCCCCTAAAGCATCAAGTTTTCTGACACGCTGCTTTTTCAGGAAATCACTGCTCATCAAAAGCCACCACTGTTAGTTACTAACAGACACACACACGTAGCTGGATACACAGCATAAGGGGTTTTTTTCTCTTCTGACAGGTGTTGCTTTATAAAGGGTTTCAGAAAGATGAAGGTGTCTGTTCTCTGTACAAAGTAAACCACCATTTGCTGCATTTTTTTAAACTTCACTGTGAAAAATGAGGTTAAACATGAACTTGAGTATAAAGATGAATTACATAGTCATATTCTGCTTACACAAGTAGTCAATACATTGTAAATCCTGATCATGTAAAAGCAATCCCTCAAAGTTTTGCTACTTTAAACCATGCTGGTTTTAAGCCATAGAGAAGTAAGGAAACACCTGGAAACGAGGCTAACACAGGAGTAAAAGTAACCTTGCAAACTAGCTTATTACAACCACATTCCCTCTGTTATACTGTGTATAATTTTACTACATGTTATGGCCCACATTCTGGAATAATAGCACTGAGGAGTTTTCCTACTGCTGTTAAAGGCTCGACTAACGTAACAGATCTGGATGAACAAATATATTGCCCTTAATACCTGCAGCCTCTTGAATTAGGGCATGCAGAGGAACAGTTTGGTATTTGTAATTCCAATGACAAAATGAATTAAAAAAAAAAATCAGTCAAAAAGCCCTGAAAGCATGCAGTTATATCCAAAATCTGAAGTAAAGAAAACAACTTTAAAGACTGAAATCAGATTGCCATTGCGGAGTTTGCAACAACTACTGAGCTGAAAACTACCTACAGCATTTGGATTGGTCATGAGATCTTTGTCTTTCCTAAGGGGATGGGGGGGGAAACTTTGCAGATACACTAAGCAGAAGCACAGTAATAGGACAAAAACAGATTCACAGAATTGTATGGGTTGGAAGGGACCTCCAGAGATTATCGAGTCCAACCCCCCTGCCACAGCAGGTTCTGTAGGGCAGGTCACACAGGTAGGTGTCCAGAGAGGTCTGGAATATCTCCAGAGAAGGAGACTTCACACCCGCCCTGGGCAGCCTGTTCCAGTGCTCTGAAAGTAGTTATGCATCAGCTTAGCCAGTATTATTTATCTTTCTACTTAAGCAGCTGATACTTTCTTCTGCTATGACCTCCTGATCTTTGTTGTTTTACTACAAATGACTGCTGGAACCTCAGTACAACCAAAAAGCTTGAAAAATTAACAATATTACAAGTCTGCCATTATCTGTTTATAAAGTACTTGTTTTAAATAGCCAATTCAAAAAGCAATGTGCAGTTTAAGAGCATAAATGTCCCTCTCCCAGAGGTTCTGTCATAATAAAGCACTACAGAATTACATCCACTAATGAATAAGTTATATGGAAAAAGGCACTGTCTTTACAGTCACATTGATTGGTCTTTTTTAATTTTTTTTTTTTAATTAAGGAGCTAATTTATCCTGCAAAAGCATAATAAAGCTTTTTAGGCTTAAGAATCTTACCATCAAGGCAAAGCCAAGAAGTACCCTGGATGCTTCAAATGCACCTGCAATGCAGATCAAAACAGACAATTCCACCCTCAGGGCTGCCCCAGCGTCTGTGTTTTTATTTACCGTCAGTGTCTCAGTTTTACACGATTTAATGAGGCAAACTCAAACGCATACCACTGCTGTCCTCAGTGGGAAGTGCCCCTCCTTCCTCCCTGCTGTCCCACCCCATGTCCTGCATAGGGAAACAGAGAATCTATGCGGCTGGAACAATCTCCATGTCTGAGGACGCCCTGCGCTTCTTTGCTGCCATATCCACAAGCGACAGGGATTCTCAGAAGGAAAAAAAAAAATCCTCCTTGTCTCAAGTTTACTCCCTACCCACTCCAAAATATACACAATCCATCCATCCATCCATCCTCCTTCTCTTTGCAGGCCCCGCGTTACCCCTGAAAACGACACTGTTGTCACTTTCCAAAGTGGAAACGTACCACGCAAAAGGAGACGGAAGGAAGAAAGAGGATGCGATGTAAAACCTGCCCAGTGGGTGTGGGTGGATGTCAGCGGCTCCACTGAAGCGTATCTGAACCGAGCGGCCGGACGGGGGACAGGCAGCCCGGGCTTGGTTATGCTCCCACCCAGAAATTAAAGAATCGGCTCTCAGCCAGCAGGACCTGAAAGATGAGGGGCAAGGCGAGCTGCGGGATAACCCCTTTTCCCCAGGGATCAGAAAAAGAGCCTTACGTGGTCTTAAGAAGGAAACGGAGGGACTTTGGTCCAGCGCCAGCACCTCCCTGCCCGGGCACGCAGCTCCCATCCCACACCCAGGCGGTGCTCTCCTGCTCTTCGCTGCGCTCACTCCAGCCGGCGCCCCCGGCCCAGGTGGGCCGCCCCTGCCCCGCTGCCGCACCGGGAGGAGAGCTCTCTCTCCCCCGCGGCGCCGCTTCCCCAGCAGGCGCAGGACACAGGTCCGCACCCGCCCGTCTTAACGCGGAGAGGGGCCGGCGGGGCGCCCCCACACCCCCGCCCGGGGAAGGACCCGCCTCACGATGCGGCGGCCGGCGGGGGCCCGCGGCCTCACAGAGGACGGCCGGTGGGAGCGAGGCGGGGAAGGGCCTCGGCCCCCTCACGGCGCAGCGATGCCGCCAGCCCTCCCCGCACCGCACCCAGCCCGGCAGGGCCGGGATCACTGTGCCGTTAAGGCCCCCTCAGCCGGCCCAGAGTGATGGGCGCAGGGTGCCGCATCCCCCGCTCCCTCAGCCGGCCCGGGGCCGCCGCCGCCACTCCCCAGCCCCTCACCTGCTCAGCCCTCCGCGGCGGCGCCGAGGCGGCTCCCTCCCGCCGCAGACCCCGCGGGTGCGCCGGGCCGCCCACCCCTCACTACCAGCGGCAGGCAGCGGGGTCAGCAGCTGCCGACGCTCATCGCCCCTCGCCACCAGCCCGAAGGAGCCCCGGGGCGCCCCGCGGGGCCGGCACTTACCGGCCGCGGGGGGGGTGTGTAGGGGGGGAACCGGCAGCGCAGGCGCAGGTGCGGCTGCGGCAGCCCGGCCCGTCGCTGTGGCAACAGGGGGGGGTCAGCGCTGTCACCGGCCGCGGCCTTATCCCCGCCCACGGGGGGCGGGAGGGAAAGGGGGCGCGTGCGCCTGCCCCGCGCGCTCGGCGGTGTGCGCACAGGTGTGGGCGCGCGCGCGAGGGGAGGGGAGCGGCGCGTGCGGGCGGCGCGCGCACATAAGCAGCACGCGTATGGACATGGCGCGTGCACAGGCGGAGCGGCGCGTGCACCTAGAGGCACGTGTAGCGGCGTGAATGGAGTGCGGGGATGCACCCACACCCCCCCACACACACAGACCCCCCCGACACACCCAGCCACACCCCAACACCCACACAGACCCCCCCGACACACCCAGCCACACCCCAACACCCACACAGACCCCCACACACAGACCCCCCGACACACCCAGCCACACCCAACACCCACACAGACCCACACACACAGACCCCCGACACACCCAGCCACACCCAACACCCACACAGACCCACACACACAGACCCCCGACACACCCAGCCACACCCAACACCCACACAGACCCCCACACACCGACCCCCGACACACCCAGCCACACCCAACACCCACACAGACCCACACACACAGACCCCCCGACACACCCAGCCACACCCAACACCCACACAGACCCCCACACACAGACCCCCCGACACACCCAGCCACACCCAACACCCACACAAACCCACACACACAGACCCCCGACACACCCAGCCACACCCAACACCCACACAGACCCCCACACACAGACCCCCCGACACACCCAGCCACACCCAACACCCACACCCCCCACACACACAGACCCCCCCGACACACCCAGCCACACCCAACACCCACACAGACCCACACACACAGACCCCCCGACACACCCAGCCACACCCAACACCCACACAGACCCACACACACAGACCCCCCCGACACACCCAGCCACACCCAACACCCACACAGACCCACACACACAGACGCCCCCGACACACCCAGCCACACCCCAACACCCACACAGACCCACACACACAGACCCCCCCGACACACCCAGCCACACCCAACACCCACACACACTCCCCCCCCCCACCCCCCCGAGACCCAAACAGACCCCCACCCCCACCCCCACGCTGGGCTTGCTCAGCCTGGAGAAGGCTCCGGGGAGCCCTTCCTGCGGGGTCCCACGGGGAGACGGGCTGGTCACCAGGGAGCGTGGGGACGGGACAAGGGGCGATGGCTTCGGGCTGGCAGGCAGCAGGGTTAGGTCAGGCGTTAGGAAGGAATTCTTTACCCTGAGCCCGGCACAGGCTGCCCAGAGAGGCTGGGGCTGCCCCCGGGTCCCTGGCAGGGTTCAAGGCCAGGTTGGATGGGGCTTGGAGCTCCCTGGGCTGGTGGGGGTGTCCCTGCCCATGGCAGGGGGTTGGAACTTGATAATCTTTGAGGCCCCTCCCAACCCAAAACATTCTATGATTCTATGTGACCTTAAATATCGAAATAGCAGGGTAGATCCTGGATGTGCAGCTGTACGTGGATGGATATTCTTTGCACGTCTGTATTTTCTGCATAACCTTGTGGAAGATAATGCCACGAGGCATAACCAGTGGCATGTGAGAGTATTTCAAGTTGGGATGAATGGTGTGTGCACTGACAGGCACACACAGAAATTCCCACACAACTAATGAGTACGGGAAGGTGAGGGCAATTGGGGATTTGGCAGTGACCAGGATGTGGTACCTATGAGTGGCACACCTAGGAAAAGCCTAATGAGATTTCTCTCATACACAGATTTCTCAGTGTCTTCTCTGTGTTTGTCATGGAAAGAAAACACTTCACTGCAAGGGACTTCCAAAGTATGAGAGAGAAACCTGCCTTGTGAGCAGCCAACGGGAAAACACCAATTAAAGTTTCTAAAAGTTAGACAGAATGATTTCTAAGGAAGTAAAAGCACTACACACAACACAGATGGCTATCTCTGGCCTTAACCAAAATCAAGGTCAGCGTTAAGTTGCAAGCTGGTGGATCTACATACCTTTGATGTGAGTCTGTTGTGTGTGAGCAAACGGAGGATGGGTCTACATGTTCCTTGCACCCTGTGGCTCCTAAAGCCAGGAGAAATGAAGCACCACGGAACCTGGAAGGAAATATTTTAAAGAAAGCTTACTATTAGTTCTTAGTCAAAGCTAAACCCAAAGATGACCAGTTTTACATGGGCATTTAGAGGTCTAAAGGCTGGTAAGGGAGGAGATGTAGCTGCACTGGCAGAGACGGAGAAAGGTCCTGCAGTGGGATGGAGCAGACTCCTGTGCCACCAGTGAGGGGTAGGGGTCAGCAGTGTCCCTGGGGCCTGGGACACAGCAGTGGGAGCAGTGATGGCAGCTCCCTGTGCATCCTGCCTTCGGGGCATCTCTGCGCAGCAGCTGCACAAAGCGAGGCTGAGCTCAAATGCTGCTTTGCGGTGTCGGGCAGACAGAGCACCAGAGAACAAGCCCTCTCTTGTTCATGGTTTCCCCTTCCTTTTATCTCAGATCCCTCCAGCTTTTTATATAAAATACAGATTCTTAATTTAGGATCCCGTTAGGCGATGAACTAGTCCGAGAAGCTGATTCAGCTAGGACCTGTGCCAAGAGAGAAATGCATTTGCCATTTGAATCATCCTGGCAGGAAAGGCGGAAGGATGTTCAGTTCAATATGGATCCCTAATAACCAAACGCAGCTGAAGGAAAAACCCCTGGCTGTGTGGCTGGAAAGAAAATGCTTTTTATTAACAGGTCATAAGATGTGACATTCGTACAACAGAAATAGACCCCTGTCATGCCCCTAAGGAAAATGGGTTGGAAACAAAGGGATGAAACTACATCCATTCAGAAATAAAACTGAAACAGTGCCTAAGGATTTTTTCCATGTCCCACTTGGTTTCTCTGAAGTTTTCAGTTCTGTGAAGTTTCAGCTTGCGAGTGTCACCCCAACCTGTGGTCCTTTAAAAGGATGCAGCTGCTGCTGCCCCTTGCCAGGTGAGCGGCCCGGTGAGCTGCTCCAGTTTCTTCATGTTCAAAATGGGAATATCTCTGTCTCGCAGGGCGCTGTGAGCATGGTAATTACGTGTCATTAGTATCTGCAAAACTCTGAAAATCCTAAAAAGGAGGGTGCTGGGTGATACAGTTAATTATAGCTCAGAAACTCCTCTTTGCAGAGAGTCGGGCTGGAGGAAGCTCTGCCTCCATCACAACTCCTGGACTTTGGAGATGAGCAGGGTTTTACCCCAGAAACTCCAATAATCCATCAGGGCTCTGAGATATGAGCGCCTTAAAGTCTCACATTGTTTATGCTCCCACAAAACCAGAGATCACAACAAGCTGTGATAGGGGGTACAGCAGTCCTTATGGCCTCGTGTTGCTGGTGGGATGTACCTTGAGTGTAATTAATTATCTGTGCTTCGTTACAACTTTCTGTGAAACCTGCAGGCATCCTTTCAAAGCCTGGCTCTACATGCCCCCTGAGTCAGACAGAAAATCTGTGGGGAAATGGAAATAAAATCCAGATTTCTTAACTCACATCATTTGACAGGATCAGGCAGAAAATCCAGCAAGCAGCCTCCAGATCTGAGGGTCTTTGAGTCCTGGACTTTGGTTCCAAAAACCTCTGCCCCATCATAGCTTATTCTTCAGCCATATGGTTAAGCTCTGCAGGGCAGGGAGCGACTTGCACTGCTGGATTTGCCTGGATTTGATGGGATGCAATCATCTGCACGGATATCCAAGACCTTGTTGCTAAGCAGAGAATTGCAGGTTGGCCAGTCTGTCTCAGGACCAGCTGAAGAACTGCTCCGATCCCCTGCCGTGTAGCCCCACACGCCCTCTGCGGGCTGGCCTGGCTGCATTGGAAACGTGCCACGTTGCTTGCACGAAGCATCTCCAAAGTTTATATATAGAAATAAATCAAGTGGCTGCAAAGCCTGAGCGGTGGAACGGCTGCAGAGGAAGGAGGGCTCCCAGCAGTCCCACGGCAGGAGCAGCACTTGGCTCCAGCGCCAGCTCTGGGCTCATTCCCTCCTTTCCAGAGGAAAGGACAGAGGGAGGCACAAGGTAAGGGGATGGGTGGAAATTGGTGTGTACTTGGTGGAGGGCATACATGTACTTTAAAAGACCCATGCTAATTTATTAACAAGAGATGAGAGCAGGAAGATATTAGAGCAAAGCTGATCCCATCCCGTGTCTGTCTCAGATGATTTGCCTCCTACTCTGTGCTTTCCGTGGTCTTGGGTTTGCTCTCCAGGCTCTACTAGGAGCAGGGACAGAGATTTTCCAGAACATCAGAGGCAGTGCATCTTCCCACTCTTGCTGGTGCCCCACTCTCCTTAATTTCTTTTGCTTGCTTTGTAGTTTAAAGAGCACAGATGACAGGGACAGGAGGCAGCAGCAGGCTGCAGAGCTGGAAGCTGGAAAATTTCATCCCCTCTCCTGTGTCAGTGCACACGGATGTCGGTTTGCTTTGCCATGTATCTGTAATACCAACATGCACAGCTGGCCAGGTTTTGTTTCTGGTAATGCAGATCTAAATCCAGACACCATCCACCCCATAAAGCCAAAAGAGTTACTATTAATTAGATCAGCGTGACTAAGATGAGAATCTGGGATTAGCGTCACATTCACCCCGTTGGGAAGGAGATGGTACTGGAGTGGCTGTCTCTCTGTGCAAGCAGGCAGCCTGCAGTCGTTGCACAAGTCCTCTGCTCTTGACAGCAGTGCACTGGGGGTAGGACAAGGAAATGTTACTGTGCAGAGTCTTCCCTAGAGCTTGGGGCAGAGTGGGGAACAACAGCCAGCATAAAATTCAACCAAAATGTTGAAATCTGAAGGGTGATGTGATCCCTCCCCGTTCTGAAAGGGAAGATTTAAAAAGTCAGAACCAAATGTACCTGAGTGTGAGTGTGTGTGTGTGTAGAGGCACTTCTGCACCCAGCCTTAGTTAGTACCTTTGCTCTCAGACATTCTACTGATGAAGTTTCAGCTAAAATACCCAAGGCCTAATTCTGCTCAGTGATGCCAGCCAAGCCAGCATTCCTCCCACAGGGCTGTGCCTGAGTACTGTCCTTGTCCCTTTGCTGCATCCTACCAACAGCCTCTCTGGTAATTAGCAGTCATCAGATGAGATTGGATTTTTAACAAACTTCTCCCTGCATGGGAGAGGGAGGGGAAAGCTTAGTGAATGGCAGGAAAAGTCAGTGTCAGGGAGTGATGACAGTTCCTTTTAGCATCTTCTGAAGCACAGTGACATTACCAAGGATTTATTTACAGAAGCTGGTAGAAATAAGGGACATGCTGTCAGCTCCTTAAGGCAGAGACTGGTTTTAGTTATTGTTTTTCCTCTGTTTGCACAACATTTAGGCCAGTGGGGCTCCTGGTTCAAGAGGAAACCTTCTGCTGCAGAACCAGTAACATCTGATGATAAGTGCTGGAACTGAGGCTCAGACATCTACTGAGGAGCAGAACTGGAGAAAGCAGGTCAGGATCCAGGAGACACCTAACCCAGCCTGACATCTGGGGACGGAGGAGCAGGAGGTGGGAGTGGGCTGCTGTGAGCTGCACATGTGTCCCTGTGCATGGAGGGAGGCACAACGCAGAGATCCTTCTTGCAACTCTGCTGCAGCATGGCTCACCATTAATGAATGGTGCTGAGCAAAGCATGGACTGCAGTGCTTTAGCAGTCATTCGCTTTACAGCAGCATGCTCAGGAGCATCAGCACTTGTTTTTAGTCCAAGAGAGCAGGGCCTGTGAGCAGAGCTGCCAGGCCTTGCTCTGGAAGTGCATGCAGGCAGCTCCCTGCAGCAGCACGCAGATGGAAGGGTTCTGCATCCCTGATATCATACATTGCCCAGAAAGCTAATTTAATACAAGCTGTCCTTACCTCATCCCCTAAATGTGCAAGTGGATTGACCTACTCCTTGACTGTAAAACCTTCCTACAGATGCTGGCAGGGAGGAGGCATCAGTCCCTAACTCAATCAGCTCCCTTATCTCCACTTTACCAACCAGACTCTCAAAAAATCCATTATTTTTCAGCATTAATTCATGAGATGGATGTTAGCCAGAATCCTGTGATTGTACTATCCTAACAAGGACAAAAGCAGTTTCAATTATGTTATGGGCCTTTCCCAGGAACCCGAGGAGTAAGGGTTTCCATTTCAATCAGGAAGGTGTGATTAAGGCCCTCTTCAACTAGGCAGCTAAACTTAGACAATCAGTCCACAAAGGGAAAAGGACAACTTAGGAATAGCCTTGAAATAAGAGGAGAAGAACAAACATTTTCTGAGTGTAATAGGAGACCTGTTACATCTGTATTTTCTTTTGTTTTATAAGGCTTTTATATATATATATATAAAATCTAGTCTGCATATGTAAGTAATCACTGAGAGGTTTATATATGTGTGTGTGTGTGTGTGTATATATATATATTTATGCCC
This sequence comes from Porphyrio hochstetteri, assembly GCA_020800305.1. Classification (NCBI taxonomy): domain Eukaryota; kingdom Metazoa; phylum Chordata; class Aves; order Gruiformes; family Rallidae; genus Porphyrio; species Porphyrio hochstetteri. The sequence goes on from CM036922.1 coordinate 11,891,806, forward strand.
AGGCTCTGCCTACTGTATTCTGTCAGAGGTCATGAGAAAAAAGGCCAATGACCTCTATGTTCAGGGAGCAACACACACACCCAGACCTTGTCCTGTTTGTCAGCCTCACTAGATGTGCTGTAGCTATTACCATGCATTAGCTCTCATCACAGAAATTTACACACAAGCCATGACTGCTTCCTTTCAGGTCAGTGATAAAGCAGCTTTGGAGAAGCAGATTCACAATGGGAGATGTACCCTTGGGCCAAAGAATCGTTAAATTATCAGCATCAAGAAACCTACTGCAATGTGGCTTGACAGCTGTACAGTACTAGGATGAGGCTGTGTTTACTGAGGACTCTTTAAACCTGGCCTACGCTGAACCTTCTCTCTGAGTAATTTCCCATCGTTGCTGCCAGATGGGTTCATTTCCATGGCAGACAGAAGAAAAGACAAGTCACTGCAGTTGTCAATAGCTGGTGCCCACTCCCCCCAGTGCTGTGGTTTAACCCCAGCCGGGGGCTCAGCACCACGCAGCCGCTCGCTCACTACCCCACAGTGGGACGGAGGAGAGAATTGGAAGGGTAAAGAGAGAAAACTTGTGGGTTGAGATAGAGACAGTTTAGCAGGGAAAGCAAAAGACACACACACAAGCAAAGCCAACCAAGGAATTCCTTCCCCACTTCCCATGGCCGGCAGCCATCCTTGGGACAGCAGGGCTCCATCACGCCTAACAGTGACTTGGAGAGACAAACGCCATCACACACCTCCCCTTCCTCCTTCTTCCCCCAGCTTTATGTGCTGAGCATGATGCCATATTTTATGGGATATCCCTTGGGTCATTGGGGTCAGCTGTCCTGGCTGCACCCCCTCCCAGCTCCTTGTGCACCCCCAGCCCCTCGCTGGTGGGGTGAGGAGCAGCAAAGGCCTCGGCGCTGTGTAAGCCCTGCTCAGCAGGAAGGGACCCATCCCTGTGTTATCAACACTGTTTCCACCACAAATCCAAAACGCAGCCCTGTACCAGCTCCTAGGAAGGAAATGAACTCCGTCCAGCCCAAACCAGCAGACCCAGCGATGCAGGGAAGCAGGTGGGCAACTCAAAATCCTGAGTAAAGTCAAGCACATAAGAAAGAATGAGGCTGAACGATTGCAGGGGGTCCAGAAAGTCCTGCACCAACCACGCTCTGTGCTCTATAATCCTGGTCAATCTTCGTGTGAGCTTGATCACCTTGCACACAACCATCCCTCCACTGCCACAGCACCCATTGCCTCCTCATAACATGCACACAAAGAGCTTGAAACCTTGCTGGGTGAAGGGTGGGAGAAATACCAAATTCCATTTGCTGATGGGAGATTAGAGGCATGGAAATATTAACTAACCTGCCAGAGTGGGCTGGGAAGCTGAGCTACGATGCCTGAAGGCCTGCCTCACGTTTTGAGAGAGACAATCTCTATTCCCATGGACAGAACACACTGTTAGCCAGGGAAGTACAGATGCCTGTAATCTGGTTTGCAAAGAAAAAGGCTTTAAAAGACCAGGAAACAGCAAAAAGATCTGAGCTCACTTTGTGAGCCTAAAACACACACTTGCCTGTAAGTGTATTTTTCCCTCAATACATCGGGGCTGCTCCAGGGTCTATAGGTGAGGAAAAATGAAGGGATTTTGTTTTATCTTCCCTGTTGGTGACTGGTAATGACCTGAGAATTGGTGTCATGTGTGGCCTTTCTTTTTGCAGGCTGTAAAACAATTAGGGCTGTTCCTCAGTTACAGTTTTGCTCCTTGCATCTGGGAGGGTTTTTGTGCGTGCTGCTGGGGAGCGCTGTGTATCTGGGAGTTGTAAAGATGTCTGTGGTTTTATTGCTAGATTTTTACAAACCTCAGGTTTGTATTTTTATTCTGATTGCTGCTGTGAGGACATTTTAAAAAATATTGTGTTTCTCTTGGAGATTCTGTTTCACTTCGTTGATCTTTCTCTTGACATTTCAGGGAGTTGGGGGATATTGGCAAAACATGCAAAGGAAGCAGAATCACCCCAAATCTTACCTTTGCCAAACTGGGGAGGCACAGGATGTTTTCATTCATTAAACTGACATGGTGTGAAGTGGTGTCTGAACAGAGCAGGGCATGCTGTGGCATTAACAGCCCAAGACTATGCCGTTTTTCCCCTCTCCTATCACAGCTGCTGAATCTTTCCCCAGCCTTCCTTTTTGCTCATCTAAACCTTGTAGAAGTACCCCGTTCTTGGGTTAAAGGACAGACTGCACAGGTGTTTAACCATCACCGTTTCAAACCTGTGTTCAGACTGGCAGGACTGTATTTCAGATATATTAAGCAAACAATATGCAAAGGATAAATCTCTTCCCTCTCTTACCTGAGGCTGAGATGTAGAGATGTGCTGGCATTTGGCTGCTGTAGAGCTGTATCAGTTCTATGTTGTCACTACTTAGGGGAGCTCTAGAACCTCATCATCTTGCCTTGAAGACGCAGAATTGGTTTCCATTAGCTCGCTGGAAAGACCAAAAAAGGCACAACAGGAACCTGCAGACATGAAACCTGTGGTCAGTCTCAGCTCATATCTTTTTATTGTGTTCACTTTCAAAGAAGTCCAAAGAACCTGGCAACTATTAAGGAGTTGGTGATAGAGCTGTAAATTACATGGCAATGTCTGGAAAGAGCCAGTTTCAGTATTTGGAAAGAAGAAAGTTAAAGTCCATTTACCATTTGCTGTTGCAAACATTCAGACCTTCTGATCGATAGGATGAGGATGGGAACAGCTTAGGATAGAGTATTTTTAGATGTTGGGAGTTATCCTGTATTATTTATTATCAGGGATGGTTTGGTCCAGGCACTGATAATGATAGTGCTGTAGTCACCAAGTCTCAGCCTTCAATAAAGTATTCATGGGCACCATTAAAATGCTGCTGCTCATGTCCTCAACAGATTTTGCAGGGATGAAATCTGAGATAACAGTGGGATGAGAAGCTGCTTGACCAACTGACTGGAGCCTCTGGGGGGTCCCAGACACTTTGTGCTTCTGTCCCTATCTGCTCTGTGACAGTTCCCTTCTCTCTGCCCACCTCTTGCCTGGCTGGGACTGTCTCTAGCTGTACCAGCAGTGCCTGGAACCACGGGATGGAGATGTCGTGAGGCTTCTTGGCAGCAGATGGATGCCAGCAGCAGATAATCACCAACCTGAGTCAGCTGCTCCATCAGATACAGTCTGTGCCCTGGCCATCCCTTTGCTGGGCCTTGCTGTGAAACCCTGCTGATCTGTCCCTGGGGCACTTCCCTCCCTGGGTGCCCCCCACGCCTGGGGCATGAATGGAGCCAGGCTCCTGGGAATGTTTCTGAATAATACCAGAGGAGATATTAGGCTCTGTATTTTGTTTTGGGTTTTTTTGTTGGGGTTTTTGGGGTTTTTTTTATCCATATGGGGTATGGTGGTTTGGCATCTGTCAAGTGAACAGATTAAGAACAGATGGGGAAAGATGTGAAACCTCATTGATCTCCGAGGGATTATTTCAGAAACACAGAGAACAAACGCATGCTGGATCCTGGCCCCTGCTCTTACATCCTTTTAGCAGGCACTGCCCAAAATGGGATTTATGCTGTTGAAGGGTTCCTCTGCTCCCTTGCCTTGGGCACCTCTGATCTTCTGTCCTTCTTGTGCAGCTGACCCCTTTTCCAGCCTCCACCATCTCAGGTCTTAGCTGGGCTGTACTGGGGGACCCACTTGGGGTTCCCCCTCAGCAAAGGGTTATGAGGGAGAAGGGCTGCACCCTGCCCTGCACCCACAGCCTGAAGGTACAGAGACACTGATCCCCTTCCTCTGTCCGTGCTGTGTGCTGCAAGCAGCCAGCCAATAGCTTAATTTCACAGTTGGCTTATTTTCTGCCTTAAAAACCAAGTCAGGTCACAAACTTCACCTAAAACATCCCTACTCCTAAGCAGTTCTCACCCAGGGCATCACCACATGCATTTTTTGCTTGCAACCAGCAGAGGACACTTGCTTTCTTTGCAAAGAGTTTGCCCATCACTTGGACGCAACAAAGCAAAAGAGGGAAAGATTCAGGGCTTGACCACACGTGGGCACTGGAACAGCAAGAGATGGGGCTGCCCCAGGCTGCTTCCCAGCCCCAGGGCTCTGGTGGTGCCTTTTTCCTTACCCTTTCACGAGAAGCTTGAGATGTGCCTGCAACACACCGTAAACCGTGCAGGCTGGCTGTGCCGGGGGCCCTGGGACGTGTAAGCAGCTGTACCCCCCAGATGTGGGATTACCAGGCTTTGCCTCGGAGCACGTAACTCCACAGGTGGCAGGAGGATGGGTGGGCTGACCGGGCACGGTGGGTGCTAGTAGCAGCACAGACCTCAGTGCACAGTGCAAACCCTTGGCAAGCATTAAGTTACCGAGCTTCAACCAGGCTTTCTGTTGCCACGCTGTGTAAGGAAACGAGCTTCAACCTGGATCAGATACCTAACTGCAGACACAGCTCATTTGAGAGTCAGATAGTGCTCAAGAGAGCATGTTGAAGCCAAGGCAGGACTAATACCTGACCTCCACAGCAGCCTGTTTGGCTGCTCTGATGATCTGGAGGAACATTAAAGTTCCCCCAGTATTTGGCTATGACTGAGAGGGCCTGAGCCATGCAGAACAAGCCAGGGCTGGAGCCCACAGCCACCTTTGAAAACCCTACACCCACTGCATTATGTGATATTGTCACAGTTACATGTAAGCAGTAAGAACTTGTCTCTTTAAATCATCTTCTTTTGGGACTTGAAGACCAATACAGACAAAATGGAGTCAGAAGAGTTTAACATTATATACATTGTGTTTGTGGTCCAAGAAACAAACACGTACCTCAGTTCTGACTGATGCAATAGGAGATGTCCATGGTGCCCACATGACTCTGGGTTTTGATCAGCTGTGCACTGCTTTCTCCTTCTGACTGTCCTCTGTATTGGAGGGAAATAGGGACGTTACTCATGGCCATGAAAGGCAATCTTGGTCTTAAATAAGCCATTGGATATGGTACCTGGAGCTGGAAAGGCAACACAGGCAAATGTGCAGAAAAACATGAAGAAGTCATGGAGAAAGGATTCCTGTCTTTCACTACAAATAGGCCCCAATAAAGCTCTTCTGAGAAACATGTGAAGAAATAGAGCTTTCCAGGTGTGGAAGCAGCACTCTGTGGGCTGTGTGGTGCTGGAGCTGAGCCTGAACATGGCCTGTGGACTCTGCCCCATAGCCAGCGCTCCCATGTCCACCCCAGCTCTTGCTAACATTGCAGGAATAACCAGAACTATGAGCCACCAGGCTCTGTCACCTCCCAGTGATCCCAGGCTGCCTCTAACTGGGACCAGCTGTAGGAGAGGACCCAGGAGGTCTCACCCAGCCCTACAATAAAACTGTCTCCAGCCCAGAACCAGCTCAAGCCAAATCTCTGGCGCAACAACTTGAGGGATCCATTTCCAGCACAGTGGAGCCAGTGTTTGTGGTAGCTGAAGTGCCCTGCTAACAAGCAGAAGATGAGGTACAGCAGACACACAGGCAGACCTTGGGTCCATAACATAGGCCAGACCCTGCTCCTCCAGCCATTAAAGTCCCATGTTAGCCTTTAAAGATTTGTTAGTTGGAATTAAGCAGCTTTCTGGTCCCTCCCTGGTCACATCAGCTAGATGTAACAATCCCTCCTAGCTCATTAACAAAAAGAGCTGGCAAGCTTAGATTTGATGACTGTCTAAACAATATGAAGAGGTGGTGATTTGCTGGCGATGTGTAAAAACAGGCAACAAATCAGCTGGCAACCTGTGCTGGTCTGAAATTAAATCAAAGCAAAAGGCAGATAACTTTGAATGGGCTCCAAAGGTCACAGAGAAACAAGCAAAAACTGATAAAGGTCACAGGAAAACAGAGCAAGCAGAAGCACTGCATCTGCCTGGCATCTGACTTGCAACAAATGCATTTCTGAGTTAAAAAAAGAAACTCAACTGGAGGGAGGCTGAGGGTGTAAAAACAGAAAATGAACTGATGCATATAATGCTGCCTGTCTCAGCACTGGGGAGAGTGGGCAGGAACCATGGTGCTGGGAAAGGCTGAGCTGCAGTGGAGCTTCAATGCTGTGAGGATGATGATGCTGGAGGCAGGCTCCAGCGGTGGCTGTCCTCCATGGTGGGTGTGCGATGGGTTACAACCACAGGACTGTAACCGTGTCCTGTGAGTCCTTCACGCTGTCCCAACTAGTCATTAGTCACAGGAAAGGATGTCCTTCACACCACACAGCCTGCTCCAGAGGTTGTTACTGTGTAAGACATTAATGCAGAGGAGGCCAGTCAGTGGCCCTTACATGAGGCAAGATGACCACTAATAAGAAACAAGCAAGAAGAAACCTTTGCACTGAGGACATGAGATAGCAGTGCACCAAAGTCAGTGGAAAACACACTCTCAGCTCAGCACAAAGAACTCCGAAGCCATGAACAGCAGGACAACCTACCCATAGTAGGATCCCCAAGGAGAAGGAGGGTATGAGTGTAAGTTGGTACTTTCCGAATTACAGGATGTGCTTAGCTAGGTTATGGTCCATGCAACATCATTGCAACACACAGGGTTTCATCTTCTGGCAGGTTGGTTGGTACAGCATTTCATTCTCTGCAGCTTGGGGCTTGTAGCAAATATGGTCAGACACCTAACAGGGATAAAACAGGCAGAAAAAGTGACAAGTATCCCCTTCTCTCTTGGCCCATTGCAAGGGCAGAATCCAGCCGCTCTAGTACCTCCTGTGTATTTTCCTTAGAATTGCATTGGGAAGTGGCTGCAGTGGAGCAACCAAGCCCGGAGAAATGGGCAACACATAAGGGAATAGTTTACACCAGTTCCTGCCAGTGCTGTGACATGAACAGCTCACGTCTTTGTGCGGGTCACAAGCTCCCATCTGTCCTTTAAGGGTCTGAGCCTTTGTGGGCATCAGCTTCCTGCAACCAGCAATCCTCAACCTGGACATCAGAGATACATCAGCCCACATGCCAAATCAAGAGCTTCTGACTGCTCCCAGCCAATGGCACTGAGCTTTCGGGACCCATGGCAGAGACCTTCATGAAGATCCCAGCCTCAGGCCTGTTAGAGGTGGCTTGCTTTTGCCATGCAAAAAAAATCCTGCATCCTCCAAACCCCTGCGTGCCCCCTGCCATGGGACTATGGGGGATGCACAAGCTTCATGTGAAGGAGCGACTATCTCAGAGCTGTCTGGTTTGGGTGGAGGAGTGGGTGGCAAGTGATGCTGCTTCCAGTTCCTAGCAGGAATCTGGACGTGCCTGTGCTGGGAAATTGCAAAATAGTACATTGTGCTAATTAATGCCAAACAGGAGAGCTTTGAATATACATCACCAGAATAACCTTTAGCAAGCACTAGGTGCCTTCCATCCATGAGTGTCTCATAAAGAGCATTTATATTTATTAGGTGGCAATGGAAATACATCTCAAGAGCAAACTGCCCAGCGTCACCGTAATGCTGAACTAGGATTAAACTGTGTAGCACACACAGAATGAAACACCACTCCGTTCATTCATGCTCCAGGAGTGCTCTTCTCACCACTGGCAGCTCCTGCTGCACTAACTAAAATCCTTCAGGTCCAGTCCAACATGGGTTTTTTTCAGGTTTGCTTCTCCACAGTGAAACCACAGACTGTGCTACACGGAAGGCTCTGAGCCTTGGAAAGTCTCGAGTTACTGTAGGTTGCAGCGGTTGGATTTGATCCTAAAACAATGAAACCAAATGTGAAAAAGACACAGATGGCTGTCGCCTCTGTGCCATTTGGAGTGGGCTTTGGGTTCTGGCCAAGCAGCCCCATGCCACAGTTATGCAAATAAAGGCAGTAAAGTTCGATGTGGTGGTTTATATATCTCTAACAGACATGGCATGAGGGATAAAATATCTGAGTGGTTTTGAAGAGGGCAAAAAGATCATCACACCAGCTTGAAGGACAGGATTTAAGGACATGGGGTGAAATCTTTTCTTTCACAGAATTGCTGTCTTTGCTTAAGGAAAAGGAGGCTTTGCTATGGCTTTTGTAGTACCTGCACCAGGTAGCACCAGGTTGTAGAGAGGTGGGCAATGGTCTGTTCAGCCAGGTGCCAGCAGACAGGACAAGGGGCAATGGCCTCAAGCTGCACCAGGGTCAGATCAGATGTTAGGGAAAAAATTTTTACTGAAAGAGTTGCTGGGGCCTGGAACAGGCTGCCCAGGGAGGGGATTGAGTCACCATCCCTGGGTGTGTTTAAAAAAAGGGCAGAGGAGGCACTTAGGGATATGGTTTAGCATAGGACAGGAATGGCGGACTCGATGATCTTAAAGGTCTTCTCCAACCTTGTGATTCTGTGGACACCTGTGTGCTCACAGGTATGTAGAAGGCTGATAAAGCCAGAAAGCCCTCCTTTGGCGTTCTTGGCCCTGGAAGAGGTGGTTGCTTGACCTGTCTGTGTAACATCAACTCCTTGGGATGCAGGCATTCTCGCAGAGTTCAGCCCTGCTAGGCTAGTAACTGACAGCACTGAGGGACAGAAGAAGGAAGAGCCTGATGAGAAGAGGAATGAGAAGAAGCCATGGGAAAATAGTTTAAATTGCCTTGTCTTGAGGGTGCACCACCAAAGTCTAGACCTTGAATTTAGCGTGGTGTAAGGGGATGCGAACAGAACTGCATCCTCTTACTTGAGAGCTGGATTTAGCCCTGTGCTGAACTCCAAGAAGAACAAATGGGTAAGGCTGGGCTGCATTTCTAGATTAAAAATGCTGTTCTCCAGTGAGACACCAGTAACAGAGCAGATTTTGATCTCTGATAATTAAACTCCTAATCAACCCCTTTTTAAAACTGCCCAATGGTTCCCTTCTCAACCTCCTGTGAGGATGGGGAGGCTTAGAAATGTAATACAATTCTGTGGCGGAGTTAAACATCAGGCAGGTTTCAGACTATGTTTTACTAGAACCAGATGAATTTCTAAGCTCAAAATCCAGCATACAGAATGCTGATTAAGTTTGATCTGGTGACCATCTGTCCTTGTGTTTGTAGTATGAGTAGCTAAATGAAATTCTGGAAAAAAAAGGGTTATCTTAAATACACACAGGATGAAGCAAATTGAAGAAAGCCCCATTTACTGTTGCTATGTGAATCTTCTCAGCAAGAGGGGAAGATTACGTTTTCTCTGAGGTTACATATGCTCGGATTCACTTTTTTGACTCTTAGAAGCTGAAGCATCAATCTGTAAGTTTTTCTTTAACTGCATCTTGTGAATTTTCCTTTAACTGCACACTAAATCCAGGCAGGCAATAGATTGAGTTCTGGTAGTGAGAACTGTTTCACTGTGAGAGCAAGTCAGTGTCTTGGAAGGTGTAAATTGGTGCACTTCGATGCAATTTCCACCCCTTCCAACTCAACTTGGGTCAGTAATCCCCACAAATTGCTCCCCAGCCCTTCTTCCTTATATCTATCTATGTATCTACCCATCTTTTTACTCAGAGCAAGTGAAGACAATTACATTATGAGTATTAGCTGAATAACCAAAGGTCATCAAAGAGCAGAGGTGCTGGCTGCCAGACTTTTTTTTCCAATCATAATGGAAATTTGCTGAAGACAAGCCCAGAGTGAGAAGTGATGGCGTAACATAATGCCTTCCTTTGAAGAGAGCCAGCTAAGAGGCTGTGCCCATCGGCAGGCTGAATAGGGAAGAAGAGAAAGTATTGGGAAAGGCAGAAAAACAGCACTGTGGGGATCACAAATCCAGAAACAGAGACAGGGCTTGTAAGGCTTGCTAACGGAAATGGTTTCTAACGTGCAAAGGCACCAACCTCTGGTCCCCAAGCCCCATCTCATGCCACTGGCTTCTTCGTGTGAAGAACCACAGGGAGTGCAAAGCAAAAACAAATTCAGGCTGTGTCTTCTGCCAGTTTTCCCCAGCTGCCTGAGGGACTTTGCTCTTTGAAAGGGAGGGTATCTGTTCTTTAAAAGGAGTTGTTCACATGTCAGCAAGTCAGTCTGTGTACCAAAGGAAAGATGTGGAGGATGGCTGCAGGGCTTGGGCTGGGGTGCAGGACAGCTACACAAGAGGAGGCTGCTCAGCAATAACCATAACAAAAACTGAGTGGCTGGGATTTAGGGAGTGCCTTGGGTGTGGGAAGCTCTCTGCTACTAAAGGAGCTGCCTGTTCCAGGCTTTCCCACTGCTTACCCTGAGCCCAACTGCTTGATCTCCTGGTAAAAGGGAAAAGTCTGCAACTGTGATGCTTTTCTGGGGGAAGAGAGAGTCACAAGAAGTCCCTTGGGCGGCACGAAAGAAGTTTGGCATGAAGAGCCAAGCAGATGGGTTTGAAACAGTGTGTGTATTGGCTTGTCTGTCCAATGACTCCCTGCTTGCACAGGCACAGCCTCCTGCCTGCATTAATACTTACATGAGGTGCTCACTCCCAATGGCTGGGAGGGAGGTCATATAGACAGTACCTGTGCAAATGCATCTGGCTTTGATCAGATCTTGCCATTAGTGTTCAAAGTCTCCAGCTGACATGAGAAAATCCAATCATTAGGCTCCTTTCTACCTCAAACAACCCTAGGAAAAGAGCATATTGTTTGGACATCGCTGGGCTACATCCATGCTTTTCACATGGCCTTTTTCTTTGCGTTTTCTTTCTCTTTCTGAAGTTTAAAGAGACGCTTGTTTTTCTTGCTAATTCTTTCCTCCCGGGTGCTGATAGGGATCTCTGTAACATGAGGCCAGCTGGAAGAAATTCAAACTGCTTTCTAAATGTTGTTATGATAGAGTGTGGGGGACGTGTCTTTGAAGCTGCTGGGCTCAAGAGATGTCCCTGATTCAGGAGAGGCAAGAGGCAATTAAGCTCTTTTTCTGGAACAAGACTGAACTCCTACCTGTGAAAGCAGAAGCAAATTGCTGGTACCACCCTCTATCCACTCCCCCAAACTGTAGGGAAAAGCAAACATAGGTAGATGTTATTTAATTGATGTTTCTGCATCCTGGGAGGACAAGGGCCTTCCTTGGGTACAGCCACCTCCTGGTACAGGGGAGTCTGCAGCTTGATTGCTCAAGCAGATAGTCCAGTTTGAGTGAAGGTGCCCTGATTTGTGCTTTACAGCTTAAATAAAGTCCTCTGTTAAACCTGGAGAAGGAAGAAAGTAGTCCCCTCTCTGCTTTCTTGCTTCAAAAGTGCTGGCAAACGTGTGCAGCAAGTCAAGGCAATAACCATGTGGCAGGACACAGGAATTGGGAAGGTTTTCATGGGGGAGACAATGGGTAGATGTGTGGGAGATACTTCTTAGTTTGTTAGCTTCTGTTTGTTCTTTTTTGTTGCCCTGATCCTACTGTACCTGTGTGGATCCCTGCACCCATGGGAACAGCCTCCATGACATTGCTGTGGTCAGTCAAACAGGAGCTGTCCCACAATTAACAAGAGGTGATGGGCATGGGTCAAAAGCATGCTTCTCCAAGGGAAAGTTGAAATCCTGGCCTCATGCCTGGAAGCTTCAGGTGTTTAGGCACAAAGCAGGGGCTCACACTGCCTAAATACAGCCCTGCTGCTGGAAGAACTGTTTGATTGCTCCACCTCTTTCTCTGCCAAGAAAGGCTTGATTCTGACTCTTCTCTTTCCCAGCCCTTTCTGCAGCCTGGGTTGAAAATCCCTGTGGGATGGGCCTCCATCAGTCCCACGGGGGACAGTTCCATGATGCACGTGTTGGTTATCAGCACCTTGGCAGAGATAAAGAACACAGCCAAAAAGAGAAGTCCTCTGGGGAAGACACACTCAGCCTATTCAGCCTCATGCTTATAGCACCGATTCAGTCCTACTTCAACTCCAATGTATAGAGAGGAAAAAAATAAAGAAAATAAAGGCTTTCCTCAGTGCCACACTTCCAGAAAAGCCCAGCAGTTCATTGAATGGTGGCCACTTTGAAATTCTGGCTTCAGTCATGGCTACTGAGACCTTACAAGTTTCTTCTTCAGAGGGGAAGAGACTTGAGGGACCTCTGGCACAGTGGGAAGCTGACAAGCCCTCATGAAAGATCTCTCTTATGTGTGGGGCCTGAGAAGCAAAACAAAGAGAAAGCCAGCAGCTCTGAGGAAGCAGAGGGGAAGAAGCTGCAGAGAAGAATCCAGGTCTGCTTGGCTTCACCTCCCTCCCCCATCTCCCCTTTGTAGATGTTTCCTGTGCAGACAGTTTCTATAGGCACTTCCTGCGAAGGTTGCACAGCCAAAATTGCATGGAGGAGGGGGGGAGAGGGCTGGTTTTGTTTTAACCCACACGTTGCAAAGTTAAAGGGTGCATGTTTGGAGCACAGAAGCCAAACATGGACACAACTTTATCTCTGCACAGACAAAGAGTAAGCAAGTTCCCATCGGACTTTAACAGGCTGCAGCAAACCATGCAGTCACTGGAAACATGCAGGGGCAAAAGCATCATACTGCTGGTCTGTTGGCATCGCTGGAGCTTTACAGGACTCTGCTCCCTCAGCTCCATCCCTGCTCTCCCCAGTGTGCAAAGCAAAACCTGAAGCAAGGAAAAGCAGCTGTCTCTGGCAAACCTCTTTGCCCCAGGAGCTGTGACAGCTTTACCCCATGCTCCCAGATCCCTCCTCTCTTCATCCACCTGCTTGCTCTTGCCTTTTCCTCGATGCCAGGAGCATTCTGGAGCAGGAATGGTCTGTTTTACATGACTGTGGGTAGCAGTTTTTGTAAAGGGACCCTGTATTCTGGCTGAGGGCTCTCAGCACTCCCGTATCCACATCTGTGTAGGACGTTACCCTTCTCTGCCTTAAGAAGAGACAGTGCATGGCCATTTTCCCTTCTCTTAGGCTGCAGGGAGGCTCACCAGTAGCCTCCAGTGGGGATGCCTTCCCTTTGCCATGGGTACACTGCTTGTAGCAAAGCCCTGGGAAGGGCTCCCTTTGTTGGCTGATTTTAGGATAGACACACAGCTCGGAGGAAAGAAGAATTCCTGCTTCCACCTTGCAGGAGGAAGAGGTACAGGGACACCATTGCTAGAGACACCTAATTGCTGTAAATAATGGCAGCTGCAAGTAGAGAAATCAAACAGCTTTGGCTCTGTCCTGTTTCTCCTGGCTCCACAGACAAGCAAAACTGGGGTGATTTTTGACAAATCTAGTGCCAAGGGAAGGTGGGCAGGTTTAAAAGACTCCTCTTGGCCATCCCATTTCCAGTATGCATACAGCTTGCCAAGGGTCAAGCACAGGGAAAGAACTTCAGAGGACGTGAAGTCCATGAGTACCCCACAGGAGAACGGATGCCAAGTTGGCCCAAAGGATGCAATTTTGATCTGCCAGCTAATTATTTCATTAGTTATTTTACTCAACAGACTCAGCCAGGGATGACTGCACCCAACAGCGGCACCTGTAACTAATATGACACACAGAACAGGACAAACATCCCAGATAAGATCTAGGGATAGCATTCCTGTTGGCTTTCCCCGATCGAGCCTCTAGAAACAAGTAAAAACACTGAGCAGCAACCCAGATTGGGATGCCCATGGGTGAATCAAACAAAGGGAGTGTCATAACAGGAATATTCACAGATGAACATGTCCTAAGAACACCCAGGAACCAACGAGGATGGAACCACCTTGTCCTGAGCTATACTTAGCGTCCATCTCCCCCAAAATCACAGCATACTGAGCAGTCCTCAGCCCCACGTGGGCTGTAGTCCAGTGGATGTAACCCTTCATCCCCATCCCAGAGCTAGTGCCCAGTGAGTCTCGTTCCTCTAATTCTGGCAAACCTCAGCACTAGGAACATGGAGAAGCCTCTGGAGCTGCCACCCTCAAAACCCAAAGTACAGAATGTGTTGCAGAATAAAGGCAGCTCCAGTGGTGTCAGCTCTGCTTGTGTTTGTTTCTATGGAAAATTGTTACTTTAATGTGAGTCATGGGAGTAATTAAGGGATAAATAGCAGCACTGCAGTTCGTCAACACGCTGGTGCCATTGCAAAAGCAAAGGGAAGTGTACACATTCCTACGGAGACACAAATCCAGACAGGGTGCTGGCAAAATAACTGTTCCCATCCTTTGGGCTTTGGCAGTCTCCTCCGGTCTTAGTCAGGCTGGTGTCGATCTGCAATAGCCCTGCTGAAGTGATTTACTGGAGAATCACTGAGGTTCACTCAATTTAAGTCAGAATGCGCAAGACAGAGGGACCAGTGCAGGAACCCAAGATCATGAAACCATGGAAGCTCAGATGGCTGTCGTTTGTTTAACTTGATAGTAAAGAAAAACATATTGCATCTTGGTGATTTTTCTCTTTTTTTCCTCCTTTTAGGGCATCCTGAACATAAGGAAGAGCTTGCAGATGTTCCCTGTAAAAGCCCTGAGCTGAATGGCCACTGTGACAGTATTGATGATCACCGGGGCTGCTCTAGAGCAGGGGAAGCCAATGCAGGAGCAGGGAGCTGAGCTGTGCTTGAGCAGGAGGTCAGCAGAGTGAGCTGAATGTGATGCAGGAGGAGGGAGAGGGACTTGCTCCTTTTGAACAGGCTTTATGCCTGAACCACTCTGCCATGTCCTTAAGTGATGTTTCCCTGAAGGCAAAGAAACCAATGCAGCGAGTAGGAAACAAGAGCTCAGAGATGAATGGGGAGGTAGACACCGACAGCAGTGCTGTGCTGCTGCAAAACAGGCTGGTGTGGATGGAGTTTGGAGGCAGCATTGGCACTCACTCTGTCCTGGCCATTCAGCTGAGCCAGCAACTTTCCAGCTGGCTGAAAGACTGGAGCAAGTGGGTTCCTGTGTTCCACACTGCACCTCTTGCCAGTTAATCACCTCCTGCCAATTAATGACTGGAAAAAGGGCAATGGCTGCAAGATAGAGTATAGGAAGTTCCGCACCAACATGCAGAAGAAATTTTACACAGTGAGGGTGACAGAGCCCTGGGACAGGCTGCCCAGGGAGGTTGTGGAGTCTCCTTCTCTGGAGAGATTCAAGACCTGTCTGGATGCCTATCTGTGCAATATGAGCTGGGGAGCTGCTTTGGCAGGGGGTTGGACCTGATGATCTCTTGAGGTCCCTTCCAACCCCTACGATTCTATGATTCTAATCAACAGTTGGGAAGACGTTTATTAGATGCCCCCTTGGTGGTTCTGGACACATCGCCCTGGCACAAAGGAGACCCGTTAGGGCACAGTCATTAACACGACTCCAGGACTCCAGACTGCTGGTGCTCAGCAGCCTGTACTGACCCCCACGACATGCCTGCAGCCTCAGTTCCTTCTGCCCAGCAGATACAGCACCACCAGCCCCTCAGGGCTGCTGCTGGTGGGAGGGGGTGGGCACTGGCAACTGCTTTGGAGGGGGATGCAAGGAAAGACTTGAAGAGTAACATGTGCCAGAAGCACTCTGCATTTGCACCTGTCCACGTGGAAAGACCGTTTCTCAGCTGAAAATCATACTGTGGCCCCTTCCTTTATACTCCTTTCTCCATAGTCTTTACAGATGATTTCAAGCAACGCAGTTTTCCACTTTCTAATAAGCAATTTAAATGCTAAAGGGCAGCTCCTCCACTGAGGACAACCGAAGCCAAGGGAGCTGTGACAGTTTATGCCAGCTGAAGCTTTGCCTTTAAGTAAATGTTTTAAACTTTCCACTAAGGAGACTAAAATAAGCCATAGCATGAAACATTAAGAACAAAGAATGAACTCTGGAGACCAGAGGGATTTGGGAAATGAAATGAGATCCATCTTGCTGGCACATTTTTTTCCCCTTGTCTATTTTTGGAATTTAAAAAATTCCCCCAGATTTGTCTTTTACAGACCAGCCTTTTGTTCAGCGACCAGCACCGAGCAGCCTCCCTGTTTCACACAGAGCAGGTGAGCTTTGGCAAGCCAACATGCAGAATACAGAGCTGGAAACTATTAATATCTTTTATTGCTGGAGTATGGCAGGGCTTGGTGCAGGTGCTATTTGTTTTCTTTAACAGGCTTTTCAGCTATGCAACTTGCAACCAAATATGAGATGAACAAGAAGATTGTTCATTTGGCAAAGGGGTTGGACCTGATGATCTCTTGAGGTCCCTTCCAACCCCTGTGATTCTGTGATTTCTAGTTAGTGAGCCAGTTGTGATCCACCTGACTCCTCTCCAGAATGCTGCAATGCCTGCCATGAGATGGGGAAGGACCATGGCTGTGCAAGGTGGGCTTTGTTTATACAACTGAATGGGCAGCAGCCTGGTTCTGCTCATCAGACTCTAGACAGACTCAGGAAACCTGGGCTCTAACTCCTGGCTGTGATTAAGAACTTTTGAGGGGACCTCAGCATGTCACTTAAAGCTCAGTTCTGCAGTTGGCATGCAACCCACATTTTCCACTAACTTTAAATGGAGCAGGGGATCGTTGTTGCCTATGAAAGTTGAGCCTCCAAACACTTCAGTCTTGCCATATTTAAAACAAGGAGGAGAATATTTTGAGATCAATGGATAAGAACACCTGCAAGCGCTAAGACCTATGTACCCTGCCAAGATACTGGGAGATTAAACAAATATTTTGAAGGGCTGTAAGATCTTATAAGGCAGGTATGGGGCTGTTTAGCATGTCCAGGATATATTTTTCTCCCTCTTATTTTTTTCCACAAGCAGGAAAACTCAGACTGAGAGAGGGACTAAGACACATGGGGTTGGGTTTTTTTTTGTTTGCTTTGTTCTACCCTGCTGATTTGCTCTGTGAAATCCAAACTAAGAGCACCTGCACTACCTCTTACTGAGATTCAGTGGAGCGACTCTGAAGACAAAGAGCACATCTAATGGTGCCCTAAAATTTGGCCTGAATATCACTAAAGATGACATAGCTGAAAAAGTAAATAATTTGGGGAATGCTCTTGTCTGGCTCCATAGGCTACCACTGCAGACAGGATGTCATGGAATTGGTACAGGCTCAGAAAAGATTTGCCCTGTGGTGAGGGACTCCATCCACTCATTCTGGGGTAGTACATTTTCAGGAAGAGAACAGACTACCTGGAGAGTGTGTAAAGAGAATAAAATGAATGATAAAAGAGCTTCTGAAAACATGACCTGCAAGGAAAGGTGGAAGGAAGTGAATTTGTTTAGACTAAAAGAGAGAAGAACGAAGGTAACACGATAATGATTTTCCAATATTTGCAAAAGGGATAGCAACTGTTCTCCAGAACCCTGAGAAGGGCAAGAAGAAACTTGCTTAATTCATAGCAAGGAAGTTTTAGACAGGACTGAAGGGAAAACCAAGTTAAAGAGAAAGCTCTGGGACCGGTTACCCAGGGAAATGGGAAATACCCATCATGGGAAATCTTTCAGAACAGATTGTAGGGATGCACATGTAAACTCAGGTACTTTACAAACAAACAATGGTGTTTACTAGACTGAGTTAAGTGTGGGCAGACAGTTGCTTACACAAAACTGTTTTAAAAGTCGCCCAGGTGTGACAGCACTGAACACCAGTTGATTCATTGCAAATTAAATTAATATAACTTGGGTGGGGGTAATAAACAGCATTTCTGTCTCCAAAATTGCTTTCAGACCTCAACTCTAAAGGGTTACACATTCCATAAAAAGCATTAATAACAAAGGGAATTGCAAAGAAAGGTGACCACCACTGTACTGACCTCAACAGTGGAGTGCCACAGTACCTGGAAAGCTTTCAAAGCTGGCAGATTGCAGTACAAAGCATCTAACACACACTGACTTGGGTAATGCAGCCTTAAGAGGATGCACCTTTATCCCTGTTTATTCTTCCTCTCACCTTCTGGGCCTGGAGAGTAAAAA
This sequence comes from Porphyrio hochstetteri, assembly GCA_020800305.1. Classification (NCBI taxonomy): domain Eukaryota; kingdom Metazoa; phylum Chordata; class Aves; order Gruiformes; family Rallidae; genus Porphyrio; species Porphyrio hochstetteri. Next base: position 11,909,572 of record CM036922.1, read on the forward strand.
TAGCAACTTTCTGTGTATTTTTACACTAAACACTGGCTCAAGTCATTGTTCTCACAGCCGTGTCTCCTTGCAGCATGGGAAATCAATCCTGCTGCACTGTATGTATGATGCAGAAAGTTCAAGTGTGTCACTTCACTTCCCCATCCGCTCCCCTGCAAGGCACAACCTCCTCCCAGACTGACTGTGGAAATGCCAGAGTGGCAGAAATGCAGCATGTAGGTGGCTCATGGCCAGTGAACGTGTCTGCAGGCACACAGATGATACAGGCAATGGAGGCTATTCGCTTATCAGCCAAGTAGAAATCCTCAGGTACCCCCTAAAAAACACACCAATCCCAACTCCTCCTTGTGCAACACCTGATCTCTTACTAAACACCCCATGTGCTTGCCCAAAGAGCTCAGCCTTGAATCTTGGAGTGTTGTTGGCACAGTTGTTTTGAAATGAGAAGAGGATTTGCTGGAAGTGCTGTTCTTTGATCCTATCCAAAGGGGAGTTCTAGTCTCATGATGGGAAGAAGCAGCAGCATATTGGCTGTGAGAAGACTGCAGGGTGCTGATAATGTTTGGGTGAAAATGCACACCCAGTTATGTTATTCCTCCTTCACTAGTCCTCCAAAATCTCCTCCAGGGTTGTTTTTTGAACAGCACCTGGAGAAATTCTGCTACAGGATGGTATCACAGGCCAAAGAATGAGTCAAAACCACCTACTCATTCTAAGGAATCAAGTAGTCTAAAAGGATTGGATAGTTTTAAGTTGAGAGCTGGTTGTGTGGCACTGCTGCATAACAAAACCTTTTGATACCTCTAGATAAGAATAATGATATTTCCAATCTTGTAAACCCAGACTTGCTCCCTCCTTGAAGCAAGGACAAGGTCTGTGCACAGCCAGCTTCTCCGTGGGACCAGAGATCTGTTCTACACCAGCGGGAATGAGGATATTCCCAGGATGGGATTCACAGTTGCATGACAGCTCCACAGCAGCACGGGGCTGGGGGAACCCGATGCAGGCACTACCCTCCTGAAGTCACTGGAGACTGCCTGGCTGTTCTTGCCCGCTTGCTAGGAGGGCTGTCATGTCTGGGCCTCACTGCAGGGATGTCCTTGGTTAGTTCCTCTGCCATTTTTCACTTTTTCCTTCCTCCCCTCCCCAACCCCAGGAAACCTCTTGTTAGACAGGACTGAACGTCCTTGAAAGCACAACCAACCGGGGCAGATCTCAGGCAAATGCTGCACAAGTCAGAGGTCACAGCTGGAAGTGGTTTTAGGGGAAATTCAAAATTACTGTCAAAAGCAGTTCTCTCTCATTTTAATTGTAATTGGTTAATCTCATTTTATTTGCCTTGCGGCTATGGCTGTGAAGCTTCGGAAAGTCTCGGGGCCCCTGGTCTGCTCTCAGTTACCCTGGGAGCAATTCTGAAGACTTCAGCAAAGATGCTTTGGATTTATCCCTTGTGCCACCGAGATCAGAGGCCATCGCTTGGAGAAGCCTTCAGCAAGAGAGGGAATTAATGTGGCAGATGGCTGTTCCCTTTTCAGAAATGAAGACAGACAAATAGTATTCGATGATTTAACCTTCCTCACAGCCTGCTCTGCTGAGTTGCCAATGGCCTGTGGTGGGAGCTAAGGGACAGGATGGTTTTGCACCTATCACTCCCTTCATCTATTCTGGACCTGGAGGAGATGATGGATGGGGAGAGCTGGTACAACTGTTCTGGGATGGGGTGAAATACGGTACTGGAATTGCGTCAGTATGTGAGAAACAAAGTCAGCTGGAGCAGTCTGCTCCTGTAAATGTGTAGTGCACCACACACAGAGCTACTGGCAAATTCTCCACTAACAGGTTAACCCTACCTCTGCAACGTGTCTGTAACATGTGGGCAGTGTTTGTCCAGCAGTACCTCACCAAAATGCGGAGTGCACAGTCAACAAACCACCTGGGACTAGCATGGCAAGACACCACTGAAAAACCAGGTGATGCGTTAACAAGCCTGCGCTGTGCCTGGTAAAGAGTTTGGCAAAGACCTGATGGAGCCCATCAAGCAGCTTGTTCGTGGCCCCTGTTTCCTCACCCTCTCCTCAGCACACGTGTGCAGTCACATGGAACTTGCTGCTTTGACTCACAGGCAAGTCAAAGAGCTGTCGAACAGCGATCACATCTAACACCACTCATCATCGCCATCAATTGTTCTCCAAATGAAACAGCTCATGTCGCCAAGCAAAATGCTCGGGAAGATATTTTTCCACTGGACGTGCATCCAAAATAAATACAGGAAAATCTCCTTCTCCAAGCACTTCTCCTGATTACTTTTCATTCGAATCATTAGTAAACCCAAGATATGCACACAATAGCACAAGCCTGATGAAAACCCACTTCAACGTAGTGCCCTAGTTTTTTTTTTTCAGAGATTAATTCTCTTTGTTACTCTCAGCCTATGAGAAAAACAGCCCTCTGGCCTATACAAAGCCAAGACGATGTGCACATCTCTATATATGCTGCCTGTGAACATCCCTTGCTAGATGGATGCTTTTTACAGCTGGTCATTTCAGCCTTGAAGAATGCTCTGATGGGAGCTTGCCATCGTTTGTGTAATTCTGCATTCAGTGCTAAGTCTCTGTCAGCCCTGATGCAGGGCTTCTGATGAGACGCTGTTGCTGCGGCTTCAGGATTTTGCTTCAAGGTAACTATGCTACAGCCCCGTGGCTAAATCCCATCCCATACTGAAACCTGTTTGGCCTTGGTGTACAATGAGCAGAAGGAATTTACTCCCTGTCTAGGGGCTGGGAAGGAGCCCCATATCTCTGTTGACTGAGAATAATCCCACATTCCTGTGGAAGACTACCAGGGCCTGTGATCCGCAACCAAGGCAGAAGCACAGGGAGGGAAGGGCTCAGAACAGGAGCTATGGCTTTCCCTCCCTGAACAAACCTGGGAGCTGCTGCTCTCAGCACCCATCCCTTTATTCTTTAGCGTGGCTTGGGAAGGGTCTTCCAGGCTCACAGAGTAAGATGTGCTCTTCAAGGCCGGAGCTTAGTTTTGCCAAGATTTGAATCCAAACCACACACAGCCTGTTAGCTTCAGTGGGTCCCACCCAGATGGCCCAGGTTCACTCAAACCTCAACCCAAGACCCGTCTCATGATCTACAAACAAGAGCTTCTCTCTTTTTCTCTTTGCCCAGATCCCGGCCTGCAGCGGATGTCCTGGAGAACCTGGCTTACAGTCTGAGACCATAATGAACCTTATGAAATGTTTGCTCAACTCCAGTAACCCAGAGATGGCAAAGGCAAATTACTGGCCTCTAGTTCCCGGTTTTTGCGTGCTGGCACTGCCTCTGACTGTGCTAAACACTGTGGACGAGAAATGTTCTGGTTTGCCTGAAAGCTTCCAGCCTGCTTTTACATGGTGGATTTTTCTAATAAATCAGTACCCATTTCTGCACTTGTCCCCATTTCAGTGTGACAAGACGAATCACAAGAACTGGATACACTGTGCTGCGTGGCAAGGACTCCATGGATTTCACCAGGCTCCCTCAGCTCTCTGCTATGCTCGTCCCTGGGACGCTTACTCAAAGTGGCTTGGAGCTGGTGGCCTGGCAGGCACACATGCTGCAGTATCACAGTCCTGGCAGCACCATGGAGATACCAAACCAGAGCCCTGTGCCAAAGGGGCTGTGCCATCTTGAGCTGCTTGCTCTGCTGGAAGTGATTGGAGCAAACAGGGCTCCATCCCCTGCAAAGGCAGTGTCACAATCAGCTGCCTGAAAAGAAAAGCCCTTTTTTCTGGCCATCTGGATGCCTGTCCTGATGAGCAACCCTCAGCAACAAGCCTGGCAGAGCTTTGCTTCACACAGCAGGTCTAGCTTGGGAACATGCCTAGCCTGTGCCCCTGCTCGCCCTGACCAGCAAAAGCTTTCACAGAATCATAGAGTCTCCTGAGTTGGAAGAGGCCCATAAAGATCATCTGTCCCTCTTGCTCCAGTGGTACTAGTCCATAGTATAGACCAGTGCTCCCAGTGAGGCGATGCTGTGACAGCCACTTGGCGAGCCTAGCACTGCTTTGGGTGAGCCATCCCTTGGCCAGAGGCCTCAAGGTCTGTGGTACAACATGACAGGGACCTGGCAGAGAACTGAGATGCTTTCAGAGAAAAGCAACCCCCTTCAGCAAACTTCCCAGCCCCAAGACTTTCTTCTGTGCAAATACCTGACATTTACCAGCACAGACTGAAATTTGGGCAAAGTTTTCCCCACTCCCCCTCACTGCTGACATTTTAAGAGTAGTGATCCTGATCTCACATGATAAGTTAAATCCAAACCTCCTGAGGCTGCAGCCCAGAGAGCAAACAGCTCTGTCATTCACCACTTGGAAACCAGGGCTTGGAAAGCAGCAGCCTTCTGGGTGCTCAAGAGCTGTGCCGAACTCTGCAACAGCTACAGCTCAACCAAGAGCCTTCCCATAACTAGCAGCCACCAGCCAGAATGAACACATTGTTCAGACTCCTGTCTCACAAGCAGGGCTCACAGTGATGGATTATGTTTCCATAAAAAGCTGAAGGAGGAGGTAGCAACCGTGACAGTGACTGTGGTTGGTATGAACTGGCCATAGCTGCAAAGCAGGAGATGGGGGGGAGGAGGGGGTCAGAGTGGCATTGTACTGCTTCGTTAGGGCTGACACCCCTACAAACCAGAGCTCTGGAAGAAATTTGACTTTGTGTTTCTCCCCCTTCCCACCCTCAGCCCACCACATTTCTCACAGAACAAGAATCTCAGCTTTAGCCCAGCTCTACCACGGGAGCACTAATCCTTCGGCTGTGGCGGTGGATTAAGTCTCGGGCCCTGAGAAAGCTCTTCCAAGGCACAGTGAAGATTTTGTTTGTCAGGGTCTAACCCATGTGCAGCTCACAGCTGCCATGGTTGTGAAATTATGCTTTTTCTTCCTTCTTTTTTTTTCTTTTCTTTTTTTTTCCCTCAAGCAGCCCATATGAAGCAAGGAAGGCAGGGCTGTTCTCAGAGACTATTCCTAATGGTCTGAAAATAAACCCAATATTTTTCTTGGCTTTTAGAGGAAAATGGTTACCTTGATTGAGCTTGGGTCTAACACACATTTTAGGCAGTAATGAAGACTGCAGATACAAGACTCGTGTAGGCTCTGTTACACAAACCTTCATAGAGGGTTTTTTCCTTCTTCTTTCCCTTCCCCACCCAAAAACTCTGCCAGGTAGAGCAAAAGACCTCCAATAGCTTCTTGGGTAAAAAGAGCTTTATCTCAAGTACTAACGTTGTGAGCTACCTTTTATTCTTTGCCATACTGACAAAAGGTTAATTCAAAAGGCATTTCATCAAGGCCAGCACTGAAAATTGGGGACAGGGCTGCCATTAAAAATAACCAGATGCATGTGCTTCTATCCCTGACACACCGGTTCTTGAAATATCTCCCTCTTGGGCTGTACAGCTTCCAAGGAATAGCAGGAAATTGCAATTGTTACACTGGCCAGAGAATGGATTTAATTTGTACTGTTTTATCCTCCCTGTTGGAAACTGTCCTCTTTTTACTTCCACGCCAGTTGAAAAGAAAAGAAAAAAGAAAAAAAAGAAACCCAACAAGCCCAACACATTTCTCTACAAAGCCTTCCATGCAGTTGGATCACAGCCTACCACAAAGCATGCATGCTGCCTCTATCAAAAGTATGGATTGCTTGGCCTTCTACAGGGTTTCTTGCAACTCATCCACGTAGATCATTCTACATGCAACTTCACAACAGTTTAATTAAAGTGAGTTTGAAAGCCACTGGTTGTTAGTTCAACTGCTATACAAAACTGATGCTGGGTGTGGGTCAGTATTTGCTACAGAAGGGGTTGTTTCTTGCCATGAGAAAGAGCTGGTTAAAGAGGTTGAGTGCATGTTCTCCAGCCACGCCAGGGCAAAGCCAGATGACTACCGTAAAACAGACCACAAGAGGGGAATTAAACTGACTTTCTGGATACAGAGAAGGAAAGAAGCTGCAGTACAAGTAACACATCAGACTGCATAGCAGCAGTTGTCCAAGCAGAGGCTTGGGAGTCCTGGCTGCTTTTGATTAGTTCAGTAGGCAATTTCTTACTAAGGCTATCACATTGCATAAGTTAAGTGAGGAGCTGGACAAGTTTGGAGCATGTATGCAATAGGGATGTTGCTTCAGCTGAAGGGCAATTACTTGTTAAACAACCATCATTCAGTTGCATTTGATCACACGCCCGTACAAGAGGTTTGCATTCATTTAAGTCACCTCTTTTCCTTAAGTAGGTACAACTCTGGGCTACACAGGTGGAACCAGCCTTTGGGAAGACAGGTTACTGGCCTGGATAGATAACAAGAGGTGAAGTTTTATCAGGGCTGAGCAACAATGGGCAATTTGTTTTTAAGAGGAATTTTTGGACTCTTGTGACATCACAGTGGGAATATATTTGGCCTTATTAAGACTGGAAAGATGATTGCAGTGATTGAGTTAGAGGCTTAATGAATTACTGCTTGTCAGCTGAGTTGTGGTGACTGACTCTGACTGATGGACACACAAAGTACAATGTGTTACCTCAAGGCTAATTTCAAGCACAGGGAGGTGTAATGTGGTTAGCCAGAGCAGAATCTGGCCTGAACACAGAGGCTAAAACCCCTCTGCCTTTGGGAGAGTATCCAGTCGTGTTAATTAGCTCTGGCAAGGCAGCCACAACAGCTTATCTGGCCCCAAAGCACAAAGATCCCTGAGCTCACGAGGACTGAGCTTGGTTCTTAAGGTAGAGACATGTGGTCCTGTTCCAGTCAAGCGCTGAACCCATACTGGCAGCACAGTCCCTAGATCTGCACCAGAAATGGTTTATTACTGACTCAGGAGGGAAGAAGCATAAGAATGCAGTGAATGGTTAACAGCACAAACCTGGGAGGTCTAAAGGAGGTCAGGGAGGAGGACAGCAGCTCTGCAGCAAGGCCATGGGAAAGCACTGGAGCTGCTCTGCTCCAGTGCTCCAACCCTGAGGTGATCTGACTGGAAGCAGATTAAAGGCTGGCGAGGCACGGTGAATCACTCCTGTTGGGACCCGTTCCCTCTTTCAGCAGTGACTGGAGCCAAGAGCTGGACTGACTCACAACAGCAGCACTGGCTGATGTTAGGAGACAGAGAGAGAATGGCACAGCCCCAATCGATGCCTGTCATGAGGCCAGGCCACATCAGGTCTGATAGCACCCAGAGTGCAGGAGAACTGCAGGCAGCAGCATTGTTGCTGGGGCTATCACAGTCCTGGCTATCTCCTGCCTCCTAAAGCTTCATTTTCTCTTCCTTAGAGAGGAACAGGAGCTCCAAGAAAACCTGTCTCTCCAGCTGCCTTCAGCCCTACCCTATCAAGTGCAGTGTTGGAAGAGGGAGGACGTGGAAGGGAGAGAGGAGCAGGAGTGAGAAAGTGAAGCAAAGGAGGGAGCTGACTCGCAGGGCAGGGAGCAGTGTGACAGGGGGGCAAGCTGCTGTGTTGGGGCACTGTCAGCACTGCAATCAGGTGGTGATGCAGCAAGGAGAGGATGGGTGGGAAAAGAGAGAAGTCCAGCAGCAGGGAGATGGCTATGAGGCAATTAAGCCTGGTTAGGCAATCAAGCCTGATTAAGCTGTGCTCTGAGCTCCCCCTTTTCCTATTGTCATGCACATGGGCTGGGACTATGGTTTACAGCTTAATAGGACCACCACAAGGAGATGCAAACACAGATGGCTCCTGGTTGCTAGTAGTGCCATCTCTCCTGTGAGGCTCCTGGCTTGATACAGCCTGCAAAAATACCCAGAAATCTTGGGCACCTTTGTAATGGCCTGACAAAATTTCCAGCAAGAAAAAAAGGCCCAGGAAAACCTTGTTGCATGGTAGCTGCACACAAAGAACAGTTAATCCTGGGCTTTGCTACCTGTCACAGTGCATTACACTCCCCTGCAGCTGACCCCCAGCGTGGAGCAAAGCCACTTTCCCCAGCAGCAGCACTGCAGTCGACAGATCTGTGTTTGTGTTCAAGACATCCCCATTACCAAGACATCAGACAAACGGGAAGCTCTGGGAGGTGGGGTGAGAGTAGGCAACTGTCAAACTCTTATAGCAGGTCCCACAGGAATTTGTTTTCCTCCTATTTTTGAGTTGAAAAAGGTTGAGTTTCTCTGCAGGAAATAGTTGTGCTTCTTCCTCCCACTCACCTTTTTTTTTTCTACAGCACACTGGAAGCAGTCTGCTGTCTGCCTCAGGCTTCCAAGAATCAGGCATTCAAACTGGTACCAAAGTGCCTGTTATCTGCAGGCAGGGAAGCAAAGGGAGAGGTTGGGGAAGAGGTGCTCCCCAAAACTTTAGGGTGTATGTGTTGGTGTTCCCCATCCCTTTTTACTCAGATTGAGGTTGTAATTAGGGTCTCAGAAGAGGTTTTCCTGAAGCCCTTAGTGACACGCATTTGTATCCATGGCAGCTGCCTTGCCTTCTTCCCTAGGAGAGCCATGTCACAGCAAGATGCCAGTGAGAGTGCAATGACTTGCCTTTCGGTACCCTCCTCTGTGTTACAGCTCTTAAAGCTGGACATTTACAACAGCACTCAAATACAGGCCTAACTCTGCACTCCTGTTAGAAACAAATACATGCAATTAGTGCAATGCTCTTTATGCCTGAGCTGTGCTAACATCATGACACAGATTCCTGCTCATTGATACAGCTGCACCTCGTTGCAGATGCAAAGTGCAGAGTCAGCAGCCATGCACTGGGGCTCTGGGCAAGATGCTCTTAAGCCATCAGCCTCAAACCCACAGTTCAGTTCCCAGGCTGCCACCTACAACCTAGCCAGGGATCTGGCTATGGAACAACAACAGCCTGTTAGACACTTAGCTACAATACAGCTTTTGCTCTGCAGCCTCCTTCCCCATTCTGCTGATACTGATCAACTTTGTTCACCAGACAAACCCGTCTTTCCTGCACTGGGCTCAAGGCACAACTCATTTCGCCCACTTCCCTTCAGTGACAGGAGAGACAATGCCTCTTTTGTCAGTGCTTGTACATGCCTGGTGGAAAACCTATGGGAGACTAGCACAGTAACATCAATAATCTCCTGTTTATTATTCCTCCTGGCACAGAATACGCCATTACCTCTCTAGCACAGGCAATGTTTTCCATTCATCTTTTCTCAGCCAGGTGTTTGCTCATTTGCAGCAGGGGGCTTCAAAAGGGACAAAGCTACAATTGATGAGAAACAGAAGGCCAGGCTGATGCCAAAGTGGGTTTTCCTCAGGGATATTCATAGTCTTAGAAATGGTTATTGCAATGTCTTTCAGCAGTAGCTCTGCACCACCTGTTAAAAAAGCCTTGTCTGCTTTTGTTGGACCTGCCTTTGTGATGACCTTTGTTAGATATTTGTTAGTCAAACGCTTTTCAGGTTCACATCCTTCCAATGCAACCAGCCTTGGGTAAATAACTCCTTCCCACTCCACTGAAGCCAAAGGCCTGGCTCTCCTGGAGGGCTGTGGCTGGAGTGGGACAACCCTCGCAAATCTCAGGGGCTGATAATGCATCTCTGACCCTCGGAGTAATGCCAGTGTGGTTTCAGTTAGATTCACTCATGGGGTTGAAGTGCAGCTGCTCGCTCTTAGCAGCTCTCTGCACAGAGTTCCTGGTTGGTGCCCAAAGGCAGGGAGACCTTCCTGGGAATGACTCTGCAGAGGTCAAAGCACATCTGTGCTCAGATGTGTCCATCAGCAGGTGATAGTGCCCTCGAGTGTACAGACTGTGATAAACCCATAACCCAGAACTGCAGATCAAAGCTCAGGCTCATCTGCAGTTCTAAAGTCTCTGCTTTATGAGAGTTTAAGTAGATCTCTGCTCTCGTTACTTCTATTAGAAAAGCACAGAGTTAAACTAAGCACAAACATCTCCTAGGAGGTCAGGCCAGCATCACAGATCTAAGGGTTAGTTTGGTTACAGTACATCTCAGAGAGTTTTCTGCACATCACACTGTGTGATTAGAAAGTCTGAATACCTGAGCACATACCTGATCCAAATACAAATTCTCTTTGCCTGTGTCTGCATCCTTTGCATGTTGGCTTACTTTAGAAGGGTTCTACATTTCAGTCAGTGTAAGGGATCTCATGCTTTCAGTTTCCAGGAGGCTACACCTCCAATTCCAAGACCTTCTGGTTCTGTGAGTTAGTGAGGATGGACCCCGAATTAACATTTAAGGAAAATATGAAAGGTCATATCAAATTTAACCAAGTTCTTGGTTTTTGCTCTGGTATACAGCTTCAGAAACACCATCTCCCTTCACATTACACAGTTCTGGTAGATGAGGCCACTGCCACAGAGCTGGGTATGATTCACATGCATGAAACTTGAACAGGGCAGAGTCTTTCCATTTTCATTAAGTCAAATCTCACAATGAGAGTTGCCAAGTTGCAGATATGCCCAGCCTCCTGCAAAATACTTGGGATTAGAAGACTTCTGGGGGCTGTCTGCTCTTACTAGATCCATGGTATCTCTCCTTTTCAGTTATAAGAGGAAAATTAGGATGCTTTGCTATAAAGTTTGGATGGTGGAAACATGTAGTCCTAAAAACTGAGCAATACACACAGGCCAAACTAAGGAGATGAGATTTGAGTTTGCAAAACAAATCCAGCTGGTAGAGGGAAGATGTGGATTAGAACAGACACAGAGTGAGAGTCCAGCTGGAGAACAGACCACAGCTATCTTGGAGGAAGAGAAAACTTTTCCAGCCTTTCCTTCCCAGCATTTTCACTGGAAAGCCTCACAGATTGTGAACTAGAACTGCCCTCTTCCTCCTCTGCTCCTGTGTGGACTGGCTGTCTGGGACATTATCTCAGCTCTGCTCAGGTCCCACTAGGTTGTCTCTGCCTGCAGCTCCCAGGCTCTGGTAACAGCTCTCTCAGAGGCAGAAGATGAACCCATCACACTGTGGTTATTCCAGTTTCTTCCCTTGTGTCTGCTTTCAGGGGACAGTAGGGGCTCCTGGAAACAGACCCCTGGCTAGTGTCCATCAGGGAAAGACCAAAGTCATTGCTGTTTAGACACTACAAGCCCTGGACTCTCAATAGAACAGTAATAGCTGCCACAATTAGAGGGATTCACTCTCACAATCCCATGCACAATCAAGAGCTGCTTGGCAAGATTCACATCCCATGAACACAAGGACACTTCCTTCCCCACCGCCTCTGTCCTCCAAAAAAGCTGGAAAGGAGCTGCAGTCAAGCCCAGCAAGCCAGGGGATAGCCCCACTTCAGTGGGCCAGGAAAGCCAGGCACATGTGGAAAGAGGCCCAGGGAAGAAAGTGAAGAACTCTACAAGTCAGAGAAGAGAAAGGAGGTGAAACATGCTGCTGGCCAAGTATCTTCCTTTAGATGTTATTTCTTTGTAAATACAGCTCCTGCTCCTACTATACTTTTGCCCCTTAGTACAACAGAGGAGCTATAAATACAGCTAATGATTATGCCAAAGTCAGAAGGTGCTACAGGCTGGCCTAAAATGTGGTCTGGCATCCCTGATGTACAGAACAAGAATGTGCTGTTCCTCTACACAGGTCTTTAAAGCCAGACAGAGGGAACACATGCCCACAGACCATTTTATCATCAGCAGAGACTAGCAAGACCTCATCTACATGCCTGCAGCCCCAGAACAGCTTTCCATAAGTATTTCCAATGTGCAAAAAGAACATTTCCATCCTTGGAACAACCTCCACAGCAGGAGACGGTGCCGAGAAGGGATGTCCAGGTCTGGCGTGCAGCTCTCTCCAACCCTAAGCACAGCTTGTTTTCCTTCTGGGTGCAGGTGAAGGTAGGCAGCAAGGGGCTGGATCCTCCAGTTCAGAGCATCTACACAGGTCAGTGCTGCTTGAATTAAATGTCAGCCCTTCCAGGGCAATGGGGATCCCAAGAGATTTACAGAGGCACTTTGGAGCAATGCAGTAGTTTGTTGCTAGTTTGTCTACTATGGGTGAAACTACCTGTAAATGCCATGGGCAGAAAACAGGCTTTGTGTGTCGGTGTGTGCACGGTAGGTTCACACTGATAATGCTGTCTGGGTTTGCAACTGTCTAGACAATGGGAAAATTAGCATCATGAAACTGGATAGGTTTGTGAGATGCCTAGCCAAATATCTGGGAAATATTTTTGTAATGGTTCTCCTCAGAGGGTGATAGGAGCCTGAGCTGGCCATTAGAGCTGCAGCTCTTTTGTCTTGTGTTCTGGTGAGGGATACAGGGGTTTCACTGTACCCACCGGGTCTCGTGTGCCATGTCTTTCAGCCAGATGCCTGGTGCTACTGTGGAAGGAAAGCAGCTCATAAGCACAAGCATGGCAAATGAGCTTTCATGGGCTGGAGCTGCTGCTTTCCTGGCACAGAAAAGGAATGTCATATGGAGAACGAGAGGCTAGGGGAGCATGAACAGTGGTTTACCTCTGGAGGCAAACAACTAGAGGCCAGTGTCTCCCTAGCTTGTTTTACAGACTACAGCAAAGTCCAAAGGATTTCTAGGCTGTAGAGTTTAACTACTGCTAACTATGGGATAAAAGCTCACCCAGAGCAAGCAAGATTCATTCTGCCAGAAACCCTGGGAACACAGGGCTGCGATGCATGGGGATCTCTCCTCCTCTCAAGAGGAGGACAAGAAGATTCAGTAACCAGTATTGTGCTGAAGTGGGGACGAGCGTTATCTCCATGACCTCTAAAGCCCTTCCTCAGAGCTGTAAATTCTACCACGATGGTACCTGCTCCCTTAACAGCCCTAGGAGAGCTGGTCCAGCTGAGCAAAGTTGGTGTCAGTGGGAAGACAGAGGGAGGCAGGACCTGCCTTTCCTCAGATGACACGTAAATAAGGTTCTTGTAGCATCTTCATCCCTCAAGGAAACTGGAACAAGCTCATGCCTCAAGTGGTCCTTGGGAGTCCCTACACAAAGGTGACAAGCCTGCCACAACCAAGCCATTTTCAGAAAGGCACCAGTGCGCCCAAGGAGAGAATGCCAGATCCAGACTCAGAGGTACACTTCCCCTGACTGGGGTTTTGGTACAGTTTTGCTAATAACTTAAAAAAAAATATGTATTTAAAAAAACCCAAACAAAACAACCTCACCCACCCCCCAAAACCCCCAATAAAACCCACAACCCCCCCAAACAATACCACCAAAAAAAAAAAAAAATCACCTTGTACTGCTCTTAAAGCTAGCAACCAGCTGCAAAGATCAAGTTGGGTCTAAATTATAGTTTTAGCCCAGAAAAAGCTTTCTCTCTAGTTCTGCATCCCAGCAAGCACAGTATTTGTATGATGATGAAATCTGAATACAAGAAGATTGAAAGGAACAATACACAATTGAGGGGTAAAAAAAATAAAAGCTCCAAAGCACATGCTCTAGTAATGACTCAGGACAATACATCAACACCTTTCATTGCTCTCTGAAGAGCTTCATAAAAGGCAGGGGAGACCAGACAACAGGCACCTCATCTTTTTAGAGCAAAGATGTTATCTTCCCTTGGAAGGAAACAACTGTCAATTCATCTAAAGACACCAGAGTTTAAGTAGCAGCTCAATATTGTTGATGATTGTTGGCTAGGGAACCTTTGGCTTGGTTTAGCTTGTGGGAAGCCTTGAAAAACTGCTCTGAGCTTTCATTGTATGCGTTAGAGAAATAAACAGAATAACATTTGCAAACCCTGTGTGGATTCCAGAAGAACGTGGTGCTCAGACTGGGGGCTTCTCCCCACAAGCAGCAGCAGAGACTTTTTTTCACAGCGTCAGCAATGAAAGCCAAGGATTTGGGTGTAAAACACAGGACAACTAATGCAGAAGCTAAAGTTGCTATGGGTCACTTTTACAGAGAACTTGCATTTTCTTCTATTTGGGACTGGGTGATGTTTCTGGATACTGTTCAGCAACAGTTGAGAGAGTCACAGAATCACAAGGTTGGAAAAGACTTTTAAGATCATAGCATCCAACCATTCCTGTCCTACGCTAAACCATATCCCTGAGTACCTCATCCACCCCTTTTTTAAACACATAAACCCTTTTTTTAACCACACAGTCTTGCCCTCTGAAATAAGACTGTGTTGTGGCGTGGGGTTTTCAAACAGACCTGGATGATCCAAGGAAGGAGACGTCCAGTGAGGGGTTATTTGTTGTGGGGGGGTGGTCCTGGTAACACAGCCAGAAACACACCAATGCTAACAGGGAAGTGTCAGAAGAACCAGTGCCTATCTGGCTATGGGCAGCCCCACTGGCAGGAGCTTGAAGCAGATGCACTTCTGCAGAGCACTCACAGGAGGAAATTTAAAAGAGAAACCAGAGCAGAGAAAGGAACTAGCAACATTTTGTGTGCTGAGAAGAGACATATGGCATGGAGACACTGCTGATCCACAGCTGAAGAGCAAAGCCTTCAAAATACAGTGCAGCATGCAGGAAGTCACTGGCATGTTGTATTTTTAACCAGGTCTCTACATGCCTAATAGGTGGCTGGCAAGAACCAGATGATACACTGGGGATGAAAACAGGTCTCTCTCTGGCAGGGCACAGCTAAGGCACTCAAAAAAGCTGAAAGAGATTGGTCACGGTGTGTACTGAACACAAGGTGCTTCTTTCACTGATCCCACCATGACTCCTGGCAGTCTGGAATTTAGAAATCAGTACTGGCTCAAGAGAGTTTATTACAGTTATGCTGGCCTTGCTGAACTTGTTCTGCCTCTGAGATGGCAGAGGAGAGGGAATATTGGGTCCTTTGAGTAGCTGTCATGAAAACTGTATTGCAGATCACTCTAATGAAGTCAGCAGAGCAAGACTGAGTATAATGAAAATCAGGGGCTCAAAATGGGTTCAATGAGCTAGCCCATTTTAAGGAGATGGAGCACATTTGGTGTGTGTGCTTAGATGCCTCAAGCTCAATAGCCACTTTGGGGAAGAAGCTCTTCGCTCCTTAGCTAAGCCTGATTTTTGATGAGGTGCCCCCAATACATGATGCAAAGCAGCACCATAGGAAACACAACCAGGGTGCAGGAGTGAGGCCAAAAGCAAAATAGGTAAATATAATCTAGTGCTGAACTAGTTTGCAATATCTGGGGATAGCTCCGTGGTCCCAAAGTGTTACACTCTGCCAACACTGAGCGAAGTAAAACATTGAATTTGTGTTTCCTCCACAGAAAACCAGTTGCTAGAATAACAGAAAGTCCCAGGGAAAGGGGAGACAGGATGGCAATGTTGCTCTGGAGATCAGTGCAGAAGCAGTTCAGAGAAATAAAAGCCTCTGTCCCACCATTCTATTTCAGAGGAAGATAGTAATTAATACCCTGCAGATGCTATTGAAAGAATTTCCTACTTTTGACCAAATAAATGCACCAGAAAGTTAATGTTTTGGGCTGCAGAGCCTGTAGTTTGACTTTTCTGAGCTATTTCCTTGCTCCCATCCATCACAACACTGACTGGATAATTTCCCCACCTCCCCCTCCAGATTTTGTAGAACTAATCTTCTGAGTTTTGTGAAGCTGATCTTGGTTCATGGCACACTCCCCACATCTGTTTTCCTAGGCCTTTCTGTTTGACTCAGAATGATTGCATTTTAACTTCATCCCCCCATTGCTACTGTCAAGTTTGAAAACAAAACCAAGCACTCCCACCACCAGCAAGGCATACCTGATGTCTGGGAAGGTACATGTCCCCTCACCTCCTGGTACTGAACAGTAAAAGGTTACTGTAAGAATGTTGACTGCTTATGTATTATTCGTTAAGATGATGTGGTGTGAGCTGACAGCATAGGTTAAATACATTTATTCTGTATGAATTTTCAAAGTTCTCTTCTTGGTTCTTGCCCAATGGCCTTTGAAAGCACTTTGTTAAAGATAAGCACTCACACAGACTGGTGGGACGTGACAGAGTCTTAAACGGATCATGTTGGTTTTGCTACCTTTTGGAATCAAGGCCTGAGAAACCACATGGCTCTGTGCTTGGGCAGGCTGCCAAACACATCCAGGAGAGCCTGACTTTGGACCAAAGATCTCACAGCTGCATGTTGTGACCAGTGACTTGGCAGAACCATCCCCAGGCTCTGCAGGAGACACTGGGCTTTCAGGTGGAAGGTACTTGCTGAAAAGTTTGGTCTCTCAAGATTCAGAGTTTCCCAAATGGAAACATTAAAAGCTATTAACCCTCCTGAAAACATAAGCTCCTAAGTTCAGTAGGACAACTCCTACATTGCAGATAGGATATGCTCAAGTAGATGCACATCTCTTAGGAATGCAGTCCAAAAACCTCTGCTGGAACTCTGCAGATTACTGACCTTCAGTTAAATTTGGCCAGATATATCTGGGCTGGATATGCTTTCTACCATTCTGCATCTGGTAAGACAGTTAATAAATACTTCTTTCAGCATCATCTTTCCTGTGGTATTTTGCTCATTCTAATTTTGCTACTAGGCAGAACTTAGAAATGCAAGAATGTGAAAGTTAAAGGGGAGGCTTTTGTCCCAAGTCAAAACACTAAATCTGGACTCCAGCACACATTTCCTTGGCTGTGGGAGTCAAAGCCCAGAGACCAAGAGAAAAGCTGAAGGTTAAAGTTAACCCCATTGCCAGGGTAACCCAGGTCTGAACATTGCAGAGTTCTGACCATCTCTGCTTGCTTAACCCAGGAGCAGGATGGCTACAGAGTTGGAATGGTGACACATCAAAAAAAGAAACAGAAAAAAAAGAGGCAGTGAAGAGACATTTGAAGTGCTGCTAGTTGGTGATTATCCTGAGGAATGAGCAATGAGGGAAATAGCTTTCACGGGGCAAACCACTAGGATTTGGAAAAAAGGTGAAGTTTTTAAACTCTTGCACAGATTAAGGTCTCTGGTTGCAATTAGGAAGCAGCTCAGTCAAGCATGGGGAGCGCCTCCTTGCCAATGTCCGAGTCTTGTTTTGTCTCTGATAATTTCACATTCTGCTTTTAAGAGACAGCTTATCTTTGCTGTTAGTGTGTCAATACATCAGGCAAAATGTTTTTCTGGAATATTTTGACCCTTTAAGAAAAAAAAAAAAAATGAAGGGGGCAGATTTGTCATAGATAATCACTGGGTTTGGGCTGCACACTGTAAGCTGTCTGACTGTTGCTGTCATAATTCATCAAGGTGAACCCAGAACACTACACAGGACAGTCTGAGAGCTGGACTAGAAGCAAGGGTCCACCTTTCTTGCTTTTGTCCTTGCACTCCTTCTCTGGGCACCTGGGCTTGCTCTAAGGTCTCTAAGCCTGTTGCAAGGTGTAATGGGTAGTGTAAGAATTTATTAGTTCCTTATAGCTCCTCACTGTCTAAGAGCCTGGGGTGAAAAATAGGCCATTCCTTAGAGTTATTCCTGAAAAGGTCTGTGTCAAAACAAGGAAAACTGTCAGGCATAACAGCTGCATTTGGACATCCTCCCTCTAGATATGTCCCTGGCTGTGGCAAGGAAGAATATGGAGAGATGGCTGTTGGACTGACGTTTGGATGCATTTTTGTGCAGTGTAACACATCAGGCCGCCTTGGAAGTGAGCCCTCCTCACTCCACCTCATCCAGAGCTGCTTGTATCTCCTTGCAACAGGTGGCCCTTGAAGCCAAGTATGCTCAAAGCCACACTGCTACTTATATAGACTGTTCTGCTCCATCATACTCATTCCCCTCAAGCCTCTTATGCTCACTCTTTCTCCTCACACCCAAAATAAAGACCCTTGAGAAAGTGGGCATTATCTTGGAAAAACTAAGAGACCCCAAAGCTCCAGACTTTGAAAAATCAAGTGCAAAGCAAGATCAACACGTTTACAATAGTGACCCAAGTGTAGTACTACACAAAGTACCAAAAGCAAGAAGAATTGAACACTGCTTTTTTTAAACTGCAGATGGGCTGCATTAACCACAAAGGACACTTAGGAAGAGCGTATGTCTGGAGGTAATGAAAGCTATTTGCATAACATGCATGGTGCATTCAGTGCTAGCAGGAGGTGCTGGGTGATTTGCCCAACAGGCTGGGGACCTCCTTTGTCAATGGGAATGCAGACCCAGAAATCCTCTCCCAAAAGTGGCTGGGAAGCACTTCCTCAGGGGAGAAGGTGGGTCAGTCTCCCAAGCACAGGTATGGTTTCACCTTTTGGAGAGTCAGCAGTTTCCTGGTGACCCCTGCAATGGTTGACAACCATTTTTGAGGTATCAGAAGTAAGTACACAGAAGAAATTCAGGTGATCCAAACAACTATAAAAGTTTTACCTCCTAAACCTATGCTGGGATTGGGGCACACACGTGCCTGAAGTGGTGGTACAACAGCCTAGCACAGAGCAACACCCACTGAAAGCTGTGTAACTGCAGTGATAGAAACACCCCAGTGTAGCAAAACCAGTCCTGCTCTCTGTGCTAGCATGGAGGGTGCCAGCACAGATTCTCTCCACCACTGTACACCTCTCACACTTGCTGAGGTTGCATTAAATCCCAGCTGTTCTCTGCTGCAGGCATCAGTCAACTACTGATGTCCAGAGTCAAGAGAGCTTAAATAAAGCCATCCTACATGTCATACTCATTCATCTACTGTCTCACCCCTTTTCTTCTTCAGAGGATGATATGAACAAGGATGAATACATCACTGCAGTAACATACAGGATCATCCAAAGCCACGTACTCACACACTGTTGCCACACGTAACATCAGGTCACAAATGTTCTCCTTTAGCATAAGTAATAATAGCCTGTGTTTTTTGGAGCAAGGGGAGTGTGGCTGAGATTCTTCCCTTCCTGACACACCACAGTGCTAAGCTGCTGCAGCAGGCACCAAGAAGCAATAAATGTAAAGTCAACAGCATTATCGTGCAAGGAAGGGCTGGAGAAACCCAAACTGAGATGTCATAATAATATAAGCCAGAATTCATTACCCTTGTAACCAAAGAGAAACTATTGATATGCCAGTTTCCACCCATAAATAACTGTAGTTGAGGCTCTGAGTTTATAAAATGTTGAATGCCTTACCATATGTTGCACTGGATGGTTTTGGTTGGAAGTCCACAAAGGATCAGACAGCCATTTCTCCTGTTGAGACAAAAACTAAGAGGTAAAAACTGCTTTGCCAAGCCCAGAAGATAAGCACAAAGACACATTGTGTTTTAAGTCACAAGGGAGAAGAGTGTGCTGGAACACGTAAAGAACAAAGCAGATACAGGCTTTTGGGGTGTTTAGACTACAGCCCGTCTGCCTTTTTCCAAGTTGGGTTGAATGAAAAAGCAATTTACAGTGAGTTCAGGATTATTGCAGACATGCCAGAGAGTCCCAGCAGCACAGGGAGTTGTTTAACCTGGGAAAGCCAGCTCATTTACAGGTAAAGGTTCCAGGTGTTTACGAGGCAACAAGGAGATGTAGCTTAAATAGTGCAGTAGCAAAGACTTGGCTCACAACAGCTAGCTCTTGTCCCTGCTTCCCCCCCTGCATCTCATGTGCTGATGCCCAAGCCTCTGGACAAATAAGTTGCACTGCATTTTCCTTCCCTTATCTGGTATAGCTTTATCCCTGAAGATGTGGTGGGGAATGGCATGGTGAGCAGGAAACATCCCAAGCTTTCCCTGGCCCTGTTTCTTCGCCAGGAATTTGCTAAGTTCCTGTGCCCTGAGCACCTCATTTACCACCAGAAATAGGTCTAATATCCAGGTTTTAAACTCATAATTCCCTGGACTAGAATCAGTAGGTGGAGGTGTGTAAAGGGTATGAAGAAACAGTCGAGACACGCCAGATTCTCCATGCTGGTTGCCAAGTAGATTAATCCTGTTACCCTCTGTGGGAGAGGCGTGTTGTTTTAGTCACAGAGGAGACCAAAGCAGGTCTGATTTGGAGAAGGAGAGAGCCAAAGGTCAACATGAAACTGAGAAAAACTGTGGCACAAGCTTTCTCACGGTGCACAGTGATGGCAGTGAGCAGAAGCTCTCAGGAGAAAGCCTGAAGTTCTCCTCTGTTGAGTGCCTAGCATTTGGATTTCACTTTAGTTGGGCCACTGCTGACCACCAACCCACAGCCCACTTACCCTCCAGGAGAGGGCTGCAGTGGCTGTGATACACTGTTTATCTCTATGAAATGCAAAAAAAAAAGACATATTGAGTGCTACCTACTTGGTACATATGCAAGTATACCTAAAGACTGCACGAACCAAAAGGAAGAAAGAGCAGGGCCTGAAGCTCTGAGAGGTCCGTTGTGCACTCCAAATTACTGAGGAGCTTGGCCATCATCAGTTCTCTGAGAGAACTTCCTTGCAGGGAAGTGAAATAGACTTTCATGCCCCACTCTTCCCTCAGGATCTAGGGTATCTTCCAGACCCACCCATCACCTCCACACACAGTCAGCCCAGCAGTGGGGCTGGGCTAGGAAAGCACCATACAGAGGGTTGGCAGAGGTCATCTCTACCAGTGATCAACACCTGCTGTAACGGTGCATGAGACTCAAGTACCTTCTGCCTTTGCTTCTATTCCCCTTTCCCTACTGAGATGGCAGGTTTTCTGGGGCATGGCTTATCTGTTACCTTCTGCACTTTGAGACAGCGTTGTAACCCTTGACACCACAGGTGCCAGTAACACCCAAGCAATAGGAGGCTTTCCCTTGCAGTAGTTACTCCCAATTTAACCCAGCAACAGATCACTCTGGGACATATCCCCAGTAGATCTGCCAAGTCTGTTAAAACAATCATGAGGAAACCCCTTGAGGTAGGACCCCAGCTTCCCAGCTAGCAATGCCTCACCAGCTCCCAAAGGTCTCAACCCCACTGGTTAAGAGGCAGGAGGGGAGCAAACAGCATTTGCTTTGTGTGACACAAAGGCTGAGAAAATTTGGAAGACAAATTATTCTAAATAAAAAGCAGGGCAAAAAGAGATTAGGAAACTACTGTGCCGTGACTATTAATGGAGCGATAGAAAATATCAATCACTCCCCAGCCTCTGAAGCTTGCTGCGAGAGAAGAATTAGGAGATTTTGTGTTCCAAGTACCAGGAAACCGCAGGGCCCTGGTGCCTAGTTCTCAAAAGAACAGTGTTTGAATCACGGGGAGGAAAGCAGAGCACTGCAAAGAGAGCCAAAGGCAGAGTTTAAAAATAGCAGCTTTCAGTTTTGTTTCTTTTTTTCCCTTCTCTTAAGTGCCTGGATATAGGATCATGTCAGAGGGTGAATAAAGAGAACAGACCAACCCCTGTGGAGACCAAATACAGTACTGCTGGGTAGGGGATGCGGCTGTTCATTTTGCACTCCAGCATCATCTGTACCCCACCTCCGAAGCAACTAGTTTCTCCTGATCCTACTGTCCCTCCAACACAATACAAGGGCACGGGGAGAGTGGGAACTGAGCAGCTTAACTGTCCTCTCAGCACACATGAGCAAAGCTAAGGGCTGAATGGGTCATCGATCCTGAGCCATCCCCTTTTGGACACATGCAGGGCCCATTTCCCATAGCATCAACGGCACTTTTGAAATGCTGTGCAAAGCATGAGATTTACTAACACATTTGTTTTAATGCTCTGGGTCTGTGTGCAGGGACAGGTCATGTCTGGCTGCTGCACACTGGCAAATGTGCTAAACCAGGTAAAAAAAAAGATATCTGAATTCTGATGCTGCTCAAAATTTCTCCTTCCTCTCACACTCTGCACTATGTGCCACTTGAAGGTCCATCAGGCCACAATCACTGCACCTACCAAAGCAGCCCAATGTAGAAGCTGGATGTTGGTATTTTAGACAGGCAAAGAGACAGGACAGTATATCCTGAAACGGATGGTGAAGCTTTAGGTCATGCAATGGAGCACCAGTGATTGTTTTAAGGAAGAAACGAGCAGGGTCTGCAGAAAGAAATGAGATCTTCTCATCAGAATAGATGGAAAACCAGACATGTCTTTATATAGCTGATAGAAGTGAAAGCTCATTCCTTGCAGATAGGCAGGATGCCCCCTTGGGACTTTGCTCTGTCTGTGAAAAGATAAAAAGGCATGGCTCATGCTCTGGATAAGGTTGTCTGTATCTGACTCCCCAGGGGGGTCTTGTGTGCACTATGACTCACTGCTCAGAGGACACTCCAATTTATATATCATCCATGTAATAAGGACAACAAGTGCAGGCAGCCACAGAAAACACCTTTTCCCAATTAGCAAATGTGCAAACAAAGCCTTTTCCTCAACCAGCTCAGGGACAAAACAGTCAAGTTTTTCACTGGTCTAAGCTATATTTCAGATGAGGGGCAGAGGGAATAGAAGTATTTGCTCTGTCACTCATTAATAGTTGTATAGAAGTCACCTAAACCTCTACTGATGTATTGTGAGATTGACTTGTTGCAAGTTGACAGGCAAGGGCTTCTAGCACACAACTCACAGAGCATTTACATTCAAATACCATTTAAAAGCACAAGCCTAGTGCTGATCGTTATGCTGATCAAGCCCTAAAGGACCATTTTAACTTTACAAATATGCAGAAAAATCCCAAACATCTAGAATCTGAAGTATTTCCTTTTAAAAAAGTTTCCACTGGAATGTCATCTGGTCTTGCTGTTATTTGAGATAGGTAGCTGACACAACCACCAGACTCCAGTGACCTGTGCAGCACTGAGCTTTTCATTCCTGTGCCCCATAAGACAGAAACCCAGTACTGCCAGGGGCCAATGTAATTGCTTTGTCACATGCACAGGCTGTTAAGCAGCAAACCTCAGAGAAGTTGCTTGCATGGAGTTTGAGCCCCACACATCCTAGAAATGCTCTGAGATAGACCCAAAGTAATTTGCTCCTGTTGTCCTCCAAAAGGACGAAGGCATAATGTTCTAGGAGCAAATCTAGTGGTGCAGTGTTCTGCCCTTTGAGCAGGCCTGAAAGGTTTTATTATGTGAGTCTTGAAAGCACAACCTCAGTTCCAGTTCACCCAGTGCTTCCTTCCCTCCCTCCCGTTTAGCCTTCCAGGCAGGAAAAGCTCCTTCAGCCCAGCTGGCCTGGGGTTTTACCTTGCTTAGCTTTCAGTGGAGATTACTAGGACTGCTGGCAAAAGCAGCGTACAAATGCCTTCTAAAACAACCCTAATGGTAGAAGAGCTCTCACCAAATTGCTACTCTGGGGACTTTCTTGTAGTTTCTGAACCTATAAAAGACACGAGCTGGTTGGGACATGGCAAAAACAGCATCCTGATACAGGGAGGTAATTCAGAGCAGGAGCACACAATGTTCCCCTCTCTTAAATGTTGACATAGCAGCAGATTGGAAAAGTCAGGTGTTTTTCCCCCTGAGAAGAATAAATACTAGGGAGCATTAAAAAAGCCAGGGCCAAGATGAATTAACCTGACCAACTACAGTACACTTACTATGCAGTACAGACATCATGAAGCAGTGCATTTTCTCATTTGGGGCTGGGAAGGCAAATTTGCCATCAAGCTATTTTTGGAGAACAGTAGGGGAGGGCTCAAAGCAACATCCTGCTGCATATTCATCTACCACTGCACCCTCCTAGCTCATATCCCAGGACTTTCTTGTAGTTTGTAGCCCTCAGCAGTTGTGAAGCACCAACAAATACACATACTCAGGCCTGGGGAGCTCTCTGTTTTGCAGCTGGAAGACTTCAAAAGGTTTCACAAAGGCCAAAATGAAAAGGCAGTTGGATGTTTCCTAGACAAAATCTTGTCATTTCTATTCTGCAGGAAATGCTGATGCTTTGAAGACAACCAACCAACCAACCACACTCCCTGAGAAATGGCACAAGGCATCTTCAAGTTTGTCTCTGCCAGCGCTTTGACCTCACCACAGTGACCAGCCAGAACTTGCTGGAAAGCTCTGAATACTTGGGAAAATAGTGGCACCACTTTGCAATCTCTCATCCAAAGCAATTCATGAACACATTGTGCTTCTGGAACAGCTCCAGCCCTGGCTGCATTTTGGGGTTGTAAATGCAGGCAGCAGTGGAGAGGGGCACATGAGCAGTGGAAAGCTGACATGCTGTTCGGGGTGATAGCTTCATCCAGAGTCCAGTCCAGCTGCTACAAGGAACAAGCCGTGCACAAGGAACACTGCAACGTGCTCATGCTTCCCAGGTATGTCCTGGATTGAAATCCAATGGATTTCTGTACCCCTCAGCACTGGATGCAGAATAGGTTTTCCTGGAGTTTTAGAGACCAGCAATACAAATCTAACTGTAAGAGAATGATGCTGTTAAGATATACCGTGATACAGCAGCGGAAAACAGAGTCTCTGGCACAATTAGAAATAGAAGTTTTCTGAGAATTATTTCATTTTATGGAAAGGATACAGCTGCAAACAAGCATTTTGTTATGATAGCAAAAAACCCCCCCTAACCAACCCCAAAAACCCAACACCATCAAATAACCCATCCAGTGCAACAATGTGTGTGATCCAAGAGTTGAATCCCAGGGCAAGATGTTGCATCCTTAGAAGTCCCAAGGCAAAAAAGGATAAAGTCCTTTCAAGGAAGTGGCACTTAAGTTTTCCTTGCAACTTCTCTGTGTATCTGAATGACAATCAAGGGCTAGTCTGAAGTAGCTTGATGTATTCTGATCAAGGATCTTCCAGAAACAATCCTACTGAAGCTACAGATTTTTCTAGGAGTTCAGGTTTGATCAGACTCCTGCTACCAAACCAACAGCTTTCTAATACCTTCTGTGACAAAGACAAGGCAATACAGAAGAACTACACATCCCAAATTTCCTTTCTCTGCATAAAGAGCCTTACCCAGGGCATTTAAAATACACGCAACAAAGAATAAACCTCCAGTGGAACCATGTGAAGAACAAATCTGCATTGAGAGCAAAGACACAGATGCCCTGCAGACAAAAGCAGCTCAGCTGTGTTCATACACATGAGAATTCACATGTCACAGCCCGGTCCCAGGATAACCAGTGGCAGAATCCTTTCTGCAACAGGCCCGGTGGTTTGAATCATACTAATGCCAGCAGACACTTGACCTGACTGTCTTGCCAGCTCCCAGGTTCATGTTTTCCTTTTTTGTTCATCAGATATTTGCAGCAACAATATCTCATTCCCCTCCTGTTTCAAAAAATAAAAATCCCCTTGAGAAGCCTTCGCTGTTCTCTTCCCACTTACATTTCCAGCTTGTTTTTGCCTCTGCAGTACTAGGTCTGTGCAAATCCAGGCCAACTCTGAAAATAACTTCCTGGTATTTTAAAATAAACCCCTTTCACACTGTGATTTGAGATGGAATTTTGAACCTTTCCAATAAAATGCTTGTGATCAGCCAGGGAGATCACATAAATCATCCTGCTCCTACCCCTGGATTGGATGAGAACCTTAAGCATAAATTTGCCAGGTGATGTAAACTGTGTTTCTACATACACGTGCATTCAGATGGGTTCTCTGCTAACAGCAGCTCACCAGCAGTAAAACTGGCTATAAAACTGCATCATCAGGTGCTTTGTGAGCCAAATCTCTGAAACCTTACCCAAGATGACTGCCTATTGCCTACAGAACAAGACAGAATTACTGCAAGGAGCTCACTTCATTATCACCATGCTGAATGGGTTGGATCAACATCAAGGCCCCAGCACTGGGAGGCAGCAGCCCCTGTCCTCAGGAGTTTAAGATCTAAACCAGAGCAGAGCACAGTCCTGAGCTGCTGCTGGAATACTGTAGATGAATAAAGCTGTGGGTTCTGGCAGACAGTAGCCAGTTCCAAACAATTTGCTTTGTATCCAGACTGTTTAAGAGATAGCAGGGTGAATTCATCCCATTGCCTTTTGTTTGGGAAGAAGCCCAGGTCTCCAATTTAACTGCATTTTTTGATTGCACATTGTAACTGTGCCAGACAAATATCCATTCAAAGGAGCAGCATTACCTCTAGCAGATCCTCTGGGAATTAACATTAATGTCAATGGAGTTGAGGCAACTTCTGCCTTTGTTTCTCAAGAAACTCCAGACTACATGGTCAACATAAACCACAAGCAACAAAACTTGACAGGAACTCAGGAGCAAGCCTGAGTTACACAGGTATGACATGATGCCAACACAGCCCACACCTGTACACCTGACATGGTCTGAAGGCCTCCAAGCCTCTCCCAGGAACACAAACCAGTTGCTCACATCTGATCCCTGCCTCAGTTTTAGTGGGGAATTTCCTCCCTGCACTTCAGGCGGAACAATATTTTAAGCAAAGCTTTTGCAGCCTGATGACTGAAGAGGCAAATTCAGGGAAGGAACCCAGTAGCTGGAACTAAACCTCCATTACACTGTATTAAATATTAAGCTTGGTGTAGCAAGCCAGACAATTGCATACTGAATTAATAACATTATTTATTCCATTTAGTGGAGTATGGAGGACACTTAATCATCAACAGCTCAGCTCTAAGAGTATTTTATGATAAACACAGAGGTGGATGGAGTAGCTGGAAGTAAGAGAGTGTAAATGTGTGAAATACAGCAGATTTGGTAATAATAAAGTTATACAGCCTTGATTGTTCATTTGGATACTAATGCTCCAGCAACACTTTGTCTTAAGCAAGTCCCCAAAGATAAACTTGGGTTGAAGTTTGTGCAGAATCTGGAGGTACTTAACTTCCTTCCTTTTTGTAAAACATTTGTTAATTTTAAAGGGAAAAAAATACCTGCTCAACTAAACCAAGAAAATGTCACGCAGAAATCTGAAGGTTTGGTTTTGTTTTTTGGGATTTTTTCCCAAAATGTAAATAAAATTAAAAAAAAGATTTTAAGGTGAAAAAAAACCCTGATACAACTGTCTGAAAATAGTTTGGGTGTTTCTGTGGACTTTTTTTAAAGCCTAGAGTGGTCAATTATTTTTCCAGATTTCAGTACTGAAAATTAAAGAAATGTTTGCAGGAAGTTTCAGCAGTAGGAAACCTATCTTTTGAAATATAGAGATTAAAATATTAAAGAGCTACAATAGGACACCGAAGGTATTTCCCCTCTCATTAGTCTTTAATTTTTCTGCTTCCTAATTCTGAGCACTCTAATTGCCATCATTTACAGCCACATGAAGAGACAGCTCCCCAGCCATCACGCAAGACACAATATTTTTGCCCTTCACTCAGCAGGAACACCCTGTCACTACTTCAGTTCATTTCTCAACCCTAATCACCTCCAATTGCTGTGGTTTCTACGGTTCAGTCTACTAGAGAACAAACGAACTGATAGTCATTTCCCACAACTCTGATTTCCATGCCTTTCATGGAGCAATTTCACTGACTTCACAGGAACCTATCTGGATTTACACCTGTGTAAAAATGAGGCAAGAAAACCTGACCCTGGATGTGGAATATCAAGTTCATAAATGTGTTTTTATCTCCAAGAATCTCCCTATCTACAAAGGTGAACAGCTGTTGCTATAAATCAGACAGTGAACCAGCCATTAGAACTTCTTCCAGATGATCCGTTAAAAATATACAAAGGCAACGTTTTGGAAATAAAATCTACCCTCATGTCCTCAGGGACACCTTCTGTTCGAGAAAAATCTCATAATTCAAAGCTAAAATTAGTTCACTAATGCTTTTTTCAGGAGAGCTATGATACTCAAGAGTAACATTGCCTTGAAAAGGCCTGTTAGATGACTTAAGGGATCCTAAACATCTGGCAGTTGGGTACATACTACATTGGAGACATCTAGTGTCTTTTTCAACTTCTCTGTGGGTGTAACTCTTCACTGTTTGCTAGGACAGCTCTATCTGGTTCAGTTCCCATCAACCATTTTCTCTATTTGAGTAGGAAACACTTGCTAAAGCATGTAAACAGCTGCAGAGTTGGCTGCAGCTTGTATTAACAAATACACTCTTGTTTCTGACCACAGACTGGCCTTTAAGTTCTGACCATGATAACCATTCTCTTCTCAGCCTTTTGGATGAGACCACAGCAACCAAGATGTGTAAGTTAGTTGCATTAAGGGGTGCACCTTGGAGCATAATGCTCCCTGTCAGGAGGGAGAAAGCTTTGTGTAAGCAGAGCATAGCAGGATGAGCAGCCCCATTTTATTAGCTGGAAAACAAGACATGGGAAAATGAAATCATTGATCTCCGGTGATTTCCCAGTGAAAAATGGAGATCCATATATTCCTTTGTGAGGGAAATGCCCTGATTAAGGCAGGCCAACATGCAAGTCTTAGCTTCATACCACTCACCATCAGTTTAAGTCCAACCATGACAGGTCTGAACCCTCTGCTGCTGGGGATGGTAATCATACAGATACCTGTGCTCCACGGTCACTTTGGCACCCAGCTTCCCTGGGACACTAAGAAGCCCACACAGAATCACACCCTGGTTTGGATTGGAATCACCTGAATGATCATCTAGTTCCAACTCCCTGCCATGGGCAGGGACACCTGCACTAGCCCAGCTTGCCCAAAGCCCCATCCAACCTAGCCTTGAACACTTCCAGGGATGGGGCATCCACAGCTTCTCTGGGCAGCCAGACTTTTTTCTAATATCTAATAAAAAAAATAAAATCTCTTCCCTTTCAGCTTCTCCTGCTCATTAATAACTCCCAGGTCCTTAAGTACATAACACACACCTTTTTCTCTCACACATATGAAGAGCATAAAATGCAGCTCAAAGGGGCAAGGTGGTTGATTAGCTCTATGCTGATCACCTATTCCCAAGTGGCAGTTCCCTCTACCTTTATCAAGGTCACTGCTTAGTCCTGAAAGGGGCAGCCAAGTAATGTATCACTGTTCTGTTAGGCTTTGTCATATGTCTTTGTAGAGGTACTGGAGAGTTAGACGTAACATGAACATGGAAAAAACCAATGAAACACAGACAGAGCTCTACCTTGAACCTCCAGACAGCACACAGAGTAACAAGCTCAGGTCCTTTCACTAAATTCCTTATGAGAATTCCTGAGGCCATGAAAAGGAACTTTATGATATGCTGGAAGGGATGAAGTATTAACTATCAAAAACTAGACTGAAGTAACCAAGAGCTTGAATTATATTCTTTTTGATGTATGCTTATGAAAATTTAAATAAATATGTTTAAATGCAACCTTTCTTCAATTTTAGCAGAGCTTATAAAATCTATTTAAGTGAGACAAGCTATGCTCAATGTAATGCCAGGAACTCCCCAGACAGTTTGCCTTCCTACTTAATGTGATACTCTATGATTACACATACCAGAGCCTTTCATTCAGGCATTTTAATTTACAAATACTTTTTACATTTTTTAACACCCCTGTGGGCAAGCATTAAGAGTCCACTTTGTTCAAGAGTAATCAGTTGAAGTGTGGAGAGGCAGCCTGTTTTGCTCCAGATCACACACTGAAATACCAGCAGAGTTTGGAAAATTCCTTCCTTGTCCCTCCTTGGTAGCCACTCAGAAACACCATTTCGATTAACAGCAGATATATTCTCTCAATGCTGGGCCAAGTGCTCCAAGCAGAGATGCGGAGAGCAAACTCGGTAGCAAGCAGGCCACAGGAAGCAGACAGATAAATCCCCCCCAAATCAGCCACAATGAAGACACCCATCAGTCTTTGCTAAGTTCACTTACCAAGCAAGTAGTCTGCATGTTGCACATCTGTCAGATATTTCCTCCATGTCTCTTCACAGAGCCAAGTATCTTCTAGGGGAGAAAACAATATTGCTGAATGACATCAACTCAGTCTTATGATTTCTCAGGCATCACACAGCAAACCACACACTTTCAGACAATTCTGTCTCTGCAGAAGTACTCCCAACCCATTGCTTAGGCTTATCTTTTCTTTTTTAAATTATGCCTGTTATTTCTGGAGTTTTAAAAACCCTTTGATAACAGGATTTGCCCCTCTCACAGATGAGGCCTGCTTAAACTCAGCCTTTAGGGCTGGTAGAGCAGAGAGAAGACAGTCCAGTCTGATTAGTACCAAGCAGCACAGGTTCCAGGGGCACAGGGCACCAACACATCTGCAGAGCTGCCACCCCCTAAACACTCAGAAGCACTCCAGCTACTAAATGTAGGTCTTAAAAGGAGAGGCTCCCCTTCAAACCCAGATTTTTAAACAAACACCACGCAGCCAAGTACCTTCCATGCAAGAATGCAACTCCTACTGAGACCTTTGCTTCCTGCCAAATGACCCTGGGGAGCAGCACAGCTCCTCTGGCAGGCAGGTAACACGGCTGGGCCACTCTCAGGGCCTTCAGGCAACAGGCTTTAAAGAAAGAGCAAGCCAAAAGCTCTTCGGGGTAGAGAGACATCACTACTTATCCAAAGCAAGATGCATCTGTATTTCTTCATGAGCTCTTTGTAAGTAAGCACACCAAAAAGGCCCAGCCCTCTCCTCAGCAGGTGAGAACACCTACAGCTTTGCTCCAGAATTACCCATGAGACACTGTTCAAGGAGGCCCAGCTGAGGCAAATGAGGCCCACCTGTGCTGGTTTAGGGTCACAGAACACCAACAGCCCCCAGCTGACAGAAAAACCTCACCTTCCTTGTCTCCGCTGGGGTTGTATACTGAGATACTGAGACAATGAGTGGAAAGGATAGAAGATAAAACCCAGGGTGCAAGTTGGATCTGTAGGCATCAATCCAGGCTGCAGCAATGAGAGCTGGGGGATAAACAGCCCTGGGGATATCCTGGGGAGAACTCTGCACCAGCATTTACGTCTGCAGGCCTGTTCCTCACAGTGTTTTCGTGGGATGAACCGAAAGCTACCATCCCTTCACGTAAATAAAGGGATGTGTCATAAAGCTAACAGATCCCCGCTCTTAAGTAGTTCCCAAGAATATGAAGTGACAATGAGGTGCCTAAGAAAATAACTTTCCCACTGCTTGGGAAAAAGCACTCCTAGGACAATAACTTCACAGCTGTGATCCATACAGGCTTTGAAAGAAAACAGGGGCCTGAAAGACTCTGTGTATGGTCTGAACAAGGAGAACAAAACAACTAATAAAATTGAGGTACTTTTTAAAGGTCTGTGTCTTACCCTCAATTATCAGCTTAAAGATAAGTTGCTGGGATGGTTTCAGCCAGCCAGTTGCTCTGTGGGGCTCTCATACACATGTGGCAGACATAGGGAGCTGTAAACTGGTGCTTGTAGCCTTTTGCCCACCCAGGGGATCAGGGTTTGGCATTCCCACAAACTCTTCAGGTGCCACTCTCTGGCTTCCCCATCACTGAAAGGTGATGGGGACTTTTTTGAATACTCCCACAGAGAATTTTTACAGTTGTATTGCACCCAAAATTTGGAGCAGAGAAAGATGAGCCTGCAACCTCCAAAACCCCATGGCTCCATGGAGTTTTGCAGTCCATTTACTCTGAGCCAGGATTTGCCAGCAGGTTTGAACCCCCAACACCTCCCACTGTTACCCTTTCGGACACACTGCTTTCTCCTCATCCTTTCCAGTGTGCTTTTGAGAATAAAGACGCTCATGTTTGACAAGTGCTCCACACAAAGCATTAGGTATGATTGTGGAGTCCAGCAGTGAAAAATATTTACCCAATGTGTCCCACTTTTCTGTGGAGAGGCCAGCCCGCCAGCTTTCTCTGTTACTGCCTGTGGCAAGTTGGGCAGAAAACAGTTGCCTCTTTTTAAGAGTATGTTCTTACAAACCATAGTTATGATGGACAGAGAACAAGCAAGCTCAGTTCATGAGGAAATACACAGACTGCTCTTCCTGCCTCGTGTCATTCCACTGACTCCAGAGCAGTTGCAGCAGCACTGAAGGTAGACTCATCCATCTGGGGGAAAACAAGGCTTCCTTCAAATCCTCTTTTATGTACTCCAGTCAGCTGTGTTGAGTGTATCAATTCAATCAGCTATTTCCCTAACCATAAAACCAGATGTGCGCCGTCACGGCCCATCTACAGGGACTGAATCCACACCATTTAGAAAATGCAGAATAAATATAAAAGAATCCCAAGAAAGCTGAGATATGCTGATATTTGGAGCTCTCAGAGTTTCCTAGGTAAATTGCTTTTCTTTTGAGTCCCATTTATTTTTGTTACCTCCAAAGAAATGCTGTTTTAGCCACATTTCTTGGAAACAGTGTTGAGATCTAATGGGTTGTTGCTGATGTGAATTCTCCAGGGAGAGGCTGGAGAATAGAGGGGATGTGCTTCTAGATATCAGCAACTTCTGCAAGCAACATGGTGCAGTAGGTGTTATTCTTTGCAGTGGCAATTAATTACCTTGGTCCCTAACGAGAATTATTCAGGTTAAAAAAAACATTGTAGCCCTTTGGATGCCCCCCTGGGCATCTGGGTAGATGTGTGAAATTAAAGAGGCTGTAGTTCTCAGTTTTCCTCTGTTTCTTCTCAGCCCACCTTCTGTTGTAAAGAAAGGTGGCTATGATATGCTACATGTTAGATTCTAACCATGCCTGGGGCAGCTTTCTAGAAAGTGATTAAGCTTGGGATGTTTGTGTAAAACACTTTACACTGGGGGCCCTGAGAGGCCTGGAGATTGGATGGCATTGCCTTTGTACACATGCTAATCAATTCTTGCTCTACATTGGGGAAATTATCTCATAATGTCATACCTGTCCAATGCACAAAGACTCATTTCTGATCCCATTGTCCCTTGATTGCCACCACAGGATGGTGCAGCTGTGAAATACCACAGGGAAGCGAAGGGAACATGGAACTGGGCTGTGTTCGTGAGTAGGCTGCAGAGTCTCTGAGTCGGCCCATCCTGAGGTCCCAGTTGCAAAGGTAGAGTCACAAGTGATACACTCAGTAGGGAAGCGTTATCTTAGGGTTATCTTAGAAGATGGATGATTCAAATTCAGGAATTACTGAACAGCACTCAGGCACACCATATCCTAATGCCTACCTAAACAGCATCTGTCCAATGTACATATCAGCTCTATGTGCCATTTTAACACACTGCCTAGAAAAAAAAAAACATCATAGAGGGGAAATAGGGCATCACAGATGAAAAATACTCAAGACAGACAAAGTGTAAACTCATCTCTATCAGCTGAGTACTCTTAGTCCCTGGGGAAAGATCGCTGCCATATAGATGCGTGTTTCCTCTGGTGCAAGGTGATATTCTGGACCTCACAAGAGTCAGTGGGGGTCTTTCTCTTGATGCAATGTGAATGCCTTCATGTGATTGAACACTGCTAATTAAAACCAAAAGCAAGAGAATATTTTCCAAAGATTGCTATTTTTCCCCCTTGAAAGAGTCATTTGACATCTAAAGTGCAGAGCTCAGCGTGGGCATGGGCACACACATATATTGGTCTAGAAGTAGCTTGTGCCCCTGTCATAACAGTCACAGAGAGAAATAAGTCAACAAGAACAAGAAAATCTTGAAACACATACGGACAAATGTTGGGTTTGAAAGCAGGAGAAGGTCACATGTACTGTTCTGCTCCTGGCCTGTACTTTACACTGTATTATTTTGCATGTTGGTTTTTCTCTTCCCCAGAACAGACAGAAACCAGATCTTAAAACATTCACAATGAATTTTCAAATCAGTAACACGTGAGGCTTTGTCTAGAAGGTAAAGTAAAAATCAATGTCAGAGAGAATGCTTTGCCAATTCAATTATGCTTGTTCCTCTCAAACAGAAAAAGAGAGAGAAAAAGAAAAAAGGCATGGGCTTATTTCAAGCCCAATAAACGTTCCTTGGACTAATGGCCTAATTTTGTAAATATTCTCAGGGCTTCTTATGCCAGCTCCCCTCAAGGGATCATAATTAACTCTAAATAGGGTTACCTTGTTTCAGAGTCAGGCTAGTGTCAATCAGTGTTTCTGTCTGTGTCCACAGTTTTAAAACAATGTTGTGTCCATTATTTGGCATGAAGGTTTTCCAGAAATGGGAACCATACGTCAAAATTTAAACTCAAATAAGTGTGATTAGACATGGCAGCTGTCTAAAAAATAGTAAGCTATTTCACTGAGTTTTGGGCAAAGTATGAATGATTGTACCCATTCCAGTAAGTGCAGAACCAGCAAGGTTCCCACATTACCCTCTCTGCTTCTGAAGGCAAATTTCAATTTAAGATTGACCCCAAAGAAAAAAGGCAAGATAAAAGTCTAAATAGCTGTGCTCCTACTGGCTTAGCTGGAGACTTCAAGGAGTTTGTGAATCACTCACCCAAAGACATGAAGTATAGAGCACCCAGCAATATATATTTGGCTGAATGGCACCGCAAAGTCCTTGGTTCAGCTGGGGCATCACAAAAGTGTGGGGCTGTAGGATTTGCTCACTGGACATGACCTCTCTTTCCCATACTACCTGGCACACACCAAGCTCTCTCAAGATGCACACAGGATCGATTTTCTTTTGTTTTCCCCCTAATAATAATCTTTCTTGTTTTGCAGAGGACAGTTCTGAACAGTGATTTACATTGCTGGAAGCTGCTTCAACACCGTAATACAGACAGAAATCATAAGAGTTCCAGTCTCTGATCTGGACTTGCATTTCTGGCCTTGGCATGGGTATGTCACCTCTGTGCCTTCGGACTCCCTGCCTTGCAGGGCAGATGTGGGAGTCTTTCTGTGGTGCTGAGCCTGGAAATCCTTCAACTGCAAAGGGCCAAGAGGCCCAAACGCAGCAGTAGATAACACTTCCATACACTAACACCCCCCCTAATGTACACTACCTGCAGCTTAATTCCAGGCCCTCCCTCTCTGCCAGAGCCAAGACACGGGAATGTCCTTGTATCCAGGTATAATGTTTGTCACATCCAAGGCCTTGTCAACAGATGGTCATAGCTGAAAGAAAATGACTAGGAAATAAATACCAACACGAGTAATTTCAGTGCAAAGCCAAACTCCCAATGACCCAGTCCTCTCTCATATGACACAAATCTCTTCTTAAATATACACCCAATACAAAATCAGTTACAGAAACACCCTGGAAATCTGTACTTGGTTATCTTGAAATGAAACCACGCCAGGAATTTGGGTAAGTTTTTGTTTAAGGGCTATCATTATTGGCACTTGATCAGATACAGATAAGTTGGGTTTCCAGCTTGTACAGAGAATAATGTGAAAGGAATTGGAATAGATTAATTTCACATGTTTCATCTCAGGACAGGTAGGTTTTTTTAAGCACTGAAGAAACATTAATATAAATCTGTGTTATAATAGCACTGTAATTTATAAGACAGTTTTAAAGCTTCCAGTCCCTGAATTTTTGCAGTGTTTAGAAGTTTGTTGTTTTGTGGTTTGCTTCTTTTTTCCAAAACAGTATCAAGTCACTAAGCTTCTGAATTTATTGAGTGTTTATTAGTGTTTCTACCAAATACTTGATTACATTCCTTGGTTTGTCCCTCAACAGGAGAAGAATGGAGTTCAAAGGTGTATTTTGGGACTTATTAAGACCCACAATTCTAATTATGTTTTCAGTAAATGCTGGTGTAATACCAATCCCAAACACTACTGAGGCTGCTCTGTGCCTCTCCACAGAGTGCTTGCACTAAAGTGTTTACCATCCCTACAGACTACAGGCAGAAGCACTCCCTGCCTTTCACAAGGTGACGTGTGACAGGGAGATGCAATGCTTATCCAAGATCCATAGGTACCTTTTGCAAAGGGTGGAATATAACTTCGGAATCCCTCCACCCTTGATCCACATGCTTACACGTTATCTGTTGCAGAAGAATGATATAGATGGATCTCCTTGGAGGATGAGTGATTGTTCTCTGCAGATGTTTCTGACAGGACAGAAGCTAATCTATCTCTGTATGGTTCCATGGTTGTCTTGCTGGTGAGGTACATGAAGTATGAAGCTGCTGGTCACTTTCCTGCTGTGGAAGAGGACAGCAGCTGTGAGCAAGAAGTAGAAACTGGGAAGTGGATAATCACATATGATCATGAAAAATAGCAGTTGAACACAGTGGCTTCCAGTGGAGTTTATGAACAGCACAGGAGCATGTTTTGAATGGATGTGGCTATTTGGAGTAATGTGATAGGTTCTGAAGGAAAACCACCTTTGCTTTTTGGAATGGATGTCAAAAACCAGCTCAGGAGGGAATAATTATTACTGGCAGAGCTAATCACCTAAGACTATGAATTTTCCCAGATCTTCATCTCAGCTTAGACACCATAGACAGAACATTAGGGCAAAGCTGGCGAATGAGACCACCTGTATGGTCAGATCTGTAAAGTGAGGGGCTTGCCAAGATAAGAGATTGGGGTGGATGGGGAGCAGAGGTGTGCTACAGCTGTTGGTGTTTCACAGGAGTGCATGCCAAATCTCCTAACTTAGAAGCGTGTTGAAGAGGAGGCTGGGTTCATCACTGCAAGTCTACTGCTGGGGAAAAAAGGTGGAAGATCCTGGCAAACTGAGTATGCTGCAAAATTAAAACAAACCAAAACAAAATATCATCTGATATGTTAGAACCAACTCATTTATGATTGCTTCTTCCTGGAGGAATCTCAGTGAAATCTGTGTTTATTGCTGATGCTTCACAGACTATGTGCCAATCAGCCTGTCTCCAGCACCAAATTTTCCCATGCTGGAAGTGCCATGTTAATACTCCTCTCACTGGGATACTGAAGACAACTGCTGTTGGTAAAAAGCTTTGGAACCTGCAGAAGAACATTTCTTGGGGATGGGATTATATCACCAGGATTTATAATGAAAACCTTATAGGCAGAGCAGGACACAACATTTAAAACATCCTCATCAAGCCTCCTTTTCTCCAAAGATCTCTGCTTACACTGTAGAAGTAATAAAATACTTTAAAAATACTTCAAGGACAATAAATAAAGCCAGTCATCAAAGTACAGACCAGATCAGCTGGAAACAGTCCAAAAAATATCAGTGTGCTTTTAAGCTATTGTCTTTTCTATTAAAAAGGTATCATATTCTGGTTCTTACCTAAAATGTTGCTAGACAAGAGGTAAGAGATGTTAAAACCCTTCCAGACCTTAAAGCATTAGAACATGCTGTAGTTTTATTAGTGAAGAAATGCACAATGGGGAGAGAATATCCTTGCAGTATCTTTACACAAATTAACTGGCAGACCTGAAAGCCATTTCCTTCCAAAAGCCTGAACTGGTGTTACATCTCATCTCATGAAAATAGCCATAAGGTCTGACTTACAAAGATGACTCCACTGGCTTTAAGCCTCAATGGATAACATAACCCTAAAAATAGCATTAGAGTCTATAAAATCAAAACAAAGTTTGATGTAAATACAGTTTTGCAAATAAAAATGAAAATATGGAGCTCCCCATTAGGACAACACATAGACCAGACCAGCTTAGGAAAATCTGTTTGAACACCATGAACTCTATGGATATCAGCACGAAAGGCAAACTTTTTAAAGGATATAATCTCATTTTTACTGATTGTCAGAAAACTGAAAAGCTCCTTCCACAAGGTGATGGAAAAAACTCTGTCTGTGAATACTGGGATTGATTCGCTCTTGTGACTTATTTTAACTGAGCTACTTCTGCAGAGTGGTGATATTTCTTTCCTCAGACTGTCTGAGCCAGACAGTGTGGTTATTGCATGGAAATTACAGATGGGAACAAAGGCAAAAATGAGTAAAGGGCCAGCTTTCTAACTGTACTTGTTTATGGAAATGGATTTGTTGAAACACAACTCAAATGTGCCCAGAGAGGGCTTGGTTTCCTCCCATCCTACTCCAACAGGAAGCTCCCAAACACTATAAAATACAATACCTGAATGCTACAATGAGAACTTAGAAGTTGCAGAATCTGATGGCTACTGTGATCCCAGAGACTTTCCTGTGCTCATCCTCACTGTGACCATCTGGAGTCATTGGGAAAATGCATAGAAGTCCTGCAGTTCACTCTGGCCTCGAGACCGTGAATGATGCAAACTGCAACAATAAGATGCTGTTGGCATCTGTTCCAGTCCATTCCTGTGTCAACAACCACATGGGAAGGTGTCCTGAATGCCTGGCAAAAGGTTTCTGTGTAGTTTTGGGGAGGAATGTAGCTTTTCAGGTTAAGTCTCTCTGAACTCGGAAGATGACTTACTAGATCAGAGAATGCCTGACAAAGGATCTCTACCTCTGCTCTGTATGAAGCTTGCTGAAACTTTTAAACATTCCTTTGATACCTTTCTGAAGAAAAAACTTTAAAGAAAAACAAAACAAACACCCCAAGACAAACCCAGTGTCGCTCTCCTGGTGGTAACAGTGCTTAGAGCCCTTAAGAGAGGCTGTCCAGATGTGCAATTACTCAAGGTGAATCTGGACTGTTTCTTAGTTACGCATTTCTCTCTTAGTCTATGTTTGAACACAAACTTGGGGTAAGTCCAAGAGCTCCCTCAGCCATCCTACATTGTAGTCTTAGACACAAACCAAATTGGTGAAGAGCATCCACACACTGGATGCATTCCTGCATGGCAGAGCCTGAGCGGCTGCAAGCTCTCCGCACACATTCTGCCAACGAAGTGAGCAGCCTTTAAAAACACAGGCTTTCAAGTATGATTAAAAGACCAGGTAGTCTCTAAGCCAGAAAAGAATAATCTCTCTGTCTTTATGAAGTCCCTTCCTTTCTAGCGGCCTTGGTTGTTGCAGCCAAGCCAGAATGAAAGATGCTTTGCATGACTTTCTGTATTTACTCTCACAGGAAGCACAGTATCCTGTCTGGCTGTTGGTATGCTCACCACCTGACTCCAGCACGCTCCAAACAGCAAAGTCTTTTTTACCCAAATGGAATGTGCTGCAGTTCAAATGCTGGGAATAAAATAAGCAAGAAGGGCTGCTCTATTAAATGGGAGGTCAGCACACTGTTTGCTTAAGGGTTAGTATTGAATTGGGCTTTCTCTTGGATGTGGGGAAAGAGGCATGCCACTGTGTGTCTGTGCCCTTAGTGACTAACACAACAGGGACTCCTAGAGACCCGATAAAACTGCTGATCAGCTATGTGACAGCCTTCAGCTGTTCACAAGGGTGGCCAGTGAAGGAAGGACCCAGGTCCAGACTGTCAAAAGGAGTTAAGATCTATCTTACTCTGTAAGGCAACAGATGGTGAGACTCAAAATCTCCTGAGTTGGAAGGGACCCATAAGGATCATCAAGTCAGAGCATGGGACTAAGTGCATCATCCAGACACTTCTTGGACTCAGCCCAGCTTGGTGCTGTGACCACTTCCCTGGACAGCCTGTTCCAGTGCCCAACCACCCTCTCAGTGAAGAGCCTCTTCCAAACATCCAACCTGAACTTGCCTTCATGCCGTTCCCTCAGGTTCTCTCACTGGTCACCAAAGAGAGGAGATTGGCACCTGCCCCTTCACTCCCCCTTGTCAGGAAGCCATAGCCCATGATGAGGTCTCCCCTCAGTCTCCAGCATGTGTCCAAAAACAGTCCTTTCAATCGACATTGCTCTGATTCTGTGGTGTAACATCATCAGAGAGTGATTCCACCACCTTTGCACTTGGTACCAATGCATTTGGCAGTATACAGTGCCTGGGCCCACCATTCACAATATGATAGACCAAAAAGGTTCAGACAAGAGCCATGAATTGAATTAAAAAGGTTACAAAATAGGTTTCAAGCAGAAGCATCCAATACTGCAATTTCTTCTCCTTATTACAGAGTGGCCTTGCTTTCTGCTGAAGTAGCCA
This sequence comes from Porphyrio hochstetteri, assembly GCA_020800305.1. Classification (NCBI taxonomy): domain Eukaryota; kingdom Metazoa; phylum Chordata; class Aves; order Gruiformes; family Rallidae; genus Porphyrio; species Porphyrio hochstetteri. The sequence continues at coordinate 11,949,028 of CM036922.1, forward strand.
TATGGGGAACAAAGCTGACCACAGGCTTTTCCTTCTGGCATACAAAAGGTGTAATGAGATTTGGTGGCTGGGGGTTGCAGTGAGAATTTCAAGTAGCAGTAAAGTGAAAACTCCTAACAACTGGAACAATTTACTGCAGTAGCAATCAACTCTTCACTACTGGCAACCTCTGAAGCAAGATTGGACTCCTTTCTCAAACACATACTCAGTACAAAAGACATTGATCTGGAATTGATTTTGATTATGACAGTCTGTGTTATACGGAAGATCAGAACTGATGAATACTATGAGTCTTCCTAGAAATGCAGGAAACCTCTAATTCCCTTTCTTACAGATATTAATTGACTTTAAGATACTTGTTCCTAGCTCTGCTCAACTGACCTGAAATTTACTCCCTGTTCCCAATTAACATCTCCTGAGGCAGCGGCTCATTGCTGAACCGAAGCAATTTTTCCCTCTTTAACTGAACTTGCGTTTTTGGAGTTGAATAAACTTCAGGAAAGTTCACAGGGAACATGTGATCTGTAATTTCATACAATAGCTAGCCATAAACCCTCTGCCTGTGTTGATTCAGAAACCAAGAAACCCCCAAGATACATTTCTTCAAAAACAATTAAAAACTCCTCTGAACAGCACAGAAATGTGCAATCTCGGGTTGCACATAGCACAAAACCAGCCCAGCATTTTAATTCCTAGTAAGCAGAGCAAAGTAAACACAACTCTAGACATTGTTTTCCAATTAGGAGAATGTACCATGGAGTGTTTACAGACCCCTATAGAAATGTATGGACGTTTGGTTGCCTAGCAAATGAAGGAAATGGAAAGCCTGCTCAGCTAGGACAGTCCTAATTAGGCTGGCAGAGGTAGAAGTAAAAGCTCTAGGAGCAAACATAGGGAACAATCCCACACTGACCCAGGAAAGGCCAAGACAGCACTGAGGGGAGGTACACAGAGGTATCCCTCTCCAATGCTTTTTGAATGTTAGCTTACCACAGCTCTCTGCGTGCAAGACTGCCTGTAGGAAGGGCTCGCTGGGAGTGCCCACACATGGAAGCTGCTGTGTGGCCTTGTCTCCATGGGACACGTTCTTGGTGTTTGATACTTGGCAGGGCTTTGGAACGTCTCTCCTTTGGGGCAGGATATTGCTGGGCAGACACTGCATTTATGAAAGACTAGAGTCCAGTCTGCTCCAGTGCAAGGCAGCAGCTCCTGGGTGTGAAAAAAAATCAGCAAGAGAGGCACAGGGAGGTAAGACCAAAGAGATACACTCATAGCACAGTACCTAGAAAATGTGTTCCCTGAAGGCTGAGCGACAAAATGCTTTGGCCACTGGATTTACAGGGCTGTGCCACTTGTGACTATGGCCTGGGTCTCCAGGAGAACCTCTGGGGGTCTCAGGCACAGCTGTGTCTGAGAACTAGCTCATACCAATCCTCCAACCCTGCCTCTGCTTTGAGCAAGTTCTTACGGTACTGGCTTTTGTGTTTCAATAAACAAAAGAATCTAAATGGACAATTTAATTTTTACTGCCGTTGAGGTTAGCTCCAGACTGTAAACTTTGTAGCTTTGATTTTGTTGGTGTCACAAGGGAAACCATCCCTTTTTGCACAAAATAAGCAGCTTTCCTTCCAAATTCTCACACCTTCTTGCTGATGTTGGCCTTATCCTCTTGGAAAGGGGAAACAACAAAGCCCAGTGCAAAGAAACAACACGTTTTCCTTTGGGTTAAATGGTCAAATAGATGTGGGAAAAGGTATCAGGCACTTGCTTGTGAAAGAAACATTTTTATCAGACATCACTATCCATTGTAGTGCTGGTTACCACTGAACCAACTTTTCCCATCCCAAATACTACCTGTAGTTACATCAAAGCTGCCTCCAGACCACGTTGTCTTCATAGAAAATTCCTTCTCCTTGGAAAAGCAGGGGGAAACCTGCCTGTACAGCAAGAGCCAATCACACAGCACCGCTGCAAGCGTTCCCTGGCCTACGAGTTTCTCCTTCCATGCTCCTACAACTCAGGTTTCACCTCATGGTGCCTGGGTTTGGAAGGGGAGGAGCGTCAGGTTTCTTTGATTTCAGGATTGCTCTGATTTACGGGAACTCTTAGTACCATGTTGCACAGCTTATCCGAGCATGTGAATCCTGGATATAACTTGAAGGGAATTTGCTTTTAACCTGAAACCTTGAATTTTGTGTATGGGAAAAAGCCAAGCGTTTTCAGGTTGGTTGTTATGATGGGATGGTGGGAAAGTAGGTGTAATTAACTCCATAACAATAGCCAGTTCTACTCTTGGCCAATTTCTACACCTAGAATGGTGTTTGCAGCATTTTTCATCCTTTTTTTGGAGGTACTTTGGACGAGTAGTATTCAACTACCCTGAAGTTCATTTTCCAGTGCAAATGAAGGCTTTAAATTGTGAACTTTAACTTGCTGATATTGTCTTTCTTACTCCTCACAGACCCTCAGCAAAAGTCCATTACCCTCTACACTTCTGCACAACAGAGGGATACAGATACTGGCTACATCTGTGCCGCTGAGCACTGGGATTTCTGCCCAGCTGGACCTTCTGCCTGCCTTTCACACACAGGAATACAAGGTATGGTGGAGCAGGGGGAATGGATGTTTGCAGTGACTCTAATCTGCAAAGATGGTTTCCAGCTGCATTTCACATATGATTTGGGGTTTGGATGGAGTTTTGACAGAATTTCTCCATGAATTACGCAAGAGGCTGCTGGAACGCTGCAAGTACACAGAGGCACGAAGAGACTTGTTGAGGCAGCCCTCAGACAACACGCTGCCATCTGACACACACCCCAAATCAATGCCCACTCCAAGAGGCAGATAGTCTTACACCGGGGAGGGAAAGTGAGCAGTGGACCCCCAGCACTGTGGGGTGCCGAGCGGGGACACGCGTGCTGCCGGCCATGAGGTGCTGAGATGCAGCACTAGATGGTGCTGTATTTTAGAATAACTTTTATATTGGCTGCAGGCTGAAGGATGTGGCAAGCACACACAGATGCTCCTTAAGATACATTGCTGCTTTCTCCAGGGAAAGTATGGATTTTCCTTTCTGTTTATAAGCATAGGGATTGAGACAGATTTTGACTTTGTACCTGGTGAGTTGCCAGTTAAAATCTCTAAGTGCTGCTGGTTTCCTTTGGGTGTGTGATGGAAACCTCAGGGCACTGTAGAAAGAGTGTTAGGCAACAATGCTATGTCCATATTTACCCTTCTCTGACTTACTCTCTCCTTCCTGATTTAGGCTGGTGGCCGTCTCCAAAAGCCCAGCAGCACAGCTGTACTCCCAGAACAGAGCCTCGGAATGTTCAACGCTGCCAGCAAAACTCTGGCCTTCCTGGATAGGAACACCATCACTCTGGGAAAGTAGGTGGCACTGGGTGTGTGGCTAGTGCCAGGAAAGTCTTTAGTGGTGCCTCAGTATCCATTCTTGGATTGTCACACTGCCACAGGCTCCACTTGTGGCACTGGGAGCACATACTTCCCTGCTGGAAGTACTATCACTTGCTAGGGTAGGGCTGCCCAGAGGAGACAGGGACGTGAAGGCAGAAACCTTGGCAATCAGTGGCTTATAAAAGGAGACGGGCTGCCTCCAGGGTTTATTCCTACCACTGTTTCTAATTGTGCTTGTGCTGGATCTGTTTGGTACGTTTCTGAAGACACTGGGCACAGATTCAAAGCTGGACAATTACCCTCACTCTCAGCTACTCCAGCAGGCATAGCAGGTGCTCAGCAGTTGGCTGGCTCCAGCCTAGGCTGCAATGGGCAAAGCCTTCTAGAAGCAATCCCTAGGGTAGGAAGGGCTCAGAGGCACCTGCTTATTCCAGTTGACCATCCAAGGAAGCAGACGCCTTCTCTTCCCTCCTAAGGCCAGAGCTTGCTTTGATTCCAGACGCGAGTTTGGTTTCCTGGCCACAAACAGGGCAATCTGAGCCAGGAAAGGGTAATTAATGTCAGAAAAGATCAGGGATGCAGTGCAGTACAGCTCACTTGGCAGGAACACAAAGGAGGGAGGGGGAGATGTCTTTTAGAGGGCCTGGAAGAGGCCAGAGCAGCCAAATGAGGCTCTACAGTGGGCTGGGCCAGGTTGTTTACCTTGCAGCCAGCCTCTTCAAGGGGTCATTCAACTTTCACTGTAGGATATCAGCAGGCCAGACACAGCTTTTTGTAAGGGAAGGATAAGGCAAACATGGGTTTATATCTTCTTATAGGGAGAGGGTGTGGATGAAAGGACAAGCAATATGAGGCTGTGGAGGATGGAGATGGGCATAACCAGTGTGTCTGCAGGGATGCTCGACAGCTGATCTCTGGCTGCATGCTGTGCAGCCTGTCCCATCATACAGCATGGCAAGGCTTGGCAGCAGTGGTGATATCTGGCTGCCAGAGCCTTGGAAAGGAGTCAGGAGCCAAGGAAGTGCTGTTCCAGTGGGCCAATGCACTCATGCTTGGGGGGCTGGCTTTGCTAAGAGTCAGCAGTTAAACAGAGGAAGGTTTGTGATCACATCTTCTTCATAGTCTGCACAAATTCACCTTTTCCGGGGGGCCTAACAGGATGGGTTCTCCTACCTCAGGTAAAGCTCCTCTATGGGGTGTGCCATGCTTCAATGCCAAGGAAAGTTCAGTAGTTAAATGAAATTAAGTCAGTCTGGGATGTGCCTAGGACCCCTCTGAGATACATCCTAGTGCTGCACTCTATAGCAGACTCCAGTGCTCTCAGCAAGAGTTACCTCCTCTTATCCCCAGGTCTCTGTGGCATCTCTAATATGACAAACCCCAAGGGTTATGTATAAATTGGCACAGAGATAAGTGGAAACAGGACACTGTCTGGCACAGACAGCAGGGCAACAGAATGTCATGTCATACCTGAGGATGCTATTTTGAGCTTAAGACAGGTTGAAGAAAGTAGAGTTGTTCAGCTCACCAGGGAAAAGCATTGGAAGGGGCTGGCACCTCTCCCAGACTGGGGAGAGAGGCACTGGAGACAGCCCAGGAAAACCAAAACATGCCTTCCCTTCTGTAAGGAAGAGCAGCCAAGCCTGGGACTCAGCCTTGGCTCAGAGTCCACCTGCAAAGTATCTGCCACAGTCTGCTCTCACCATCATGGGTCGTGTGGGTAGGACTTCGTAGAAATTTTTAAAACCTCTCTCTGTCCTGTTCACAACCAGTTCTGCTGCAAGGAGAGCAGGATCATAGAAATTCTCATCAGAAAATCTGTCATGGGGGGGCACTGGGGGCCTCTCACTGCAGATTACTGTGGGGAAAGATGTTTCTGTTACTACTGCAAATTGTAATGCTGGAGGAGACAACTCCTGATGCTAAACTGCAATAGCCTGCAACTGAGAGACTGATTGTGGCTGTGACTGCCACACTGGGGTCCCTGAGGTCTTGCTGGATTATCCCCTTAGAAACTCAAGCCAATACAGCCTGCTGGCTGCCTGCACAGTGACTTTTAGATCTCACAGCAGCAGAGCCCGATGGCCAGGTGATACTTTTAAGCAGAACAGAGAGGTAAAAATCCTGCTTTCAATTAATTGCATCACCAGGAACTGGAGGGCAATTTGGATTAAACTATTAAGGCTCTTTCAATCAGTTCTCAGGGGAAGATCTAGCAGGAGTTGAGGATTCAGCCAGAAACAGCAAATAGGAGAGCGAGAGAAACATGCAGGGGGTTCTGCTTCTGCCCTGCATGAAGTTCTGGGCTCACACTCACCCAGACCCCACCTCTGCCATCAGTGGGGGCATGTGGGGAGTCCGAGGCAGCTGACATGAAACCTGTTATGTACAGACCAGGGAGTCATTGTAGTCTGATCCATTGCTCGCTGGGGGAAAAGGCTTGTGTGGCCCAGGCTGACCTTCCTGGAGATCTCTCAGCAAGAGAAATAGAGCAGTGCCCTGCTACCCTCATATACCCCGTTTGTGTGTGGCCCAGTTTCTGACTACTCATAAAGTAGCCTCTGTTTTAGAGGATCCAACTTCTCAGTCTCTCCATGGGCAAAGCCAGGACTTTTTTGGGTTCATGCCTGATGCTGTCTATGGGATCTGCCTTGCTGCTCCTTCTTGAATTAGAAAGTATGCACTACTGGCAGCTAGCAGCACAGTCTCCTCTCTCCACATAACGCCAAAGGTTCATTTATTCTCAAGTTCAAGTAAAGCTCTACTGTTTTGAAGTGTTAAAGGGCTGGCTTTTGTTCTGTAACTACTGATTAGATGGGATTGCTTGAGCTGCCCCACAGCTCCAGGCTATCAGAGCATCACTCAGCTCCTCTGTGCCACATGGTCAGGCCAGCTCCAGGGAAGCATCCCTCACTCCCACCTATATGCCCAGAGAACCAGACCAAGTGATTAGCTGGACCCAGTGCTGTAAATCAGCCTAGAAATCGGGTGAGGTGAATTTTTTTTCTGTCCCCAGCTCAAGTGCCCCAGGTACAGTGTACATACCCGGCTCTGGACGTGATACAACAGCTATTTCATGTAGAAACATGGAGACTGGTGACTCAGGAGATGGCTCTAGAAGTGTCTTCAGCCCTTAAAGCAGCCATCCTTTGCAGAGAGGACAAAAGCTGATGAACAGAGACCAAATAAAAGTACTTTATGAAGCAAAGCTAGTTTGTTAGAGGTATTTAATTAAGCAAGTGGCCCAGTCCAGACTGCATCCAGAGCTACGACTAGGAGCAAGTAGAACAAGTCTATCTGAGTTCAATTTACTAAAATAACATCCCCCCCAAAGTAGCTGGAAATCCTCTGTGTCTGCATTTTAGTTGTGTCATTTCTCTGCCTTTAAAAGTCAATGAATGCCAGATGTCCCTGATTTTCCTTGCCAGCAAACAGGTATCTTGCCCAAACCATCTCTTTTAAATTAAACCCAATTTGCTGCAAAGTTAGCTTTGTAAAAGTGAGAAGGGGCAGGGGAGAAGGGACAAGAAAAAAACCCAAGAACTGCCAGCATCTATCATGTGCAAAATGAGTCTGAAGGAAACGGGGGGACATGCAGCTGTCATGGCAAACAGCAACAGATTGAGGCCATGGCATGAAGCAGCATGGAGCTCTAATGAGCAGGAAGAGCAAAGCCAGAGCCACAATTTTATCCTGTGTTGATATTCTACATGAAAAATGATCACAGAGAACATTTATTGCCCCCCTAACAAGATCAAGCTTAATAACAAAGCTACACATGTTATTTACTACAGTGTTTGCCTATTGCATAAGCAGAAGTGCCTGTTGCCTGGTTCCTTGCTGCCTGCCAAGGGCCTTTCTCTCAGGCTGCTGGGTATTAGGGGAGGTAGGTCTGGAAGACCCCAGATAAGTGTGTGTGTGAGAAAGATACAGATGCTGGAGTACAACACACAAATGTGGATTGCACTAGACACAAACATAATTACAAAATAGACAGACATGTTAAACAAACCCCAGTCTGTCATGTTGCTTCCTGCCTTTGCCCACAGCCACCACACAGCTCGTTTCATTGAGGGAACACAGGTCTATACCCAAAGTGGGCTGCTGTGCCCCACAGGCTCAGTTTCATATTGGAGTGACCTTCTAGTATGTCCCCTTGAAGTCCCCTAAGGATAAAGGTCAATAGGGCCCTTTGCATATGGCTGGATCCCATCCATGTAAACACCAAGCCTGGATAGACAAATATGTGCCTAGAACAGAGGAAGAGAGGATACTGGGAAGAATGTGGAAAGATGCGAAGTGCACGAAGAGCAGCAGAGGACAGGGAGTATCTGGGCTGGATAATGAGACTCCAGAACTGCAGGGGAATAGTGGTCTGAAGCCATCAGCTCAGAAGACACACACATAAAGGAGCAGTCACTGCTCCTATACTTAGAGGTTTCTTGTCCCCAGCACGTGCTTGTTGTGAGTTCCCCTGTGTGCTCCACTGGAGCACAAGGATGCTCGGGGAGCGGGACCTGTTTAGCAGCCTTGCTGTAGAGATGACTTTCAGACGGGCTGGTTGTTGCCTGCTTGGTCACACCATGTGCACCCTGCAACACGTGGCCTGAACCACTTCAGCTTAGGTCCTGCTACACCCATGCTGTCAGCTATTTCTCTTCCATCTCTCTCCATGTTTATGAGTTCCTGTCAACTTTGGCTACCTCCCTACTCCAAAGAGGAACACCAGGGAATAAGAAGATCCTAATATGTAATTTTTATGACACATATAATCTGCTTTTATCATAACCATTAGAATGTGCCTGGGGGTCCAGGTGGGGAAAATGACCCTGACACAGAAAAAGCAGGAATTTTAAAAAAAAAAAATCCCTAAAACACAGCACAACAGAGAAGGAAAATACACCTTCATCTGCCATGCACTGTTGTACAATTATACCCTGTGGGTGCACGAGATTAGTTGTCTGAGTATGTTTGCCACATGCAAAAGCAACCAAGGAGCAAACAGGAAGATGAAGTGATTGTATTTTTATATGGATATAATTTCCCCCCTTTCCTTTTCATCTCTGAAAGACATTAAAAACCTGCAAGGAAATGCTGCAGGGTACCTAGGGAAAACGGTAGAGGACACACATGGGTCAACTAACAGGAAAGGCCTCAGCAAACAGGAAAGTAGGAGAGCCCAACAGGTACCAGCAGAAAGTGGGGATAGGAGAGTGCCAGGGGACACAGCAGCCTCCTCAGGTGGCTTGGTGAGGGAAGCAGTGGCTGGCACTGCATCTGCTCCTGAGGTAATCCCAGCACATGGCCTCTGAGGAGGAGGAGAAAGGAAGTGACACCTGTGAGAAGCAGCAAAAAAGAGAAGGAGGATGAGAAAGCATGGTTTGAAAAGCTGAACTGTGCCCTCAGCAAACAGAGCTGCGGAGGGGCTGCGGACGAGAGGCTGGGGTCTTTCTAGGAAATGTTGAGCCCTTTCAGCACTGCTGAGATGCACAGATAAAGGAGACAAAAGCCAAGCAATTGTCTTATTCCATTCTGTTGCCCCAGAAGCAATCTGCACAGCCCTCTCTGCTCCCTCTTACCTGGCTGGTGGCACTGGCTGAGCTGGGAGCCTTGCAGCCTGGGCAGGGTTTGGGTCCAGATGCTGTCAGGTTAGTGCACCAGGGTGCTGCAGGGTCTTCACTATGAAAGCAAAACCAAATCTCTCTGAACTATTGATAAAAGAGCTGAAAGAAAGGGAATTTCTTCAGCTTGACACCAGTTCTAGGCAATTTCATCATGCTGTTTTAGGTCATGCTGCTGCCACGCGGTATCAGGCAACATGACTTGCAACACTGCTGATGCAGTGCAGAAGGAAGCAGGAGGAAATGAATTTCTGATATGCCAGTTACTCGCCAAAGGCTTGGAGCATCAAACAGGCTGTCAGTAGCAGTTCCATGGGGAGAAATGCTTGCATGGCCCTTGTAGTGGTTGAACTCCTGAACTTCTACTGAACCGCACTGTTAATGTGCTTCCAGTGTTGGAGCTGCCACACAGACCCAGCTAGCACCTGCCTGCCCTTGTTATCTTATCAGTTGGCCCAGGTTTCGGTGTTAACTCTGTGCCTGAAGAAAGCCATATGCCATGTAGCAGGGGTAACATCTGGCTGGGAGGTCTTTGGAACAAGTGCATTCATCTCATCCTTCCATACCCCTGTTGTACTGGCAGGTCTAGCTGCTATAGAGTTCAAGAAGATAGATTCCCAGACCTGTCAGAGCCCTGAATTCAGTTCTTTTAATTCCAGGGTTCAAGCATGATTCTGGGATCCTGAGCCTGCTCAGGCAATGTGCCATCCAATAAACCCCAGAGCATTTCAAGGTACAGCTGCTGCTATGCAGTATGTGCTGTGATGACTTGCATTTACAGATAAACCCCTTCTTACAGTGATGAAGTTCAAGCCTGTAAAACTCATACAGCAGAGATCTACTGCTTCTCTTCTCTCAAACAGCAGTCAGTGAAAACATTTCATCTCTCACCTTCTGTGACAGTGTGTATCAACTCACAGTGCACCTGAGCTTCCATGGAAAGAGACATCTTGGTCTCTGTAGCCACACCAGAACCTTCACCTGCAGCATCCCTGTCCAGGAAGGAGATTCACAGGAAAAATATAGGGAAAACGTATTGCTGCTTGGCAGAGATGAGGTAGAACCACTCCTGTTCCCAGACTCTAAAAGCAAAGTCTCCCCACTTCCAGAGACTAAAGAGGTACAACTGATCTTTCCTGTAGAAGGAATTCTCCTCAACTTTCTCCCAGGTCACCACTAAAAGGCAAAAGCAAATGAGAGATGCTGGTTCCTCCCCAAGGATTTGAAAAACCAGGGAACAGGCATGACAGTTTGTTAAATACTGCATTACAGAGCCAGTCCTGCTCCTCACTGACCCGTGTGTAACTCTTACAGCTAGCTGGGACATACACATGAAAACGAGGAAAGAATTTGGCATTTGGGCTTTGAAAAACATCTGAGAAAGCTCCACCCTACTAGCATTATTTTTTAAAAATCCATCATGTTTTCCCTTTGGCAGTAAATGACATTATCCTAATTTAACAGGTGAATGGATGGGAACACTTGGAAACCCAAGGTAACTCCACTCCTGTGGTGGAGCTGGGAGAAGACCTGCATCCCCCACCATGCAGAAAAGTGTTCACTGCCAAACTATTCTGCTTCAGCCCAAGCTCGATGTCCTCGAGGCTCTCTCTACTGTCCCTTAGCTCTTTTTATTTCTCCAGCAAGCCGAACTGTGAGTGTACCAGCCACAGCATCCCCATTTCAAATGGTTTGGCTCTCCTTCCTGCAACACTATTTCCTGACTCTTTTTCCAATCTGCAGCTTGCTGAGCAGAGGATTAGGATAAACTGAATCAGGCAGAAAAGGTTTTTCTCCAGGCTGGCCTGCAAAGACCACCTTTCCCCTCTAAGCTCAGGTACCCAGCAGCGCCCTGTTCCTGCCTTGTACTGGATACACAGAAACCTCCCTAAATTATGTGCATGTGCGTAAAGGGATTGTTTTGAAATCAAACCTTCTGAAGTGTGTCTTGAGCCCAGCTCAACTTTAGACACACTGTTGAAATTTGGATTTAATTAATTCCACTTGAGTTTTGAAATGGTGTGATACATTTTTCAGAGGGTTTTTTTTCCCCATTTCCTGGATCAGAGCCTCAACCACATTCATGGAAACACTGAAGGGAAAAAAAAAAATCCCTAGCAATAATTCACCAAGTGGGAACTGAAAACATTTGCTAAAGAAGGAACCTCTTGGTCTTTGGATGCTGGAATAATTCAACCTCTCCTCCCAATTCCCTGAGGCTCAAATGGCCCTTTTTCCGGCAGAACTGTGGTTATTTGAGCAAGCTGCCCTGGGGACAAGTGCATGTTACTTGTAGGATTTGGGCTGGAAAGATCAAGCACATGGATTTGTAGGCAAGAAGGGTTTTGAGTTTTAATAACTGCCAAGAGCCCCACAGAAGAGCCCAAGCTTGCAGGATAAAAAGTCCTCCTTGGCAGAATTCAACTCAAATATCCTGGAAGCACGCAGGGAACTACAGACATCTGTCAGCATCGTCTCTTTCAACAGTACATCTTGCATGCAACAAATGTACCGATCCAGAATTCATACAACCTCCACTTTGTGCTTTTCTCCTATGCTGCTGGGTTTTTTTGGAGGTATTTCCCAGGGTATCACATGCCTAATCAATGAAATTAATATTGTGCAATAAGCAGTAAGCCATCTGCCCTGCTGTGCCACTTGCCAGTCCTCAGGTTGAGATTGAGATTGCCAGGGCAATGAGGTGCCTGAAGAAGAGGAGGCTGAAGGGAGACTTTATCACTGCCTACAGCTACCTGAAGGAAGGTTGTAGAGAGGTGGGTGATGGCCTCTTCAGCCAGGTGACAGGAGATAGGACAAGGGGAAATGGCCTCAAGCTGTGCCAGGGCAGGTTTAGATTGGATGTTAGGGAAAAGTTCTTCACTGAAAGAGTTGTGGGGACATGGAACAGGCTGCCCAGGGAGGGGCTGAGTCACCATCCCTGGATGTGTTTAAAAAAAGGGTAGAGGAGGTACTTAGGGATATGGTTTAGTATAGGACAGGAACAGTTGGACTTGATCTTAAAGGTCTTTTCCAACCTTGTGATTCTGAATCTCTGAGAAGCACCAAGACAAAATACAAACAAGGAGGACGCTGACGTGATTCCCCCAACCTCCCACAGGCACAGTGACTCTCTAAGACCTACCTGGAGCACAATGAAAATCTCATGTTGGAGCACTGGAGGGTTCTAGTGTTACTCTTCAACTTCTCTCTTCTCCTCAAAAGAAGTTGTCCAGTTTCTGGAAATGACTTTGAATCCCAGCAGTATTTCAGGAGCCTGGAAGGAGGGTGAAGAGGGCAAAACATCTCAACAGGGAAACTGGCAAAAGAATCTGTGTCACTCTGCACTTCTCTGCTCTCAGTGAGTTGAATCATCTCAAAGCATCCAATGACCTAAGGCCGTTGTGGATGGAGAGGAGTCTCTTCACTTAGCCCAGCTGTACTAGCCCATCTTTCTGCTGGGGCAACAGAGATCCTCCTCATTCCTGGACAGAGGCCAGATACATCCTCTATGGCCCAAGAGTAAGTGGCTCCAGTTCCTGATGTTCATCTCTGCCAGTAACACAATCACCGTTGCCTGAATTCCCTGACAGACACAACATGCACTCAGAACTTGCCCTTCCAAGACTATTCTCATATTGTTGACCAAAAATAAGAAGCCAAACCTATCTACAAACAGAGCAGGAGAGCTTGTAGGTACAAATGTTGCAGAAATTTGGTCGTGATCAGCGATAAAACATGTTTGCAAACGGTCTGCAGGGTGAAAATGGGTGACCAAAACTAACCTGAACTAGGAGTTAGATTCTGAACACTAGCCTGACTACTAGGAGAGCAGATATTGAAGTGATTGTGCCCTTCTTGAAAATCATTGAAAGCAGCAGAAAGTGTTAATGCCTGGTCACCACCCACCATCCCTCAGTTATTTAAACTGCTAGTAAAAGAACTGCCAACCTGCATGGAAAAAAACATCCATCTATTTCCTACCTGTCACATTTTCTCAAATCCATTCCACATAAATCTAGAATACACATGAGACAAAGTATATACCACTGGCCTCAAGTCCTCTTCAAAAATATACAGCATGACCAAAGACAAACCACAATCCCACAGCTAAGCATACATTTCAGGACAGATGCGCCATACAACTGTACAGTTATAAAGAAAGAATTCCCCCAGTTTTGCACTGCTGTGTTTAGTGAATGCTAACTGGATCCGACTCCAAGACTCTCATCACCTTTAATGACTGCTGACCCTCAAGCTAACCAGCAAACAAAGATTTGATGGGATCCAAATTTACTGGACTGCAGACTGATAGTGGTCAATCTACAAACTATGGTGTCTGTAGATTTTTAGCCCTCTAAGTGCCACTTGGTGATGCAGACAGGCAACAGCAGCAGCACCTGACTCCTCTTGAATGGCCACTGTCCCCCTCCAACCACCACTAACCCAGGCATTGGGTAGTGGAGGGGGAGGTCTTTCTTCCTCAGCAATTGAACCTGGTAGTTTAAGATGAAGAGTTGCCAGCTTTAATTTCTGTGAGTTACTAGGGATGGGTAGAAACTTTAACAAAACATTTTGCCATCAAGTAAAACGCTTATTCATTGACAGAGAAAATATTTAGGTGAAAATTAGCACCTTGAAATGTAAGTGGAAGACAAATTGCCTTCATTTTGATCAGCTGGAAAGAGAAATGATCCATTTGGGTTTGAAGGAACTTTAACTCACCAGCTAAAAATCATTAAAATGGGAATTAGTTGAGACTTTTACTTGAATGAAGATGTCTCTTACATGTCTTGGCACGAACAATGAATTTCCCCAATCTCTTTGCACTGTTTATTTCTAAATACCAGATGTCTGGTTTCCTTGGTGTGTGCACAAAGTAGTTGCCTGGCTTGTCTGCCCCAACATCACAGACTTCAAGAACTCCAAGCACAGGGAGAAGACACATCAGACAAGCAAAAGGCAGAGCAGAATGGAGATTATATTTGGAATAACAGTCCAGTTGTATGGATGAGAGTTCTCCTCCACAGCAGTTCTGGGGAGCCTGAGTCACTTGCCATGGTGGTGTCACGTGGGACAGAGTGGCAGAAGGCAATCAGCATGGGGTATACTAGTGAAGGCTCAGGTTCACTCCTGAGAGAAGCCAACGGTTTTGTGTACACCCAGCTGGGTTTCTTCAGACTCTGTTCCTGTATTACTGGGGACAGGCTTCATAATTCAGACTAAAAGCTTACTTTCTGTGTGTAAGCCCTGTGGGACAAGACACTGACTTCTCACAAAGGGCTTGGTCAGCATATGCCCTAGCAGGACAAGGCTTATAATAGCTAACACTGTGTGAGCATGTGTGCCATCACAAGGCATGTCATTCCATCTTGATTCTTCCAGCATCCTGACTAAAAATCTGATAATTATGGGTAACCAATTCCAGACTGCATTTACAAGGATCTAATTTTCAGCTTCACAGCAAAAACACTGCACCTAAGCTCAGCTAGAGGGAAATGCTGGTCATCTGCCATTGAGAAGGTAAGATTTGGCTGGGCAGGGAACACCAAGCCTTGGTGCCCTGTAACATTTAAGAGGAAAGCAGTGTTCTTGCTGTTGGGCTGCTGCCAGAGGTGTTTCTATCAAGTGAACCTACCGTGGACAGCAGACCCACACAGTCAACAATTTAACAAGCTAAAACATCTCCCATGATATTTCAGGTACTGAAGACACACAGCCCAGCACGGCAGCTAAGCTGTCAGCCACGGATGCCCCTTGCTGTCTGTGCATACAGGCTGGCAGCACAAAGGACCAGGCATGCTCTTGGACTTAAACCACAAAAAGACCAAGCCAGCATGACAGCAGACACAAGCAAGAATGTAATTAGAGGTGGATTATAAATTTCTGGCTAGGTACCTGGAAATGCTTGCATTGTGAGAGAAAGCAACAGCCTTGCTGATGGCATTTGGGCTTAATTTAGGTCATGATTACAGACAGGGTGCTCTCAGCTGGCAGGGGTCAGATGGCAAATCAAAAACAGGCTGCTATTTGTCTTGACTCCTGCTGCTAGCCTCACCTTTCCAGCCCCACAGCCCAGACAGAAGCAAGCTCTGTTCTCCCCTGGCCAGCTGGTGAGCAGCAAGTGTGGTGCAATTCATGCTTACTCTGTGTCTGTCCATGAAATAGGAAAAAAGCATATTTAGGTTCTTTTTCTCTAAAGAGCATTTTTAAAGCAAGGCAGCAGAGGAGATCTCCAAACCCACAAGAATGTGCAGGTCAGTTGCTGTGTGGGGAGTCCAAGTTGAAGGCATGAGTCCTGCATAACCTTGCATTCAGATAACCCAGAGGCAGACTGGAAAACATCTCAGTGCAGCTCTGCATCTCCAGCTCACAGCCCAGATTGTTTCTTGTCAGTCAGGGTAACAACACCCCAGAGCCTGGCAGGTCCAAGGCTGTTCTTTGCTCTCAGGCACTTGCCAGTGAGTAGGAACCAGCAGAATTTAGAATCTCCCTGCCAGTCCCAGAACACCACCATGGCAGTTGTATCTACAGCCATCAAGGGGCAGACGTGTCTGAGCAGATTCCCTGCCTTGAGTGAGAGGAGAAGGAACCAAGCCTCACCCAAAACCAGAGAGCACATACCTACCAGTATTTAATTGCAGCACTCTCACCAGAGAGACTCCAGATTGATGCATCCCACCAGTGGATCCCTCTGTCTCTCCTAAAGCATTGCAGGGTGTCTTCATCCTTGCTTGCATAGGATTGAGAAGCCATGGTCTGGGCAAGCCAAAAGGTAACCCTGCAAATAGAGTATGGAAGGGACATTAACAGGAAGATTAACAAATGAACTGAATTTTCAAAGGGCTGGATGGTGTTTGAAGTGTTAATGGCTGAAGGCTACTGTATGATTGAAAAGCTAGCTGGTGTGGACACTGGCTGGCTTTGTTTGAGGTCGTTTGCATTTCAGGCCTGCCAGTTCTCATTCATCTCCAGAGAGGCACATTTAGCTGTCACTTGAACTGAACCCTGACTGACACTTCGTGCTGATTTTCTCAGGAGCTTGGTGACTGGTCAGTAAGTCCTGGCAGGGAAGCAATACAAAACTGGCTGCAAAGGTTGGGATTGGATCTAAAAACCCCTCTGAGTCCCTGCAAAACATTCCTCTGCTATCAGTTGCCTTTGGATGGGGGCCATCACAAACATGACGTGCTAGAGTACATCACAGTTATTTCTATCCAGGAGAGCAAAACAGGTTTCTGAGGGAAAACTACAAGCTGGAGAAGGAAGCGGGGGTCCAGTCTTCTGGATTTTATACCTAGCAATAGCTTGTGCCCCAGTGAGTGCTTTCCTGGGGAACCCTGCCCACTCTGCTGGCTGAGGGACCCTTAAAACAACTAGTTTTGCTAGCAGAGTTTCACATAGACTTGTCCCAGCTCCTTTCCCTGCCATCAGGCTACAGTGAAGCGCTGCTACTCAGACAAGATACACGTGATCATCTCTACTAGTTGGAGCTGCTCTGTCTCTAGCAGACATGACTTTGCCCCACAGAGGCCACCTGATGCCTGAGTTCACAGTTCCCTAAATAAATCACTGGTGCCACAGGGCACATCTGCTCTACATGCACTCCCCAGCAGACAGGTGAATTTTGGTACTGTCTGAATAACGCCCCCTCCCCGCTCCTCCCCTTGCTTTTTGGGGTTTTCTTCCTTCAGCTCCATTTTCTGTGCTTGCCTGAATGACATCAGGGCAGGTTGTGGAGGTGCAGAGCCTCTGAACATGGTGAGAAGATAAACATGACCTTTGGAGAAATAAAGCAGCAAGGAGAAAACATGGGGAACAATACACACTACATTGTGGGCTGTGCCTCTGTGTGTGGTCATCCATTCCTTCCCAAATTCAAACCAGCCCTGAGGGTCAGCTGCTCACACAAACAAGTGTGTCTGTCCCCAGCTCAAAGTATCCCTCCTTCCCATGTGGCTGGCCAAGGAAGGACAGTGGTCCCAGCTTTCTTTCCACAGTGAACTCCCAGCCTCTTGGGTTCTGTCCAGTATGTCTGGAGATTTTTAAGTGCATAGGGCAATAGATCTCCAATTTCTCCTACCAGTTTGCAAATATCCTACCACCTGTAGCATTTTACTTATTAACACCATACTATGCTGACTAGGGCTGTAAATGACCAGCAACACACCCAAAACCAGACAACTCAGGTTTTCCTCTAGCAAAGCAAAGATAATCAACTCTGCTCTTTAAAGCTCAGGGTAACTTCTGAAGAATAGGCAGCTCAAAAAACTTCCATCAGAGCCCCAAACTTGCACCCCTTGAGAGACAGAAGCCTTATTACTACAACTAAAGCTGTTCTGGGGCAAAGTGAGTTAAGCCCAACCATCTCAAAGCTCTTAACCCTGCCAGAGTGCAATGTCAGATGCTTAAAGGCCTTACTAGAGTGGTCTGTGTCTCCCTTCAGCAATTAACAGCTGGGGATCTACACTCTTTGTGCACACAGGCTGTAGGAGAGGATTTGGTTCTTAGTGCTATTCTCAGTGGCTCCATTCCCCATGACTCTATTGTCAACCAACTTGAAAGAGATGCTACCTAAACCCAGTTACATCAGCACTCATGTGCCACAGCCAATTATCTCTCAGTTAAGCAGTGCCTAATTACAGGCAGTGACTTATTTAGCACACAAGCCTTCCTGCTTGGCAAGGTAGGAGGCATACCTTGCCTCAATGCTTTCCATGCCCAAGCACTATGGGCTTGCAGGGAGGGGTCACAGACAAGAGATTGAACTGGAGTCACAAGGGGATAGTACGAGATGTTGGGCTGGAGCCCAGTGTGCAAGCACATAATCCACCAAGTATAGTCAATGGTCAGACCAAGAGCATACCCTTCACCATACCCTGGCTTTCAAAGACATCTAGTTTAATCTGGATGGACCCATGACAATGCTGAGGTTGCAATCCAGCATGCTGGGCTGGATTAGATTAAAACTGGAGCCAGGAATTGATTCTATGATTCTTATGGGTCCCTTCCAACTCAGTATAATGGAAAATTATCCCTCTTTTCTGCCATTTATTGCTGTTTCAGAAGATGTAGCAGAGCAACTCCACAGGTAGGACCTCACCTGGACAGTCCAATTTAACCTTAAGTGAGCAGGTGTAACCTGGAACAGCTTTCCCCAGTCAGACTGTGTTTGGGAGCAACTGTAAAGGTCACACTGGTCAGGTCAGGAGATGGGAGGTAGCTGGGAATCTCCTCATTTCATTCAGTGTGGATGACGACAGCCTGTCGATAGGCTTGGATCTTCTTAAAAAGAGAACTCTAGATAGTTTGTGAAAAATAGACTCATGACAGTAAATGCCAGATGTTTTTTGGAAAGATGACCCACTTGGGGGAATGACCCACTGATTAGCTATGAACAGAGCACAACCATACACTCCTCCTGCTTGCAGCCACTCCGAGCCTGTGGCAGCAGGCATGTTTTCAGAAAACACAGCTTTAAGTATAATTTTAAGTTATTTAAGAGCTGACAAGCCTCAGCTTCTATCTGCCAGCAATTCTTGAATAAGAAATTCAGGATAATCCTAAATTTTATTCCCCCAATGATTATCAGCCTGCAGATCACTTACAAGCAAGAGCATTGGTTTTGGGTATTCAAGCCCCAGGTGCTTTATACTGTGGGCATGTACAGGACATCAGTTTGGTTTCTGAGAGAATCTTTGTGCCATGATGACTTGTAAACCCCCTCTAAAATATACAGAAAAAGCACTATTTTAGCCAATCCAGAAATGCACTAAAAGTACACAAGTAATCCAGTTACAGGAAAGAACAGGGCATGTGCCAAGCCTGTCAGGGGAATGGGAGGAAAGCAGAGAGAAATGCAACTTAGGTGCTTTAAAAATAAATCAATAAATACAATCCTTGTTTTACTGGGTTTTTCCCCCCCCAAAACCTGCTAAATTATGCAATTAGCTCATTTACAAATCAAGCACCACTGGCTTACAGGCAAAATGCTCCTTGTTTGCTTCCCTTCACTTCTGAAGGTTGAAGTTAATACTCCCATGGAAAAATTACTAAGAAGTTTCTAGTTTGGTGTGTGTCTTCCAAAGTTACGTGAATTTCAGTAAAACCAAAATGTTTTCTGAGAATTTTTCAATCCCCTCCAGCCCCTGTCAGCTCCCCACACCTCCCAAACAAATCTGTGAAAAAGGATATTCGTGGTAAAATTTCCATTTGGATAAAGAACTTTTCATTAAGCAACAGAACGAGACGCTGAATAAAGAGTTCAGACCAATTCGAATCGAAAAGCTGGCAAGATGTATTTGTACAAATTGCTTTTCTTTTGCTTTCTTATTATTTTCCTGCAATTTTTTTTTTAAATGGAAAAATACACTCTGATAAAAAGGACTTGGAGGGTCCCAGTTTGAACCATAGAGAGAGGTTTTATAGCTCCTGGGCGCTTAGCAGATTTGGGTTCTGTTTGTTTTAAATATGCATTACATTTATTCCAAATAAACTCCATAAATCAATCTGTGTAATAGAAACCAGAAAAAGTTTATGCAAAACAAATATGGAAAGTCATAAATACTGTGTTTAAGATGTCATTTTTGTGGCTGGTATATTTCTATGGTATGTTTTTACTGTTCATGGGATAAGTTTTTTCAAAAACATTAAAATCTTTCCTCCCCTCCATTCTCTATAGGTTTATCCCAAAGAAATAATGAGGCTAGCTCTATAAACCAGCATTTATTAAATCCAAATGGGCACTTCATCTTACAGTAGCTTTCAATATAATCTATTTGATCTTTCAAAGTAGTTGGAAAATTATTTCAAGGGGAACTTTCACAGAACAAATTAACTTGAAAGAAGAGAACATTTTATGCCCCAAAGAGGGAGGAAAGCAATTTCCTCAGTTTTTCTCTTTCTGGATTCCCCTTAGCCTGCCTGCAGATATGCATATTTGAAGAGGGACTCTCTGTGGCTGCTGCTGCATGATCTTAGCAGCAATACCGGAGGCTCATGGAGAGCACGGGCACAGACTCATGGGCCCATCATGCTACAACCATGACACATTCATCCTCAATGAAACCCCAGACTGCAGAGAAGATGGAAAAGAGCAGAGCCATGGAAACTAAAACCAGCTTGTTTAGGCTGCAAATCTACCTCTTCAAAGTTACCCTTGTGTATTTTTGGGACTTTATTTTCCCCCTCCTACAGCTCTTCAGACTGATTGTTAAATAAGTCGATACAAATAGCACTGGGGCCATAACCTGGGCAGTGGACCCAGGCACCCACCAGCTGTAAGAATCCAAAGGTTAAGGCACTACAGGGACACAGCAAGAGGCTGAAGCCTCAGGGCAGATGGGGAACTAGTTTGCTGGGGTGTTTTACCAAGTATAAGTCCATCAATTGGGAAACACATTCCCATTCTCTCTCTACTGCCCACTGTTTCCCTTTGGAGTCATGCAACAAACACATGCAAAAAGAGCCAGTTTCTCAAATAACCATCAGCACCTTAGGAATCTCCATCCAGTCTGAAAGCTCTGTATGAATCATCTTCATCAGTCCAATTTATAAATGTTAATTTTCTCTGTCTCCATGCACATGAAGGATGCAGCAACCAAGCAGTATTGAGAAGCACAAGGCATTTTGGGACATAGGGGTGAGACAGTCAAAGACAAGACAGAATTTTTCTGTTTCAGTGCCAGAGATTCAGGAGCAGCCTAGCCCAAAGATTTCCTCCTAGGTATGGATTGCACCATTCCCTACAGCACACTGAACCAAAGGTTTCCATCTCCAATAGCTGCTGTTCTACGTTCCATTGAGGGTTAACAGGTTTGCCCAAGGAATGCTACCTTCAAGCTGTATAAAAACTCCCAGGAGGAAAAACGTAAAATTTTGAAAAATTATTTTTATTTCTTAGAAAAAGAAGATTTCCTTAATGCCTTTTTTTTTTTCAGAGACCAGATATTTTTGTTTCATCCTTTTAGTGAGGTTACAAATGGCACATTCCTAAAGCTTTCCTGTAAGTTGATTTCTTCCCTTGGGCTGAATTAGTGTTGAAGGCATACAGTGCCCAGAGTTATAATGCAGGATCTAAATTGGTACCCACCAGGTTTTCTTTCATGTCTGTATGGCGTGGTAGGAAAGGGCTGAGGAACACTTTGTCCTTATTTTAGAGGTGGTGAACCTGAGACACGATGTGAGGAAAAATATACAATTTGTCCAACATCAGAAAATAGCTAATTGCAAATCCCCAAAGCCTCATTTTGTACCCAAGCAAGAAATACCTATCCTGCTGTCCTAATGATAAGGGTGCCTTTGAGATCTCTGCCCTTTCAGTGCCCCACGAGGCTGTCTGCTGGCAGGCCTTTCTCTCCTCCCCTCTCTAAGCTTTATACCCTGTTTAGCAATACAGAAACCCCTCTGGCAGATGCTCATGCTGTAGACATTGCCAGCACCCAGGCACAAATGTAGGGCCTGCCAAGAAGACAAACTTCATCACCTCTCACCGGATACCTACTTCCTCCAGCACCCAGAAACCTACCCAGAGCCAACAACAACCAGACTCCAGACTGGGTTACCCACTGGCTCAGGGCTGTGAGAAACCTCAGTTCACCTTTAACCACCTTTCTCAGCACAAGCAATCTTTGTCTGAGCTCAGATCCATGGCCTGGCACCTCCCTCTGGGACAGCTACAAAGCTTCCCTGTACTCTCTGTAATCTTCCAAGAGGGACAAAATCCTCTGCTGCTCCATGTTTAACCCAGGCAGGTGGTTTTAGCACCCACTCAGCAGCATGTGGTATGTTGTACCCCAGACCTGACTGGATTTCACTTGTTTAAAATGGGACTGGAAGATGAAGACTATGGAGGGTCATCAGACATCTCAACCCCAGCCAGAGAGCTGGAGACATACAAAATCAGGTGCTCCAGGCATTTTCCAAGGGAGTTGTGCAGTGACAGCTTCCCAAAGCTTTTGCTACAGCCCGCTTCCAGAAAGGCTGTTGACAAGGCAGAGAACTATAATGAATGGGTGACTCCCATGACAAGGCAGAAAACTATTTATAGCCATCTTGAACTCTGCTGCTAAACCTAAAGTGTTACTTGGCAGCTGAGGAGAAACAAAACAGGACACCCCTCCTCTTCAGGTGGCTGGTTAAAAGCAGAGCAGAAAGCATCCACTGACACACAGACACTCCTACATGTCAACCCAGGAAAGGGACAGTGCAGTGTCAGACCCAGCAGAGCTTGGGAAAAGTCTCCCCTAAAAACATCTCTAAACATTTGCCCTTTCCCATTCCAAGTGAAAGAAAAGCCATTTGGAGTTTTAGATGGATCAAAATCCACCCCCCCCCCCAGCAAAATGTCTGTATGTGGGCCAAGGTTTTTCAGAAAGGGCTGATGATGTTTTGGGGCGGGAACGCAGCGAGGTAGGGGTGGATGCACTATCCTGGGGATATGGGGCCAGAGCAGCTGGCCAGCAGGCTGGGTGTAGATGCAGAGCAGCTCTGCTGTGCTGTTCAGCAAGTTGCCATGGAAGCAGAATTGCCATGTTGTAAAGCACAGGCAAGATGTGAAGGAGCAGGGTCTCCCTTGTGCAGCCTTTGGCAAGCTGCTGGAGGGAGGAAGCATGCTCCTGCAGATGCAGAGGGGCTGTCGGGGGACAGAACACCCCTCCCAGTTCTGGCAGAGACTTTGCAGATGTTCTAGCCAAGTCACGTTTCAACAGCCCCATGCCTCAGTTTCCCCAGCTGTAAACTATTATAGGGATGTTTTGTGGCTGAATACAGCCCCGTACTCACAAAGCAAGCAGAGCCCTCTGGACAGATGATCCCAAGGAGTATAAAGCATTTACTTCAGATTTTTTTCCTGTGCTTCTCTCTGATCTTTGATGCTGTCACCTAAATAATTTACAATGTGAAGAAGGAAAGAAAAGACCAGAAGCAATCACACCAAAACATCCAGCCTCCCCTAGGCATGGCCCAGGAGCTTTGGGGAAGGAAGGAATGTGCTTCCACCCCCTCTTCAGACCTTCTACATGATGACATGCAAGTGCTTGTTGATCAGTTTATGGGTCTGGGGACTGACAGACTTTGAAGTCAGAGCTTGGCATCCCTAGTTACAAGCTTGAAAGGATCAAAGCTGCCAGCATTTTTTGAGGCCTCATGAATGAGCTAAGTTGGTAATGGGAGCTCAGAATTCAGGATTGGCTCCTAATCTCCCCAACAGCGTCATAAGCATGAGCATACATTCTGTGGGCAATCTGGTGGCCTTTCCTTGTCTGCTTAACATGCTGTGAGCTGCAGATGGAGAGCACACTACAGCACGGTGACACATTGGGTTACTTATCTCTGTTTTCTAGCGTGAAGGATACATTCTACAAGCAATTCCAGTGCAGGAGCTCCTATGTGAAATCCAGACCTTCAACAAAGACAGACTAATGACAACAATAATGCTAGTTCAAATTTTAGATCCCAGCTGGAGCTTGCAGATGTGGCAGACAAGGATAAATACCCTCTGCTTCTTTTTATCATGGGAGTGGCTCTTAGGTTTTGGGGACTGCATTCTCTTCTGTCACAGGGTGAGATACCGGACAAGGGCTGTTTGGTGTCCATCCTTATTAAGCGAACAGGTTTGGGCTGGAGGAGAAAGATACAGAGCAGCTCTGAATTCACAACCACCTCTTGACACGCTGAGAGTGACCCTCTTTCACATGAGGCATCTGTGACACAGATAGGAGCTGCTTCCCCCCTGATGTGGCTGGAAGGGGCAGAGGGCAGAATCCATGTGACAAGTTTTACAACCTGTAGCCCAAGTGTCAATCTACCAGCCTACACAATCTGTGTCCCATGCACAGGTACAAATCAAACTCCTGCATGAGTTCTCTTTGATTAACAGGTCCAACAACTTCCTTGAATTCCTTGCAGTGATCTTTGAAACCTGAACAAGCAAAGCTCTGTCCCAGCACCCCATTAACTGCTGTACAAGCAAATTGCCTGGTGGAGAGGAGCAGCAGGAATGCAGGCTGGTCAAATAGCCTTTTGATAGACCAGACTTGCTGGGCTCAGAAATGCTGTCTGAGTCCGAGTTCCAACTATAAGCCCAGACTGCTCCAGTCTGCCCTCATCCCAAAGTCTGCTGTGGGAGGACTGCTCAGTGTGACAGCAGACCAGACCTTGCCCCTTCACTGAGTGGCTGCCCTTCAAAGCCCAGCCTCACAGTTTTGTAGCATTTCATGCGTACAGACCACCCAAGATCATCTACCACCCATCATCTACCACCAGGAAGATACTTGCATGTCAAGAGCCTAATCCTGCACCATGACAGTCCATGCTACCCTCATGACCAAAAGAGTCATGTGGCTTTTCTGGATTAATACATGTTAATAACAGCTGTGAATTCCCAGACTCCCCAAGCACCAATACAGCCTGTGAATGAGCCAGGTGGTACACACTGCATTGCAAGAGACCACTGAGACATTGCTGAGAATGCCTTTGGAGCTCACTGTGCACTTCATGGGTATGGCTTATCAGTATCTGTCTTCATCAGGAAGCAGTTACAGGCTGCAAAATTCACATCACATATCCTGTTACTGAGATATTGTTCTTGGCCCAGAGGTTCAGTTCAAAGACACTCAAGTCTCATGCCTGAAATTCAAGACCACCTCTCTGTTCTCCCTCCACTCCATGGTGAGGGGATCGAGTTCACCCTTTGCTGTGACTTTTGTTCTTTGGACTGGAAAACCACTAAAGAGTGACGTGCTGTTCACAGGCATGTCCCAGCTCCAAGCTCGGTCTGGTCTTGTTGCAGAGGCCTGACACTTTACACTGCCCAACACATGCCCAAAGTAGTCTGCTTGAAGAAACTGATTATATTAAGTCGGACAATGTTAATCCAAATAGAAAGGTCTTCTGAGAGCAAAGATCACATTCAACATGAAAGCAGAGCACATACCAGAAGCAGAACCTGCTCAGTCTGTTATAGGGCTTAGGACCTGGACACAGCAAATGGCAGAAGGAACCTACCCATTTGAGGTGGGGCTCAGTTTCACCCTGGGATGAGGAGAGCTGTGGATCAGTCTCCATCAGGCTGTTGTTACCCCATCATGCAATGTATCCAAAGGAGAACTCAGACACCTTCACAATTCCCCAGCTTTAGCCAGGGCTCCAATAGCAGGCAGACAAGAAATGATGTTCACACTGCATTTATGTTCTTCCTTCCCCAACTCACCCCTCCTCTCTCATCTCCCCCTTTACACCAAGTACTCTGGTTTTACCATCCCAAAGCTCACATTTGCTTGAGGAAACAGTCAAATCCTAGCAGCATCAACCCAGCCCCTCTTGACAGCTTCTTTTCTCTAAAACACCACTACCTACAAAGCTGCCTAAAGAACCCTTCAAAGGTTTTCTACAAGTAGAATGGCATTGATGCTTATGCTAAGGACCTTCTTTTGCTCCATTTCACACTGAGGCTGTTTTGCATCTCGTTCCTAGAGTCTCACAGCCAGAGTGCCCTCAGGAGCAGAGACACACGCTCATTCTGGAGCTCATCATTTTGCTTCCTCACATGCCTCAGGCATTATAGAAACTGTGAGAAGTCCCCACAGGTCTTAAGTGCATTCAGATCCTGACCTACCCCAGCAAGTCTCCTGGTGGTTTTGCACTGCAGGCCCTCAGTTCGTTGCCCTGAACACCCGTGGAGACACAGGTGCCCACACATATCTACAGTTCACTCATTCACAGACCTCCAGGGTGTCTGACTGGGGCACTAAGTGATAATTTTACACCTTTTAAGAATTCAAGGAGGTATCAATAATCCAACAGTCCCATGCCCACCTGGCACATACCCAGAACTTACTCTGACACGCAACAGAGCTCCTCTCCCTCTCACCTGAAAGCTCCTTAAATACAGTTTGGCAAAACCTTAGAGACAACCAGATTTTTGGATCACAACTGAAATCAGAGCTGCTTTCATCAGGCACCATCAAATTAAAAAGGTCATTCAGAAGTCATGTGTGATTTAATAAACATATGCAATTTAACTGCTTGGGTTTCTTACCAGTGAACTCCATTTCTGTATTTCAGTTTGCTTCTTAACTGAAAGCATTCTTGTTCTTCAGGAGGCAGCCAGCAGGTGTACATGTAACTTTATGTCAACATCTGATTACTACTTATTGCTCATTTAACTCGGAAAAAAATATGAATTGGACCATGTCTCAAGAAAAATAAATAAAAGGAGAATGCTGTGGAGTTAGAGCAGAGATTTTTTTTCTTTTTAAATCAAAACAGGAGAGGTTTTCTTAAATATTTTTCCCAAGCACTGTTGTTATAGGTGTTTCCTGAGGAAGTGACTGACTTCCCCCCCCATGACTCACACCCTCTAGTTTTAATTTTTCTTCAAGCAAGCCAGCACAGTGGACAGTTATTTCACTTTGCTGCTCAAATAAACTGATAGGAAGAGAATCAGACATCGTTTTACTCCAACTCAGTAAAGCAAAGCTGTGCCTAGAGGTGGTAGCATGCTTAATTTTAGGCAGGTGCCTTGCTAAGCTACAGCCTCTACAAGCCACACAAAACCACCAGTAAAACTAAACACCATCTAGTTATTTTATGACTCCACCTCAGTGCAGCGCTCTGGCAACTGGAAGCCATCTGGGCTGGTTTATTTTCTGTATTTTCACAGGTCCCTGCCCAGCAGGGTGAGTGAGGACTTGTAGGGTCTCTGCTCCTTCTTCATAGGAGCTGCTCCAGCAGCACAATCCTGCCAGGGCACTGCTGAGGAGCTGGTTTCAGTCCTTCATCGCCACAAACAGCCAACACACCAGTCCTGTGGTGAGCAGACATCTCTGCAGGAGGTGAAATGTGGGCCCTCAAGCATGTATAAAGACCAGCTATGGGTGACTTTATAAACTGATCACTGCCTATGGCCAGTAACAGACCCGATCTGTGCCTCCTCCACCCCACTCTGGGGATCCTGACAACTTCACATCATCCTTAATAGGTGACAAGTTCTGCACCTGACCTACAAATCTCCCAGCTCAGGATGTCAGGAACTGGGTTCAGACTGTTGCTTCAGCTGTTTGAGAGAGGAGCAGATTATAAAGGCAGAGCTTCAAGTGTGTCAGAAGCTTTAGAAAAAGGCAGGTTCAGACCAGCAGTCAGCTCTAACCCATGTGTGTAGGTATACATAGATTAGCCTCTAAAATCAGGATGGTGCTGGTAGAAGTGGGGATAAAAGGGAAAAATCTTGTGCAGCTGTGCTGATGTAGCTGCTGGGATTTAATCACAAAAAAATGTTATTTGACCTCTCCTTGCATCCATGGATTCAATTCCACAGTACAGCACCTTCTCAGTGGAGCATGTCAGCTCAGAGACTTCACTGCACCTTAGATGTTCAGCCAATGCTAGCTTCTCTAGGAGCACACACTAATCCAGGGCATGAGGGTAATGTTCCCTGTAGGACTTGTTGCTATGACATCCTCAGCAGCCACTGTCAATTTTTTGTTGTTTTCCCTGCCTCATGCCCTTGCTCTTCAAAATCCAGTGTGGCCAATTACCCCCCTGCCTTCACAAACACCTCTCCTAGCCCTCTCAAGTGCAGTATTCAGCAATGGGAAGTTGCTTCTCTGACTGACAGGTTTCCAAATGCTAAACTAGAACCACTGCAGGACAGTGATGTCTCCCACTGAGTTAACACCCTTCCCCTCAACTGTGCACAGAAGGGCTGAAGCCAAGTCTTGATTCTTGGATACCTCGAGTACTGAAAGGTCAGACAAAAGCTATTGCAAGGTCCAAAGTTTGATCTTCATGTACAGAAGATTCCAACTAAGCTCAATGCAGAGTACGTCCAGGCTGGATGCTGCAGAATCCAGGCCTTGGTGCCAGCTTTATGCATCTTTAGAGGGCAGCTGCCCATGGAACTGACCAAACAAAAGTGCCAGCAGTGCATAGAAGCAGTAAATCAGGGTAGAAAGCAAAGCTCAGATCTCATGTGCAGAAACATGAGTGGCCAGCAAAGTTGTCCTCTGGTTTTACACTGACACACCTGCTTTCAGTTCAACTAGTGACTCCATGCACCAGCACTGCTGAAAAAAATTAAGCCAGCAACACCTACCTCAGCTGAGGCTGCTAGTTAATCAGAACAGGGGCAGCACATTTTGGGCAACATGCTTCCATGGGCTTTTGCCATTGTTTCTTAGCCAGCATTGATCAGAGAACTAAAAAGGGTTGCCAAGTCCTCAAAAGATTTTAGTGTGAGCGATGCAGACCACATGTGCTGAATGGTAAACAGCTCTTGAGGATCAGAATAAAAAGGTCTTTATAGTAGGAGCAAACAAAAGTAAATGCCAGAATCTAAATGAAACAGAGCTTTCCAAAAGCCTGGGGCTACCAAGACTTCAGAGCTGAAAGTGTGGCCTTGTTTGCTTCTTAAAGTCCTGAAGAACATCACATTATCAAGAGGGGTGACCCTGTTCTGTTCCCAAAGCAGCTGTGTTTTGATTCTCTTCTCATTTCAAAGCACCCCATCTGAGGAAATTCAGTCCCCATCAGACTGCTTGAGCCTCCTCTTAAAGCTAAATGTAGTTGATTACTTTGTAAGTGGGTAGCCAGCAGAGAGGAATATTGCCAGGGAAGCAAATGTCATTTATTATTGAAGAGTTGTATGGAATACAGCAATACAGTCTACACCACCAGAAAGACAGTCCTAACACAGAAACAGTTTTGAAATAGTTTACTCTCCTGTTTTAAAGGCACATATACAAAAACAGGGCTGAAAGAAGGAGGATTGTTACATTTAGGACCACAAACCAGGGGACCAAATAAAAGCACATGGCTTGGAAAGCACTCCAATTTAGCCATGTGTCCATGGCTGGGTATGTAGAATTGTTTAACAAAGACCCTTGGTCCTGCTTCAGGCAGCCTCAGAAGCAGATCCCTTTAGATCAGTGAGGCTTTGTGCAGAAGACTGCCTAGAATTTTAACCCAGTTGGGAAGCAGGGGCTCCTGCAGGAATAAATCCTCAGGCAAAGGTCCCAGCTGGCCCCAGGACACATTGAAGGCTGATGAATGTCTGCAGCTTTGAGGTTAGACAGCTTTTGGTTTGTTTAAACTAAGTTTTGGCTGCTGCAGCATAAACCTACTACTGCTCCTGCAGTCCTCATAGGCTGTGCAGGGCTGCTCCCCCCACTTCAGCACAACTGGCTTTGTGGCTGCCAGCAGCTGCTGCTCCAGTTCCTCCAAGTGCTTTTACTCGGTGCAGTTCCACTGAGGCTCTACAGCACCACTGGCACGGAGCAGAATGAAATACAGTCTCCCTGCCTCCTCTCAGCCCAAGTCCCTCCCTCTCTGTCCCACTGCTCTCCCACCCCCATCTCCATTGTTTTCCTAATACATTAACCAGCACTACACAGCACTGATTTCAGTGATGCTGCTCACAGTTTACCCCAGTGTGAAAGCATGCATCCAATCTGTGCAGAAAGTGTCCACAGCCCTGGCCTCCCTCTGTAGCATCCGTCTTTGCTGTCTTCATCTCTGGGGCAAAGAAATGACAATAAACTGGTGCAAAGAACCACCAAAGGGCATCTGAATATCACCCTTTGTAGCTACCACAACAGTTAGGTCAGTAGCTAACACATATGCCCTGAAGCACTGGCTTCTTTAGGTCACTGAGGAAATCCCCTGAGGAAGCATGTCCAGTTGCTACCAGAGAACTCTCTTTACATAGGTGGGTACAGCCCAAATCAGGTGCAGGACAGGGCCACAGGGTATAGGAAAGTGCAATGTCACTAGAGAAGTTAGAAAAGACAAGAGGATTCTCCCAAGGTAACAGATTTAAGGCCTTCTATCAGGGCTGGGGAGATGTTTTGAGATTAGAGATGCTTTGACACTTGAAGGTCATACCACCTCATACAAACCAGTCTGTACCATTTGGAGAATGCAAGCAGAAGACCTTTGTTACATCTCCTGTCCCTCTCCTGATCCTTACCCATGTCACAAACCAACTATGTCACATTCTACAAGTTAGGAAAGCTTGTAAAGCAGCACCAAACCTTTAGTTCTTTCATGGCCCTGTGGGTGAACAGAGAAAGAGGTATGGTTCACCTTGGGCCTCTTTTTCCTGAAGAAATTCTTTCCAGTGCTGTTTTACAGGTTTTCACAGTCTTGCAATGAACAGAAACCCCATAGCAAAACAGGCATTTAAAAAGCATGCTAAGCTACCATGAAGTAAATTACTGCCTTAACAGCCAGGCACCTACAGGTATAATTGGGTTTCATTTGAAGAACAAATTAAAGCAATGTGCATATTAGCCTCTGAGTCTGCAAGGGGCAGAAAGAGACAGAGTCTGGAAGCTTTCCAAAGTGCACAAGATTAAAGAAGCCCAGCCAAATAGCTTACAGGAGACAGCAGTCACACCAAAGAAGGACCAGCCCCCCAGGAGAGCCAGACCTGCACCCAGCTCCATCTGCATGCCTGCTTCCAGCAGAGCAGCAAGGTGAAAGCTGTGTTTGAACCATAAACTGCAAAGCAGGAGAAGAGATGGGTAAACAGGAACATAAATGGAGCCTGATGGGGACACAGAAGGACAGGGCAGGGTGAGCAGTTAGATGGATATTGCAATTATTGGCTCATAATGCTTTATACTCCACTGAACTGTGAAGTTAAGTGCCTTTTGCCTAAGGCCCAGAGGCAGCCACACTCACTTCACTCTCCTCTCCCAGTATCAAGTTTAGTACTTCAGTATATCTTAGGGCTTTAATAGTGCTTGTAACATCCACCAAAAAACAGTTCATGTGCCAGAGCCTAAGGAAGAGAATGCCCCTGAAAAACTGAAAACAACACTCACCAAAGTTTCTCCCAACAAGGTATTCCACCACAATGGCATGTCACAGGCCACAGCTCAGTTATTGCTATTGCAGAAGTGTTTGACTAGAGCAAGAGTCTTTTCAGGTTGTCTCTACAAAGGGATGGGACCAGTTTCCTCGCTGGCTTAGCCTCCTCCATCCACACATCTTCTTTTGCTTGCCAGCAAAGGATGAAAACTATTAACCAGCTGAAGGGAAAATAAATTGAGGGCTTCAGAGTTAAGCAAGGAAGTAATTAGTGGAACAGCTGAAAGGAAGGCATCAAGAAAAGGCAAAATGGTAATCAGATGAAAGTAGGGAGAGGTAATGAACATTCTATGAGCAGCCTTAAGGCTGGTCTTGGCTGTTATCCTCCAGTTATTTCTTCCCATCCTGTCCTTGGAGGAGTGGCTTTCTTTCAATCCTACTTAATTGCTGATCTGTGCTGCTCCCTGTACACGCACAGGGCCCAGACCTCTCTTGCTTTCTCTGAGAAGGCCACTAAAAGTCTCGGCACTCACCTTCCCCAGACAAAGCATCTGGGTTTCAGCTGTGCAACCCAGTTCTGCAGGCAGTGACTGCAAGCCAGTGTTTTTCTCTCAACAGCACTGCCCTGCAGAGTCAAAGGACAGATGACTGTGCTGAAGGGCACAGTCAGACCTTTGGAGAAGGGGAACAACTTGACATGAAATCCTGCTAGAGCAGTGCAGAGGGAGGCTTGGCTGGTGCCGATTCAGAACATGAGACTGTAATAATATTTGCCCTCGGTTCAACCTCATATAGTGCATACAAAAGCCTCTGTTCAAGGAAAGGAATAGCCAGGGAGACACAAACTGAGAAGAGCCAAGACATTCAAAGCAAAATCCCAATTCTCTTTATCCAGAAATCTGTTTTGGAAAGAAACAAAAACACACTGAAGGTAGACAAGGAAAGTGGAGCACAACTTTCTTGCTGAATTTTCTCAGTTTTCCTTAACATTATTTAAGAAGGAGACAGCAAGCACATTTGCCTTCCACAGGAAGCATTCAAATTATGCATTCTTCTTCCTCATTCAGGGAACCAGCTTGGCTGTCAGAGCAGCCTTGGTTTCCTGGATAAATAAAATCATAGTGTTTTTCTCCTAGCCTGCAGGGTGGGAAGGAAAGAGCCAGCAGTCAGGCAATCTGGGCTTCACCCTGCCTCAGTTTTGACCTAGGATAAAGCACTTGCTCACACCACTCAGGGACAGTCATGAGTGTGGACACACCACCGCTTTTGTAGTCACCCAAACCAGAATGTCTTCCACTTCTTCCCAATCTATCTTTGCCCCATAAGTTTTGAGGGTTGCTGTGCAGCACGCTGAATGCCAGGGCCCTTAGCAATACCTGTTCCCAGCACTGCAGAAGAAAAACCCAAAACAAACCAAAAGCTGATTGTCAAAAGAAGGGTAAACCTGGTTCAAGGCCAGAGAGGTGTCAGGGGGTGTCAGGATATGGTAAAGTATCTCTCCACCCACACCCAGAACATGTTACTTTCAGCACGGCATTCAGATTACGTTTTGACTTGGCAAAATTGGTTTTGTAGCTGATGAGACAGACTGGTCCCTTGAGAGAAGTTTGAGCCTGCACACACCACTGGATATATCGAACTCTTGGTTTGGTCATATGAATGCTGGTAACCAAGTTTCCTGGGCAAAGATTCGTGCAGCTGTGCTGAGGCACCAATATTTAGGATATTCCAGTCGCCTGTTTTTCCAAATGGGTTTGAGAAGGTCCAGGCCAGGTTATCTGCCCCAGACACTACCTCTTTCTACTTGAGGTGTATTTAGCCAGCTGGCAGGTGGTTTATATTTAGAAAAACATTAATTGAGTAGGAAAACATTTGTACAGGCTGGTTCACCTTAGAGGACTTATTTTCTTTCTCCCTCTTTTGTGGGAACAAAGAGCCTTGCACCAGACCCTAAAGCTACTCACTAGTTAATGCTGTCTGCATGTGAAAACACATGGGGAAAGACCTGGGCTGTGCAGCCAAGGTGCACATGGGGGACAGCTGTACAGCCAGCATGCCAGTTCACTTGGCACTGGTAAGCTGAGACAGGAGGGTGAGATTATGGATACCTTGACTGACAATCCAGATGTGA
The DNA here is from genome assembly GCA_020800305.1 of Porphyrio hochstetteri. Taxonomy (NCBI): domain Eukaryota; kingdom Metazoa; phylum Chordata; class Aves; order Gruiformes; family Rallidae; genus Porphyrio; species Porphyrio hochstetteri. The sequence goes on from CM036922.1 coordinate 11,982,001, forward strand.
CTCAGATAAGCACAGAAGAAGCAGCTCCATACTGTTGTAGCTGCTTGTATATATATATTTTTTTAATAGTAAAAGATAAGTCCTCAGCCCTCTGGCCTCCTAATGGGCTGTGTAAGGCATTTAGAACTAAGTCAAGTACAGCACTCCAACAAACCCAGCAGTATATCACTAACAGTCCCATGGAGCACCACCAGCAGTACCAGGCCCCTTCCCAGCCAGCACCCGACCCCACAATACCTGAGCAAAGTGACCAGGGCAGACACGGAGATGGCATCAAACTTCAGCTGAATCCACATCATCAGGCAAGTCCACATTAATGAAACAGGTCTGAGGTCAAGCTGGGAAGTCAGGTCAGGGTTAGACACCGTCATCTTGACATCAAGGTCAAGACAAAAACAGCATCAACAGGTCAGGGACCATATCAGCAAGGTCCATAGACAGGCACTGTCATGCCTTTGTTAGAGGTACTGGCACACATTCCTACAGGACAGCTCAAAGAGAGAGGAGGAGCTCAGGTCTGACCCTAAATAGAGTCGTGGGGCCCGTCAGCAGGGAGTGTGGGTGGTGACCCCAGGTGAGGCTGATCAGGGTCATGAGGTCTCAGTGCACTCAAGGCCAGCTGGTTGCCTGAAGCACATTGTATTGGGTGGAAGCAGGGACAGCAGCTGTACAAGAGACAAAACACATGGGGACAGATTTCAGCCTTCATGACTGCAGTTCAGGTTATAAACAACTGAACAGGATTTCCTTATCCGAGGACCTCAGTGCACTGAAACTCAGTAACTGGTTTTGCCACAATATATCAATAAAAGGTACTGCTAACAGCATCTTCTATTGCTTCTGTCAGGTACTGTGCTGTTCCTGTGCCTAAAACCACAGGTATAGATCCCATATCTTTCTGAATCCTATGCCTAGCTCTCAGTCATATCATTGCTGCCTTCAATTCAACAGGAAACCTTTTGCATGGTTACTAGCCCACATACTAGAAACCTCAGTGAAAAACAGCTTATCTTTTCTTCCAAGTTGCAGGCAGCCCTGCAGCTGCAGCCTTTGCTGACCCCAAAACCCAGAGAGAGCAGTGACAGAAAGATACCATGAACTTCGTCATCCAGGATGCAAAGATAACATGAACTTCCTCATCACAGCATCGTTTGCAAGTGAACTTGGATTTTGGTGTACACTCCTGACACATACCACTCCACCCACAGACAATGCTGCAGTGTACCTTACACCTAGGCACGTGGATGACTTTCTGTGGTCAGTGTCAGCAGAGCTTTAGACTGGATGATCTAAAGGTCTCCTCTGACTTGAAAAATCTCTGGATTGTTTAACAGATGTTTCAGAAATTAATGCATTACTCATTTATACAAAGAGAAGTGAACCTTTACCTAGATGAGTTTGAGCTGGCAGTATGGGAATGTGCCTTTAGGAGTGCTCTGGAAGTATTTTCTTCCACAGCTATGGGAGCACAGGAAGATTTGCACTGGTTATGCAAGAAATGCAGGAGGTGTGATTGAGACAGACAAGGCTTTCCCTGGCAGAAGGATGTTCTTGGCCTGTCCTACAGTTTTGTAGTTATTTTCTTGGTAAGACTCATCAGTCCCTATCATCCCAGCATGTGCCTCTGTTCAATTATGTGGTGCAACCACCTGTAACTTTCTGTTTGTGTCCTTGCAAATTACTGAGCAATTATATGCAACAGGTACAAACCCAAACTTCATGTAACTTGTCATAAACTATCTTAAAGGTTACTCTAGAGCATCCAGGATCGCCTTATGCTGTTGATGATAATGTTGCAAGTGAGAGCTTAGTTGATCTGTACTGACATTACTATATTCTGGATCTATGTAGGACTGTTTCAGTGGCCAGAAGTGGTTGGTTCTGGTCTTACTATGCTCACATATGTGTTTACCAATTCACTGGGCACTTCCTTGTGCTGTCACACAGCAAGTGGAGAAGTCAAACAGTGTTCTCACCCTGATCTCTGGCATGGCTGAAATGGCCCTGCTCGTGTGCCCTGGCACACCCTCTTGTGTGAAGAGGAGGGACAGCGAAAATTAGGATGCAGGCACTTTACTGCATTTGGATAAGCAACCACAGATCTAAAGACTGGATTATCTAGTTTCAAATCTGGCAAGCTGCATCCGTTCACTGTGTGCTAAAGTGCACTGCCAAAGAGTAGTATGTCCTCGTTATACAATTGGAAAAAATGAGGCACAGAGAAGTTCCAGTGACCCAGCTAGCCCAGCCACCTGAGGGACCCCAGTCTAGCCCTCTTCTATGTCACGTTGCCTTTAATGTTATTTACATCCTGCTCTCTGTTCTCATTAGTGAAGCTCTTTGACCTAAAATCCTCCTTCATGTTTGCTGGAGTTTGAAAACTGGATGCAAGCCTTGTCACTGCAGCCTATTTCTAAATAGCCTACTGATTTGTCTTTTCTGCAGCTTTTTCCTTTTGATCTCCAGAGCTATTCACAGTTCAGTTGCTTTCCAGAGACGACTTGTTGAAGTTTGCTTTGGTTTGAACTGAGCTTTGAAACTAGTGAACAGGATGCACCACACTTCTGCACAAGATCTTGAGGAAACAGCAGGGTAATTTATGAGACAAGCTATTGTTCTTCAAAGAATAACATCTTTTCAGCAGAAATCCCTTTTCTTCAAAGGAAAATCTGCCTTTGCCTCATGAACTTGCATTTTTCTATATCTACCAATAACAAATATTTATTTTACACCCACAATGTCTGTGGCATGATATATATGTGTGTAAAGACCACCTGAAAAGAATTGCCCTCAAACTGTTGGTAGAGATGTTGTCTCAAGATGACTGCTCTAACAGCTCCCCCCTCCTGACCCCTGCAATTTAAAGAGGGATTGTAACATGCTCTATGGAAGCAACCAGCAAGGGCTGGCCTCCCACAGGCCAGAGTTTGAGCACGAGCAGACAGCATGCCAGCATCTGACAGAGGAATGGAACCTGTGGGGATGACTCTGGCAGCAAGGCATCTCCAGGGAAAACAAGCTCAAGTAGGTAATTAGAAAGGCAGGACTGTAGTGCTGGCCTGGGAAAGCTGTGGCTCTCCTCCTGGCTGATGCTGGGCAACTCGTTTCACTGCCCTCCTTCTGCGACTGGAGCTATCTGGAAAACACTACAATGACCCTAATTTGCCCCCCACAGAACTCTTCACTGCTGTTAAATGAAGGGTTGAGGAATGGCCTTGGATAGAGCCTCCAGGCTGATCTCTCTGCCTCCTTCCCACAGCAAGGCTTTCCCAGCAGCAAACTGCCTGCCTGAGCAGGCCATGGGGTGTGCAGGAGGGCCTGCTGAGGTGGTGTGGTCTGGACTTGCTTGGGCAGTGCAGTATGCTGAAGGGCAGCTCCAGCTGTCCCACAGCTGTGCTACTGCTTCACAGCCTCCATGGGCAACAAACCTGGCCTGGGAGGCAGCCAAGAGGTGTCTCAGAAACAGGGGCTGATACCATCCTGACCCAAATCGTGTTTTGCCCCCTCCCACACATAACAGGACACACTTCTCAGAGGATATGGATGTAGTCAGTGAGGCAAAAGGTGCTTTCTCTGCAACAGGCAAATGTCAGGAACACATCTGCTCTGACCTCTACATGCTACAAGACATGAACAGCTGGGAATGGCCTGGGTGGCCATTGCAATGATCCCAGCCCCATCTTTCCCTCCATGTTTTCCCTGGAACATCTTCCTCTTTTTCTAAGAAAAGCTGCATCCTTATGCAAAGTGCCTTCTTCTGAGTGCTAGGACAATGAAAATAGATCACTGGTCTTGCTGAAATTAGTTCTAAGATGAAGACTCAGCCATTCTGGAGCACAGATGGGGTCAGGTCAGGTTTTTCCCTACAAACAGGAGAAGCCATGTGGTTTTCGTATAATTTGGAACATTTTCTTACAGAATGAAGATTGATTAGATGCCTGGAGTTCCCCAGAAACAATGTTGATAGTGTTAGCAGCCTGCACACCACAAGAACCCATTCATAAAAAGAAAAAATTCCTCATTTTAAAATTTATTTTTTTTAACTTTATGATCTTGGAAAAAGAAGCTTATTGGGCAACTATCAGAGTTCCTCTTTCATCACCTTGTCATAAATCCCACAGCCTCTGAATTCCTTTAACAATCTCTCAGTTAAATTGTGACCTGCCTATTCTAATAAATAAACCTTTTTTTCTTCCCCCCCCCCCCAAAAGCTGGAGACAGCCAAGAAGTTGCTCCCCCTTGCCCTTGCTTCAAGTTCTGCTAATTGAGACATCAAAGCAGATGGAAAATCAAGGTTGTGCCTGTACAATCCCTGGGCATTAACCTCTCTCTCTAGACCATTTTCAGACAGGGCACTTAGCTTTTGCCCAGATTCTCCTCTGAAGTTTCACCTATGTGTTATTTTCTCCTGTGACTATTTCTGTGAGTGATGAAACAGCTGCTGTCTGTCACCTTGTACCTTGGGGACAGGTGATGTGTTCCTGGGCATATTGCATGCAAACTCTGGGAGTCAGCCAAGCTGACATCCCAACCCAGTTCCAGACCACAGCCATGCTGTCGCTGTAGTGAAACCCCCACTGCTCTTCTGCATCCAGAGGCTTTTCTATCTTCACAAGCACACTGACAGGTAAATCTGATACTGTGAAAGACACTCAAGAAGCAGGTTGGAGGTGTTCCTGCCTTACAGATATTAATGAAAAAAACTTCTGAAAATTCATAGACTGTGAGGGTGCACTTGAAAAATGACCCCTGGGCTCCAGGCAGCAGTTTTATACTGGATTGGTGCTTTGCCCCCTTATGGAGACCTGGAGGGTTGAACAATTGCAGGACTGCTCTATGCAAAGACACCAACATACTAGTCCAGGTCACCAACTCAATCTCCAGGCCTTGTTACCTCCTCATCTTCTTAGCTACTGGGCTTCCAGGGCTTCACAGCTAACATCCTGTGGGCTAGCTAAATCCCCTACAACCAGCACGCTTATTTTCTGCTGTGCAACATACCCTGAGGCATCCAGGCAAAAATGGTCCTGATAGCAGAGGTTATAGTTGCTGTGTAGCTGAATCCCTGTTGGCTTGGGAAATGAGTGGAAAGAGCTGCACTGTAGGTTTAGCAGGAGGTGAAAGGTGTGCAGTTTCAGTAGGGAATGAACATTGTGTTTTCTTCTTCACACTGCCAAACTTGGCAGGGAAGATGTTTCGTGGTGGAGAGGAGGAAGAAGGGAAGGGGTGAATGATCTCCTTTCCTTCATTCTGTCTGTTGTGACAGGCATGCTGTGGGTTACAACAGGACAGGTAGCCATACCCTCCTCATTATTCCCCTCATATGAATGACAAAGCTGGTCCCCAGATTTATCTAGAAAATTTAAACATTGCAAAGAAACACAGGAACATCTGCATGATGGCTGTTCTGTGTTCTGCATTTGCCCCATCCTAAACTGACCTAAATCAGAAAGCTCCATAGTGGACCAACATCTAATTCACAGGGAGCCCCGTGGATACAAACATTGCACTTACAACCTGAGAAAAGATAGTGCTGGACCTCCCAGGGGCCACAAAGGATCTGTGTAACATATGTGTACCCGTGCTGTACAGAGCAAACAGGATGCATAAATTAACATTACCCTTGGGCAAGAACAGATCAGGTAGTGCTTCTTTTCTCCCTAATTTGCTGGCATAGTTGTTCTGCTGCTGAATGATCCCAGCAAAGCCCCCTAGCATATTTATCTCGGGCTTCTGAACAGTGAACATCGAGGAGACTGAAGTGGGACCAGGCTTCACTGAAAAGTTGGTCCCTAACACACACATTTGACTGCTTCTATGCACTATTGTGCTTAGGACAATATGCTGCTCCCAAAGAGGGTCTGCAGATTTCCTTGTAGGGGGAATGATGGCAAAACAGCAGTGACAGACACGGGTCATAAGCCCCATTTCTCCACAGCTTCTGTCTCCCCATCAGATAACATTAAGGCAGATGCAAAATACAGAATCGTAGGGGTTGGAAGGGACCTCCAGAGATCATCGAGTCCAACCCGCCTGCCAAAGCAGGGTCCCTAGGACAGGTCACGGACAGGTCTGGAATATCTCCAGAGAAGGAGACTCCACACCCCCCTGGGCAGCCTGTCCCAGGGCTCTGTCAGCCTTACTGAAATACACCCTTAGAATGTAACCTGTCTCTTATGGGACCTGGGTTGAACACTGTAGGTTCAGGAAAGATCAGTGGTAAAGGACTGAAATCTTTAGCTTTCCCTCTTGATGTATCTGTATGAGTTTCTTCACATCCCTGCACAATGCAGAGCGGAGGTGTGACATGCCCCCAGCTCTGAATGTGTCCCTCCTGCCCTTCAGCAGTGGTAATTCACAGAGAGCCACAGGACAACTGAGCAGAGGTCCTGATTAAGCCAAGCACATTTGGTGTGTGCATCAGTTCTTCAGTGGTGGGGTACCTGCAATGTATGACAACATGAGCATCTGACAACCTGGTCCCTACTTTTAGAATCAGCCTGTTTGTCCAATGGATGATTAGAAGTGACCCTCACTTCTGGAAGGAAAGTCCCTCAAAAACATGCACTGGCAGGATCCCATTTCTTCTCCTTCTCTAGCCTAGGTGCTGGGGGGTTGCCTCACCTTCAACCTACAGTGACCCACATCTGAGACCCAGAAAAGTTTGCTGGAATCACAAGTCCTGGAGAAAGAGCCCGGACATCCATAGTCAGCTTGGGAGGCACAGGCAAGCACCACAGCTTCTCTCCAAAGAGATTTCCTGGCAGGCTCTGATTTGGAGGAGAGGGAGTGAGAGAAGTAATTTGAAAACACCCTTTTCCCTTTCAGAGAAGTGTGCTGGAAACAGGTCTGCCTGCCAGCTCTCGCGGTGAAGTTGCCAGGCAGTAGTACTGCTTTGCAGTCCAGGATCAACAAACTACACATTTGTATTCTCACCAGGGCCAGCATTATTACTGCAACAACTTAACACCCTTGAACAGAGACTGCCGCAGCTCTAAGAGCTGCCTTGGGAATTAGGACAATCACAGCAACCAGTTGGTGAAGGTCCTACAGAAGAGTGGCTGCTATAAACCTTATGGATGAAGCTGACTCTTTCCTGTTGCAGCTAGGAAACAAAATATCTGGTACTTGGATGTAGAAAGATGCAAAGAGGGAAATGGACCAAGCAGTTGAAGATGGCCCCTTTGGATGGACAGCAGGATGCAGTCACTAGTGCTGTGTGAATTACAACTGGCATCCATCACAGTCTCTTGGTGTGAGCGAGGCCAATGCCACCTGCCCAAGAACCTCTTTCTTTGACTTTCTCATCACCTTGTTTTACTCTTTCTGCCTTCACATCACGAACCACCCAGTCTCCACTGTATCCTCTCAGATTTCATGTGCCAAGCGTGCTCTTCCTCCATTTCATGTGCCTTTTTCAGAAGAACAAACCCACAGTGACCTATTGACTCTGGGAAGTGTTCATAGAGCCAAAATCCGTGGAATTTTCTGCACACAGTTTCTCAATTGAGCCAAAGATGCATGAAAATTTGCATAAATTTCACTACAAAAAACCAATGACATCCAGATCACTAAATATACATCATGCAAATGAGAATTACTGTTTGTTTTTAATCTAAACAATGTTGCAGAAATTGTGGCCACTCATACAACCTCAGCAACAGCAAGTGACCAGTTATTTGTGTTCAGCTCTTATGATTCACCAGCCAACAAGCAGACACAAACTCTTGTGGCACTAGGAATAAAATTGAGATGCTGGAAGGAAATGCTTTGCTTTTTCCCTACACACAGATCTGACTCAGGTCATTGCTGAGAGCTGGAGCAAGCTCCAGATGAAAGGGTTTAGACATGGTAATTACAGCATGAGATTCGTTGTCAGTATTTGCAGAGCAATCCCTTCACAGTGAGTACCAAGGGGTAGGGTGACTGAGAGGATAATGATTCACTGTGACCAAGGGTTTTCTTCTCACTCTGAAGAGGAAAACATCATCTCTTGAGACAACATCATAGAATCATAGAATCATAGAATGGTGTGAGTTGGAAGGGACCCCAAGGATCACAGAGCTCCAACCCCCCTGCAACAGGCAGGGCCACCAACCTCAGGCCTGGAGCTACACAAGGTTGCCCAGGGCCCCAGCCAACCTGCTCTTGAACACCCCCAGGGATGGGGCACCCACCACCTCTCTGGTCAGCCTGTTCCAGCACCTCACCACTCTTTCTGTAAAGAACTTCCTCCTAAGAGCTAATCTAACCCTTCCTTCCTTTAGTTTTAATCCATTCTCCCTTGTCCTGTCATTGTCTATCCTTTTAAAAAGTTGAATCCCCTCCTGCTTATAAGCTCCCTCCAGGGACTGGAAGGCTGCAATGAGGTCCCCCTGCAGCCTTCTCTTCTGCAGACTGAACAAGCCCAAGCTCGCTCAGCCTCTCTTCGTAGGGCAGGTGCTCCAGCCCTCTAATCATCTTCGTGGCTCCTCTGAACCCCCTCCAACAGTTCCTTCCAGGCTTGATGCTTCTCAGAGAAATTCTTCATCAAGAGTTCTTAACATTGAGCTTGTAGAATGCTAGCTTCCCCTTGGTTTATTTCAACCAATGGCAAAAGATACTCTGACCACGGAGGAGGCCAAATCACATCATCACCTCCTCTCTGACAAGCTCATACCTATGTACCATCATGCTTGCTGAAAAGCTGTGGATGGCTCAAAATCAGGATTTATTTTTAGGTTTGCAGAGTGTGTATGCTCCTGCCAAAGGAGCCTGGTCCAAAGTTTATTCAAGTCCACGATAAAAATGTCTAATGGTGTGAATGACCTTTGGCTCAGCTCCAAAGACTGTGCACTGATAGCAGCACTGGGGCTGGCTGGAGGTTCCCTGTGGGAAGGCTGCCCAGTAAAGAGGCGGTTTTCACAAAATTGAAATTTTCAGGGAGAAAAACATCCTGATTTTGAACCCTCTTTCCTTTCAGAATAAAGAAATAAAAATACACTCTTTTTTTTTTTGTTTCTTCTTTTTTCCAATTAAGAACAGTCAAGAAGCAATATATTTTCTTCAAGGCTGGTTGGAACAAAATCAGAAAACTATGTTTTGGTTTGAATGTGTTCAATAAACCATTAAAGCCTCGTTTCCCTGTAAGTACACTGCCTCACTGGGGCTGTGGTTTAGAAATCTCACCTTTCCTACAGGCTGTTTCTGGGAGGGCTAGATCCACCATCATGCAGAGTGGACTCTAAGGTCTGTGAGACATGATAGCAGCTACTCACTGCTGAAAAAGAACCACAGAATCATTTATGTTGGAAAAGACCTTTAAGATCATTGAGTCCAACCATAAACCTTCTACTTCCAAGTCCCACTAAACCACGTCCCTAAGAGCCACACCTACACAGCTCTTCAATACCTCCAGGGATGGTGACTCAACCATCTCCCTTGTCAGCTTGTTCCAGTGCTTCATAACCCTTTTTGGTGAAGAAATTTTTCCTATGGGTATTAAGTTGCTGGATGAGAGCTGCCAGGAGAAAATACAATTCAAGGCTGATGTTCAGGGTTGAGTGGAATGAAAGGAAAGCTTTTGGGTTAATTGAACAAATTAAAGTGAAGCGTGTCAATTTGGAGCCTGCCAAAATGTTTACTTTTGATCAAAAAGTGACAGAGTAAAACTCATTTCCCTGTGCAAACCAAGATGTTTTGAAGTTTTATTCCATGAAAAATTTGGAAATACTGAAGGTTTTTTTCTTCAAAGCCACAGAGAGAAACAAAGGTTAAAAATTCCCCTGAGGCAGAAACTCTGTGTGTTACCTTGCACTCAGCAATGCTTCTAGGAAGCAAATCTTCCTTTCACAGCACTGCAATTAGTAAGAAAGCAAGAAAGTTGTAGAAGAAAGGAGATGTGAGAAGCTCACTGCTCTGTAGCTGAAAAGCCCTGCAGAAATGAGCACCAAACATCCTCCCCTCTCTCAGCAGCTGTCTGCCCCATATTTCCAGGATCCTTTCCCAGGATAACAGGCAATCCCTCAGGCTGGAGAGATTAAAGAACTGCCAGCTGATCAGAAAGCATGTAGTTTTTAGTAAGCACTTCCCTGGATGCCCCAATCACCATGGGAAGAACACATCTCTGGGGCTTTGTAGGCTTTATCAAATCTAATGTGACCTTCACTGCACCATTGTCATCCTTGGAGTTAATTCATGGGTCAACTAAGGGAGGCCAGAATTCATTCCTGTATTGCATACTCACCACCCAGTTGACAGACAGTGTGAAAGTGAAGTGGCATGTGGAGCAAGCACTGGGAAAGTCACCTTTTGATCTCATTGAAGGTGGTCCTCAAACCAGGTCATGCTTGAGAGAACTGGCAGGAAGAATGAGGAGAGGCTGGGCTGCAGCTGTCTGTGTTGGGGCGGCCTCCAGTTCAGAAGAATATTTGCCTGTCTCTTGGTGCCAATTTTGGAGCCTTTATAAATACCACACCTAAATAAAATGGAAAAAAATAAACGATCCTCTTCAGGCACCCCACGCCCTTCCATCATCCTCCCAAAGAAAATCTCAACATCCAAGGGCTGCAAGGATGCATGGGGGAGGGAATTATTGTTAAAAATAACTAGTCTAGGGAGGAAAAGAATTTATATTGGGTCTGGATCAAGGATGAGGTTCTGTTTCCTTCTGAGAATCATGTGAACAATGGCATCCCAGAGCCTGCTGTGCAGTCATCAGTGACTGCTGCAGCACAGCTTGTAACCTGCAGCAGCACAGATGGATTCAGGACACTGTGTTGGGGAGCAGCCAGCCCCCTCCCTGTCATTTTTCCAGTGACAATACTTCATGAGCACCCCACCCCATCCTCACCAGTGAGTCTGACCCTTGATGTGCAAGGTTCTGTTTTGCCATGAAGCACAAACCTCAATTTACTCTTTAGCAAGATGCCTTTCTCCTGTGAATGCTCCTGGGCCCCAGCACAGATTGAGGGGTATTTCCTTGGGGGTCTTATGCTCACAGTCAGATATTCACCAATTCTCAGCAGGTAATAAGAGCTCTAGAAATTTAGCCACCTTTTCTGCAGGGGGTGCTCACCCCCAGATGAGACAGAAGGTAAATGCAGCATTAATTAGCTCTGACTCAAATGTGCCTTTAAATACAGCTCTTATGAGAGGATAATGCCACTCACCTTCAAACTGGACCGTGCAATCTGTAAATGTCAGCTCTGGAATACACACTACAGTGTGGTATTTACAGTGCCCTTTTATTATTGCTATTATTGTTATTATTTTCCTTTTTACCTGGGGACTGAATGTTTGGGGACTGTGGCAGGAGAGGTCTGTACATCTGGAAAGCGTCAGATTTAACGCCCAAAGTCATCAGCCCAGGTCAGCTAAAAGTACATGTTTGCTTCCAGCAGCAGCTGTGCAAACTCCTGTTGCCTCGGTTGTGCAGGGCTTATGTAAAGATTCCTCAAAGACAGTGCCCTCTTTGTGAGCCCGTAGCTCTGCTGATCCCTGGCAATTCCAACCCCAGTTTCAAAAGAAATGGGCCTAAAATGGCACTCCCACTGCAAACAGATGTAATTCAGCCTCTGTCTAAGGCAGCATTCATTTCATCATGTAAAGGAAAACATCATAATTTAGGGTCACACGTCTCCTGCCTGTCAGTCAGGCACTGCCAGCTATTTTTACAGCATCCCAGGGTGTTGTGGCAGTCTAGAGAACAAGTGACACACCTTTCCAAAGGCTGTTTAGAATGATACTGCTCAATAAGAAGCTCTGAGCACTAAGCTTCACATTTAGCCCTATATATATTATTCTTTTTTTTTCTGAGAGGGTTTCAAATGAAATATTCCTGTGTATATTGCACTTATTTTTCCCCTATCACTCACTGATCTCCTTTGCTTCCCATTGCTTCGTGGACTTACTCTTCCCACTGCAAATTCTGTATGGCAGGCTCAGTGTCAGAATTTTCCTCATGGTGCTGTGGCACGTGTGTGGACCAGATGGACCAGGAGAACAAGCTCTCTCACACCAGCAGCTGAACTAAACTATACATATTGTAAGAGAAGCCAAATTTCACTCACTGACTTCAGTAGCTTTCAATTGCTTCTGTTTTACATTGAGATTGAATCTGGCCAGTTTATTTAACCTAATAAACAAAATTATAAACAACCCAGTAAAACTACTAGGCACCTGAAAGAAGCACAGAGACTGTACAGAGAACAATTCCAAGCATCTCTGCCTTACAGCCAAATATTCTATCTGCAATGCAACCAATCACCTCCATATTTACAGTTTGGTGGGAGGTTTAATCATGTAATGGCTTTACGGTTCAAACCACTGCTCATTAAAGTCAACGAGAGTCTTTGCATTAACTTTAATGAGCTCTGAGTCAAGACTGGAACATACAGTGTTTTACCTAGAATTCAAAGTGGAAAAAGAAAGTCTGGTAAAGCTCTTACCTTGGTCTTTCTGAAAGTTGAATGCTTGAAGGCACCATGCTTCTCTTGCCGTGTAGTTTCAGCCACCACAGGTAGAAAGCCCCGCTGAGCCCCTCCTGACAATGCCAGAGTTCCTCATGCTGAGAAGCCCGCTGGCAGATTTCACTGCAATAATTGCACGACTGTTAATACCACCTTGTAGAGAAAGTGGGCAAGAAAACACAAGGGAGCAAAATTCAGATGATCAATCATATTTTTCACTGACACTGTCTTTACGTGGATTGGTTACACTGAAAATATACACCTAATAACTGCCCAGATTCCTTGTTTTTTCAACATAATTTCTATGGCAAATGCCATTAGTGACTGTGCCATGCTGATTTAAAGCTGAAAACCTACTGTGACCTGAACCAAAAGATAGATTAACTTATCTGCTTTAACAAGGGCTTACTTGAAGCCTTATAGGAAACACTGTATGAACTTACGTTTCATTTGGCCAGTAATTGCTTTTCCTGTTATTTTTCTATTAAAGAAATACAAAAGGAAATGGGAGCTGTGTGCATAATAAGGACTGGGTTGCAGTGCTTCAAATCTGCAGGTCATGAATTCAAGGTAATTTAGATGATGACTCCAGTGGTCTCAGCCCGGTTGTCAGGGAACAGGTGACCACATTTGGCCATCCACCATTGCTAAAACCTTGATGGCAATTCAGTACATGCAGAGAGTTCAGACTGGCCCAAACTTGAATCCCGTGCCTGGGGGTGTTGTTTCAGACCCATCTGTTAAACAGCTGGATAGAGTACAGTCAGACTGGATGTTGTATTGAGGGATATGGTATTGAGGGATATGGTTTAGTGGGAGCTAGTAGTAATAGGTGAATGGTTGGACTGGATGATCTTCTAGGTCTTTTCCAACCTTGATAATTCTGTGATTCTGTGATTCTGTGACACTGACAAGAGGTACCTGGGTCAGGCCTTCTGAGCACCACATACAGAGAGATCGTTCACTCTCTGTCTCTGATTATTACAGCAATTGGAAAAGGCTGAGAAGATTCCCAGTGATACAGGGTTATTCCTGGGCAGCCATGGGAGAGAGCTGCCTTTGACATGTCTGCTAAGAACTTGCTGATAAGGATGAACAAGAAGGAAACTAGATTTTCAGCTGAACAACGCCTCACAATGAGTTTACTCTGTCCCAGCATCTACAGACCGATAACCTTTCAAGAAGGCTCAATTCTCAGCTCCCATTCTTTCATTAGGAGAGTTGCTGAGATCAGGAAGCAGCTGGTTTTCAGTGGGATATTAACTTAGACATGGGAACCAAAGACTTTTAACTTGAAAAGGTTCCCAGGACAGTGAGTTCTGACTGGTTTTCTGGTTTTGGGGTTATTATTTCCCCCCACCCATGGACTCTCAGCAGTGATGCAGCTCCTGTACAGGGAATTTAAGCTGACTAGAATTGCTTTTCTTGGTTTCCTTCCACAAGTGACAGGTTGACAGCTACTGCTCTTGGAAGAAGATGACCCTCCAATCCTCAGGTCACCATATGGTGCACAAATAATTTCTTTCATGTCATACCTGATTTAGAGCTGTAGAAATAGAGCTCTAGACCAGTGAAGCCATCTCTCTGACTGTCCCTCACATGCCATTGTGTCATGCCCTGTTTTCAACATGCCATACCTCAACAGGCAATTTGAAAGTTGTGGTTGTCCTTCCAAGCTTTATAAATGTGCTAAATGGGGTGGACACCTGGAGAACAAATGTGCCATTGACTGCTAGACATTACAGGAGGGAATAATGTATCATCAATCAAAGAGACACAACACTATCACAACAGGCTAGCCAAGAATATGAACTATAAGACTCCTTATAATGATACCTACTTGTTAAATCAAGAGTTTAAACTGTAACCTATCTTCTCTGGTCCTGCCTTCTAAATGATCACTCAAAAAGAAATCAGAAAAAAAATGGTTTGTTTCATTTTTTCTTGGGGAGAGTTACCCTCACTGCAATCCATGCTTCTTCCATTTTTTAAAAAACTCCAGAAAATCTCAAGCTGTGAAACTCTTCTGGTTTTGAGAGATTTTTGTCATTCTTCAGAGTAGTTTTTTGAGTGTTTTTGCTTTTCTTTAATCATGCTTAGAACACAAGCATGATTCCCACTGTTGTATTTTCTCTTGCTTGTCACAAAACTAAGCAGTCTAGAAAAACAGAACTAGGAAACACGGTGTATGTCTAGAAACCAGAGAGTGGAAATAGACCATCAGAGAGCCACCTAATTCCAAAGGAAAACACATTAGATGTCTTAGCAGACTGTATTCCTCCACATGGTGTTTCTTCTCCTGCTCCCATTGCATCTTCTTTGGGCTTCCATTCCTCCAAATCTGCTCCTTTGCAGGATTTCAGGCTTTAGGACTTAATATTTTTTCATAGTAAGGGGTGATGATTCCTTTGCAAAAAAAAAAAAACAACCCAAACAAATCCTTCCACTGAGGAGGATTTGGTTTTGATTTTTTTTTTCTTCAATTAAAAAAAATGGTTCCTTCAGGTTCCACAACCTCAGGTGGCTTAACTGAACTAACTACTCTGTTGGTTTTAATTCATCATGCCAGCTATAACTCTGTGCAGTTATCAGAGTGTTTTCTTTTAAATGGGATGTTTATCCCATTGTCCAGAGACACCTTCCTTCCTTTTCTAACACGGTCCAAATGAACAAAGCAAGGCAAGATTCAGTCTGGTTCAGAGCAAGATCGCTGACCTTCCACGTGGGGTGTTAATCCAGCCCTGTGCTCACTTTTTGGCAACATGCTTCACCAAACCCTTACAGCCTTAAACACCATGAGGTGCAAGTACAGATAATCTCTGAATATTTTACTTGCACCATAAAACAAGGCACCAGTCTTATTCCCATTCTGCAGTTGGACTGTGAGGCATGGTGGACTTGCGCCAAGAAGGGCCTGGTTCTCTGAAACCTCCTGCCACTGCCTCCCAAACAGGCAAACCAACTGGCCTGTGCTAGCACTGGACAAAGCTTTAGCTCTGTGGTTTTGATGCCTTCTTCAAATCCCACCGCAGGCCCTCCACACCCCAGGCCCATTGGGGTTGCAGAGCATTCCCTGCAAGCGGGCAGCAGGGCCATGTAAAAATCAAATCCACATGACTGTATTTACAGGCAACCAAAGAGAGGGCTGCTCTTCCAAGAAAAACTTTTCCATGTAAAAGAATTCTTAATCTCCCCTTTGACTGTCATTGTTGAAACGATGGCTTCACAGGCTTGAAATTTAAGACCCTATAGGCGTCTTTTCTGTAAGCTGTGATTTATGAATGGTTTCGCTGTTGATTATCCTCCAAGATTACAGCACAGCAGCCTTGACAGACAAGCAGAGGAAATTCTGCGGGATCATGGGCAGGTCCTTCACCAGGGCAGCGATGCAGGGAGGTGTGTGGTGGCCTAAGTATGTAACAGTACCAGCAAATGCCAACTGGACTGCACAGGTAATCAAATAGTCTGAATGTAGCACCTTGCTCAAAGGCAAGAAAAGTCAGCAGAAGTCTTTAGAATGATTTCTCTGTGCTTCAGATCCTCCTTCTTTACTGCAGTTGCAAATTCTGCTGTCATGTCAGGGAGATGCAATGTCTTATGTCAAGCCCAGGATATTCAAAAGAAATTTTCTTCCTTTAATTTATTGTGAAGAACAGGCACTCCTCACCCCAGAAAAGGAGATTTTGTGGCTTTGGTTCCCATTTCCAGCTAGATAGTTTGTTCCAAGTCCAAATTGTTAGGAGGGACTGTTTATCAGGTGAGGGTAACAGGGCCAGGGCAGGTGGAGCCATGACTTTGAGAGAGCTGCCAAGCATTCTGGTTGCCACAACAGTATAGGACAGACACACAGCTAACAGGAGACAGGGACAAACTACAAGCCCTTGTAGTGACTTGGCAAAGCCTGAGGTTGCTGCAAGGAGACCAGGTATCTCCTGTGAGAGAAG
Source organism: Porphyrio hochstetteri (assembly GCA_020800305.1). Lineage (NCBI taxonomy): Eukaryota > Metazoa > Chordata > Aves > Gruiformes > Rallidae > Porphyrio > Porphyrio hochstetteri. The sequence continues at coordinate 11,998,394 of CM036922.1, forward strand.
CTCTGGAAAGCAAGTGCCTGTTAGCTTGGTTCTTCTGGGCTGTGACTTACTCAAGAGTTCAGGTCCAAAAACTTTCCGATGTGGGGGCTGCCTAAAAATAAATGAACAGACCTCTCAGGAGGTGATTTTGTCTCTTGATAAATGACCTTTGCTTTTCAGGCAGAAAGGTTCCTTTGATTTGAACTCTGCCATGCTGCCCTGCAAAACGAATCATTGTTGGCACATGGTTTCCAGGTCCAGCACCACAGATGTGCTTCCTCCTCTTTGCATCATCATCTGGATCTGCGCAGTGAGCAGCAGTATGCCACCCTCATGCTTTGCATCATCTTGGCCTGAGGTGAACAACTCCACGAGGTGCCCAGCACAGGTGATCTGGGCCTGACATACCTGGGTACTGCTCAGTGGTCATATTCCCCACAGTGATCCTGCTGCTTTGGTGCATGTCAGCACTACTATCTGGAATACACTGCAGAGAGGAAAGGCTACACCTCTTTGGAGGGAACCAAAGAACATAGTTACATCCAACTGTGGCCCAAGCCATTCTCACTGGGTAGTTATGCTGTGGGTGTTCTGCAGGATCGGGTTCAGCAGTGAACCAGAATGGACATTCCTAGCATTCTTCCCATTTTGCCACCCAGCCTGCTTCAGAAAAAGTCCTGATGTAGGTGTTTGTATCCTGTCTCTTTCTTCTCTCACTGTATTTGTCTTCCAAGCCTGGCAGCAGTGGAAGGAAACTTAGCACGTGATGCTGACACTCTGCCATGTCTGTGGGATGGCAGGTTCCTAAAGTACTCAAATCTAGCTAAGAGAATAGTTAGGAAAACAGGAGACAGAGGACTCGGCAAAGCACGGAGAGCTTTGAATCCCAGTGGATTCAAGGAGGAATAGCGGCTTTTATCCAGAAGCAGGGCTGCTCACACCAGGAAGGCTGTCTGGGTGCCTACCCACACAGTCCCTCTCTCATGACTTCCCACCTTGTGCATTTTGATCCAGCTGCTCCTGGTATATCTTACTGGTGGGATATTCGGGGCCATAAAGGGCTGATGGATGTTGTAGTGCAGTTGTACTGGAAACGAGAGCCTGGCTAGAACCTGGACATAGGGAAAGATGACAAAGAAAAGGTTGGGGTTATAGAGAGGCTGCAAGAGGATCCCAGGAGTACCTCCAGCAAGAGGAATGCCAGACATGAGTCCCATGGTGTTTGGCAAGGCAAGACAGCAGGAAAGAGGAAGAGAGATCCAAGCATGTGGACAAAGAGAGAGCACTTAACTGAAAGATCACTGAAGACCACACAGCCTTCAGCAGATTTTGGCTTTTTTCTCACCTGGAAACCTCAGACACAACTGCATGAAGCTTGGTGAGCCAGGGCTCAGATCACATTGCATCTCTGATGCTCTGCTCATTACCTGAGAAGAGCTGTCAATGCCTTGTGCAGTATCACCAGCCTGGCACACAGCAGGTCTCTGGTCCTGAGCCCCTGGAGTCCCCAGCAAAGCACAAGGGTTTCTTCACCCATTTCAGAACTGGGCCTGGGGTTTGCATTTTATAACAAAATAGACCAATGAAAAAAAGTCAGAGAAGCTCTGAGAACTACGTGTTTCATAAACCCCTCTTTAATCAATGTTGTCAGAAATACACTTCAGCTGGAGAGTGAATCAAAAGAGATACAGCCCTGCTGGAATTTTCCCTAGTTTTCTGCTACTTGACTCCCTGCTCATTAATTATTGGTTTACATTACAAGTCCCAGCTAGGCAGGGTTATTCCTTCAGAGTTAGCGCCGGTAGTGGAGGCCACTGTCCCACAGCTTTCACACACTGCTGTCCTTGTTTGCACCTGCTTGTCTACACTCAACTGCTTCAGAAAACTTCCCTCCAGACTTTTCCTTCCTCCTTGTCCCACCATACACACAAGGGCCCAGTTTACCCGTTCCCAAGCCAAGACACAGGAATGTACCAGTCCCCAGTGATTCCTTCCAGCAAATTAAGAATTGCTGAACTAAGGAGAGTTTCAGTAGAGCAACATGGCCTCAACTGAAAATCCTCCACTTGTTTTTCTCCTTTGGCAAGGCACCACACAATATTCACGTCTTGTTTCAACAGGTCTAATTCTACTACCCCATATATACATCTGTGTCTGCATACTGTATCCTTCACTTGGTTTCCATCCAGGCTAATTTTCACTGGCCAAGAGTCGAATACTGTGGCTCCAGGAGGACTTCTGACCAAGGAATGGATTATTTCCATCACATCCATCAGGACACGTGCATTTCTTACCACCTCCCCGTCTTGTGCTTTACACAGGAGAGCTCCATTTTGAGTGAGCGACCCATCACTAACTTTGAAGAGAGTAATACTACTAACAACAATAACACTACCACCATAATATGTGCACACATGTGCCCTGTGGAACCCAGCGGTAGTTCTACCAGTCATAGATGAAGTCAACACCCCTACAAATGCTCAACGGTGCCTAGCATTTCAACTCTGCAAACTCTACACCAAAACCACCCACTTCTGTGCTGAACACGTGCATTGTACTGAAATCTACCTTTTAAAATAGATGCTATTTAGCTCTGGGAAAAATTGGATTGCAGTTTTTCAAAACAAGAATCAGATTAAAAAGTTTCCCCCCCCCAACCTCTCCCCAAGCTAAAATATCCCTCTATAGGAGTAAAAGATAGTGTACTCACCCCGTCCCGTGTCCCTTTGTCCTCCTCCTTTTTTCTCCTTGGAGGAAAGCAGCTCTGAAGACACTCCTCCCCGCACATACAGTCTCGCCAGTTCAGGAGACGGGCAGGGGAACAGGGCTGCAGGGGAACTGCTGGACTGAATGCCTGTAGTTCACAGTGTTAACTGGCCAGAGAACCCTATTACGTGATAGGTAGCAAGCCAGGGCCTAATTTATGGAAATTTTGACCTTCAGTCCCCTTTGACATTTTCAGATCAGCCGTAGCCTGCGTGAGACTTTAGAGCCCTTACAGTAAAGGGGCTCTAAATCAGCCTGTGTGGCTGCTGGAGCTGAGGAGCGGGTCAGAGGTAAGAATTCACTGAGGTTTGTGTGTGGGCTGCTCGGTGCCTGTTTGACATTTATAAATCAGTGACATTCCTCTGCACAGCTCAGTGCATACAGATCACTTGTCACTCCGAGGAGGGCCTCTCATTTCAGTCAAGGGTGAATTTGGGCATCCTTGGCCTTTCCTTTTGACTTGAGCAAGAATAAGCCTAAATAAATACAGCTTTATTAGCTAGCGGGTTCACCTACCACCATGCAGCCTGACCTGCTCCCTCAGGAGGATGGAGTGCAGGCCCTTTTAGGATCAAATCCAACCTCCGAGGACTTTGCCATCTTGCAGGCTTCCATCTTGGGTGGAGGGCTTGGGTGTAAAAGTCTTCATCCTCAGCTGCGATACCAGACCCCCTCACATTTTCATCAGGTTACCATAATAAATACTGCATTTGCTGGGTTTGTAGCACAAACAGCTGTGGACCCGTTCTGCAGGGTGCTGAGCCAACAGCTCAGACCAAGAGGCAGCAGCCAGTTGGATTTCAGTAGTTTCCCATAGAAAACTCTTTGCCATCAATAAAGCTCTGCCAGGCTGAGCTGTATGAGTGGGCCTGCCCCAAAATTTCTCACAGTCTGGACTATGTAGAGACAAAACATGAGAAAAACATTACGAGGACTGTGGACAAGGTAATGTCAGCCAGTTATTGTGCAATAAATGTCCATATTGGCTTCAGCCAGCCTGACCTGTTTAACCGCTGCATGCTCCTCTGAACCCGGAGGGTTGGTATGGACTCTCCGCTCCCCTCAGTGCTGGCAGTGCCTCTGCAACATGCAGCTCCTGTGCTGGGATTTGGGATGCCCTCTCATTGCAGTTATGGTGGCCTCGAACACACGATGAACGGGATGGGAAGGCTCCTCGGTGATTGTGGACCTGCGGCTGCAGAGCCAAAGTAAGGGCCTGTATTTTGGTCTGCACTAAGCAGGCGGCATACGGACTGCCATGAGGCAGTTGCCAGCACGGGGCTATGGCGGGCTTGTACATCCCAGCAGCCAACACCTGCCATGGTCACCCAATCACAGAATCACAGAATCACAGAATTGTAGGGGTTGGAAGGGACCTCGAGAGATCATCGGGTCCAACCCCCCTGCCAAAGCAGGCTTGGTGAAGTCGCCCTTAGCCACCTCAAAGCAAAGAAGGCCCACGGCTCTTGAGAAGAGTTACTCCCTCATCTCCCTCATGCCCACAACGCCTTGGCACTGAGGGGGAAAGCTGCTTTGGTGAGCGTGGGGGTAAAAGAGGGAAGAAAATCCAAACTGAGGGAAAAACCAGATGCAACTGAGGGAAAAACCATGCAGAAGTGAGGGAAACCGTAGCTCCTCGATGCTGGGAGGGAGGGAGTGAAGCAAAGCCCCGCTCCCGATGCCGGGGGCAGCGTCGTCTGCGGGGCTTGCCTCAGGTTTGATCGGGGGGGCGACGCCCGAGGAGGGTGTGGGGGGGGAAGGCGGGCAGGCGGCGTCAAACGCTCTCCCCGGCTGGAAAGTGACTGAAAATGTGCGGCCGGAGCAGAGCTGGGGGACCGGGGGAAGGGGAGGGCGCTCCCCGGCTCCCCTCCCACCCTCTCCGGATAAATGGGCCGCCGGGAGGCGGCGGACGGGCGGACGACGGCAGCCTGTGGACGAGAGCGGCCCGCTCGGCTCCGTTCCCCGCCGCCCCCAGCGCTCCCTGCCGGCGGGGCCGCCCCGGGGGCCACCGCACGTAACCGGCCGCATCCCCCGCGGGGCTGGGGCGGGGGGAATTGCGCCTCTCTTCCCATCCCCGGGGGCCGCCTGACAGGCGGGGGGCTACCGAGCGGGCAGGGTGCGGGGGCCGGGAGGAGGGAAGGCGGCCGGGGCAGCCCAGTCCGGCTGATGTTGGCTTTCCTCCCTGCGGCAGGCTCAGCCCGGTCTCCGGCAGGCTGGTGGCGGCGATCAGGATTCGGGGGGGCGCCCCCGGGCTCCTTTCCCCTTCCCTCCCTCCGCGGCGGGCGGCGCTGGAGGATTTTCTCCCGCTGCGGCCCCCTGCTTGCCCCCCAGACATGGTAGGTCACCTACAGCTGCAAGGGATGGACGAAAGCCTGAAGGAGAAGAGCCGGGAAGGCTTGCTGGACAGCCCGGACTCGGGGCTGCCCCCCAGCCCCAGCCCCCCTTTCTACTCCCTGTCGCCTGGCGAGGGCCGAGCAGGGGGAAGCAGCGGCACGGAGCCCACGGCCCCGGGGCACCGTCGGGAGGCCAAGGACGGCAAAGTGGTAAGAGCCAAACCCCGGGCGCTGGGCTCTGCCCTCCCCGGGCCCCAGGGGGGAGAAGGACTGGCCGATACCCGGAGTGAGGGGCAGCGAGGAAGGGGCCGGTGCCCACCGCCTGTGCTGGTGCCCCATCGCTGTACCAGTCTGGTGTTGGCACTGCCACTGGTGTGCCCAGGAAGGGGGTTGGCTCACTGCCACCCGGGGGGGGGTGTATGTTTAAGACATACACAGAAGTGTTGGCAGTCTGGCTGGATAAACTAATGTGGGAGTAAAACCCAGGTCTGAAACAGGCTCCTCTGCTTTCTTTAAGAAGAGAGAAGTGTAATTGCTTCTCAGTGACACTGTCCTGCCTGGTAGGTACAGGTTGGAGCTGCATCCATCTGGACCGAGGCAGGGGAGTCCAACTCCCAGCCGTGCTTCTCCTCCCGCATCCCACATCTGCCTTGTTGGGAGTGTGGAGCCACGTTTGCTGGAGCCTTGGCTGAAAGAGACCAGAAACAGTCTGTTAACTTGGGGCAGGGTACAGATGTCTGTCCCGGGAGCTGGTACTGGAGATGCGAGCTGGGGAAGGTTGTGTGCTGCTGCCCTTCGCTGCAGTGGGTTTTGTGGTGTGAGTCTGTGGGGAAGGTTTTTGTGCTGCATGGCTGAGCAGGGCAGGGTCAGGGCTTTGTAAGCTCAAGACGGCTGGCAGGAGCACTGTAGAGTTTGGGTATCCTGACCCAGTGCCAGCAAAGCAGTTGACTGTGGAGTAGGATTTGGTTAGATTTATTATGACTATTATTCTGCTTTATTTTGTTTATTTCTATCCCTTAGCTATAAAAGCTGTTTTAAAAACATAAAGTTCAGAGCATAAGCAATGGTGGAGGTTTTTAAAGGATGATGAAAGTTCCTCCCCAGGGATCTTTCACATTTTTTTAAAAACATATATAAAAGCTATTTGTAGGTGTATTCAACACAGTTAATTGGCTTCTATACAGAATAAAAACTCCACAGCACAAATCTTTCCATGGGAAAAATTTATCTTTGTATGGATTAGTGACAACTTATAGACTTCTTCCCTGTAGAGACACTTTGCAATGACTTCTCACACCCTCATTTACTTTCTCAAGTTCTAAAGCTATTTTAACATATTACTGAAAACTGCCGTTTACTTCTGAACATGCCAAAACCTTCCCCATGAACAATGACTCCTTCTCACCAGACTATGGTGGGTAGGGTGTGTTAATTATGAAAAACAAATCTCAAACCAGCTAACGCTGTGGTTCCAAATATGGAGCCTTACCTGCAGATGCCTGGGAGTGTGTGCCAACTTGATGGGACTGTGTATGTACAGAGTTACCACACGCCTCTGGTTTGGCAGGACCAGGCTGTCTCTATCTATTTGTAAAATAAAATGTGGGAGGAAGGTGAATGAAAGCTTGCTGGACCAGAAAACAGCTGGGGTGGAGGTGTCTGTAAAGCCTTGCGATGGGGATATGACAGCCTTCATTCCAGTAATAAGCTAGTTGGCCACTTCTCCCAAGAAAGCCCTTAGATATCGAGGATGAAAGAACATAAAAGGAAAACAAGCTCTTGTGCTGCTAGGACTGAGAGTTTCAGTGCCTGACTCCTGAGGACAAAAGTTATTCCTGTGATCTGTGTAAGGCAAAACGAAGTTTTCCAGTTATATACATTTTTACTTTGGTCAGAGGAACTGGCACTGCAGATGCTTCCAAATTTTATATGGCATTGCAACAGGACGGGTAGCCCGGGACTGCTGGCAGAGTATGGGTTTCATACACTGATTATTTCCATGCCCTTAGTAGGTACAGAAGGTTGCTAATGGAAGATCCTAATATTGACACCAATATGACTATTTGGAGCGGTACAAGACCATTGTCTTTAACTCTGATTGCAAAATAATTAAGTAAATAGGAACCCTCATACATATCTGTACAGAGAGTTTAGTTTCTTCCCATTTCTACAAATACTGTACTTGCAGCTGTTACTAAGAAAGCAGGAAAAATAATTGCTTGCTTCATGCTTCAAAATTTCAGTGTCTAATTAGCTTTAATCTTGCCATTTAACAAGGACTTGCAAATCTATGAACAATTATGCAATCCATGACTCTGCTTCTGTTTAACTCTACTACTCGGCTGTTCATCAGAGCGTGCAGAATTGGCAAATCAATACTGCAGCTATTTGCACACCAAGGCATGCTATTTATTGGGGGTTTTTAATAGCCTATTATATTAGTGTTTGTTTTGCTTATAAACGTGACAGAGCCAGGAATGCAGCCTGTGTTGTGGAAACCCATATATAAGTTCAGTCACCAATGGCCGAAATTCTAGTACGTACGGTTACAATAAATTGCTGTCAGGTGAAGAAAACAACATTCCACAAACTGAGGGAAGTATTTAATACTATTCCTTGCTCCAGACCTAGCAAAACCACCAGTCTGAACCCAGTTGCGTTCTTTTGCAATCAGTTATTTTGCTCTGACTTCCCGAATCTGTTGAAGAAAAATCTCTGCTCTAGGACAGCTCTTCACACGCAGACTGCAGTGAGATTGCATCCCCTTAGCAAAGACTTTCTCGTGTGTAAAATTCATGTTCTCCCTGCTTTGTGTTAACAACTGTGACTCTGAAAAAGTAAACTCTCTTCTCTTTAATAAGCATGACTTTGTTTCAAAGACAATGCACCATTTATTCACATTTAACCAGCCAATTTGGCTACAGTTTAGGGATCCAAGGAAATATGAAAGGCAGTTTAGGGCCAAAGTCATAAATACCGCAAGTTCAGCACCATTTGCATTTTCCTTGTAGTCCAAGAGAAGTTGACTTCTGTTTCTTCAAATAAAGTCCATGTAGGGAATTTGTCAATTATTTTGTGCTTAAGTGCAAATATCCTAAAGAAAATACAGGTGAATTTTACCTAGTTCTGCCTTTTAAACCTGAAACATGATTAAATTGATTCTTAGGACTTGGATTACTGAATTCCCTTGACTTTGTGTGTAATATTGGGCCAAAAGGAACATAAATACAGTGAAATAGATCTGTTAATAATGTGCACAAAGAAGCAGTTGATGGAAGGATAGGGAATGAAATGACATCAAGGTAGCCAGATGTGCTTGGAGTTTTCCCTGTTGTTGTTGCCCTGGGATAGTTTTAGATACAGTTTTAGGCTAAAAGAACTACTTTTGGGCTCTGCTGAAATAAGTGCTATGCATTCAATAGCCTAGCTCTTAATGGGTGTCATGGGAGATCAGGATCACAGTCACCTGCCTTCTTGAAGCCACAGACTTCTTGTCCTTTCCCAGCGCTACTGCTGACACAACAATTTCCTTCATTATTTTTTTTTAAAGACTGAATATTTGTCTGTTCAACTAGCCTCACTGAGCATTGACTTCTGTAGGACCATATCCCAGTAGATCACCTGCCAGGTGAATGCCCCAACATAGGGAATTACTTACACTCAGGAGCTGTGTTGGACAGCAGTCTGGTGCCAGCATCAGTCTTGCATGGTGGGAGGAGATTCCAGCTTCATCTTGAGTGCAGCAGAGGAGGATACATTGCTCCTTGGCACAACCTTCACAAGCATGGTCCCAACAGCAGGGTCTGGGTCAGCATGTGTCCCCATCCAGTTGGATTTAGGGCTGATACTGGGGGAAAAAACCAAACCCCACCACTTTTCACTGACATGCTGTGTTTTGAAGAGTCCTTGGGCTACAGAGCATCTCATCCTGTATTGAAAGAGCTCCAGGAAAGGGGACTGGGTGGGGAATGTGGCCATCAAAAGGTTTCCATGCAATACCAAACTTCCAGACTTGTTAATGCCAACAGTGACAGCACGTGCAAGAGAAAGGCCCAGCCTCCCCAAGCTGAGCCAGCCTGCAGCCTGCACACGAAGCAGGTGATGTGACTGTCCAAGCCCTCATGTGTCCCAGCAGCTCTGGAGAAAGCCCCAGGGCTTGTGGAGTGAGGCACCTACCTGGCACAGCGGCAGGGCTTGCCTTGGGGTTTGGTGTTTACAGCTGGGCATCCTGACCCACTTCTGAACTGCTCCCACAGGGCAGAATCCTGTGGGAATTCCCTGGGGAAGGGGTTGGCAGTGGTTTCAGTTTCATGCCTATGTCTGCTGCTTGGCCAAGGCAAAACCCACCAGGCTGTCCCCTGTCCCTCAGTCCCTTCCAGTTCTGAACATGCACCCCTCCTCTTCTTCCCTGGTCCAATGCCAGCAGTGAAGGAGAGAGGAACAGCTCTGGGCCTCACCTAATTTGCAACCCATGGCAGATGTCCATTCTGGGCAGGTCAGGGAAACAGTCACAGGGGTCTCATCATCTACTCTGAGAAATGTGGCTCTATCTAGGGTGGTGTCTTCTAGCTGTTTAATTTCCGTCATGTCCCTGCAAAACGCTATGGACAATAAGCAAAGCAGCACACATTTCCCACTTGAAATAGAAGAGGGAGGCAGGAAGGATGTTATTCTTTGAAATAATAAAGCCCTGCTTTCTACCTGAGGTCTGCATTTACTGTTATCACCTCCAAATATAATCTCATCCGGCTCCAGTATAAATTACTCGTAATGTGCAATACGTGAAGATATTCAGAAAATAAATGGCCTGTTAAACAAATATTGCTTATCAGCTAGAGCAGAGAATGTAAATGTGTGTCAAATAACTCAGCCAGATCTTTCATTATAGCTGTAAATAACTGCTGAGAAAAGTGACATTTTCATGGACCTGATGTGTTACCATAGAGGGAAAATGTGGTGAGAGATTTGCTTATGCCCTGGCTAAGTCAGGAGCTGGGACTTTGGGAAGCTGTCTCCTGTTTGTAGCTCTGACCCTTGGAAAACCGTTTCCCCGTAGAGCCCCTAGAGATCTAATGCTATATCTTTATGCCTTCCACAGAGCGACCATAGCAAAAGGAGTCGGTCAGTTCTGGTCCTTCGTGCTCGTTGGGGAAAGGGTTTCAGGGGGTTTATTTCGAGTCATTTCATCAATTTCCTTTTTGTTGCTTTGCTGCCTGGAATTTGGAAGCTACAGAACAGTCAGTATATTTCAGGCCAGTTTCTTGGCACTTTTTTCCCTCACCTTTGTTTACTATTCCATACCTTTGCTTCCCTTCTTATAAGTTACCCCAAATGAGAAGTATCTTAACAGAGCCCACTGACTCTACAGAATTATTCGGGGCACACCAGCATTTTTCTGTCCACTTTATTATTGTGCTGGTACTCAGAACACTGGGATCTAAATACCCCCAGGAACGAGTCCCTGAGATGGCACTTGTGGCAGGTACGAAGTAATGACATGGAGCTAAAGGACATGTGTCTTATTATAGAAGGGCATCTTATTATTATATATAAGGGGATCTTATTAATGTTTATAAGTATCTGAAGTGTGGGACACGGGGAAATGGCCAGCCTCTTCTCAGTGTCTGTGGGGACAGGACAAGGGGCGATGGCCTCAAGTTGGAGCACAAGATGTTCTGCACCAATATGGGAAGAACTTCTTCCCGGTGAGGGTGAGGGAGCACTGGGACAGGCTGCCCAGGGGGGTGTGGAGTCTCCTCCTCTGGAGATATTCAAGACCCATCTGGACGCCGACCTGTGCGACCTGTCCTAGGGACCCTGCTTTGGCAGGAGGGTTGGACCCAATGGTCTCTGGAGGTCCCTTCCAACCTCTACAACTCTGTGATTCTGTGTCTGTCCTGAAGTGGGACCCCCTCATAATACTTATGCCACAGTAAAGGAAGTGTAGAATGAATTCCATTAAGCAGCCAAATTTATCTGTGTTCATCTATGTGCTACTTGAAAAAAGCAGGGTTTAGCTGTCCAGGCCGTTACATGCCTGAAAGGCATCAGAGCTGAGACAGAGAGAAAAATGCAGCCAAGCAAGAAAGCACTTCAACTTTTTAGTAATACTGTAACCCTTCACTGGATGAAACAAAGTATGTGCTGGAAAGGAAATAAAAATGATAGCACATCTACTGCTTAATTGGCACCTTGGCTCTGTTTCAAGGGCACAATATGAATGTGTGGGGCATGCTTTTTGATCTTTCCAGTATCTTCCCTTTTGCCTCTTCAGCCTTGCTGGACTACCAGACTCCTCCTCTCCCTGCCTGAAGATGACAGGGTTGTGGATTTTGCAGAGCTGCATCCGATAAGCAGCAGCAAAACACCAGTTGCTGGGGAAAGATTAATCAGGTCCCATCTGTAGGGTTTGTTCTTTGGATAGACAGACCATGACAGCTTGGTATAAAGACATGTGGGTTTCTCCTCTTCACCATCAGCGACCCCCAGTAGTGTACAACAAGGTTTGCTCCCTGCCACCCCATTGTGGTGCAGGGCAATAAAGAAACTCACCTTATTTTGGAAGTGAGTCTGGGGATCACGGAGGGATTGATAGAGATGAGCCAAGGATCACCATTTTCTCAAGGGAGCTCAGCAGTCCAGTGCTCCTCTTCTTTCAGCCATCCCTGTGCAGAAGGAAAAAGAATTGAGCCAGGATTTTTTTTTTTTTTGACAGAACAGGTTTTTTGTTGTTTTTACCTTAAAACAGATTGGAAGGAGCTCATGTCAAACTCTTGCCAAAAAAGCCAGCTTTTGACACCTGCCAGGCCTGTAACATTTCAGCTCCAAAGACAAATCTTTTGGAAAGTTCATACTCCCTGTTCCATGCTTCCCAACTCCAGGTGAGATGCAGGAGCAGATACTTCATAACATCACTGGAGCTGAATCAAAACATCATCTGAAGTGCCTTTCAGTTGCTGCTGTGTAAAACCTGGGCTTGTGACCCTTTTACTCGTGCACTGAATTCAGTTGCTTGTTTGGCCAGCAGACCTCAGGATCTTACAGATGATCTCTGTTTTTAGACTGTGCTTTCTGAGTTATTTCCATTTCCATGTGCAGACTTCCAGGTGACTTCAAGGTTTCTCATCTGCAGCAGCAGCTCATGGTAGTAGACAGGTGTGAATCTGTAATAGTCTCTGACACGCAGTAGAAATTGCAGGTTTTGGCTTGCTGATGTCTGCAGTTGTCCCAGCTTTCTACATGAATCAAACCAAGCCTGCAGGTCCCAAATTGATGCTTGTTTACAGCACATGAAATGCATTATGAAATGCCTTTTGTCACCCTTGGCTGCCCAGAGCAAGGCAAACTGCAAGCCACAGTGGAAATACGCTCATCACCGCTGCATCCAGAACTAACCTGGTGAAGACTTGACCCTGCTCTCACCAAATTCAGTGGCAACTTCTTGACTCTCCTGGATTTCAGTCGTACACGACAGAGCCTCCCTTTCTCCATGCACACTGGTGTTGTTTCTGCAGCATGTTCTTCTTTCCAGTTCCCTGCTGTGGGACTTGGGATTTCAACAGGCAGTGTTTGCCTCGGTGCCCATGCTCCAGCTGAGCAGCACCCCGGCACCCAGCGGGCTGGGAAGCCTGTTCCCATACAGATGCTGGGGGCTACATGCCCCAGCAACGTTCCTGCTAAGCCACAGGAAGGACCTTGCCTCCTGTATCCTGGTCTCTAGGGATGTTTAGGGCACACTTAGTGTCAGCATATGTTAGCAAGAAGTGTGAAGGTTTATTTGCCTGGAAGCCCTGAAACTGCTTCTTTAAAGCTGCACTTCACAGATGCCCTTTGTGGAACTGGTGGGAGATCTGGATTTCTCCTGTGTTAATCTAGCAAAGCAGCTCACAAGGCACTGTCCATCCGAGCTTGGTATTTGGCATCCTAGTAAGCTAGTCTGGAGCTGGAAAGCAACTCAAAGTTTTACCCAACATTTGGGCCTGGACAGTAGAAGCGAAGAAGATGCTCCATAGGCTAAACTCACAGTAAGACCACCTTGGGATGCCTGTGCAGCTATCACCAATGCCTCCCAGCTTTTTTTTCAGCTTGTCTAAGTGTGGGCTGAAGTTTTGGCAACATCTGTTGTTTAGAAGTTGGGACATTATTCATACTTTTAGGTCTGTTCTTCATGTTACAGGACAAGGTCTAGCTTCCTGCCATGTGCCAATTCAATCTTTCATCTGGGAAGTTGGAAAGTCATTTTGCTGAGCTGAGCATTTCAAAGGGAGGAGCAGAAATCTCACCTCATCTGCAAGCAGAGACCAGTTTGGGGCCTTTTGGACAAGACCTCTCCTTAAGTGGGCATGCTATAAAAAGAGGGCAGGTTCTCAGCTGGGGTTTGCCAATGTCAGGTGTGGCCACAGGAGTAAAAAGAGAAGGAGAACAGTCTCCTGGAGGAGGGACACATATCCCCAGCCCTTCTTCCTTCATCAGTTAAAGCAACCTGCATCTGTTTGCAGGTGAAGCTCCAAAAGCCCAGCATGCCAGCTCTTTGCAGAGCCCACGAACACATGTGCACATGGTGTTTAGCTCCTGCACCTGCATGAACCTCTTCTCATGCACAAGATGTCTTTAGAAAGAGCTCTGGCCATGTGCAGGCTGTTAAAAGCTGGAGATCTTGTGAACTTTGATCTAAACAATTCCCTTTTCAGAAGCAAAGAGCTTTATTTATGACCAGAAAGGCTGCTCTTGCCCTTCCCTATCAAGAGTGTTGACAGCAATGAACTTTGCCTTTTGGACAGTGTTTGGTAGTGAGGGTGAAAATAGCGTTTGGTGTTTCTTCCTCCCCCACTCCTGTGCAGAACCCCTCCAGAAGAGGGGTTGACTATTTTACATGACAGTTTCATACAGTAGTGAAGTGGAGGGATATTTCAGTATGGAAAGAGTAAATGGCTTTGTGGCTTTGGGACGTGGAATTGAAGGGCTTGGTGAACTCAGATGAAGCAATGACATTTTTTTGTCTGAGCCCAAGGCAGAAAGGCCAAGCCACCAGAGAAAACCAAACCTCAGTGAGTGTGAGATGAGGCTGTTTCATGGGCTCAACAGAGCTTTACTGGTTAACACCAGCGGAGGGATGACCTGGCGAGCATTTGGGGACCTGCTTGGCACAAGCTGCAGTGCCTCTAGCCCAGCACTTCCAGTAGGAATCAGGTCACAGGTCCAGTGTTCCTTCCTGTACCACCCAACCAGAAGATTCTGGGGAAGGTGTAAAGGGGTGGTGTGGGAAGAGCAAGCCAATACAAGAGCTGTGTCCTCAGCTACCATCAGTGGATTCTGTGAGTCCTGAGATGATCTCACTGACTTCCACTAATTAAGTAAGCCTGTGGTTCTAGTACATACAGCCTACACATGGTGGAAAGTGGAAAAACCCCATGAGCTTTTCAGCCATCCAGAGACATTTCAGCCCTGCACAGAGGCTGCCAGCCATGTCCTGTAAAGAGAATGTCTATCTATGTGTGTCATAAATCACTGTCAACAGAAAAGTGGTGGCAGGGACCAAAACCCACAATGACATTTTTCCAGGAGGGCAGGATTAGGCTTAATTAGCTGCTGGGCTTGTCCAGACACACACACATGATCCCTATATCTGGGAACTGATGGTTTAGGGCACTCCAATATAGAGATGTGGGATTTCTCATTTTTGTGGTGGACAGAGGAGCCTTGGCTGGACTGTGACAGTTTGTCAGAATAAGTAACTTCAGGGTGTAATTAGTCTTAAAAATCCAGTTTCAATGTCATGAACTGGAGCAGCTCCATTCATTAGAAAGTCCTGGCCTGAAGCTGGTTTTCTGCATTGCAGAGGCCACATGGTACCCCAGTGTCACACCCCATTCTGGGTGGTGCATGGTTAACTAGAAGGTCCCTTGGAGCTTGACAGGCATTTTTGGCATGGAGTTTTCAGCAATTGCAAGTCTACCACTTCCCCCACTGGACAGTTGCAAGGGATGCATAGTTCTCAGCATATATATATGTGTGTGTATATAAATTTATATCCCTCTTAAGCAGATATACATCCTGTAAATCAGCAGACTTAGGCCCTATCTCTGTGTTACATCAGACTTAGAGCACGTCATGCTGATGCACTTTGTAAGACTTGTTAATTCCTACCAGTGGAGGCAACAATCTCAGGGCTAAAGAAAACCCCAAACATTTGCAGTTCCTGTGAGAAGCAAGCAAGGAAGAAGGAAAGGAAGGGCTAAATTTCAACTCCACCTCAGCGTGGAGTGCCAGAGGTCTGGACAGAGTGACTTACCTGGGTGATGTGCTGGGCAGAGGGAAGTGGAGAGGCTGGTGTTGGTGAGTTGAGGGTAGCCCACTGCGTTGCATCAGCCCTGGGAGCTGGTGTCAGTCTGTGAATGGAAACAGCTGCAGTGGCAGATCACAAAGTCAAGGCATCTCAAATGCAAGGCCTGTGTGAGGATGGGGGTTAATGGTCCCAGTCTCTGCTAACCACCTTAACACTGTTTTTTTGGCAACTTGATGGTGGTCTTCCCCTTTGAGCTTTCTGCGTGGAGAAGGGTGCCTTCCTCAGGGTGATGAGCACCCTGGTAACCTGGGGTCCTGCTACAAACCCCGAAAAGACAGGGATGGGGAGCTGAATGATGCTCAAAGTCCAAGCAAGGTGAGCTTTGCTTGCATGAAATATAGCTGGTCCTGATGCTGTCGCAGTCACCTGTTCTCATTGCCACAGAGCCTGTCACCAGTGTCTCCCGTGGGACTTGGGAGATGGAGTTCAGCAAGGTTGAAGGCACTGGTGTCTCCTGCCAGTGCTGAACATGCTGCTGCTGTATGCTCAGCTCCCAGCCACGGTGTATCATGAACCCTGCCAGTCTCACCTGTTGTGTTTCAACACTCGCTTCCCTCTTCTTCTCTGCAGATGCCTTACCTGCTCCTGAACCCATCCATGCCAGAGATGAGGCCTCGAATGTACCCTGTGTTTTTTGGAGAAAGCATTGAAGTCAGCCCTGAGCCTGTGCAGGAAATCAGGTACAGATGGGATGGGGCTGGCAGGTGGGGATTGCTGTCTTTTTCCTCCTGCTTTTTCTTCTGCACAGAATTAACATGTATTTACAAACAGGAGTCATGGTGATTTTGATGGGAAGGGAGGGACAGGTTGGAGAATGATGCCTGAAATAAAAAGACACTGACAGCAGCAGAGATGGAAGGGAGGAGGCAAGAACTGGAGGGAGGCTGTAAGAGAAGAAGGCTTTCCTTCCAAGACCAGCTCAAATTCCAGGCTATAAGAGAAAACTATTGCCATCTGTAGGCTTGATGGCCTCCATTAAATAACCTGATGGTCTTTGTCCTGTTCCCTGCTGACTTGTATCCTCAGAACAAGCAACACCCTTATAATTTGCACCTGGTTTTGTTAGCCCTTCCAGCAGAGAAACCAACATTAAACTAGCCCATAGAGAGCGAATCATTTCTTCATGAGGAGATGGTCCTTCAAAAGCCAGTGATGGAGGTGTTCTGATGTCCTTTGGGGCTGGTGCTGCAGCCTATGGATAAACATTGGTCTCTGCTCTTCTTTTGCTCTTTTGCTGGTGTGGAGTTTGCTCTGCAAACAGCACAGAGCAGTCACACACCGCTTGGGGCAGGGAGGGTGGGAGAACTGTGTACCCACTTCCCACCCCTTCAACCCATGCAAACCTCTCTCTGGAAATGTACCCCAGTAAATCTCTGCTTGCTGAGGAACTGCCAGCAGGCATGTTTTTTATGGTGATTACATGGGAGTCTTGTTTTATGTGTGCTGAATGACTTGCTTACACCCTGGCTGTGCAAAATACATTACTGCAGCTCAGATTACACGCAGGCACAATCAGTCAGCCCCCCTCCAGGCAGAGGTAATGACAAGCACACACCCAGCTTTTAATCTTTTTTACGTGGAGCTGTGCATTCCTTGGCTGCTGATTGCTGGAGGAACGTTTGGGGAATGGGGAAAACACTGCTGCTCCTCATGTCCAGGGATTCTAGGAAAAGCACTTTATGTAGCCTGGTTTCCATACATCCCTTCTGGAGGCCAGCAGAGAACAGGCAGGGCAGTGACATCTCTCTTTTGTGGATTCTTCATCTGATGGACACTTCCTTTGAGACCAATGGCTTGGATACTGGGCAGTCATGGCCCACATCTCTTTGCTTCACCTGCTATTTGACTATTGCTTGGATTTTCTGTAGGCCTCAACAAGCAACTTCACCCATCACCTCCCAACTCTGGCCTTTGCTAGCTTGGGTACCTTTGTGCCCTGATGGCAGGGCAATATAAAAAAGGGAAAAAGCCAAACACATGCCATGACAGTCCAAACATGCTTTTGCCAAAGATAGAAACCTTATTTATGGCATTATTTTCCTGCCAAGCTAGAGCTTGCATGGACAAGAGGGCCTGTGGAAACAGCAGTAGGCATGCTGTGTTGGGAAGTATGTGCCTCCTGACCTCAGTGTGACATCCCATGCCCGTGGCCCACCAGCATCATCTATTAGCCTGGTCATTTGGGCAGTGACATCCCCCAAGCCTAGCACTAGCAGTAGAGAGCGTGGTGAGACCTACTGTGAGTCAAGAACCAGGGGACCTTTGTTCCACAGGGACTCTCAGCGTTTCAAGTTGATGCTGCAAGGCTGTGCTTGTTAAAAATGCTCAAGAAAAGGCTGGATTAAAAATTTTCCTGGGATTTCCAGATTTTTCTGCACAGTCTATGAATAAATGTCCATTCCTCAGCCTCTGGCCTACACCAACCAAATGATTTTTACCACCTCTTGGTGGCTTTTGCTAACAGGGTGTTTGCCTCCGGTGTAGCTCTCGGGGCTGAGCTAAAGCCCCAGTGGGGCCCACGGAAGAAATGGGAGGAAGAATTGGGTTGCTTGGAGCCTGTGTAACAATGTCTTTTCTGCCCTGCTGTGTCCAGGCAGGCTTGGTCCTCTTTGCACATGTACTGCAGAAATACTGAGATGGCTTCACAGCAAGGTGGGGTTCCACCAAGGTTCACTAGCAGGAATCTTGGTGGAACCCCAAGGTGAACTGGCCCTCCCCTTTGGCTTGCAGGGTTTGCAGCCTTTGCAAAGGTTGTAAACACTGCCAGCTCCAAAGGGCTGGAGAAGAGCCCTGCCTGTCTTCTCTCCTTTGCTGCCTGGATTGTGTGCCTCATACCTTGCTGTCCTCTCTAGGTGCAATTCCGAGGTGAAGTATGACTCTGAGAAGCATTACCGGGATGACATCTTCTACGGCCCCATCCCCACCGTCACCACCTACAGCGAGACAGTCATCGCTGCTCCCAATTGCACCTGGCGGAACTACAAGTCCCAGCTGATCTTTGAGCCCCGCCAGAAGCCGCTGAGGTTTCAGAGCACAACCATCATCTTTCCTAAGCGTGCCAAGAACATTTACCGGACCACTCTCAACTACAGCTTGGGTTGTGCCAAGCGTTGGTTTGCTTCCAGCGTGCAGCTGGAACTCTGTGAGGAAACCAGCCCCTGCGTCACCTACAGCGAGACCCTCTGAGCAAACCTATCGCTGGTAACCTTGTGACCTTGAGGTTGTGGCCTTTTCTGGGTCTCTGGCTTGGGCCCCTGTTGATGGGGACTGAATTTTAATGGCTGGAGAGCACATCGTCTTGGGTGAGGCTGAACTGGCTGGGAGGAGTCTTGCAGGGCAGGGGATGGTTTTGATCAGTGGCAGGCTGGCTTGTATTTCGCCACGTTCCTGACATTCATGATCTGGATTTTGGGTTTGGTTTTTTTCCCAAGCATATCTATTTTTGACTTGTGTTTAGATGAAATCAAGATGACAAAGGACGCTGCTACCCATAGCAGAGTGCTGCCTTCTAAGCTCTGGATGTCTTGTCTGGCATATAGGCGAGGCTCACAGTAACCTTCAGAGCTATTTTGATCTCTGCAGAGGGAAGACCAGCTACAGAGTCAGTGTCCAGCCTGCCCAGCATACACCAAAGCCAGGTCTTTGAGAGTTTCAGTGCAGATGAGATGGTTATTTGTATCAGTACATCACATCTTGCTCCAGCAGCTCATCTGGGAGGTAGCTGCAGTAGCACACCACCGCAGCAATCTCAGGTTTAACTTACTGGGAGGAGTGGGGATTGTCACCAAGAAGAAGAGGAGGAAAACAGGCACGCAGTGCTCTTGCTGGCAGCTAGATGCTTACGTACCATAGCAAGGCACAGCACAGCCAGGAGATGGGAGACATGCATGGCCACATCTTCAGTGAGCCCAGCCAAGAGGGGGAGGCTGAGGAAACTCAATAGCTGAAGGGCTATTTTCTGAAAGCAGCACCCTTTTTCAAAAGTACTATCATCCCAAGTGTGCCATGCTGTTTGTTGCATCTAATACCCAATTTACAGGGGTCTTTACATACTCAAAACCCTTCTGACTTTCGGGGTATAGCTGCATCACAATGAGGAGTGTAGTACAGGAAGATGCTGTCTGGCTTCAAAGAAGCCAGTGCAGAAACCCACGAGCACAGTTTTTCAACCTCTTAATAGTTTCCATACCTGTGTCAGGGACAGCATCACCAGCTCTGGAGGAGCAGCCAAACTTTCTCAGTGTAGAGCTTGAAGTATTGAAGAGCCCAGGTTTTCCTTGATCAGCCAGGGTGTAGCAATTCAGCAGGTACTCACTGAGCTGTCTCTGCAGAAAGATAGAGCAGAAGTCACTGCAGCCATCCTAAAGCTAAACCATTCCCCACTCACAAACCCCATCTCCAGGTATCTCTTCACTTCAGTAGCTTGCTGAAAATCTGAGTGTGGATTCCTGCAAACACATAACCTTTGAAAATGGCATGGAACCACCTCCAAAAGTCTTAACCAAGAATGTTTGCAAGCTGCTCAGAAGAGCCCAGCTTTAGAGTATAACTACCCAGCTCTGGAAATTAATTTCCAGCTTTCCATCTTCCGAACTTTCCATTTGGTTCCTGACTTGCTGGGAGTCTGATTGAGTTATTTCAGAACACAACTGAGCAGCTAAGTCAGAAAACCTATTAACAATGTCAACAAGATGTAGCTGATTGCCCAGAACAGTTGACGCACAAACCCACAGGGATTCAAAAAAAAATCTGTCAAACTTAAATAAAAATTCAATAGTAACTTTAAAAGATCCTTTTTCCATCAGTTTCCAAAGGCAATTGGTAAATGTGACCACAACTGTGACCTTTATGAAACAGAGTTCTCTTGTTTCAAATGAAGCACAGTTTTTCCAGCAGAGGTAAATGTAAGGGCTTTATATACAAACTTAAATCCTGACAGTTGAAGCATCAGTACTGAAAGATGTGTGCTGGGGCAGTGACAAAGTTTGGGAGTTTGGACTTGGTAGGGAGAAATCTCTCAAAGGATTTCCAAGGCTTCCACCTACTGTTGAATTCTTTTCAGCAACACAGAAACAAGGATTATAGTTGTTATTGCTCAGATTTTACTGTCAGCATCAAGGCCTGGAAAAGCACCATTTGCCTCCAAAGGGATTATGATGCCTGCAGCAACCCTTCTCCCCAGAGCATCCCACAAACACGAGTGCTGTGGAGTTAGCTCAGACAGCAGGGCAGCTGAGGCTGGGTGAACGGGGTCCCTGTGCAGTGCAGGTTGGTGATTGACCATCTTGAGGTCTGTCCCATTTCACCAAGTTCACCAAGTTCACCAGTGGAAATACTCATCTGCCTTCCTAGGGACATCGTGAAGGCTCTGGAGGGCTCTTTCCATGCACTGGTGAGAGTCTGCAGCAAAAGGGGCTGGTTTCTGAGCTGAGCAATCCAGGTTCAGAAGCAGGGCCATGCTCATACCCAGGAGATCCCTCATGATGACAGATTGCAGGCACCTCCACTGAGCAAGCGTGGACACAGGTCGAAGGGATGCCAGAGGCTCCCTATTTTGCTTACACATGAGGCTTTTCTCCTGTTAACAGTTGGGTTATTCTCCTGCCACAAGCACAAAGCTGCAGGGCTGTGAGCAGGACAGGTTTTCCCCACAAGATCCCTTCTATCACAGCCAGCTTCAGGCTTTGCCCACGTTGTCCTCTCTTAGTTCTGCTTCCTGAGTGGTGGCTGCAACAGAAAAGAAGAATTTCAAAAAAGCCAGAACACACTAGTGTGTGAATACAAATGCAGTGAAGAGACCTAAACCACAGCCTGATCTTTCACCCCCCAGGTTCAGGGGCTGCTAAGGCAAAGTCCTCAGGTCAGTGTGGCTCCCATGAGGGTGCAACGGAAGGCTGCATCCTTGGCAGTCCCCACATGACCAGGCCAGGCTTCTTTGAAGCTTCATGCTTTGTTTTCTCTGCAAATAGACTAGAAATGATCTAACATGCTCCTATTCCATTGAGCTTAAGCAGCTTTTCTGGTTTTGCCACGTCAGGAAATAAAAGCCAGCCAGCAGCTTGGGTTTCTCGGCTGCTGAACACAGTTAGAGCTGTGTAGCCATGGACAAGCCGTGGTGGGCTACCACGCTGGACCACATCCAAGCTGTGACATTGCCAAGTGCCTGAGATCTGTAGAAATCTTTGAAAAATGGTGTCTCCCATGGGCCCATCACAAGCTGCTTTGCTTCTCAGTGAAAGCTGGTGTTGGAAAGGGACTTTGGATTCCTGAGAACAAGAAAAAACACAAAGGGTCAGGTCTTCACCCTCATATGGGCACAGATCCCATCCTGCCTGCCCCCCACCCCTGTCCCTGCTGCTTCTGTCCCCATGGCTGGGTTTGGCAGTGGTAGAAGAGCCAAAGTTCATCTTGCTGACAACTGGGAAAAGCAAAGACCTTTTTTTTTCTTGCTTAAACACCAGAAACTGGACTTTGTGTGTTGCATTAAGAATCACTCCCAGCAGCCAGTAAGTGCCTTACCTGTACTATGTTTGTACATCTAAAAGGAATGTTTAGTCCCACTGGAAAGGTGTTTTCCCTTTAAATGGAGCATTATTCATCTCACCCAACACATCTTTGTTCGTGTATATTTTCTCAAAGATACAGATGATAAATTTGGACCATGGAAATGCTGCTTAGAAAGGTGAGTTCCCTTGAGCAGCTGGGACTGCAGCTAAACAGTTTCTCTACAAGCTCTCTTAACATGCCTGTTCCCCATGGTCCTGTAAGCCTGATGGGCAAAGTCAGACTCTGCCTTCAGGAATTACTTTCCTTCAGTAGTTATTTTTGAGATCAGAAACTTTCTCAGAAGGTATCTGTTTTAGGGATGTCCTTATCTATCTTGAATTTGGGGGGTTTGCCCTTCATCCCCTTCATTCCTCTGTTTCGCCCCTGAATGCAACAGAGCATGCTTGTGCCTGGCCTGCTGCCATTGCATTTGGGGTGAGAAAGAGGGACCCCAAACTAAATACTGACCTTTCAGAGTCTGCAGAATACCTTGCACAAAACACAGAGAGCAACTTTGACCAAAACAGTTTACTGTTTCTTTCATTTCTATGTTTTTTTCCCTTTTATTTCCTTTCCTAAGCCAGCCTCACTTTTCCTAATGTGAAATACAGCTTTGCACCCTCGGTGCACGCTGGCTGGGAATGATGCTGGGTGTTGATAGTGGTGTTTGAGTGAGCTGCTGGTCAGAGAAGTGAATGTTGTTTACTATTTATGTTGAGTGTGTCTTAAAAAAAAATAAGAAAGGTCACTAGAAGGCTAATGAGCAAAAGGCTGTGTAGAACAAGCTGAGGACTAAAGGCTGCGTGCATCTGATCTGGAGCGAATGGTTCTGTGTGTGAACGCTGTGAGTTAGGATACTTAGCCATTGGAGTTTTAACCTGCCTGTTTTTCTGCAGGGAAGAGTGTCCTTGCCTTCTTTAGAGTTGAAATAAAATCAGATCCATCCTCTGTCACAGTTACTCAGTCCCACTGATGTCTGAGTACTAGCATTCCCCAGGCTTGTGGGGGACTCTGTGTATCAAGCACGGATACACAGAGCTGTCCCTGTTTGGAGATGGGGGAACACTCTATAGGGAATAATAGAGACCTTGTGGGATATTCACATTTCTACTGCCAGATAAACTCTGCTCCCTGAGGATCACCCCATCGCTCACAAGCTGATCAGTTCTGAACATCTCCCCTAAAGCTCTCCCATAACCATTGTATTTTGTAAACCTTGGGAGGCACTAATTCCTTTGTGATGGAATTTCATAATGTGATGGCCAAAGAAAATGAGCAAAGTATCCTACTGTGTGAATCGTGACCTGAAGATGGGGCTGAGAGGTGTTTGAAGGTTAGAGGAGGAGGAAGAGAAGAGATTACTGGTGGAAATGCATAAGGATGTGTCATATTTTTTATTTTTGTAAGTCTGATTCTCTAAGTGCTTGTAAAGTACTTTACTGTTGTATATGTGGTGATGCAGTAGTTCACAATATCCTTTTATTTTTGTATATTCCCCCCTCCACAATAATCCCTTCCTGTTCAACTCATAGAGAGTAATTTAAGAAGACAAAATTTATATATCATAATAAAATGCTCAAACTGTCATGCAGATGGATCTGGAATTTCCTTCCTCTTCCTTACCCATTTACTTGGTCCCTAATGCCCCTTTCCCATCCAGAGGGAATGTTTCTGGTGTGCCCCTCCCTTGCCTGTGGGCTCCAATCCAGCTTCCCATGGCCAGGAGGCTGTGGTTTGATGTGTAAAACCTGTCCCGTCATGTATACCCAGGGAAAGCTGAAAGAGCTCAGGAAAATGGCACAACACTCACTCTTCCTACAGAGCCAGTTTTACCCTTTCTTCACCCTGAATCTCCCTCCTCCTGCTCAGTCCTGTCCTACCCAGTTACCAAGCCCAGATATTCAATCCAGCTCATTCCCCTCCCAGCCATTCCACAGCCGTAAAGGGCAGGAAGAGCTGACACAACGCTTATTTCTTACCCAGGTATCAAGATCCCAGTGCAGAACTGGGACCCCTGCTATGTCCTGGCGTTCCCAGTCTTGAAGGCAGATGGGTTGCATCAGGGCTCAAACCCTGCCTGGCCATGAAGCACAGTTTAAAGCCTTTGCTGTGAATGCCTCAGGCTTGCCAGCCAGCTTTTAGTAGAGCTCTCAGCTGTCTTCCAAGACCTAAGATGTCTGCAGGGAGAATCTGACACTAATCCTTATGGAAAAATCATACTGGATTTATAGGGATGAAGTCAATAGGCTTGGATGAAAATGGCTGTTAAACCCCAAGGAATGGAAAGGAGAAGGAAAGTCATGTTGTGCAAGAGGCTTTGCTTCAGGTGCATGGGATGTGCCTGTGTCCTCACCCCAAGCTGTTTCACCCACAGCACAGCTGAACTGCTCCTGGGATGAAGGATGGGAGACATGCTCGTGGCACAGGCACCTGAAGAAACAACAACATGGAGAAGACAGGGGATGCACAGGCTGGGCGAGTCTAAGGGTTGAAACCCAAATGCCAGATGAAGGACATGTGCCTCCACTCTGCTATTTAAATAAAACCATAAGTTGTGAGTGCTGTCCAATGAAGATTCCTGAGGTGGCAGCTAAATCCTCAGCAGCAAAAGCAGTATTAGATGCAGGATATGTGTTTTGGCAAGTGCGCTCGGATGAGCTAACCCCTAAGCTAGTGGCTTTTACTCTGCCATTTGGATATTGTAAATTTAAGCAGATGATGCTTGGTATTAGTTTTGCTCCTGGGATATTTCAGAGAGTAATTGCTCATATCTCTGAGGGATTACAAGGTGCTGAAGTTATAATGGATGGACTTTGAATCTAGGCGAGGTGCCTTTACGAACAGAAGGAAAGGTTTAGGCTGGTTTTACAGACAGCAAGAATGCTGAGTATAAATTGCCAAAAGGCCTCACCTAAAAGAACTTGCTGATAATGGGCAGCTACAAATTAAATAATAATAAAACCCCACATGTTGGGATCCCCATTCCACTCAACAAAGCAGAACTACAAGGGAACAACAAATGCCTTAAGCGAGTATCATGCCACAGCTATGTGCAGTCAACAAACAGCAGAGGGATGCACCAGAAAAAGAGCCTTACCTGATACTGGAGCAGTAAAATCTTCCCTGTGCTGCCAAGCCAGCTGCTTGAAACGACCATGTGCAAGACCTCGGGCTTGGTCTCTGCTCCATATGCTCAGCAGGTGGCAATGTCACAGCCTGGACCTGCAGAAGTGTCTTTGGAAGATCTAGGCAATGCCAAGCAGCAGGGAAGTTGTGTGGTCCTCAAAAATGTCACAAGTCTGTGCCCATGCAAAGGATCACCAGCAGCATGCCTGGGCTGATGTGTATCACAGCCACCTGCATGGACTGCATCTCCTCTGGTGCAGGACACCAAACTGGCACTTAGATGTGGGATGGGAGTCTGTCACAGCAGACATGCCTGGAGTCCCTCTGTCCCCAGTGCAGCTGATTCTGCGGCTCCACCACTACCTCCAAGAGCTGCCATCCCAGGGTGATTGAACCCACGTGAGATGCTCTGGATGTGGCTCTATGACCTTTTGTCCTGTGGTGCAGATTCAGTTCCTCAGGGGACACCTTGGCTTCAGCAGTCGAGACCCCGCAGTGGCTGCATGCTTGGTCTGGCGGTGGGATGGGGGCTTCCCAGGCTGGCATTCCTCACTGCTCTCTTCAGCGTCTTCCCAGCCGTGGTAAGAAACACATTTAGTGCTGATTTTCAGCCCATTCCTTGAGGGAGTGATTCCCACCACAGCCACAGCCTCTGCAGTTACCCCGTAGCCTGGAAGAAGTGGGGCTTGGCCACATGGGTTTGCTACCACGTTGACCATGCCCAGCTCTCCTGCCTGCTTCTAAATCCCCTGGTCTGGTTACACAGGAGAGGAGCAAGGCCCTGCCCTGGTCCCCTTCCCCTGGCGCTGTGCCCAGCCACAGTGGGAAATGAATGCAGGAACGGCTTGTTCACAAGTAGGGTAGAGGGTCTTGGAATTGCTTTTTGGGGGCGTAAACTGGGAGCTTTATGAGCTCAATTTTCTGCTTCTAATAATGACGCTGGATCCAAACAGTTCCACGCCTCGGAGTCCAAGACGGACGGGGAGTTCACATCTCTGAGGATGAAACCGCTCATCCTGCCAAGCCTTTGATTCCCACTGTATCCTTCCTACCCTGCAAACAGGCGGACAGCACATTTCTAGCATAAAAATACCCTATTCTCCAGCTAACCGCCTCCAGATTCCCCTCCCCAGCCTGGTGATTAGACGCTTCTCTGTACATAAACATGCAGCTCATCTCCCCGGGGCTCTTCCTGGCTCACAAGCAACTCCTGAGACCAGTGGCTATTTGCAGCTCCTTGAAATACAAATGGGATTGGGGGGCTCCTTCCCAGCTGACTGCACCTACCTGAGAGCGCCTGGCCTGCACCCCAGCCACACAACCCCCCCATCCCAGGCCACCGAGATGCCTGTCACCTCCTGCACTGGAGAGTGAATGGCTCACAGCGCTTGGCACAGGGCTGTGGGTGACACTGCCAAGGGGCTGCCCAGACCAGGGAACCCGTGTTGGTGCTGGGAGCGTGTGGGATTTGCACACTTGAGGAAGGAGGGTGTAAAAACACACCAAGTCCTGGGCAGTGGAGGAACGAGGGATGCACACACGTACACACAGGAGTGTAAACCACGTCCTCTTTGATGGAGGACTGCAGAAACTACCTTCCCCTGGGGCTTTACAGGGGAATCACCTGATTCTCCATAAACCAGCCAGAACCATCAGTCCCTCATTTATCATTTTCAGTGTGAGCAATAAGGGCAGGAGGGGAACAGGCCAGCAATAAACTAGTTATAGATGTAGTGTTGAAATTGGC
The DNA here is from genome assembly GCA_020800305.1 of Porphyrio hochstetteri. Taxonomy (NCBI): domain Eukaryota; kingdom Metazoa; phylum Chordata; class Aves; order Gruiformes; family Rallidae; genus Porphyrio; species Porphyrio hochstetteri. The sequence goes on from CM036922.1 coordinate 12,025,236, forward strand.
CCGTTTCCTTCAAGTATTGCCCCACTTACTGATCGCAAACAGCCATCCGACTGATGCCTCATCTGAGTCCTCGAGCACTGGATTACAAAGGACACGAGCCAACACCCTGCCTTGTGCTAGTGAGAGTCCGTTGGGCGTTTGCGTGGGAGGCCAGCTAGGAAAACCCAGCAAATTAAAACAAACACCCAAACAACCAACCCCTCAGGAAATAAAAGCCTTTGTATTCTTCTTTGACCTCGTCCACTCACAGACAGGGTTTTGTTGTGCTTCCCATGGGGTTTGTTTGGGTTATGTTAGCGCCTGAACTTCCAGGACATTGATTTGTAGCTGCTGAAGAGCACAGCTCGGCCGCCTGATGCAGGGCACGGGCGCCAGAGTGGGCATCACCAGCACCTGTAGCTGGCTAGGTGGTCACATCACCCAGTAAGGGACCCACTGACCTGCTGTGGCCAAGTAGGATGGCCTTGGAGGTGCAGAGATGGTGTTTTAGCTTCAGGTCCAGCTTCTAGTGAGGCATTATGGAGTGTCAGCATCTCAGGCCTCTTAAAGCATCCTTGGCTGGTTGAGCAGGGGCTTTACTCTGGAATCTAGATTGAACCAGAGGAGATAGTGCCTGGAGCTGCGCACATCCCCAGCGAGGAGCTGGGAGAGGAGCTGAGCATCCTTACAGCTCTGGCCCGAGCTTGTTCTCAAAGCGAAGTGGAGGTGGAGTGAAGCAGGGAATGGCAGAGCAGCACTTGAGGCGCGGGGTACTTTGCACGGCACTTCTCTGCCTCCAGGTCTGCCCTTGAACTGTGCAGCTTGGGCCCTTTCTGAGTCCTGCGGGGCCTGTAAACATTTTGGCAGCCCCGGCCCTCTGTGCAGCCCCAGCCGTAGCTGAAGCGCGCTGTTAATGAGCCACGTGTTTCGAAGGCCTCCAGGCTTGGCACTGGCTCACGGGGACCCGCTGGAGTCCCGCTCCGTTAGCTGGCCGCGGGACGCTGTGCCGCAGCCCAGCAGAGCCGCCTGCAAAGCGCCCAGCTCAGCATTTTCTGGGGAACCTTTGTTTGCAGGGGAGTGGCTGATTTGGGGGGGAGGTCCCGCCGCTCTTCCCCCACCACTCGCCCCTCCAAGGGTCTCTCCTCTATCTGCACTCAGAAGGATTAAAACAACCTCTCCCATATATTTTTAAACACTGCCTGACGGTGAAAAGGAACATCTGGAGAGCAGCCTTGCCCCTCACACAGCATCCTCCATCTCCACATCCCAATGTGAGACCCAACAGGAAACTGGTCTAGAAGGGACCTGTCAGCTCAGCAATGGGACCAACTCTCCCCATGGGTTGGGGACAGTGGCTGCTGACCAGGGGACAGCAGGTACCGAAGAGCCCTGGAGAAGCGGGTGACTGGCCACAGCTAAACTCGCTGTTGGGAAGTTTATGGTGAGTAAAGGGAAGAGGGCTGCTGAGCCACAGGGCAACCCCTCATCCACGCCTGGCACACCTCCCACGGGCCCCCAGGAAATGGGGGTGCAGGAGAAACTCCCACTTCCTTCAAGCCTGTTTCCAACGAGGCTCTTCTAGCCAACATTAACATGCTTTGCTTTACTTCCCAGCATGGCCCAGGGCAAAAAGCAACATCTGGACATAATAAAAAAGCTGCCCTCCCCCCCAAAGGGACCCAGGAGCAACCTCTGCTATTTGGTTTCCAACCTCTGCTGCTTCACCAATGGACAGAGGATGCAGCCCCAGCCCAGGGGTTGTTGCTGGTCTGAAGGGGAGCAGGATGCTCCGGCAGCCCACAGGGACAGAATTTATCATGGTACCTTAAAAAAATGGGTCCAGCAGGGTGAAGTTAGGTAGGTTTCACTTCTCAGGAGCCAGAAACACTTGAACTGGTTGTGACTTCTCAAGAGGGGTGGAGATGGGGTGTAAGGACTCCTTCTTCCCTTGAACAGAATGGTGCTCCTTTTCTGTTCCAAAATCATGAAGACTGGAGATGGCTCAGAGCCAAGGCCCAGGATTAACATCCCCATGGGGGAGAGCTCTGCTTTGGTCCAACTGGAACGAAGATCCAGACCTGGCACCTATCTTCAGGCTCCCTGTGTCTGACCTCTGGCAGCTGCTTCACTTTCTGGAAAGGGCTCAGCATGAAACAGCAGCAGAAAACACTCCTGGCTCTCTGGCAGAGCTGGACCAGGATTTCATATCTACACTCGGGCCTTTTGCAAACAAACCTCCAAGTCACTGGAGCCCAAACCTCATCAAGAGCCTGTGTCTCACCAGCCCCCAATCAGAGCCCATTGCCCAGCACTCACAGACAGCTGCTCTGAGCAGAGTTTAAGGAACGTGCTGAGTGAGGATGTAGTGCTTTCAAGAGCAAACTTTTCATAGAATCATAGAGCAATCAAGGTTGGAAAAGACCTTCAAGATCACGAAGTCCAACCACCAGCCCTACAGCACCATAACCTCTAAACCATCTCCCGAAGCACCACATCTACCCAGTTTTTGAACAGCTCCAGGGACAATGATTCTACCACCTCCCTGGGCAGCCTGTTGCAACACTTCAATTTCTTTTGGTGAAGAAATCTTTCTTAATACCCATTTTGAACCTTCCCTGGTGCAATTTGAACCCGTTCCCTCTTGTCCTGTCACTAGTTACCAGGCAGAAAGAGGCCAACACCCACCTCACTACACCCTCCTTTCAGGTACCTGTAGAGAGCAATAAGGTCTGCCCTCAGGCTCCTCTTCCCCAGGCTGAACAGCCCTGGCTCCCTCAGCCTCTCCTCATAAGACCTGTTCTGGATGGTCTTGCTCTGCTTTTCACTCTTTGTGAAGCCTTCTCCTCCCCCTGTGCCAGAGGAGCCCCCAGCAGCCCACAGAGATGGGCTGCTCAGCAGGCACCGAGTTTCCTATACACACTGACCTGCACCATGAGCAATTGATTTTGGCTGGCTTGGCCGGGCCTACCCACCTGTGGGTGAGACCCCAGGCCCTGAGGCTTCTGTTTCCTCCCTGGGTTTCTTCAGCCTCTGCTTGGGAGCACTGGTGGCTGCTGTGGCAATTCATAACAACTCCAAACACTCCATTGTTCGCGGGGCCGGGCCATGTAGGTAGCACAGTGTTTGCTGTCCCCTGGCATCGCCTCAGCAAAGGCGTCTCCCTGAGCTGAACATGCATCTCGTCATCAAAGAGATTGCTAATGACTAATAAATATGAAAAGAAGTCAGGGGTGCAGCAGAAATTTCTGGACCAAGATCAATCTTCACTGACAACTGCTGTTTTTCCTAAGTGAAAGTACCCTGCAGAGTTTAAAACGGCATCTGGCTTCAAAGCAGAGCACGCTCCAGATGGAGTTTGCCACCGTTGCTGACACCCTGTGCTTCATCAGGTTACACATGTTTACAGCAAGGGACATCCTGATTATTCCCAAAGAAGGGAAACACACTGGCCTCTTCAAAAACGTGGGCTCGAAATGACAAGCATCCTCTCCTCTCCCTCTCCCTCTCCCTCTCCTCTCCTCTCCTCGATGTCTGGGCAGTTATTTCTGCCTGTTCTCCATTTACAAGAGTCAACAAGAGAGAATAGTCACATCTCTTAAGGGTGGCCCCCCTCGGTTGGGATTGGGACACCCACCCGCACCCCCTGACACACCACTGCTGCCGTGCTGGCAGGAGCGAGCCCATGGCACAGCAAAGTTGAAAGGCCAGAGCCCAACAGAGCCTGACTTGCAGCTCTGACCTCTGGCAGCACGAGGATTTCACCTTCCAACTGCCTCCTGCAGCTCCTCAGCCCGGTGTCCATGCAGACACCCTCCCCACCACACCTTTTGCAGCAGCATTTTCGGACAAGCCCGGTGCCGCCACGGGAAGGGACCTGCAGCCCACAGGGTCTGGCAGCATCCCGCACGCTGGGGGCTGCCCAGGGTGTCCCCACATCCCCCTGAGGTGATTCCTCCTTGCAATGGCTGAGACAATGGCAGCTCTGGGCTGCAGAACTTCCAGGGCTTTGCTTTCAGGAGGAGTTCTGCAAAGGCGTTTGTCTGTCTGTCTGTCTATTTGTGCACCAGCTTCCTGCACTTCCCTAACACCGACACAGGTCCCGGCTCACACAGACACTGCTCCAAACCCTCCCGCCAGCAGCCAGTGATTTATTACCCCTCTGCTGCCTGGAGTCCTGACAAACGCTCAGCTTGGTAATTACAGGAGGCCAAAAACAAGATGATAAATAAACCTGACAATTAATTCAGCTGTTCCCCCCCCCCAACAGGTGACACTTGTTCCCAAGCTTCTTACGAACCCAACTCTTCCCAGCAAGCCAGTAGAGCTCAGCCAGCCAAAACACCCCTGCCCAGTGCCTTTCAGTGCCCAAAGGCTGATAAGATCCAGGCATCCCATCGAAAGCTGCTCGATTTTCCTTCCAAGTTACTTGCCAGCCTAAAACGTCTCATCTCCTGCCAAGATCAGCTCTTTAGCCCTCTGCATCATTATCAGAGAGCATATATAATTTCATGGCAAATCACAAGAGCTGATGAATGACTATTTGGATTGCGATTGTCAGGGGAGTATAAAATGCTTCCTGCTGTAAGGAGCCCAGGAACAGTTACTGGCTCTGCTGGCCAAAGACACGTCGGACCCACTCGGCCGCTCGGATGAAGAGCTGGGGGCTGGTGTGCAGGGACCACGAGCTGCCTCCCTGGGGAAGGCATGGGGCAGGGTGCCACCACCACCCAGGTGCTGTACCAAGGCAGTTTCTGTACCCTTTTCTTTGCCATCCCACTCTGTTGGGTACCACAGCGGCATCCTCTGCCCTCCTGTCACATGCAGGGCACACGCAGGCTGCAAGGAGGGTGCTGAAGCCTGATGCTCCAGGGCCAAATTAACACAGCATGGATAACCTCGGTCCCAACCCCCTTCCTCCCTGTTCTAACTCAGCCTGGCCTAGTACAAAACCTTCCTCCTCCTTAAATCCCCCTAAAAACTAAATGTCAGCTCCTCACCAGGAGAAGGTCACAATGCTCCTGCTCCTCCTCATGGCCTCTGTCCAGGGCAAAGACATCAGGGACCATCTCTTGTCTTCCTTCTCTGCTTCAAACCCCCCCTCTGCCACCCAGTCAAAATGCAGTCTGGATTGCCGATGTTGGGGTTTTACTGCTGGTTTTCAAAGCCATCTGCTTTTGTCCCAGTTCATTTTCATCTCCTTATGCAAAAGCTTTTCAAGTAGACCTAAAGTTTTCCATCATTAAATCATAAGTGTTGGCCTTGAATGTGGAGTTTTCCCACCTTCTGTTTCTTCAGCATCAGGGTGAATTATGGACCAGGGCTACTGCTGTCAGACCTCATCGGCATTTAAACCCCAATGTGAGAGGCTGAACAGCTTGGCTTCTGTTTGTGCTATTTATGAACTTATTCTAATTGCCTTCAGAGCAGCAAAAGCCTTTCCAAGAAGGATTTCAACAAAAACCTCTGGTCTCAGAGATCTTTAGAGTGATCTCCAAGAGCCAGCAGGCATCCACCTTGTGCATTGCCATGGGAGCTGGGGGCTGGAGAGTGTGTGAGGAGCAGAGGAGGTGGGTTTGGTTGGTGTGGGTACGTACCTGCAGGTTCTTCAGATGGTGTCTGGACAATCCAGAGAGGACCCAGGGCCATCCTTCAGCAGTGCAGGGACAGGAACCTTTTGGACATCCCCTGGACAAACTGGTCACACAGTGCTGGGGAGCCTTCCTCCAGGACTGGCAGCAGCTCAGACCAGGGTGACCCCCCAAAATGCCGTGCTGGCAGGGGCTACGGGTCTGCCCCAGCAGAAACACTCAGGAAAACACTGTTTGTGTAAAACCCATTTCTGAGCCCCATGAAAGGCAGCAGAAGGTCCGTGGGTGCAAAAGCAACTAACAGCCTTTCCACGGACTGAATTCCATACAGTCATCCAGTTTGTCCTCACGCAGAGCCACCCCCTCAGCTCATGTCCCCCGTTCATCACTTACCCCACAAAAGGCCACCACATCCACTCCCCATGGCAGCCAGAGCCCCTGGGCATCGGCCCTGCAGATGCAGAGGTGGGATGGAGGGATTTGGGGACCGACAGCTCCTGCCCCCACCAAAGCCAACTGCACCCCGTGGGACGGATGTCAGAGGTAAAGCAATTTAATCCCACAAATAGATACCAGCGCTTCTGTTTCGGTTCTTAATTAGGTGGTGGCTAATTAGCCTCCCCAATAGTTTCCCCCAGGGCTTGTGAGGGATTAGCCATTACCAGAATATTGACTTATTTTAATTTTTTTTTAAATTCAATTTAAATTCCATTTTTAAACTCAATCACAGTTGAACAAAGTTTTCTTTGGCTGCTGGTCAAAGAGCAACGAAAGCCAAAGTGTCCTCCAGCATTGTCCCTGCTCGATGCCGGCAGAGATGCAGGCATTGCGTGTTTGGGGGTGTTTAGCTACAGGGTCCCTGGTCCCACAGGCATCCTTCAGTGCCTCAGCTTCCCCCCACTACCCCTCCCTGCTCCCTGGGCCCAGATGAAGCACCTGAAGAGCCGTGAGAAGCAGTTTCAGGAGGATTCAAAGAGTTTTCAACGTTTCTCCTCCAAGGAGCCAACAGGAGTCTGGGTGTGGGGATGGGGGATGAAGCCTGAGCTGTGGGATGTGGCTGGGCAGCATTAGTGCTGCCAGGGAAGAACGGGGAGGGTTTGATTCCCAGGGAGCTGCAGGGAGGAAGGAGGATGGTCACTGTAAAATAACGATTACTATAATACTATAGCAAGTAAAAATTAAATAGAAATAAAAATGGAGAAACCACCCAGAGAGCTGCTGTGTGGGATGCTTCATGCTGGTGGGATGCAATAATGGGGAGGGAGAGGCATGTGCATCCCAAAGGGGAGAGGGAGGGGGCAGGTGGGTGATGCACAGCCCCATCTGGGGTCAGGGGGCTGCCCTGGGTCCTGTGAGACCTTGTCAGGCCCATGGGAAGAGGGATGAGGAATACTCCCAGCTCGGCACCACCACCATGCTCAAGCAGCTCTTGGGCATCAGCCATGTGCCAGGGCTCCTGGCCAGTCCCACCAGCACCAACCCCTTGTCCCGCTCGCACGAAAAGACACGGTGGAAACAAGAGGGAGAGAGGAACACATCTGTGGGGTCAGCACCCAAGGGTGGGCCGAGCATGTCACCCTCCATCCCATGGGCTGGTGATGCTGCTGGGGTGAATGGGGAGATCCACCCAGCCCTGCTCCAGCCACGGCAGCGAGAAGGTGGCTCTGCAGTGCTGGGCTGGACTCCGTGGCCTTTCCCAATGTCTCACTGCCCAAGCCCGTGGCGAGGAACCTGAGCACAGCCCCGACACCTCCACGCTGCAGGTACCACCCGTGGCAGAAACCGAAGCTCCTGGTGGGAACCCACTTTGGGCGCATCTCACCTCTCTCTCCACATCTCAAACCCGCACCGGGGTCCCACCAGCGGAGCCGCTGGCAGCAGGGCTGCGATGCTGCACAGGGCTGAGATGAGCTCCACACCAGCAACCAGCAACCAGCGCCTTCCTGTGCTCCGGAGACACCAGGGCAGCACAGGTATCGCTGCTGTGCCAAGTGGGATCTTTACTCTTTGTCGTGGGGCTTTTTCCTCATTATTTCCCCCCATAAAAGGTTAACAAGGCGGCTTTGAAGATGGGTCAGATTTGGCTTTTGCTTTTTCCCCCCTTTTTTTTCTTTTTCCCCCCATTTTTTTCCTTTCTTTCATTCCCCCTTTTTTTCCTTTTTTTTTCCTTTTAATTTTTCCTTTTAATTTTTCCTTTTTTTCCCCCCCTTTTCTCCCCTTTTTTTCTCCCCCCACCCTCTCTCCCCACCAAACTCTGCAACCCTTTCACACACCCAGACATCAACTCCAGTAGATTTTACACATCTCAGAGCCGTGGAGACACCAGCAGCAACAACCTGGGAATGGAAAAACTTTCCACATAGCTTGTGCATTGTCCCGGATCTTGGGGGTGGTGGTGGTGGTGTGTTTTTTGGGTTGTTTTTTTCTTTTTTAAAAATAAAAAGCACAACAGAAAAGACACAAACATCGATGGACATTCGAAACCTGTACATTGTAAAAAAAAAAACCAAACCAAACCAAAAAATAAACCAACAACAACAATTCCCCCTCCCTCCCTCCCCAAACCGAACGATAAACACCGTCGTTTCTCTTGCTTGGAAATCAGAATCAACCTGGGAACCAACGGGGAGGAGGGGGGAGAGAGAAAGATCCATTGGGAAGGTGACGGCGCCGACCTCGTGTATGGGATACGAGGGCTGTGGGGGGGCTGCTTCTTGCCCCCTCCCCAAGCAGCGGGAGAGGCAGAAAGTCTGTGCCGAGCTCTGGGTTCCTTTAGCATATAGAATGCAAAGCATTTAATACATTATTATTATTATTATTATTAGGTTTTGGTATTCTTATTTTGGCCTTTCCCCCCTCCCACCCCCCCAAATCTCCCCCCCCACTTCCCAGAGCGAGAAAGCAGAAGTGAATGAAAAAAATTAAGTCTAATATTTTTTTTTGTTTTGTTCTTTAACCATGTAACTGCAGATATGAGGAGCCAACATCATGGAATGAAAAAAAAAACCCCCAACGTAAAGCAGAGCGTCCGCGTGGATCACGAAAGTACAATAAAAACTGGGGGGGGGGGGATCCTGTTTTTTCTTGTTTTTTTCTTGTTTTTTTCCTTTTTTTTTTTTCTTGAACATTTCCTGCAAACTCCCTGCCCTGCTCTGCCCCCTGTACCCCCACCAGCTCGGAGGGTTCTGGAGAAATCACCTTTTACAACCAACAAATATCTGCTGAGTCAGCAAAACTGCGTGTAACGGGGGTGGGGTGGGGGAAAAAGAGGGGTGGGGAAAGAGGGGTGTAACCATGGCAAGATTAATTGTTTTTTTTGTTTAAACTAAGTTCATACATTCTCCCACCTCCCAGGTAACTCCGATGGCTTGGTGTTACCGTGGGTTTTTCCATGGAAAACCCTTCCATACAATGGACAAACACACCCAAGCCCGTGCGTACGAACAGAGCCTCTTCTCCAGCGGTAACACTGTGGGTTAAGTCCTTCCTCGCGGAAAATAATCGACGTTCATTCACCCAAAGGTATCAAAAATATACCCTGTAGACCAATACAATTTACAATTTGCCTTTTCTCGCCCTTCAGAAAACAATGCACTTAAAGCAACCCAGCCCCTCTGTGGGCAGCCAGCCCGGGGCTGGGGGGGTTTGGGGAGGGGGGGGAATATCCCTGTCCGCTCTGATTTCAGCCCGGGATTGTGTCCGCTGAAAGGACTGGGATTTATTGTTTCTTTTTTTTCCCATTTTATGTGTTTTTTTTTTTTAAGAAATAGCTCTTCTTCCCCCCCCTCCCCACCCGCTCATCTCATCCCATCCACTGCAGAAGCCCATCCAGACCACTCCAGGGGCTGGTGACATCTTCCAACGATGGGTCGCTGGCCCTCAGATCAGCTCCAGGGGGTGGGGGAGCCACACACCCCAAATTGGGGCAGTTCCAGACTATTTCACTTCTTTTTGTTTGTTTTTGTTATTTGTTTTTCCTTTAATCTGTTCAGAGTTTTTGCCTTTCTGCAGCACAGCCTCACAGCTGGGATGCTGAGGGTGGGGAAGTGGTGGTTTGGGGCGGGGGGTGTGTGGAGGGGGGGAGCATCCCACAGCCCCTCAACTTGACTCCATGGGAACGCGCTGGCAGAGCGTCCGAGCGCGCGTGGCCCCCGGGATGCACATTTGGGGTGCGTGGCTGCTCACAGTCCCTCGAGGGGGTCACCTCCAAGCAAGGCTGCCAAGATCAAAGATGGGTTCCTTGGGTTTTGTCTCGTTAAGGCTTTTTTCTTCTTTTCTTTGTTTCTTTTTCCCCCAGACCGAAGAGGATGCAGAAATTTCCAGATGTTGAGAAAGGGGAAAAAAAAAAACCAACCCAAACCCAACCCCCCCCTCCCCAAAAAACAAACAAAAAAATAAGAAAACCACCTCATCCCACTCCCCTCCCCCCCCCAAATTGGCTGGTTGGGAGGGGAAGGGGGGAAAAAGAAAAAGGAAAAGGAAATAAAATAGCTCTGCTCCTGCTTCTTCGCTCGCGAGAGCCGGCGGGGCCGGGGCGATGGGCGCTCGCCCGGGGGTCCCGCTCGCTCCCCACACCCTGGGTTTAGTCGCCGTCTCCCTGCCCCAGCTCCTTCATTCACTGTCCGAAAGGGTTTCGTACTGGGAGCAGAGCAGGGGCTTGGGTTCCTCGTCCCAGGCATGGTGCTGGCTGCCGGGGGTCCCCTGCGGCACGGGGGCGGTGGGGGCTGCCGTCACCACCCCGCTGGGGAGCCGCATGGTGAGCGGGTTGTAGGGGAACGGCGTCGAACCTGCGTGGGGAGGAGGAAGAGGAGTCAGGGCTGGGGTGCTGCCAGCATCCCTGCAGCCCCCCGGTGAGGGTGGCAGGGCTGATTTGGGGATGTTGGCTGCCAGCATCGCTGCAGCCCCCCGGTGAGGGTGGCAGGGCTGATTTGGGGATGTTGGCTGCCAGCATCCCTGCAGCCCCCCAGTGAGGGTGGCAGGGCTGATTCGGGGATGTTGGCCCCCCACCCCAAGTCCCCAAACCCTACCTGCGGACGACGGCCTGTCCTCCCAGACGCGGTTGGTGAGGGGTGTCCTCCGGTTGCAGTCCCCCTCCGAGTGCACCGAGGAGACGGAGGGCGGCCGCTCGCCCGAGGACAGACCCGGTGCCGGGGATTTGGCCTTGCGGCTGTTGGGTCTGGCAGCGATCTTTGGCTTCCCCCCTCCTCCTGCAAAGAGAAGCACCCGCTTGTCACCTGCCTCACCACGATGGGGTTTGGGGGGTGTGGTTGAGGAGGGGGTGTGGGTACCCAGCGCCCCCTGAAAATGGCTTTGTGGCAGGGAGGAAGCTCCAGCCAGGTGCCTGTGGTGGGGCTGGGTGATGGGGTGGTGGTGGGGGAGCTCTCCACAGTGGGGTGGGTGGGCAGCTGCAGGAGGTTCCCATCCCTTCCTGCGCTGCTCTCTGCTCTGTGGCTCGATGCTTCGAACCGTCCCCAGAGCAGACATGGGGCAGTGGGAGCTGCACAGCCACGGCCACGCTGTTCCTCTGCTCCCAGGAACATGGGAGCTTCATGTGTCACTGTGCAATGGGCTGGCAGGGAACCCGGGAGCTACGTGGGTGCTGGAGCCCCAGGCGCATCCTGTTTCTACACGGCCAGAGCGGCCCCTCGCCTGGTCCAGCAGCAAAGTCCCTGGTGATGTTTAACAGTTTTGACAAGGTTTCGAGCCAAACCAGCCTCTGCTGGAGAGGTCAGCCTGGCTAAACTGGGGCAGGGAGGGTGGGGGAGCTCCCAAAGGGGTTGGGATGGCTGGGTGCTGCATCCCACCATGCCTGGGCTGGCAGCACCCCCCCAGGTGTGGGAAGCGTGGCTGGAGGAAGCTGCTGGTTTCATGCAGGAGCCAGAAAAGCTTTTCTGCAAGAAGCTAAAGAGCACCTGGTCTGAGCTGACTCAGGGGAGGGTGGGGGGAGGCTTGTGTGTGTCCCCCCCGCCGGGGTCCCGGGGTGCAGAAGATGACCCCTGGCATGAGTCACTGTGCTCCGTGCACGGTGCTTGCAAGAGGTGAGCAGGGGGACAAACACTCTCCCCCACCCATCTCTGGTCTCCCTCCTCTCTCTCTTACCCGGGGGTCTACAGAACAACCCTCCTGGTTCTGCTCAAGCCTCTCCCGGATCCGGGCAGACCCCAGGGCGGTGGGGCCCGTGGGGCAACTCCCCCACCCCTGCTCTCTGAAGTCAACCCCACCTATCACTTCCATGCCCTTAAGCTCCTCCCTCTTGCTCCAGGCACCTCCAGGTCCCATCCAACCCTCTGTCCCAGGCCAGCGGCTGCCCCAACACCCCCTGAGTCCCAGGATGGGGAGGGAAAGGCTACTCTGCCTTGTGTGTGTACCCCCTTCTCAGCTCCTCCCCCTACTTTGGGAGCAGCGATCCCACCTGGGGTTTACAGACTGACTGGGGTGGCTGGTTAAGTTTATGGCTTCAGTTTCTGGGGTCTGGGTTTCCGTTCCCCCCTCCCCAAACCTTTCCACAGTATTAAAATAAAAGAAAATTTAAAAAAAAAAAAAGAAGAAAATGAGATATTTTAAACCCAACAAACGGGGAAAGGAGCACAGTCAGTGGTTTAGAGAAAGCAACAGCACCTTCCGAGACTATTAAATTAACATCAAACAAGACCAGGATTAATCAGCAGGTTCACAAAGCTCGAAGCCAGGGGGAGGGAGGGAGGGGAGGGGAGGGGAGGAAAGAAAACCAAAATGAACAAAAAACCAGGGGGGGAGGGGAAGGAATAAATCCACCCCCAACAGGGCAAAAAATAAATATAAAAGCTGAGAATTAATAACACAGAGAAAGAGAGAGAGCAAAGGTGGAGAGAGGGCTGCAGACCTGGCAAGGAGCGCACGTCCTCGTTTCGTCCATCAGCAGGAGTTATGGGCATAGCAGCGGGCAGGCTTGCACTGGCATTCAGAGAGTTAAAAGCATTGGCACTGAGAGGTGAGCGCTCTTCCCACTGCTCGTCATATTTACCCATTAGGGCTTTCCTAATTATTGCCTCCAACCCCATGTTGGTACTGGAATTCTCTTGGACCGACTGGCTCCTACAACTGATTAGCCCTGGGAGATACGGGAGAGGGAGGAGAGAGGGGACGGGAGATGGGGGAGCCAAATGAGAAGAAAGATGGGGGTGGGATGGGGAAAGGGGAAAAGGAGACAAGGGAGAAGGGAAGAAACAAACAGTCAGCACATTCTTGCAAAGCAACAAACTTTGTCATCTTGTTCTTTAAAGCGCTGCAATGCACCCGTCCTCCTCCTCCTCCTCCCGCTCCATCCCGCCCCAGGGCTTGGCGGGGGCTGGCGGTGGGATGGGATGGGACTTGGGGCTGTGCTGCAGGCAGGCAGGGTTCCCCAGGGCCAAGGGTTTGGAGGAAAGGGTGGGGGGTGGGGGTGAAGGGTTACTGCTGGGCCCTGGGGAGTGAGTGTGGGAAGGAGGGACTGTCACAGGAGTCACCGGGATGCGTGGGGTCTGGCAGGGTACACACACACAGATCAGAAGTCGGTGTGCTGGGAATTTGGAGGCCAGGGCAGTTTCCCATGGAGGAAAAAGTCAGGGAAGGAAGAAGGGGCATCCCAAAAAAAACACTTGATTGGAACGAGGTGCCTGGATTTGGCTCTGGAATGAGAAATGGCAAGTGCAGGCAGCCCCTGGACAGGCACACGCAGCCCCTGGGGCTGCATGCGTGGGGTCAGGCTACGCTGGGGAGTCCTTTCATTCCTACTCGTGCTCTTTGTAAGCCCCCCTGCCCATCAGCCCAGCCCGCTCCCTTCATCCCCCGGGGCTGGGTGCCCCTTCCCGGGCTGAGCCGCGGCTACAGGATGCAGAGGCGAAGTGGTGTGTCCGCGTGGTTGTGAGTCTCAGAAGCCATGCAGTTATGGTGCAGCACCGCACAGGGACCAGAGGGCACTAGGCTCAGCCACCGTCATTCCCAACGCGGCGGTTACAGGGAACAAGCAAGGGCAAATACAGACACAAAAACAGCAGGTCGGCGAGGGAAGCCCCACCGGCACCCACCCCCCACCCCACAGCTCACCCCATCCCAGAGGGGTCGCGCTGGGATCGCTGTCCCTCTGCTTGGAAAGGGACGGATCCTGGGTTCGCTCACCTTCCTGTAAGCGGGTAGGGTCTCTCCTGGTGCCATCCAGCCAGAGCCTGGCCCTTGGCTCCCTACGCTGCCTTTACACCTCCCTCCAGCACAGCAGGAGCAGCTTTACCCCCAGGGAGATGCTCTCAGGATGGCTGGGCTCCACCCTCCACAGTTTTGTCTGCTGTGGATCCTCAGGTCCCAGCTGGCTGCACCCTCATCCTGGCTGCTGCTGTGAGTCAGCTCCTTCTCCCAAACATATCTGGACCAACAAGTGGTCTCACACCGCTGACCCGGGCCCTCATTCCACACAAAGCCCTGGCCTGCAGCACGTCCTTCCCTCTGCTGTGGGTGAGTCTGGCCAATCCTCCTCCCTAAAACTGACAACTTAAAGCCTTTCCTGCTGTAGGAGGGCATTAATACTTAATTATTAATTAATGCTCCTCAATGGTGATTTGTTTCATTCATCTGCATGCCCACTCAGCCGTTGCTGCAGCAGGTGGCAAGAGCTCAACAGCTTTCGTGCCATCCCTCTCCCTCAGGCTGGTCTCTGTCCCATGCTGGGGATATGTTGGTTGCCTGACCCTGTGAGGCCGCTTCCTGCCCCTCTCTGCCAAAATTCCACCCTTAAGCCTCTCCCTCTCCCCCTCTCCTGGCTGGCTGAAAGCTGTGGGTGCAGCCGAGCTGGGGAAAGTGCAGCATCCCTTGGGAAGCACCAAACCCTCTGCATTGGCTCCTGTGTAGTGGCTCTCAGGCTCAGCACAGCAAATCCATCTCCACAGCTGTGGGACCACCCTGAGCCCTTCCCCCAGCACCCCTTCTCCCTGAGAGCTCTCTGGGGGATGGTCCCTGGTGTCAGCCAGCAGACCCCCGGTTAGGCAGGCCGGCAGGTTAATGCTGGTTAGGGCTGGGAACTCGCTGAAGCCCACCATGGTTGCCTGCAGCCTGGCCACAGCAGCACTCGTATACCACCACCAAAACTGCTCCTCCAGAGCTGGGTGACCAGCCTGCAGCCCTCCACCTGCTGGGAACCCCCCCTGCACAGCCGCAGAGGTCCAAGCAGCACTGCCCACAGAGCCCTCCTGCAGTGCTGTGGTGGGACCCGACCACAAGCCGAATGGTGCCTCCCAGCTCCCCAGGGACCAGCCAAGCCACACCTGCAGAGCCTGCAGGACTGAGCCCACTCTGCTGGCACCCCTGTGCCCGAGCACCCCTCCATCTCCTGGAGAACACCTTCTCTCAGTCCTCAGCCATCCTTGGGTTGGCCAGTGCTTGTACCTTGAGGTTATCAGGCGCTGCTCTCACCCCGGTTTGCTTTTGCAGCCAGCTCCTGCAGCCTGCTCAGCCCACACTGGCACAGAACGCGTGTCCTACCTTCCCTGTCCCTTTTGCTGCTGCTCTCCTGCCCATCCACAGGTGACCACAAAGTCCTACCAAGAGTAGGGTGCTCTCTCCCGAGCGTGAGGTTCACCTTGCTATAGATGAACCCTCTGATGGCATCAGATGGCCAAACCCTGCTTGGCTTTTATCTTCTGCTCAAACCCTGCCAGGCTTTCTGGGGAATTGAGACTGTGTTGTGGGGCTTCAGCCTCCCAGCAAGCGTTATGCTCAGGTCTCAGAGCAAAAGGAAAAATGGAGATGCTGGATCTATTGAGTCTCCTGCTCTCCATGGCTGAGAGATCTGGAGGGGATGAGACATGGCACAGGTATATGGAGAGTTACCTGCTCCGGTAATCGCCGGCATATTGAAAATCTCTGTCCCAGGCTGCCCAACATCTGGAGAAAAACAAAGAAGCCCTTCAGTACAGAGAGCAGCAGCAGGGAGGGACCTGCTGTGCCAGCCACGAGAAGATCCCCGTGTCACTGTCACTGCACCGAGCCGCTGGGGTGGGTCTGTGGGTGCTGGCACCAGCAAGATCCACAGCTGGCACGTGTCACCAGCTGGGAAAGGGCAGAGAAGGCCCGGAGAGCCAGAGGATGTCTTTGTGCTCAGTGCTGACATCCCTCCCTCCAGCCCTTTGGATTACAAGCTCTGGGGAGTTAACCCCCCCTCTTCTCCTCTCCTACCTAAGGGACTTCCAAAGGCTCAAATCCCCTTACCCAGGGAGCAGGTCTGGGCAGTGGGGGTGGGGATGAGGAGAAGAAACGTTAAATCAATATTTTCCCTCTTAGCAGAGCTGTTTGACTTGGATATCACTTTCCTTACAAAAACAGACATTCTCATCAAATAAGAGGTGTTTCCTATTTCTATATATTTTCTCTTGATAAGAGAAAGTGTGGAAGGTCACAGGGTTCAGCCACGTGTCCCCAAAGGGGCATAACAATACTGTTGGCTCATGGTAACATCATCCTGGGGATGGGGCAGCTCGGTCCCGCTTATCCGATGCAGCTGTTGCAAGATGGATTCAAATTGAATTAGTATTGACTGCATAATGCTGGGCTAAATTAAATTATGATCCTATCTACTCTATTAGCAGTTAATGAAAGAACGGGCTGAATTTCTAATCCAAGCCAGCCTGGTTGGTTTTCCAGAGCTATCCCAATATTGATGTAGGGCTTAAGGCAACGTTGGAGGGAGAGGCATCTCAAGAAGGAAGGATCCAGCTTGGTTGGCTGTTTGTTAAAGTATCAACTGCTCTGAAGTCTCCTCCTTGCTCAGCTCATTATTTCCTTCCCATTGAGGTTATCTGGTGTTGCCACGTGGGTGGGATTGACAGCCCCAGAGCAAGGAGAGGCGGAGCTGGGAAGCCCCCCCACTGCCTCCCCCGATGCACACAGCCACCACTGGCATGAGCACAGCTCATCCCTGGAAGCATCTGTCCCACATGCTCCCCAACAACCCACGGCATGGTGTAGAGCTGGGAGCTCCTGGCAGCACCCCTTCCCACATCTCCTTTGCTTCACTGCCCTCAAGGCTTTTCTCCCCACCCTTCCCCATGCCCTCCCTGTGCCTCCCCACTCGTCCTTACTGTACTCCGTTTCATTTTTGTTGGTCGTGCTGAGCTTCTTGATGATCTCCTGCTTCTTGGATTTCACCATGGCCGAGTTGCTCTCAGTCAGCTTGCTGAAGAAAGCTGGAGGCTGAGTGTTGTTTCCTGGGGATTTAGACCCCATCCTGCAAAGCAAAAAAAACATTGGAAAACTCTGCAATGCCCAGTTCACAAGGTCCTACCTAGAGAGGCCTTTCCCTGAGCCCTCCAAATCAGCCCTGGGGGTATCTGAGATAACCAGATCTCCAACCTCTCCCCCTCATAGAATCACAGGGGTTGGAAGGGACCTTGAGAGATCATCGGGTCCAACCCCCTGCCAAAGCAGCTCCCCAGGACAGGTCACACAGGTCAGCATCCAGACGGGTCTTGAATCTCTCCAGAGAAGGAGACTCCACACCCCCTGGGCAGCCTGTCCCAGGGCTCCCTCACCCTCACTGCGTAAAAGTTCCTCCACATGTTGGTGTGGAACTTCCTATGCTCCAACTTGCAGCCATTGCCCCTTGTCCTGTCCCCACAGACACTGAAAAGAGGCTGGCCATGTCCCCCTGTGTTCCACCCTTCAGATATTGATAACCATTGATCAGATTCCCTCTCAGTCTTCTTTTCTCCAGGCTGAACAGCCCCAGCTCCCTCAGCCTTTCCTCACAGGGGAGATGCTCCAGGCCCTTCATCATCTCCGTATCCTCCTCTGGACTCTCTCCAGGAGATCCCTGGCTTATTTACACCAGGGAGCCCAGAACTGGACACAACACTCCAGGTGGGGAGTACAAACACACCCCACGGGGTTGAAAAGCCCTGACAAACACACAGCAAGCTGGAAGGTGACATTGCTTCTGGCTGCAAGGAAAGCAGCCTGAGCCAAGGTGCGGGTGGGCATGGGGAGGGAGGTGAGGGGGAGAGCATCCCCCTCGCTGTCTCCACCGTCCCCTCCCTCGCGTTACCTCTGGTCGATCTGCTCGCCCTCGCGGTACAGGATCGGGTACGTGGCGCTCTTGCCGTGCTCCGCGTCTCCCACGCCGTCTGGTGGAGACACCGGCTCGATACAGTTGTCCGAGCCGCTGCCGGAGGAAGCTTTGCTCTGCTCCGGGGACCTGCGGGGAGCCACGGGGAGATGCCATGGGTTTATTGCAACATCTTCTGCCTCTGCACAGCAGCCCCCGGGCTCGAGGCAGGTGGGGAAGGACTAAAATAGCTTTCCTAAGGCAGGGAAAGAAGCCAAACCTTCCGCACCCCTGTGACTTACGGCGCCTTTCAAGGCGAGCTGGAGGAAGGGCGCAGCTGGGGCACTTTTCTGCACAGCTCAGCAGGACTGGGCTGAGACGTGGCCCAGATTTCCAGGCAGTGGGCCAGCCGGCAGCTGCCCCAAACATAGATGCCCAGGAGGGACAGTGGGACCAGTCCTGGGACTTGCTGGCTCAGCCCAAGCATCCCTCAATGGCAGGGACAGGATCCCTGAGGAGCGCTGTGTGTTAACCCTTTGGGGACACACCTTTCCGGGCTCAACCCTATTTTGTCAACATGGGAGAGGGGCAGCACCCACCAGTTCCCATCCACCTTGTCTGGGACCACGCAGGGGCACGCTGGCTGCAGATGATGAGATGCTGGGGCAGCCTGGAGAGGACAGAGGCAGCGCCCCAACGCTGGTCTGGGAGATGGCCAGGCTCGAGGAATTCCTCACAGCTGAGTTCTGGGAATTTACATCTTTGTTCTTTCTGTGGTTTCTTTTTTCTTACTCCCCCCCCCCCCTTTTTTTTCCTCATCGCTGGTGGCCAGGGCTCAGCTTCCTCCCCTGGTGTTCTAAAGCCACTTCTAGGACCAGGCAGAGCTGGGAAGAATAATCATGTTTACTGACAAAGAACCATCAGCTTGGAGACACAGCTCCTTCCTGGGCATGGCTGGGGCTCTGTTGGTGTTGGGGTAGGAGGACAGACCCTGTTCTCACACTTCCCATGTTTAATTCAGTACAACAGCAACCAGACCTGGCTCGTGCTGGCACCAGCACAAGGATTTCAAAGTGGCTTTAATAGAAAGGTGTTGCCTGCAACACACGTGTCTAACGAGCTTCTGATCCACTGACAGCCATGAAGATAAAATTAACTTTGAAGCAATGGAAAACGTGTTGCTTTGGGGGTTTTTTTGGAACCATCTGTAGTTTGAAAGGGACTACAGGCTTTTGAAAACCATCTGTGATCTGTCAGGGACTGAGGACAGTGACAGGAGAAGAGGCAATGGGCACAAACCAAAGCACGTGAACTTCTACCCCCACACTTTTTGGACTGTGAAGGTTCTTAAAGTTTGGCACAGGTTGGCCAGAGAGGTGTGGAAGTCTCTCTGAGTGGAGACACTCAAAACCCAACAGGCCATGGCCCTGGATAACGTGCTCCAACTGACCCTGCTTGAGCAGGGAGTTGTGTGTGATGATCAAAAGAGGTGCCTTCCCACCTAAGCAATTCTGTGGTACCGGCCAGATTAGGGAGGGGATCATGCATGGACTCAAAGGGGGTCTGGAGAGCATCTCTAGAACAATATGGATGGCAAGAGAATTTTACCCTGTGGCCCATGTAAGCAAGCAATCTATGTGATCCCCAAGCTGGGGAGCATCATCAACACCAAATGCCAGCCTGCCCTATGCACCACCTTCCTGAGGTGCCAGGTAGCCAAGGGCACCCGTTGGGGTCCTCAAACTGGGTTGTGTTGGTCTGTCTGAGCTCAGTTTGGCACAGCGGGTGGGCAGAAACCCATCTGCACCCCAACCTCACCTTTTGCCACCTTCGTTCTGCGGGGAGATCCTGGAGGCCATGGCGTGCTCCTGCTGCTGCAGATAGGCCTCGCTGGGGGTGCGGCGCAGGTCCAGCACGGGGCACGTGGCCCCGGGGAAGGAGTACACCGGGGTCTGGATGTGGGAGTTGAGCTGCTGCGGGTGATGGCGCGTGTAGTCCTGCGTGATGACCTCCTGGAAGAAGAAACCCTTGAGTCAAGAGATGGTTTCTACTTCTTGCTTTGCTGGGCTCCTCAGGAAGGAGGGAATGAGGCTGGTTTGTCCCTGGGGGAACATAACTTCTGCCTGCAGCAGCGCTCACGAGGGGGTTGCTGGGGATGCAAACGCCCACGCTGCTTGACCTGATGCCCTGTGCTCGCTAGAGCCCCACACCAGAGTGCTGAGGCCTCCAGCATCACCCCCAGCCCTTCCCCATTTCATATCAGCTCCTCCCTCCTCTGCAGATCCCCGGTGGGAAGGCAAGGCCGAGGTTAATTACACTGATGTGCTGGGCCAGCGTGACCACCCGCTGGTTCATGCCCTTGACGCTCTGGCTGGACTGCAGGGGCTGGCACTGGGGCTGGGGGCCGTCGGGCTGCCGGAGGTGCTGCAGGTGGGCTGCTTCAGGAGCTGAGGCCTTCAGCGAGCCTGGGTGGGGGAACAAAGCAGAGAGAAGGCATGAGAGAACATCTGTGTCCCCTCTCTTGAATGCCACCCTGCCATGGCAGTGGGGCATGGGCAGCAAGAGCCAGGTGACGAAGCGCCCCACACACACCCCGTGCTGGCTGGCATGTTCAGCCCATGCACTCACCTTGCTGCTTCTGCCTCAGGTCATGCTCCCCGTGCCCCTTCTCTGCATCCTGCAGCAGCTTGGCCCCTTTCTCATGGGAGAGGCTGGGTGAGCTCACTGGACTCACTGCTTCCATCCGCTCCGGGCTGTAGCCTCCATGAAAGCCTGAGGACAACAGGGAGAGGGGAATTAAAGGCCAGGAACTCACCTGGCCTTTCCCTCACACTGTGGCAACCATCACTTGCAGGTAGTCACGCTTTCAGCAAAGGAGGAAGAAGAAGAGATGAGGGAAGACCTGGCAGGTCACAGCACAGGGACCCCCAGAGCCACTGCTGATGTCCAGTTGCAGTGACAGCGGCAGTGAAGAGGTGACATCTCGTTCCTGCAGCTCGTGGGGACAGCACCAGAGTGAGGAACCAAGTTCCATCCCTGTGGGTTCATAACTTGTTCCCCCACCACCCCGCCCTTCCCCTCACTGTGCCAGGAGGGAAAGCAAAGCTCTGCAGGAGTAGAGGTGGCTGCACAGGAGGTCTCAGTGCCCTGCAAAAGAAAGGCCCAAGCCCAGCATGGGCAACAGCAGGGACTTAAAGTTGGGCATGAGGCCCTGTGGCCTCCAGATCCTGCTCCAGAGACAGCAAGTTTGCAAACCATAGGGGCAAAAAGGCTCCTTGACCCTTCTCTGCCTTCTAAGCTCTTCACACAGACTCGAGATGCATCAAAGCAAGGAGACCTGGAAGGAGGAACCAACACTATCCTTCAGCAAAGAGGGGAAACTGAGGCACGGACGGGTCACGCTTCCACAGCCGAGGGGTGGATGGGTGAGTCCCAGAGGAGGCACACGCTGCCTCTCGCCAGCTCAGCATGTTTGGTAATCCTCAGGACCTCTGTCTCCACAGACCTTTACCCTCCTGACACTCAGTTCTTAGAAACTACCCACTGCAGGCAAGTCTGGCAGGAGACCCAGAGCCCTGCCAGAGGGTCCCGGGTGCCCAGGCACGGGCACACTGACCTTGCACATACTCAGGGCCCAGGGAGGGGAGGACCCCGTGGAGAACCTCCCCACACTGGCGATGCAGCACCCTCCATCACCCCATCACCACCCGCATGCCAGCACCCAAGAGAGCACGCTGGGATCCACCCAGCAAAGGGTCCTGTTCTGGAAAGATCCCAAAGGAGCTTCTAAGTTCAGGGAACACCAACTCCTTTCTCTGAGCTCACAGCCCTAGGAAAGCCATGTGACAGCACTCTGCTGAAGGAAAGGCTGGCACCAGGACAGAGGCATGTTCTCAGCCCTGGAGCATGCTGCTACAAGGAGCTGGGACCAGGCATGACCAAGGGGTGGGATGGGTGGCTCAGGATGCACTGGTGAGAACAGCTCTCCTCCCTGGTCACACTGCTGCATGCTTCCCACCCTTGGTTTACAGGAAGGAGAGATGGAAGCAACCCCCCAGTGCTGATGGCCAACATGGATGCTTCAGCTTGGAGATGGGGTCCCATCAAATCCCTGTGGTCTGCCTGTTTCTTCTGTATATTGGTTGGAGGAATGCTCAGGGTGAAGGTTGGTCAAGAATGACCCAGACCTTGAATCCATCCCTTCCCTCCACTTCTGGAGAGACGTATCCCTGCACTTCTGTGTCCTACACAAGTGGTTCCTGAGGTCTGCTCTGGAAACGGGTGCTGAGCACGGCTGGGCCAAGCACTCCCTGGACAGCCACATCTGTGCTGCCTCTTGTGCATCACCCAGCACTTGGGACCCTGAGCAAGGTCACCCCAAATGTGGAGACCCCGCCTGAGCTGCATCCTGCTCAGTGACAGAATCACAGAATCACAGAGGTTGGAAGGGACCTCCAGAGATCATCAGGTCCAACCCCCTGCCAAAGCAGGGTCCCTAGGACAGCTCACACAGGTCGGTGTCCAGATGGGTCCAGAATATCTCCAGAGAAGGAGACTCCACACCCCCCTGGGCAGCCTGTCCCAGGGCTCCCTCACCCTCACTGGGAAGAAGTTCTTCTGCAGATTGGTGTGGAACTTCCTGTGCTCCAACTTGAGGCCATCGCCCCTTGTCCTGTCCCCACAGACACTGAGAAGAGGCTGGCCATGTCCCCCTGTGTCCCACCCTTCAGATACTGATAACCATTGATCAGATCCCCTCTCAGTCTTCTTTTCTCCAGGCTGAACAGCCCCAGCTCACTCAGCCTTTCCTCATAGAGGAGATGCTCCAGCCCCTTCGCTGGACTCTCTCCAGGAGATCCCTGTGCTTTTTACACAAGGGAGCTGAGAACTGGATACAATACTCCAGGTGGGGCCTGACCAGGGCAGAGTAGAGGGGAAAACACAACTGTGAGCAGGGAGGAGAGTGTCTGACAGCCAGCAAGCCCTGTCCTGCTCCCATTCCCGTTCTCCACTCGGTTGATTTATGACCCACACGTGGTCCTTCCAGGCTGCCCGGGAATTTCTAGCGATGGGGAAATCACAATTAGCAAACTGCTGCTGTCTGTAAAAACTGATACCAGGAACCCAGCAGCCTTTGCAAAACAGGATTTGGCAGCAGGAAACACCCAAGGAGGCGGGGGGGAAAGAGAGGAACATCCCTAAAAACACACCCAATTAAAAGATTCTGGACTAACACAAGGACTGGGAAGCAGAGGGATATAAGTGCACTAGGGAAGCTGACAAAGCCAGTAGCCAAAAATGTGCAGCTAAATAAAGAAGAAATAAGGAAATCAAATGGGCATCAGGCCACAGCTGTCCTGCCTCTCCCTCCCATGTCTTACCAGCACTAGCAGAGTCGTTACTCAGCGAGCCTCGGCCTTGCTGCCCCTTATCACGAGCCATGTGGCACGTGCTAATCACAGCTAGGAAGCTGGCTGCTGTCCTGGGGGTCTTACCGAGTGCTCGGAGATCCTGTTCCTGCATTGGGAAGGGTTTACTTTGACTCTTTTCTCTACTGTGAGGCTCAGGGCCTGAGGCTGCATGCTGCTGGTCCAGAGGGTGATGGTGCTGCTGGCTTTTCCCTTGTCCTCTGCTATAGTGATGAGAAGAACCAGGTCCAGAGGTGGGTAAAGATCTTGACTCCATGGCTTTAATGGGTGAAGGTGACTGTTCGAGGTTGGCCCCACTGGGCAGCTTTGAGGTGAAGACGTTGTTGTCAGTCTGGGCTCGTTCTGCCTTGGCTTCCCGTCCCCTCGAGGCCTCTTTCTGCAGGACAGCCGGGTCCATCAGGGCTGCGTAGCCATCCGCCGCGCTGATGGAGGAGCGCAGGGTTGAGGCCGAGGGGAAGGCGGTGGAGCGGATTGGTGATGTGGTAGTGGTGGAGGAGGATCTGGAAAGCAAGAGAAGACATTGTGAAGGTGAGAGAAGCATGTGGAGAGAGGGGAGTGCTGTTGCCAAGCCCTTGAGTTCAGCCCTGCCTGGCCAAGGTCCTCCCACGGCTCCTGAGTGAAGGGCTGGCCCATGCTGGAGAAGATGAGGAGAAGCCTCCATCACAACTGGCCCCCGGGGAACTGGAAATGGGCTGGAGAGAGCAAAGCCCATGGGACAGGTTCCCAGAGACCTTCATAACTCCACCACCACACAGCTTTCAGCAAGAGGAGTGATACCTGTATTTGGGCACAGCCAGCCTGGGGACACAGCAGTTAAAGTCACCAGGAAAGGAAGAGTACACCATCACAGCTTCCCTGTAAGCCCCAATCCTGATCCTGATGAGACTGAAGGCCAAAACGACCCTTGCACCATCTCAGAGGTGCCCCCCCAACATGATACTCATTAACCACTGTGGCTGCCCCAGTGCAGCATCCAGGCAAGCAGCAGGGACCGTGCTGGGGGGACGTACCGCAGGACGGAAGGGGTGGGGGTCTCCGAGGAGATGATCTTCATGCTCGTGTTGTGGAGCACGCTGGGGCGCTGCTGGATGGTCTCATGGGTGCGAGGGGAGACAGGAGAGTGCTGGTGGCTGTGAGAGTGTGAGGACGAACGGCTGCTGGACTGCTCTGTACCTGGGGCAAGCATAACAAAGGGTTATTTAGCTCTTTGTTTTACAGTGCCAACCCTATCTTCACCCAGCACGGACCCTGAGATGTGGTGCTGAGCTCTTTCCCAGTCTACCTGGTCTCCAGATGGGTGCATGCTCCACTGTGGTGGATGCTAGGATGGATTTTTCACGCTCTCTCTCCCGTTCCCGCTCCCGTTCTGACACTGATGATCCTGACTGTTTGGTCATGTGCGTGGGGCCTCCTGAAAGCCAAGTGAAAAGCAGTGAGTGAGCTGCAGGCACAGCCATTCCCACCCACTCTTCACACTGCCCTGGTTTGCAGAGCAGGTAAGGACTGGCTCCATCCATGGTTGTCTGGAGCAGGACTGAGTGGGACACTGGTGTGACAAAACCCAAGCAAATCCCAACAGCCAAGCTGGTGACATCTCCGTGCTTGACCTTCCACAAAACTGTCCACCAGCTGCCACTCTGGGGAAGAAGGGGGAGAAGCCCCCAACAAACAGGATTGGAGGAGCTGGTTTGAGGGAACCAGCGGGTCCCCCCGAGTCTGCCCCAGCAAGCTGAACTCGTTAATGGGTGTCTTGTCCAACCGCTTTCCCATGGGAAAAGCAACCTGTAGTGTTACCTGGGGAGAGTGGGGAGCTGCTGTGCCGGCTGCTGAAGGTCTGGGGGGGGCCAGGGATGTAGGTGATGCGGTCCATGGTGGTGGCGGAGGTGCCAGGGGTGGGGGGCATGAGGACGGGCAGGTGTGGCACTTGGGACAGGTCAATGATGCCTGGAGAGAGAGAAACCAGAGGTCTGTCAGGATGACACAGAGCTGCTGGAGCAGGGAGTGATGCTGGGGCGGGGGGGGTGTCAACCCATCCTGCTGCAGCGTGGGTGCCAGCACACGCAGGGGCCCCGGGTGCTACTTGTCAGGGAGGGGACCCTGCAAATACAGCTGCTGGGGATAATGGGAGGGAAAATGGGGAGATCTCTCCCTACTGAGCTGGGGGGCTGTGGGCAGCATCAGCCTTAGTTCCCCCCTCAGCCAGAGACCAAGGCTGCCCTGCCTGTGGAGGGGCGGGAGCACCGCACCCCCCAGCATGCTCTGCTCCCTGCAGGAAGCCAGGGAGGGCATCTTAACCTCCAAATCAGGGCCAGGCTGGGAAGCACTCCCATGACCCCAGAGATGCACATAAGGAGCCTCAAAGACAGCTAAAGAGCATCAAATCCTGCCCAGCTGTCCCCCACGCTGACCAGCTCCATTCCCACACTGCTGGGTGACACCGTGGCTCCTGGCCCCAGCGCTGGAGCTGGCGCTGGCCTGACCCAGCCTCCTCCTCCCCTAAACCACCCCTGAACCCCCAAGTGCTGGGAGGACCTGCTGCATAGTTGAGGGCAAGGGAGGGCTCTCGGGGTGACAAGCCGCGGAGCATGTCTGCGCGCTGTGCCATGGCCGTGGCTGCGGCGTTGTGGTGCATCTGCTGCGACGTGATGTAGTCGTTGATGATGGTCTGTCTGTTCTCCATGGCGGCTGTGTCCGGGTAGCCCCGGATTAGGTAGGGGGGGTAGAGATGGGGGTACGTGGGGCTCGGAGCCAGGTGCCTCGGCAGGTAGTAAGCAGCTGCTGCGGGATAAAAAGGAGGCAGAGCTGAGGTGGCTTTCCCCAGAGAGCTGGGGCTTGTGGAGCAGAACAAGGTAAAAAATGATCCCAAACCAACTGTGCCCCCGCCAGAGGTACCTGCTTCCAGTTGGATTCCCCTGGGGATGGCCGCGGGGTCGAAAGCCAGCGGGATGTGCCCTCGGTACAGGTCGACCCCGCTGACGCCGCGCAGCAGATGCTCGTACGGGGAGATGGGGTGGTGGTGGTCAGCCACGGGCGCGTGCGGAGACTTGGAGTTGGTGAGCTCTCTCGATGTGGGGGTGATCTTCCTGTCCTGGGACACTGGCTTCCCAGCAGTGATGCTCCCTGCAGCGAGCAGAAGGAAATGAGTCAGAGAGACAGACTGTGGCCAAGCTGCGTCCCTGAGGGGTGTCTGCAGCCAAGCGTGTCCCCCGGGGATGCCTGCAACTACCCTGAACTCGAGGGGACCTTTCTCTCCCCGCTGCACCGCCATGCCATGTTACACCACTGAGGTGGAGGAGGTGAAGCTGTTCCCAAGCCATCTCTCCACCCCAGTGCATCCACCACGGCCATGCTGGGTGGTCTGAGAGCTCATCCTGGCCCCCACAAGCAGCTGGTGGTGGAGCCTCTGCTGCGCTCCTCGGCATGAGGAGGTCACTGCTGCGGGCAGAGCTAGGGACCCCGAAACTCTTTGGCAATGGCAATGAAACACAGCTCAGAGTCTCAAGCACCTGCCAACCCTCTGGAGCCAAAATCTCTCTGCCAGCACACAGAGGGGAGGCTGGATCATGTCAGGGATCTCTCTCGGCTCTCCCAAGAAGCACTGATGGTGCTTCTCGCCTCACTTGGGATGAGCATCTCCAGCTCCAGCGTCCATAACAGAGCTGTCCCAAGCAGCACGACCAAACCCCTTGCACTGGACTGCAGTGCCAATGCTGCCCAGCTCTGGGAGCAAGAAGCAGACCCCTCAGGCACACACACATGGATCCAGCTCCACCGCTGCCAACCTAAAACAACCTTGGCCACGCAAAGCACCACTCCTGCTCCTCTCATGAAGCTTGGAGTCTCAGCAGAGCTGCTAATCAACCAAACCTACTGCTGGGACAGAAGGAAAGCTCGGGTGACGCAGGAAAGCTGCCTTCCATACTGCCATGGGGACAGAGACTCCAGGATCTCCTGGTGGTCCTCTGCACCCCAACGCCCTGTGTCCTCCAGACATGCAGATATCCCCTTCTGCACTGGCATTTTACAGGAACCCTGATTTTTCCCTTGGGATCCCTCCCCACTTTGCGCTCACCAGATGCGCCAACCGCAGAGAGCTGCCAGCATCTGAAGGCAAAACGATCGATCTAACCGGGAAGCCAGCAGAGGCTGTGCTGATGGGACCCACCAACCCCAGAGAGCTGGAGCCAGCCCAGCTGTCAGTGAGCAATGGAGGAAGCTTTTTGGAGGAGCTCAGCACTGCACAGCCCCTGCTCCTCGCTGTGGAGACATGAGGAGATGTGTCCTGTGCTCTGTTTTTGGCAGACTGCAGTGTCTTGCACCCCAGCTCACAAGGGTCAGGACAAGGATTTTCAGGTGGGAGATGCCAAGAGGCCTGAAGCAGATGCCCACAGCTAGCCGGCTTGGTGGGACAAAGTGTCTCAGGGACTGGCTCCAGCACTGCTCCTGCTCACAAACATGCTGTGAAGCAAGAGGGGGGTTTGTGCTCTGCATCTGAGCGTATCAGCAGATCACTCAGCCCAGCCCAGGCATGTGCCTGGTCCCCAGGAGCCACAGGTCTCACTCTGGGGGTGGGAGATGACTGATGCCAGGGGGTGTGGGGAGACATGCTGGGGAGATGGCAGACCCCAAAGCCAAATGCACTGCCCAGATCTGCCGGCTCCAAAGGGATTAGGTGTTCCTGGAGATGAAGCACTTGGGTGTCCAGTGATAGATGAGACATAAACACACAAGTTAGGCAAACACACCGCACCAGGGAACAGCCTGAGGAGTCCTGTGCCCAGCACACCCAGCACTACTTTGCTGCCCACCTCCGGATGCAGGAGTGCTCTGGGCCCACATCAGGACAGGGCAAAAAGATTTCTAAGCACCATCAGCTTCACCAGCCATGGTCCCACTCTCCCTTCAGTCACCCCAGCAGAGATATGGGGTGCCCTCACTGCAACCGTGTGAGCATCCCCGGGAAGGAGCTGAGCCTTCACTGTCACTGGCAGCCACCCCAGTGCTGTGAGTCAGTGGCTGCTGCAGGCAAGAGTGGGTGCAGGGTGCTGGGGAGAACGGGTTCGACGGGCACCTGCCGGGAATGGCTCGGGCAGGTGGGGTCAGCAGCCACCTCCCTCACTGGAAAGGAAAGGTTTGCCAAGTACCTTCGTGCTGCCGCGGCGTGGACTCCCGCGTGGAGACCGGAGACCCGCGGTGCAAGTGACTGCCAAACGCCGTGCTGTGCCCTGCCTGGTGGTCCTCATAGGGGAGGGCACTTTGGTGGGGCTTGCCTGGCTCGGGGACAATGACAGGAGCCCCTCTGGCGATGGAGCCACCTGAGTTTGTGACCGGGCTTGGCCTGTTTTTCAGGCTCTCTTCGTAAGCTCTCTCCAGATTCCTCGGGTCCTGGATGACGTCCAGCGAGTGCACAGAGTGAAAAGTCCTGCTGGGGCTGCCGATGATGGACCGCACGTCGTGCTTTTTGGTACTCGAGGAGGAAGAGCTGCTGTCATACTTCAGTGGGGTACCCTGGGACAGAAGGCAGAGGGGACATCAAAGAGGTGTAGAGCAGTAGGAGACGTGGGAATGGCATCCCACCAAGTTCCAACAGGACTCGTGCCTCCTCCTTCAGTGGGGCAGTACACTGGATGGCTTGGTGAAACGGCAGCAGCCATGGGCAGAGCAGAGGTAACAGCTCCACACGGCGCAGGGCAGGGTGGAGTGCCCATCTTGCGTGTCTTGTTGTGCTCCAGCAAGATGATGATGAGTCACTGCCGAAGGCTGGCTGCGCCCATCACGCCTCTCTCCTACACACAACTGTGAAATGAGGTAGCACTACGAGGTGCCATGGGAACCCTCCAAATATTTGGAGCCCAACAGGAGACAGCATGCCACGTTTCATCCTAACCACTGGCCTCGCTGGGTTGACACTTGCCCATGAAGGGAGGAGACCAAGATTATGTGCACCCAGAGTCACAACTGCTGAGGGCACTGAGCTGACTCTGACCTTGAACAAGAGCCAAACACATCCCCTTCCATGCAGACATGTGGATGGAGCATCACTTTCTTCACATGCCAGGGGGTGCTGAGCTCCCATCCCTGGGTGTTGCATTTATCCGCTGGGAAGGATCATAGAATGGTTTGGGTTGGAAGGGACCTTTAAAGATCAAAGCATGGGGAAGGGCAACCTGTACCCAAGCCAAGTCTCAATCCTGGCCAGTGATGTGTTTGCAACCTGAAGCCCTTTTTGCTCTCCTTTTACCTTGGGAATGGTCCTCACAGTCTGCACAAGGACAGCAGCCCAAGTAGGACCATCTCACCTGCTGTTTGCCTCACACTCACCTGGGTGATGGAGCCCTCCTTCAGAGGTCTCGTCAGAGAGATGTCTGGTGTCCGCCTCAGCTCCTCCCGGGGAATCTCATGGATTGATCTTCCTGCTTCTTTCACTGTGGCCACCAGGCCTTCGTGGGCTGGTTTCATTTTCAGGGGAGTAAGGCCCTCGTGAGACCTGACCTTGTAGGCATCAGATAAGTCCCTCGGTGGAGTGTTTTCCCTCTTGAGCTGTTTGGCTTCTCTTCTGAGGTAGTCCTCATGGGCCTCCACGTAGGACCGAGGTATTCCTGCAACCCCCAAGCAGACAACGAATGCAGAGGGTGATTCTTCAGCCAGACACTGGACTCCCAGTTTCCATGTGGATGCTCAATTCAAGGGGGTCCCTAGTTAACGCATGCAACTGGGGTACTGCTACCCAACTGAGCATGCAGAGCAGCTATATCACTAACACAGCTGCACTGCCTAACATCTACTACCACTTGCTGGACTCTTTTCACACTAGTTTCAACCCAGGTTAATGCAAATCACTATTTTATCCCTGACTTTGGTGAGAACTTAGGTTGTAGAATCATACAGTGGTCTGGGTTGGACGGGACCCCAAGGATCATAGAGTTTCAACCCCCCTGCCACAGGCAGGGCCACCAACCTCCAGGCCTGGAGCTACACAAGGTTGCCCAGGGCCCCATCCAACCTGGCCTTGGTAGAAGCTAAGCAAGACTGAAAACCTCTCTGTGCAACAGCCCAGACTGCACAGATCCACAGCTGGACCTTGATGTGTCCACCCCTGTTCCCTCCTGCCCTAGCCTGACAACACGAATGAGTGGCCATGCATGTGAGACGCTTCCCCCTGCTACCCCTAGCTGTGGCCATCTTCTGCCTGCAGGCTTTACCTTGTGTAATTGAGCCCCGCATGTGGTGCTGCTCCTTCAGATTATGGGGACTGTGGCGGTCTGGAGGGATCGCTCGACCCATGAGACCTAGAACAGATCCAAGGGGGAACATCGGGTTGTGACACAGGAGTTCATTGACAAAAAATAGAGGACAGTGTTCCCAGGGGCTCCTGGGACAAGGGAAACCAGCAACAAGTTCTAAATTACATGAGTTCTCTTTTTTATTTTTAAAGAAAATGCCTTTTCTTCTTTTTTGCAGTCCTGAAACTGGTCTGCCAGGACAGAAACCAAACAGCAAATGGGCCAGTCTGTGTCCCTTGCGTCCCCTTGCTGCTGTCCTGCTGGGAGGTGCTGCAGGGTCCCAGCTAACCCTTGCCGAAGCGTGGGCACGGGAAGGTGCAGCGTGTGGACAAGGGACAAGGTGGGGTTTCTGTGGGTCACAACTCCAAAGTAAGGGTGAAAGGTTTCACCCAGACCCACCTTCAATGCTGGCAGACAAGGTATCGCGGGCGGATAAGCCCCGGCTGATCCTCCCCTCCATCATATCGTAGGTCCGCTTGGTTCCTGTGGTCTCGTGCAAAGCTCCTGAGCTCCTGCTGTCTTCTTTGGGACACTGAGAAGCAGCAACTCCACCTGGGGAAGGGAACACCACGAAACACCATCAGGAGCATGGCAAGCCAGGGAGGGTGTTTACTGCTGTTTGCGTGCGTTGCCGAAAGGTCAGATCTCATCCCAGCATCAGCCACCACTCAGCAACGCCAGAAAACATCACACGAGGTCGGCTTCCAAGAAATTCAGCTGGTGTTTTCTCCCCTCCCTCCCTCCCTCCCTGCTTGCTTCAGACTCCAGATCCATGCCTCCTGCTTGGGCAAGGAGCATCCGCCCTGCCGTGTCCTGCTCCCCCACCGCCCTGCGGAGCCAGATGGAGCCAGCGCGGCGCTGGGGCGAGCAGCTGTGGTTCCACTCAACTTGGCCCTGTGGGTCTGGAGATTTTCCTATTTTTTTTCCCCCCTGTTTGTTTGGATTTTTGCTAGACACCTACTGTTTGGGATCTCAGCCAGCCTCAACGTTTGCCAAGACACTCCCTGGGTGAGAAAACCAGGGAAAAGGCGGGAGAGGCAGAGCTGAGAACAACCCCTTAGAAACAGGGCTGAGGACACACAACTGGGAGAGGTGGACGGTGTAAAGTCCCACCAACAGACAGAGCCCACCAACCACCTCTTCATCCAAACCTGCAGCAGGTTCTTCTGCAAACAAACAGGGGACAGTTGTCCCAAGCTACACCCCCAGCTCTGCCCCCCTATCCTGCCCGTGCCAGGCAGCATCACGCCCACCCTGGGTGCTGGGCATGCATCCCTCACAGAGCTGTGTATTTCACAGGCAGCTTCTGGTCCAGCCAAATGCCTCATGTTTATGTGACAAGTTCCAAGCAGGGACGTTGGCTTGGAGAGATAAATGCCTCTGCCCATCACTCCTGAGCTGGCTGCCCCTGCCAAGGATTGCCAGTGCCCTGATTCTCCTCTTCTTGGGCAGAGATGGGGGTTAGAGCATCAGAGAAAACAAAGGAGAAGTTAAAAGCATTCATTCCATTGTGGACAATAGGGAACAAAAGTCCTCCTTGGAAAAGCAGTAATTAATAAAATGGGATTATTACAACTTCCCACCCACTACCGGTTTCTGCAATCAGCACCCACTCCATGCAGAAAGGGTTTGGGGCTGTGTGTAAGGAAACAAGGGGGGGGGGGAATCTGTCCCTGAGCCTTCACCTCCAAGTCATCTGACAGGAGGAATGCGGGGGCGATGTTCAGAATGAGCCAAGCACCTTGCCGCAGACGTGGGGCGATGCGCCCGCACCCTGTCATCAAGGCACATCTGCTGCCAACAGCCCTTCTGCAGAAGGGGACACGGTCCCGGGCACCCTTTGTACTGCTGGGAAGCAGGGGGAGGGCACGAGGGAGAAGAGAGACTAAACAGAAAGAAAATTGCTCCAAAACCACGTCCCTTGCCTCGCAGAAGCCATCAGCAATCATATGCAGAATGAGAATAACCAATCTAGCACAATTCAGCTCGCACATGCTACAGGATCTCGTCTCATTACGGCTCTTTTATTTTAAGCACCCTCATGACACTAAAGAATTTGCAATTTTTTTCCTGCTTGCCAAAATTCATAATCACTAACAATTTCAGTTTTCTTATTTAATTTTTTTTTTTTTGGTTTTTTAACTCTTTTGCTCCCAGGCTCTGAAGCCTTGCTGGGCTGTACGGCTGGCAGTGGGGCTGGCTGGGCTGTGGGAGCTCTGGGGAGGCTACTCAGGGTGCAATCAATGCTATGAAGCATGTAAAAGGCTGCCATGGAGAGGAAGGAATTAATTCCTCTTCCCTGTCCACGGGGGGGTAGGACAAGAGGTGATGGGCTCAGGCTGGAGTTGAGGAGACTCGGGGCTGACATTGATGTGTACGCAGTGGGGAAGAGAGTGATCTGCAGCTCTCCTTTGCTGCCCGGAGTGGGATGGCACCTTGGCACGGGCAGCCCTCCTTGCTAATGCCTTCCCCATCGTTTCCCTGCTGGCACCATTTCTGAGATCAACCTCACTCTGCTCCAAGAGATTAAAACAGCTTCTTGCTCAAACGAGTCCTGAAACGCTTCCTGCGTCCTCCCTGCTCCAAGCCCTGCCAAGTGTCCCAAAGGGTGCCCGGACACAGGTCTCCCGTGGTGGCACTTCTCATCTGGGCTAGAGTTGGGAGTGAAGGCAGGCAGGTGTGGGATGTCTCCATGTGGCAGGGGAACAGCAGTGTGGAGCTCTGTCCTAAACAGTCCCTGCGGTCCCAGAACGCACAGAGGTGGCATTAGCAGAAGCTCATGAGTTGTCCCATGGGGTTGGATCTGAACACTTTGCCTCCAGCCTCAGATGAAACAACCAGCATGAGATGAGACCAGGTGCCTGCACTTCTGCTGGCCACCCTCTGCCTGCAGGACTGGCACCAGGGCCCAGGCTGCCAGGCAGCCTAGAAGGGATCCTCTGTCTCGGGGAGGGGGGATGCAGCCACCCTGGGGAGGGGTGCAGAGTGTTCAGGCAGCACAGCAGTTGACCAGAGATAGCTGCTGAGGCAAGCAAGTGTGGCTGAGGTTAGGATCTACTACTCATGTCCAAACTCAGCTGAGAAGAGAGGTGACACAAGCGGGCGGCCATCCCATGTGCACCAGAGCACACACCAGTATTTTACCCCCAGTGGGGTCTGTAACTCAGCTCTTCCCAAGGAGGAGCCCAGCTCTGCACCCAGCCCAGCACATATAGAAGGCAGCACGGAAGAGTTGTTTCCACCTTTGCTGGAGGGGAACATCTGCTGATCTCCTAATGGAGCCACCAGGACTCTGGAAGGGCTCTGACGGCCGGTGCTGCGAGGGGGTGAGCAGGTGCAGAGGAGGCAGGAGCAGACGGCAACTGCCTGCTGACACTGCTAACACAACGAGGCACCACTGGCACGGACTGAGGAGGCGCGTTACTGTGCAGCAGGGGTGTGAGCTGAGCTGCTACCTGGCTGTCAGGACTCTCTGGAGCCCCCTCTGGAGCAACCCACCATCAGGAGCGCTTGCAGCCCCTTGCCTGGGTGTGCTTGGCCACACTCTGCTTCCCCGCCAGGCAGGGTCAGCCTGGTTAATGAGTGACACCATGCTGGGGGCAGTTTCTCACCCCAGATAGGGCTCCAGGCAGGTCCCTCAGGGTGACAGTAGCTGGTGACAGGCCAATGCACCCCCAGGCAGGCTCCTTGTGGGACACGGGAATGGCTTCACCCCCTCCAACAGCTCTGGATGCTGTAGCAAAGCTCACAAGATACAGAGGCACGGAGCTGCCAGGCCCAGGGGGATTCCTGCAGCGCAGCCTGTGTGGGGAAGGCTGCACGGTGCCCAAGATGCCATGGATGGGATCTGATGCCTGAATAAATCTGTGCACAAAACTACCTGATTTGCCTCCACCCTGCAGGTTCCTGAGTCCCACCTTGGCCTAAGAGCCTGGGGATGCTCTCATAACACTTATGGACAGTCCCCTCCTGCCCAGGGTGCTAGGGATGAAGGCAATACTTTCTCATCTGGTCTTCTCCTCTCCCCTTCTCCCCAAAACTGACCAAAACCAGAGACCCTGTCCATAGCCATTGCCCCATCGTGCCCCGCCTGCCCACACAGCCGCATCCAAGGCAAGATAACCACACGGGACAGAGGGGAACCCAGCCAGGCTGCAGGCAGGTGGGGTGGGAAGGCAGAGAAGCGATGCTGGAAGCAAAGACACAAGGCTGGCTCGTCGCACTCCATCAGCCTCTCCTCAAATAGCTCCTGACTCCCAGCCACAGCAGCACAAACCCCTGTGCCTGCCCTAAAAAGGCAGAGGATTCTGACTTACCCTCATAGGACAGCACGTGGCCTTTCTTCCCTTCGTAGATGACATGTCCTTTGGGCATGGCATCCTCTCTCGCCTTCTCTGCTCTGCTGGGGCTGTCTTCTCCTATTATCCTGGTAATGGTTCCTTTGTACAGCACTTCTGCCGGGGTGCCCTTGGAAAGCCACCAAGATCCATATTTAACAGTGTCACAAGCAATTAAGCAAGCACACACACACGGGGACAGGCTGTTCCTCGCGGGAGGCTGAGCGGAGGGAAAACCGCCTGGCCTCCGCTTCCCGCTGCGGCCAACAGCCAGGGACCTGCAACTTAATTATTGATGAGGATGATAACAAGGAGCGGTAAAAAGGTACGTGATCTGTGTGAGGCTGCTGGGAAGAGGCAGGGGGGTGAGAACAGACCTACAGAACGGCAGCTCTCTATCCCTGTGTGTTTCTGAGTAAGCTACCCGGCTCGGTTCCACCGCACAGGTTTGGGGGAACGGAGCTGGTACCCTCCTGGGGACACCTCAGTGATGGCAGGGATGCTCAAGCGTTAAGTGTTTTCCCTGCAGCCTGTTTTCCCAGCCTGGTCCAGGAGCCTCAGAGATATCCTGCCCACCCAGGGTTTGTCTGCTGGCAGCAAGCATGACCTTCAGAGAGCTGCCGGCACACAGGAGCCAGCAGCTGGCAGCACGCCCAGGTGGGATGGCAGGCGTGGATGAGACTGGTCCTGGAGCAGGTAGGGGAGCTCTCCCAACACCAGCAGCATCAGGCTCCTTACACAACTGGTGTGAACTGAACCCTCTTTCCCCGGAGGCACACACGGACACAGCTCACAGCCACCTGCCCCCTCCAAAACACCCAAGGCTGGGTGTCCTTGAAGACACTGCTGTTGATTAACACCCCCCTGCCATCACAACCTGTCAGCGCCAACCGGGAACAGCCACTGTGAGATGACATGTCTCCCACCCCACTGCAGGGAAGGCACAGTGTGCTCTTGATTGACACCCTCCTACTTGGCTCATTTAACCCCACCAGTCCCCAGGACTGATGCTCCTGGGCTGCCTCAGGGAAGTGATGTCCCAGCCCATCGCTGGCACTTTCAGGCTGGGCCGGTGCCCCACCCCAGCCTGGAGATGCCCCTGCTCTGTACAAGCCCTGTGAGCACCAGCAGTCCCCAAAGCCCCACTGCATCTGCTGGGACGTGCCAGCACATGGGTTCAATGCTCTGATCACTGGCCCTCGCAGCGCACCCGGTGATGGCTTTCCCAGCCCCAGGTAAGTCATCTTCCTTCCGTGGACGTGCTCAGGGGGGATTTGAACGCAAGTGATGACAGATGGCTTCAGAGCAGAGAGCATATATTCAAGATCTGCCTTCTGTGAACTGGATGACTAATCTGAGATCAAATATCAGCTCTGGTACCTGGAGCTGCTGCCGGAACCAGGGGGCTCCTTCTCCCCAACAGGAGCGGAGGGATGCAGGATACTGCGGCAGTAGGAGGGGCAGATCATGCTCTGGGTCTGGGCTTGGTACCTACTCCCAAGCCAAAGGAAGCTAGATGGATTAATTAGCTGATGTAAAATAGCATCTCAACAAGCTCTGTTCATCTCCTGATCTCCGGCACGCGGTGCTTGAGGCAATTCGCACCCACCCACTGCTGCCCATAGCTGCTGCAGGGGCACATGAGGGGACAGAGCCTTCATTTGCTGTGATGGGTTATTTACAGCATCCCCCTGAGCATCCTCTCCTGGCAGCTGCAGGATGCAGGGCACCAGGCAAGTCAAGCCTTTGCTCTGGGCCAGGATTCAGGTTCAAATCCCCAGGGCCAAAGGGAACACGGTCACCCTCCTTGAAGGAGCCAGGCAAAAATCTGAGTGCAAGTGGCTTTAAATATCTGAGTGATGGCCAAATAAAATCCCCATGAGGAACAGATTATTTTTTTTTAATGCTCTCCGCTCTGTTAACAGATGAGCAATAACTCACACTGCAAAAAACTCTCGCCCGCTTGCCAGCTGCTCTTCTGAAGATGGATGGTGGAGATTAAGGCCAAAGCATCTTCCTGCTCAAGAGAGCCTTTGGCCAGGACCCCCAGTGCAGCACGCTCAGCCCTGGCAGGAGACCTCGCTACCTCACATGCACCTCGCAGCCTCCCCCTCACCTCTGCCTGGCCTGGGCCCTCCACCCAGCTCCTTCTCTCCACTCCACTTGCTGCCACTGGCAAGATTATTTTCCCAGAGCCATTTAAAGCTGCTTTTGCCTCTGTTCCTGACAGCTATGAAAAGCACGGGGGGCGGAGGGGCGGTTAGAAGTGCTGTAAGGATCTGCATCACTGTCTGCCAAGCTCTGCTCTTCCGCAGGCTTGGCTCATGGGACAGGCCTCATGTCAACCCCACAGAGGCTGCTGGCAAAGGCTCTGGCCACAGACCTCTCCGAGGGGCTCTGTGGGACAGGAGCATTGCAGAGCTGTGCTGCTCAGCCCTGTGCTGTATGCTGAGCACACCCTGCAAACCCCCAATCCCTATGTCCAACACCCAGGAAGCAAAACCCGCTGGAGATGAGTGACCTACATGCGTGATGGATCCTCGGTAGGTGATGGGCGACTCTGGAGGGGGTCTGGATGTTGGCGTTCCCTTGGTGATGCTCCCTCCTGAGGCAGAGCTGAGGGAAGTACCTGTAGGACACAAAGCCAGTGAGCTGGGGGCTGGATTTGCTGTTGAGCACAAAACCCATGGGGCTGAGACTACTGGCTAAGCACAGGATTCAACCCAATCTCTAGCAAGCTGAGCTACTGGAGGGGAAGCCCTCCAAGAGACGACACTGCTAAATTCATGCCTTGCAGAGCCCTTTCCACCCTGTCCCCCATGGGACCCAGAGCTGGGGTAGGAGGTGGGAATAAAAAAGGGGTATTCTGAGGCTATCAGCTCCCTGCTGCCTTCATGGAACGGCTGGGCAGATTTACAGGCCAAGGAGAAAGCACAGCGTGTCTCAGTCTCTCCTGACGAGCTCAGAGCAGATCCAGTGGGATGCAGCTCAGGGTGCTCTGAGCTCATCCTCAGCTATCTGTCCTGGGTTGGAGCCAGCCCTTCACACTCAGGCTTCTGACTGCCTTTGTCGGTGTGGGGGGGTGTGTCACAAACCAGGGCATGCACTTAAAAGCAACCCTTTTGTGTTTATTTTCTTCTGCCTAGAAAATAAAAACACGGAGAGAAACACGGTGAGGGGGGTGTGGGGGGCTATATTTAAACCAAACATGGTCCGTGCCCAGCTGCAGCAGCGACAGGGAAGAGCTGGAGAACAATGAATGGGAACTCAAACAGGTCTTTAGGCAACAGATTTTCAGCTGTCCCTTGAACACAAAACCTCCCCCAGCATCAATGCCCAAGGCTCTGACAGAGGGAGATGGCCAGAAATGCTGAGACACTGTATGGACCTGTCTGTGAAGGGACCCCTTGGGCTGGGCACACCCGCAGAAATCAAACCTGCCATCACCAGGCAACTGCAGCCAGCCTGGCGCTGGCCAGGCCCAGCAGTGCCAGCATCCCTCCCCCTCCTTCTGCCCCTGGCTCCTCACCCCGCAGGATGGAGCCCTCCTGGGACGGCTGCAGCACCAGACTTTCCAGCTGGCTGGCCTGGCTTCTAGGAGAAAGTTGTTCCTGCTTTACTCCAGGAAAAGGCACTGGAAAATATTAACCATGTATCAGCAGAGGTGCAGGGCACGGGGCCACAGCCCTTGGCTGCTCGAAGCTTTCATCTCGGCCAGCCCCGGGTCAGCACCACTCCGGAGCCTCTCCCATCCCCACCACTTTGGGATCTGGCAAGCAAAGCCAGATCCTTTGCCCCAGCAAAGGCACTGCAAGGTGCTGCCCTCACTGGGCCAGGAGCTGGCGCTGGGAAGGCAGTGCTGGTTTGTAGCAGGGCCTGTACACAGAGGGGCCTGTGTGAGGCCTGGTCCCTCGCCCATCCCCTCCTGCTGTTGGGAAATGCTTCCAAATCTGCAGACTCAACACTTTCTTTGTTCATTTGAGGCCGTTTACTCTTTATCCTACCAGCAATACCTATCCCCTTCCTTCCATTACAGTGTTAGCCAGTGGGTATTTATAGGCTGGGACTCACCCCTGACCGAGTCACTGCTTTCCTATACAGTGCAAATTTGGCTCCCCGTGTCTGCTCTTGATGGACTAATCCTTTCATCCTCTTAGCAGGTCTCCCTGCACTCCCTTGCCACATCCTGTGCTCCTCCCTTCCCCGTGGCCGCTGGCAAGCTCGCTCCCCGTTGCTCTCAGAGCCCTTAGAAATCGCTTCCCTCCCAATTCCTTACCCAGTTTCTTGGGATCCATCGTCAGCGGCAAGCCCATGGTGATGGAGCCGACAGGGACCTTGGCGTGCTCGGAGCTGTAGGGTGTGTGGAG
The DNA here is from genome assembly GCA_020800305.1 of Porphyrio hochstetteri. Classification (NCBI taxonomy): domain Eukaryota; kingdom Metazoa; phylum Chordata; class Aves; order Gruiformes; family Rallidae; genus Porphyrio; species Porphyrio hochstetteri. The sequence continues at coordinate 12,064,265 of CM036922.1, forward strand.
CTGGATGGGCATGCCCTGCGGTGCAAGAGGAGAGGTCAGGGAGTGGCTGCCGGTCCCTGTGAGGGTACCCCTGGCTACTCACCCCCCTCTGCCCCCAAACCCTACCTGGGAAATGGATCCGACGGGTCGTTCCAGCACGGAGGGGTGCTTGGTGGAGGAGATGAGGGGAGGAGGGTTGGAGATGTTCGCTAGTCTCTGCAGCCCCGAGCGAGAGCTCTCATGCAGGTTTAGCGGGATAGGGTGTCCTGTGCAGGAAACACAAGTGTGAGCGAGACCGAGCGATGTGGCTGCAGCTGTGGGAGTGAAAAGGGCAAGGGAGGGAGCAGGGGCTGGATGCACTGAACTGTCAGGCTGTGAGCCTGCACTGGGATCCAAATCACTTTGGGAAGGACTGGAGTGGTTTAAATTACTGCCCTGCTCCTTCTGCAGCCAGAGGATGCTCTGGGCCTGACTCTGCTCTCTGGCCGGAGAGGGACAGCATAGCAAGGGATAAAACCTGCCTGACTTTACATGAAAGCAGCACAGGGAGTGCCCACGCTGTTCTGTGACAAACCATGTTCCCAAACCCACCCTGGCCAGAGCTGGGAGACCAGCCTGCCCATCCCCAGACCATTGTGGGGAGCTCTGTTCCAGGCTGAAGCGAGGTGTTGGCAGGTTTCTGCTGAACCCTGTCTCTCACCCCAAAAAAACCCACCCTGAATTAAGAGCAAGGCCGGTGAGCCTGGCTGCAGCCACGGCTCTGCCCTCAGCCCCAGGTCAGGATGGAGACAGTTGCTTTTACTTGCCTGGTGGGTTATACTGAAACAAGTGGGGCTCTGCCTGGGGAGAGGTTTTTATCACATCCCGGGAGTAGGACAGGACAGGGGGCCAGCACGAGGTGGCCGTCGGCTCCGCGCTCAGCTTCTGCGCCTCTGCGATGGATGAGAAATGCACGGACTTTTCTGCAAGGGAAACAGGAAACAACCAGCTTGCTCAGTGCCCCCCACGGGCAGGCAATCCCACAGGCATGGGCAGGGAAGCCAGAGCCAGCTACCGGCATGGGAAGTGGCTCCAGCTCAGTCAGACCTAGCTCTCCTGGAGAGGAAAGCCGAGTTCCCCAACCAAACTGCCTGGATCCTGTCTGTGCCTGGGTTTGACAGCTTGATTTGATGCTTAAAACACAGCAGGAAGGATGGATGTTCGTGCTCCCTGCCAGCTGGGGCCTCCATGGACATCTCACCCTGCCCAGGAGAGAGTGTTCGGCATGCCCCGGGACAAGCACAGCATCCAGCTCCTCTCCAGGCTTGGTCTCATGTGAACCATCCTGGGCAGATCCTGCCTGTGCCCATGGCTTGGCATCAGCCACCACGGCAGGGCTGTGGGGACTAACCATGATCTTGCCAAACCCTTTGCTGAGGTTAAAGCCAAGAAGGCACCAATGTCAGCACCCCTCCGGCTCATGGGGGACACCCAGCAGGCACTATGGTATGCAGATGGGCATGGGGTGCTCAGGGAGCCCCAAACCACTGCCAGGGACCACTGTACACCGGGAACAAGCTCATCCCCACATCGCATCACAACATGAAAGCTCAGCCACTCTGAAAGGACAGCTGCCAGCTATAAACCACTCGCAGGCTGCGGGAAGTGGCCAGAAATAAAGGCATCAGCTTCTTGGACAGAAAGGGAATAACACACAGTGCCTGAAGTGAGCAGATGTTCTCTGAGCACCTGGGACAACTGCGCTGTACGAGCCTGTCAAAGGCAAATGAAGATCAACACAGGCTCTGCGGGATGACCAGATGCCTCTGCGGGGAGTGGGTTTGGCTTTCTGGTCCTCTGCAAGGCATCAGGGCTGAGGGCAGGAAAGCTTCCTGAAACTGTCTGGCTTGGGATTGGGTTTTTATTGTACTGGATGCCAGGCTGGGCTCACCCTGGCTATAAAAAAGGGTGATCAGAGTCCAAGAAGTGCCTGATGATGGAGGAGCTGTGCTGGGGATGCCTGAACCCTGCTATGCTCTGCAGGGTGCTAGGTAAAATAAAAACCCAGGGGTTGGTCCATGTGAGCATCCTCACGCTTTGCTGTGCACGCCAATGAGCCAGCCTTTACTGGATGGATTACAGGCAGGTTTGTAGGATTTGCTTGGAATCAATAAACACTTAATTTTGCACTGCCCTTCTTCCCCAGACCCACCCGCCCAACGTCTGCGCTGACCAGAAATTAGAAACTGGGGAGTAAACAACAGCGATCACAAATGAACCAAGTCTTCAGCAATCAATTTTTGATAAAAATAGATGCCTGAATCCTGCTAAGCCTAATAATAGGGCAAGTAGATTATCAGAGGCCCAATTTAATGAGGCTTTACTGCATTATCATTATTAATGCGCAGTGTACTCAGAAGCTGGGAGATTATTCTTGTCCCCTTCAGAGAGAGAAGAAATCCATTATCAGCAGGCAGAGGTGTCCAGGCACACGCACCCCCCTCCACAGCCTGGCTGCAGCCTCTTCTCTCCCCACTCCACGATCCCAGAGAGGATCCCTTAGTCTGGGAAGTGTGGGGGAACCCAGGCAGACCCTCCAGACCAACAAAGAGGCCCTGGCACATCCACGCTCCCTGATTTTCTCCCCTTCAGCTCAGCCCCAATCAGCTCTGCTCACACGGGGACAAACAGCACTGGGATGTCCCAGTTGAAGATGCTCTCTGACGCCAAAGCACTGTGAGCCAAGGCTACATGCACCCTGGATGGCTCTTGGAGAGCCCCATCCTCCTCCCCTCCCCGTGGGAGCTGTCCCCTCCCCTGCGTGCCTCTCCAGCCTGTGAAATGCGGCCAGTTCCTAATTGCCCCCACATTAGAGAGCGGCTATAACTCAGCCAGCTTTTGATAAAATAGCACTTAGGCAGGGAAGAGAGAATTCCTATTACCGTTTATCAAGCCCCTGGAATGGGAGCGAAGGAGTCAGAGTTTATATGATCCGTCATCCAAATTAATGCTCTTGGCTCCCCATCGCCTCCAAAGGCCAAATGAAACACAAGTAAATCAACACAAAACATCACGCTGCCTTTCAAACCGCCGAGCGATAACCAGAGATACGCCCGACGGCGACTCGGCAACGGCAAAAGGGATCCGTCTGCCCCGTCGCCGGTGAGATCCAGGCAGGGCTGCCTGCCTCTGCCAGGCCCTGTGATTAGCAGCTCGTCTTGGAAGGCAAGGGAGAGCAGTGCTCAGGAAGGTACGGCTCAGCTGGCCGCCCTCCAAGCCGATATGGCCCCAGCCAGCGGCTGCGAGGCAGCCAACGCCTCGGCCAGGATGTGTGCAAGACTTGGCTTTGAAGTGGATCCAGAGCAGCGTGAAGGATGTTAATCTCTGGAGCGGTTGCAAGAGTTCAAGCTCTCTTATCGAGCAGGGGAGGAACAGGAGTACCTGCTCCAGTGGAGCTGGCTCTGTGCTAGGAAGCGGCACGGGGCTGCTCTCCTGAAGGCTCTGCGGGCTGCGCTGGCCTCTCTGTTTAACATGAGGTCCATGTAGAGGTGGTGTGGCAGCACGACGCCTGCCACTTCACTGGGCCGCCTCAGAGAGCAGGGGAGGGAAGGGACATACGCACATTTGCCAGGACTATCTGGCTATCTCCCTTCCAACCCCTGATTCGCAGCCAGGATGTGCTCTGAGAGGCAAACACAGCACTGAGCAGCTGCCCGAGTCTGTACCCACACTGAAACCAGAGCTCTGGACGACTCAATTTCTCCCCTTGAGGTGACTCACCAACCTGCTAATTGTCAAATAGGAGATGCATTCCCACCAGGAACGGAGAAGCCCAGCCCGTGACTCCCTGCACAGCCCAGACACACACCGCTACCCAGCACTCAGGCACAGCTATGCAGGGCTCGGAAATCACACAGCTGGAGCCCAAGACCTGCCGAGATGTTTGCAGGGGTACAGGGAGGTGTAATTAGCTTCATTAACATGGAAGAGTCAGAGTGCTACAGAGGTGCAAGAGGAGAGAATAAAGCGCTTCCAATCATTAGTGCTTTGCAGAGAACAAAGCCATAAAAAATCCAGCCGGGTATCAGATCCTGGCATGCAGTAACAGTTCCAGCAGGTCACGGAATGGCGCGGTTGATCTCCAAGCCCTACGCCCTGCCTTGTACCTGACACACAGATCTGCCTCACCTTACCCTCCCACTGCTGCAAGGAAGCTGGAGCTGCAGCACTGGTACACCAGCGACACAGAGCTCTGGGTTGGAGCGCTGGCCGTGCCACCTGGCTCACCAGGAAGTGCAGCTCTGCCCAGTCAGTGCAGTCTCACCCACCTTCCCTATCCACCTATAAGCAGGTAATTTTCGCAGCTGCACCCATCCCTGTGCAGTATTTAGAGCTGGGGGACACGGGACCCACCCAGCCTGACTTCCCCGCTCCTCTGATGTGCCCACAGCATCTCATCTTCACACGCAGGCTGGCTAAGAGGGCTGGCTAAGAGGGGCACAGATGCAGACTCTGAACTGGAACAGGCTCTGACACTCAGATTAAAAACACATTTAGAGGATGGTCTCATCAAGATTTCCCGTCTCTCCTTAACCTTGATCCCCAGGTGCTCAAGCTAATAACGCTTCAGATGCTCTACGGTGGGAAACTCTGAATTGTTCATTAGGCAGCCAGACCACATCAGAGCTATTCCGGGGAGAAAGCACCGGGAATCTTTATAGGAACCTTTGGACTCCGAGTCACAGTATTAGCATTGATTTTAAATGAAATAATGGTCCCCACTGAGCATTAAAAGCATTCTTTACAGAAAGCCAGCAAGGTAGAAAAGAGCCATTGTACCCGGAGCCCTGGCATGCCTCCAGGCCCCTCTGCTCTCAAGTGAATGGCAGAGACGCTAATAAAGGCAATCTTCACGTCCTCAGAGCTCGACACTGGCCCTGTGTTTGCTGTAGGCTCAATGAGACATGATGTACTGTCTAATGAACATGGGAAATTAGCCATGCCTCTCTGGTCCTGCTTCAAGATGCTATTAAAGAGCTTTCAAGGGTTGAAGCGAGCTTCCACCTAAGAGGAGGGAAGCTGCTGGCTGCGTACAGCTGCACACACAGGGTATTTCTGTGCAGATAAACACGCTCCGACGCACGCACCCTCCTACCTTCCTTGTCACCAACAGCGGGGCTCCTGCTCTTTCCCCTGGGACTGCTGCTGGGCTGCTGCTGCTCCTTCTCAGCCTGCTGCTGCTGGGACTGCGATAGCTTGCTCGGGGGCACGTCCTCACGGGCAGACTCGTGGGCTTTCGTGATCTGCTGCTGGTAGAGAGCCAAGGCATGGGGAGGCACCTGAGGCTTCACACTTCCACTCTGCAATATCCCCTCAGAGAAACCTTCAGAAATCTGCAAAGTGAAAAGAATTGGTGACACTGGTCATGTGCTGTTGACATCTGTAAGAGTCTCGGAGACATGAAGGTGTTAGGAGATGGGCTGCAAGTCTCACCAGTCCAAAACAAGGCTCCAGAGCTCCCCAACCACTGGAGATTAAAAACCCCACAACAAAGAGTATCAGCTCTCTGCTGGGGACACTATGGGAGAGCCTCACGCTCCCCTTGCTCAAAACCTCTCATGTAGAGTTATGCACGTGTAGCTTTTGCCAGAAGTTACATTACAGCAGCTACATCTTAAACGGTAACAGGGGAACTGGAGAGCATCAGGAATGGGTCCTCCTCCAGTAATCAAGCCCCAAAAGAGATTCCCTCCCTGCCCACCCAGTGATGCTGCTCCTCCAGTGCTGACTGTGGAGGTACCAGGGTGCTTTTGGTCATAGCCCAAGCCACAGCACCAGAAAGAATGACCAGCCTTGGAGAACAGTTGCTCTTTCAGTACACATCTACTGGGCAGCTCAAAAGGGCAACCAAGCAGAGCTTCTGGATGGGGAGAAGCAGAAATGCTTCTTCTGCAGTATTCTCCCAGCACGAGATGAAGAGAGCGCAGGGCAGGGAAGGTGCACGCTTGCTTTTTAAAGCAACGGGAGGCAGCAGTCATGTGCCAGTGAGAAGCTTTTTCTGTCCAGACCTCCCACGACTTTCTGATAAGAGAGCTCAAGGGACATCCAAACATCGCTGGCAGAGCCGCTCCGGGAACACGCTCTGCACAGGGAGCACCTTCCCTGCTGAGGGCTTGCACCGCTCAGGCACAGCTCTCTGTGACAAGCTCGGCCATCTCCGGGGACAAGGACACCCTTGTGCCCCTGAAGCACACCACACAGGGGATGCAGCGCGATGGAAGAGCATGCACCAGGCATGCACAGCTGCCATGCTCTCAGTCCCAGCTTCTCTGGCAGGGTACTCACGATGGGAGGGATGGCAGCAGCACGCTGCTTCAGCTGCTTCAGGTCCAGCGGCTTCTGCGGCGAGGAGTTCAGCCGAGCATCGCTGGCAGTGTTGAGCAGGCTGGGCCGGGGGGACAGCAACCTAGACATAAAACATGTGGGTCAGCCAGGCAATGCCATGGACAAGCTCCACATCCCATGGCTCCCCCACATCCTGCATCCCTCTGTAAGCTGCTGCCCTGGCCCCAAACCTGTTCAGATGGCAACCACTGCTCCAAAGGCCACCATGAGGATGCTTGTCTGAAAGGAGGTTGCTCAGCAGGAAAATCTGCTGCACAAGACAAAGCAGAGGGAACTCACAGCCACTGAGGACGTGTCTCAACCTTGACCTTGGTGGGCTGCAAGGTGTCCCTGGGTTGCTTTGGTCTACGAGGGCAGGCACAGAGGGGAATGCAACACACCCAGAAATGCTCCTAGAAACTTGGGCAGCTTTGCTGCAGGATGACCAGGCTGAGGGGACACAGAGAGCGGGACAGAACACAAATCCTGTTTTCCAGAGAAGACAACTCCATGGGGCTCCGTGCTCAGAGACCATTCCATCCAGCTCAACAGGCTCTCAAGGCCTCTTTTCCCCATCCCCTACACTAATTAGTTACAGCAAATCTGCTGCCATTGTCCAGAACAAACCTGAGGGAGACCTGGAGCCCAGAGCTGGGAGTTACAGAGCAGGGTGACCAGTTCAGGTTTCATTTGGGCATCATGTCGCTCTCTGGAGCGCACATGTGGTACTGGCTTGACCATGGGGGACAGGCCTCACCCTTGTCTCCATGGACTGTCTCTTATCAAGGTGCTAAAGTAACTACTGACATGCAGCCAGGATGCTGGATGTGGATGGGATTTGGTGGTCAGCCCAGGGCCTGGGTAGCTCCACACTCTCCCCATCTGCTCTTCCCCTTGGCTGTTTGAGGTGCCTGGTAGATACTCAACCAGTCATGCCAAGTCCCCGTGCAAAGGGTGGAAGGGGGGCATCTCCACAGTGCCACCAAAGAGGGATGGGGATGGAGGCATGGAAGCCCATGGGTCGAACCCTCGGCATGTCCACCTCCTGAGCCTGCGCTGAGACACCAGGGATCACATCTCTCCGGGTCATCTCTGCTTTCTCTCCCTCCCAACTCCAATCTGTCGAAGCCAGTTCAGAGTTTTTAGGTTTTACAGCTTGATTTGTTTATTTTAGCTGTTAGTTCACTGCTCTCTTCAGCCTATAAATTTCAAGGTCATCCCATGCTCACCCTTGGATGAATAAACAAGCGTGGTGGGGCCATGTGTGGGGAATAAACTCGTCGCGGTGCTGGGACCGCCCCAGCCCTCGCTCTGTGCAGTGCCCGGTGCCAGAGGGGAATGGGACCCACCTCTGGATTGGGACCAGGGTGCTCTGATCAGGCACCCAGGGGACACCAAGTGAGGGGCCGCAAATCTGAGCTGCTCCCCCCATATCACGATGACGCCCGACGCAGGGCCATGTGGGTGTTGTGAAGCCATGCGGGTGTTGTGAAGCCATGCTGCGGGGTACATGGGGCTCCCAGCAGGGTGCAACACCCCAAAAGGCCACTGAGGGACATGGCTGGGGACCAGGACACCCAGCACTTGCTTCCAAGACCCTCACACCATGCTGAGGTGCTGCATTGCTTTTCTGGGGCTGCCAAACTGGGGACACCCCGCATTCGGATCTCCCCAGCCCTGGCCCCACTCTGATTTTGCCCCAAAGAAGCCAATCTCCTTTTTTTCATATGTTTTTTTTTTAAAGGCAAGTTTTTCTGGGCCAGCCTCATCTAGGAGTCAGGGCAACCAGTGCTGGCTGCCAGCACCACGCCAGCTCGGCTCCCTGTGCCAGCAAAGAGCTCCTCTCCTGCCGCTTCATCCCCACCACCGGCGCTACCGGACCGGTAACATGTTACCCCAGGGATGAGACAGGTCCTGGCGCTTGCCAAGAGGTGACAGACCGGGAACACTGGCCCAGCTCCATGTCACCATGGCTGCTAGCAGCACAGGATCAGTCTCAGTGCCGCTCTCCTCCTCAGCAGCCGTTCTTGTGGGATCCACAAGCGGGGTCCTGGCAGCCCCAGCGGAGCAGCCGCCCTGTGTGCTTGTGGTGCTGGCTGAGACACATTTAAGCACCCTAAAGGTCCCTTTTAAGCACATTCAAGATCCTAAAGCTCCTCCAGGATCCTGACACTTAGGAAGCCAGAGTCAGTATTCAACTCATCAATATGCAAATTGCATAATTTATTACATCCCTTCCAGCAGATCCTGTGCCTGGCATGGGGCTGTCTGCTTTGCTCTGAAGGACCCTCAGGATCTTGCACCCACCCACTACCAACCCGGGCCCTCCCAAACCCAACCACCAGTCCCTAACCATGGGTGATGGCACTGGGAAGGATGGGAAAGGAATTTGCACATGAAGGGGTCAATAAACACATAGATGACCTTCAGCAGCGTGGAAATGTCCCCTCACAGGCATGAAGCTTTGAGGGTGACTGCACTGTGTTCCCCAAACTCCTTCACTTTCCACCACAGAGGTGGGGACCAGTTTCATTGCCAGACAAGCTAACACACTGACACAAGATCCAACCAAACACAAGTCCCTGCATGCCTAGTGACTGTGCCAAGGTGACAGCTACCACATTTCCTCAGTGGGCTTCTCCAAGCCATGGCCACTGTGGCAACATGATGCCAGCCCAGCACAGCAGTTACGCCTGTGGCTGAGTCAATGACCAGGACGTGCAGCGTGGGGCGGGTGGATGCAATGCTCATGGCTGGGTGGATGCAATGCTCATGGCCGGGCATCTCTCCACGCTGCGGGGCTGCAGCGGGTGATTGTGCGTGTCCTTCCATGTGCGTCCCCATCCGGTGTGACCTCCCGCTGAACTGCAGCGCTGGCAGCATTAGCAGCAGCCCCCTCACAGCACACGCTGCGTGGAACCACAGACAATTAGCCGCCTTCTTCAGCTTTGATGAGTTAAGGCTGCGTCTCCTTATCCTGGACTCGTCTTTGTTAGTGGGAACACGGGACAACACCAGAACTGCTGCCCCTACATCTCACACCAACCCTGCACCTCTCTTCCCTCTCGCCACAGGGACCCGCCAGCCATCCTCCATCCCTTTCTGGGAGATGCTTGAGGACGGCTCGGTGCTTTTACAAGCGCAGGGAAGAGCACCCACGCCCCGCTGGCGCTGGGCGGGTGGGCGAGTATCGGGTGATGCGGTGACGGGGCGGCTCACGCGGCATCTCGGCAGCCTCGTCCTGCGAGTCACGCTGCAGCAGCGGGGCTGCGGTAACCGCCCGTGAGCCAGCAGCTCTCCATCAGTGGGAAATGCAAGGGAGCAAAGCTTCACCGGGGAAGAGCAGAGTCCCTTGGGAGCACAACGGTGCCAAAACCTCTGATCCAGCTGCAGACTGATCCCACCAGAGCTCTGGGGCTGGGCAGGCGCTGGTGTTGGCTGTAGCTTTCCCATGCCAGTAGGCTCTGCTATCACCCGGGGCTTCATCGCCGCACCGGATCAGAGGAGCGTCCCAGGAGCTGCGGGACGTCTGTTTAATGTTTAATATTCCTGCAAACTGGTAACTGTTTGACAAGTGAGATAGGCGCTGACTCAGCGAGGAGCTGGGCATGAAAAAGTCGTTCCCAAGACGACTTGCTCCTTTAGCTGCTGGGAAGCTGGTACAAGCCGCTGCTGTCCTGCTTTCAGTTGGGTTAATGTTAAACTTGAGGAGCGCAGCCCCGCTGGCCTCACTCTCCCTTGCTGGGAGGTTTTCTCCTGTCTGGGAAGGAGGAGACAGTGGGGAGGGGTAGTGCTGGACTCCGTCCATCGCTGGAGAGGAGCACCGTGGCCAAGAGGCCTCAGGCCTGCCACGGGGCTGGGGCCAGCAGCATCTGCACCACCCCTCAGCATCAGGTAATGGCAGGGTGGATTCAGAGCTCCCTCCTGACCCAGGAGCCAATGTGGATGGAAGAAGGAGCCATACCAGTGCTATGAAGACGCACGTATTCATAAATATTCTTTACAAACCAGGAAACCCTTTCCCCAGCTGTGAGGTTCTTAGGTGGTGAGGGCTCTGTGGGAAGGACCAGGAAGGGAACAGGACATTTCTCCAAGGAGGACAGTGTTTCCTCTCCCCGTCCCAAGAGCTATCCACAGAGGGGCAGAGCTGGCCTCAGCTGCTGGTCCCAGGGACAGGTGGAGGGTTTGAGACCACAGACGCTCAGGTGAAGACCCACTGGCATGGCCCCAGGAAAGCTGGCACATCCCACACCTTCCTCCTGCCACGACAGATATTTTAACCCTACAAATCCAAGCAGCATCTCCGCTGAGGGAGCGACTCACCCCCTCTGCACAGGGAACACATCCCTGACATGGCTTCTCTCCTACCAGTGCCAACTCCAACAGAAACTGTTCTCAACCCTGGATGCTGGCAAACGAGCCTGCACCTCTGCACAACGCTGCTGTCCCCGAGGACACATCCTGCTCCGTTGCATCACCCAGATGGGCTGTGGCCAGCAGCAGCAGCTCTGCACCCAACACCTGCCCACGGCCATTGCCCAGTAGTACCGGTACGTTGGGACATCACGCTGCCCGTTGTGTCATGGCCCCTCTGCAAGCGATGGCCAAAGGGTTACGGCCATGTGGGGACACAGCCGGGCACGTCCCTTCACCCAGGGGAGTGCCTGAGCGGTGGTATTCCCAAGAAGCAGCTCACAAAAGTGCACATGGGCACTGCGGCACACAATGGAGATGTTCATCTGGCCCTCAGGCCACGCACTTGCCCACCTCTCGCCCTGGTCCTACCTGCTCTTGTCCACAGCATCCTGCTCGTCCATCTCGTCCGCACTGCAGGTCGCACTGGAGTCACTGTCGGGGTTCACCCCGGGGCCTTTACTGCCTTTATGGCTCTCCTTCTTCTCAGCCTTGGGCGTCCCCTCTGTCCCTGCTGTCCCTCCGCTGCTGACGCTGCTTTCCGCCTTCTTGTCATTCCCCTTGTCCTTCTCCTGGCTGTCGTCGCTCTCCTCCTTCTTCACCTCGCTCTTGCAGGGTTCTTCACTCACCTTCTCCTCCGGCTCCTCCGTTTTCACCACGTCCACCACCAGGTCCTCCTGCACCTTCTCCTCGCTGCTGGGCAGCTGGGGAGCTGCCTCCGGCGGAGGGCTGGCAGCAGGAGCGGGGTTGGCAGGGGGAGCCGGAGGAGCGTCGGGGGGTGTTGGAGCTTCTTCCAACTTGACTGCCGGTTCTGTGCCGGAGTCACCTCCCGGCCCGGGTGGTGCCTTGGCCCCGTTTTCGCCTCCTTCTTTGGCTTCGGGCCGTGGCGAGGGAATGCTCTCGGTGTCGGAGCTGTTATTTACTGCAGCTGAGAAAAGGGAAGAAATAAAAATAAGGATCAGCCCGAGATTCTCGCTTCCCATATCGCTGCCTCCGCCCCCTCCCATGGGAGGAGAACGCCCTCGTTCCTCCGAAGGGGAGATGATCCCGGGGCTGGGAGAGCTGTGCTGGGATCCCTGGATTCAGTGCCTACTAAGCAAAGGGATGCTTGGGAAGCCTCTCTGCTTGCCCAGTGTGGTGTCTGCTGATAACCCCCACCCAAACACCAAACCACACACCCAAAAGCCCAGAGACGGAGCAATCAGGCTTTAAGGGACAACCCTGGATCCACAGGACAGGATCTGCTCCCTCTTCACCCTCTCACCCATGGCTCTGGATCAGCTCTGCTGCCCCCAGGCCAGGCACCTCGCTGGTACCCTGCTTGCTGACTTACGTCGCCCGTGTCCCTGGCTCTGCCACCCCCAGGGCAGCTGGGGACCATCCCAAAACACTGTGCCTGTTTGTTGATATTTAAGCTGCCAGTGACAAAAGAAAGGAGGTCAGGGTCGGTGAAAGCGAAGCGCTGGCAGTGCTGCAGGGTGGGTTAATTATTACACGGGAAGGATCATTCCCAAATCCACCACCAATGGCTGGAGGTGAGCTGGGTGCAGGAGCTGCAGATGGAGGTGCTGCCAAGAGAGCGTCTCTACAGCTGGAGAGAGGACTGTTCCCTCCACGCCCTGGGGCCAGCAGCACTGGAGACATCCACAGTCCCATCCCACTGCATCCCACCGGGCAGGGCCCTCACATTTGTGCCCACACCTATCCCTTGACCCATCTCTCTCTGCAGCAGCACAGGCAGCTTTCAAATGCCAGTGAAACAAGTGACACGGGGGTGTTGTGTCCCCAGAGCTGTGCATCTGAGCACATCTACGTCTCCTTGGCAGGCAAGTGCTCCACACTCATCAGGAAGATCAGCCTTCTCCAACCTTTTCCTCACTTGCAATCAAGCAATGAGGTGTCCCGTCCCCCACCCAGGGATGAGGTTTACAGCACGTTCGGCCAAACTCTCCCTGACTGTCACCTGATGATACTCTGAAGCATCAGAGTGGCTTGGTGCTACACACTGAGACACACAACGGTGGCTCATCCCAAGTTCAGCCAAACTCTAGGCACCAGCATGCTCCCTCAGGATGCTGAAGCCAGGGTCTACACTGTAACCCCCATGCCAAGTCTCCCTGCTCCTCCCCAGATGGCCACACGCCCCACCCTCTGAATCCCCAAACATCACCCCGGAGCCGAAAGCCATCTCACCGCCCTGGCAATTCTGTGCCCATGACACCTCATCCCTGTGCTTACGCCCTTCCCTCAGCTCCACAGCCCTCCCCAGCAGCAGGAGAGACGTGGCTTGGAGCATAAGGCTCAGGAGCATGTCAAGAGATCCGTCTCTAATCTGCAAAACACATTGTTTCCTCTCAGGCACTCTTACAAAGAGCAATAACTACCTTTTACTTTGCGCCTCTGAGTCACGTATCACCTCGCACAAAGATTTACCTGGAATCTGCCTTGCAATGAGTCACTCACAACCATGATTTGAAAAGATTTCCCATTTCCAGTCCCATTAGCCTGGGTGCTAAGGCCAGGAACCAGCATGGTACCAGTGGTGATGGTTAAGTTATTAAATTACTTTGACAAAAGTCAAATGGGGCTATTGTTGGAAAATTATGCACATTTTTCTCCAAACTCGCTGCCGTGCTCTCCAAGCGATAAATAGCTGAAAATTGTCACTTTCAAGTTGTTTCCTGTCTTTGGTAGGGCTGGGAGGGAGGAAAACGCTGCCTTAGAAGGGAAAGGGGGAGGAAAGGACCTGCCAAGGCAGACCAGCCTCTCCAGTGGGAGAGTGCGGCTTCCCCTGCCTTTGCTGGCAGCGCTGGCTACACGCTGCCCTGGGGAGCAGCAGCAGCGGTGCCCTGATGCGATGGGGATGGGCACACACAAAACTGAAGGGGTTATCCCTCCCTGAGCCCATGCTAAGCTCCTTGAGAGCCCACTGTGGTGGGTACCTGACCCTGCTGAGCGCGCAGGAAGCACCCTTTGGGGCGAAACACCACGAAATGTGGTTTGTAAGAGCACATCAGTGTGCCGGGGCCTGGTGAGGTGGGTGCTCTGGGAAGCGTGTGCTGGGAACTGGAAACCAAAGGGCTTGCTCTCCTCCAGAGTGAGGGAAAGAGGCTGGGACTGCTCCAAGTTCAGGGTGAGCCTTTACCTGCAGCTTTGATGTGGGGGCTGAGGAGCCCCCGGGCCACAGAGGCCTCCCAGTGCCCCTAGGATCTCTGTGGGCGCCTGGCAGCTGCAGCAGAGACCGCTGCTAAGAGAGCTCCCGTACTGCATGACCTTCCCAAAATCAACATCCCTCCAGACAGACATGAGAGGAGGGCAGTGATCCAGGGTGCTCCTGACATGAAACCCAGAGGTGCAAAATGCCATGAGCATCTCGTGCTCTGGGATGCCGTCATCTCGGTCTGGCTCTGGGGTGACTAAGGTGACCCCCCACTGCCCTGCCAGCCCGGGAGAGGCCATGCATGCCACCTGTACTGCAACTGTGCTGCAAAGCTGGGAGAGCTGAGTGCATCCCCCCACTGCAGACCCTCACCTGCCTCACCTTCCGCCTCCTCAGCCATCTCCTCCTCGTTGCCACTCGTCCCCGACACCTCCATCTCCTCGTCCTCAGCCACGGGAGGGAAGGCAGCTTCTTCGTTTTGAACGGCGGTGCCTTTTTTCTTCTTCCTCTTGGCGTTCCTTTCTTTCTCCTGCGGAAGAACCAGAGGATGGTGAGAGGGACAGAGCAGAGGGATGGGGAGCAGACAACACTGGTCCTGCTCAAAAGGCCAAGAGGGATGCTAGCACCCCCTCGACCCCCTCCCACCCTGGATAAAGCCTCTGAAAGTCACTCCTTGGGACCGGACTTGCCTGCCAGAAGCCCAGCAGCACGGTCTCACCAAGCCAAAAAACTTTGATCGCCACGCAATGGCCACCCTGGCTCCACGCAGAGCTCCAGCCCCAGGCGGCAGCAAGCCTCCGAGGGAGGGGTGGCACTGATGCACAGACAAGGGACACGCGTGCAGAGGTCACCAGTGCTGGCCTGGCAAAAGCCCGGCAGTCCCGCATCCGCTACTTGTGTCCGCCCTGCGCATTTCCAGGGACCACCTCCAGCTACGCGACCGTGCGCGGCCACGGCCCGACGCTCATCTGCAGCTCCTGATGCCCCAGGTACGGCCCAGCCAACGCTTCCGTGCACCGGCTTTCACGCGTCCCACAGCAGGTGCTGCCCAAGGACTTTGACTCCCATGCTGGGAAGGCTGTCACGGCCGGGCAGCGGGCACGCTCCGGGCGGTACGGATCCCAAAGATGAAGCTACCTTGTGCCCCGTCCTGCCGTGGGACAGCCGCATCCTTGCTCGCTGGGGCACGTGCCGCAAACGCAAGGGCACAGAGAGCTGCTCCCTCCCACCGGCCTGAAGGGAAAGTCTCGCCTTCGCTATTGTTTCCTGCTCTTGTTGCTTGAGTAAATATTACCAGTAGGAACAGGCCCATCATCTCCGGCTCTCCCTGCAAACCCCACACGAATGACGTGTGTAGGACGTTTATTTACATGGATGAAAAGATAAAGCCGTGGTGGAAATGTTAACTTTGCTGCTGGAGCTCTGTGCTGGGAAGAGCTGGTCCCCCCTTTTCCACCCCCCCGCCAACTTTTCGGTCCTTTAAAAAACTTCCAGATAAAACAAACAAAGCCAACTGCTTTCTGCTTGGAAACACTGCTCGCTCAAAGATCTATTTTTATCGAAGTGGGCAGGAAAGAAGGGGAAAAAAGGCACTTGAGAAAGGGCCTTGTGAAGGCACAGAGAGGAGGCGGGAGGAAGGCAGGACTCCGGGGTGCTCTTGCCCCGTCCCGGAGGCAGCGGCGATGCTCCGGCTCTGCCGGCGTTCGCGCCTCTGCCACGGCAGCGATGCAGCAGCCGCACGTTTCTGTCTGAAGCAGCAGTTCCCCATCATGCTAATGGGATTACAAAGCACCGACGTTACTATGGCAAAGACTTCTCTGCCTCTTACTCACGGGTCTGTGACTCAGCCCCGGGCAGGAGCAGGCTCCTCACTGGGGAATTAACTGGGAACCAGCCTCTGCCTCAGCACCCTACTTGGCCAGAGCAGAGCATCGAGCTGCCCCGGGGACACCGTGGGTCCCTCTCCTGCCAGACCCCACTGCTGATATTTAGGGAAGATGCTGTGAAATCCAAGCAGAGCATCTTGGCCACATCTAGAGACATGTTCAGGCCACCAGCTCACCTCTTGCAATGCCAACAGCTCTGGTCCCTCATGCAGTCCTGCTGCCAGCACCCAGCCCAGGAACGGGGTCCCTCTCTGCTCTGCCTTCTTAAGCAGCCATGGGGCCACCACGTCTGACACAGGACCCTAACCACGACCAAGGGGGACATGGAAGAGTCTCTGTGAGCCATGCCTGGGACTAGGTGTCCCCCACTGTCACAACACACTCTTAATCCAAGCAATTACCAGCAAGGCAGGGGCGATTTGCCTCGGGCACTGTGATGCTCCTTTTGTGCTATCCCAGCCCACGGGGTCTCCACTCTCTACCTGCCACCAGGACTTGGTGCCACTTGAGCAGTCAGCTTTGCCAAGACCACCGCAGAGACACACTGCCCATGGTGAGGACACCAAGTGCTGCACAAAGGGTCACTCCATGCCCGCTCCTCCACACTGGCTGGTCCCAGCCAGCCCCATCACGCTGGCTCCTGGCCTGGCAGCTCTTCCCCCTCCTCCTCTCCTGCCTCTCAAGTTCACCTGCACCATCTGTCCCTCCCGGAGGAGGAGGAGATGGAGATGCCACTAGCCCTTGGGCACGACATCTCTCTGGCCTTCTGCCTCGTGGGCAGAGCAGCTGTCCCAACAAACATGGCCTCTCCTCACACTCACCGCGTGACGTGGCAGCAACAGCCAAACGAGCTTCCAAACCCCGCTACCGACACGGGCACCTCCCATCAGCATCAGCCTGTCCCAAGAGTGGGACCAGGCAGTCCCAGACTGACGTAATGACGTGTATTTGAGACCACACCAGGACTCGACCTCACCATGGAGTGACTCTCTACTCTGCTGCAGGAGCAGCCAGCAGCAACGGGATGAGACAGAGAGATGATCCCACAGGTAGGACCTCTCTCTGCCCACTGTGGTGGGGAGTGTCTCAGTTCCCCATCCCAAAACCAAAGCTCTGCACCAAGGCACGGCGGACTTGTCCACCCTCCAAAAGAGGAGGTCACCAGGACCTTCTCCTGAAGCAACTTTGCTGTGCAAAGCTGGCACCACCCCAAAAAGCAAGGAACCGCAGAGATGTTGTTTGGAGGGGGCCAAAAGATTTGTCCTCAGAGCAGGACCAGCACCAGTGCAGGAGATAACTCGCCTATCTTCACCACAGAAACCAAAACAAGCCCCAACAGTCACTAGAACAAAGGTGACAACCACCCTGTGAAGAGGTCCAGGGGAAGACAGTGCCCAATCTAATCTAAGAGCGACGGTGAGGACACGGCGTATCCCGATGCCCTGCTTTCCTTCCACACTGAGAGCTGAGCACGGAGCGTGCAGAAGGTCAGGGATAAGTGACGCTGATGCCTGGGGCACATCCGAGCCGCTCGGCAGGGAATCCGAGCCAAAATACACACAGGGCAGATAAAGCAAAGCCTCAAGGTGGCCTGACCCTGCCCCAGCAGTAACAGGCTGCCTGTCCTGCAGTGTAGCCGGCTGGCAGGGACACCCTGATCCCTGTGGGTGGGTGCTTCCAGATGGAGCGGGGTGAGGATCTGTGGCACCCTGCCCTGTTGTGCTGGGACCACAGCCTCAACCAGGCTGAAGATGGATTGTGGATGCCAACACAGCTTGGGGGAGAGGGGAAATGGGGCTCTGTGTGCCACTTCCCCAGGGGAGAAGCTCTCCACTAAAAGGATGGGTCTTCAAACTCAAACCCCAGACACAGAATGAGGGAACACATGGACCACACGTGCTCTGGAGAGTCAGAAAAGGAGCCTCAAGGGCCACGCCAGACACCCCTGCCACTTGCAACCTCTTCTTCATGCTGGACGGTCCCTGGATGCACAGAGGGAGGGTCATCCCCACCTCTTCGTCCCACTCCCCCCAGAGCTTCTTGGGCTTCAGCACACAAAGGGACAAGGGGCCATGGAAATATCTGGCCATGCCCCACCCAGTGCTGTGCCAGCATGGGGAACAGGGACATCCTGCTGTGCACTGTGCTGTGCCACCTTTCAGGGACAGAGGGACCTTGCCAGGCTCTACACTTCCCATCCCAGAGCAGTTCCTACCACCTGCCTGTCCCCACGGCTCCTTTGAGTCACCTGCACGCTGCTGGACCCCGTGTCACACCTACCTGGAAGAGGAGGCTACAATATTAACGAGCCCCACCTTGGGAAACGAGCAAGATCTGCTAATTAAGTTTGCTCACATTAAATGAGAGGAAGAAAAGCAGATCCACCACGCTTCCCCTCACAGAACAAGCAGTAGCTGCTGGTGGCGAGGTCAGGGGACCAGTTTGGGGATGTCAGGGCAAAACTAGGCAATGCCACGCTGCCTCACCACGTGCTTCCTCCGCAGAGGTCACGGCTGACTGTTGGCTATAGGACGGGATACAGAGGCTTGGTTTGCTCGTGAATATATTTAGGAGTCAGGAAGGAAGGTCTATGGCAATTTAATCTCAGTTGTTCTTTTATTTTATTCAGCTTTCTGGCATCTGCTGTTGCCACAAAACAATAGAGCCCAATAAATAACAGCTGAACGTTCATTGTTCTCCTCCACAACCCGATCCTGTTGCCTCCAATGCTCAGAAAAAAACCCAAAACTAAAATGATGCTGCTGCTCTAACCAGCAAGTGAGAGTGAGCAATTATCACTGGAGGAGTCTAACGGCTGCCTCGGAGGGATGGATGTGGGGAAAAATGGGGTTCTGCAGGAAAACCCTTCCACAATATCATTTCTGCAACATTAGGAAGCTGAGGAAATTAATACACAGCAGCTCTGCTGCCAGCTAAGCTGTTTGATCTGATTGCAGATGCTCCCTGGTAACGAACACTGATATCTTTATCACCTTACAGTTTGTATTCAGGGGGCCTGCTGCACGTTTCGTGCTGATCTTTCTATCTGTTTTGGGGTCTTTTCTCTAGAGTTTGTTTGCTTTGTTTCTAAAAAACACTGTGGTGAGACACAGGAACACAGGAGGGTCTCTGTGCATTGAGGAGTAATAAAAAGGAATCGCCGATGTCTTCTCTTCCTCTCATTCCTATAGACTGAGTAGGATATTAAATTCCTGGGTGAGTCATTGAATGTTTTCCTGTCTTTCTTTTTACTCTTGTAATAGCTTGCTTGGAGAGATTCCTGCATTGAACATTGTCCTTTGCATTTTCAAAGCACCCCTTGGGGGTTTAGCCATGTGAATTCTATTAGCCAGAAACTGAGAACCCCAGGATACTACACAAATGAAATAATTATAATCCTTAGTTGCTCTTAGCAGTCTATCCTATCTCCAGAACACCAAACAAACCCCGCTTCATTCACACACCACACTGCATGCCAGAAAAGCAGCAGCGTTAGCCCCTTCTGACTGGGGAAACTGAGGCACAGGGAGATGTTTGCATCTGCTCACAGCCCCAAAGACAACCAGCATTCCTGTCAGGACCAGCTTCTCCCCACATTGTCCTAAAGCCCTGAGTTTCTTTAGGGCAAACTGGCAGTTTGGCAGTACCTGCAAGGCAGAGAGGCGCGACGCCCAGCCGGGCTCTCTGCTCCCTGGGGTGGAACAGCACAACCTCGCCTGTATCCACGCAGTCAGGACTGAGCTCACGTCCTGACCAACAGGCCACAGCCCCATTCCTCCTTCTGCTCCTCTTATCTCCCTCCGTACCAGCCGTGCTCCAGACACCCAGGCATCTCCCACGCAGCAGCCCTCCCTCCTCCAGACCTCCCAGGGCCAGGCGGGTGGACAATCCTTCCCTGCACTGCTTCCCAGTCCCCAGAGCTTTCATTCCAGTACATTCTCCGAGGAGATAAAGACACCCCCCACCCCCCTCCTTGTCTGTGGGAAGCACGCAGGCACTTGCTGGGCAGTATCTATGGTGCCCGGAGCGGGCTGAGACAGAGCTCTCACCATTTTCAGTTTGTGCTGCTGTAGGATCTCGTCCAGGTTCTGCCTCTTCTTGTAGTTGAAGTAGAAGTTTTTGCACTGCGACACGGTCTTGGAGCCCACCATCCTGGCAATGGCTGACCAGTTCCGCCCATGCTCAAGGAGACCTGTGGTCACAGGAGGAAGGAAAGGAGAAGAAGGTTTAACACACCAGATATGCTCACACACAAGGGCAGCATTATCCACGCAGGATGGGAAACATCCTCGGTGCAAGCCAAACTCCACAGGAACAATATGGTCACCAGCACCCGCCTGTAAGGCTTCCTAGGCCAGGGGATGACCTACCAGAGCCTGTTTTATTTTCCAAGGGGAAAAAAGGTACTATGCTGACTGCCTCTGGAACAAAACACGTCCCACAGCAACGTCTTGGCCAGCCACCGGGCAGCTGGGAGGGTGAGTGGTGCTCCCTTCCCTTCAGGACAGTGGCAGGAGGGGTTGCCGTGGCCTGGAGAACTTGGGGCAGCAGCTCTCAGCCCCTAGTATGAAGCAAAGGCTCTTCCCACCCTCCTGTGCCCCAGGGATGACTTTGACCAGGGTGATAGGGCAGTTCAAGGGGTTGGAGCACAGAGCCATGCTATGGATGTGGAGGAACATCCCAGGGAGGGAAGTGGCAGGACGTCCAGGTGATGGGAAGCAGCATGCCAGGGATTAGGGTTCATCCCAGGCTCAGGAGCAGAAGCAGCTCCTCAAGTCAGGCATCACACCAGGGTGGCAAGCCTGGCCAGACATTGCCACCCAACTACAGGGCTCCCGTGTGCCCTCCTGGGGCAACCCAGCAGGGTTGGGGAAGAGCAAGGGGCAAGTCAGCACCCCATGTCCGTGCAGTCTCTCCAGGGGTGTCTGCGCACTCCCTGATCCCAGAGACGGAGTGGGAGAAACAACTGCAGCCCAGGGGCAAGTATGGCAGCAGCCTGGAGGTGACCCTGGTGAGGAGCATCCAGGCTTCCTGCGAAATACAAGCTCACAGTCCCCAGTCCTTCCTCTTCCCCTCTTCCGTGGGGCCTGAGCTGCCACCAGCCTGCAGGATGCTGCCAGCCCAGCTGCATGGTGCTGGCCTGCCCAGCTCCTGCCTGCCCACATGATGCCACCATCACAATGAAAAACAGTAGGGAATGGACCTGCTAAGAACATCTTCCTCTTTTTTTAGGGGTTCTTCTGCCCAGAAACCACCAACCACAGAGCCAGGGAACATGCACTGCCTGGGCACCTCTGTCATCCATGCCCGAACCCCTCCCTGGCTGCTCCAAAGGCCGTGGGGCGCAGGACTGCAGCGAGTCCCACATTAGGGTCCCAGTGCATGACCCTGCCCGTGCCTGGGAGCCACAGCAGCTGTGTCCCAGCCCAGCCCTGCTGCCAGCCTCCAGCCATGCTGCTGCCACGTGTCACCTCCGAGACCCAGCCTGGACCTAAGGGCCAGCACAACCTCAGCTTCTGCCCAACAACTTCCCCCCTGTGCCTGGGACAGACTGATCTCTGCACAGCCATGACCAATGAGGGACGTTCCTCTGGCCAGGATCCGTGCACCCCTGCAAGGCTCGGGCATGGCATGGGGGCTGCGGGTATCTCTGAGTTGAAAGGGCAGCACCATGTACCCCAGGAGAGATGAAACCTCTCTTTGCTTCCTGGGCCAGGGGAAGAAACCAACAGAACCCAGCGCAGCAGGAGTTAACATCCAGCCGGTGCCTGTATCCTGTCCCAGCACCAGAGCTTATCGAATTGCATGTCAGAGGCAGTCAGAGGCAGGCATCACACGGTGCTGAGCACCACAAAAGGCCTGGGCAAGCCAAGAAACAAGTTTGAGTTTTAACTCTGCGCCTCCCGGCCTCGCTTCAGCCAAACCCATGACCTATGTCACCCCACCAGCATGCTGGGACTTCTTCAAAATAATAATAAATGGGGGAAAAGGAAAAAAAAAAGGATGTCCGGCCACCAACCGTGAGAGGGGGAGTCCTTCCCCCCCTCCCCCCCTCCGCCCTGCAGGCACTGAAGGCTCCAGGGGAAAACAGGACAGTCCCTGGTGTCACAACCCATCCCCTGTGTCACAACCCATCACTGCTGTCCAAAGCAAACAAGCAGCTCAGCTCCCTTCGCCCAGCGCCGTGCCGGTGGCCCCGCACCAAGTGTGACAGCAGGGTCCAGAGCTGAGTGCTGTGCCCCGGTGTAGCCCCGAAACACCAACACTGGTGTGCTGTGAGCTCTGGTGCTTCAGCGGGCGAGATGCCGTGCTGCTCGGCAGAGGGGAGCGGGACCCAGCACAACAGACCCCAGGGCCAGGGGGATGGATGCCAGCGGTCCCCAGCGTGATGTGACCTTTGCCAGCTGCAGGCAATGCCAGCTCCCGGTTGCCCTTTCCGCCTGGCCAGGCTCGCTGTGTCCCTGCCCACCGCAGGGACTCTGACTCTGCTGGAGGAGCTCACAGGTGGCCGGGCAGGTGGCCGCCTCCGTGCCAGGCTCCCGAGGAGGAAGCTGCCTGCAGTCCCTGCCTGCAAGCCCCGGCAGGCAGCCCAGCCGCTCTGCACTAAAACCAGAGTGCAACGGCAACACCTGCTTCCCCACGCTGCTCCGGGAGGGACCAGCCAAACCACCCCCGGGACGTGCGGGTAAACCCTCCGCTCCCCGGATACCCCCAGCTCAATGAGCTGTACCGGCATGGCAGCCCCCAGCCTCCGCCCCGCGCTCTCCGGCACGCCAGCCCGCCTCAGCATGGCGCGGCCCTTCGTTAACTGAAACTATGACTAAGTGAGTTATCAGATCTCAGTGTTGGCTTGGGGCGGGGGCTCGGGGTGCAGGGTCTGCCCGCGGGCAGGCACACACGCAGCTACACGCGACCCCTGAGGTTAACCCCATCCATCCATCGGACCCCAACGCCGGACTTACGTGCTCAGGCTCCGGCGGGCAGGGAGCGTGCCCGGAGCGTTCAGCGGGTAAACTGGGAAAGACACGGGTGTTGGGGCACTTCTTCAAAGCCCCCCCGGGCACGGCAGCCCGCTGCGAAGCGCCGCGAGTGCTCCGCTCACACCCTCCCCACGCATTTTGCTTTCGTTCCCTCGCAGCAGCCGGAGACAGAGAAGAAAGCAAAGCCGGTTCCTTAAATCCTGGGGGCGAGAGGATTTCAAAGCCATGGGCGGCCGAGAGCAGCGAGCGAGCGGGTACCGAGGCTGGAAATCGGGTCACAGGCGGGATACTCCTGACCCCGCTGCCAGAAGTTGGTGGGAACACATGCTCCAGGCCCCAGCGCTCGTCCCTCCGGCGGGGCCAGCAAGCGAACGGCGTGTCCTCCGCACTCCTCTTGCTCGCCGGAGCTTTCCAGCCGGCTGCAGCAGCGGTTGTTAAGGTGGATGGAAGCGCCTCCAGTATTTTTTTTCTCCCCTACTTCACCTCCTCTCACTCAGCAGCTTGGGGCTACCGGGAGGCAGTTCCAAGAGATGCCCAGGCGTTGCCAAGAAATAATGATAATTAAAAAAAAAAAGGAAAAGAAAAGAAAAGGGCAGAAGAAAGGCGAAGGGGAGGGAGCAGCCGACCGCGCGCGCCGCAGCTCCGCTCCTGCCAGCCCGGGGAACGGGGAGCCGGTGCCGTTGGTGTGTGTCGGAGCAGCGAGAGCAAGCTCTAATCTGTTCCTCTGGCTGACCCGGGGCTCGTTGCATCTGAATGTGACCTCTAGACAGAGCATTAATAACGAACGTGGCGCTGACCCAAGCTGACAAGGGGTGCGGCTGCTTGGCACCCGCTCCCGCCCTCCCTCTCTCACTTTCTGTCTCCCTCGCTCGCTCTTGAATGTCAGCGGCAGGGGGAGGGATCCAGGAAAACAAAGCTTGGCTAATAGTTTCCTCCGCTCTCAAGTGAATCAAAGGCGCTTTTCTTTGGGGCGGTGCTCGACAGCGAGTCCAGAGCCTCACCGGCGGGATGCCGTGGCATCCCAGCACGCCTCGGCCCCGCGCCCACTGTCCCAGCAGCAGAGGGATGGGGAAAGGTTTGGCGTGGGCATCAGTCTCATCACGCCCGGGTGGATGGGGATCTCTGCTCCGGTACTGGGAAGCGGAGGCTGGAAGGAAGATGAGTGCTGTAGTGTGTGCTCAGCGTTGTGGAGTGTGGAGGAGAAACCCGGGGCAGCCCAGCAGGCGAGGGCGGTCAGCTCGCACCCCCTTGGCTCTCGGCAGCTGTGGGTTTTACCGGAGCCATTCCAAGGCTCTCCGGCACGGCTGCCCTGCTCCACCCAGGGCTCGGCGAGGGTGGAGGGAGCCTGTAAAAGTGTCCCTTAATGGGAGCTCGTGTGGATTAACAGGTCAAGGTTAGAGGCAAAAACCAAAGTGATCTCATTCCCCTATGGCTGGCGGTACCTGATGTGACCCTCCAGCCCCTGCCTCGCACCCACTCACCCTCTTGGGAGTGGGGATGGAGGCAGCTCTGGCTGCAGCACAGCCAAAACATGCCGTAACACCAGAGGAAAGACCAACGCTACAGAGTCAGCGACATCACGCGAGGCATCCCAAAAGCACGGTCAGCATCACTGAGCTGAGTTAGCACGTCGCACAGCGCTGCTTTTCCCCACCGATCTCGGGGTGGTTCGCAGCGTGTGGGAAAATTGAGGCACAGGGAAGGTGAGTAACTTCTTCAAGGCCGCGGAGCCAGTGGGTGGCACAGCCGGGTGAGCACCAGGCTCCTGATGCCACGCCAAGGAAAGCAGCGGGGATGGAGCGCGGGCAGCCAGCCCACGTCCCCGCAGGCGCTGGGGGTGTTGCCGGAGGGACTGTCGCGCAGTCAGCCGGCTCTGTGGGTTCCTGCTGCGGCAGCGGGTGATGCTCACCCTGCCTTGGGAAGGCAGCGCTGGGACCAGCCTGCTGCGCTCCCACTCGACGTCTCCTTGAGTGGCTGGACGCGAGCGCGTCTCCGACATGCTATGAGGATGCTTGCAGCAGAACTCCCCAGCAGCTTTCATGCCCACCACAGCACCTCTCTGAGGGACACAGTGCCACCAAACAAAGTGTGGGTCCACAGGCAGGACACCTGGCTGGCTCGACCCTGGTGCTGTATTCCCCCCTTTGATGGCCCAAGCTGGAGACCCTCAGGTGTCCCCTTTGGAGCAGCTAGACCCTGGCATCAACCTGCCATGGAAACACGCAGCCCTGTGCCCCAACACAGAATCACAAGGTTGGAAAAGACCTTTAAGATCATGAAGTCCAACCATTCCCATCCTATGCTAAACCATATCCCTAAGTACCTGAACACAGACCTGCCTGGCTCTCCTCCTCCCACTACAACCCTCCTTTTGTGCTGGGTCCCCATCCTTTGACACTGGCAGGAGGCAGGAGGCCTCCCCCTGAGACACCTGCTCCCAGAGATGTGCCATCTCCTCAGGTCCAGCTGGAAAACTCGAGTCTCCAGCCCAAGGCAGCCAAGTCCCCACAGAGCTGATGCCCCGGTGCACCCAGCTCTCTCCCTTAACCTGGTTTGGATATTATCGCTGCTCCCTTATTGTTGAAAAAATAATACTCAAAATTAAAATGTAGGCTGCAAATTATAGTAATTACCCAGCAGTTCCCCCTGACAGGCCTTTTATGTTTCACTCGCTGACACTCACTGAGCAAATCCTCGTGGTTTGCTCCTACGTGCTGAGGAAACGTTCAGCCAAGGGCGGCAGAGAGAGCAGCTCCTGGGGCCACGGTGGGCAGCGGGCACCATCCCAGGGTAACACCTTGGCTGAAGAGCAGCAAAGGACCAGGCTGGGATGGTGGGGACAGTACTGCAGCCTCTTCTGCTGCAAGTGTGGCCGACTCATGCCCTGGACACAGTGTAGCTCCTGTGGTACATGATCTGCCCTGCCCTAACTTCCACCCTGTCGCTTCATCACTCGGCAGCTGACATGCGGTTTGCTCAGAGTGGGTAGATGCTGGTGCTCTGGCTGCGGCAGTGGGCGATGAGGATGGGCAGTTTGGGCTGTCCTCACTTGGGGCTCCCTTTGCCTGGGTGGAGGGCAGTGGGTGGGAGACCCCAAGGAACATCCCATCCCATCCCATCCCATCTCCAGCCAGCAAAAGGGACAACACACAGCAACCAGCACGCACTACGAACCACGTTCTCCAGCCTATATTTGCTACCACCAACAGGTTTTTATGGCAGCAATTATCTCCCCAGCAAAGAGGAGAAGGTGCCAGCATGAGCACAGGGGAGATGAAGGGAGGAAGGTATGGAGTTTGGCTCCATCCTGGCCCCGCAGCGCCGCCCGTGCTCCAGCCAGCTCCTCCTAAGAGAAGAAACCAGGGAGGAGAAACGCAAAGTCCTCCACAGCAATTCCCACCCTTCAGCCAAGCAGCTCCTTCAAAGTAACAGTGAAATCCAAACCTGGGGAGGGAGAGCACACACTCCTGTGTGTATTTACACACCCACTTGGGCTCCAAACGGATCCCGTGCAGCACAGTGGAAAGTGGTTGTGCTCACAAGGTGATGGGTGATGTCTGGATTCAGCTGTGGGGTTCCCATCAGCAGGTCTGTCTGTGCATTCATTTGAAGAAATCAGTATTTAAGAAAGAAATAAATCCCATGTTCATTTAGTTTTGTGAACAGGCTGGGAAAAAAGGGCTTGGGTCAGTCTAAACCTCATCTGGGGTTGGTAGAACTAAAAATCAGCCCCCAAAAGGAGGAAGGAAATGTTTTACATCCACCTAAAATGTATTATTCGGAAGTTTTCATGGCTTATTTAACTCTGACATCAGCTTTTTACATTCGTGCCTGACCCTCTGTCCCTCCTCTACCTCGTTATGCCGGCTCCATCCCACAGCCACTCCGGCTGCTTGACTTGGGAAGAAGCCTAAAGAGCCCAAGTTTGGCTCTGCCGCGAGGACAAGGAGCAGAGGAGACCTCAGGTGAGTGAGAAACTGCCATTTCCACCCTGCCTGTTTTCAAAGAACAAAACCACTTGTTAGACACCAGGGGGAAAACCCAGAGCCAGGGCGAGAACCGATACCAGACTTTGAAGAGTAACAAGGGTCACGGCGAAACTCGGTGGAGGAGCTGGGGGGGGGCAGGGGAAGGCAAGAAACCCACTCACCCTCTGCTCGCAAGCTGCCTGCCATCCTACCTTGAACTCCTGCCCGTGGGTCCCCCAAAGGCAGGGGCTCCCTAAACATTGCCTTCTAAGGAGCAAGCCCCCATCCCACTGCTGAAAGGCTCTGCACCCTGCAAAGCCAGGCAGAGCAGCGGGTGCTGCCCGCTCCCCAGCTCAGGATGGGAAGGGAAAAGGCAAGGGAGTGGGGTGGAAATCCTTGAGCAACTCCAGCTAACCAAACCCTCCTGCTTTGAGGATCCCAGGTACAGCGCAAGGAGGCGATAGCAGAAAAAGGCGCTATCCCATAATTATACCAATCTCGGCACATTTTGACAGACTAGTGAATCAAACTTTATTGCATAATCAAAGTGTCATTAAGCAAGAACTTTCCTCTTGCTAGGTTTTCGTTCCCCTAGTTAATTTTAATCACACGGTACTCCCCTTGATTGTCTCTCCTGGCAGACACAGTCCTGCCTTCTCCTGCTCGGAAGCTCTGCTATTGTGGAGTGGAGCAGACAACTTTGGGGTCTCACTGGCCCAGGGCTGTGCCCCCTCACCTCCCTGAGCAGAACCAACACAGGGTTTCATCCCATGCACAGAGAAGCCAGGGGGTGGATGGCAGGGTAAGGCTGATCTCCCGGCTGGCTGGTGCTGGGAGCAGCCATCGCCATCCCCACCTACCCAAACATCCCAAGGGGTCAGGGATGACTTTCTGTAGGACTCACATCCCACTTGCTTCATTACCTGAACCAGCCAGCTGTGGGCTCACACTGGTACCGGTACCGAGGAAGAGTGTGGTTGGGGGTAGCTGAGTTGATACAGAGAGGACGATGCCCGCGTCTCTGAGCTCAACCTGAGCCGGGTACCTGTCACCTTCTCCACCCCTGCCCAACCACGCCGGCACGGGCTCTGCCACCACCTCCTCCAGCCTCTGAGGTTACCTCCGGAGTTTCTCAGCCACTGCAAGTCGGAAACCCCCAGCGCTCCAGTCCCTGGAAATGTCGAACAAAGCCAGTTCGAAGCACTAAAGCGGCTGCTTCCTGGCAAAGGGGAATTTGGCTTCTCTCTACGAGCCTGGTGTTGCAATCTCAGTTTCCCAGGTTGTAACGGAGGGGGAAAACATCAGCAATCGGGCTTTACACCAGCAAATCTCCCTGCCCTGTCCTGGCCCCTGGGCTGGAATAATGCTACGTGCTCCCACGCTTCATCCTTCTTCCACGTGGGCTTTGGCAAGGGGTTTTAAGACTCCTTAAGTGCACCTCCAGCATCCAGCATAAACCACCAAGAGGCACTTTTTAACAACCAGATGTGATCTCCAAAACAAAGCGGTGCCCGGAAAAGATCCCTCCGACGACCCTCCCCTGCTCAGCACCTGCTCACCCCGTTACCTGGCCCCACGCCAGTTCCCTTGATTAAAGTCTATCTATTAAGTTTCCTGTCTATAGAGAGCCCGCTCGGCAGCATGCAGGATTGGCACCGGGCTGTAAAGAGGGTTGGAACAGCTTAAAGGCAAGCGAGCCAAACGCTTTTGGGATATTCACAGGCAAAGTAATCCAAGTCCACGAGCTCCCCTCGGCACCTGGGCAGCCGGCGCTCCAGAACGTGTAATCACCATCCCGGCAGCAGGTGCATTTTCCAAGCAGATCCAAAGCCTCTAACATGCTTGTTTGCATTCACCATCCCTGAACGGTGCTCATTTCCATTTTAATTTCCCATTTACAATCCTCACCGGGCCAGGAGAGTCGGCAGCCATGTAAGCAGGATGCATGGGCCGGGGCTGGTTGCTCCACAGCCCATCTACAGGACGTGACTCCGGCAAAACAAAGTCATATTAAAAAGCAGCACAAGAGCCGGTGCAGGAGCAGCATGGGGAGGGGGAAGTGGCAAGGGCTGTGCTACACTCAGCACTTTTCACAAACGGTCTCAGCAAAGGCTCTGAATCAGCGCCAGGATGTAAAGTCACCCTGCTCTGCCCACAGCCACAGCTCTCGCGAGCTCCCCAACACGTGCACAGAGCACCCCGGGGGTCACCGTCCTCTCCCTAAATGCCAGAGCTGTGACGGGGAGGGGAAACGCTCTTGGTGTGACTGGAACAGGTCCCGCTGATGGCACGAAGCTCTGGAGGGCAGTGGGAAGCTGCACCTCCCGTTACAGGCACAAGAAGCTGCAAAAAGCAACAGGCACGGTGCCTTCCCCATTTCCTACGGCTGGCTCCTGCCTCGCAGGGCTTGCACGGGCTCTGGATGCAGCCCAGACGCCCCTGCTGTCAGCACAGCTCCTGGAGGGGGTCAAGCATGTGTCCCCCTCCCAAATCCCCCACAGAGGCTTGCTGGGACCAAACCAGCACCGAGACAGGCAGAATCCAGCCCCACAGCTCAGGGCCCACCACCCTGCACCAACTCCAGCAATCAGACACCATCCATTCCCGATGGCTGGGTCAGCTCCAGCAGCGCCGCCAGGAGAAATAAATACAATGGCTGGCTCACCTTTTTTAGCTGTCTCCATCTCCTCTTCGGTCCAGCGAGAGCTTTCGTTCATCTCCAGAGAAGCTGGGAAGGAGGAAGGAAAGGAGAGCAGTCAGTCAGTTGTGAGCAGGACCCAGCAAACCCATGAGTTTGGAGGAGATGCCCAAACCTCATCCCCTGCTCCCCGGAGGCACAACAAATCGCTGTGCAGCACAAAATGCTTCACAGGGACGGCTGTCGCGGTGCAGGCTCTCCGGGCTCTTCCACACCAGGGTAATCCATGCACAGCATCCCATCGGGATGCGTCTCAGTGAGGCAGAACCTCTACTTTGGGACTGGAAGCGAAGCCAGATGGCTCGAGGGTGGCAGCAGATTTACTGCCGATTTGGTGCCACACTCTCTGGCCCGCCAACAACAGGTACCTAAGAGGGAGCTGACTTCTGCTGTGTGCTTTGGAGGTGGCAGACGCAGGGTGGGACCGTCGCCCTCGGCGGAGACGGAGAAACAGCATCACCTCTGCGGGGACTCTGGATGACCGCATCCGTCAAGGGAGTTGGCCGTGCTTTACCACAGGCTCCCTTGGTGCCATCAGACATCTCAGAGCCACTTCCAGCAATGCTGGTGGCTCATCTGGAGCCATGCCCTTCAAAGGAGGACCTCCTGCTCTGGTTGGGAGAGGTGGAGAGGAGCTTTAGCACCTGATGCTCTCCCCCCTTCCCCACCCCAGGAACGGTGTTGGGGACACCAAGGTCCTGCATAAAGCTTTCACTATGCAACAGTCCCACTGGCAGCCTGGCACTAGAGCAAACCCTACAATAACAAACCAGGGTGTGAGTCAGAGGCAGAAAACAACTCAGTAAGGAAACAGATTTCCGGCTCAGGCTGCCAAGGGGTTATTACTCTAAACAACAGGCAAAGCATTATTTCAACAGTGATGAGGGATGTTTTGACAGTGTCCTTTTAAAATGGAAAACAGGCTGATAGGTTCAGGAGGAGGGATACAAGGAAGCATCTTCCAAGGAGCTCTCCAAGAAGCAGCCCTCCAAGAAGCAGCCCTCCAAGAAGCAGCCCTCCAAGAAGAAGCCCTCCAAGAAGCCAAGACCCTATCAAAGGACAACACGGGCTTCAAATGCCGATGGCACTGGGCAGAAGAATCTCCTCCACAGCCAGCTGAGCACAACTGCAGGTGTCACCTCCTGGAAGCCAAAGCAGGTCACTGCCCTCCGTCCCCCAGAAATGCCGTCCCTCAGGATGCCAGCCAAGAGGGAGGGAAATTGATACCTCGCCGCTTCCCCAGCCATGGGCAGAGCCAGGGCTGCTGCTGCTGCGCTCGTTTTACGTCCAAGTGAGTATCCCCGAGGCGCTGCACGAGGGCTGTCGCTCGGCTTGGGGATGGCTGTTATCGTAGGGTAAAGCAACGTCAAAGAAACGGCCTGTTTGGGTTGATTAATGGTATTTACTGAGGTTGTGCAGATATGAAACAGATGCCTATGGGGAGCTCCGGCACGCTGCAGTTAAACCACAATACGGTTTGTGTTGTTTTTTAATGTTCAATTGGTATTTAAAAGGCAATAACTTTCTTAACCAGCCTAAATTGCAGCACTATTGGAGAGACATAAAGCGAAACCAATTGCTCAGATATGTCACTGGAATCGATCCATTCCCTTTTCCCAGTTTAACACGGTCTACAGTCCTTTTCCCCACGTTTGCACTGAAGTTTGAGGACTCTGAGATGCTGGGATTAGGCAAAATAATAGTAACAATTAAAAAAACCCACCCAAACCCATTGAAGTTAGTGACATTATCTGCTGCTTCTTTGCAGCGTTGCTTAACGAGTTGGGGAAGGAGAGTGGGGAACTATTTATATCGCCTGGATGCAAACAGAGCGCCCGCAATCAAGGCTGCAGCCAGTTGTCAGGAGAGGAACAGGGAGGCGAAACACCTCCGGGGTGATTTATAGCACATGGAACAGAACAAGCAAGGAACTGCAGAGCAAGGAAAGCCAGAGGACTCACCCTGCTTTTATTTGTACTTGCCTTAGGTAGCACAGGAAGAATTTTCTACTTGATAGAGCACAACAATTTTGTACTTTGACAGAGTCCAAAAGAGAGGAAAATCAGCCAAATTCCCTCGTGCACCCCGTTCTTGAAGTGAATATAGGGGATGTTTCTGAGGGTGCCCGCTGCTGATGCTGCAGGTGCGGGATGCAGATGCACCTGCTGTGGGGATGGGGAAGCTGCTGTTAATTCCCACCCAGCCTGAGAGAGATGCAGTGACGTTGGGCTGCTCATGCTGAGCACCACTCGTGGCTGCGATCCCGGGGTGCCACATTGATCGGTGGCACATGGTGCCTCATCCACCTCGCTGCAACGCCGCTGCTGGCCTCTTCCCACCGCACTCAGCCACACCACAGGCAGGATGGGAAGGCAAATACTGACTGACTGCTGTGCCTGGATGGCTATGGATGGAGGTGATGAGCAGGACCTGCTGGGGAGCAGCATGAAAAACGCTACTTTTTTGGGCAAAATAAGCCCAAACTGGGGTGCACAGCATGACTGCACCCAGGGTGGAGGCTCCCGAGAAGCTGGAACCTGCCGCCTCCTCACCACATCCTTCGGCTGCAGAGATGAGGAAGGGACCAGCCCTATCCCCATGGCTGGAGAGGGGTGGCACAGACCTCCCCCCAGGCTGCAGCTGCTGAGGCTCCAGGCAGATTTACAAACAGAGAGGGCAAGGGAACTGGCAGAGACCCAGGAGGGTGCAGGAGGGCAGAGCAGGCTTCAGTACTCAAAGCTGGAGCTGTTGCAGAGGGAAACAGGCATCCGGGTGCAGGAGGTGCACGAGCCCTGCACGAACCCAGCCAAGGCGCTGCTAAAAACGACGGCTTCCCTTTTCATCTTTTGCAATACTTTCCCTCTGAGGCTGCAAAACCCACTAACACTTGAGGCCAGGACAACCCAGGCTTGCAAATAACTGCGCTTCGTCCAAGTGAACCGCGCTGGGTAATTTGTGGGATAGAGAAACCTCACTGCCACCCCCTGAGAAGGAGGATTTCACCAAGGAAAACCCTTCTGCTGGGAGCAGGGTGATGTGACAGCCCATACCAGCAGAGTGGACACCCCAAAAACCCTGCCAAGGTACCCCCATCCCACACACACCCCTACCCACCCAGCTCGGCGCTCTGCTGCGGGGTGGCTGCCTCTTCGTTGTTGGCTTCGTTGGCCATGGAGCGAGTGATGCGGCCCTTGCGCCTGCCCTGGCTGTTGGCTGTTTTGCGACCCTTGGAGGTGACAGTTTCTTTCTCATCGTTGTCTTCCCCGGACGTGTCATCGTTCTTGTCCCTGCAAAATCAGAGAGAGAAGGAAAATAAACCCCAAAGCAAAGGTTGTGGGGCTGGGCTGGTTTTTAGGTCAAGCAATGATTTCTCTGCACGTGTTAGGGGATGGGTTGGCTGGGTTTTTTGTCGGTGGTCTTTTTGAGGAGGGGGTGTGGGGCAGGTCTGCATTTGCTTTTGCACACACAGGCTCTTTTCCTGGCTGGGAATGGGTTGGATTAACGGCGGGGTGATTTGCAGTGGGGTTTTCTTTTTGCAGCTGGCTGCAGCTCCAACACCAAGTGCACGCAGAGACCTGACATAGACAGGTTTGATACCAGACCATTCAAATTCATCCCTGCCTCCTCCTCATTTATCTTCCTGAAAGGGACCTGCTGGTAAATGTCTTTGCAGCCTAGATATAATGAAGCCAGATGTTCTTTTAAACCAAGTATTAAGCCCATCACAGATAGCTTAGTGGTCTGCGTGCCAACCTTTCCCCGCCACGGCTCTGATGCTCCCCGTTCGGTGTGAGGGAGGCAGAGCTGGCTCAAGCCCTTCATCTGGGAGCGCTCACAGTGACATCAGTAATGCTAAAGGTGAAGTGCCACGCTCGGCTGTGCTCCCATTGCTCCTCTGACTCCTGGAGGCTCTCACAATAACAAAGCAAGCTGAAGGATTAGGGGAGCTTTGTGGGTTGATTTGGGTTTTATATATATTTAAAAAATACCCCCATATCAGAGTTGCTTTCCCAGTTTGGGAGCAGCAAGGAATAGGAGAGCGGGCTCTGCTGCCCATCCCTCCCAGAGCATGTGAGGTGAGGTGGGAGCATGTGGTCCTGCACGGGGTCAGGAAGCCCTAGACCACGTTGCAGCCCATCACCTTATCCCACCATCACATCCTACCATCACATCCCACCGCCACAGCCCCAAGCCAGGGATGGATGCGAGCCAGGAGGCAGGGAGGGTTGTCCTTACTTTGTCAGTTCTTCTTTGTCATTTTCTGTTTCCTGCTTGTCTTCCTCCTTCTCTCCCTCCTTCTCCTTTTCTTTCTCTTTCTCATCTTTCTCTTCTTGGCTGCTCCGGGGCATTTGCTGCTGCTGCTGCAAAACAAGGGCCATAAAACAAAACAATCCGTCAGTGCCGAGGCGGATCCATCCCAGCACCTGGGCCAACCTAAACAACCGCGGCGGCACAATGCTGAGCGGCCAAGAGGAAGGAGCGCTGCAGGCAGAGGGTACAGGCAGGGTGCTGACAGGGGCACCGGGGCCAAAAGCTTTCTGGGGAGATCAGTTTGGGGTCAGGCACGGCAGCCGTGCTCCGGCTCCTGTTCCAGGTGGTGGGGCAGCCCCCTGGGGTCAGGCAGTGCTGCAGGCAGGGACGTGATGCAGGGGAAGGCAGGGGGGTGAGAACAACCCCCCTGCTCCTGCAGATGATGGCTTTGTAACACTAGTCATGATTTGCAGGCGGTAGGATGGATTTTGCTTGAGCATGACGGAGACAGGGGCACCAGAGACACCCCGAGACTCAGCGATACCGACGCCGTGACCTTTATCCCAAGCATCTGATATGGCCCATGGGGAATATTTAAGGTCTGGGATGACAGAGGAGGGAAGATACCTGGCTCCCCACCTACTCCATACAGCCTGGCACCCTCCTGAGAGGCAGTGCACCCAACCTCTCCAACAATGCTGCTGTCGCTCGGACCAAAGGCGCCACTGCACCCGAGGGAGGGACGCGGCGATTATAATAGTTCTGGATTTTGTTTCAACAGCTGCAGGAAGGAGGATGCTGGGGAGGCCTGGTTCCCCTGACCTCCCTTCCCTCTGGCAACCGGCAACTGAGAGGCATTTCACAGAGAAGTAGAAATTAGAGACGGAAATTATTTATTAAACCATCCTGCTCCTGGCTAATGCAAGGCTGCTCGCTCCAGGAAACCCACCCTGCTCGCCCAGCCCCTGCCCAAGCTGCAGGGCTTGCACCCTCACAGTTCAGGGGTGCAACAGGGGGTGGTGGTAGGGGGTGGGAGTAGCATTAAAATGAATTATCAACAGTGCGAGCCTTGTCTGGTCAGCACACAGAACTGGGAGGCTGCCTCAAGCACGGGCATCCCTGCGGCAGCAGTGCTGGGCGTGAACCAAACCCTCTGCCCCCATGGCCCACCGCTAAAATGAGAAGCATGGAGATGTCAAAACAGGCTTTGGAGCAGCTGAACAAGCAAGCTGCTGATTCTTTCAG
The DNA here is from genome assembly GCA_020800305.1 of Porphyrio hochstetteri. Classification (NCBI taxonomy): domain Eukaryota; kingdom Metazoa; phylum Chordata; class Aves; order Gruiformes; family Rallidae; genus Porphyrio; species Porphyrio hochstetteri. Next base: position 12,099,208 of record CM036922.1, read on the forward strand.
GCCCCGGTTCAACACAAGCCCTTGAAACACAGGCGTTGCCTGTCACCGAAACTCTGCGGGCTTTCAGTTCCTCCTTGTGCAGGGAGGAGGCAGCTGTGCCACCCAGACCCCTGCACAGCACCACACATGTGGCAGCCTGGCCAGCCCCCACAGCACCTCCCTGCCAGCACACGTGCCAAACATGCCTGTAACACATCAGCTCACACCCCCAGGAACGGCTCCATGGGACGCAAGGCTGGGAAAATCCAGGGGAGGGGGAGCCTGGGAACAGTGAGGACGAGCCATTGGTTGCTTAAGAATGTCCATGAATCTCTAAGGGTAGGGGAACTGGCTGTGACTGGCCAAGGAACAGTGTCAGACCTGGTGTGTCAGGCACTGCCCTCACCAAACCCCAAACCTGGGGAGGAGGAAGAGTGGGGGGGAGCCAGCAAGGCTGCCGGCACTGGGAGGTGAGCAAGAGGAGCAAGGGGCATCCATCACACGTATTTCCCCAGCGCCGCCCTGAACTCTCTGACTCCCTGAGTCACACCACAGTGAACCCTGGAGCGTGGGTTCAGCCTAGACAAATACCCACGAGGTGAGGGCTGTGACCTCTGAGGGGCAGGCGGGGAGCAGGGCAGGCTCTGCCCCAACCTCAGCCGTCCCCACACCCGGCGCTTTCGCAAGGGAAGGGATCTCAACAGAGCTTCGCAGTATTTCTACACTCCCCCCCGCCCCGTTGTGAATGGTTTCTTTTGGGAAGGAACCCCCTTTTCTTGGGGGAACCCCTGCACTCTGGTGGTCCGAGCTCCTCAGGGCACAAACCCAGCTCTCCTCCAGCTGTAAACCCAGCTGCAAACACACAAGTCCCTGTCCCAGCATCAGGCTGGTGCTGGCTCCAAAGGAAGCTCCAGCATCATCTCATTTCGTCTCCGTGCTCATTCAAACCAGGGGGCTGTCACCCCCTGAGCAGCCTCCCCAGAGGATCAGGCTGGGGCAATGGGGATGCTAACAAGTCCCTGCACCAGCCTGCAAAAGCAGAGAGAAGCACTTGTGCTTCCCGAGATCCATCTGCTGACCTCTGGCAGGAGGAGGACAGGCAGAGCCTGATGGCCTCAGCTTCCAAGGGCCACCGCACATCCCTCTCCTTGTGGGGACCGCAAGCCCAGGCTGGTGGGAAATCAAATTAGGGCTTCTCCCACCGCAGAGGAGCATCTCGATCCAAGGATGCCCTCTAGTGATTGCCCTGCCCCGGCCACGGCAGCGTGCCCGATGCCAGGAGCGATCCCCTGTGCAGAGCGGGATGGGACACAGGACGGGACAGCTCTCGCCTGCCAGCCATCTCTCCCCAGGCTGAAATTCATACATCAGGCAGCACTGTCACCACCAGGCCACAACAGGGAAACCTGTCCCCTCCTCTGCCCCTGGCCGTGTCCCCATCCTCATCTGAAGAGACCTCCTGGCCAAATGCTACTTTAAGCCCCATGGCAAACATGTGGTGACAGCTCATCTCCTGTGCTAGGGCTCAGCTGCATGGTGGGGCACCCCAAACACCCTGGGAAGCACCTCTGGGGACAGGTCTGCTCACAAACACCACCTTGCACCCCATCCCACCCGGGGGTACGCTCTGGGACGCAGGCTGCAGGGCTGGCTGGAGCACCCAGAGCCCTGGGGAGAAGCAGGCACCTCTGGGACCCAAAGCAAGCTGTGCAGCAGCTCAGCCACAAGGAGCATGTGGAGAAAGGAGGTGGGATGACCCGTGGCAGACCAGGGCAGCCACCTTGGCCCAGCTGTGCTACGTGCTCTATCCCAGACTGGAATCAGCACCGGTGCTGGACGGCAGCACGGCACAGTGCCGGGAAGCCACGGCCGGGAACCCGTGAGCCGGCCGGTCCCCCCTGGCCCCCGCAGAGCCTATTTTTAGCGCTGGATGTGGACCAGCTCTGCATGATTCAAGGGATGGGACGCCATCCCAAAGCGTGACAGGCCAGGAAATGCTTCCCCAATTACCAGCCGATGTTTTCCTCTGATTCACGCTGCCCCGGTTAGAGGTGGACGGGCAGGTGGGTCGGCTCTTAGCGGACACGCCAAAGGCTGCCGCCAAAGCTCGGCTCCTGACAAGCTTACACCTCTCTCCACCCACATTCCTGCCCCCCTGGGGACAAGGCACCCCCCACCTCCCCATCCTGAGGCAAAGCAGGTACATGCTCCCCACCTTGCACAAGAAGGTGAAGGGATGTGCCCGAGGCCAGGGAAGATGCCTGTGGCAGAGGGCAGGGCTGTCCCTCCCTCCCTCCCAGGTCAGACACTCCAGCCGTCGGACCGCCCTTCCTCCCCAGCATCGCTGCTTTGTTTTTGCTGCCAACACATCCTGTTTATTTTAAAAGGCCCCGGGACAAATCGCACACGGGGGAGACACGTGAGCGAGGAGCCGATCCTGCTCTGAGCCCACCACCCTGTTCCGAGCCCAGAGGGATGGCAGGCCTCCTTCCCCGCACGCTCCCCATGCTCCGGCGTGAGCTGCTCCGTAATTACAAACATCTGCTCACCTCTACCCCGATTTCCCACCGGCTCGGCGCAGCCGGAGAGGAGCAGAGAGCTGCCAGCCCTCCTGGGGCCATCGCGTGTGCCGCAGGCCATCCCCTCGCTGGGGCCCATGGGCAGACACTCATGCTCGCCATGGCTTCCCTCCGGAGCGACACGGCTCGCCCAGCTCCATGGGGCTGGCTCGGCACGGGGATTTCAGCCTCTCTAAAGCTCCAAGCACGTTTTCAAGGGGACACCGGCTTCCAGGTAGGTCCTGTCACTGAAACACTAGCCCTGCTGAGAACCGACTAACTCTCAGCACGTCCCGGCAGTGGGTCTGGCTGGGAGAAAGCCCCGGCAAGGAAGAGGTGCAGCTCCTCCCACTCTGTTTACTTCCTCTGCCGAGGCACTGCCTGCGTCTGGAAGCAGGACGGGAGGGCAGGAGGTGGGGGAAGCACATTCACCCTCCCCAACCCCACCGGAGACGCTTGCCGCCTTGGCACAGAGACCGCGAAACCGGACTGAACCCCCCTTCCGAGCTGGCAGCGTGTCCCCCACCTCAGAAGCACATCACTCACATGCTCACCGTGAGCTCCAGCCCCCTGCGTCCCCCCCAAAAAATCACTCACCTCCCCACTCCCCGGCTCCCGCGAGCGGCCGGTCCCCGACAACCCCATCGCCGGCTCCCGGCCCCTGCTCAGCGCCCAGCCATCCGGGCGCGCTGTGCCTTACATTCTCCAGCTCTGAAGGCTTCCTGACGATTTGCATAGTTAAGCCGTAAACTAACCACAACATTCCTCTTATGATTTTGCAATCTGCTGGAATAACGTGGTCGCTCTAAGTCGAGTCGATGAATCATCATCTATAAACCACAGCTCTCGTCACCGGGGCTCTCAGTGCTGGCTGCAGCCAGCGTAATTAATCTGCCAGGATGCCAAGCTGAACCTATGGAGCATGATTATTTATTTTCCAAACCTGCAGAACCTCCAGAAGATGACCAGGTCCTGCCTTCCCAGTGTCCTCCCTGGTCAGATGTGCTGGACTATGTGCAGAGGACTAGAGACTGTGCCAGGGCGTCGTGCAGAAGGCACCCTCGCTGCCCATGGGGCATCCTGGCATTAATTGCTGGACTGTACCACCCTCTCCCATCCCCCCTCACTCTCCAAATATCTGCCCTGGTCCTGCTGGGGACAGGGAGAGGCATGGCCATCACTCCACAGCAGCTCCCCATGATGTTCAGCTGAGCTCGTCCCTGGGGGTCCTGTTCCTGTCCCAGGACCACAAGCTCCTGCCACCTCCAGACACCGCTCACTAGTGGGGAGCTGGTTTGGGTCACGGTGATGGCACCGTGGGAGACCCCATCCCCAAGCCTGAGTGCCAGCTGGGGGCGACACCTCCTCTCTGGAGGCAGGTCTCAAGGGCAGGTGGGCTGCGCAGGAGTCACCGTTTGGGTGCCAGCAGATGTATCTCCCCCACGCTGCCATTACAGCGCCCTGGGCTCTTACAGAAGGTGACCACACCACAGAAACCACCAGCTCCCATCTGCTTCTTAAATGAGGAAGAAGCAAACTACGACCCTCCACGCCCTCGTGCCATGCGTGCTGGGCCAGGCTGTGAGGGGACATGCTTTACATCGCCCAAGCCCATCCCCGAGCACGGCGGGCAGCGAGCTCTGGGGTGTTTGCTTTCCAGCTGCGGCTACAGGCTTGCTGACACATGCCAACCCTCTGCCTACTGGGTCACACTGAAGTCTGTCTTAACGGGGGCTTTGGAGGGAGCTGTGCCCCACCAGCCTGAGCCCCATCACCTCCAGCAGCCCCGAGCACCTGCTCGGCCATGCCGCCTCTCCCGCGTGCAGGGTGCCGGCTCCTCGCTTCTCCCGCAAGTGACTTCAGATCAATGGCATTTATGATGTTCTCTTGGGGCACCCGGCTGTGGAGCAGGCTCAGGCCAAGTCACTGCACGCAATCAGGGAGCTGCAAATTAAAACCAGCTCGAGATAAGCTGAAGACAAAAGGCCTAACGCTGCACTGGCCAGGAACACCTGGGGTTTGCTTTGCGGCTTCTCCAGCAGCCCCAGCACGCTGTGACGGCTGCATGTGCCTGATGGTATCACCCAGAACATGCCACAGGGTCTGTACTGGCACTGTGGGCTGGGAAGCACTCTGCTTTCTGCTGCACTGCTGGCAGGACTTGACCCTCAGCTCGCACCCTTCTCCCCAGCCCCATGGGATGCTGCCCCCAGTATCTCTACCAGCAGCAGGGCTGGCACCATGCGTGCCCTCTCCTCCATCACCCACAACCATTGTCCCACCTGCACCTATACCCTGTCACACCAAGGAAACCAGAGCCAGGGCAGGGACTCCAGCACCACCAGCCCATTTCTCCACCACGCAGCCCCAGTGCCTGAGGTCTCCCCTGGAGCACCCTTCTCTGTCGTAGCAGAGGTCGAGACACCCGCCAACGAGGTCTGATGCCACACGGGTGCTGCCAACAGTAGTCCCCACACATCCCTGCCCATCCCTTGGCAGCAGGCTGGGTATGGCATGCAGGGAGGACAGCTTAGAAACACACGTGTGTATCATGGAGCTGACTCCCAGGGCCCAGAGCCTCTGCTCTGATGCTCTGGAATGCCTCAGCCCTCACTGCCACCCACCGCCACGCAGCCTGGCTTCTCACGACCGCGTGCAGCACCCTCCACTCATGGGAAAAACCGCAAAGCAAAACAAGCTGCTGCCAGAACAACAAGGAGAGGAAGAGGAATGTCTGCCGGCGACTTGGCTTTGATCACTCGTGTCCCAGGGCTGGGTTTGATGCTGTTGGCTGCGGAAGCAAGTTAAAAAAACCAAAGGGCCAGGCTCAGATTTGATAAGGAGAATGATAGCAAGCACAGGGCTGGCTCGGTTCAGCTCAGTGACCGCGATGGCCTGGAACTGTGCCGCTCCTCCACTGGTAAACAACAAAGTCCGTGAGGCAGCAAACCATCACATGGCAGAGATGGAGAACGCCAGGGCCATGCCCAGCATCCCACAAGGCACCGAACAGGCCCTGCCCTTATCAGCACAGCTCTATGGCACTGTGGGCCACAAAGCGCCAGCAGCCACAGTGAGGCTGCCCCGCTGTGCCCCGGGAAAGCCCCTCGCCATCTCCCAGTCTGCCAGTGCCAGGGACAAGCAGCGTGCCAGGGATGAGGAGAGATACTGGACCCCACAGCATCACTAGTCAGACCACGGCATAACCACGCCTGGTTGCATGCAGCTGAGCGCAGGCGCATCTCAGGCGGCACTGGGAGCCTGTCGGGCATGGAAACCTTTTGGGTATGGCTCAGCCCAGCCCAGCAGGCACTGACACCTTCCCACCACTCACCCCTTGATCTCAGTGAAGCACAGAAGTGATTTTTACAGGACCCTGCTCGCTCAGCTCTCTCCTTAAATCACTGAGGGCTTTTCCATAAGAGGAAATGTTTCTTTTCTGGGTCACTACTGGGATTTTTTAAAGAAATGATTTGATGGCTTGTGAAGGGAAAATGACCCAAGGGGAAGACAGTGTGTAACGTTTGGAAGTGGTGGGGATGAGCCCCTGCTCTGCCCCAGGCAGGGAACACGTGTTTCCTCTTCCCCACAGTTTGCCTCACCCCATTACCCCCTGTTTGCAGCCCCCTGGCCATGTGCCAACCCCCCTCTGAGCCCTGCCAACAGAGGAGGGTGCTGGGTTGGTGGCTTGTGGGAGACAGAGCAGCATCCACACACACCCTGCAGATGCGCTGGGAGCAAAGCAAGCCCTGTGTCCTCATGGGAGCAGCTTTCTCTGGATTTTCGCTGTGCCTACTTTAGAAAGCAATACACCAATGGCACGACTTATTCCCTGTCTGTTCCCAGTCAATCCTGGATCACAATAACATATAAACCAGCTCATCCCAAAACCCGACTGCTTCTATCGCTCCCTGTCCCACCAGGAGCATGCTGCCTGCTCCTCCGTCGGGATAGGTAACACCCAGCCTGACTCCCAACCCCTGTCCCAAGGAGTACTCACGTGGGTGCAGGTGTGCTGGAGCGCTCGCTGGGAGGATGCATCGACCTGCTTCTGGAGAAACACGAGTCCAAACTCAGGCCCCAACCAGAACAGAGGGGTTCACGTGGCTTTTAAGGGACTGTTTTATTACTGCTAACTGCAGACACGATCAAGCTGCACGGCAGAGCCCGGCTGTGGCAGCCCAAGGGTTGAGCAGTGAGCAGTCCATCAGCAGCACGTCCCTGCCTGTCCCCACTCCGAGCCTGCTGGCCTCCCTTTGTCATCCCCTGTGCTGCCAGCAGCCTTTGAGACCGTGTTGGGGCCCAGGGACAGACCAGCCATCCTCCTGTGGAAACGCATCCTTCGATTCTTCTCCCAAATATGGCCACGTCGTTCTCATTTAATCCCCCCCAAAACTGCAGCTGGGATGTCAGGAATGTGAGTTGCCATTGTGTTTGCCTGGTTACGCTGCCCAGAGGGGTGGCAGGGCGATGGGAAAGCTCAAACACCCTTGTAAGGGTGGAAAGGGCACAATGCACCTTAATGGGGTGGGGGTGGGACAACGGGACACATACCTGTGGGCACAGTTTGGGAGCGACGGTGGGAGCTCAGTCTGAAAGACCAGGTGCCAATGGAGGCCTCTAGGATTGGGACTGGCTGGAGCATCGCTGTGTCTCACACCTCGCCCACATCCTCTGTGCAAGCACCCCAATGCTCCGCCTCACCCGTGACAGGGTGGTGATGGCTCCCGAGTGACAGCCCTTTACCAGTACCAACCACACACTGGTACCAGCAAGCCTGGCAGCCCAGAGAGGGCATGGAGATGAACGTGGGCCCTGGCAAAGAACATTTAGCAAAGCACAGGGATGGCTGCAGACCCTGAGCCCTCGGCCGTGATGCCACCAGCATTGCTGCCAGGCTGCCCGGCCCACTGGGAAGTGCCCAAGCTGTGCTGAGCCACAGGAAAAGCACAAGATGTGGGTGTTCGCTCAGAAACAATGATTTTCCCTGATGGAAACCAGTTTCTTTGCAAGTGACACATGACCAGCCGCTGAGCAAGACCTGCTGCCTCCAAACATGCTCCAACATGACCCTCTGTGGGCAGGGGAAGCCCGCTGCCTTCTACAGGGATGGGTTTGAACCACTTTTGAGGCTTCTGGGGTTTAGCTGGTTTTGCTGGGATTTTTTTTTTGGCTACAAGGAGATGTAGATTTGAAGAGTGAGAGCCCGTGTTGAGCAGCACACAGGGGAGCACCCGAAACTAAGCACCCTGCAAGACGTTTTTCCCCTGTGGCTGCACAGGGGAGGACCTGTGGCAGGATCATGACCACGACCATGCATCTGGCCAGGCGTGACTTCACGGGTCCTGCAGCTCCAACCTGGCTGGGGTTTCCTGAACCACCAGCAGCGCTGTCACACCACAGACCTGGCCTGAAAATGAACCAAATTCACTCCTTTTTCAGTCCCCACAGCAAGCTGACCTGGCCCAGCCCACATGAGACAACAGGATGGGGCAGAGCTGAGGGCCAGGACATCACAGCAACATCCCACCAGCAGATGATGAACTCACACCCCAGGCAGCATTTCCATCCAGGCAAACTGCCCCAGTACAGACCCCCCTGAGCCTGCTCTGCAGATAATCTCAGTATTCTTTAAAATACAGCTCTCAAGTCAGCACAGGCTGAAATGCTTGTGGACTGGTTTATTGTTATTTGTGGCAGGAAAGTTCAGTGCCCACATCCCGGGCTGTGTCTGTAGGATGTGTTGTGTTATTAATCCAGGGGTTTATGACAAGTATCTCCCCGTGTCTGAAAAAGAAGCTGTCAAACCCTTTGTCACTAATGAGGAGGCAACTCCCCAGGCTGATGAAAATCAAATGCTTCCCAGAAATCAGCATCATTCATCTCGCCAGCTGCTGTGGGTAACGGAGTGGGGCACATGTAAGATGTGAGGTGTAAGAGGGAATCTGCTGGGCTACGGAGCGGATCCTCACAGGGGAGGAGAGGTGATGGCAGGGCAGGGCTGAACCGTGGTGGGTGCTCTGCTTCTGCACCAGGGATGGGGTGCGCAGACCCCCCTTGACCCTGGAGCAGACAGCACCCATCTGGCAGGCCGAGCCCCTGCCAGCCCTGCTGTGAAAAAAAGTGAACTGGTTGTTTATAAAACTCCAGGCTGGGGCTGTTTATCCGCGTCGGCAAGGGGAATGGTTTGCGTTTGGGGAGGGTGGGACAGCCGGCGGGACGGATAATTCGATTTGGGTTTTGGCAGGGGGCAGGGAAGAGGGTGGGCCTGGGAAAGTCTGTCAGTCCTGGCAGGGGATCACGCCAGCTGCCTGGATGGTTCATGCAGTGGGTCCCCGCCCCGCCGGCACAGCTCCGGCACTGCTCTCGGGTGAGGGAAGAAGTGTGTGGGGGGGAAGGGGGTGGTCCAGGCAGCTCCAGTCCCCCCAGGTTCAAGGGATCGAGTCCTCGAAAGCGTCAGTGCTAACGCACGGGGCCCTTTGGCCGGGGAATACATGAGCCTGTCTGACAGCAGCGCTGAGGGGGAGCAGCATGACAGCATGTCCTGTGGGCCGTGTCTGTCCACCACGGCGCGTGACTTCATCCACCTCTGAGTCATCCCCAGGGCGGGCAGGCAGGCAGGCATCTCCTCTGGCCGCCCATCACCGCTGCCGGCAAGAGCATCCTCGGCTTTGCCGGTGGGATGGCCACCCACCTACCCCATCATCCCAGCACCACGTGGGAGCCAGACAGCTTCTTCCCCCTGGGAATTCACCAGCACGGCTGCAGGAAGCATCACCAGCGTGCCGTGGCCACTCCACTGCCACGTGGGCAGCGCCACTCCAAAGTCAAAGCAAATCTAATCTGGAATAAACCCCCCCAAACTCCACGTGGAATAATGACATTGAAATAATGTCTCTTCCAGCCCAGCCTCAGCCCAACACCGAACAGCTTGCCCGAAGAGCAAAGCACATGGCGCTAACAACCCCCGAGCATCAATTTTAGTGCCCCCACCACTACAGAATTCGGGGTGTTGGCAGAGAGACGCTCTCCAAAATACCCTGAAGAGCGATTTCAACAGCCCCCCAGGCGACACATCCGTGCTACGGCCTCTCCTTACGAGCTCATGCAAATTTATGCTGATTACCATACACCAAGTACACATCATATCGTTTTTACCACAACTCAAACTTTTTTCCTCTCTCTTTTTTTTCCTTCTCCCTCCCCAAAGGGAGATCACTCCCTGGGAAGCCATTCCTCTTCCCATCCCTATCCCTCTTTAAGGGTTAACCAGCATTTTCCATACCCCAGCACAGAGGATTATTTTAGAAAGGAAATTCATCCCCAGTATTACGCCTAACACTCCGTGAGCCGCGTGCGCCGGGGAAGGCGGCGTGCCGGGAGCATGCGCGGCTCTGCAAACTGGAAGCGGGATCACGTGAAGTCCCCGCTCTTGGCAGGAGATTTTTTTAGCAATAAGTAGCAGCTTTGTGAGGAATATCCTTTGCCAGGGGACCATCAGCCAGGGAGCAGTGGGATTCTTGTTTTTTAATGGACTTTTAATAAGTAGGCCACAATGATAATCTTGACACCAGAGCAGCTTTATTTCTACGTGTAATTATCTCCCCGCTTCACTCTCAAGCTCCCCGCAGTCTCCAAGAGCAAATAAGACCACCAACCTCTCCGTGAGAAAAGGGAGTGAGAAAACAGCGTAGGGCCACTTGAAAACGCTATTTGTATCCAACCTCATCCGCTCCTCTCATCTGATATCAAAGTCAACCTCTCCTCGCCTCCTCCAAATCAATTAAACCTCACTTTGGGCTTTTAACTGCTTGAACCCTTACCAGCAGGAAGATCCGTGCTGGGAGCACGGGCAGAGCTGGGAATGCAGCACTGTTCCCTCCCAACACTGCATCCCCCACCAGCTTTTAACACCACACCCCTCCCATCACCTTAAAATCCCACCCTAAACCCACTCTCTCCCCAGCACAGCCCCTTCCTGCGGCATGGCCCCAGCCGTGCTGCCTGCCCCCCTTCCCAAGCCTCCACACAGGCTCTTGCAGCGCTCCTTCACATGCAGCCTCACAGGAAACGGATGCAAACGACATAGAGGAGTCCCAGAGGTATCACAGCACAACATCTGCATCTCAGGACCACCAAGGTCTCTGCTCCAGGCTGGACTGGATGCAGCAACTCTTGTTCTGTGCCTCTCCTACTTCTGTTGGTGCAGCCAAACCTTGGCTCTTAAAGTTCCTCTGAACCTCCCACCTGAGCATCCAACAGTAGCAGAACAGGAAGCATCCACCGCTGCCTTCCCCCAGACTCAGGGATCTGACTCTCTTCCGAAACCACTAACACTCTGCCCGAGGTGCAACCTGCTCCCTTCAGTGCCCTTAATGATTTACAAATATCACTGTCCCCTGCTTGCAAAACCAGTCCTGCCTTCTACCACGGTTGACACAGCAAGTTGTTGCATCCAAAGGCTGGCACTGAACAAGGCTCCTAACGGCAGCACAGCATCTCTGCTGCTCAGGCTGGACCAGGCTCGGGAGTGGAGGGAATGTGTCACAGGGAATCCCACACCAAGTGATGCTTCAGATACTTTTAAAAGCCAAAATACAAAGGGTGCCAGCTGAGCGTGGGACGGGCAGGTCTGTGGCTGCAGGGATAGGTAGATGGAGGCAGAGCAGAGCACAGGATCGACTCTCTCCCTCCACACTTGTTCCTTGCTCAACTTAGTATTGAATCCAGAATGAGCTGTGCTAAACCGTCTCCACCGCTAACAAGAAACAAATGTGGCCTCATGTTCTAGTTGCTGTGATCTAACAAAACAGACCATGGTAAACACTATAAAAATGTACTGGAGGGAACCACCCTGCGTTTGCTGGGAGAGGGACTGGGTAATCTAATAGGGCTTTATCCATCTCTAATGTCTCTGAAAAAAAGAAGGGAAAATTGGGCCCCGTCCATGACATTCGTCATGTTCTAGCTATTCTGATGTCTTAATGCTGCAGAAATCAAATTGGAGCAAGGCTACCTATCTGCCTCCCAATCAGGATCGAGACCCAAGTGCTGCTTTTTATGGCCATGCAGCGTGAGGAGCTGCTGATGTCAGCGGCGGCACGGGCCAGGCCAGTTTTTCCATCCCTATCCCAACGTTATCTGGAGAGAGATTCCGTTTGCGGTCACCTCACTCTCCTCACAATGTGGATGATTGTTCCCTCCATGGACCTGGGGATCCACCAGCAGGATGTTACCCTGGCTAAAAGCATCCATGGGACAAGGTACCTGCCCTAAAGGTCAGCGTTACCTGGGTACCTTGGTGTCAGCAGCCACACTGGCACAGTCATGTCAAGATCCGTATCTTGGCCATGGTAATGGCAACGGTTGATTCAGTCACCTACCCCCAGCCACCTCGAGGTGCCCTAAGTACCTGCCCAGCCCTTCGCCAATGGGTTAAGAGTCTCCTCTAGCTTCAGCACCAAATCTGCCAGCCCCCACAGGGACCTTAGTCACCCACCAGCACTTCAAGATAGCTTTAGGTGCCTCTGCAGCCACCACAAGTCGCTCCCACCCAAGTCCTCCTCCCTCCATACCTTTGCCCGCAGGAAGAGCCCTGGGAAGGCTGTGCAAGGCAGGAGCAGCCCTGCACAGCACACAGTCATGCAGTCCCCATCGTCACATCAGCTGCCATCTCCAGAGAGAGAAACAGGCCCCGCTCGGCTCCCGGAGAGCCACAGGCTGCATGGGCAACCCCGTGCTACTCCTGACACGCAGCCAGGGTTTCTGCATTCGCTCCATCCCCTTTTTCAAGCATCTTGGGTTTGTTGTCTGCTTTTTTAAAGCGACTGTGACCTTGGCATGGAGATGGACAAACATCAACTGCCAGAAAACAGCATGTTCCGTAAAGCTACACGGAGCAAAACCACAGACTCGTCGCAGTCTGCAAGCAAGATCTCCGTCTGTGGAGGGGAGAAGAGCAGCATTTGGGGTGCTCAGAGAAAGTGCTGCCCACAAGCTGCAAGTGCAAACTGCTGAAGCTCCTTGCTCGGCCCAAGGGATGTTTCCATGTGCTCCTCTAGCTCTTACCTGGCTCTTCCCGCGCCGCCGGTAATTCCTTCTCACAAGATTCTTGTAATTCTCGTTCTTCTTGGTCAGGTAGTAGTACAGGACACAGTCTGCCACCGTCTGCAATGACATGGACAAGTCAGGGACCAGAAGCTCCCATCCCCTTGAACCGTTGGGGCACAGACCTCCAGAAGCAAGCCCTGCCATCGCTGAGTGTCCTGCTGTTCCTCAAGGTCCACAGCCCAAACAGGCTGCCCCACACCCCTCTAGCAAAGCCCTTCAGAGGAGCCAGAAGACAGGGACAACACACACTGCAAAGGCTCAGCTCTCCCCAGGGACAGACTGGGGCTGTCCCACACCCGTGCCCACAAGGAGATGGGGTGCAGAGCAGAGAGCACCCACGTTGGAAGCAAAGCAGGGGCTGACCCCAGATGACTGCAGCAACTAAAGGCAGAAGAAGGAGAGCCGCCTGTCACCCTGTGTTGTGGCTGTGAGCGGCACAACCTGCCACGCGCCTGTCAGCCGGCGTTACTTCCAGCCAGTGAGCGCGCTGGCTCCAGCTTCCTTAAGGACAGACCGAGATCCTGGTGCCTGGGATCCCAACTTCCACCACTCAGCTCCACAAGCACTGTAATGCATTGGATATGGCAGGAAAACAAGGAGCCGTGTGGGGACGCATTCTGCTCCTTTCCTGAACTGGGTGGGCACCCAAACATGGGTGCTGAGCCACACCGGATCCATCGTGCCTGGAAGCGCTGGGGAACAGGATGCTGCCGCGTGCTCCCGGGGCTGCAGGGGGGCTGCGCTCCTCCCTTCCCCGCACAGCGAGTGGAACCGCTTGCAAAAACAGATTGCAACTTTTAATGTGTTAATTGGATCCCTTTCTAATCTAGCCCTGATTATACACACAGGCACAAACACAAAAACTTACAGTCATCTGTTCCGAGGGCCAAGATCACTATTTTTTTTCTTATAATGCAATTTAAAAATCTATTAATTCATTACATTGAGCCATACTTTGCATCTCTCTCCAACAGGATAATGGATGTGTTCTGTATCATAATTACAGCCTGATTTACAAACGAGTACAAATAAAATTAGAAGACATTTTACAGCTTGGAACACAGGCTGGATTGTGAGCATCATCCAAGTCCCACTGCTCTCGGCTGTAACAAGTGGGAAAGGCTGAGCAGAGCCCGGGATCTTACAGTGACAACAGCAGCACAAGGTTGCCACTGGCCCTTGCTCGCTTGCTGCTTTGGACAGGAGAGTCAAAGGTTTTATAAAGTCTTTCCCTGGCCTGAGCCATGCAGAATGAGAGGGTAATTTGGGCTGGAAGGGAGGTCTGAAGGTCACTGCCCTGAGAGCAGAGGGGTTCCCCCAGAGTGAGCAGATACAGCATAGGTCCCATCTGAGATGGGCAGGTGGATGAAACTAACTGCAAGGACCAGAGAAGTGTCAGCTCCCAAGTGTTTTGTGCTCAGGAGAGCACCTGGTCAGTCGCCGTCCTTCTGGGACGGGTCTGTCTGGGACCTGCCCCAGCACCTGTCCCGCAGAGGGTCCCCGGCCCCCTCAGAACGGGACCAGAGACTTGCTCTTCCTTCTGATCTCTTTTTCAAATCTCTCTTCCATCAGCCCAATAAACAGCAAAAAGGAAAAGCCCGAGAAGCACAACCCGAAGATAAGGGAAGGGCAGGTCCTCCCGTGAGCAAGCTACTCCAGAACACCAAGGGGAAGTGTGTGTGCACACACAGACTGACCCAGATGGCTCATGAACTTGGACCAGCCCACCCTCGAGATCCCAGCCTGAGCAGAGAGTGGGACCCCTCCACTTTGTGCTGCACAGCCGGGTGCCCACACCCACCGTGCGACAGGCTGCCTGGTGCAAAATGCCTCTGGGAGATGCTGGAAAGCAGCCCCCCCTCCCAACCCACCCCCACCTCAAGCAGATCACGGGGAGGGCTGCAACACCCACACGCCAGGCTGGATGCGATCACACATCCTGCGGCGCCCGAGCTCCCTGTCTCTCCACGGCTGAGTCAGTCCCTGCTCTCTGCAGGGAGCCAGGACCATGCCCGGGGCTCTGAGCCACCATTGCCCACAGATGCCCAGCACCCACCACCTGCTCCAGCACCGAGGGGAGCTGGGTGATGGAGAAGAGCATGCCAGGCAGGTTCCAGCCAGGCAGGGAGGCTTACCTTCCTATCCAGAAAGGATGCAATCAGGCCAAAGTTCTTTGGATGCTGCATGAACCTGCAGGAGAAAGGAAGAAGGTTAATGTGGGTGCTGGCTCCGCCCCCTCGCAGTGGAGAGCTGTGCCCTGAGTGCCCAGGCAGTGACGAAACACTTAAGGGTTTGAGAAGAAAAGTAATGAGTCTGTTGCTCACCCCTCCAGAAAGAGGAACTTTAAATTTAGCTGCACATCACCCTGTTCAATCGCAGTCACCCAAGCCCGTACCGATGGCAGGATGGGCACAGAGGGCAACTGCATGTCTGGCTAAGAGCAAACGCATCAAGTGGTGAGGGGGCTGCATGGGTGGTCTCTGTGGAAAGCTGCTGGAAGCTTCCCCCCTCCATGTCAAATAAAGCCAATGCCAACCTGCTCCAGGACAGACCCACTGCTGGCCAAGGTCGAGTACATCAGTGATGGTGGCAGCGCCTCTGGGATAAGAGTGTTAAGGAGGAGGAAAAAAAAACTGCAGGAAAGGAACTGCAGCCAGAGAGAGGAGTGAGAATATGTGAGAGAAACAACCCTCCAGACACCAAGGTCAGCGAAGAAGGAGAGGGAGGAGGTGCTCCAGGCACTGGAGAAGAGATTTTTCTGTGGCCCAGGAAGACAACCATGGTGAGGAAGGCTGTCTCCCTGCATAGTGATGGGGAGCAGAGATCTGCCTGCAGCCTGTGGAGGACCCCACACTGGAGCAGGTGGATGTGTAAAGGAGGCTGTGACCCCATGGAGGACACATGCTGGGGCAGACTGTTCCTGAAGAACTGCATCCCATGGGAGGGACCCACATTGGAGGAGGGGCAAAGTGTGAGGAGTCCTCCCCTGAGGAGGAAGGAGCAGCAGAGACAATGTGGGAGGGACTGACCACAGCCCCCATCCCCGT
This sequence comes from Porphyrio hochstetteri, assembly GCA_020800305.1. NCBI lineage: Eukaryota > Metazoa > Chordata > Aves > Gruiformes > Rallidae > Porphyrio > Porphyrio hochstetteri. The sequence continues at coordinate 12,114,902 of CM036922.1, forward strand.
CCCCCTGTGCTGCTGGGAGGGAAAGAAATGGGGAGTGAAGTTGAGCCCAGGAAGAAGGGAGGGAGGGGTGAGGGGAGGTGTTTTTAAGATTCAGTTTTATTTCTCATTATCCTACTCTGATTTGATTGGTAATAAACTAATTTCTTCCCCAAGTCTGTTCTGATTTGCAACTGCTGAGTGATCCTTCCCTGCCCTTACCTCCACCCACGAGCCTTGTGGTTTATCTTCTCTCCTCGGCCCAGCTGAGGAGGGGGTGACAGGGCAGTTTTGGGGAGCACCTAGCCTCCAGCCCCATCCAGCCACCACAGCCAGGAATTGCCATTAGTGGGCGAGCACAAGTGCTGCAGCACGGCCAGGGGTGGTCCTGTCACTGAGCAGGACCCTGAGCCTGCCTGGGCTCTGCGGGGGAGGCATAAAGGATGGGGAGGGACCCCCGAGCCCCAGGAGGGAGCCCAGGCCTGCCACACTGCTCTGAGGGCCGCTGCCACCTGCCCAGCAAGCAGAGGAGCTATGGGCAGGCAAAGAAGCATTGCAGCCAGGAGGAAGCTATCCCTGGGTGCAGAGATGTCTCCTCCAACAAATTCCTTCACCAAGTGGGCAGGGAAGTGCTGACTGGCACGAGGAGCTCCTGGTGCCCTACCAAAGCGTGGGAAGCCAGGCAAGCAGTGACTTTGTGCCAGGGTTGGAGCTCAGCACAGCCCTGGCAAAGAGGCTGCCATCGGCACGGCTCTGCACCGGGGAGGTGAGCGGCCAGGACCAGACTGGCTCTGCTGGCTCCAGGAGCTCACGGCTCCGTGCCCTGGGGTAATGGTCTGGAGGCAAGAGGAGGATGAGCTGTGGTACGGGTACAGCGTGGGCAGGACACAGTGAGCAGCTCGGTGTCTCCAGTACTGCTGGTGGTTCCCCTGAGGTTGCTGGCCGAGCCCTCTCCTTCCACCCTCACTGCCCAGCCCTGCTGCCAAGCGCAGGGTCAGGGCACCAAGCTGAGTGCTTTCACCAGCAAACCAATAACAAAAGCCAAATCAAATCAAGACCTTTCCTTGTGGGTTTTTTAACACCTACAATGAGTTTGAAGCTGAAGCTTGTTGGCTGTGCTATAGCTGGCTCTCCTCTCCAAGAGCCCCAGCCATCAAGGCTGACCAGAGGTTGCACCAGGTTTTCATGGTCTCAAGAAGGGGCCAGCTCTGGGTCACGATCAGGGATGACACAACTTTGGTTCACCTTAAATAAGCAGGCCAGAAGCTGCAGCATACTAGGCAGCTCAGCTACCTGCGCATCTAGACTGGGGTGAGAGCTGGGGTAGAACTCCCTCGGCCCTCCTTACAGCTCCTAAGCACTGGTCTCTTAAAATAAGCTTTGCAAGAGCCCTGAAATCCTGCTGTACTTATGCCTCAGGCTCTGCATCACCCACGGTGATGACACAGAAACCACCGTGCACGGCAGGATGCATGAGCTGGGTGTGGATTCTTCCAGCCCCATTAGCCAGGCACAGCCCCGCCATTAAAGACCAAGTAATTAGCCTTTGCGTCATTTGTGGGCAAGCCCTGCTGTTTGGAGTGTCACATTTTAAGGCTAATTAGCAATGAGGATTCTCCTCTACCAAAGCCTTGGAGCTGGTTTGCTTGTTTTGTTCTTTTTCAGTCTGTCTTGGCAATTAGTTATTTCAGCTGCAAACAGGAGTTGTTATGAGCAGGGACAGAAGGGATTCCGGACACCAGAGAGGCTTCCAGTGTGGCTGGCTGTGGGCCTGCTGGTAATCCACAGAGCTGCTGCAGCAGCTAAGGCAGAGCTAAGGCAGAGCTGCTGCAAGGGACATGGTGGCTCTGGCACAGCACTATATCCCTGTGTCCCTCGAGTCCAGAGCAGCGAGCACTGGCAGAGCTCATTCTGCTGGAAGTCAAATGCCAGCTCTGTTTCTAGACACACAGAGCACACTGGGGCACCAGGGATGCTCCAGGTCTCCATTCAACCACACCTGCGTAGCTACTGGGCTAGGAAATACTGGGAAGCCTGGATGTGAGCCTGAGCTGGGGCCCACAGCTCGTCTGACAGCACAGTGGTACCCAGAGGAGGGATGAACAATCCCCCAAGTGATCCCAGTTGATAAAGTGAAGCTGTTCGCAAGCGCTGCCAGCAAACAGGAGGAAGCACCGGTGTCTGCACGTGTCTGAGGTGGGAATACATCCATGGAAACTGCACGGTGGCAAATCCTGCAGACAGCAGGACGGCACGCTAAGGGACGGACACCGGTGGGAGGCTGCAGCCCAAGGGGGTCTACACAGTGAGGGGGGATGTCGACAGCCCCAAGAATCCCCCTGGACACACAGTGCCCAAAGGACAGTGTGTAAATCCCAAACTGTAACAGCGTATGGAAGCGTCAGGTTCCACTGGTGCTGCCCTTAAACTGGCTGATACAGCAGGGGATGCAGAAGCAGAAAGGCTTCTGCCCCTCGCCCTGTCACTCCCAGCAGCTCCCCACATCTCCACAGGCAGAGGGACAGAGGGACGAGGTTTCTGTGCAGGCACATCGCCCCGTGCACAGGTCCAAGGCAACGCAGTGACTTGTGGCTGTATCCCTGGGGCATGAGACAAGCCCTTGGGTTGAACTCCCCAAGAGAATTTGGCCTTAGGGTGCTGGGACCCCGAGCAAAGCATCACATGGGTCCCGTCTACACTTCCTGAGGGCGACGCAGAGGGAGGTGTGTGGGCTGCACTCACTTCTCCCGGAAGGTCTCCTTCTCCTGCTCACTCCACATGTTCATCACCTGCCGGTCCTTGTAGACCTTCATGGGGTCATCCATGAGGCCGTTCATGTTGATGAATTTAATGCGCTGCTGGTCAGCATCGTAGAGCATGGGCGGGATGACAGCGAGCTGGCGCATCTGCTTCTCCAGGTTCTTTGGGGGAAAGCAGAGAGAACAGTTGGTCAGCACCACGGGCCCGCGGGGACCGCAGAGGACAGATGTTCGATAGGAAAGGACAGGCGGAGGAGCAGGAGAATTCCAAAGCAAGCACTAGACAGCTTTATTGCTGGAGTAATTGTAAATTAAACGCTGAAAGAGGCTATCGCTGTCAGCCAGGAAACAATCCATCTTTCATTTTGAAATAAAAGGCTTTAAAATGCCATGTGGAAATGTCTGACTTAAGCAAAACAGCTCCTGACCATGATGAAAGCAGAGTCAGAGCAGCGGTGGCACAGGGAATGCAGCCCCCTGCCCACCCATCGAACCCACAGCCATGTGGAGGTTCAGCCCCGGCCCCAAACTGCAAGGGAAGCGGGTCAGCTCCACAAAGCTTTCTGGCAGGGAGGCAGAGGGACACGCTGTGCTTCCATTCCATAGAAAACCAAAGGCTGTTCCAGGAGGTTTCCAATGTCACCGTAACGGGGCTGTCATTCTTTTCCTTCCTCTTACTGCAACACGCTGGGGCACAACCTGACGCCTTTACTCCATCCTATTCAAGCACAAAGTTCATCCAGTGCCCCGGCTGCATGCCAGGACAGGCCTGACTGGGCACACTGGTTTCCATAAGTATTTGCAACAGAGCAGCCAAAGTGATGCCTCAATTGTGCCGTCTCCTGCCTGAACACCAGGACTGCCTTTGGCTGAGCTGCTGGTGGTCCCTGCACACAGCTCTGCCCGGTGGGGATGGAGAGACGCTCTGCCCACCCTCTTTCATTTGTTAGCAGTGCTGTCACTGGGAGTCCTCCCTGTCACCTGGGATGGCACTGGTCAGACACCAATTCCAACCCGTGACCCCAACAGGCCAGGTCTCAAGTGCTGTTAGTTTAATTTACAGCTAGAGGCTGGTTCCTGGGAGAGCAGGAAGGTCCCGTCCTTCCAGCACACTGCTGACCCAGACCTGCCCAGCACCACCCCCTTCCCCTGGTCAGACCCAATCCCCCTCTTGTGAAACACAGCTCTCTGCACAGACAGGGATGGTTCAACTTGCTTCGTCACCTTCCTCATCCTCACTACAATGCCTCCTGTTTAGCAACCCAGAGATGTCATCTTGTCATGGGGGAGTCAGGGACAGCTTACAGCCAGAGCATCGACCCCAACAGCCATGGACCACCCAAGCCAAAGGAGAAACCCCCTGTGCAGGCAGGGAGGTGTCTGGCAGGAGCACTGCCCACAGCTGAGAGCACAGAGCTTCTCCCTGGCAGGGTCTCGGGGTGCCGAGTGCCGCAGAAACACCCACCAGCCCTTGCTCCTCTCTCCAGCAGTGTGCCGGGGTGGAGAGCTGGCCCCTGCCACCAGCAATGCTTGCCAGCTCTCACCTCCCTACTCCTCCAACCCCATGGAAGGGTTAGAAGTTCTTAACCTCTCCTCCAAGACAGGCACAGCAGTGCTCGGGGCTCAGCAGAAGGCGACAAGGGTGGAGTTCAGCAGCACGCTGTGCAGGAGGTCAGAGGCAACCCCCTAACGCTCCCCTTGGCCATGACATCCACAGGGCTGGGAAATTTCCCTCTCTGCTTTCAAGATCTGTGTCCTCAGGGTTATCACCTTAACCAGCTACCAGCCTGGGACTCAGGGCAAGGAGCAAAGCGTGGCACACAGGCAGCAAACATCTCAGCTATCGCTGGGCAAGGGCTGCTCTCCCCTCCCAAACGTGATCCATTCACTGCGGCTTGCCTCCGTGCCAAGAGAGTGGAACCCTTGTGAAACCAGATCCAAACGAAGCCAAGGTCACGGGGATGTTTCAAGATGAATGGAGCACTCCCAGAAGATGTGGGCCAACTGGCTCACATACAAACCATTCATTCCATAGGATTCCCCCGTGTCAAGCTGCACAGCCCGTTCAAAACGAAATGGAAAACCCCCTCTGCCTGGCAGCCAGAGCACTCACTCCCTTCCCTTCCCTCCCGACCTTCACTCCCAGTTTGAACCCCCAGCCAGGAGGTGTTGGTGTGCTGCTCCCCAGGATGAGCAGCATGCCAAGGTCCCTAACAGAAAGTCGAACCCAAATAAACCCCACACACCAGCCAGCACCTCCTGGGGTGCTGCTCTCCATGTTTTGCTCCCACTGCACAGCTCCATCAGGCAGATGGAATGATGGTGCTGGGTAGGAAGTGAGCGCCTCATGTTGCATCCTGTCCATCATGGCAACCTCCCCATCCTCAGTGTGGCCTGGCATTAGTGGGGCTGTGTGTCAGAAGTCACCCTACCCTCCTGGCTTCCTTGGAAAAGAGTGGAGTAAGGGGTGAAAAGGAGGAGGAAGGACCCCCCTGGTCTCACCTCTTGTTCTGAGAGCCCGTCGATGATTTCCGACACCTCGTGCTCGCTGCGCGCGGCTGACATGGAGAGCCCACCGCTGCCCCTCTGTCCTACCCTGCTGGGAAAGGGCAGCCAAACACTCAGATACTGGCACTCCACTTTGTGAAGCACATTGATGACAATCGCTGGTCCTGTTCATCTCCCTGATGGCCACATCCCAACACCCTACCCAGGCCATCCCATCCCATCCCATCCCACACCGCAGGAACGGTGCTCGCTGCAACGCTGTGGGCTCTGACAGCACTTGCTCCTGTCCAGAGAGCATCGTCACCTGGGTTTTAGAGCCTCAACCAACCCTCCTTACCTGTGCCAACAGCCACCTCCCAGCTCACTACACCAGAAGGACATTTCATACCCAACCATACTCTCCCCCTATTATTTTCTGGGGTTCATCACACGGCATAAAGCTGTCAGCACTGAGCTGTCAGCAGCGTGTCGCTGCATCTGGTTTGCAAATGTTGCAGGAACTTCTAAATCAAAACCAGCCATTGACATTCCCCCCGCTCTCCCCACCCCAACAGCACCCAATGCAACAGCCACACACCCCAAGGAATTAAAACTTTTCTAATTAAACACGTAAAAGCTTAATACATTTCTCAGTGCCATTTCTCCCCTTCTTTTTAAGGGAAAATCAAGCCAGTGATTAGGTTTGGACCCATGCAGCTGTCTGGGGGGCACAAGGATGGATTGCTGGCCCAAGGGTTTGGGTTCTGCACACATCAGGTGTCTCTGGGCAAGATCCTGAGGCTGAAATGGGAAGGAGAGGGAGTTTTCAACAAGAAAGGTGGAGGTTGGGAAATCGTGTTTCCTCCTGGCAGGAAACAATAGGACCTAAATTGCATTTCCAGTGAGGAAGAGAAAATAAGACAGGGGATTGGACAGACAGAGGACATCCCCTTTGGTGAGACACTGTGCTCCTTCCTACTGTCTGTGATCATTCCCATTACCTCTTCAGACCCTTCTTCTCCCAGCCCATGCTCCAATCAAAGCATGTGCATATATCAAATCATCAATATGACCAAATCCACCTGCAAGTCTTGTACATCTTCATTTAAGCCCACTGGTAAGGCAGCAATTAGCACCGTCCCAGGCAGGGACTGGCACAAGGGAGCTGCCCCTTGCTCTGATGAGGCCAGCAAGGAGACCAGTAGCACAGGGGAGATGGGACAACCACGCTCCTGACATCTTCCCTTCTTCTCCTGGCTCTGGGCTGAGCCACCTAGGGTGAAAAGCAGCCAAGCTGTCTGTCTGCTGCCTCCTGCCTTCAACCAGAAGGGGAGAAAACGCACCGATAGCCACGCCAGCATGCTCCTCCCACAACCACATCCCACACCCATCCCCAAAGAAAAAAAGAAAGGCTGTCTGATACCAGCTCAGCCCCTTCCTACCGCTTCTCCTCTAACCTCTGCATGCGCTCTTGCAGTTCCCGCTGCTTCCGAATCTCCGGGAATTGCTTCTCATAGTATTCCCGCACTTTGCTCTCCTTGGCACGGCGCCGGGGGTTATTTTCAATGCGCTCCACTTTTTTTTCCCAGGCCTCCATCAGCTGGTCATAGCGCTGGCAAAACTTCTGTTCCTGAAAGGGCAGAGGGAGAGGAGCAACTCAGGAGATGTGGCTGGGAAGGGCAGCTTCTCTCCAGGCCTGTCCTTCGATGGCTGCTCGGGATGAGCATGAGTCATGTTGCTTAAAGAAATATGGTTTATTAGGACATGGATATGCTCCAGGGTCTGGGAGCAACCCAAGGGTGAATTCTCAACACAGGCCATCAGGTACCCTCAGGCTTTTCCCTGATTGCCCAGTGGGGCTCTGCCCACCCAGCACACCTCCTGCCTGAGCATCCTCCAGAGCCTCAGGGTGCTTGATTCAGCAGCCAAAGCCCCAGCGCTGGGGAAGGAGCCCCAGCTCCAGCACGTCACCTGCCTGAGGCCACCGAGCAAGAAGGGACTGAAACGTGGTCTTGGGAGGGGACACGGGAGGGCAGGAGAGCAGGTCCCCACCGCGTGAGCAGGGCACGCAGAGCCAAGGTGCCATCAGCCAGACAACCCTTCCCACCCACACGCACCGGCCCTGGTGCTCACGGCTCTGTGCCAGCAATGCTGGTGGGACTGGGCCTGCAGGACAGCTCTGCACACGGAGCCAGGCTCCCCAGAACCTGGCCCCTCTCTGAGGCCGAACAGTGCGGTGGGCTGGTGGCCACGCCACGGTGTCCCCAGCTCCTCCACTGTCCTCGAAAGCCAAAGCGTTTTTCCAGCTGCTGCTCCTCCTTTTTGGCCCAGGAGCGAGCTGAGCACATCCAAACCGACAGCAAACCTATGCTGTACCAAAATGTGGCGTGCCAAGGAGATCCATGCCACGGCCCCCAGGTATGTCACCTCATGGGGCACCCACCCAGCCATGCACACAGGTCCAGCACCACGCTTCTCCCTGGTATTTATGGGACCAGCCCAGTAACCATAACACTAAAATATAATCTGCAACAAAAATGGGTCCACTCCAACCCCTCCAAACAGCTCCTCCCTCCTCTGGCCTCTGTCTTGCTGGAGGAGAACGTCCACAGGCAGGAGAGGTCCACATTGAGGACATGCCCGGTGGCAGTCTCTGATGGCTGCAGGGGTGATGGGTGACAGCACCCAGCCTCACGTGAAAGCAGCTGAGAGACCAGAGGGGGTTTTAAGGTTTCATTCTGAGTGAAACAAACGCCTTCAAGGCCCCAAATCAGGAAGCGAAAGCAGATGTTGCTCTGCAAAATAATCAATGGCAAACCCCAGGTCACCTCCCGGCCCCACGGCGCTTTCCAGAAGGGCAGCTCAGCACTGGGATGCTCAGCGTCACGCTCGGCACCACAGCAGAGATGGGGAACCCAGATTTCAAAGAAATAAACTCATCTCATGCCATCACTGCCCCATGACCTGACGAGAGGGAACTCCAAAGCTGCAGGATTCCCCGGATGTGCTCTGCTCTCATCTTGGCCACCAAAGAAAAAATAATGAGGAGAGGAAAAAAATAATCCCAGAGGGATGGATGGAAACACCTCGAGGTCAGGAGGCAGCTGGGCTACCAAAGCCAAATGAGTCGGTCGTGTCATGGACCACAAGCACTGGAAGCTCCATGGCTGGTGCCAGGGACCCACAGCAACCCACGGCCAGCATCACACCCATCCTGGCATGTGGGTTTGGAACAGCCATCCCAGACCTGGCATTAACCCAATGCAGCAACACATCCTGTGATCCCTGTGGCCTTTTGGAGGCACCTCAGGAATAACATGGAGTGAGCAAAGCACCTCAACCCCCAAAGCTGATGCAGACCAACGCTTGCCTCTACAAATCAGTTAATTCCCATTTGCACACCCAGAGCCAGAGGCTTTCCTGCCCCACACGGGTGCGCAGGAGATGGTTGGGTTTTGGCAGGAGCTAAAGGAAACAGCCACAAGATGAAAGCAAGGAAGGAGAACAAAAATAAAAATGCCATAAAAGCCACCAAGGGGAATCTCATGCTGCCGGCAAGGAGTTATAGGGAATGCCAACAAACTGCTGCAGCTCGGAGAAATCACAGCTCCTGCGTTTTCACCCCTCCTGAAGCAATGCTATCGGCCCCCTGAAAATAAGAGCTCCCACCCCACCACTGGATCCATGACACCCTCCTGCTATCAGAGCACTGCATCTGGGAAAATGCTAAAAATATAAACACAAAGTTTATCAAGCCTCAGCACTGGGAAGGAGCTGGTGCCCAGTGCCACATGCCAGCCCACGGCATGGCCAGGGGACAGCCCGGTGCCAGGGCTTGGTCTGGTGGGAAGCTTGAGGCTGTGGAAGGTCTTTCATTCCCCTTGGGAATGAGCAGTGCTGGGTCCCACATCACCATTGCCCCGGCAGAGCTGCCTAGCACGGCTGCTGGGCTAGTTCATAGCCAGCAGCATGGCTGTTGTTGTTCTTTTTCCTCCAGTTTTGGGGACAACTGGATGAAAGCTTTATCCAGAATTTCTCTCTGACAGAACCAGGATCTGCAGGTGGGAAAAGCAACGTCAATGTGACACTGCTGATACCCTCAGCAGCTCACACCCTGGCAGCGAGGTGACAGTCCCTGTCCACACAACTCCTCAGCCCTCCAGAGCACAGCTTTGCTATGGCCCCTCCTGACTTGCATCTGCTTTCTGAAAGCCTCTTCCCACCACGGAGCAGAGAGATCCTTCCTGCCATGTGAGCTTCCAACCCCACCACAGCCGGTCTGGTCTGCAGCATCCTTGTCTGGTGCTGTTTGGCCCGGCTGTGCTACGTGTCCCCTGCAATTCCTTGCTATCTGTCCAACCCCAAGGTTACAGGCACCTTACAGCACTGCGCGCTCCCCAGATCTTCACAGCTCCATCACCAGGAGAAGCTCCCGGTCAGGCATCCCAGGATCAGAAGCATCTAATTCCTTCTTCAAGCATCCTCTGAGCAGCCTTAAGCGAGCGTGTTCATTCCTGAGTAACCATCTGTGCCGGCTTTTAGCATCGGTGCTTCCTCTGCTCCCCTTCCCGGCTGGGCTCACCAGCCCATCAGCCTCTCAATCACACAAGTAAGTGATGCTGAGCCAAATCGGACTTGACATGCGTATCTAAAAATGGATGAATAGTAACGCCGCCGTAGCAGCTGAAGGCAGTTTGGAGGCTGTGCCAAGCTCGAGCCCTCCCGCAGCCCACGCTCTCACAGCTCCAGGGAACGGAGCAGCTCTTCGCAGGGGAGGGGAAGAGCGAAGGTGACAGGAGGAACCAGCCCAATTCCTATGCAAGCCCCACGGTTTTGTTTCTGTTGCTGATGGAGATAAACCTCTTACAGTCAAACCAGCTCCCTTTACCCTTCTCTCTCTCTTTTAACATCACCCCTTTGATGGAAATTGAATGTCTTCTGCTGTGCCAACCTCGGTGGAGGCAGCAGAAAGCTCTGCAGATCCTCTGGTGAGGCTCTTAGGGCTGGACCCCGCAGGGACCAAGCTCTGAACCTTGCTCCAGCCAGCCCTGAGAAGCAACAATACCCCAGAAAGTAAAAGAGCCAGTAAAAGAAATGCTGGCAACGTAGATGGGCTTTGCTAAAAATAGGGTCTGCTACAAAATAGGCAGAAAAATAGCTAAGCATACCCATTCTGCAAACAGAATCAGCAAACGCAGTCACTCTGCAAATTCAGCAACCGTATGGTGCCTGTTTTGTAGAATAGGCAAAATGCTTCCCTAAACTGAAAAACCCCCTTTCAAGGGCATGGAATAAACTGGCTGGCAGAAACGCACCTATTTTGCATGACAGGCGACATCACCATCAGCTGTAATTTAGGAACTGTGCTCTTGCCAACTAACCCAACCTTTCCCCTCCTCACTCCTCCCGACAGAGCAGCGAGCTGGAGATTCGGTGCTGTAACCAGGCGTTTCCACCAGAAAGCAGCTCCTGGGCACTTCCCTTCTGGTTCAATAAAACCACGTGATGCTTGGCAATCCCTTTTTTTTGAGGAAGGGAATATCGATCCACTCCCCACAACTGCAGAAGTCCTTGGCTGTGGCAGGTCAGATACCCTGAGCCGTGTCATGCTGAAGGCATTAAGTCCTTCAGCTCCTTGCTAGAACCCCTGAAGAAGTTTTATTGTGGAAAAGACTAAAACAGGGATATGGACACAAAGGGAAGACACAACTACCCCTCTGGGTGCAAGTTCTATGGCTTTTGTGCTAAAAAATGGGGAGGGGGAAATCAAAGCATGGGCAAGAAAAGGGCCAGGCCTTTATTCACCATCACTAAGGAAATAATTTGATCACTGGCTCAGAAATGTCTGCATCGAAAGCTACTTTCAAAGCAGAGCCTTCAAGCCACTTCCCAGGCTCATTATTTTGAATTTTCCCACAATTCCTCCCAACTGGAGCATTTCTGTCCAATACCAGCTCCAAAGACACCACTGGGAACTGACACCTGAGCCCGCCCCAGAGCACAGACACCAAGTTGGGAACTGGCATTTAAAACTCCTACGTAAAACATGAAGCCCTGTGTCATGAACTGAATCACCCTTTGCAGAAAGACACTGTAAAATCCACCTTCCCAGTGGGGGCCAGTGGTTGCTTCTGACATTTCCCCTTCTGTGCTGGTTTCGGCTCCCAGATTCCGCTGGCGACTACCACAGGCAACTGTCAGCACCAAAAACACTCAACTTCTGTAAATCCCACCTGAACTTTCTCTATTTACTTGGGACTTGCAACAAACTCCTTCAAAGTCTCATAATAAACCCCAACTTCCCCACAAACCCTCTCCTTGAAGGACACCAGGACTACTCCCACAGGCAAAAAAATAAACTGGCCAGGGCTTGACTTTTGTTTGAAACCACAAATTCCTAGAGCATCACTCTGTGGTCAGCTGGAAAGTCAGATGAGTCTTCAACCCATTTATCAGAAGCACAGTCAGCTTGTTTCACACCTCTCTTCGGGTTCATTCACTCCTAAAATAGACCTTTTGGCTGCAAACGGGCTCCCCAAGAGCACCCAAGGGCTCTGCTGTGATTAAGCCAAGCCTGTGTGTTTGCTCTTCAGGGGGTACTTGTGGAGGGAGATGCTGCCTGCAGCAAGACTGGGGACTTCTCCTTTACATCCAAGTGATTTGAAGATCAAGAGATGCCTCAGCAACTCAACAAGTAAAGCAAAGCACGGAGCATGGACACTGTCGCCAGCAGACGTCCTTTCCTTGCTCACGTACTAAATGACACTGCTTTATACATACAGAACAAGGCAAAGGGGAGTCACTTACCCACTGTTTGCGTGCATGATTTCTCCTCTTAAAGTACAAAATTAACTTTTTCCGCATTGCCTGGTTTCTGTAAAGGGGAAAACAGATGAGATCCAATTAACGAGGCGGCTAAGATCCAAAGCCTGGCTCTCCCCGCTCCCCAAGGAGCTCGCGGTGCAATTTCCACCTTAACTCGGGATTGCATCAAACTCAGAGCAGCCAACGTGATTATCTGGGGAGCTGGCGCCAGCTTTAGCCAAAGACCCACAAACCCTCTGACAAAAGGAACAGCACCCACATCTGGTGGTAAAACCAGGACTAAGGTTGAGAACTAAATTCACAACCCCCCAAAATCCGCCAGCATTTGCCATGTGCTCAGCGCTGAACACGGGCAGATGTTCAGCTCCGTATCTACCAATGGGCCAGGCTGTTGCTTGATTATTTTTATGTTTCAATCTGCAAAAAACTTTATGGGGTTCCAAGAGTTGGGGGGCTCAGGCCAAGCTCTACACCCCACCCCAAGAAAAGGCCACCCAGAGCCACCCTGGTCCCCAAGGCCAGCAGCAAGGAAGATGTCAGCACACACACACACACACACACACACACGCTCCCAAGGGATTATTCACCCTGCCCCCCGGCTCCAAGACACTGATAAAAGGGCAGGATTGCAGCAGGGCTTGCAGCACATATCTCCTAACCTCTTGCTTTCTTGGAGCCGTGCCTAACAAAGCTGCAAACAAACCCTCCAGAAACATTCAGCCACTTGCAGAATTGGGACCTCAGGAGAGAAACCAGCCACTGCAACCACAACCAACCCAGTGCCTGCCCGACACTCTCCTGGTTTCTTCTTCTTTCTACTTTCCAAAGACAGCGTGAAATAACAGCTCCAAGAGAAGCAGCACCAAGGCAGAAAGGGGCTGGAAAGGATGCACAAGCTCCCAGAGCCTGCACACACACCCCAGGGCTGAGCTCTGGCCACTGCTCCTAACCTCCACAGCAGTTAGATTTCTAGGTAGAAGGTAGAGACCAGGGGCAAAGGAGTTTGCTTAAGTCTTTTATCCTGATTAAAGGCAGAGCTGCAGTGTGTAATTACTGATCAGAAGCTTAACAGCCTCACTGAGGCATTTCTGCAGGATTTAGTGAAATGAAAAGACACCCTCACTCCTTCCTCATTCCCCTCCCTGCCCGGCCAGCAGCATGGGGAGAAACACCCTCTTTCCCCCATAAATCCCTAAACCTCAGCACCAGCAGAATAGAACGGCCAGGAATGGGCAGAAGGTCCTGGCAGAATTTCAAACACATCACAGAAAATATCAAAACCTTTCACTTTTCAAGCTCTCTTCTTGCAGCACCACTAAACCACACACTGGCACATACTGGGAGGGACAGCGATCACCACTGAACCACACACTGGCACATACTGGGAGGGACAGCAATCGCCACTAAACCACACACTGGCACATCCCAGGCACATCCCAGGGAGGTGGTTGAGTCACCTTCCCTGGATGTGTTCAAAAAAAGGGTAGATGAGGTACTTAGGGATATGATTAGTTTAGGATGAGAATGGTTGGACTTGATGATCTTAAAGGTCTTTTCCAACCTTGTGATTCTGTGATACTGGGAAGGACAGCGATCACCATTAAACCATGCATTGGCACATACTGGGAAGGACAGCGATCCTGCAAGGAAATGCTGCGCAGGGGTCTGAGATCTGCTGAACAGAGATCCCAGATCTGCTGGGCAAGTTATCAAGGCAACAGGAGAGTAAATAAAAAAAATGAGCAGCTCTTACGCAGCTGATGGGTTGCCTTGAGTTTTGCATCACAGCTGACCTTGAAAGTGCTAATCCAGGCAAAGCCTTAATGGCTCTGCAGCTGCAAAAATCAGGAATGCCTTGAAAGGCAGTGTGTGTTTACCATCAGAGTGTGTTTAGCATCGCCAAGGCTGGAGTAATCAAAGAGCCAAAGGATTAAAAACAACAACAAAACCCCTTCAATGCCCTAAATGTTTTTGGCACGGTTTTTTTTGCCCTGAGTAAGGTCAACCTTTCAGAGGTTAATACAATCCTGGTAAATATAAATAGGCTTCACAGTTTATCTTGCTCCCTGTGCCACTGTTACTTGGAAACCATTCGGAGAGAGGTTAATTCGGGCCACCGGGCTCTGAAGCACATGCTGTGCTCCCTGGGCAAAGCCAAGAGCCAAGCACAACTCCTGCAGCATGGGCAGGAGGTAAGGGCTGTCTGCTGGGAGTCTCACACAGAAATAACTGGCCTGGAGCAGCACATGGGGAAGGTGGCTCCTTCATCATCATCCTCCTCCTTCTCCTAACCTGAATCCTTGCGGCTCCCTGCCTGGGGTTTGTAGGGCTCAAAAGCATCAGGGATGGAGACCTGAACGTGGAAGCTCCACGGGTGGAGAAATCAGGCACAAGAGGTTCCTTAGATAAAGCAACAGTGACTCTTGTGGACAGTTTTGAGTATTGCTGGCCTGGCACATCACGCACTGGGAAGACACATGAGTTCCCTGCCCAGCCCTCCGCGGTGTCCCCATGCTGCTGCTAAGGGGCAGGCTGAGATGGCTCCAGTGAAACACCGAGCCCATCCAGCTCCTGCCAGATGGCACATCCCCATCCTTGAGGTCAATAATTCATGTAATCACTGCTGGAGCTCATCCACATTTCTGCCCTCTCTGTAGCTGTGGGCTCCACAGCTCCCTGATGCACAGAGTCCTTCCTTTCTGGTGGGGTCTCAGCTTCACGTAGCATCCCCCAGCGCTGGCTGCAATGACATGGTCAGTACGCATTTCCCACTCCCCTACTTCAGTGTAGCCCCAGTCTACCACTTCCCTCTGAAGGCAGCTCTTCTCCAAGGTGAGGACACCACATCCAGTTAACTTCTCTGTGCCAAAAGCTATTCCAGCCCTTTGGTCACCAGAGGAGCTTCTGCTGCACCTTTCCTGCTCCTTCCATCATCTCTGCAGGGCAAAGGCACACCGAGCTTGCCGCTCAGTCTGTGAGTGATTCAGGGGTTTGCCCACATCACAGCCCTGTTTGTTTGCAGTCTGGGGTGGCAGAAGCTCTCAGGAGTAGCAGGTACCCTGCGTTAGGGGTCAGTTATCAACTGGATGAGTGGAGCAAGAGCCCATCAGCCTGAAATGGGGCATGACCTGGGGGGAGCCCAGCACTTCCCCACCAGCACCAACAGGCAGGAGATCAAACCGGGTAAACCAAAGGCAAAACCTGATGCTTGATGTCACCTGCCACCAGCACAGGAAACTGGATTCAAATACTAGCTGTAACTTTGGGTGCCATTCTGCAAAAGCTTTTCATCCTTGCACAACTCATTCTCACCCCACACAGTCCCACAGACCTAACCGGTGAGCCCCACAGACCTAAGTGGTAAGCCCCACACCAGAGCATGGTTCTCAGAGCCACCCTCCAAACCACCATGCAAGCTGCATCTCCTACTCCAAGCAAAGCAAAGGGAGCCCCATGGGACCAGTCGCTTCCACCTTAACTGGTTTGGCACGAGGTTGCTTTGTTTTTTTGGCTTTCACAATGGAACCAGTCAAGGCTCAAACCCATAACTCTGACTTTTGAGTTACTTGGCTCAGGTCCACCTGAATGGCTTGGCTCTGATCCTTCTGGAGGCTGAGATCTTAAAAGGATGTGCACGCAGGCATGTGCGTCGGTGCTGGTGTGTGCGCACGTGTGGACACTGCCAAAGCCCTGGGATAAAATTCCCAAGGATACAAAGAGCTGATGCACTGCAGCACACCTGGCCAAGCCTGCCCGCAGAGACCTTCAGCCTGTGCAAGACAAGATGAAAGGAAGTTTGCTATTTGATCAAAACTAATCAGGGGTATTTAATTACACAGGAACGCCTTTCATCAAGCAGCCAGTGCAAACAAAGTAGGGCTCAAGCCTGCAAAAAGTGATGAGAAGGAGGCAGTGAGCAGCTGGTGAAGCCATTGTATGGTGGGATTGATCATGCAGGCAAGGCTGGGACATGGAGGAGTCTCCTGGCAGCTCCAGCCAAACAAAGCACTGCCAGTGAGACCAGAGATCTGGGAACCAGGGGACTCAAGAAGCACAGCAAGGAGGCTCCAAGGTGAAACCAGCCCCGAGGCGATGGCGAGCGCACCCGATGCAGCTGTGTGTCCCAGGTACGTGTGTCTGCTCCTACGCATCATCACTGATGCAGGATGCCCAGCTATAGCTGGGGGTAGGGCACCAATTCCCAACCCCTCCAGCTGCAAGATGCCCAGCAGAGAGAGCAGGGAGCAGGTCACCCTGTGCATGGGTCATCACGCCCGGTGATGTCCTTGTTCCGAAAGGGCCAGTGCACAAGCTCCAGCTGCTCGTAGCTGTTACCTACTAACCCTATGGCAGGGCAGGCTCCCACACAGCCAGCTGTCCAGAGATGCTTCCCTGCAATCCCCAGGAGCACTTTCAGAGAAGCAAAGCAGATCTTCAGTTAATTCACCCCAGGGCCCTGGAGCACTGGGATGGACTAAACCCCCAGCACCATGAGTGTCTGTGAGAAGAGAGCAGCAGGTGTCCCTAACAGGCAGGTAGGCTGAGCCCAGAAACCACGCTCAAGAGAAAGAAGCCATTTGGGTGGACATCTCCCAGCCCTGCAGGTCCAAAACCCATTCAGCTTTGGAGATTCAAAGTCATCACTGTAATTCATGAAGAAGAGAAGATGGCTTTGGAAACAGGCAGCTTGTTACACCAGCCCACCCCAGCCAGCCCCCCAGCACAGCCTGGTCCAGGTCCCACCTCCTTCTGAATATGTTCCTGACAACATCCTCAAGTGACTCCCTTGGGACAGCTCTTAACATCTGATGGGAAATTCATGCCCATCCCTTTTAGCACCCACAAGCTTAGGACCAGATGAGACAAGAGCAAGCGCACAAGCACTTCTGGCCATCAGTCTGGCACGCACCCTACGCCTTCGCTTGAAACCCAAAGTTGACATTGCAAGTCCAAGCATTGCAAGATAATTCCCACAAAACCAGTTCTTGCCTTTTCACTGGCAAGAGAAAGCAGCAAAAGGCTGCAGTGTGTGTCTCCATCATTCAGTAATTCATCACAAGGTAATGCTTCTGCCCTAGCACACACCGAGAGAGAATAAAAGAGATGAGAAACCTTGAATGGGATGAGCGGGGAGCTGCTAGGTGAATTTCTAATGAGGAAAATGTCTATAAGTGCTAATAAAAAGACCTGAAAGAGAATGCATTAGTAATGACAGGGTTTGGAAGAGCATTTATGTTACATGTCAGGCTTTGACTATGAATTTAGAGGCAATCCAATGCTACTAAAACCCCTAAACAGCCAGTAATGAAAAGATGACTTAAATTTTCCAAAGTGACAAGTGATTTGGAAAGCCACAGTTAGCAGGTTTTCAGGAGAAAGCTGTTCTGCTCTTTTGGGAGAAAGGGGGGAGGCGTTTCGGAAAGAAGAAGATATTCAAGAAGCCCCTAAACCTCCCTAAAAATCCAACCCTCAGCTTTTGATTCTGCAAAGTTGCTGTCATCATCATCATTGTCCCCCCAAAATAACCCCAACCATCGGCTGCAGACAGCCACCCAGAAGAACAAACATTAAGGGCAGGCAGAGCTTTGCTGCTGCTGGATCTGCAGAAACAGGCAAGAAACCCAGAACCACACCAAGCTCTTGATGTGTTTTAACCCTGTTTCACCCCAAAAATTCTGTATTCTGGGGTAAAAGCAAGGAGCAGCTCTCAAAGAGAAGGTGTACGGTGAACCCTGTGCGTGGCATCTTGCACGTACCTACCCTGGGCTTTTTGGTTTTCCTTCTGTCTGCTTTTTCAAGGCTCAGAAGCTTGTGTTTTGCTTTCAAACACGAATCCCACTATGATTTCAAGATGACTGCTTTCAGGAAGGGAGGTGGAAGAGAGTCCTACCGGGCTGTTTTTCATGGCTGACTAAGCAGGAGTCTCCTGCCGTAGAGATGAAGGCCCCCTCGGAGAGTATCTCTCCAGGTAGACAGCAGGTAATTGATCCCGCTCGTGTGAACAACATCTTGTCATTTTTCAAACACTCTGAGGACAGGAGGTTAATATCTTTGGTGTCAGGAGGCTGGGGAATACACAAACCTGCTCCCACGGCAGGAAGGAAAGCGCAGGTCTCATCCGCGTACATCCAGCCAGCAGAACACTGATACAGGAGATGGGCTGCATGAGCATCCTCTGCATTTGTTGCTGTATTTCAGCAAAATCTGAAGAAAAAAACCCAAACTAAGGAGTCTTTCCAACCCCCCCAACCTGATGTGGAATCATTCAAGTGGTCCCACTGCAATACATCATGGAGGAACCAGCAGGTCCATGGCAAAGCTTAAATATTCACACCTTGAGACACAACAAGGGCAAATCAGAGTGGTCTGGGTTGGAAGGGACCCCAAGGATCTTAGAGTTCCAATCCCCCTGCCACAGGCAGGGCCACCAACCTCCAGGTGTGGATAAATCTCACCCCATCCCTACGAAAATGGGGGCACTGTACACTGCCTCACTCTCTACCTCCTCGATGGGAGCGTGGCAGAGCCCTTCCCTCCAAGGAAGCAGGTATTTCAAACAGAAGGGATGTGGTCCCATCAAAGGTGGGTCAAGGCTTTGGCACAAACCACTCAACGGAGCCTCAGCCTGGGCAGCAGATGCAGCATACAAAATTAACCAGGCTCGCTGGAAGCTGCTCTCACAGGTGAACCAAAGGGACCTGAGCAGACGAGTAACAGAGCACAGAGAGGCAGCTAAATAGGACTTAAAAGCTTTTGAAGCTGCGAACACCGGAATGAACTGGGGCATGAAATTAATTTTAACTGTAGTGAATAGGAGACAGGCCATAAAACTCCAGGAAAAGAAGAGACCGGCAGCATTTTAGTGAGAGCAGAAATCCTCCCCTGAACTCCCCAGTCAGCTCTATTAGCATAAGTGACTCATCCCAACTGAAAAGCAAAGCAAGCAAGCAGGAAGAATTAAACTAGTGTTGCAAGGCAGAGTATCACTGTAGAGAAATCGAGGAATCCTGGCTCTGGGATATTCAAATGCCTTCCCACTGATGCTTGCAAACATTCAACTGAGGGGGGGTGGGGAAAAAATCCACCCTAGGAAATGTTTAACAAGAGGAAAGAAAAAAAAAAGAAAGGGATTTGTGAATAGGAACAGCTCAGCCATCGACCTGTGCCCAGGTAGGAGGATCCAAACCAGCTTCACATGGAAGCAGCTTCTATTCAGGACAACCAAGCCAGCGTGCAGTGAGGTTTTGTGGCCAGAATCCCAACCAGGTGATTTTCCAGCCACCTGCGGAAAGGGTTTTTCATCCCAGCTGAATCTGTGGAGCTGCTCCCAAGAATCCACATCAAATTACACCCTGGCAAAGCAGAATCTATAATTATCTATACATCTCTACAGCAGTTGTCCCTATGGTGCTCTGTGGCCCATGCTTCCCAGCACGCTGAGGATTTACTCCGTCTCCTGCCATCCAGCCACCTCCACACTCCACAGCAGAAGCTGCTCTTCCACACCAGGAAGGCACAAATACATCAAATACAAGAAAAGAACAAAAATGTCTTGGAATGCAGCCTGTGGAGAAGTTGGAGGAAGGATTTGAAGATCCAGGCGTGACTCAGTCATAACAGAGAAGGTGAATAGCTATTCCCCTTGGACAGGGGGCCCCAGATTATTTGCTTGGAAGGATCCATGAAATCTTCCCTTTGGATGTGCCTCCCAAGCATCCAAACATCCTTTAAACTGCAGCAGGGCCACGGGAGATGTGAGAATAGAACAACCAACGTCTCTGCACGTCTACCAACAAGTAGCAAAGTGCAGTTCAGACCCCAGGACCTTCGAGACAGGCCCACGGTGAAAAGCAGTGAACATCTGGAGCTCGGATTGCTCAAAGACCTTTTCCTGACCTAGATCTGTAAATGCACTCGGCTGGCATCAATAACCAGCAGCTAATTGCGAGGTTTCTGGAAGCAGGAGACAGAGGCTTTTCATTAAAACGTGTGGTTTCCTTCCCATTTTTTTTCTTCCAGCATTAATCACAGCAAACATTAACCCCAAGCCTGCCTGCTCCAACCTCTCCTTGGTCTTTTATCACCGCTGCCTGGGTTGGGATAACCCTACGGATGCCTGGAGCAGAAGGGATGGAGAGGAGTGCCTGCTCCAATGGCACAGGGACCTGGTTTGATGGCATTTCACATCTCGTTACCGCAGTCCTTTCCCTCTCATTTGTACCCATCTCCCAGGCAGCAGCCAAGGACAGGAAATCATTTAAATCACAGGAAAATGGGATTGCAAACCCACAGATATTGGCAGGGGAACAGAGAGTGGGTGAAGTATCTGGATCTAGTTTAACTCGTTCCTTCAAGGACAAAACTAGCGATTCAGCTTGACATGGGCACTTGAGGCACCCGGCTCGTGGAGCCCTTGGAGAGAAGAGCAGTGCTGGGGATCCCTGACAGACAGCGACCACCACACGCTGTCGGTGCCAGTGTCACAGTGAGCATTGCAGGGGGCACCTCCTTGGGCCAGCACTTGGTGCAGCATGAGGTGGTTTATCAGCCACAAACCCCTGAACTGACAACAAACAGACAGCCAAAGCCGGGGAGCTGCAAACCTGCGGGGAGCACAAACCCTCTGCCAGGCAGCGCTGCCTCTCCCAAGAGTACAATCGTCACCTACTTCGTGAGTCCTGTGTTGGATCAGTGAACTGGAGGGGATGGCACTGGTTTTGTTTGCTTTTTTTACCTTTTTGTAGCTCAAAAAGCACACCTGAGAGGTGGGGGGCTGGGGGTAGCATGCCCACCGAAGACAGCGACCAGAGCACTGAAACGCCAGGAGACCCAGGTCACAGCCCCTTGCCCAAGACTTGTGCTAACACAGACCAGGAGCAAAGGCATTGCCAGCACAAGGCACAAAGGAAACACCTGGAAGCAAAAAGCTATTAGGATTCCTCTGCTGCAGGAAAAACATTGAGTTCTCAGTGACTTCACACCTGCTTGCCATCTCTACCCACCTCTGGGAGACAATGCTCCATGTCCCAGGGGTGTGTGGCACAGCAGCACCTTGGGCTGATGCACAGCACCCATGCCAACGCTGAGTACCCAGACACAACCCTCATGTTTAGGGTACCAGCACCCAGGGCTGGCAGCGAGCCTGTGCCCTGTGGGAACTGAAGGGCTCGGGGTGACACTGGGGTTTGAATGTTTTACAGTGAGTGCCCTGTCTGGATGACACAGGAAACTTTGGGTGGAGCAGGAACCCAGCTGGGCCGGGCAGAGAGCGCAGGGTCACATCACCAAACCCTCCTCCTCCTCCTCCCGGCAGCCTTGGGGACAGCCAGCATCTACACACTGCCAGCACCAGCCATGCTCCCCTGCAGTGGAGCCAGACAGCAGAGCTACATCAGCTCTTCCCCTATAACCCAACCCCAGCATCAATTAACAGACAGCTGAAAAGATTATTAACTTTTGTTGAAAGAGTATTAAAGATTATTAAAGATTATTATCACCTGATGACCAAGCTCCTACCAAAACAGGCAGCTCAGAGCAATCATCGGTTCACTCACAACAGAGAAAAGTTTCAGATCTGGTTTGACTTTTAAATTTCCAACACTACTGACAATTATCACTATTCTCATTCTCTCTTGTATTTCTTCTATGCTCAGGAAGTTGCTGTGGTTATTAAATGCAGGTTGATGATTAAATCATGTATCGAGGTGATAAATGAAATTAGATGACTGCTAAGTCTCGGGAAGTATCTTTGAAATAACCAGTTGTTATTAAGACATTCAAGAGGTGCTTCAGGAAAATCTAATTGTAATTGTGACTTTTCATTTTACCTCATCTCTCCCTCATGCAAACACACACAGACACACAAACACACACACACAGAGGCAGCTGATTTCCTACTTCAGTATGCACCCAACACAGAAGAAAGTACCCAAGATGAGTGTTTCCTGGGGAAATGCCAAGAGACCGGCCAGAACCCACGTCCACCCCCACAAGAGAAAAATCAAACAGCACTTTCAGCATCTCTCTGAAGCTCCTGCTCCCAAACCACCCAGCTCCTGGAGCTGCTTTGTGCTTCAGGCACCCTGAGCAGCGAAACCCCAGATCTAAAGAGATGCTCGATTCATCAGCAGCTTTCATCAGGCTCCGGGAGTGAGCTCGCATCCCCCCTGCTCCAGCCTGATGCCCAAGCTGACATTTAAAAGAGCCTTTTATTGCCACATACTTACATTTTAATGTTTTCATGGTACTGCCTGGTGTCTGAAGGCTGGTTGTATAATGGCTGAAATAAATAAGAAAAATGAAAGCATAAATGGTACCGTCTGACATTTAGAAACTTCAACCCATCCGAAGCGCTGCCGCTTGGGTGCTGGTTCCCATTTCCCCCACCCCCTGCACCCCTCAGCCCGCCCTCAGCCCCACTCCCCAGCCGTACTGGAGGGTGCTGGCTCCCAGCAGCACCGTTTGAGTCACGGTGCATCCCGGCTCAGCCCGTGGGAGGGCAGGCAGCGCTCGAGCGAGCTGGCTCCCAACAAGCAATTTGCGACGTAATCCACACACCCAGGGGCCCGGCAGCGCTACGTGGTTGTTATTCACCGCCTGAGAAACGCAGTGCGCCTTGGAACATATGACACGGGGGAGGCGAGGGGGAAAGGGGGGCTTGGGGAGCGGGGAGAGACAGGCTGTGTGCTGCAAATTGTTATGTCTACGCGGTGAAAGCCTGCCTGAGCTCCCGCAGGAAGCCAGGTGAGTACAGGCAGGACAAGGGTTCGTCACTGCGGTGTCCAGAAAGGCCAAGGGGAGGTGGGTTTCCCTCCCACCCAAGCAAGTTGCTGCAACCTCTTGGCACCTGTGTGTGGGGTGATGCTCCTGTCTGCCCTCGGGAGGGGGTCCTGGAGGACAAGTGTTTTGCCCCAGGATTGCCCTTTGGAGAGCCCAGTGACTGCGGCTGTCCCCAAGATCAGATGTCAGCATCCATCGCAGGGCGTCCTGCCCCTCACACCCTCAGTGGGGACATCTTTCCATGAGGAGTCAGGAGAGCTGGATCCATCCCTGGTTACCTTCAGGCCATCACTCCGCCATTACTTCTCCCTTCCCATCCGCAGGGTGATGTGTCCTCAGGGAACCCACCATCATACAGAGTCCCACTTCTGGAAGGGAGAGATGCCACAGAGACCATGCTCAGTCCTACCCAGCTCCAGGAGCTGCCACCAGCTGTGTCCATGTCAGAAGGCTGACAGGGTGTTCGGGATCAAGCCCTTCACCACTCTTCTATTTACAGCGAAGCTGGTGAGAAGGTTCCCAAGAGCGTACCAAGCAAAAGCTTGCCATGGTCCAATCATTGTTAGCAACTGGGTGCTTCATGAGTGCAGCTCCTCTCCAACTGCATCATCTCTCAGGTTTTCAAGCAGCTCCTCCACAAGCTTCCACCAAATGGGCTGTGAGTAATGAACATTTGTGGCCAGACTCCAGCAGGGAGATGTGTGATGGGCAGGTGCTGGTTGAGGACAGCATTGTGGCCATGGCTACGTAGGAACCAGCTCACTGTTCTATTGTGGTTGTATGGCTGAGGCTACGCTCTGGATCTACTCGATTTCATCTCAGATTAAACACAGGAAAAGAGTAAAACATCTGCTGAACATCTGCTGAACCAGATGAGCAGCCCTGGCCAGGACAGGACCTGCAGGTCCCTTTCTCCTCCAGTTTGGAGGAGGTGTCATCCTCACCTCCTCCACAGCATCTCCCCATTTCTTGGCACAGCAGCTCGCTTTGCCACACAGCCAGCCTGCCTGCGCTGTCCCGACACCGCTGCACCTCTCCCCTGCCACATCCTGGGACAGCCTCATCCACCTGCACAGAACAGAGACCAGGGGCATCTCTCCCTACCCTCTGCAGCCCATCACTGCTGCATCTCGGCACCAGTGGCTCACCAGCTTCTTTTCCTGGACGTGGCCCTCTTGGCTGGGGAAGCACAAGGGATCCCACATGGAAGAGGCCCACAGAGGAGCCCAGGCAGACAGATGTGGTGAGATGACCTGCTGCCTCTCAGGAGGGCTGTGGGTAGTGTTCAGGCATCTGCCACCCTACGAGGGGACAGAGGGCTGCAAGTCTGCCAGGAGACATCTGCAAGGAGACACTGGGTCACCCTGTGCTGCCAGGGCAGAGGAAAGTGGACAAGTAGGAGACTTGTTCTCAGTGCTGTCCCTTCCCTGGGGGTGTTTCTATCACGAAGCCTCTCAGATCTGCTGGTCCAACTCCAGGCTCAAAGCTGGCTGTGCACTTCACGCTTGGAAAGCTCAGAGGAACACAGACATCTGTCTCATCACGTAGCTCCAGAGAGGCAGGTCTGCACCACGGAGAGAAGAAATCGAGCTGTGGCCCTGGAGCATCACGTCCACCGTCACTCTGGGAAGGTCTGACCTGGCCTCCTTGACCAGCGACTGCCTCTTGGAAGAGGACTGCAGGAATTGGAAATGCTGGTAAATAAAAGTTCCTCTCATCCCTCTGTGCTCATAAAAATCAAAGCCGAGATGCTGGCATGTGGTGAGTTTCACAGACCTTCCTCCTGGGAGAAGGTAGTGGAGAAATCATTTTGGTTTGCAGCTGGGTTAGAAGATGCTCCTGTACATGTGGACATCACAGATGCCCTGATGCCACTCAGCTCACCCAAATCTGCTGATTCCTTTCTACTACTACTTATCTATGACATAAACAGCCACTTAAACTCTCAGTTAGCAAAGCCAAGCGGTAACGGCCCAGCGCTGGAGCACATCACTTCCAAAGAAACGCCCAAACCTTCAGAAGAAACAAACTCTGTGACCCAAACCAAACATCCACATGACACCAGCACCTCAGAGAGATTTCCCTCTGCATGACAGCCTCAGCACTGCAGACACCTTCTCCCTACCCCACAGTGAACACATTCTCAAAGAATAAACAGTTAAAGGAAACTTGTACTCTCCACGGGGCAGGGACCGAGAATGAGCATCTTCCCCCAGCGCCGCCTGCAACCCACACAGGATGACAACTTCCTCAATGAGTAAGCAGAAGGAGAGCTGACAGGTCAGATGGGCAAGGTGACACGTTCCAAACATCCACAGTGTCCCTCTGGGGGCAAGGGAGAGGTAATGCATTTCTCTGGGGGATGACATTGAAGAAAAACATGTAATTGTGATGCAAAGCTTTCACTGGAAAAGCCTTGGATTTATTGAAAGCTCTTTACAAATAAACCAGAATGAAAGGTCTCAATTGCTTCCTGGCCTCTGCAGGACAACACATCTCAATGGCATTTCTCCATGTACAGAACACTGGGTCATTTTTGTGGGGATGAGGTGAACAGAGTCCTGGTTCGCTGAGTTACAACCTTTTCCTGGCCTGAAGGGGAGCACCAGCTTCCCAGGACCTGAACTCATCCCTGCTTCCCCCCTGGGCAGGGGTGATTTCCTCTGTGGGAACAGGGAACCGAGCCCCTGACAAGTGCAGGGCAGGGGCTGGGCACACCAGCACGTTCTGCATCAGCTGGGGCTGATGGTGGGGCTGGCCAAGAGGTGCGGGGTCACCCAAAACCGCAGCACGCAGAATCTACCAGCAAGGAGTGATGGACAAAGGGACTTGGGGGCAGTTCTGCACTTTAAAACCCCGGGGTCACAAACTCGAGGATCCTCAGGAGAGGATCAGACATGAAGGTGGCCTCTGAGACCCGAAGTGCCAGGCCAGCCTCATAAGGTGAAAGCAGTGGGATGCCAGGATCCAGCAGCAAACACTTGTGCTTCCTCAAGATGTACAACTCCGGACGCTGGTTTCAAGAGCCTGAAGCCTGAAAGCTCCGAGGGAGCAGTTTAAAAGACTGATATCAGGAATTAAGAGTTTCCTACCAGAGCTGGGTCTTTCCCCAGGAGCCTCCAACTTGATGGGAAACCCATGACACAGACCTAAAACTCCTGGGGAAATCCCAATTTATGCCATACTGGATCACTCTCAACACCCCTCCTTCCAGCCAACACTACGGGCAGGCTCCACAAATCTACAGACGTGCTCAGGCCACCACGTTTCTCTGCTCAAACACAGACCCCTCGGAGCAATCAACCTGCTGCCAGCAGACAGAAGGCAGAGCCCTGCCAGGGACGCAGCCTCTGGCTCCATCCTGCCAGCAGCACCCAAAAAACCCTTGTGCCACCTCGCAGCCGCTGTTTGCCACCACTGAGGTAACCTCCAGCCTCTCTCAACCGCGACCAACCGATTTCCACCGTGACCTCTCGCCTCGCACCATCAGCCCCCAGCAAGCCGCCCTGCTGCCAATCCATCACCATCACCACACAAACACAATAACCAGAGCAACCAGAGGCAAGACATCCAAACAGAGGCGAGAGCAAGGCAAGACCCCATGTTTTGGTGACAGCCACCACCACTCCTCAAGGAGCTTTTGCTCGGGATCAGCACCGGGCTTGGCTCAACATCCCAGCAAGAGACTCCTGGATCGCGGCGACACCAAAGCTGTGCACGTCGCGTGTGAGCAGGCGTGCAACACTGGGCTGAGCAAGCAAAGCTGCTCTCCTTCCTGGAGCTGCTTCCTTTCCAGCTCAGAAGAAGATCTGACTATTCATCTCATCTCTCAGCGGCCGTTGGCAGGTCCCCGGTGCTGGTTTGCCCGACACGGCGTGGGGGCTGGGCCGTAGGAAGCGTCTCTCTCTCTCTCTGGGCAGACAGATGAGACAGTCTGCAAGTCGCACGCAGAGCCCGACTGGGGTTTCATAGGGTTTTCTTGGCAGAGGTTTCCCATGCCCAAGGAGGAGGAGGAGGAAGGCAGGGGGAAGGTTTGCATTGCACTCTGCTGCAGCTCCCCTGTGCGGTGTCAGCACCCAGGGGCAAAGCATCAACAGACTGAAAAAGGAAAAGAAAAAGGACCCCAAAAAAAAAAAGCCAAGCAGGGGGAGGAAGGAAAAGGAAACACAACATCTCTCAGAGGCGGAAGCACCCGACCTCGGGCGCTGCCAATCTTTCAAGCAGAAAGAGAGCAAAGGTGACCCTGGTGACTCAAAGGAAAAATAATGAGTGCTACCCTCCCCAAACGAGGAAGCGGGCTCCGACACGTAGCACTGAGCACTCATCCCCTTGTGACCTCTCCCTTGCGCAGCCAGGGAGGAGAGCGGTTAGGATCACCTCCACAGGGCAAGTCCTGCTGGCAGCTGCTGAGGACCGTGAGCTGCCCACTCCCACCTGGCAGGATTGGCTCCCTCCAGCACACCCCACGGCCGGTGCAAAGCAGGAGATGCTCCATCAGACCACATCCAGCCCCCTCCGATCCTTCGGCAGCATCTCTGCAGGCGTAGCCTTTCCCAGCACCCCTCTCCAGGACTCAGGACCTCAGGGGGTGCTTGCAGCCACCCCTCCAGCCATCACTACTGTACAGCTGGGTGTCTCAGGGTGAGGGGCAGCCTCACACTGACAGTTCATTATCAGCTGCTTTTCTCAGCTTCCCTGTGCGCGAGGGAGACAGCATCAGGATCCGTGCAAGTCCCGATACCCGCAGGTCACTGTGGCTGCAACTGGGCTGTGCTAACAGAGCACCCTTCAGCACCCTCCCGGGCTGGCAGCAGGTGGGACAGAGGGGAGCCACCCCAGGACCCACCTCCCCGCAGCTGTGGCTGCCACCAGCAGATGAAGCCATCAGCACTGCAAGTGTAGGCAAGCGGTACCAGAGCCCCTTCTGCCACCCGCTGCAGCACCCGAGGAAGGAGCCCAAGGGTTAAGCCCTCTGAGGAGGGCTGTGTGTGTGTGTCTGCCTGTGTCTCAGCGCTCATCTCAGCCACTTTGCTTCCTGCCTTGGTGCTGTGCCAGCGAGAGGTCTGGGCCAGCAGCACACTTCAGCTCAGACACACACACACACACACACACACACACAGGGCGCTGCACTTGCAGCCTGGGGACCTCTCCAAACCTGGCCCAGCTCCCGCTCCCCACAGCAAGAGAAACACTCACCAGCTCCACCTGGGGCCCCAGTCCTTCCAGGATCCGGTGGGCAGCCTCTGCCTTCTTCTGCAGGGAGGAAAGGGAGAAGAAAAGTTATTTCTGCCATCAGTTACAGTCGCAGCCCTCTGCTCCAGCTCCCCCACCGCGCTAAAACCCCTTCCCAAACCTCCGCCAGAGCCACCCCAAATCCCACCCTTGCCTGAAAGTGGGAGGAAAGGTTCAGCTCAGCCTCTGGACCTGCAGAAAAGCCCCACAGGCGAAGAGCTCCAGCATGCGAGTTATCACGCCTCTAAGATACTCAAGCTCTTCTTGGGCAGCGACCCAAATCCCCAACCCCTTCGGGTACCAGGCCAGGGGGGGATGGCACCCTTCACCTCCGCACGACTGCCGTGCAAGGAGGAGGGCAGGCGAGCCGGCACGCGTGCAGAGATGCCCTTTCTAGGATTCATCGCTTCATGAGCATGTGATCGTTAGACTCAAGCTGCCCTTGGCTCCTTGTCTTGCTCTCGCTTCCCTCCCCTCCCTGCTGCAGAGGAGCCCTTCTCTGCCCCCTCCCGCCCCCAGCCAAGCTATCTAGTGCTTATTAGATGAAAAAAAAACCACACCACCACCACCCAGGAACACGTGTCAGGGACTGTGTGGTGGTTACTAATTAAACAGGCCTGAAAAAAAAAAACCCTAAGACATGGGCTGGCTGCAGCAGGAGTCTAAATAAAAGATGACATTTTCAGTAAACAGCACTTCCTTGCAAAGCCAGGCTTTTCAGTGGGGGTTACTGACAGTCCGATAAATCCAGATCGCTGCACGCTGCTGACGAGCCACGGGGCTGAGCCAATAAAGCCAAAAACCTGGCAGCCAGAGGGGAGAGGAGGTGGATTTTGGGAGGCGTTTGTTCGATAAAATAGGTAGTTTTAGGTATTTTGAGGTAGGGGGTGGGGAGAGAAACTCCACAGCTGCCTAAAACAGGGGTGAAGGAGCGGTGGGGAGAGTTGAGCTTCCCTGGGATTTCAGGGAAGGAAGGGGGGCGGGCAGGGAGGAGGGGAAAAGCCTTTTTGAAGCATATTCAATGTTAACCCGATAAGCACTAGAGCCCTGCTGGAGCTGCAGGGTGGGAGCTGAGCCCCGGTGCTGGGGAAGATTCAGCTTTTGGCTCTGGGTTCTCCAGCAAAGCCCAGTGGAAGGGGCAGGAGAGGGATTTTTCAGCTCTTGGGGACTGGCTGACGCTGCTCTCTAGCACCAGGCACCCTTCCCCCTTCATGCTGGCTCAGGCAGGATGAGTCCGCTCATCTCGGTACAGGGGATGTCTCACCAAAGCTGGCACATCACCCTGCCACCATAACCCACCCCTCCTCCCATCCACCCCCTTAGTGGGTTTCCAAAAGCTTCACCTACCCCCCCCGCCACCGGGCCGGTGCTCAGAAGTGCCGATGCAGCTGGTAGGTGTGCGAGTTCCTCGCCGGGGCTTTGCACACCCACACACTGTCTGATCCGCCAGCGTGCGCTGCTGCGGAGCTGGCCCGGGAGCCGCTGTGTGAGTCACCCTGCCCACAGCCAAGCTCGGGGCCCCGGCAAAACAGCCCCGGCCCGGCTGCAGCACCCGCTCGAGGAGCCCCGCCACGGCACGGCGACCAGGACACGCTCCCAGCCACTCGATTTACGACACAAAGCTCTTTTAGAAGCCAGTTCAAGGACACCACGAGAGATGATGTAGCCATGAAGCGTGCCTGCTCTGGCACTGCCCCATATGTACACACAATGCACAGAGCAGCCCTGCTATTAACACATCCCTGCCTGGCACCCGCAGCGCTCCCGCACAGACCTTGGGGTTCAGGGGTGTCACTGTCACAGGCAAGGACACACATGTGAAGCCGTGGCAGAGTCTGAGATGCAGTCAGGGCTGGTCCCAGCGAGCTGCTCTACCCCTCTGCTCCATCCTCAGAGGAGCCCAGGCCAAGGGATGCCCCAAAGCACGCAGCTCTCCCCGCATCCCTCGGGATGCAGAGAGGGGACAGCCACCCAGCGGCATGCTCCCGCATTACCGGCGTGCTGTTCGGTGCACAGCGTGCTTCTGTCCAGTGTCAGACTGGAGGCAAGATGCTTGCTGGGACCACAGGGAAAGCACAGCCATCCTGGCAATGGAGACGGGTCTTTGGGGAGCAGGTGCATCCCAGAGTGAAGCCTGGGAAGTGCTGGGAAACTGCTGTGACAGAAGCACCAGCCCTCGCTTGGGGCTCAGGCTCCAGGGAAAGGAGTCACTTTGGGCTCCAGGGAAAGGAGCCCCATTGTCACACACAGCAATTACATCTCCTGTGCTCAATAAACTGCTCCCAACTATTCTCCTGTGCCGATGTGAGGGGGCTCAGACACGTAAGGGAAGAAGGGACTGGCCTCACCCGGCCCACAGGCAAAGCAAAGCGATCCCAGCGCCAGGACCTACCTGCAAAGCTTCAGAGCAACAGGGCATGACAAGCGGCCCAGGATATGACACACACTTATCCACCCTCCTAAAATAGGATGCTACAGACCACATGCCTCTCCCACACGAGATCCACTCCCACAACAGGGACTGCCCACTGGGGGTAGACCCTGCTAACATCCCTGCCATCCCTGAGGATGCTCTGGAGGATGATGAGGAAATCAAACCCCAGCAAATACAGCCTGGGCAAGAAACCTCAAGGGCTGCATAGCCTGGCCTGGCTCCCCCCAAAACACCAGGCATCTCCCCAGCTGTGCCTGACCCCTCTAGCAGGAACAAGCCCAGCCTGCTCAGGAACCTCAGAAATATTCATCACACAATGGAGAACTCTGAGGCAGGGCTTCATCGTGAGGTTTCTGTGAGCTATAAAACCTGCTGACTTCAGAGAATATCAGCATAGCTGTATTTGGAAGCCTTCAACAATTAAAACCAGGGAGTAAAATTTTTCAGGGGGCTCATTAAAAAAGACACCTCATCCACTGCCAAGAGGGAGATTTGGCCAACCACCCTCTGCCCACCTCCCAGGCAGCACCAACATACCCCAACGCTTTCTGCTACAAAACTCAGGACAAAAATCAGCACCCTGATTAGTTGCAGGCAGGGTAACCGTGGGTGGAAGATTGCAGGTGGTCTTCACCAGAGGCCCGTTCTCCTGGGTACCAGCACTGGTCAAAGATGCCCTGGCAGCGGAAGATGTCGCAAGGAGGGTCTGATGATGCCGGAGGCCCGTGTGTACAATGTGATTAACTTCCAGAAACAGCCGAGTACGTTCAGCTGCTGCATTTGCCATGTTTAGACAACTTAATGAGACAACCCAGAGGCAAATCACCATCGGCAGAACATGTGGCGAATCAAGAAGAATGACATAATTTGTCTTGCATTAACAGTCTGTAATGTACACGTCTCCAGAACGGAAGATCAGGAGGGGAAGCTATTCCAAGCACGTCATATCTTTGTACGTACACAAAGAAATGCCTCTATCTTGAAAGCTGCCCAATTAACACTTGACACCCACTGTAATTGCTGATGCTCCTTGCTGCATTTATCAGATCACAGCAGAACTGTAATGAGCTGTCTCAAAGACCACGCAGAGCGAGGTGAGCGCTGGTGCTGGAGTTGGGAAGGACGTATGAGGCCCTGCAGAAGGTTCCTACTGCAGCGGGGCTCATCCCTGAGGACAGACAGACATGGGGAGACACAGTCCCACCTGGGGACTCAGCTAGACAGAAGCCTGCCTGGGAAACTGAGGCAAACCTCAGTGAAGTACAGGGGCAGCATCAGAACCTTTGCTGACAACCACCAAGAGCCCTGTCAAACCCTGCACAGGCACCTCAGACTGATTTCATTAGCATACAGGGGATTGACCCTGCAGAAGGAAACCAGAGGGACCACCCTACACCTGCTGACTAACCCCACCAGTGTCTGCGACCCTCGTCACCACACAGGGATGTGTCAAGAAGCAGATCCAGCCATCGCTTCTGGGGAGACATGCAAAGATCCCCACCAGTTTACAGCTTCTCTGCAGCAAGCAGCTGATGTTCCCCTCTCCCAATTCAGTAGAGCCCTGACACACTGCCACAATACTGGGAGCAGCGGCGTTGGCGGAGGGACTGAACCTCAAGGCTAAATTTTGCTCCCATTTACCTTCAGAGCACTTCAGGAAAGTGGTGCTTCCAAAGGCAGAGGCGCTCCTCTGGAGCGTGTTTCAGATGGAGAGGTGAAACCCATCACGTACTACCCCTCCACGTGTGTCTTTGGAGGGTTCAAGGTGCCTCAAGAAGCACGGCTGAACCACAAACATGGATCTGTGTTGTTGTGGGTCACCCAAAACCCTCCCTCCCCATCTCCCCACCGCTGGGAAGACCACTCTTACCCCACCTCACGCTCCAACAGGTCTGGAGCTAAAGATACCTTCACCAGCAACAGAAACCTCCCTGCATGCTATGAAAAGTCTTCCAAAGCAAACTCCAGCCCCTTGGTTTTCCTTTGAAGAAACTTAAAATAGGCGTGGGAGGAGGGGGGAAAAGAGGGGCAGGAGAGCAACTTCCCGGCCATGTGAGCTCCCGCGGGGATGACGAGCTGACCCCACGAGGCAGCGGAGTATCCGAAACCAGAAAGAGGGAGAGGCTGGGATTTAGCGTGGGCTCTTCTTAAAAGCAAAGTTTAAAAATGGAAGAGAAGGAAACACAAGAGTTATTTTGAGGAGAAAAAAAAAAGGGATCTGAAATTAGGAGGCGGCATTTTCTTGGACCGACTCCAGCCACGGCTCCAGGCAGCACAAAGCTGCTGCAGCTGAACCGTGCTCCCGGGGTTATTTATAGCAGCCCGTAGGCAGCAGTGCTGGGGAATGGAATTTCTATTTGGGATGGAAGCAAAGCCCTTGGAGAGGCAGGAGAGCTGCGCACAGGGCGGCGCTGGGAAAAATTCCTGTCCCTGGTCCAGCAGCACGACATCCCTGGAAAAGGCAGAGCCCACAGGATAGGGACGGTGTTGGGTTTAAAGCAGACTTCAGGAGAAGCATGGCTGAAATCAGCTGAAATCATGGGAACCCTCAGGCAAAGGCACCTTTCTACACCCAGCAGGACGCAAACAGGCTGTGGGGACGTAAAGGCGCTACCTCTGCGCCAAGATCTGCTGGGACCCAATCCCAGCCCAGCAGTGCTGGTTTCATGGGGAAACGTTTTCATTCCTATGACCACAGGTACTTATTTTTTCCCCACTTTAAACCTCAGTGTCCTCTCTCCAAGAGCCAAACCACCCCAGCCACTTGCTGCCCTCCTTGCAAAGCAGGTGGGATGAGCTCCAGCGCCATGGGAAGGGAAGCAATGCTCTTCCCTCCCCACATCCTGCAGCCAGCAGGGATGGCCACCACCAGCGCTCCCAACCCAACCACAGGAGCCTGAGGATGTTTGACCTCTCCCAGGTTCTCCCTGAACCCAAAACATCTCTGAGCATCGGGGGAGGTCGCTCAGCCTCAGTGGCACACGCCAGGCTCCTCATCACCCAAGGGCTGATGCTCTCAGGGGTGCCCATGGGACGTGGGCATCCTTGCTTCCCCACGCTCAGCTGGACCCACCTCTGCAGCGGTAATGGAGCCCCGTCCTCAAGGCTCTGCAGCAGATGTACGCAGACAACTGACCACAACCAGTAAGGAAACGGGTCACACTGGAGCTGTGTATTCACAACACCAGTCCCCACCCAGCGTGTGCAGAGCACGACAAGGCGACTCATTTCGGTCACTGGCCCGGCTCTGGCTAGTCGCTGCCAGACGGTCTCTGTGGTCGACCACTCATGCTCCAGCTGTGGCCAAGGGGTGAATCCCCAACACAGCCGGGTTTCGGCTCGTGCACAGACCTACCATCATGCTCCATGAGGTTACAGCGTGGTTCCAAGGCATGTTAACTTTAAAGCACGATGCTAACGAGGCTTTGCCATTGTTGAGCGTTCCCATTGTAGAGAAGGTCGCCAGAAATCCAAGTCTCAGCACTGCAGCAGTTACCAGAAACTCTGATCACTCAACCCAAGGAGCTGGAGCTGTACTGCAATGCCTATGCTTCACTCTCCAGCAAATTTGGGTTCTCTGCACCTCTTACCCTTATTTCCAGGAGCTGAGAATGTGGGACACGGCATTAGCTGGGTTGGGTTTGTTGGGGACAAAGCTTCTAAGACAACGCACCTACTAAGAACTCCAGATACTGAACCAGTCCTTAAAAATAAACATCAGGACCGTCAAAAATCACAGAATCACAAGGTTGGAAAAGCCCTTTGAAGATCATCAAGTCCAACCATTTTCATCCTAAACTAAACCATATCCCTAAGTACCTCATCTACCCTTTTTTTTGAACACATCCAGGGAAGGCGACTCAACCCCCACCCTGGGCAGCCTGTTCCAGGCCCTGACAACTCTTTCAGGAAAAAATGTTTTTCTAATGTCCAATCTAAACCTGCCCTGGCACAGCTTCATGCCATTCCCCCTTGTCCTATCTCCTGTCACCTGGCTGAAGAGACCATCACCTATCTCTCTGTAGCCTCCCTTCAGGTAGTTGTAGGTGGTGATAAGGTCTCCCCTCAGCCTCCTCTTCTCCAGGCTGAACACCCCCAGCTCCCTCAGCCGCTCCTCAGAGGATTTGCCCTCCAGCCCCTTCACCAGCCTGGTTGCCCTTCTCTGGACATGCTCGAGGACCTCAATGTCCTTCTTATGGTGAGGAGCCCAGAACTGGACACAGCACTCGAGGTGCAGCCTCACCAATGCCGAGTACAAAAAAACCCCATCAACAACAAGAAAACTTCCCTTAAAATCCAAGAGAAAAAAAGAAAATAAACTATTGCCAGTGATTCCAAGTTAGGTGTTTCAATTTTGGGGTTTAGGAGATCTTGCTATCACGGAGAAGTGATAATAGCATCTGATCTCTGACCTCTCCACTTTCCCTCTGGTCTAGCTGAAAACCCATCGTGCCACCCCCAAGCCAAGATGAGGCCACCCCAGAATAAAAGCCATCCCAAACAAAAGCAGATAAGCACAGCCCCAAATAGAAAATGCCTCCACCATGACCTACCACATAAACTAGAGGCGAAAAACCCCCAAGCCCTGCAGATTTAAGGCTGGAAAGTAGTTCCAGTGATAAGGTTTGATGACTGCACCAGCCCGCTGCTGACGAGGCAGCCCCGATTCTTCCCTTTCTAATGTAAATCAGGAGCAGGCAGAAAATCAGAGTTAGAGAGACATCAAATCCCCGTGGGATCTGAGTCACCCTCAGTGCCTTTGAGCAGTTAAAGGCTAGATTAGACTTTGCAATACGAAAAGCGCTCATTTATTTATTCTCTTATTTACGGCTGGGGCATTAATGCTTTATGAAGGTATTTGAGGAGGGTAAACGGATAGCTGGGAACACGCTCCACACAGACACAACAGCAGCAGGGGGTGGAAAAAGTTCAAAACAACCCTTTGAATTCCAATTTTCCAGCAGAACGCTGAATTTCTAGATAGATAGCTGTGCCCTTTTGAAGGAACAAGCACCGAGACAGAAAACGAATTAAAATTTAATCTTATTGATTTCCACCGACTCAATCCCAAGAGCGAGCCAGGCGCCGCTGCCTGCTTCCACTGCCTGCACTGCATCAAAGCCAGTTTTTCGGAGGGCTGACAGCAGAGCAGGGATGGGTTTGTGAGGCCACAAGCTGTAAGCACCCGCAGCGTGCAGGGGGAACGAGGGGGAACTCATCCCAGCCCTCATCACGCTGCGGTGGGTCGCAGCACGCGGCATGGTCCCCTCTGCGGCATGGAGCTGGAGGGCGAAGTCACACCGTGTCCTGACGCGACCTCTCCCTCGCTGATAAATGAGCTGGATGTTTCAGAGGAAAGCTGATGTGTGCTCGTTTGCAGGGATGCATCTGACACAAAGGATGGAGGCTGCTTTTTATCTGCTGGGCTCGGGAGCAGGAAGCCTGCCTGGCTCTGATGCACGGCGGGGTTGTGGAGAGCCTCCAGCCACCCAGATCTGCCTTGCAGGGAGCTGGTGATGGGTGCGCTGGAGAGAAGGCACAAGCATGCCTGCGGGCACCGGTATCTGATGGGGACTTTGGGCATGCAGGGGACTTGGAGGAGAATTCATCCAGCCAAGTCCCAGACCGGTGGGCTGCTGGCATAGCCAGGACTGCCACAGTGCAGCATCCTCCAGGATGCGCTGACAAGGAGAGCTCAGCCAGCCTGGCACGCCAGGAAAGGCACAGAGAGCAACACGGAGCAGCACCCATGCTGCCACCCTCCCCCCATGCTTAGAATCACAGACTGGTCTGGGTTGGAAGGGACCCCAAGGATCACAGAGCTCCAACCCCCCTGCCACAGGCAAGGGCCACCAACCTCCAGGCCTGGAGCTACACAAGGTTGCCCAGAGCCCCATCCAACCTGGCCTTGAACACCCCCAGGGATGGGGCACCCACCCCCTCTCTGGGCAGCCCGTTCCTGCACCTACCCATGCTTAGCAAAGGACCTGAAAATTTCTATTTAAAGCACAAAACCACATTTGATCCCAGGAACGTTCAATCAGTTTCAGCAGAAGACACATGGGAGGAATCCCAGGAACAGCCCAGGGGATTAAAGCCACGGCCAAAAATATATACAGGGGATCTGCCCTGGTTCTGGGGATTCAAGGTGAAGGCAGCTATAAATTCCCTTGATACAGTAATAATGTGTAATAAACAGGTAGCTGAATTCTCTTGATATAATAATAACAATGCTAGACTCCAGAGGGGCAAATTAAAGCCTGTGAGGAGGCTCTGCCACACAGCTACCACCTGAGATGAGCAGGGGTGAGCTGCTCCCACGCATGGGTGGCAAGAAAGGTTGCTCACTCAGTTTGATTTATGAGACCCCCAAGGCCTGTGTCACCACCAGCCTCCAGTGGCAACCGAGACGCCCATCACAACCCAATTCACCCAGTAGCTCTGCACCACAGCCAGCACCTGGAGGAGGAGTGATGGGTACAGGGATACTCAGCCCATCCCGCACCCAAAAACAGCCTTCTGAGCTCCCCACTGCTCCTTCTGAACCATCTGGGTGATTTTAGCACCCATCACTCTTTTCAAGCATTGCTGGGTCTCTTCAAGGATAAAAAGTGCTGTTGAAAAGGACTCAGTACCCAAAATGTTAGCTTCCATTCTCAGGCTCCCTCTCAGAAGCAGTGGGGTTTGCACTTGTGATTGAAATCCTGTCTTGGAAACACACACAGGGTGTTTCTCCATGTCACACTGCAAAACATTTCCCAGAAGGTACTTTGTCTGGTGCAACTTCACAGCTCAGCTTTGGAGATTAGATAAGGTAGCTCTGGTCAGCACCCACCCAGGGCAGGAGGCACCTGGATCTCAGCAGCCACGAATATCAACTGCCTCCCCATAAATCAAGTCTCTGGAAACCTTCCCAAATGCCACCACAGAACAGGACTTCACCACAGTCACAAGCAGCTTCTCCCTGTTCTTCCCCAGCAGAATTTTCCCCCTGCAAATCAATTACTTGCCCAGCAGAGTGGAGCAAGAAGGGATTACAGGGCACGTTTTCCACAATTATTCCTCTCCAAAGCCAAGAAACTTTTGGAATGGCACATGTTAAATAGGTCACAAGAGGGAAAAGCAGCATGATGGGTGTTTAGCATCAGTAAGCCTCGATTTTGAGAAAATCAGACACAGCCCAGCACCGACCTGCACCCCAACCCCTCACCCATACCCACTACAGCAGGGAGAAAAAGATATGCCGACTTCCCTAATGAACCATAAGCTAAAATTAGAAACCATTCACTCCTGCAAAGCCCCAGCCATCGCCAAAAGGAAAGTAGGTCAGAGAATGGCTGGCTAACATGATTTTCCAGCCTTTCTAGCTGCTCTGTCCTCATGTAACCTCTTCTCTCCCATGGACTGGGGTTTTTTTTGGAGCCTCCTTTGTTTGAGGTATAACTGCACGCAGTGTGTGACTCTGGCACAGCCTGGCAGGAGCGGTGGGAATGGGCATGGTGGCACCTGTCTGGTTGGTGAAACACAGACCCAGGGTTCACAACAATATTCAAGCAGAGCCAAGCAACAGCCTGGCCATGAAGCGTGACGCCTCCCACCTGCTCTGGGATGTGCACAAGCATTGGCTTCCTGCCCCTTCCACAACATTGCTCTTTAAAGATGGCTTTGGGTCCTGCCAGCTCTTCTAGGCTGCTTTGCTTCCTCACCTCTTCCTGAAGCCTGGAGAGCCTGGAGATCCTCTTTCCATTTGCATTTCTTACCACACTGGCTCCCTCAAGCAACCACAAGCTGAGCAATGGGAGTAAATCCCGCTTCTCCTCCCTTTGTGTGCAGGCTGGAGCCCTGGCTCAGCCCTTACAGCCGCTCTCCCTGCAAGCAGACCCTCAGGCACCCGACCTTGCTGCTTTGCTGCTGCACAGAAGAGGCAGAAAGGCTTCAAATTTGGCTCAGTGTCCTCCTCTGCTCTTTGCTCCCACCAACTCACCTTCCAGTAAGTGCTAAGCTGCAGCAAAGCCGCAGCTCAACACGCCTGGGGCTCTCCCAGGATGCCCAGAGAGTCTGATGCCACCACAACCACCTAAAGCAACCTGACATCTGACCACCCATGTTCCAAACTCATCCTTTCCTCTTCCAGCTTTCCTTCTCCTGCGCCTGAGGGAAGAGCAATCATCACTAAAAGGCATCCCAAACGCATCCAAAAATGGTGAGAAGCTGGAAGTTGAGCCCAGGGATGCCCTTTAGAAGGACAATCCCATCCTGAATCCCATCTTTCATTACAGGAGCTACAAGGGCAATGCTGTCAGCAAGGCTCAAACACACTCTTCCCCCTGCAGCCCAGCATCTCCATGTGACAGTATTTAAATGGTCCTTTCGTCACCCCACCAGCAAGGCTCTGTCGACACTCTGCAGCCTATGAATAGCTCATGTCTTCTTCAGAGGAGGAACTTCCCTCCAGCCTGCTATGGTTTCTATCAAGCAAAAGGGAAGGGGTGTTGGGTTTGAGTCTCCTACCCACAGACAGGCTTGCTTGCACGCTACTCCCCAGGGAACTTTACAAGCACAGGGGCAGAATCATCATTTACCCATCCCAAGGATCACGCAGAGATGAACATGGAGGAGAACCTGATGTTCTACAGACATCGGGTGTCAGACGTGACCTGCGCTTGCTGAGCACCCACCTGGAGCGAGTGCACCCTATTGTGAAGGGTAACAGCAAATCACTTCTGGTTACAGCCAGGCTCTGAGAATCCACGTAGCTCAGAGTGAAGTTGGGCACAGTGACAAAGAGATGCCATCAGCTCGTGACAGTGTCCCAGGTATTATGCCTGTGCAAGTCCTAGGAGAAACACAGAACTCCACGCTCGCTCTCCACACTCTTTGCCAGCACCCATGGGACAGGGCAGCAAGGGTGGGGGCCTGGCAGGACCCGAGCCAGGTCCTGCTATGATACAGACCTCTGAGGTCGCAAAGACTGAAGCTCTTCACTGTGCCATCCCTTGTAACACGGTCCAGTAACAGGAGAGGGTCCAGAGAGGATGGAGCGCAAGGGAATAAGAATTAAAATATCTGAGAAGTCCTTTTTTGAACTTAACCCTCACACAAGAGGCACCAGGCATCAAGCTCAAGCTCTCTGGAGAGGACACAGGGTGGTGCCACTGGGAGAACAGCTTCTGTAAAGCTCCTACCAGCCCGTGCTTGCTAACACTGCAAACACACTGACCTCAGTCTTCACCCTCTGGCAGAGCAGACTGTGCCAGCAGTTGGTTTCCTACTGCTCATGGAGAGAAGCAGATGAAAATAAAAGGAAAACCAGGAAAATTGCAGTGCCTGGGAGTGGGGGGTATGGGAGGTTTTGGGGGTTTTTTTATCTTTTTAGGAGACAGGCACCTGGATTTCTGCAGCTCCCAGGGAAATGGCAGGCCTCGCGATTCGGAATAATTAGCAACTGGTAGTTTGCCTTTTATGCAAAAATCATCCTTTTTATCCAACACCTAAATGAAAATGAATGTGCTTGATTATCTAGCAAAGGGCTCAATTTCCTAGCATCGCTCCAAAGCACACAGCAGAGTCCCTGGCTCCTCAGGCTGTTATTCCAGGCTACGGCTGAGCAACAAGCACGGTCAAGGCAGAGCTGCAGAGCCAGGGCTGCCAGCCTGACCTTTGCTAATGCTATTTACAGTGTCAAATAGCCACAGATCCAGTCGCAGCTGCATCCAAATCCTTTCTGCTCCAGCCCTGGGGGACTCAGAGGCAGCTAGAAGAGCTCGTAGCTGGCCTGCTGGTGTTAGAGCCTCAAAGACATCCCCCACCGTCCGTGCAGCCCACCCTTACAGCACAAAGCCTGTCCTTTGGGGCAGGTTTCGACCAGGTTCACTCCTGGGGGAGAGGATGGAACAAGCTACTTAACAGACAGGGCTCTGAAGCATCTCCTGAATGCTTCAAATCCAAGGCTGATGGCAGAACACCCCCCCCCATCACCTCCAGACAGGTTCTTCAGAAGACATTTGTGCTCCATTCACAGGCAGAGCGAGCTCCTCACAGCTCAACCCTCTCTTGTCACCATCCTGGAGGAGGCTCCATCCATCCACCTCCCACAGCCTCCGTCCCAGGGGGGTCTCAGCCAGGAAAATCCCCCACCTACCCCTTACCAACCTCCCCATCCCTGACCAGGGTGACACCACACGACCACACGTTTGTACTTCCAGACTCACCCTGTTCTCGTCGTAGATGATCTGCACCAAGCTGCGATGTTTGGACTCAATAGGAGGGGGGGAGATTGGTTTTTCAGGCTCTGGTGGTTTGGCTGCTTCTTCCTCCAACTGTTGCTGTGGAAGAAGAGGGGGGAGGAGGCTGGTGAGTCACAGCGAGAAACGCAGCCGTCCCCGTCCACACGAGACTCGTCACGGTGCCACGACTGAAGCAGAAACCACCATGGCAGGAGGCTTCCTGTGAGACATGGGCAGGCTCAGGCCACAGAGGGATGAGGAGAGGGAGGGGAGCTGCGTGACATCCCCTGCCATGCAAGTACAGAGCTGTCCTGCCCCAGACACCCACCCCTGTGCTGCTGGGTCTGTGCTTTTTAGGCATGTAGGATGCAGAGCTGCCTTGAACGAGCCTCCTGGAGAGGGCTTGAGGCTAGAAAGAATGGTTTTACTGGAAACCCTTAATGGGAACTGCAGCTCCAGCCCAGCTCCCTGCTGCTACCTGCCTCTGGAGCTGTGGCCACGCCGCAGGGAGCGGTGGAGGAGCGAGGGGTGAGCAGCAAGGCTCCACCTTCAGCTTTATCTTGCAATGCTGTGGTTGGAGGAGACACCAGGGATGACTGTACTCCACGAAATGACTCCTGCACCAGCTGCCCCTGTGCTGTGCAGCCAGTATAGCAGAGCAGCCACCACAAAAGCTGACATCTCTGGTCAGAGTCAGCCCAGCAGGACATATGGCAGCTCCCTCAGTCATGGCAGGAGATGCAGAGAGCTCAGGAGGACAAGCAAGAGTCACAGGACTGTCTGAAGAGGACAGCATGGTGCTCAGACACCAACCACGGAGGTTTGGCTCAGGGACCTTCCCAGAGCCCGAGTGCTCAGGAATGGGATCACACCATGCAGCCCCGCCGTCCTGGCAGGCACAGGAGAGCTGCTGAGGGCACCAGCACAGCACCAGCCACCTTTCAGCCCTCTCCTGGGAAGGTGGCTTCAGGACTGGTTCCTCCCTTCACGTGGGATGAGCTGTCCTGAGCAGAAACCACCAAGGGAGCCCAGGCTTCAACTAGATAAAGCCCAGTAGGGATGGACAGCCATCACCCAGGTGTCCTGCCTTCAGAGACAACAGTGCCAAGAAGCTCGCTTGCTCTGCTCTTCTGCCTTCCTCCTGTCTTTACTGCATTGCAGTTCCACCTTTCATGGTATCCAAGCCTTGAGGTGTGACAACTGTGTCCAAAAACACATTGCACCGTCCCCTCCAGCAACATGTGTCCACCTGTGCTGGGACACGAGCAACCCTGGGTCTGCACCTCATCCC
The DNA here is from genome assembly GCA_020800305.1 of Porphyrio hochstetteri. Classification (NCBI taxonomy): domain Eukaryota; kingdom Metazoa; phylum Chordata; class Aves; order Gruiformes; family Rallidae; genus Porphyrio; species Porphyrio hochstetteri. The sequence goes on from CM036922.1 coordinate 12,156,911, forward strand.
AAGCTTCACTCCCACTCACCACCAAACCATCCAGGAGCAAAGCAGTGGCTTTGAGAGCATGGCCACCATGTCCCCACCACACAGGCAAACCCCTCCCAGCCCTGAAGCTGGCTCCAATTCCAGCTACACCCTCAGGAGATGGAGAAGGAGAAGGGAGCACATCCACACGTGCACCTTCAGAGGTCCTGTATCTTTAATGTGTTCCTACCCACCTGCAGACCACCCAGGCCATGGCCAATATTAATTATAAAGCAGCAGGTTTAAAAGAGCACTTTTGGCCATCACCATGGTGGCCATCACCACAGTCAGCAGGTACAACCTGCACCTCTGGCTCTTCCAACCCGACGGTGCAAGGCAGGAGGAGACATCTGAGCCTTTCCAGCAAGTTTGAGGAACTGCTCAGCCAAAAGAGGAAACAAGAGATTCCTCCAGGCTCCTCCTGAGGCCACCAGCTCCCTGCAAAGAGGGAGAGGAGAGCGCTGGCCGTGCACAGCAGCTGTGGGGCAGCACAGGCACAGGAGAAGGAGCTGTTGTCAAAAACTGCTTATGATTGTTTCACTGCTTGGCTCTGTATCTCCACATCTTTGTGGGGTTGTTTTTCCTGCAGCTCAAGCATTCCCTGTTGAAACAGGGGGGGGAAAAATATCCAGTGAGTCTTGAACTAGGAAGAAAATGTACCTGGAACTGAGAGCAACTGGCTTGTACCACTGTCCTCCCAAGAGACAGCACTGTCTAGTGGTCTGGTGGGCACCTATTCCTCCCTCACATCACCTCTGGTCCCACACTAGTGCAGTAGGATGCAGCCCAAGAAAACACTTCAACACCCAGGCAGGTCTCCTGGCTTGGCTGAGAAAACTCACACCCCTTAAATTAAATGTGTTTCAACGGATGAAGCAACCCCATGCTGTGGGCTCCATTCCTGCTCCACCTCCCCGCAGGCAAACACCTCTTCCCACCCAGGGAAAAGCAGCAGCAAAGGAAACACCGAGATACAGCCAAAAAAAAGAGCACCACTGCCAGCCAGCCAGCTGAGGAGAGTCCTGGCTGGGGAGCAAGCTCTGGCAGAGGCAGAGCCTAGGCTCTGTGTGTTGGCATCAGCATGTCCACCATGGGGTCTTCACCTGGGAGCGAGGACAGCCAGGAAATGCCCATCTTGGACCATGTGCACCTTGGAAGGCGGATGAACCTTCCCTGGCACCACAGGGAGCCATCCCTTCCTGCCCACAGAGCGCCATACAGCAGAAACCACAGGGTCCAAAGCAACCCTCAGCATCAGCGCCGCACAGCGCTTCCACCCACCCACCCACCGGCTCGTGCCCCCATCACACCCCCTTGTTCCCCCCATAATAAACTCCCAGAACTCCAAAGGAAGAGAGCCACCAAAAGGGATCCTTCAAATCCTTCACTTCCCTTGGGGAAAATACTTGGATTAAATAAATAATAACACCCCCCACAAGCCAGAAACTTGGCTCCATTGTCCTGGAATCCCACAAAAATTCTGCAAAGCGGCCGGGTGTGTTGTAAGTGACTTCAGACAAGAGGATTTGATGGTGTATCAGGAAATGAGAGTTTGCCAGTAAGTGGAGGCTCATTAAAAGCAGCTCGTTAAAAGGAAAAATACAAATCTAATTATAGCTGAAATACAGTAGAGAATTCGACTCTACTCTGTGGTGTAACAATCTGGTTATTAAAGGGCCAGATGCAAGAGGTGAGGATGAAGGCAAGGTCTGCAGGCAGCACACCTGACCGCAGCAGGTTCAGCCTGTGACAGCTACCTACCCCTGGGAGCTGTGGGAAATGGCAAAGCAAAATAGGTCAGGGTTCCCAGACACGGCCAAAATGGATTTCTTAAAGGTCTGCCACAAAAGCTAGGCTGGGATGGTGACCTTTACAAGGAGAGAAGCAGGATGAGAGATGAATCTTGACAGCTCCACACTCTCTCCCCTCCCTGCTCCCAAGCAAGCAGCTGCTGGAAAGCCTGCTCCTCTGCCCAAATGAAAGGCAGCGTGGTGATGTTGAAGGGATGTAAGATGCCACCACTGACTGCTGAAGGGATGCAAGATGCCATCACTGAGCATGGCCCTCGCTCCTCTGGTGCCCACACCTCTGCTTCTAATTGGAGGAGATGCCTTCTACAGGTACAAGCCCCTCTGGCCCATGCTGTGGAGGGGCCATGGGAGCCCACAGTGCTGGCAGGATGGTGGGTGACGTGTCAGGAAGACCCTTTCCCCACACAGCCCAGCCCCTGCGCTGCAGGGACCTGCCTGACAAAGCTGAGTCCTTACACACACATCCTGCTGCCTTCACCCAAGTACCACGAAGCTCCTCCTGCCTGGCGAGAAGAGAGGGCTCCCAGCCACAAGCTCTGAAAGCCACAAGCTCTGAAAACCACTATCAAAGAACCAAGGGGAGGAGAACAGAGGAGACTCAGCCAAGAAACAGATGGAAGAGGAAACCCTGGAGCTCTTCCACCCGCCCGGCTCCACCTCCATCACCAGGTGGGAGTGTTGTACTCCCGGAGAGCCCTTCGCCGAGCTGGGTGCCCAGGGAGGCTCAGGCACCGCTGTGGAGCACTTTTTGTTTCTCCTTCAGACCCCCAGTACCGCTGCCAGGAATAAATGCATAAGGATTATCCTTCCCTGGCAGGAAGAGGGGGGAGAAGGGGCCTGGGCAAGAGATGGAAGCGCATATGGCGCATGAACGAGCGGGGGCTGGCTGATGGAGGTGGCCTTCTGCCAGGAGCGCCTGGAGTTTGGGGAAGGTTTCGCAGCTTGTTGAAGACATTTGCTTCTCTCAAAGGCCCGGCAGAGCTTTCCTTGCCTGTTCTGGAACAACCCAAAAGAGAAGAGAGATGATGGGTTGAGCTTGGTTGGGATTTCTTCATCTTTTCTTGCCCAGCTTTTCCATACAAAGGGATTTCATTACCCTGTGAAGGCCTCCCAGAGACAGAGGGGAAAAGCATCAGGATATTCCGGCTGCGTACAATCTCTCCCCTGCTCCGGTGCTCGTTCCTGCAGGAGCAGGATCTGTTTCAGCCTGATTGCTTTTCCTCGCTCATCTTTCTCCTGTGCTGACAGCTCAGATGCACAGATGGACAAAACGTTCCTGGAGCAGCTCAGATCCACACACCACCCCCCAACCCCTACACACACACCCCCCCTCCCCAAAAGGCTGTGCCAGGGGATGGGGAAGGATGCTGCTGGAGGGGGACAGAGGCCACGCTGTGGGGCAGGAGTTGCTACTGAAGGGCTTGGCCATCATGTGCCAAAAGTAAAAATTAAAAAGAAAAAAATAAAGGAAAAAAAAAAAAAAGGAAGAGGAGAGGATGGGGATGCTTTGATTGCCAGCAGCCACTTTCACCTTCTTCCCCACTCAGCAGAGCATTTTTGTGGGGAGGAAGAATCGTAAAATTCATTCAGAGGGAAGAAATAAAACAACTGAGCAGCCAACAATAAAAAACCCATTTCCTTACGGAAGGACAGCTTGATTTTAACAGCAAGGAGCAGATGCTGCTCCTGTCAGCTCCAACAGCAGCTCTGAAAAGAGCCAGGCAGCGGATCAGCAGAGTTGCCAGTCCTCTGGTTGCCACAAGCAGGACCTCTGCCACCTCTCCACAGGTAAGACATGGCCATGGTCCATGCCTCCCTCCTCAAATGTGAGTTAAAGACATGGACCAGCAGCCAGACTCCCAAGTGGGAGAGGACACCAACATTTTTTTCTCTGAGCTTCCCAGGAGGGAGAAGAGGGGAAGGGCTGGCTTCACCCAGCTCCCACCAAACCCAACAAGAGGAACCTCTGTGGTTTCCATTGCTCCAGATGTTCCTTTGGTCCCAGCAAGCTGGCTCATGGGGAGGCTTCCTCATACTCCCAGCACAGCTGCTCCTGTCCCCTCCCAGGTCCCCCTCCCTAAGCCTCAGAAAGGACCTTTGCAGTAATTAAACTGTAATGTTTGGAAACAGAAAGAAAGCATCCTGCTGGGTCTTGCAGGAGAGAAAGGGATAGTAGCTGGTATGGGCAAATATAGATCTAATGGGGAGGAAGGTCAACTGCACGCTCATGCGACAGCCTAAGCAGAGGTTTAGCTCCCTTCCCAAATTCTCTCTGCACCCCCCTGGGAGAGGTTGCTCCTCTCAGAGAGTTTGGGATTAGCAACCATCAGAAGGTTCAGACACTGCCCCAAGCAAAGGGGGAAAACAACCAGTGAGAGAGGAGCAGAGAGAAGTGATTTGCTTCAGAAAGGGAAAGCCTTGAAGTCTGTGGGTTTCTTAGAGACATCCCCCAAGGTTCTGTCATATTCATCTCTTAATGGGCTTATGGTAATTGTACACACAGCAACCCGGAGTGGGTAGCCCTGCTGCTGGGGACTGACTGCTCCTGCACAGGGGCAAAGAGCTGAGCTGATCCCAGTCAGATTCCTGGCTCTGGCACAGCCCCAGTCGGAGTTGGGCCAGACACTGCTCATGGCTGGGCAGCTGTGAAGGGACTGGGCACATGGGAAGGGCCAGTAGCACAGCGATGTTTTAAATGGACCAGTACAGCAGCACTGGGAGAGGGAATTGCTGGAAAGGAAAGAGGAAAGACCCTGTGCTAGTGCTGGGCTGCATGGACAATTCGGGCAATCCAGGTTGCCTTTCCAGCTCTGCCACTGACCCACCACGGGCACATCCCCCAGGACAGGTTCTTCCCCCTTTAAGGTTCTCAGACATGGAAAAGAGCCCATGGGATGGGTTTCCAAAGCTCCCTTGTCTTGTAAATACCAGCTCCAGGCTGCTGGCACATGTCACAACAGGGAGAAGTGATGCAGACGTCCTCTCTGGGGACACACAGGGCGCAAGGCAGCACACAGAAGTGAAAATATGTGCTCCCCTCTGGACCAACCACAGTGTCTTACCTGCTTCTTCTTCAGCTTGGAGATCTGCTGCTCCACCATGGTGATCTCACGGTCCACGCGGTCCATGTTCTGAATGAGCTCCTCCTTCGACAGCCGGGCCGGCAGCAGGTCCAGCTCAGCATCGGGGTGAGCGGGGCTCACAGGCGACACAGGCTCCAGTTTGCCAGGCAGGCCACGTTCCTGGGAAGCATAAAACCACCAGGTCAGCTCTTTCCCGATGGGCCGTTGGATCCTTCTCATCCTCCCACAGCAGCTGCCACAGCTCCCTGGCCCATTCCCAGCCCTGAGACACACAACCCCCTCAAAAAACCTGCCAGACAAAGCAGCACCAGCTGCCAGATCCCATCACCACAGTGCTCTGCAACCTCCAGCATCTCCAGAGAGCCCCGGGTCAGTCTCACAGGAACACGACAAGCAGCCAAAGCTTCACATGCTCCTACCACCTCCAGCACTACCCATGTTCTGCCAGGAACAATAAACCCATCCATGTCCAGGAACTTCAGCAGCACCAGCCCTTCAAATCTGAGCAGCCAATTCAAGGCTACATCATCTCCTCAAAAATGAGGTAGCCACAGACATGTCCTCCCCTGACACAGCCATGGCCATGCCGTGCTGAATGAGAGGGGCTACGAGGGCAGCCCATGGGAGAAGAGACTCCCATCTCCTTCATTGGGGTCCTCCTCCATCTCTGGTTAAATTCTGGGTGATCTCTGAGTGGCCTCCATGGCCATCACACAGAGCAGCTCCAAGGACTGTAAGCTAGCAGCAGAGGGAAACACATTGAAGCCTTCAGCTTCACCTCCAACAGAACAACTCCACTGTGCCCAACAAGTCAGTATCTCATGAGCATCCCAGCACCACACTGGCTGACCTGCAGACCACCCTTCACCTCTCCAGCTCCAAATGAAGGAGCCCATCTCCTGCAGACACAAGTCACACGCCTGGATGAGCGTGCTCATCACTGATGAACACATCTCAGATGAAGCAGCTGTTTAACAGCCACACAGAGGGATCATGGCACACCAACAGCCTACCCTGACCTGGGACACTCCTCTCTGGCAGCCACCCAACACCTTAATTAGAAGTGTATCTATTCATTTGCTTAGCAAGTGGATGGATTTCTTGTCCTGGAGGGGGCAGGAGGAGGAGCTGTGGCAGCTTGTAACCATACAGGGTCAGGCTGGGCAATCAAGTGAAGAAGTTCACACAGCTTTGCCACCTCCATCACAGCAGCACTGCACCCACAGACACTGTTCTGCACCAGCTAATGCTGAGCATCCTCTGCTTCATGCAGACTCACAGCCGCTGGTGAGCAAGCCAGGACTACCCACCGACCCTTTCCTTGGGCTGTCCTCCTGCAGGGACAGGGGTGACACCATGGACCCCTCTGTGTTTCTCCAACAAGGCACATGGCTGCCCACCCTGGGTTGCTTGCTGGCCATGTAGCAGCTCGCTCCAAAGCCGACGAGCATGCCAATGTCACCTTGGTGCCACCGAGCACCTCAACAGCAGCTGCTTATGGGGAAGCAGAACCACACAGGGAGACCTCCACCCTGCTGCTGGTGGGGATGAAGCACGGTGAGGTCCCTCCTGGGGAGGCTGTGCCCACAGCCCCAGCACAGTTGCAGAGAACCTGGCTTCTAGCATGGTCCCTGCCCGGTGGGGCTGTGCCCTACTCCTCTCCATAAGGGATGGACAATGTTACCTACAGCAAAGCAGGAACAAGGGGAGGCAAAAGAGGATGTTTCCCAACAAAATAGCTGTCCCAGGACACCAGCACCCTTCACTAGTGCCTTCCTCCTCCTCTTCCTCCCTAAACCCTGTTTCAGCTGCAGGAGACACTGAGGCAGCCAGGGAGGAACCACAGGCATCGACACCCTTCCCACTACTGCCATCAAGGGACAGAGAGTGAAGGAGCAACCTCAAACTCCTCTGTCCATGTGGGGCTTGGCCAGCCCGAAGAGCAGAGCTGCATCACAAGGCTGAGCTGGTTGTTTCCACCATCCACTTAGAAGAGAAAGTAGAAGCAGATCCAAGGTTTCTGGAGAACCCCAAGAACTGATTCTGACTTGTTTTACCTCCCCAGGATTAGACACCAAAATCGGACAGCCTGCTGCTGTGGGAAGGCTTTGTGTTCTCCACAGGCAAGCTTTGGGCTGGGGGTGGACTTGATGATCTCCTGAGGTCCCTTCCAACCCCTACAATTCTGTGAGTCTCTGATATTTTTTGGTGGGTTATTTTTAAGACAAGAGGAGCAGGACAGCTACAAAAAGCAGACAATAAATCAGCTGCTCATAAAGTCTCATTCAGAGTAAAGCATGGGAAGGGGCTTGGAGATGGGTCGGGTTTTCTAAAGGAAAGCAAGCTCCCTGCCCAAAAATACAGGGGACACAGACTTGTCTCTGTGCACATGAGACAAAAGACACCCTCTCACGTCTGCCAATACATAAGATGGAGCATCCTTAAATTCCTGCTTGGCACATCCCCCTTTGGAAACTTGGGTTTCCAAGAGCTTTTCATTTTTTTTCCCCTTGCAGAATCTGAAGTAAAACAGCAGCAAAGCTGAGTAAGGGAAACAGCTGCATGTCAGAGCACAAAAACCATCATCATCTAGCATTAGGAGATGATTATAGCAATAGAGAGGCAATGTCCCTGGACCTCAAATAGCTGGTCACTGTCGTTTCACAAGCACCTCTCTAAATAAATGAAATGGTAAAGCAGCAAGAGGAAGGAAAAAACAAAACTGAAGGCAACAAGATCTTGTCTGTGTGATGAAGTCCTCAAAGCAGAGCTCCCAGATTTACACAGGGCATGAAGAAGCCCTTCTACATCACAAAAATGGGTTCAAAAGAGGTTTGCAAAGACCACTCTAACATCCAGAGATATTTCAACTCGTGCTCTGGTCCCCAGCGCTCTCAAGAAGCGGCTCAAAATCTATCCCTCTGCTTCAGCCAGTACCACAGAGCTGGGCTCTGGAACAAGTGCAGTGTGAAACATGAAATTCTTCTTATTAACGTGAAGTCACAGACTTTGAAACCAGCATGAGCTGGGAGAGCTGGAATAAATCTGCTGGAGGGAAGAAAACAATTACTGCATTACTCAAGTTGATATTTTCTCAGTAATTATACTGTTTCCATGTGATTTGTTTTTATACATGGGTAACAGCTACTGTAGTTCCTGTTTATCCCTGGCCTTATTATTATGTGATTTGTACGATAACGAGGGTGGGCGAGCGGGGGGCAGAGGCTGCAGACACCTCCCTGCAGCAAGAGGAGATGCTGGCACTGAAATAATTATCACTGGGGAGTCTAGCAGGGAGCAAGGCCAGGATTTGGGGTGTGGGGGGGGGTTCTGTTTCTTACAAACACTTTTACTCCTGATGTTTGTAATAAATGGAGCAAGCCTGTGACATGCTATCAGGCAGTGGCTTGAAAACATGGGAGAAAGAGGAAAGGAAAAGGGAAAGCCAACTGCTTGTTGATGCCTTGAAGAGCAAGTGAGCCTTGGGGTAAATCCCTGCCTTCAGACATACCAGAAACAGGGGCCACCTGAGTAAAGATCATAGAATCATAGAATGGCATGGGTTGGAAGGGACCCCAAGGATCATACAGTTCCAACCCCCCTGCCACAGGCAGGGCCACCAACCTCCAGGCCTGGAGCTACACAAGGTTGCCCAGGGCCCCATCCAACCTGGCCTTAAACACCTCCAGGGATGGGGCATCCACCACCTCTCTGGGCAGCCTGTTTCAGCCCCTCACCACTCTCTCTGTAAAGAACTTCCCCCTACTACCTAATCTAAACCTTCCCTCCTTTAGTTTTAATCCATCCCCCTTGTCCTGCCATTGTCTACCCTTTTAAAAAGTTGAATCCCCTCCTGTTTATATGCTCCCTTCAGGGACTGAAAGATGGTGGGTCCCAAGTCATGGTGGAACCTGGACAGACCCATCACCTTCGTACTTGGTATGAGCCTAAGGAGCTCATGGCCATTGGTGGATGGAGAAGGGAGTTCATACCACGTGTCACCCCAGCACCTACAGTGAGATGCAGCCCAACCTCCACAAAGATTCATTTTTGGCAGCTCTCTCCCACCCTCAGAAGACAGCAGAGCAGGAGCTCTGCTCTGTCTCACTTAACTAACCTTACAAAATGCATGTTGCCCTTCCTGATCCCCTGCCCTCACCAGCTGTCACTTCAAGACCACAGAGGTGAAGCTTCAAAGCATCGGCTCATACCAGGCAAACAGAGCCACTTGCCCAGCAGGACCCTCAGGACCTCCAGTACAGCACCATGTCGTTTGCCCTACATAGCATCTTCAGTAAGCCCTGGTTCCTCCCTGCCTTCCAAAACCAGATCAGTAGTGATGTTCCCCCAAGCCCAGGACAGAGATTTGGGGATGCCAACATCACCTCTTCCAGCCTGTTGACTTTCTAATTACCAGCTGGCAGCAGCATGTTCTGCTGGAGCACGGGGAAGGATTAAGAGGTGTTATCTCCAATTCCTGCCCACTTGCACCTCTCGTGTCCTCATGGGCTGCAGATTACCCAAGCAGGCAGGGTGGGATGGGGATGTTCAAATCACTCTCAAATTAACTCCCCAAAACCCCCAGGTGAACAACAGGTTGGCTTGTGATGAGGGTGCCTGCCTGTGCAGATGCCTCCATCACCTCTCACAGCAGCACAGAGACAGTGAACATCACCAAACTCCAACAACAACCTTCCCAAAGCCCTGTCCATGGGAGGCTGTGCCACATGGCAGAGAGCAGCCTGTCCTCCCCATCCAGGAACCCAGCAGCATCGCAGAGCCCCAGGGCATTCCCACACACCCTGGGACAAAAACCAAGCAAGAGAGCCAACACCTCACACCTCCATCCATCAGGTTTTAAAATAAATCCATGCATCTAAAACTCTTAAATGGGCCAAAGACCTATGGGATGATTATTTTTTAATTGGAAAAGTATCCAACACATTCTGGTGTATCAGCAGCTCCACGATAGCACTGATGGGGGGTGGAGGAAGGCAAAGGGGCTGAAAACTAACTCTCATTTCCCCAGGGAGACAGGCAAGTAGGAAGTCAGAGAGTCTGAGCAGCGAAAAGTACATCGAGTTATTGCAATTCTTTTGTCTGTGACCATCTGCTGTGCTAATGGCTCTTTCAGCAGCCCAGCCCTTCCAACGGGGTTTTAATTCTTAAATACTGTGTCCCCACAGGCACTCCAAGGGCTCCCAAAGCGGGATGCAGGCACGCACGTCGGTGCAACGCAGCGTGGAGCAATCTATGGTGCTGTCCACTAACCACCAGCATTCCCATCCGAGGCCAGCCAGCATGCTGGAAGGATGCCACGTGTGAGACAGGGGCATCACCCACCTCCTAACTGCATCCTCATGCTCCACAGAACGTGTGAGCAGGGTGGACGAGCATGGATGCAGCCCAGTATGTGCTCTCATGGAAATTCATGAAGCTGGAGACTAAGGAGCTGTCTGAAGACCAAAGCTGATTTATTTATTATTATTTTTTTTTAAAAATAAATAAATCTGTGACTTTATGAGAAGGCCTATGAAATTCCTTTCCCCTGTAATCCAGCTGAATTCCACGCAGCCAGGGCAGAAAACATCCCAGCAATTTCTAAGCTTGCACGAAAGTAGGTCAAAAAACTTCCCCAATGTTTCGACAGCTTGAAGCAATTTAATTGCAAAACCAGTACCAAATGCTGACCCCCCTCCCCTCCTCACCCCCACCAGCAGATTTACAAGGGTGGTAAAACCTCGCCAGGGAGTGTTACAGTTAAATGCAAAACCAGAAGAAAAAGAAAACCCACAAAAACAACAAAAAGCCCAAGAAAAAACCAACCAAAGCCTCATATCTGGTCTTGCAAAACTTGCTTGTGCTCAAAAAAAAAAAGCCCCTTTCCACAGTGTTATCCTTAACAGATGCTGCCTCTGGCCCCCAAGATAACAGGATATTACGGAAGCAGCGGCAAACGCGGCTCATGGACTGGGAGGTCACCTAAAATAATGGGTCAGATCCGGAAAACCTTATTCAGGCAAACTCCCACTGAAGCCAGAGGCATCACACTGACAAATGGATGCTGTGCCTCTCATTACCTCCTTGCGTTCCCCCCATTAGTGGGTAATAATTGCATGGAATGTGTACGTTCCCTGCTGACTCTGCCCGAGTGATGAGTTCTCACGTACCCATCTAGTCATTACCAACAGGAGCTAATCACTCTACCTCTCATCAAGGATTGCCTTCCTCCTCCCACACCACCGGGTTTTCAGCTGACCCAAAGTTCATTCAAACATTGACTGTCTGCACTGAAATTTTCCATGGTGGATACTTGCTTCAGGCAGTTTTAGGTTTGGGGTTTTTTTTTTTTTTAATTCCTAAATAGTAAATTTCAGCCAAAACAACTCTGCCACTTCCAAGAACAAGTTTAGAGGAAAATATGCCTGGCTGCAATGTTGAGAAAGATTCTGGGAACCTTTTCTTTGAGCATCTTTGGTGCAGTCCATACATCTGGCAACACTCGTCTGTGCCAGTGATTTGCCTTTTGTTAACTCTGAAAAAGTGGCCAAGAAAAAAGAAAGTAATAAAAAAAACCCATCTCATTTTGATGCCTGTGTAGTGGAAATTCCTTGGAGCTGGGGATGTGAACAGTGTGGTGCCCTGGGGAGCTCCAGGTTGGGTAGCATCACTTCATGTGTGTTGTTACCCCAACGATGTGCTGTCAAGAACATCATCGTCCCTGTAACACACAGCCTCGGCCCTAAATCCCCATCTCCCCTTTGCAAACACAACCCTGGCTGTTTAAACACACAGGGCTTCTGCTAACCTGAGAGACATGGAGGCAGACAAGCTCCTTGCAGCTTCCCCTCTGCAGGGCCCAGCGGTGGCAGGGACCCACAGCCAGAGGCAGGGACCCACAGCCAGAGGCAGGGGGAAAGCATCAGCCTTATCATTCCCTGGCTTCTTCAGGGAATGATGCTGGTGAAGGAAAATGACTGTGGAGGTAAAGACTTGGGTGAAAGGGCACCAGGCAGCACGTAACACATCAGCTTAAGAGCACATCGAAGTCCTGTACAGGGATATTCAGAACCGGGACATCCCTGGGTGCCAAGGAGGGAGCTGCTGGAGTTCACCCAAAGCTGGGGAGTCAGGCAGGCAAACACAGGGGAAGGGAACCACTTGTTTGATGCCTTTTAAAAAGGAGCAAACTGTGAAAAATGCCTCTGATGACATTAAGCAAATGTAATCACTAAGGCAGAGAGGGAAATTTTTAATTGCCCAATTTGGCACTTGGCCATGGCAGTGGGGTTAGCACCTCCCAGAGGCAGATTTTAAAGGTAAGGAGGGGCTTATGGGACAGTCAGCCGCTGCTGCCCCCAGCAAAGCAGCTGGTCACAGGGCTCAAACCACCCTTGCCTTCCCAGGAAGTGGCTGGCTTTGGGCAGCTTTCACAGGAATCTCTGAATAATTGCCACAGACTTCTGTGGAAACACAGGATGCTTCACACAGCTGTCGCCCTCTCCTGCTTTTGTGTTTCTCCATATTCCTGCTGCTCAGGGAGTTTCCTTGGGAAGACCCCCAGGCAGGCAGGACGGGTCCCTGCCATGGGGGCAGGCAGTGCACAGCCCCAAATCCCACCCAAAGCCTGGGAAACACCCTGTCAACAAACCCAGGCAACCCCAGGGGAACCCAACACCTTCTCTGTGCCTTTCAAAGTTTTGGCCTCCCACCATTTATTCTTTTATCATCTTTTGCATGACCACCTGCCCCCTTCCAACTGCCACACGTGGTATAAAGCAAGGTCTGAGCCTCTTCAGCACACCAAGAACACACAGACACAGCTTTAAGGCCCATTAATCCCAGCAGACTATTTCCTCTGTTTTGAGGATGCTGGAATAGTCTCTGTCAAATCCCAGCTGGTCCTCAAGAAGGCTGGGACCCCTCAAGGCCTACAGGCTCAGCTGAGAGCCTGACAGGGTTTCCTGCTCCTAAAAAACAGGTCTCTGCAGAAAAAAACCCTACTTTTCTACTATTAGAATAGTCCAGTGACCAGCACACATTACCTCCCCTACGAAGAGAGGCTGAGGGAGCTGGGCTGGTTCAGCCTGGAGAAGAGAAGGCTGTGGGGGGACCTCATTGCAGCCTTCCAGTACCTGGAGGGAGCAGAGAAACAGGAGGGGAATCAGCTTGTTAAAGGGTAGATAATGGCAGGACAAGGGGGATGGAGTGAAGCTGAAGGAGGGAAGAGTTAGATGAAATATTAGGGGGAAGTTCTTTACAGAGAGAGTGGTGAGGGGCTGGAACAGGCTGCCCAGAATGGGGGTTGGTGCCCCATCCCTGGAGGTGTTCAAGGCCAGGTTGGATGGGGCCCTGGGCAACCTTGTGTAGCTCCAGGCCTGGAGGTTGGTGGCCCTGCCTGTGGCAGGGGGTTGGAGCTCTGTGATCCTTGGGGTCCCTTCCAACCCAGACCAGTCTGGGATTCTATGAAGCGGGAGGCAGTCAATTGCATCCACTGACATCCACCCTCCCTCCGCTCAGCATCCCATTGAAGTAAGGTAACAATTTCACCCCAACTTGCATAGCTACACCTGTCAAAAAAGGAGGTGGGCAACAAGTCAGTGTGACTGAAGACACCACAGCATCAGGTGTGGCAAACATGGGGCCAGATCCTGTGCCAGGCTCAGCACCATCCACGCCACTGCTGTTCGCGGGCGTAAGGCCCTGCTCGGATGGCCAGCAAGAATAGCACAATGCTTGGCAGCTTGGACTTGCCCAGAAAACCTCCTCCTCCTCGGGATCCTCTGCGGGGTGATCAATGGGGTGCTGCCCCCAGGTCGGTGCCTACTGGGGAGGAGGCAGGAGCCCCCCCACCCAACCAAGCTCCCCCCAAGCCAGGGAGCGGGTCCCGCACCCCAGGGAGCTCCAACTCATTCAATGGGTGACTCCAGGTGCATCCTCCAGCACAGGGACAAACACGGGGGAGGGAAAATCCACCACGGCTGCTTCTCCAAACCTCAGTTATTTAAAATAAAAATAAAAATAAGAAAAAAAAAAGAGGGGAAATGAAGAGACAAAAGCCCTTCTCAGCCTGGTGTTATCAAGCAGAGGAAATGAGACTTCTAAAGCTCCCATTCAGAGGAGGTGGGGGGGGAGAAATCCCACTCCAGACGCACTTGAGAGAACAGCTTTTGAAATGGAAATGTCTCTCTTCAGAAACATTTACATTTCCTCCCATCACCAGGGAGGAGGAAGGAGGCAGAGGAGGGAGCCGGACTCCTCAGCCAGGCAAATCCCAGAGGGCCAGGCCTGGCCCTGTTGGGAGGGGGGATCTGTCAGGGTATGTCGTGACTGGCCCCCTCGGTAAGACCGGGATTTGGGTTGAGTGTGGGGCAGCAGGTTCAGAGGGGGGAGAAAGGAATGAATGGGGGCAGCTCTATTTAACCACCACCACAAGAGCCATGTACCGAAGGGCTGCTCACGCTCCCTCCCTTCCTCCCCACACAACCATCACCCAGGTTATTTTTCCCCAAATCCTGGAGGTCGAGCTGCCTACTGAGAAGGAGCTTGACTGATGGAGAAAGGAAACACAAGCAAGACAAAGATGGTTCAGGTGGTGACTGAGGCACAATGTGGGACCAACCCAACCCCCAAGAGCCCTCGCACCAAGCCAGGATCACCAACAACTCCTCTGGAGACTCCCAGCACATTGGGCCAAACTCCTGCTCACCCCCAGCAGCTCCTCTTCCAGCTGTGTTCCTGAAAGCCAGAAGTTACTGCTCCTCCAGCAATGCACCAAGCTCCCCTTGCAAACTGCATGCCACCACGTTGCTCTAAAGTCCTTAGGGTCACTCAGTGTATAGGCTCACTGCAGCTCTGCTCTCAGGTATATGAAGTGGGACATCAAATTTCTCTCATTGATAAAAACCAACAATTCTAAGACAGCAAGAACCCCCCCACTTCAACAGCTTCCCCTGTCTCCAAGAAAATCTAGTGAGATCCCAAAAGTTCAATTTTTAATCAGCAAAACCTCTTTGCTTCTATCAGAACATCTTGGTACATACACATGTATGCCTTGAGACTCCCACATGCCCAAGACCTGAACTGAGCAGCCTGGAAGCAGATGGGGTCACTGGTAAATCTGACCTGGGGCCCTCACTGGCTGAGACAAAAAAAAAAAAAAAGAATAAAAAGCAACTTTCTCATCAGGAACCCAAGTCCATCCAACTTCCACATCCAGGTGGCTGCACTGGACAAGCTGTTTAAACATGAAACGAAACTCACAGCTGCTTAGAGGCTTTTGAAAAAATTTTAACCAACATGAAGAACAGGCTTGGGGATAGGGGAAAGCCTTGGAACAGCTTGTCCTGCCTTCTAATGAGGTTTGCAGTGGCATCATCTCTCCATGACACACCACTGAAGCCCTCTGGCAACTCCCCTTTAAGTGGGTACTGGCCCTGCGCCCTGCAAAGTGCCACCCCCGACACGTGCACGGGGCACAGTGGGGACAACACCTCCCTCTGCCTGCCCAAGGCATCCGCCAGCAACCTGACAGCCCCCCCCAAGATGAACCAAGCAAAAGCCCCAGCCAAGCATCCCACCAGCAGTGCGGTGCTAGGGCAGCACCCTGGGACACATGGGGGATACAGAGCATGGCCCTGGCTGCTTGCAGGGTGTAGCATGGAGCACGGCTGGCTGCCACACACGGGGTAGGTGCTGACAGGGGAGCACGGGTGGTGCTGAGCAACAGTCAGCTGCACCATCCATCAGAGCCAGCCGCCGGCTGCGTTCAGTGGTTTATTGTTCTAATAACTGTGCAGCCACGTGGAAAGGGGTGCCTCCACATTTGCTGCTTCTTTGAGTAGCCATTTCCTTCGCTGCTCCGCTGCTGGTCACCCCAGGAGGCCACATCCTCAGCCCTGGGGGTGGCAGGTGGGGGGGTGGCAGTGTCACCCATCCCCAGGGCTGGTGGGGCAGGAAGGTGGGAGGAAATAACGTCCCTCAGCAGCAGGAAACAAAAGGCAGGTGCGGGTCCAGCCATGAGCTATCAGCCCAGCCCTGTGCCTCAGCAAGCCCAGAAAACACAGGCAAACCAAACCTTTCCTGAGACACTTGGATACACTCAGAGATTATTCCTCCTCCCCATGTTTTTTCCCCCATTCAGCCATCAGAGACAGTCTCAGGGTGTAGAAATCACCATGGTGTCTCAAGCATGACACTCCTCGAGCATCACTCAGCTGTGCAACCAGAGCAAGACTGACCCAAGGAAACACCAAACACGGACTGAGCAGGACAAAGCAGCTGCTGATGGCTCAGGGCAGAAGCACCATCTCTAACTGCAAATGGCTTTGAGAGTCACTCAAACTGCAAACCTCTTCCCAGGCTGTTCCTGCAGGAGAGCATGAAGCATCCCTGCCTGTCCAGGCCAGCATGTTATAGGGGGGAAATAAACCCAAACATCTCCGCTCCCATCACAAGAATAAGCCCACAGTGAATTTGTTATTATCTGTTAGCAAAGCAGCAGCTTCCCACCAAGGCTGGAATTTCCATCTTGGTTTGGCAGGCACGGGGCTGTGAAATGATTACTGTGTTTACTTTTCCTTTGCTAACTATAAAATCCCATTCCACTGCCCTGCCAAGAATGACTGAAGCTAATAAAATTCAGGCATTTGGAAGAAAGCAATAATAAACCTCCCTTTTGGGGCCTTTATGATGAAATTTCCCCACTCCGATCAGCGATTATGCTGTATTCATGAACACCAGTGATGTCTCCAAGTGCACCCAAGATTGACTCAAATCAATATTTAGCTTTGCTCGAGACCATACGCCTTTCTCCATGTGACTGCCGAAGGCAGGATCACTGAACTGCACAGCTAGAAGCAGCCTTTGAAAAGAACAGCTTACAGGGGTATGAGGCAGCCCATATATACGTGTGTGCATATATATACATATATATATACATATTAAAGAAAAGTAGGCTTTTCCATGACTTAAAAACCTGTGGAAAGGTAAATACATACAAAACATTCATGGATGCAGGAATTTACAAATCCCTCTCCAAATAGCTTGCAAGCCATGAATATAACACACAGTATATATATATATATATATACACATATATATATATTCCCCACCGCTTCTTTAGTAGCTTTTAGTGTCTCTAATATCTAATATTATCTAGTATATCTATCTAATATATATCTAGTATATATATACACACACACTATAGATGTATATATATATCCCACTGCTTCTTTAGTAGCTTTTAGTGCCTCTAATATCTAATATTATCTAGTATATCTATCTAATAGTATACCTATCTAGTATATCTAATATATATCTAGTATATATATATATACACACACACTATAGATATGTGTATATATATACACCCACCGCTTCTTTAGTAGCTTTTAGTGTCTGAAAGACCATAATATTCCTGTGTTTACATCTGCCTGCCGCTGAGGCAGGAACATTAGCTGCTGGGGGCAATCTGCTCTACATCATACCTGCGATGGCTGGCGTGAGATAAAACAACACAGACCTGAAAACCAGCCCAAAATAAAAGCCTGTGCTTGGTTTGGTGGTGTAACCCACGTGGGACGGCTGGATTTGGCTCTTAAGCAGCCACAGGAAGGACGGTATCTGACATGGAGATCAGAAGGCAGAAATGATCAGTGCTGTTCCTGGGGAACAGCACAGGGAGGAGAGAAATCAGCCACGTCCCTCGTCAGGGCAGCGATCAGAGCAGGCCCTTCAAAGGCAAGCCCAGGGAACGTTATGGTGCAGGCAGAGGAGCTGATAAAGCCCCAAGGCAGCAGAGAAAGCGGCTGCCGGCGTGTGCTGGAGCAGGGAGCTGCGGGCACTGCAGCCCTGGGGATGAGGCAGAGATACAACACACTGGGCAACCCCACATCTGCTGCCCACCTCCTCTGCCGCTGGGCACTACCAGAGGACAGCCCTCCACTCTTCCCCTGCATCCCCTAGCAAAAGGTGCTGGGTGCAGGATTAAAGGGCATCCAGGCCTTGGCTAGGATGAAGGCGAGCAGAAGCTGGGCTGAACACTGGCACGTGCAGGAGGCACTTGTTCAGAGTGCTAAGCTGACCAGAGACACGAGATCTAGGTCAGGTCAGGTCAGGTCATTTCATCCCACAGCACTCGTCCCCCACCGCTTTCTGCTTTCAATTCACTGAACCGGGGGTAGGACAGAGCATACTGCTCCTGCCCCAAGCCAGCTCTGCTGCTGGGCATAAGCCCATTTCCAAGGGCAGAGGGAGCAGACTCCACTGCGTTCTCGTTCCTTATCCTCCTGGAAAAAGGTGCCAAGAATTAGAATTGCATTTTTCGAGAGCAGGAGAACAAGCCAAGGGCTTGTCAGCTTGTCCTAAAACAACCTCTCTGCTCGCTGAGCATGCAGCCAGCATTCCTGACGCACACCAGTGTCCATCGCCCCTCAGCCCCCCCCATGCAGCGCTGAAGCTGTGGAGCATTTTGTGCTGGAGCAAGCCAGAAAACCCTCTGAACCTTCTCTGCCTAAGACACAGCCAAAGAGTTTTTATGTTTAAAAAGCATGTTTGGGTCCAAAAAGCAACGAGGTTTTCAGCTAGCAATCATAACTAGGCCCTTTGGCACTCCACAGCTCCTCTTATCGATGCTAAGGGTGTTGTTAGGAGATGAGGCTCCACGAAGCACAGACGTGAAGTCACGGAGCTTTAGCAAGGGCCGTTGCCGTGTTCAATATGTTATTACAGCTCCATCACCACAGGCACAAAGAGCAGCAACTTGTCTCTGCCAAATCCATCTCTGAAATCACTCCCCCCACTCCATCCCCTCCAGCAGCAGCAGGCAAACACCATCGATTGCCGTTGCATCTCCTCCACGGCTTTCCACCCAGCATGGGGAAGGAAGGCTTTAGCATGAAATACCCTCCTCCTCGAAACACAGCACGCAAAATTCATCTCAGCAGTGTCACACCTCACTGGCTTTCATCTCCTGAGTCAGAACTGAGGGCAGGCGGTGTTCTGTAGTGACAGAAAGCTACAGCACCAAAGAGGTGCTCGGCGCTGTATGTTCATGGAGGAGACACCAAGCTGCTCCCACCAAAGCCCTCCCAAGGGAGACCCTTGGTGAGGAGAGACACACAGGGATGCCAAACAAGGAGGGAGGCTGGATTCATCAGCAAGGACATATGTGCTTGTGAATTGGCAACCACCTCCTGCTGCTTTGTCACCTGCACTAACCACCCGGATCACGGGAAGAATCACAAACCCCATCTGGGGTGCACCTGGATCTGACAGGACCTGGAGCAATGTTCTGCACCCAGCAGCACCCACCCTCCCCCTGACGATGAGGGGAAGAGAAGAAACCCAAATCCAGCTGAAACTGCAGGAGGGGAAAGGGAAAAAAATAAAAAGCCAGCACATCACTCTTGGTGTCAGGAGCACATTGTTTCCTGGAAATTTATTCCAGGTGAGGTTTCTTTTGGACCACAAATGTGTTAAAACAGACTGACCACAGGTGGACAGCAGCACAGCCCTCCTGCACCATCCCTGTGCTTCAAAGCGATGCCACCACCTGCGCCAGCTCCTGCCACCACCGACCTCATTCCTGAAATCCCACCTGAGGGCTGGCAAAGCGCTGTAGCAAGCTAGCTTCGCTCTCCTGTATTTCCAGGACGTAACAGGGCACATACCAACCCTTTCTATTAAAGCAAAAGGTACACATAACACGTACAAACACTTCAAAGATGGAGAAGAAAAATCTCCCCGAGTCCCTGCAGCACAGCCAGCTCCCAACGCTGCCCTGCTGCAAGGAGAAGCAGCTGGCAGTATTGCTTCCAATTACAGGGGTGAGGCACACAAAGTCAAGGGACTTTTCTTTCCCTCGAGCAGATCAGGTGAGATGTGGCACTGCGTGAGCCTTGTAATATTGACTGAATGGAACAGAAAAGTCCAATTATGTAAATGATGAAGCAGGCTCCCAAGAAGCAGCCAGCCTTATCATGCTGCCCTTCTCCACTGCTGTAGCTCAAAAGGCAATTTAAAAGGTTGTTCTGGATGTCGATCACCACAAACGAGCTGAAGGAGTGTGAAACGACAACCTGTGCTTGAGGCACCAGCAGTTCGCCTGTCTGTTTGCCAGGCGTGCTGAGCCTCAGCCCGGCTCTCTGTGGCTCTCAGGGACCGCCGTGGGCTCCAGCAGTGGGGACAGGGGAGATCCAGGCTGTGAAAGGCTTGGGAAAGTCAAGCTGAGTTTTTACATCCTGCCTCCAGAGCGTTTCCACAGCCCACGAGGGCTTTCCCTGCCATGTCCGAGTGTCTCGGGCCACAGTTCAGTTCTTCAGCCATAGGAACTTCAGCTCAAAGACAGAATAAAATCTGCTGTCTTGTCAATCAAAGCATTCCTTCCCTTCACCCCCCTGCCCCAGGGCTGGCTGGAGGAGTCAAACATCTCAGGAGGACTACACAATGCCTAACAGCATCAGGGTTTCAAATTAAACCAGCATCAATCCATGACTGGGACAGAGCATCCCACCCCAGACACAATGCTCCTCCGGCTGTTAGTCCCCAAAGGTGTATGTACATTCACACACACATGTGAGCAGGGGGTTGACACACTCACGCTCATCCTCCCATGATTTTTGGAAATGATCTTTGGAGCAGGGGAAGGGAGAAATCCAGCCAGAAGTGTTTGCGCTGTGACGACGTGAACAATGCAAATATTTCAGCTTTTAAATATCTTTGGAATGACAGAGAATGCCAACATCTCCCTCATCTTCCCAGAAATAGCTTTGAATCATTGCTGCCCTAACGTAAAGTCGTTCCCCCCACCCCTCCCTCTCCCTCCCCCAACCCCACCGAATCGTTTTTGCAATCAGATTTTTATCAGGCACCAGTCGACAGCGCAGCAACCGCAAGGCAGATGGGTGGATGCTGAACACGTTGCAGGAGGATCCTCCTACGGCTGCTGAACTCGACAACCCCAGGTCACTTGCTCCTGACGGATGCTCAACCACACCACTGACCTCGGGACCATGGGGAAAGGCTGGAGAATTAATAAAGAATGCTGTTCTCTGCAGGGGAAGCAGGACAAAGGCAGGAAAGGTGTAGGTATGTTGGTACCAGCTAAAATTGTTGCATTTTACTGCTCAGACCTGAAGATAGAGGCGCTTCCACAGAAGTTTGCTCCTCCAAGGAGCAGCTGGGAGGTCACACAGCACCTCGGGCTTTGCACTGAGCACCCTGCAAGCCCTTAGGGAGAGAATTATTCTTCTTATGGCAGGATTTTTGTGGTGTGACTGTGACTTTCGCAGGGTGACAGTTCTTCTCCTGGCAAGATGCTTGAGGTTCTTCACCTTCCAGAGGGCTGGTCAAGCTGTGGGCTGGCACCGAGCTCTGCATCCTCACCCGGGTGCTGGGTAACCTGGAGCGGGCAGGGTGCTGGCAGCATCAGCATGTCCCCTCTCCATCGGCGCTACTGCTGCTCTGTGGGATCCCTCTTTGCCCAGGGGAGGTGGGGGCAGCCCTACACACCCCCTCCCCACCAGATGTGTGCACAGCCACGGCTGGCCAAAGAAGTCATTCCTCCTCTTGCGACAGAGGTGCAGTCATGGCCAAGGAGGACATCCCCATGCTGTTGCTGGGTCCCTGCCTGCAGACGTTCATCAAAAGCTTCAGCAATGAGCACAGAGCTCTCTCACCCAGTGAAAGAACAACGTCTGGCAGGGAAGGGAGCGCCCGGCACGACCCACACCGCAGACTCGGAGGCCACAGGAGGACACGCGCCCAGGGACACCCAACGCTCACAGCTTCGCCTGGTCCTCCAGCCCCTCCACGCTATTGTTCAGCGGCAATAAATCACGGGGAGGCGCTGGAATTCAGGGCTGGCTTCTCCAAGAGGGAGCCCGGGGTGCGGGAACTGAGATGCCGCCTCGCTTTTTGCTCGTTAATTCCCTTGGCGGGCGCTGTGCTCAGCGCCTTCCACTCCCACGCATCCCGTCGGAGAGACACAGCGCTCCCAGTTCAAAGCGCTGCTGTTGTGCTTCCACCCCCTCGGCTCCCTCCCCCCAGCACTGGATTACTCAATTAGAGATCATGCTTTTGCCAGTTACCTCCAAGCCAACTGGGGACTTTGCCAAGGTCAACACAAGTTCCAGCCAGTTTCATTAATAACTGCGAGACCAACCCACTGGAAACTCTGAGAGGTTAATCCCAGCAAACAGATCAATGTTCCCATAACAAAGCCACAGAGCAGGAACACCACTGGTGATTTACCAGCCAGCCAGCCCAGATATCCGTGCCGGGAGCTGTGGGCACAGCCCCTCTGAGCATCCCTCCCTGTGGTGTTGGGAGTCCCCACACAGCGCTTCTCTTCCCCAGCACATTTGCGAAGGGATGGAGCTGGGGGGGATGGCACTGCCAAAGCACCAGCCAGCACAGCGAGGAGGAAGCAGGGCTCCCAAAAGGCCTTTCGGTTGTCCTCAGTGCTCTGCCAGCCTGTGGCTGGGGCAGGAATTAGCAGGCTGGCCAAGAGCCTTTCCATCCCACAGCCTGTTTTCCAGGACTTTATTGTAACTTGGGCTCTGGAACGGGCAGCCAGTGTGAGATTTGGCATCTACGCTGCTGGCTTCAATGCACCATTAAAAAGGCATTTTAAACCTGTTAATTCTTCCATTTGCAATTAATTGCTTTCAAAGCTACATTAACATGCATCAAAGCAAAAGACCCTTTCCCCTCATTTCTGCTTTGCCATACATATTTCCTGGCCTCAGTGCCGTCTTTTCCAAGAGTCCTCCCTTCCCCTTTCCTTATTCCAGGTTTTAGCCCTTAGCACAACAAAAACACTCGAGCAGAAAAGAGAAGAAATTAAAACCTTTCAACAATGTAAAGCACAGTCCAAGTCCTAACAACACATGGCTTCTTAATAGCCCTTTTCCATCAGTAGTTGTTAATTATTTTACAAAAGAGGGAAGTGGCATTGTCCCTTGTGCAGATGGGGAAAATCTGAGACACAGAAAGGGGAAGAGACTTACCCGGTGACCAGCAGCCTGCCAGGGCAGATGGCAGCAAGGTTCAGGCTTCCCTAGCCTCCACCCAGCCCTGTTCCCGTGGGATTACATGGCTCCCTGTAAGCATATTCCTGCTGGAGCAATAGGCTATGCGTGAAGTGCTGCCAGCCAGCCCTTGCGAGGGGACTAAATGCAGATCACGACTGACTCACATCCTATAGGAAGGAGCAGCAAACCACGTACGTGGTGGAAAAGCAGTCTCAGAAATGGGAAGAAGAACAAGTGGATGCATAATGGGAATTGAGAAGAGATGGGAGAGGCAGGACTAACCTCCAGCTCTGGAGAGGGGAGAGACGGCGCTGCTCGACCAGACAGACCACGCTCACCATCCCTACGGGGCAGGATCGCACGCAGCACCAGCTGCGCACGGATGTGCGGAGACAGGGGATTGTGCAGATGCTTTACTGGCCTGCTCTGGAGCCGTCTGGTTCACTCCTATCTGCTGTTACGTGATGAAGGTCCGTGACTTTATCAGAAAGAAAGCAGAAGCCACCCAGGGTCCTGGGAACCAGCTCCTGCATCTCTGCCAAGAGCACACCCGGCAAATCCGCATCACGGCTCCTATTCCAGCAAATCTCACATCCCAGCTCGCAGTGATTGAAACAACCAGTGGTGATTTAGTTTTGCCTGGTTATTCTCAGCACCTTCTCAGAGGCAGAGCCAGCCCACGCTGGCAGAGGGCACGGGGAGATGTCACTTCTCCCCCAGCAGACCGAGCTCTCCAGAGCTCTCCTGGCCATGTCCAGCAGCAGGAGCGCAGGACTACATGCACTGCAGCAATGCCACAGCAACCTCTCTCACAGGGAAAAAGATGCTCAAGCAGGGGGAAAGCAGGCAAGGAAACAACCTTCTCCCCAGCTCGAGAAGAAACACTGGCATTTGAGGATCTGAGCAACATGAGGTTCCAAAGGCAAGGTATTCTCTTTTACCAGACCAGCTGAGCTTAGCTGTAAAGCTGCTGCTTTTCAAAGGCATGCTGCCCAAAAGCACGTCTGCTTTCTCCAGCTGGAACATGCTGATCTCATGGAAGACATTACCTTCCCCTTACAAAGCAAGCCTTGCTTGAAGCAAGGCCACGGTGATCCTCAGCATGGCAAAGGGGCCCAGCTTATCCCACATCTGGGAGGGGTAGTGAGGAATAAAAACACCTAAGAGATCCACTTTGCTGCTGCTGGTGGTAATGGGAAAAAACCCAGAACCTGATACTGGGGTTTGGCACATCAGTTACTTCATCTGCACAGTTCATGGCCCAAAACAAGGCCTTGGAAACGTCCGGGAATGGTGTTAGCTTCCCAACCACAGCCCAGGGGAGAGAGCCAATATAACCAGTAACTCTGAGGGACATACTGAACTTGTACCATCACAGACCCGTTCCACATCTCAGCTCCACTGCTGCTCCGAAACCAGGGATCAAGAGGTACCCACCACCTGAAAGCAACAGCCATGGCTGCAACACGGCAGCTATGTCCCTTGGGACAGCCAGGCTGACACCCAGCACACATGAGCAAAGCCCTAACCTACCATCTACCCCTTGTATGGAGGGTTCTGTGAAGCTCTCTACTGTGCAACAACTAGCTCCATCTGCAACATCACAACAAAAGCAGTGCTAGCACGGTTTCTTGGATGAGCAAATCGAGCTCCTCCCCATAAAGTGACTGCAACAATGAGGAATGGGGTAAGGGGTAAGCAAACAACTCCTAGGATACTCTGTCTAAACAACAGCCAGCGTGTTTAGTAACACTGGGTTCACGTGGTGCATCTCGCCCAAAGAGCTCACCCTGCTCACAAAGCTGCCCTAGATAAAGTATCGAACGACTGTGTCAGGCACTGAGTCAGCAGCACTGATAGAATCACACATTTCCCTCTCCAGCTCTGGTCACTGGGACACGGAACCTGTTGCCATGTGTGGGCCACTGTGCCAGGGACGCGGGTCCTGCTGCCATGTGTGTAGCCACTGTGCCCTGAGACCAGAGGACAAGCTGAGCAAGCAGGAAAAGCAGGCTGCTGCCAGAAGTGAAGTGCAGGCCCGTGTCCGCAGTGATGGAGCAAGGCTGCATCGTGACGTGTTGCTTTAGGCCCCATCAGCCAGGCAGAGGAGGTGCCAGCAATCATGGAGCTCAGCACAGAGCCTCTCAGGAAGGTCTTTATCAGCCATTCTCAACTCTAATTTACACCATCGGGGCCCAGTGCTGAACTCTACTATTGCTGCCTTAGCACAGACACAAGAAGTGGTTTTACACAGGTAAACAGCCCAGATATGGAAGTGTCCGGAGTTCGCAGCCAAAGAGCAGCCCCAGCTCTTGATGTCTGCCTAAACCAGCACAGCCAGAACAGCTCCTCTAACACGCCGAGGCTCATGGCAACACACAGATCGGCTGTGGGAGCTCCATCACAACCTTAATATCCACAACCAGTTTACAAACCAGTCCGAGGATGCCTGCTCAAGCACAAGGCCAAAAGACTGCCATAAACCCCATTTCCCAAGCTGCAGGGCTTGTGCTACACCCCAGGCTTGCCTTCTGCTCCCAACCACTTGAACAGCGCCAAGACTCTCCCAGTCTTGCAGTGGGCTCCATCAAACCCATTCTGGAAACAGCCCCTGTGAGTTCTGAGCAACTAATCCAGCTCCACTGAGTCTCTCACCAGTCAGGAACACCACATTTTATTTTATTTTTTTTCCTTCTTCCAGACCCTGAAATTACCAATGGCTCCACTAAAAGCATAATCTTGTCTGGCTGAATTGTATCTCACAGCTTTCTCTCTCTCTCTCTTTCATTAACAAATGTTTTAAGCCCCATAAAACGCACATAATTCTTGGAAATGTGTCACAGACCAAGAAGCAAAGGCAGCCCCTGAACTCACCGGCTAATGCCTCAAGAGCAGCTTTGCCCATTAGAAACAAATAGCTGAGACAATACGTGGTTTTCCGGTGAGAAGCAGAACAGAACTGCTGATGGAAATAATGTGCAGACAGAAAAGCTGTCCTGGTTTCCTCACATCTTTGGAGAGGGTTATTTTTTATGTTATGGCCAGCAGTTTATTTTCCCTGCCAGCCACCCAGCCCAGCGTTCCCCAAGTGTAGTCTGGGGATCAGAGCCACCACAACACATCCTGGTGGCACGGAGAGCAGGCTCCTGGCAGGTCAGAATTGCCACGGCACCTCGGAGGCATCTTTCCCAAGGTAACACGCTACTGAGGGCTAAAGGAGAGCAAGCCCATGTGTTGAGTGCATGCCTCATGGTCTCTGAGTTTCAACATAGCTCTTAAGCTGTTCCATCCCATCCAGCATCAGCTCACTGTTCCTAATCAGCAGTTCCTGCAAGCCTCTCCCCCAGTAGATGCAGTCAGGCCTCCCTTGGCATCTGAACTACTCCAAAATTAGGCGTCCTTCTCACTCGAGCCAGGTCAGCGGGATCTCACGCAATGCCCATCAGTACTGTATGGACAAGAGCTGTCTGATTGTCCCGGTGTTCCCAAGCCAGAGCTGTCCTGCCCCCGTGTTATTCCTGCCAGCTCCCACAGCGATGCAGACACCCTGCTGTGGTCCCAAGTAAGGATGCTGACTTGCTTTTCCTTTCACCGAGGGCTCAGACCTCTCTGAAGCCCGGCCTACAGTTGCTGCCTGGTCACCCAGCAGGACTTTCATGCCAACCAGGAACACGCCCAAGCTCAGGGTAAAGAATCAAATACAATTTACCCCAACAGAGCATCAAAGTCCAACCAACCAGGCACACGAGCAAGGGATTTCTCTTTGCAACATTTATTGCGTGCAGGGGGGACAACTGCAAGCAAACAATTTGCTTTTGTTAAATGAGGCTGGGACAAAGGAGGCTTTCCTGGGGAAGATTCTATTAAAACTCCACTGGGAACTGATTCAAACCCTTCAAACACCAATATTAAATAAAGAGATACAAGAAATGAGAAACGTCAAGTAAAAAAAATCAAATCAGGGCACAGTATCCAGACATGACCATCCCTAGTTCACCTACCCAAGCTTCTGTGGTCTTCTGGTGGATCTTACAGAACAGTAAACACAAGCCCATGGCTGTAGTGAGTTACAGGGAAAGCTGATATGCTGCTGTTTCTCCAAAGAGGTCACCCCATCTCAGTGCCTATCTCCCCACCCCACCAAGCACTGTTTGGTGCCTCAGGAACCACCATCCGCGCCAATTTCAGCAGCACTTCAGAGCCTCAAAGGTAGCTCTACGCAAGCCAAGGGGATCCCAAAACGCAGATGACACACCCAGCCAGCATCCCAGGCTGTTGTCCCCTTACCTTTGAGAGATCCTCTGTCCCTCCCTGCTGGCTCTGGTTCAGGAGAGGCGAGTGCCGCATCAGCGGGTCCTGCAGCAGATCCAGGCGCGGTCTCTTGGTTTCAATGAACTCCAAGTCCGACGGCTTGCTCAGGTCAGAGAGATAGGAATGCGCCTCGGTTCTCAGGTGCAACTCCTGAGATCTGGGGGCAAAGGGAAAGGAGCTGTCAGAAAACAAACCACTTCTGATCTCCCCTGCTCCATGACTGCAAAGCCCTCAAGGAGGACAGAGAGCTCAACTTCTGCCCGCTTCCCAGAAGGCGGCCTGAAGGGAGGCCAGGCAGACTCAAACATCTCAGGTCTCTGCAGACACAGCTCCATAGCTCAGTCGCTGAGACATGGTGCATTTCCTGGCCTCACCTGGGGGAGCAGGACGTGGGGCACAGCACCACTGCCATCCTCCAAGTCCGACAGACCACCCTGCTGTCCCCTTCCTCAGCACTGCCACTGTGGCACCTGGAAAGGCTTGCTGCCACCTCCTGCCTCACCACACGCTCTGGGTGGCTGTCCCCACGTCAGGACAGTTAACGAGGCTGCCGCTTTGAGAATTCTCTGTCACACCACATGGGTCAGGCTGACCAGAACAAGCCAAAGCTCAAAAAAAAAAAAATCCTCAAACCCAACCCATAAATCCCCCTCCGTGGCCTCCAAGGCTGGGCAGAGCTCCCCTCCTGCCACGTTTGGCTTATTTAGCCAAAGGTACCTACACCACTGTTCATTTTTAGCATCTTCTATAGGAATACCAAAGATTATATGCTGGGGGAAAAATGCATACTCCTCCATGGCTAGACAACAGGCATTTCTTTTTCGAGGATGGGGGAGGAAAGAAACTGGCCACATGTAGTTGCACGTCTCTGACACAGGCCTGGCAAGCCGTAAAAGCAATAGCAACTGCACCGACAAGTCATGCTGGGCTCAAATATCTTTCACTTGTTAAGCATAATGCAGTTGGTAATACCTGGAAATTGAGTTTGGTTTTGCTTTTCTTCAATAAATGTAAAACTTTTTTTGTTTAGAGCTCTATTTTTCCTAGTGGGATTTTCCTGGGGGAATTGTAAAGGGATCCTACAAAAATACCTTTTACTAGGCCTATGGATCGGCTTTGCTGCAGCATCTCCAAGGGTGAGTTTAGTACGCTTCAGGCAGAAATGTCTCAAAAAAATAAAAACAAAATAAAGCAGGAGATTCAAAGCTTGGGGGGGGGGGGGGGGGGGGGGAAATTAGGGCTTTTTTCTTTTTTCCTTCTTCTTTCTCCCTTAAATAAGCTTGTTCAAGTTCTCCTGAGCTGGGTGGTGAAGTATCTTCCCCAGTCACCAATTGCTAACAAACAGCTTTGAAGCTGCTCGAAGGGGAGGAAGGGAGGGGATGTTTTGTGAAGAGCAAGCAGAAAAGACAGGGGGTCTTGAGCATCGTTTGGCCCCCACCTCCAAACCACAACTGCTGAGGTGGTGGCTGCCCCCTCCCTGGGGGTGTTCAAGGCCAGGTTGGATAGGGCCTTGAGCAGCCTGGTCTGGTGAGAGGTGTCCCTGCCCACGGCAGGGGGTTGGAACTTGATGATCTCTGATGTCCCTTCCAACTCTAACCATCCCATGATTCTATGTCAATTTTTATCTAATTAAGTATCTGTGTGAGAACAACAAAAAGGGAAGGACCCAGAGCTCACCGAAGCATTTCCAAGGGTTCTAAGGGCTCTGGACAGCATCAAGAGAGGAGGCAGTAGGGTGAAAGCCACCTTCCAAGGGACATCACCTCCCAACTAAGCCCTCTACCCTCCCCTGCAGCACCACACCAAACAGCCCTGCTCCCAAGATACAGGGACGGCTGTCTTATTTTTATTATCATTATTATTTTAACATCAACAGCAGGCCCAAAGCATGTGCAGGCCAAACCCCACTGCTGTGGTTTTGGCACGGGTGGCCGGCGCTGGAATTCGGGCAACAGCTTTGCTGCTGACACACAGAAACAGAATCTGGCTCGTCCTCTTCCTCCTCCCCAGCAAAAACGGGATGACAGGAGAGCGGGAAGGCTCTGGCACCGCCTTCACCGCCCCGCTCCCCAGCCCACCGGAGAGCGAAGGCACAGCTCTCACAGCAAACTTTTCGGAGAGGAACAGCTCTTAAATTTGGCACCAAAGCACAGTTTGCTTCACCTGCAAACACTTTCACACCGAATGCTCCTCAACTTTCTCAGCAAGGCCCAGAAATATCTCCTGGCACCTCTCAAGTTTCCTGCTGGCTTGTCCCAAGGCCTCGTGCAAACCCTGCTGCCGCAGCTGCAGGCTGACATTTCGGGCTCTGCTGGAAAACCCAGTAACAATAACCAACTGTTGAGCTGGGCAGGTGTTGAAATATTCTGACACCCATGGTCCTGCTGTACCAGGGCAATTAAAAATCAGATTTATTTATTTTTGCTTCTTCCCACCCCCCTTTTTTTTTTAAGGCTGTGTTATGAAGAAGCTGCTAATTGCCACAGGACAGCTCTGAAACCTCTGCAGCTGTCAGAAACCCAACACAACCCGACACGGCTGCTACGCTCAGAAGGAGGAAAAAAAAAACAACCAGCCCAACAAAACAACTTTGTATTTTCAAGATAAGAGCAACCCTCAGCTTTACAAAGGCAGCTCCTTACAGCGAGGCAGGGGCCATGCTGAGGAAAGCAGCTGCAGTGTTACAGGGTGCTATTTTATTTCCATTTCCACATCCACTGGAACTGCTATTAACTTTATCCACTGGAATTTCCAGCCGCTCCCGAGATCGTTTTACCCAACACAACCCGCTCAGCCTGTCCTGGCTGCAAACACACAGAAATGCTGGTGCTCGAAGCCTTCACACCTTCCGCTCTTTACATCCACACCTGCAGCCAGCTCTTTACAACCCGCTTCTATACAGCGAGGATGTTGCTTTTCAGCATGAAAACAGCCCTGCCTGAAAAACCCTCACATTACACAGAGTTTGGGGTTTTGCTGCATTTTCCGAATCATTCCCACCTGGCTGGTTTATTCCAGAGATTTCTACTTTGCTGAAGGGAAAGGGGAGGTTTTAATTAGATGCAAGTTGTGCATAATTAAATGGAATAAACCACAATGCACCGAGGCTGGGTGCCTGGAGTTTACCCTGATGTCCAGCCACCCGCACACAGCTCTGCTTTGGGCAGGTCTGAATCCAGAAGACCAAGATAACCCAAGATTAGACATCTGGTTTATGACTAACCTGACAAGCTAATCGCACCCTGCCAGCCACAGAGCTGTGTTGCTCATTCACTGGGGCTGGTTCCTTGGCAGACTCACGTGGGCTGGCAGTGAGGTATGAGCAGCTCAAAGCCTACAGTAAGTGCAGGGCACCCACGGCTCACTCCAGCACGCGTAGGTCACCGGGACCTGGGAAAACATCTTCTACTACATTATACCTACAGCAGAACTCGCTGAGCATGAGATGGGCTGGAAAAAAAAAGGGTTGAGAGCTAGCTGGTTATAGAGGAAGCTGAGAGCATCTCTCTCCTGGGAGGGAGGAACAAACAAGCCATCCTGAGCTACCCTTGGGGGTTGTAAGAGCAGCCCTAATAAGATCTAAATGGATCTTACCACTATCATCTCTGCTTTGCTGAAGCCAAATCAATGGACAAGTACAACCCTCTTGGGAGGTCAAAAAGGACCAGCCCAAGCTATCAAGCCACCTCAGGAGCACACTGCCTGGCTCTTCAGAGCAGCACAGCCCTCCCCTGGCTCTTCAAACCTCCCTGTTTCTCCATCAGCTGAGAAGCAGAAGGTGGCAGCAGGAGGAACAACTGCTCTTCTGCAACATCCAGCAAACCCAGCTTGACTTCACAAAGACGTGCCTGCCGCACCAAGGGCTCAAAACATCAGCAGCGACTCCGAGCCAGCTCCCACCAACTTCTCAAAGGCACGTTTTAAATTCTGCTCCCATCCACAAATATTGGTCCCTACATCATGGGGCCAAACAACATAACCAGGCTGGAAAACTGGCTCTTGCTGTCTCCTGGAACCAGAACCAAGATAAACCATAGACCTCACTGCAGCTGTTTATTTCCTCCTGCTCAGATGGTTTGGTGGGAAACTGTCTCCAAAAATAAGGTGGGGTTTTTTTATTTTAAAAAAGCCTCCAGCCCCCACAGGTAGAGACAGACAAGAAAATGCTTTTGAGCACCAGTAATACCGAAACCCGCTGCTGTTGAAGGGAATTATTTATAGGCAACGCTAAGATTTCTCAGAGGTTTCAGCATCTGCTTTATGGCTAACGATAGCCAGGGTGGGCAAATTGAGACCTGTTATAAGAAAGAAACCAGAAGGCTTGCAGGAGCAAACCTGCAACCAGGCAGCTAGAGAAAGACATAAAGGGTCAGCTGAAATATTCCATCTGTCACAGGTGGAGGGGGAGATAAACCACCATGACTTCACCACAGAGGCCATGGGAAGTGCAGACTGTCTGGGTGCGGAAGGTGGAGCTCCAGCACCCTCAGGCAGCAGCAGGATTGAGTCTTCACAAGCCAAAAAGTGTGAGCCAGCCTCAAGCAGGATGCTTCGCTCACCACATAGTCCAGTTCAAGGACTCCCAGGTCCCCGCAAGGTCATACTGACCGGCCCCATGTGCATCCTTGTGATGCTCCGGCTGCGGATTCCCACACAAGGGCAGGAGGCTGTGTCTCAGCCACCCCACACACCCCCTCAGTCAACTTCTTCCAAGCCAACTGCAATTTAGACGAGAGCAGATGCTGTGTTTAAAACTCACATACTGAAAAGCCCCCCCCCCCGAGCCTGAATTATTCATGGACAGGAGCAGCAGAGGCTTTACTGCTGTGCCACGCAATGGCACTGGCTCCCTCAGGAGGGGAAGAAATGTTTGCATGACTCCACAAGCTCCCCCACACACTCCTCATTCACCTCTTTCTCCAGGCACCCAGAACCTGAAGCCTCACTGGAAGGTTCTCTTTGGCTGTCCTGGGTGGTTGAAGCACTCCCTGGACTCCTTCCTGAGGGACATCCCATGTTTCACCAGGCATGCTGCACACATTGCAAGATCACCTTTCCTCCCCCCAGAATAAACGTGGTTCAAGATTATGCAAAGGAAAGTTGCTTTGTTAACATTCACATCTCCACCCCAGCCAAGGCAAAGCCCAGGTTTCACCTCAAACCTCCCTGTCAGGGTGCACTGCTCCAGTCCATGCAGCCTGGTGTCTCCAACATCTCCTCCTCACTCTCCGTGCCCACCCATGGACGTGCCCCAGCTCACACCGGAGCAGAGGGTACTTGTGAGACAAGGCTTCGTGCTGACACCAAACATCCACATCCTGGCATTTGCCCCTTCCAGCTGTTATCTTCCCACATTCATTTACAGGGAGGAAAAAAAACAACCCCAGAGCTCCCAGAACATCATTCCAAGTGTGAAAAGGCACAAAAGATGCACGATCACAGGGATTTCAGCCACACTGCCGCTCAACTCCTGAGAAAAGGGTCACCTTTAAAACTAGAAGCTTAATTAAAGACCATAAATAACATCAGATGGGTCGCACCGTTAACTCCAGAGCAGTTGGTGCCATTTGGCCCAGCACAGATGAAGACCAAGAGTTGCACATTGATTTCCAGCAACCACGCACACCGCTCTGGCTTCCCACTGCTCCCCGGGCTCCTCAGCCAGAAGGATTAATCACATTCAATAAGCACAGTAATTAGGCCTGCTCTCATGCTATACTGCACATGGCTATCTCGGATGGCTGCAGGAACACAGCAGCTGCTCAACGTATCCTAAATGTCATACTTCAGATCAAGGCCAAGCAAACTCGTCAAACTCTTTGTTACTGTTCAAGGCTCTGGAGAAGGAGCACGGTCTGAAGAACAGGGAAAAGTGTCTCCTATGAAAATAGTGACTCATCTTACTCTGGAGAAAGGCGGAATACGCTGTGTTAACATGCATGCTGCTTATTTAAAGCCATGTTTTCTGCCAGAGAAGCCATTACCCGCCCCAGCACTCCCACGTTAATAGGGAATCTTGCTCTAAAATCTTATGAGAAATCAGAAAAACCTGGTTCCTTGGTTTTTCAGACCCCCCCCCAACACCACTGGCACCTGCCATTTAACACTCAACCCAGTTTTTCTCACTTCTTTTGCAGATCAAAATATATATAGAAGAGGAAAAAACCTCGCCTAATCCTTGTCACCTTGCCAGGACATTCCTCTGCAAGTATTCATGGTACGACTTGTACCAACAGCAGATCCTGAAATACTTCTCCTCGCTCCTGCAGTCCAGTTGGCACAGCCAACCGAACAAGCTAAGGGGAAGTCTGTGGATCCTTCCAAGAAAAAGCCTGCTACCAAAAAAACCATCAAGGAAAGCAGCACATCCCTGCAAAGCCAGCTCCAACTTTCCCTACAGCAACAGGCTCAGAGTGGTTCAAGTTCTCCCCCCTTCTTCCAAGCTAGAGTTGATGCAAAGGGGGTTCAAGTTGCTATCGACCCACCACGGGGTGAGGATGACTCTCAATACTTGGAGGACAGTCTGCAATTGCCCAGCATCTCCTGCAGAAATGGGCTGCCCAGGTTGGGAAGCAGAAGAAGCCACGTCACCCCTGAGGGAAGAGAGCCCACAATGGTATGACACTTCAGGAACTGGTTCTCCCCATCCTGCCTAACACCCCAGGCTCAGGTGTGGGGACATCCAACTGCCCAACCCTGACATTCAGGGAGCTTCTTGTTCAAGGAGCCCCAAAATGTGGCACCACGTCAGCACCCCATTTCTTCCAGCAAGTTACCACTCAACAGCTTTTTGCCACCAACACCAGACTCAAAACGCTTTGCCAGTGCAAAAATGCTTCACCCCTTGTTCCCTTTTCACTGGGCCATGACTAATGACCATCATCCTGGTGGCTACAGCCAGGACAGACAGCCAACATGCAAAGCTGTAGAAGACCATCTAAGCAACCCTAGCTGATTTCTGCAGGATTTAAAACACCCATGGAGTCACACTTTGAATATCACCTGCAAAAACAGCCTGCAGAGGCTTCAGAGATCTGGCCAAGGTGAAGGCAAAAATCAAACTGGGGGACAACCACCCAAAACCAGCACAAAGTGAATCTCTGCCCACTCCAGGAGAGAAGGATGAACAGCAGCCACCCAACCGAGCAGGTGGGCTCCGAGGAACTGAGACCAAACAGCCTGAGGGTTGAACCACGCTCTCCATTTGCAGGCACTGCTCTGGATCCACATGAAGCACGGTGACAGCAGGGCAGGGATGTCTATCTGGGCATGTGCACAGCGCTCCATCTCCAGCACTGTCAGTCCCTTGTGCCAGACTCACTAATTGATTTCTTTAAGGAGGGGAGTGATCCTAGAAGAACATCAGCCACCACAGCCAACAGCACACAGGCTGCTGCTCCTGGGCACCCAAAGCAACAGGGGATATGAAGGGTTCCCCTCTACCAACACTTGCTTCGAGGGGAGGATTGTCTCATGCCCACCACCACTGTGTGCCAGGTGGGGTACCCAACAGGGAACCAAGGTGAGGACCTTCCTGTCAGACACAGCACCTCCCTGTGCTACTCTCTATTGACTCCCGTGCCCGCATTGCGGACAGTACTTGTTTGCCTTCCACTGCTCCCTCCTCCCCAGCCCCTCACGCTGAGAGCCAGCTGCCTCTGCTCGAAACCATCAATCCAGCCCAGGAACAAAGCCAAAGCACTTACAGATGTGCCCAGTGTGAACCTGCCAAGGGGACTCAGCTGCAGAGATCGCTGCTTTCACCACCTTCCTTCATCGGGGCTTCACTCCGTACCAGGCAGAGCCAGAGCTATTTGTTGGGGTGGCCATCAATGACCAACCCAACCTGCTCCAAAAGCTCCAGGGTTTTACCCCCAAGCATCCAAGGAACCCTTAGGTGAGCAACCACGCACTCCAAGGAATCCACTTGCAACACATCAGGTGCTATTTTAGAGCAGATTCTCACCCCCATGAGAAAGCCAAGTCCCCACAACACGGATTTGTAAGGGTAGAGCTGGAAGACGTGGAGAAACAGCAGTTGGCTTTGCAAAAACAGACTAACACCTCCCAACTCCCACCTGGTCTGAATACTTCAATAATTAATTACACCAGATGGAAAACTTCTGCAGACTCCCCCCATCCTGCATCCCCAGGTGCCCCCCATCCCAATTTTTTGAGCATATATCCCAGCAGTCAGGCACAAGATGCTAACGGAGATGAACTGAGGTGACATCTTTAGTTTTATTATCCAACATAACTTTGGCCAAAGCTCTATTGTTTTGATGTTACAGGGGAAAAAGGACAACACACAAGTTGGGCCTGTTACAAAGAACATTTCTTTTTATATCCTGCCAAAACTTCACCATTCCAGCTGCAAGTGAAGCAATCCTGAAAGCATCTGGATGTGTACCTGGACCTGACAAACTCGATTAGAAGTTTACCCATATACACGTGACTGTCAACACAAAAATAAGCTCAGAGTCTGAAACATTTGTAAGCCAAAACAAGATGCTTCAACAACCACACCAGATGAGGCAGGTGGTAGACACCAAGGCTTGCAGTTGGGTTGTTTCTTTTAATTATATGAAAGAACCAAGATATCTTTTTTAAAAAAAAATAATTAAAAATTAGTATATTCAGACCTCGAAAGCTTCGTTTTACTGGAGAGCAGAATTGCTTCTCCATTTTACAATCCATAAGTAGCATGAAAAACAAAACCAGGCAGGAGCATGTTGCTGGGTCCTCTTTATCTCCCCCAAATTTAGCTAAATCTGACCCTCTTCCAACTTAAACATCTTACTCCATGCTAGGAAATCAAAGCACTGAGACATCAAAGCAAGCCAAGGCAACGTACCACGCTGCGAGAAATGACCAGTCCTCAGAAGCAGCGTTGCCCTCCGTGCATGCAGGGGCCATGGGCACAATCCCAAGAGCACTTTCAGGAGGGCAGATGCAAAACTCACTCTGGAGGTTGCTTTTTGCCTCCAAACTCTGCTGGGTTTGTTTCTGCTGAGCACCAAGCCAAACCCATCCCACTAGGAAAGAAAGAAAGAGGGTCCTGTCTGCATGTCCCTTACACATCCTGCAGTCCTTCTCCTCTCCCCAGAAAACCATGAGACAGATTCAACTCTGTGACTCTACACCAGTCTTAGCCTAAGGAATAAGCATTAAAAAAAAAGAAATCCTTTGCATAGATCTACTGCAGCAAGGTCTTATTTCACTTCCAGGACAACTTCTTCCACAACCACGAAGCATCGATGCAGAAGAGAAACTGTGAGAGCAGCGTTTTGAAACAGAGAGTGATGGCCTTCAGGAGGGCTCAGCTCCTGTGGTTAAAGCATCTACAGGATTTACAGCCACACAGCACTGGCTTGAGTAGCCCACAGGAGGCTATGGAAGAATATGGGACACAGGAAAGCCACAAAGACAACAGACAGGAAAAACAACAGCTCAGAGAAAGTTGTGAGGGTAACACAGAAAGAGAAACAGAAACAATGAAAGCAGGGAGGAAGAGGAGAAGAGGAAGCGGAGATGAGCAGTGGAAATGAGCTCTTCTCACTCCTCCCTTCAGCCTCGGGAGCCACAGACCAAACCAACCACACAGCTTTATTTTCTGTAAGGAAGAAAGCCAATGCAACCAGCGACAGTGACACAGAGCCTCACAGAAGTGAGGGGGTTGGGTTTTTTTTGTTGTTTTGGTGGTTTTTAAGGTGGCTTTAAAACACATGACAGCCCAAGGGAAGGAACTCTAAGGCAAAGGTGCCACTTGCCTTAGCACAACAGAGCTAAAACTAGCACAGAGACTGAGCACAGCCAGTACCAACACCCATCCTCACAGCACCCAGTTCTGAGGCAGCCTCCTCCAAGCCTCAGAGCAAAGCACATGCTAACGCAGTCGGGATGCCCATGGCAGAGGGGAGGGAGGCAGGGAGCCCGTACCTTTCATTGCCTGGCTGGAACTCGGAGAGCAGGGACGGCCTCCGCCGCTGCGGCTGCATGATAGACCCCGGCGGGAGGTGGGAAGCAAAATCCCTGGAATGATGCTGGTACTCCAACAGCGCCACGTCCTGCAGGAACAAATGCACAAGAGCTCGTTAGGCTGGTGGCAGCTCAGAAGAAGCCATACAGATAACTCCTCTTTCCAAGCTCTGGGTGCTGGACCACAGGAAGCTTTCCCAGTAACCCCCAGTCCCGCATCACACCAGGATGGGTAGCTCAGCCCCCGTGCAACCTGCCTCCAAGCCTGTTCCTGGGGCTGCTGGCAGGCTTGCTCCAAGGATGCGACCCCAGCCAGCTCAACCCAAAAGGTTTTTAGCATCCAAGCAAACCCAAGGGGAAGAACAGGTAAGCAGAACATCAGAAGTCAGGGGGATACCACCAGCTCCAATCATCAGCGCAGCAGTATAGAGACAGGGAAAGAGAGAAAGGGAAGAAGAGAAATCACAAGTGTTATCTTGAGAGTGTCCCTTTAAACACAGCTCCCCAGGGCTGAGCACAAGGGGCTTGAAAGGACAGTTTGCTACTTATTATGTGTGAGTCCCTTTTGTTCCTTGACCCTTGGAGAGTACAGTACAGTATGTTCCTGATTTTAATTAAATAAGAAGCTCTCCTGCTCTGTGCCACAGACTGATTCCAGCAACACTATTTTAGCAGCTACATTCAACTGCTATTTTTTATTTGCGGATAGATACTTGACCAGAAGACTAATCATCTAATTAACTAAGACCTTCAGCAATGGCATAGAAAGCCCTGTCACAGAATATCCCTGGTAACACTGACAGACATTTACATTAAAAGAACCAGTCCCACCTCTGGAGGGTATTTTGAACAGTTCTCAACTGGAACAAAAATAAAGCTCCAACCCCCTCAAAAAGAAATTACAGAGCCTAAAAAATAAATTTCATCAATAAATAAAGTCTGTGCAGTTGGGGGTGTGGGCAGGGGACTCTCTGTTTGATCAGACATAGTGAAAATGGACATAGCTCAGCACCAGGGAAGCTGGAGAAGTGCCCCAGCAAGGCACATGGCTGGGAAAAAGAAAGTATTTGGGAGCTGAGATAGAAATAACCTGCACCCTGAGACCCCAGATTCTAAGTGAACAGATGCCATGCTCTCCTCCAGGCAGAAGGCAACATCAATGCCCAACATCTTTGGGCACCAGAGGGTGAAACAAGATGCTTGTGCAATGGCTTTCTGGAAAGCCAGGCAGATGACCAGAAGTCTTAAGCATTTGGTCCCGGGGAGCCAAGGAAAGCAGATCCCCTACCCCACATTCAGGCACTCACAAAAAAGCTGAAAAGGTCAAACTACCAGAGGGAGTAGGATGGGAATGGTGGTGTCTGAGGGACACTGCTTCTTGTGCCTAGAAAGGCACACTGGCTTTTGGGAGGAGGTTCATTTCACCCCAGGTGTGGGCAATATCATGGTGCAGCTCTTTTGCTGTTCTGAGCCATCATGGGAAACACTTGGAAGCAGGGATCTCTACCAGCCCCAGAGCCCTGGTCTCCACCTCCAGCGTGGCCATTTCAGAGCCTGGCCCCAGGGTCTTCAGACTGGTTCTTGCGACGTAAGAAGGACATTACTGGGACAACATCCACTCCTCCTCATGGGGATGTTCCACTTCTGCTGTAAATCCAGGTGTTAAGGGAATATGCTACCCTGTGGTGCTGCTGCTTCTTCAGCCACACAGGAGGCTCTGGGGGGCTGCAGGGCAGAATAAGCCATGGATCCAACCACAGATAGGACAAACCTGCAGTGGAGGAGCCCACGAACTCCAACAGCCCCAGCTAAAGCAGAGCTGCTGCCTACGACGAGCTTCCCCATGTTCACACTTGTCCCAGTTTTAAATAAAAATAAATAAATTATATATATATAAAAAAAGAGCACTGCAGCTCCTGACATCCACCTACAAAACAAACACACCATGTCTGGGAAGACACACCAGTAGGCCCACAACCAGGACCGTCACCTTCTGTGGGTGTATAAACAAGAATTACCCGTCTGGGAGGCTCCAAGGCTGTGCCCTTGAGAAAAGAATTTCAAAAAAGGCTCTTGCATGTCCCAAGAACCATCTGCTTTTCCTTCTCCCCCTGCCCACACTCAGCTGAGCTTTGCCTTTTCCTCTTCCATCCCCCATTGGAAAACTGCTGGTGGAACTCAGAGCTTGCTGGGGTGGCCTGAAGTGACAGGGAAGCTTGTGACACGGGGCCATTAGCTTGGGGCTGGGATGGCAGATGTGCCTCTCTGGGCTC
Source organism: Porphyrio hochstetteri (assembly GCA_020800305.1). Classification (NCBI taxonomy): domain Eukaryota; kingdom Metazoa; phylum Chordata; class Aves; order Gruiformes; family Rallidae; genus Porphyrio; species Porphyrio hochstetteri. The sequence continues at coordinate 12,196,420 of CM036922.1, forward strand.
CCAGCTGAGGGCAAGGCTGGCCAGCACCAGCTCCTGCTTCTCCAGATGCCACCCAACTCACTCTGACCTGTCCAGCTTCACTCACATCAGCGTTTGGCTTTCCCAGAAGAAAACAGAACCTAAAACTTTGCGAGGAGGATTCAAATTGACAAATTCCTGTGCCCTGTGATGAACTGTCAAAGGAACCACAGGAGACCTGGCAGGACGTAGGTGGGTTAATTGCTCAGAAGTTACTACAGTAAATTACACTGGGAGCTCTGACTGCTTGTTCCAAAATGCAAATGCTGGAAAGGTTTACGAGCTGCCTTGAGGAGAGCCTTCCATTCTGTCAAGCAGCACTTTGAAGATGTACATGGGGAGACACCTTGCTGTCAGCACTGCTGCACCTCCATCCATGGGCAGAGATGTCCTGTGGGTGCCTGGTTAGTTCCCCACCAAAGCACACAGCACAAACACCCTTTAGTCTTCCTACCCTGACCTAAAATTTCTGGTGGAGCCTTGGCACTAGCAACTCAACTCTGTGGTCCCAACCTACACGTTGCTCTTTTTCCTCTCCATTGCTTTGCTGGGTTATGTTGGGTTTTTTTTTCTTAACTCTATTTTTTGCCCATCCTCTCTTTGCATCTCTTCCTGCCCTCTGCAAACCCTCCTCCCAAATTAGCTGAGGTGTCAGAGCACCTTCTCCAGAGCCTGTAATGCTCCCACTGCATGCAGGCAGGGCTTTGCTCCTCTTACACCTACCTTCCTGATGTTCCCTGTGGTTCAGGTGCTCCCACACAGATGTACTTTGTGGAAGTTTTGTGGAATTTAATGCATCCAGGATATGTCATGAAATAGAAACTAAGGAAGCAGAAAGACCACGGGAGTAAAGGGCTCTGGTGCATCAGCAGGTATGAGGGGATGGGAGGAGGGTTTCCAGAAAGCTGGAAGGGATGCCAGGAGAAGAGGAACAGCTCTTCCATTTCTACTAGAAATTAAACTTCTTTGCAAAGGAGGAGGAATGTTTCCAAACCAAAACTAAAGCAAACCAAACAAAATCACTTTGGAAATCTCCATGTCAAGGCTTTATCGCTCTCCTGATAAAAGAGCAGCTTCCCAAAATATAACCCCGGGTGACAGGAACCGCATCCCCTCTAATCACACAGAGTACAAACAAACAGGCCAGAGTTTCCTCTCTCCTGGCTGCAGCATCTAGAGCTGCAGGCAGTTCGAGAACCAGCCCAGTGGTGGCGAGGCTGAGCTGCCACAGCCAGGGTACCCCCACTCCTGTCCCACAGGCCTCTCTGGCAGAGCCACACTTTATCCAGGCTCCTCCCAGGGGCATCCATCCTCTCCCATGGAAACAAATCCACATGAGGCCACGGGAGCAGCTTTCTAAGCAGCTGGAAAGCTCGCCCAAGCAAGGGAGATGCAGCCCAGACACAGCACAGAGGTCCCCCAAAATCACCTCTCCATGGAGCACTGGTTGGAGAGGAAGATCCCATCCTCCTGCACAGATGTTCATCTGCAGCAGCTCAGCAGCTCCATCCTGCTACACACACCCTGGCTCTGGTGCCTCCTGCGACTGCACACCCACAGGTGCCCAGCCAACATGGGGGTGGCAACGTGCCCGAGTCAGGAGCAGAGGAGGGAGGAAGGCTGGATCCTTGCTGCTGCGAGCAGCTCGAGGCCTGAGTGCAGTGACGAGGTTGGGTCACCTCCCCGCTCCAGTCCCCATGGCACATTGCTGTCCTAGTCCTTCACAAGCTGCCCAGTACTACATGACATGGGACACCTGGCTTGGCCAGAGCATCAGCCTTACATGCAAGATCAGACACTCCAAAGCCAGCAAGCTGTGTTTGCAAAGCCTAAGGTGAAGCCAGTCAACTAGAACTGGAAAAACAAGGGAATTCCCAGAATCACAGAATCATAGGGGTTGGAAGGGACCTCCAGAGCCCATTGAATCCAACCCCCTGCCAAACCAGGGTCCCTAGGACAGGTCACACAGGTTGGCATCCAGATGGGTCTTGAATATCTCCAGAGGAGGAGACTCCACACTCTCCTGGGCAGCCTGTCCCAGGCTCCCTCACCCTGACCATGAAGAAGTTCTTCCCATATTTGTGCAGAACTCCCTGTGCTCCAACTTGAGGCCATCGCCCCTTGTCCTGTCCCCACAGACCACTGAGAAGAAGCTGGCCATTTCCGCCTGTGTCCCACCCTTCAGCTATTTATAACCATTCATCAGATCCCCTCTCAGGCTTCTTTTCCAAGGTTGAGCAGCCCCAGTTCACTCAGCCTTTCCTCATAGGGGAGATGCTCCAGGCCTTTAAATCCATGTTATTCAGTTTCAAACCAGGCGCCTGTGCTGACTCCTAAGCACATCACCCAAACAACCACACTCAGGGAGCCAGCTCTGCTGGGCTGAGGCTGCTCAGCACCCCACCACACTGCCCCAGCTCTCAGTGACCCATGAGAAGGGGCTGCGCGCTGCTGTACATGGAAGGGACAAGCGGCAGTGGTGTGGGGCTGTGCAGCGGGGAGCACAGGCCCTGGAGAGCACTGACCCACAGCTGCTGGTACCATCACCAGAACTGGCAGCTCCTCATAGCAGATTTGGGGTGCCCACGGCATAGCCCACACCACCACATCCAGCAGTCAGCTGGAGCCACGAGTACCCAGGGGCTGACTTCACCATCCCATGGGAATGCTGCAACCCCCTGGTCTGACTCCCTCTCCCTTTACTGACTGGCAAAGAGGGGGCTGGTGGGGAGGAGTGAAACGCAGCCGCTTTCTGCCCAAAGCCAGAGACCTGTCCTGACCAGAGCTGGCTCCAGTGAGTCGTCCTGAGCAGCTCCTGGCCACACACTGCAAACAGCACTGGCCAGGCTGAGCCAGCACTAGCAGCATCACCAAAGACAGACAGACAGACACACACCAAGAGTGTCTATGGTGCCATAATCACCCTGGCAGAGCAGTACAGCACAAGGCCAGCATTTAGATAAATGAAATGCTAAGGAGCCAAAAGCAGCCTCGTTACGATACACTTCTTCACACAGCAGGCTGAAAAGGGTCTGGGCCTGGCCAGCCCAGAGAGCACCCTTCATTGCCAGCAAAGGTGGTTGGATGTGTCTGTGCATCCCCTGCCTGGGGGTGCTGGGATGCAGAGACAGTTAAAGCACCCCCAGTCTCAAGGTCTTTCTGTGTTATTACTTGATTCAGGAGCGCCAAGAGCATCATCTCCCTGCGCCTTCCTAGAAAATCTGCTGGCCCAAAATCACCAGAGTCAACCAGGCTCATTTAGACAGGCTAATCAAACTGTCTAAAGCCAGGAGACTGAGTGCAACCTTACAGAAAAGCCCCTGGAACACAGAAACAGACACAGCCCCACAGAAGGGAAGAAGGAAAAAACAAAGAAGAGCTTTTATTCTCTCCCCTTTTAAAAACTGTTTTACAGCTCTCTGCCTGCTGCCTTACCAACCATACTGACTCCAGCGAAATCCCCTATACCATGCCCTGACCTCAGAATAACCCACAGACTAAACTAATAACTGCACGCAGCCGCACAGCCCTTCTGCCTCTCACTTTCTGTTCTGAACGCGTGCATTTGCTGGTGTGCTTCATTTCTCCTTCCCCTGTGCACAGCTGCCTGGGTCCGGGTTGCCTGACCTCCCAACAAGGATGCAGGATGGGAGGTTTGAAAGCGATGCTGGAATCACCCCTGGGCTCTGACCTACAGTGCGCAGAGCCAGACACCGCTACGCCATGGCCAACAGCAGCTCTGACCCTGGCTCTCCCAGCTCCAGCACGGAGTGTTTCCATACAGGCAAGGCATCAACCAGCTGCTTTATCCAGATGGCATTCCCACCGCTGCAAGAATGAGGAGAAGACCCCAAGAGACACGAGGCCAGCAGAAAGGAAGAGTGGAGCTGTTCCTGCAACAGAAAGGCAAGCTGCTCCTCCTCTCTCTTCCTCCCACCAGAAGCAAAACAAGGCAAACACACGGTGCTTCTGATTTCCTTGGAGAACAGCTCTGGAGCAAACCCATGGAGAGGCAGAGCAGAGCCAGCCAAGCACCTGTGGCACAGCTCAAGCTGCCCAAAGCATTAGATCCATCCCACCCCATTGCTTACCACGTCTTCAGCCCAGAGAGCAACCAGGAGCTCCCCGCCGAGTTTCAGTCCAAAGACAGCGTCACATTCAAAACCACCGGCTCTTGTTTTGCAGCGACACCGAGAAGGAGCGGTCCCCAGGGTTGGCCACCACATCCGCCAGCTGAGCCGGGTCTCCGGCAGAGGCTGCCACTTGTGCCAGCAGCTACCTCTAACCACAGCACTGGGCACAGGCAGCACCTCACCAACAGAGCTTCCGCAGCGTGGGACACTTTGCCCAGCTCGGAGCTGCTATCCCACACTGTTCTCATCACCAGGAGGGAGAACAAGCACCGCACACGCTCACCAAGGAGCAAACCCTCACCACCTCCACTGAGGATGAAGCAGTGGGCTGCTCACCCTGAGCTCTCCCAGCATTGTATTGGGAATCATTCTCTTTCCTAACAACACGCTATTTCTGCCCAAGCGCTCCCCAAGCGCTTCGCGTAAACGAGGCCGATTAATATCAGCACCGCCTGAAGAGCGAGCACAAAACCAAAGCCAAGGCAGCCCTGTTGATCTCACTATTTATAAATCGTCTCAGATCTAATTTTAGAAGAGGATGCCTGGCCCGTTCCTGCTGCTCTGCAGCGCCTGTGCCGTCCTGGGAACTCCTCTTAACTGCTGGGGAATCGATGGGGGAGGGCAGCAGGGCTGGTGTCCCCATGGACCGCAGCACTGGCGGCACACAGAGCCAGAGCTGGGCACTCTTCAGCTGCTGCCCTGCCACATCCCAGACTCTTCTTGCCCCCACAGCGACATCCCACTGGCTCTGGGGGATCCGGGGATTTGTCTCCACCTCATGTCTCACCTTCATCCCGGGTGTCCTGGTTTCCACTGGTACTTCCCAGAGGAAAGGAGAAACGAGAGCAGTTGCAGACAGCACTGCCCAGAGCAGCACAGCAGTGGCCACGTGCTCCATCCCTCTTCTGCTCCTCCTTTTCTGCTGGTATTTCCTCAAAGCAGAGACCATCCTGGGCCCCTGATGCCCAGAGCTGTTCCTTGCACAGCCAGAATGGCCGGAGGGGACATGTAAGTCACAGTGACCAAACTTGACTGCACAGCTTTGGGCTGCAGAGCCATCCTGTGCCCTAGAAAGCGCACAGAGGCTGAGCCTCCCATATCTGGCACAGAGCAGCATATTCCAACTTTGAACCAGCAAGGGCCTCTAAGCATCCTGCCACAAGCTGCTGCCAGACCCCCTAACCCAACCACCCTGGCAGGAGCAGGAGGCTGAGTGAGCAATCGGTGCCACCCACGAGCCAGGGAGACCAGCTCTCTAATCCAAAGTGGGGTGACCAAAACATGACAGCAGCTTTACCTGAGCCAGGGGATGCCCCCCACCCCTGCTCTGCACCCCTTGAACCCCCAAAAAGTAAGTTGCTTTCAATCTCTTTCTACCAGCATGGAGTATGACCTATTTTAGCAATAAAAGGGAAAGCTCTCCGGTGCCTGGATACCCCTCGGTGCTGGCAGCACAGCAGCTGCTCATCAGACCAAGAAATGCACTTTTTAGCCTTTGCCTGGAGAAAATATCATTTTCCCAAAGCTGATTCAGGTAAGAGGAAAGGGGGAAGGTTTGGGAGGAGGCGGGATGGTAGCACAGCCATCACTACACGAGCTCCAGGCACAGCGTGGCAGCGAGGGGACCAGCACAGCATCAGCCCAGCATCACTACCAAAAACCTCTGCTGAAGCGCAAAGGAGGTGGTTGTTGATCAAAACAGGTTGTCTACAAGCACATTGCTGTCTGCCTCATTTCCTCCCCAAAACTCTGGGAGGAGCTCACTGCAGATCTTTTATTTTTTTTAGAAAAAAAAAAAAACCAAACCAAACAACAACTCCCCCACAATGGGCTGGAGTGCTGAAGATAAGGTCAGGAATAAAAACCTGGCTGAACACTCGCATTTTTATCTTGCCTACAGGGATGCAACATGTGCTGAAAATACAAATACCCTTATTGTTCTGGCCTGGTCCCGTTGCCATCCATCTCTCAGGCGCTGCTGACTTGGCCTTTTGTTTCAGGAGGTGACCACACTGCGCATGGCCCCTTCTTGGAAGGCATCGATTTCTGCTGCCAGCCCTGAGCTGAGGCCACGGCTGCGGCCGGCACCGTCGGCGTCTGTACCAGCTGCGGGGTAATGCATCCTTCCTGATGGCCTCTCCCCCGAGCAGGGGCTGTCAGCAGCGTTTAGCTGTCCCCTCTGAATACGCCATTCATGGAGAAGAAGTCAGGTCTTGGTGGGGGCAGCTCTCAGCTGTTGTGGCTTCCCAGTCATCTGACGGTGCCGGGTGTTGGAGCCGCCAGCCCTGTCCCTCCCCGGCAGCCAGAAGTGCCCACAGAGCGGTGGCACATCCATTACAGTGCTGCTTTTGAGTCTCTCTCTGTCACAAGACTTTTGTCCCAGTCGCATCCAGGCGCCTTTAAGCTGGGAATGACCCTTCTGTCCTTCCTCCATCCCTCAAGCTCTGTTTCCTGAAGGCACTAGTGGTCACCAACGCCCGCGTGGGGCACGCAGCTCACTCCACACAACAGACGCAGAACATCCACCTTAAAGGTCATTTTGCTCATCGTTGCATCTCTTGTGCATCACAGTGCCCTGCCACCACACACACTCCCACACACCCACAACTTAGCTGTAGGTCCATGTAGGACCTTTTTGTCCTGCACATCCCTCACTCAACTCTCTCCTATGCTCCTTTACACCTCCACAGCAAATCCTTTGGGTCAAAGGACCCAGCTCACTCAGCCTTTTCAATAAAACATGACAACCAGCAAAAGCCCCAGCCTGGGAGAACATGTGTCCAAGGAGCTGGTGGAGCAACATTGGTAGAGCCAGGCTGGGAGTGCAGGCAAAGGCTTCACCCCTCCAAAAGTGGCTTTAGTAGGTCTCTGCCTTTGCCAAGCCACATCTGCAGCAAAAGGTTCTTCTTCCCCTGGGGGATTTATGATTTTGATAGCAACCAAAAGCAAAGCATCACCCTCTGCATCAAATCACGGCCAACAAGCAGATTAGGGAGCAACCACAGAAGTTTACAGTAGTTTCAAGGAGCTACTGGATAAAGTTTTGGATAAAGGTTGTATGCTAGGGAAAGCAAGCTTTAAATGCAAACTGCTGTAAGCCAACTCCTTCCTGGCCATGAGGGAGAGACCCCAGGGCAGGGAATTAGGTGTCCTGTTCCTTTCACATACATGTTGTCCCAGTGCCAGAGCGGAAAGCCAGTTGTCCCAAATCCAGAGCCGCTCAGAGCTCCTGCAATCCTTCACCAGCAACCTCCAAGCACTCCAACAACCACCTCCAAGCACTCCAAAAACCCCCAAACCGCGTCCTTGTGACGGCCACGATCAGAGGCAGCATTTCCAAGCTATGTTCTTTGGTTTTTTCCAAGTCATTCCTTAAAATGTTAGCTGGAGCCCAGCAGGCAGGATTCAGGATGCAAATCTCTGGCACCAACCGCCCCCCACTCAGCTGGGAGCAGGAGGCTTCTCTTTGTCCTCAGAGGTGGTTGGAGAAGGCTCTTCGCAGCCCTGGGGGGTTTTAGTGTTTGGCACCACAAACTCTTCCATTCCCTGAGTTCCTGAAGCACTGACACAGTCTGGCATTTTGCTTCCAGCAGAGAAAAGTGTGAGTAACTACTCCAAGGAAAACCAACACAGCAGTGAAGGTGACCCACGTATGTAATGCAAAGTGCACGGCCTCTCTGCGGGCTTACCTGGCGTCACCTCAGCACGCTGAGCCTGTCACCATGCAAAGGAGCTAGCTCCTGCCACCTCAGGAGTTTGCATCTCCTCACTGCACCTTCCAAGGTAGGACACTGGGTTTAACTTGCTGGGCTGGGAGGAGAAGGAGGAGGAGGAGTCTGGCCAGGGAAGGCACTTGATTTCCCCCAGGCCACTGTTTGGGTAGGACGCCAAATAAATGCACAAGGTTGCGCCAATCTCCCGTCTCTGGTTCAGGCAGAGAGGGAAGTTGGTGATCACAGGCCAGAAAAACCCGAGGGATTGGGCTGGGGTGCTCCTGCACAAGTGCTGCTTTACAAACTGGGGAGGGGAGGAAGGGGGTGTTAATGAAGGGGCTCCAGAGCTGCTCCCAGACAGATGTGGCATGGGAGGAAACACGAAGGTCTCTCAAAGCTGGAGCAGAGGTGTTACCTCACTTTGCTATCTCAGCCAAGTGGCGTGCAGGGGACAGGACCAAGAAGCACGCAGGAGGCACACTGGGCACCTCTTGGACAAGCCCCAAACCCATTCAGTATCTCTAGCAGGTGAAACACTAGAAGAACCCCAAAAGCAGAAGCTGTTCTGGCACAAAGGCTGTTGCACAAGGACACCCCATGTGCCCTGACCCCTGGCATCTCCTGCAGCTGCCAGCACCCTCCTGGCAAACCCCAGCCTGCACCCCAGGCCGCATCACTGCCACAGCGCTGACACGTCAGTGGCCCAGCAGGACAACCAGTAAGGAGGGCACGGCAAGAAACCAGATCCAAGGGGGGAGGAAGAGAGGGGATCCCTTCTATGCCCAGGAATATTGATCATGAAGAGGCTTTAGAAGGAAAGGGGGATGTGTGCTGCACAGGGAATTCGATCTGTTTACAGAAAACATCTGCAGGCTGCCTGAAAACGAGCGTCCTTCACTCCCAAAGTTTCCTTTGAGAGAACACGAACTTCAGACACATTAGAAGGTTAAGTAATGTGTCCTTTCACCTTCAGCTAAAGGTCATGGAGAGTTTAAACAATTCTGCTGTTCCCAAGCTGAAGATGACAGGAGTCATCTAAGCACCCCAACATTACAGCTAATTAACATGGCAAACAAAAATGCCTGGCCAAGAACCACGCAAGGTTAATCAGCAGGTTCTTCTGAAGATCAGTGATTTGAGTTTTCCCTTAGAGTCAAACCAACCAGAACCTTCCCACCAAGCTTCACTCTTCCCTTTGAGAGCATGCATGCTTGTGAAAATTGCTTTGCAAGTCATTTGTTAGTAAGGTGAAATTAAATCTATATAAATAAGTCATTATAGAACACCCTTTGCCCCTCCAGCCTCCTTGACAGCTGTTGAGACCAGATGCACCTCGCTCAGGAGGAAGAGGACACCCCAATATAGATGGGGACCAACAGAAGAGCCTGTTCACTGCATCACCCATCAGAGCTGAGGCTGGATCAGACCTACAGATTCACAACCCTGCCCAACACAGGCACCTAAGAGAGAAATCAGCCAACAAACATCATCACTCAACCGGTACTGGATCTTCTCCACCACTTCCAAACTCAGCAGTGACTCCTGGAACACACTGCCAGGAGGTAGCACCCCTAGGTACAACGCTATTTCTGTTTGTTCACTTAAACATATCCTTTCCCCCCATTTTTCCCCTCAATATTCCCTTCGGTTTTATACGATGGGAGAAGAAAAACATCCAAGGCTGCTTCCACCGCCTTCCGCTCCCTCCCAACATCCCGTCTCACTTGCCTCATCTGTGAAATCAAACAGCTGCAATCCTTTAAATCACTTTATGAGAAGTGTCTCCGAGCCTAAAATAATGTCATGGCTCATTTCAGAGCTCAGTGCTCCCCCCGCCGCGCCGCGGGGCCCTGGGTGCGACCAGCACAGTTGGCCTGTGGTTATTTATTCCTATTATAACAGCACCCACAGCCCTGCTCTGCTCTGCCACGTGCCCAGGAGGTGACCCAGGGTAAGCACCCCTGGGTTGACAAATTCCCAGTTCTCCAGAAAGGATGTTGTGGAACGCAGCAAACCAGAACCAAAATCTAGTTAGATGGAGATGTTGGGTTGGTTCTGGCCTCTCCTGCCTTCCTCCAAACAAGCTCTCCCTGTGCAAACACACCCCATGACAAAACTGACCTGGCCAAGACATGCAAGGAAATACCGCTGACTTTTAATATTTAACAACTTCAAAGCAACTGGGCTGTCCTCTCCCAAGCAATCCCACCAGAGCCGAGCTCCAGCCCCAGAGCCATGGCCAGGTTCCAGCTCACGGCACCGCCAAGCGAGACCCACGTGTTTGCCAACAGCCCGGAGTGGCAGGGCAGATCATGCAGGGACACGCTCGAAGCGGCGCTCTGCTTGCTCTCCTCGAGGAAAGGCAAGGTGTGTTTGATTTGTGTGAGGCTGGCACGCTGCTGTTGAGAAGAACCCCATGGCTTTCCACCCAAAACAACCCCCAAATAAAGAAATAATTAAAGAAATAAAAAATCTTGAGCCCAACCTCTCCTGCAACCAGACCTCTAAAAGGTATCGCGTAACTTCGGAAGATTACACACGGCTGTAAAAATAGCTTCTAGAAGCAAATGCCAGCAGCTTCTTCCAACATTAATAAGATAGAATAAAACCAGTATTCACTCCAGCTAGGGTGCTGGGCAGGCTGGAGAATCCCAAGCTCCATCCCACCTGCAAACAGCTGCCACGCTTGGCTCTATTCTGCTGTTGCGACATTAAGGACTCAACACCCAAGGCAAGGAGCCTCTTGCACTCTTCTAAAAATACATCTCCACGCTAGGTATTGAGTTTTCTTTGGTTTGTTTTGAAATCATGACTGTGCAACATCTGCAGACCTTGCTCACCTGGCCACATCCTCCTCCCTCCAGCTCATGCTGCTGATAGAACCAGAACCAAGGTTTTCTTTGAGACAAACGCTCCCGTTCCATCCCATCTCCTGAATAAATACATTCCCACTGATGGAAGCAAAAACTCCCATAAATCGAACCAGGTCAGCGTGTCTCTCAGCCTGGATGAAAAGCTTCTTTGTGCAGAAGCACACAGGCCCCGAGTGATCCAGACGAGCCAGCTAACGCAGCCAAAACCCCAGCCTGCGCCCTCCTTAACACTGCTGTTTCCAAGCCTTCCCAAGCTCCAGCCTGCTCCTCACATTGCCCTGCCGAAGCCCAAAGAGGGCAGACGGAGGGAATTTCACCCCTTTGCTGACACTGTGAGGATTTCCAGGCTTTCAAATCAAACCCTGAAGTCTCCCCAGCAGGAATGTTCCCCTTCAATAGCCGCTGTCAGACACGTAGCCCTGAGAGGAGGTCTCCTCGCTGACTTGTGTTACAAGCACCTTCCCCGGCTGCGGCCGCCTCGCTTGTAACCCTCCACAGAGCAGCCTTACCAGCGTGTGCCACGCTCCAGCACCTAATAAGATTCATTTAAGCAGCTTGAGCTGACTAAAGCTGCTCAACTAAGGAGACAGGGGTTTTTCTCTCCTGCTAAGGGCTTTAACCTAAAACATGAGACCATCCAGGATGAGTGAGCACAGACATTGAGTGACACGGTTTTCTTCTTGCTCCACAGGAGTGCTACCACTAGCCAGAACCACCCCACAGAGGGGGAAGGTCTCCTGGCTGAAGGGCAGGAGGTGGGTTTACCCCCAGCAAACTGCCTGGAAATCCAGAGAGATCTCCCCTGGGTGTGAAGAGCACAGAGCAGGCTCGCTGGGAGCAGTCAACCCACATGGTGGAGGTGAGGAGCATCCTCTGGATTCAACGGCAAGGAAAGGCCAAGCTGAAAAGGGCTGGAGGCCACACGCTCCCGCTCCGTTCTGGTGATCAACCATCCTTCCCCCTCTGTCCCCAAGCTGCTTGCTGCATCCAACCAAGGGTGCTCCCCACTGGGAAGACAAACCAACCCGAGCAATGAGACAGAGCCCAGGACATGCCAGGAAGAGGCTGGAAAGGGAGAGCACAGCTGAAAGCCCTGTATGGAGAAACAAAAGAGGATCCCACGAGAGAGGAACAATGAAATCCCACACCACAGGCACGGAAACAGTCTGATTTCTCTGTAACAGCCACATTCGAGCCTGGCGCAGCTGAACCACTGCCCCAGCACCGGGGACACGCCACGCAGCCCCGGCCCTGCCAGTGGGTAGGGAAGGAAAAGCCTTTGCCTTACCGCATGTGGTCGAGCAATCTGAACCGGGTAGGACATGGCGTGCGGAGGGTAGCGCGGCTCGGCGGCACGCCAGCTCTGCGTCACGGGCTGCGTCGATCCGGACATGGCGAGAGAGCAGGCACGGCGGCCACTGCTTCCAAATCACCCACAAAGGATTAGGAGAGCCCAGAGCTCCTCTTCATCATGGGTGCGCTTTCCACTTCACGCAACAACTGAAAGCGAATGGGAAAGCAGCAGGTTAAAATCCAGTCAGCCCTAGTCCTGTGAGGTTATGGAAGGTCAAGCCTTGAGTGATCACCAGAACCTGACTGCCCCTGCAAATCTCCACAGCCCCATTTCCCACTGACAAACACTGCTGCCATGTTTCTGCTGGGGAGTACTCCCAGCCCAGGGAAGACCAAATATAAGATCATCCCAAATCCATCCCAACCGACTGCCCCACAAAGCCTTCTTGCCCAAGCACCAGCAGGACCAGGCCTAGGGATCTACATATCCCCAGGCTCTTGTAGATGGGTATTTTTGTGGAGGTGGGGGGATGACATGACACAACGCCTTAGTTCCCAAAAACCCACAAGCTAGAATGTTGGCACTTCAACACAACGTCCAAAGGCACAGGGTCCCTCTCAGCCCACCCCTTTGCCCACCCAGGCTCTCCCACATCTGCACACACTTTCCCAGCACTCTCCTTTCCAGCTGTGGACATTTTCACAGCCATCTGAGAGAGGTAAGCCCTGATCAATACCAGGAGGAATCAATGCCAGGAGGGACCAACCCCCCAGCAGCCATCTCCATCCACAGGGCTACGCTGAAATCCAGGAGCACACCACACCACACGCCTCCAGTGCCACACAAATATTAATTACATCAGCACATCAGCCCTTCTGATCAGGATCAAGAGCCTGAGAAGACACCATGGCCCTGAGGGTATTTTCACATACACCCCGACACCTGCTTTAATCCGTGTTGTAATTCCTTTCACAGCCATAACAAAATCAGGAGAGTCAGAGTGGGAGCACTCTCCTCAGCCTCATGGGGAGACAAACAAACCCCTGATTTTTATAGCTACTTCACATGGGCTTTTTCAGAGCAGATTTTAAGCCTCATGCTTTCTGTCTGGATTTCAATGAAGAAGTAACAAACACCTAAACACTGCCCTTCACCTCCACCAGTTTAAGGTGCATTAATTATTATTCTTGTATTAATGGTTAGCATAAATTCCCAGCTCAGAGGATGCTGCCAGGACTGATCCTGAGCAGAGAGAGCCACAGCTCGGCACCTCCCCAGGACCTGTTTCTCCATCCCCAGTACCACTGAGCACACCCACACATTGCCTCACCCAGCAGAGGTACATGTCACAGAGATTTACACAAAGCTTTTTGGTGATGCCAAAGCCACACTGGGAGCAGTGGAGAAGGCTTCCAGCACAGTGAGCTCCCCAGCAGCCCCTCCCAACTTCAACTGAAGCAACAGTCGGTGTGCACCAAAACCAAAAAGGGGATGGGAAAGGGGAGAAAAAAGGGGTTTTTTTTAAAAAGGGGAAGTATTTCTTTTTGTATATTTGTTTCCTCCTGCGAGACCACACATCAGCCCGCGCCGATAAACTGCTTGCTATCTGCTCCAGGCAGGCACAGGACCCTCCTCACTGGTTTGCCAGCATCTCCACACTGCTCACAGCCAGGAATACAAAAATCAACCCAAAGCAACGGTCCCCGGCAGGCTGGGCATGGGAAGCAGGGCACCAACGGCAGGGGGAAGGAAAGCAGCAGAGGGAGGCCCCTTGCAAAGGGGCTGAGCTTTAGAGAAATCCTGTTTTTCCAGCAAATTCCCCATGAAGGGCTAAGGATGACAGACATGAAGAGGCATCTCCCTGCTCCTGCCAAGGGTCAGCCGAGCTGCTGTGCTAGAAGGTGTTTTGCCAAGTTGTGTATGGAAAAAACACACAGCAATGTTTGGCTCTCAGTCCCCACTGGCTTTCGGCTCACTCCCTTGCACAGGAGCTGGGATGTCCTCAGCCGTGCACCCACACACCCCTGCTGAGCCCCGGGACACCTTACCTGCCAGCCGGGTCCCAGGAAGCACCGGTGGCCTGGGAACAGCCTGACCCCATCCCAAATGGGGACAGCTTCCCCAGGCAGGAGCTAAGCGTGCTCGGTACAAGCCACCCCTGGGGCAGGAAAGCCCCTGCACACACGGGGGAATTCAGAGACACCCAGAAAGTAGCCAACACGTATTTGTACTTCCAGTATGACTACCCCACTTCCCCTCCCGCTTCCGACGGGATGCGATTTCAATTGCCAATTCCCACCCAGACTTGGGGGCTGTACCAGGAGCACGTGTTTGGATGCTCACTCTGCTCTCCCTTCAGGGACACACCAACCCCCCCTCCCAGCTCTCCAGCAGCCCACATGTGCATCTACAAGGGCAACACCTCCCCCCCACACACACACACACCACCCCCAACTGCTGAGGATGTGCACGTGATGCTCAACAGCTCCAAAAGCTCACTGGGATCTATGGAAGTTTAAGGTACTTTCCTAGTAACGGATTTGAGCTTGGACATCTTGGCTTGCAGCCACCCAAGAGTTAATTAGCCCATGTAAATATATATATACACACACACACATGCGTATACACACATCCTCCAAGCTGGGGGGGCCAGAGCCTTTGGCAGCTTTCAGCAAGCCAACTGCTTCCCTGGAATCTCAGCCGACAGACCAGACCACACCACAGTCATGGCAGCTGCCTACAGTAAAAGAAACAGGATGATTTTTCTTTTTTTAAAAACTCTTGAGATGAGAAGTTCAGCTTTAAGGACCAGCACCATGTGCAAAGCCATGCGGTGGCAAGCTTTAAAGCAGTTTAAAAGCTTCTTGCTTCTGTCTGTGCAACCAGAAAAAAAAACATTTAGCTCTGTAGTAAGATTGTACATGGGGTAAAATTAAAGGGGACAACAAAACTGTCTTGCACTAAGGCATGTTTCCTGCAAGCCCTGCTGCCAGCAGGACCACCAAAGGTTTTTCCCTACCAAGGGCAGCA
The DNA here is from genome assembly GCA_020800305.1 of Porphyrio hochstetteri. Taxonomy (NCBI): domain Eukaryota; kingdom Metazoa; phylum Chordata; class Aves; order Gruiformes; family Rallidae; genus Porphyrio; species Porphyrio hochstetteri. The sequence continues at coordinate 12,211,481 of CM036922.1, forward strand.
AACTGCCTCTGCCTTGACAAGAAGCCCTGGAAAGCCAAGAGTGAAAAATCACGTGCTTGGGAAGAGACAAAGCACTGCCCATGGATTTCCACATCTGCAAACCACAGAGCAGCAGGTCGCCAGCAAGATCTCAGCACAAGTTGAAGGGCCTGGATGCTCTCCACCACAGCTGGACTGGGGGCTGGAGCCAAATGAGGTCACTGAAGCACTGGGGCAGCTCCACGGTTGCCATCGCCTTGGATCCTGTTTTTAAGCTCCTCATGGAAAGACAGGGGATGCTGCTGCAGCGTGCCCAGCCCAGCACTGCTCTAGGGGAGGAGGGTCCACAGCCAACTCAGGAACAAACTGAGAGCATCGCATCTGGCTGGGGACGTACCGGTGCCAGTCCATAGCTGGGCGCAGCTGGGATGCTGCTCGACACCGCTATCCCCAGCAAAAGATCCTGGGGGGCCTCCTCATCAGCAACCTTTAATTAATTATCTTTAAGATTAGAGAAACACAAACAACAGGGGCAGATTGATGGAAATAAAAGAGAAATAGTACAGCCAGGCTCTCTAAATCTTCCGATCGAACTGTTTGGTCCCTACTTTCCCCAACTGATTCTGATGAGGAACAGACATTGTCTCACAGGAAAAGTATTTCCCCCCCTTCCCGGTTGGAGACTCCATCGGAGACTGCTTTATCCACAGACCTGCATTAGCCATTACAGCACTAGGTACGAGGAGATTTACAGCCTCTGATTAGGAACAGGAGAAAGCTGGAGGTTACCAGCAAACCCAGCACTACAGCACGGGCTTGAGGAGGAGCCAGGAGCCCATGGACACTCCTGCACCATTTATTTCCACTCGTCTGGGAGACCCCTGGGGTCTTCCCCCACTGCTGAAGCCATCAAAAACTCCCCTCCCCTCCTCCCAGCAAGCCACCACCCCCCTGCTCCTCTGTTTCATGTGCCATTTACTTCCTAAAACCATTTCCCCATCACCCGTCCTCCCTGATTCACACCACGAACGCACTCTGCAAGCCCCTACAAGCTGCTGCAGAGGAGCTCTGCCTGGCTGCCCAAGCACCCACCAGCTCCCACACCAAATGCCAGCTCAGTCACGGCCCATGCTAATGGGACATACAGCACCAGGCCATGCAGGCATCTGTCCAGCCCAAATGATGAGCACAGACAAACTCGTGACAGCCCACAGTGACCTACAGGCTCACAGTCAACACCGCAACACACAGGAGCTGTACTGCAAGGACCAGGGTAAAACCATTAGTGGTCTAAAATAAGGCTTTGCAATTAAACTGAGTCCCAAAGAATGTAATTAGCATCATTCAATATACCTGTTGGTCTTCCAAGTTAGAGCCAACCCTCCCGATGGGTCAGGCAGAGCAGGATGGAGGTCCCTGGCTTGCCACTGTCACGATATAAACATGGGTGAGCTGCTGTAGTGTCCCCATGCCTTAGTCCAGAGAAGGACCAGACACCCCCAGCTCATAGAACATACCTGCTCATCCATCCTCACAAGAGCTCTAAAGATCCTGCTGAAAACACACCACTCCAGTTCAAAATAAACCACTTTTTTTCCACACACACCCCCACACCCCCTGTTTTAAGCAAGGACATGCTGAAATAAGATTAACAGACTATTTTGTTTCTTAAATCCAGAGTGATGTTACTCAACTTGTGGTCTACAGACCATGGATAGTCTACAGAAGACGTTAGGGGGTAGCCCACAAAATGACTGCAAAAGACCTTCCTAAAGGACAACAACGATCAGTACCCCCATGCTCTGCAGGCAAGACAAATGAGAAGAACACTGCTAACGCTTGCCAGGGCACATTTACCCAGAAAATATCGACAGCAAGGCTAATGTTTAATTACAAATGTTAAATGAGGCGAGTTTTTAGGAAAAAACAAGCAAGTCTTTACTCAAAACTGTTAAATATGCAGCAATTTCCCTCCTCAAAGCCTCACGAAAAAGGTAGGTAGATAATCCTCCAGGCAACTCAGGTATTTTGAAATAAAGGTTAAGGAGCCCTTTGTTTATAATGTTTAATTAATAGTGTGCTAGAGCATTCACCTCCAAGAGACCAACCAAGCCATCACGCTGAAAGCCCAGCACAGATCCATCCCGGCAGCCGTCCCACGGCAGGGATGAGCTGTAGAGCTCTAGATCAAAACCAGACCTAAAAACCCAGTGAGAAACATACCCACACTTGCTCTAAAGGACTAGAGGAAGCAAAAAAAAAAAATAATAATTAAAACCCAATGAAAGTGAGTAGAGAGAGGCTGCTAAGAAATGCACCCCAAGGAAATAGTAATGGATTTGTCTGATCAATATGTGCATGAAATTTGCTTGGAAGACAGTTGATGTTACACACAAATATTTGTATGCACTGTATCTATTAAGCCCTTTCAATAGGAAAGCCATCTGGCTGCCATGAATTTCGGGCTCTATTCAGAATACCAAGGACAGTGATGTTTGCCTGCAGCCCAGGGCAGCGTTGGATTGCAGGGGGGTACAGAGGTTTGAAATTAAAATAGCAGCGCGGGGTCAACAGGCAAGATCAGGCTCATCCCGAGTGCCCTGGCACAGAGCCCCAGGGAGCACGGCTTGTACCTGTGTGTAAAAAGGCATTTTTCTTGCTTTGGGAGAGCAGGAAAGCAAAGCCAGGCTGGCAGCATCCTGCCCATCACAGCCAGACACCCCAGTTCCTCACGTGCGCCCCAAACAGGGATGCCCGAAGCAGCTCTTGCCCCGTTCCCCAGCTCACTCAGAAGTCTGCCTGTCAACAGCAGCCCTCCTCCCTCTGCTCCTCTGGCCAGATGTCTTTCCAACTGGATTAATCTCTAGCCTGACTGACAGTGAGGATGCACAAGCAATTACAACAGCAGATCTGGGGGAAGAAGGGGCCTTACATCACCACGACAGAGCAGCCCAGGGCAGGATGTTACCCTTGTAAGAAGGTACAACGGGCCCCTGAGGCCACGGAGGGGATGGCAGAAGCTCAGGAGTTGAAGCCTCATCCAGGTTCGCTGCCTCTTTGCCACAAACCTCCAGGCTGCTCCCAGCGCCGCACAGCTTCACGCAGAACCGGTTCTGATCCCTGATGAAAGGTGACTTCTCTGCCCTGTTCCTCTCACTGCCCAGAGCAGCAAAGCAGGATTTACCACTTGTTTCTCCTTTTCAATCTTTCCAAGCTATTTCAGGCACGGGACCCAGGTTTAGCTCTGCCCTGAGATAACCTTTGCCAGCGTTTGTGTACAGATCTTGGCACGGCAGCTGCACAGAGCAAGGTCAGAGGGTTGGACTCTGCCAGCCCTGCTCCCAGTTGTGTTTCCAAAGGCAGGTTTGCCAGACAGGCTGCTCTGGGCAGCACCACAGCACCGGCCTGATGCTCCTGGCAGAGGCAAGCGAGTGCTAACTGCATGCTGTGAGTCCTGCTGCCCTCGTTTGGACCTTGACTCTCAGCAGCATAACCTGGTTGCTTGGGGCACATGTCTCATCTTCCCCAAGAAACCAGATTACATTCCTTAGAGAGAGATGTCCCATCTGCCCCACCATGGACAGCCCTTGTCCAGTGAGCTCCTGCAATGGACTGAAGTGCCTCCCAGGCCAAGAGGCTGCATGTGACCTCGTGACAGGTCCCAGAGGGGCACACGGATGCTTAAATGGACAAGACAGACCCACTTCTCTTTGCTGGAGGGTTTGGCTGTCACTCCCCAGCTGTAGGGATGTCACCTTATTAAAATGCACAAGCCACACACCAAGTGCCAGCCTGGCCATGGCTCCAACAGCAGGTCAGGACCAGCATGGCTGGCCTGAGCCTCTGCTTTTCAAATCCTGGCTCTTTCCCCTTAGTTTCCCTACTCCCATTGTTAGATTTTTCCCCTCCTAATACAAAAACCCCAACCAAAAATCCCCAACCCAACCAACACACCACCCTTAGGCGGTCCCTGGCTTTCGGGAGTTGCAGACAGCCCCGTGGGGCATCTGGACACCGAGCATTTCAGCAGGGACATGATGATGTGATGGCAGAGTTGCTCCCATTATGCAACAGCATCACTGCTCCCATGCCAGGGCACCCACAGCCCTGCAAACCCCTTCCCATGCTGCTCTGAGGGGGAAAGGGGCACAGGGCCAGACACAGCCCATGGCTGCTGACTGGCAGCTGATGGCTAAATGCCCTAAAGGGACAATTCAAGCAATTAAAGATATTGATGAGGGACAGTGAAGAAGAAACCCACAGTAAAAACAAAGTATTAAGGGGTCAGGGGAGGGATTTGGATGCATGTACAGGCCATTCATGAAACAAAAGAGTTATTTTGAGTGTAGGCTGGAAATAGAAAACAAATTAGACCATGCAAGGTCTTTGTTGAAGATGATCTGCAAAGACAAATGGAAATGCCTGGAGAGGAAATTAAAAAGAACCCAAACACCAAACCAGCCAGGCACTGGGACTGCAGAGAGGAACGGGGCAGGGAACTGGGGGAAAGGAGTGACAGTCAAATGCCAGAGCAGAGATGGGGCAGCCAGAAGTGAGACAGGTGAGCGAGCCAGGGAAGGACAGCAAAAGCAAACCAGGAGAATTACCTAGTGAAACCCCCTGGGAGAGACAAATAGTGCTGAAAACACCTGTTTTCTGATGGAAGCCCAGCCCCAGGTACAGAAATGCCTGAGTTGTAACTAAAAGGCAGGTCTGCTGGGGCAGGAGGGACTGTGTGAAGGCACAAACCACCCCCCCGCCCCGTCCTGCCCAAACCCCTGTCTGGCAGCCCCAGTCACTGCAGCACTCGCCCTGTGCTGCCACATCCACCCAGGACCCAGAGCAATTTTAATCATGGGACAAGCACAGGCAGCCTGTCATCCCCCCTTCCCTGACCCCCATTCATGCCCCAGTCCCCTCCCCACATGCATCATCTCCACCTTAGCTGCCCCCTCCCACTTCAACCTGAGCTTAAATATTGTAGCTGTCACACAGTGCTAACCTCAGCTTAACAACCACACACAAGCAACTGGAAATCAAGAGAAAACAATGCAGTCCCTTGCCATGGTGCAACGAGGATGGAGTAACCATACAGCGAGTTGGGCCACGCTCCCAAGTATGGCGAATGGCTCCATAACAGCCCATTCCCAGCTCCCACCAGCTAACCCAACCCCCCAGCTACAGAGATAAACAAGGCTTTTAAAAACACAAGGGAGCTCACAAAGCACCTGCAAGGTTTATTTATTTGACACAGGCACACGCTGCTCATTTGATTTTCAAGCCCTTCAGCTCGTATTGCCGCAGCGACAGGTCCTCTGATGTCTCGGGCACGCTCATGAAAGCGAGGGGAGTCATCTCCTCCAGATCCTTTTGTTGAACAAATTACTCAGCTCAGGAGTGACATTTTCGATTATTTACATCCTGAATAAGGAAGGGAAATTCATTTTCTCACGTTCCTACAGTAAGTTCTTTGAGGCAGGTTGTACCACTAAACATTTCCTCCTCTCGCACGTTCCCAATTTCAAAGACGACAAAACATCTTCGCCTTCTAAATGATTCCTTCCCTTTCATGAGCCTCTAATGATTCAGGAGTCTAAACTTCACACAAGGAGCTTTGAAGAGCACCGACTGCCAGCATAAAAGCTGAACTATTGTGACAAACTGCACAGTTTAATGCCTCCATAGGAAGACATGTGCAAAGGAACGAGCTTACCCCAGGGAACCCAAACAAAGCCTCCAAATAAATTAAATGACCTGTAAACTAAGGTACTCAAAAATATATGAGATGCTATGCAGCTGTGCCATAAAACATCAGTAAAGGAGGGAGTCATTTGGGAGTGGAGCTGGTTTAAACTAACCCACTTTACTCCAGGTTTGCAAGGCAGTTGCTGTACTTACCCAGCACAACGCTGCACCTCGGATGCAGGATGGGGACTTAAGCAATGCTAACTCAATCGCTGTGATCGCCTGCCAAATACCAGCTCTGAACCCTCCACCAGGCCTTTCTTCTAACATCCCTCAGGTAATTACTAGGAGACAGAGTCAATTTTCAGCCCAGGTTAATAACCAAATTCCAGCCACTTGTCCCCGTGCCTTGCTGCTGCTTTCATTGCTCCCCAGGAAAACCCAGGAGAAGTTCAAGCTCACCGGTGGCCCAGCACAAGGAGCTGCTCATTAGCTCGTGGCAGATCAGCCAGAGAGACAGGTCGAAGCAGTAGGAGCCATAAATTGGGTACGTTCTGTTTTTCTTGTTGAGGTAATTAATAGCTTCTAGACAAAGTCAAAGCCTCTCTGGAGGCACCAAAAAAAAAAAGAGAAAGATTCCAACATTTGCATACAATGTGCAGCATCTCACAGCATGCAGGGCAGCAAGGGAAGGAGACAGAATCATAGAATCACAGACTGGGCTGGGTTGCAAGGGACCCCAAGGATCATACAGTTCCAACACCCCTGGCCACAGGCAGGGCCACCAACCTCTAGGCCTGGAGCTACACAAGGTTGCCCAGGGCCCCATCCAACCTGGCCTTGAACACCCCCAGGGATGGGGCACCCACCACCTCTCTGGGAAGCCTGTTCCAGCCCCTCACCACTCTCTCTGTAAAAAAACTTGCCCCTAATATCTAATTTAAACCTTCCTTCCAGTGGCTTTAATCCATTCCCCTTGCCCTGCCATTGTCTATCTACCCTTTTAGAAAGTTGAATCCTCTCCTGTTTCTCTGCTCCCTTCAGGGACTGGAAGGCTGCAATGAGGTCCCCCCGCAGCCTTCTCTTCTCCAGACTGAACAAGCCCAGCTCCCTCAGCCTCTCTTCGTAGGGCAGGTGCTCCAGCCCTCTGATCATCTTCGTGGCTCCTCTGAACCCTCTCCAACAGTTCTACGTTTTTCTTGTATTGTAGGCCCCACATCTGGACACAGGACTCCAGATGGGACCTCAGACCATCACCGCCACCTCCTCCATTGAGTATCCAAGAGCCCTGGCATGCAGCAAGTGTGATGCAAGGGGGGCTTCACCCCCCCACCATCCTTGGGGGAGCCTTACCCTAAGAAGGAGCAGCCCTGCACAGCTCCTTCCAACCCCCTTCAAAGGCACGTGGCCCTTTGCAGAAGCTGAGGTTTGGGTTGTTTCTCCAGACAGGCTTACGGAGCAGATGGGGTTCCTGATGTGTTTAGTAACTGAACCCAAGCAAGTGGGCAAATGGGATTTCAGTGCTTCCACACCAAGCTCCATCCTGCTGACAATGAGCTGCCCAAAGCCATCAGTCCACCTGCCCCCAGCAGATCAGGAGTCCTGGCTCCTGAATCAGAGCAGTTCTCAAACTGCAACCTGGTCATGCCCTTGGGAATTCCCAAGGGTATCCCGTTCCCAGACTTTCCTGGGCTGGGAACTATGGTTTTCAGCCTGTTCTTTACAGGCTTCTGGAAGCCTACAGACTAGCCTGAAGGAATCTTCAAAAGGTGATTAAAATTCATGCTATAGAGACTGGAACAGGCTGCCCAGGGAGGTGGTTGAGTCACCACCCCTGGATGTGTTAAAAAAGGGTAGATCAGGTACTTAGGGATATGGTTTAGCATAGGATGAGAACAGTTGGACTTGATGATCTTAAAGGTCTTTTCCAACCTTGTGGTTCTGTGACACCTCTAGAAGGGTCTGCTCTTCCACAGGGAAGCAATTAGTGCCAGCAAGTCTGGGTCAGAAGCCCCTGATCTCCCTACACCACTGCAGCAGAGGGAGGGAAAAGCTTTGCCCAGCTTCCCAGCAAAACACTATTTCTGTCCACCCTGTTTTGCAACTGCTGAACTCAAAGCTATTTATTAATAATTATTATTACTACTAAAAAAAAACCCCTCAGCTGCCAACATGAAAGTGTTCCCAAGGTGACTCACTGACCCAATTCACCACCACCACTGTGCAGGCAACAACCTCCCATCACCCTGCACCTACCTGCCCCAGGGCTGAGCTTTCAGATGGTTCCTCACCTTCCAACCCTTCAACCACACAGCAGAAACAAAAAACTATCCATGAGGGAAGCATCTGATGCAAAGCAATCCCCATCAGCTGGGAAGCACATCTCCTGGGTAAGCACAGACTCTAACAGAGTCATTTCATTTGGACAAACCTGGTCTGGAGAAAAGCACCAGGTATGTTAGCTGAGGGAATAGCAGAGGCAGAGTCCTGAGGTCAAACACTGCTTTGGCAGAGCTACAGAAACAAATTACAACATCATAATCTGTGCAGAGTCCATCTGGGGGTACTTAAGGATGTTTCCAGCACCTTCACGCACTGAGCTTATAACTTTAATGAAGGTTTCAGATATAAATTAAGATGAACTCTGGTTACCCACAGGAAGACAGGACATGGCACCTGAAATTGCCCCTGCTAAGGGAACAAAGTTCCATTGGTGTCAGGTTGACACAGGAGAGCTTATACAGGGATAACTAAGAGGATTACAGTCCCCAAATCTCCATCACCTCTGCTCAGGCAGCTGAGCTGCTCATGAAACCAGCGCAGTTCACAGCCCTGGAGTTTTAAGGGGAACAGCCAAGAGTGGGGGATTCCACTAAAAGCAGTCATGGTGCCCACAAGGACTGTACAGAGACACAGACATGGCCCTTCCCACTGCCCCACGGGAGCCCCACAAACCCCCCAGAGCCCATAAATCACAGAGTCACCAGGTTGAAAAAGACCTTTAAGATCATCGAGTCCAACCATCCCTGTCCTCTACTAAACCATATTCCTGAGCACCTCATCTACCTGTCTTTTAAATACATCCAGGGATGGTGGCTCAGCCCCTCCCTGGGCAGCCTGTGCCACAGCCCCACAACTCCTCCAGGGAAGAACTTTTCCCTAACATCTGCTCTGACCCTGCCCTGGCACAGCTTGAGCCCATTGCCCCTTGTCCCATCACTTGGCTGAAGAGACCCTCACCCACCTCTCTACAACCCAACCAAGCCACCTTCCCCTGGCTCTTCACACCCCACCCAACCCCTGCAAACAGGGGACAGGCTATCAAAATCAGTCCTGGGTGGCAGGTAACATCTCCCAAGCAGTCATCTTCACTCAGACGCTGCGACTTTGCAGACCCTTCCTCTTGCAGGAACACAAGCCTCCTGCCAAGCTCAGCTCCTGGCAAACACAGCTCTCCCAGGGAGAAGACAGCACAGACCTGGAGAGTTTAGGAAAAACACTGAAGAAACAGAGTGCAGTGCTTTTTACACAGCCAAGAGGCACCAGCAGCAGAGACTATTCCCCAGCCCAGCTGGTTAGTGTGTGTGTGTTCATGGGGTTTGCTTGGGATGGGGAATTCCTTGTTTGTTCAGCTTTTGAGACATGATTCCAGAAGGATTCATGCTGGTAGATGCTGATTACAGCTCAGGAGGCACAAACATGCCACTTCAAACTGGAAACCCAGCAAGTTCTTGTATTTCCCTTGACAATCCTATAGGAAATTAAGGGGTGAAGGTGTTTTTGAAGGCATTAATGTGGCTGCTTATATTAATATCCATTCTGTGGGCATTAATACAGGAGCACCCTGAGAGAAGGGATAACTCTCCCACTTTAGGTTGCAGAGGAATTTTTATGGATGAACATAACCATCTCCACTTCCCCCCCTGCTCTCCTCCCAAAAGCTCTGTTGCATCTTTACCCAGGAAATTCAGTCTGCTCTAACCCCAAACACTTGACCACAGTTTCAACTGATGCAAGAACTGCTCACCCAGCAATGTCATCCTCCCAACAGTTGGGAAGTTGTGGGTTTCCTACGCAATCACTGCCAGGGTCTCCCAGTGCCTCCCTCCAGCAGCTCCACACAGCCCATTGGTGCTGCCAGCAAGGATGGAGATGACCCAAGTTGAAGGTTGCTCACTGACTTAGGCAGGATAAGGAGCTCCTTAGCCCTCCTCCCACAGCTCTGGTTTAAGGGGTGTGGAATGGCTTAATTATGTCCCTCAAGGCAGGAAGAAGTCACTTGTCTTTAAATACTCAGGCTTTTATTGAGTTAACATGTTTTAACAAGGTCAAGGCTTGAGTGGTAAACTGTTACCCAAAGGGGAATTCACTGCTTCCCCCCCTCAAAATTCAGCATCAGCTACCAAGGTTTCTTTCTGAGCCCTGGGTTAGAGTTATGCACTTTCCAGACAAAGAAAAAAAAAAATCAAGAAAATAAATATTTAAGCAGTCAGAAAGAGTAAATAAATGTTGGCTTGCTTCACCACACCTCTGTGTCCCAGAGAAACACCTGGCACTCAAACACAGCACCCACGCACGTCGCCTTGGAGGACACAGCAGGTCACTGGGATACCTTCACCTCCTGCCCAGCCTTGGGCTGAACTGGGGGTCCCCATCCCCAGCTGAAGTCCTCTGGGGGGGCTGGGGCGGGGGGGGGGGGGTGGGGAGTGTCTCACAGCTGTACACCAGCCACCTGAGAACCAAACAGGGCACAGGCCACCAGAGCCAACCCCTCCTGCCTGCATTACCCATCAGTAGGAAGTCTCCAGAACCAAACTGATAAATATTGCAGGCAGAGGTAAGCAAACAGCCACCGAATTGTTTGACAATGCAGAAAGATCAATATAAACTTCAACCTGCCCTGAAAATCACTTTCTTGCTTCCCCAGGACGAGCTCAAAGCCTTCCCAGCTTTGTTTCTACGTCAGCCCCAGTAAAACAAGCCCATTCCCACATCCCATGAGTCTCCACATGCTCATTTACAACATCACTGAGTCTTACCAGCCCAGGCCCTACAGGAAAAGCACTCCATCGCCTCTGAACAGACACCACTCACCAAGGCAGATCATTTCAGCACTAGGCAGGAGTGGGGATGGATTAATAAGTCAGGACATTAAGCCAAGAGCCCCTCCTTGCCAAAGCTTCACCTGCTTCCTGCGGCGCGGTGAGAAACGCCGAGCATCACAGACACGCTGCATCACTCTGCCAGCACTGGAGAGGTTTGACTCATCATCCACTCCAGCATCCCTCAGCAGCAGTTACTGACCTCACCAGAAGTGGTATCAGTCAGGCATAAAGCAGCTTTAATTGCTCTGTACAGGAGTTTGCTCTGGTTTGTCTGACTTTGCAAGTGGGTCTGCTTTCACCAGAGCGGGTTTCCTGCTCCAGTTCAGGTACCCCATTACACAGCTCATCCCCACAGCCAGCTCCATGCAGCCTGAGCAAGTGGGAAGTTGAGCAGTTCACTGAAAAAATGCTTCTATATGAGGGCAAAGGCACAGATTTAGGAGGGAACAAAGTCCCCCTGTAATTTTGCATGCAAACGGGGTCCCTCAGCAAACAGGAGACCCTCTGGGTAAACGCCAGCACCGGATCAGCCCCCCAGCTCACATTAAGGGAGCACCTTGTACTTCTGTGCCTTGAAAGACACCTAGAACCATCTGTAAACAAGGTGCTTCAAAACTTCAACTCATGTAAGGCCAAAAATGTAATTTCTGTCACCTAGCAGGCACTACAGGTCTGCAGTGTGTTTTATTAGCTAGATGCTAGCAGAGCTACATCAGATCACGTTTTAAAAGTTACTATAAAGGCTTAATCAATCATTAAATCGGTGTTTTATGAAATGGCTAAATCAGTCAGGGTAAGTTAGAGCTCTCAGGGAGCTATGGGACGTTACAGTAATCTGCAGTATCTCCAGCTGAGGTTCTCATACCTGCCTGTGAGACACCATCATGTTACAGCCCTGAAGAACAGAACACTATCTATCACTTCTTGCCTATTTGTACGTAGATGTTAATGTAAATATAGGCTATACATGGCCACATTTCACATAGGTGATGTTAAAAATACAGATGCAACATTGCAGAACATTAAAAAGTACTCCTTTGGGATGGCACTGGAGAATATTTAATAAAGTCAGAAGCTGCAGGCTAATTTCCCCTGAGAGTTCCCATTTAGAGCCTGTCGCAGCGAGAATCCATCACAGCCACCACTGATTCATGCAAAGCAGAAAGAAAAAGCCCTCCTCTTCCCTCCCCACTGCCAGCCACCAGGAGATCTCCTTCAGGAAACGATGGTGAACCTCACTCACCAGCTCTGTACACTGCAAACCTGAGCATCATAAACCTGAGCATCATCAGTGACTTCCAGGGGGCTGCGAACATCCCACTATGGGTGAGCATCCTGCATCCCTCTGCTTGGCAGCTTGCTCTGCTTGGAGGGAGCTCCTGAGCAGCCTGAGGCTGTATCCAGCACTGGTCACATGCAAACCCCCCAGCCTGGGGCAGGGAGGATGAAGAACCACACACCCCACTCTGAGCCGCCATGGGATGCAGAGTTTGTTCCACTGACCCAAAGAGGAGCTGATGCTTGGAGGCAGCAACTCCCATCCTCGCTCTTTGGCTGCAGACATGAGCAGCCTGTGCTCTCTCCTCCAAGGTGGGGCTCAGGCAGGTGAGGTGACAAAGAGCTGCACGTCCTCCAACGGAGCTCTTAAGACCAAGAGACTTAACGTAGCACTTCCCAGGGGATGGGGGAGGAAGCAATCCAGTGCGCTCCCACGGTCCTCCCCAGCAAGGAGACCAGATGTCACCTGAGCTCAGCCTGGGGTTGCTACGTGTCTGGGAGGGATGGGAAGAGAAGGGGCCAAGTGAGCAGGAAGCACGAGACCTGTGCCAAGAAACGTGCTGCCAGTTCCTCATTTGTTTTACAGAGAGGAGTTAAAAACTGTAAGCACAGAGGCACACAGCTGGAGCAGATGTTTTTGATTCTTCTTTACTCCCAGCAGCAGCTCCTCTTCTGCTGCTCCCCCACCACCCTCTCCCCTGGCATCCAGCTATGGGAGCGTGATGCCAAGGGATGGAGCAGAGCCCTTTCCCAGCACCAGAGCCATCCCTCAACGCTCCCACCCCAACCTCCCTGGGACAGGCTGTGATCATCCTCCTGCGCCTACTGATCATTCATGAGAGGTAACCCCTGTAAGTATTTCTTAGCACTCAAAAAAAGCAAGCCACACTGCAAAAGACACAGTAAAGTGTTTAGTGAGTAGACTGAGGCGTTAAAATAACCCACCTCCTGCAGCACTGCTGCTCTCTTTGGCACCCTGACCTAGAGGTGAGCTACCAGGGGCTTTACAGGTTTCAAAGCAAACCCACTGAAGGTTAAACCATTTAAAGGTCCACATCACACATGTGTGTGGAGGGGAGAAAGGAAAGGCATCCTGTCTGCTGGTTTAAAAAGATGATTTCAGGTCACTGTCCCTTATGCAACGAGAGCTACTCAACTGGGATAAGATGAGCCACTAAGCAGGATTACAAACTCATCTTCCCTCATGGTGTGATCTTCCACTAATAATTGTATCATGGAAAATAAAATAGAAAGTATTTTAAGAATTGTGCTTTGAGTCACTGGTAAGGCACTGAACACTTGTGTGGCATAACGTAAAAGCTTTTAACCATGAGGGTGAGATGAGCCACAGAGAGGGAGCAGAGAACACACAACCACTAGCCTGGTGTCAACAGCAGCACAGGAAAGTCCAGGCAGTGCCAGGATGCTGCAAATCACAGGAAAACCCAGGCAGTGCCAGGATGCTGCAAATCAAACCAACAGGGCCTAAGCTGGGAGCAGAGGTAGGAAGCATCACCAGTCGACTGACCCCAAGAAATGGGGATTTGATGTTCTCTGTTTCTGAGGGTACATCTCTGTACCTGTAATGTACACCTGGGCAGTGTAAAAATCCATGCAGACATCCAGCAGTCCCTCAGGCCAGTGCTGCCTTCGCCTGGCGTAGAGCAGAGGCAGCTCCAGGAACCAAACTGGCAGACAACACCCTCCTGGGGTAGGTACAGAACTCAAAACCAACATTAAACTTTCAAAGGAACTTCTGGATGCCACAGCCAAATTCCATCATGCCTTGACCCAACCTGGTGGCGCTGAGGCTGGATCAGAAGTATCTTCCAAAGCAGGGCTGGGAATGAAAGCCTATATATACACACACATAATTCAAGGATGCAGGCTTCCCAGTTCCCCATCACCTGTCACACCAAGGTGTAAATGGGATCCAACTAAGCACTGCACCAGGCAACAGTGAGCTACTCCATCAATGGTATCATCAGCAGATTTGATGACAGTGCTGACTACATCATCACCCAGAAGAGATTATGCAGCTTCCCAAACAGCACCAGCAGCTCCTAAAGATCTTAGGCAGAGGAAGCCACGAAGGAGAGAGATATGCAAGGAGCCTCCCGCTGTTTGTCTACCACAAGGACATTCAACACAATCTTCTGGAAACATCAGTGCACAACATGTTTTCCTGTGCTGTGGCTATGCTGATGAGCCAGCACATGCTTTGGGAGCCTCTTGGTTCCTGGAAGAGTCACACGCTGGGAGCGAAGGTCCCTGCACGAGGTGGCCAAGACTGAGGCTTTGCATGAGCAAACCCAAGTGTGACCTTGCTGGTCACAGGGGGATGGGCAAGCCAGGATCCCCCATATGCATGCTGAGCCATCTCTCTCCAGGGTAGGGAAAAACCTGGGAAAAGCCTATTTAAATGGCTCTAAGCAGGAGATAACACGAGTTTAACACCAGGAACTCAAAGGAGAACCAAACACCCATTACAAAATCTAGCACTATGTGGCTGGGAACACGAGAAGGACAGTGTGCTGCTGTCCCCATGCCACACACCAGCATCAGAGCTGTCACTGGTAGCTGCTTCTTGCTCAGCCTCCCCTCCTCTGCACGGACTATTTGCAGCACCAGCATCAGAGCAACCATCAAGCAGATGCTTTAAAAAAAAATGCAGCATGACGTTCAAGCGACATCTATCCATAAATCAGCCCAAACCACAAACATCTGAAGAAGATTTGCACTTAATCCAATTTACTGTAATCTCTCTCTTTAGTTAAAATGACAGAAATGTCAAAATGGGACTTTACTTCTCTGTCAAAGCATCTCATGGTGAAAAGGAAAATAAGCAGGCTCTCGCAGGCAGCACCACTTATTAGGTTAGAAATGTCAAAACTGTACTTTGATTCTCACTATTAGCAGTCACATCCACATGCTGTGCCCTTCTGTCGCGCTTCATTTCCCCCAAAAACGCGAGCAGGGAGCATATGCTTGACGCCAGGCAGCACCCATGCTAAAAACACAAGGTGCTCACATTGCCTTCCCAACCACCCCACGGCTCATCCCTGTCCCAGGGCACATGGAACCACCCAAGGGGCTCCTCCTCTGTCACAGGTAAGCAGGTGATTTACCAAAGGGCTCCAGAAGATTGGCTTCTGCTTCCCAAAAATCAGAATAACAATCCAAGCCTTCTCACCAGCCCAACCTTAACTCGCTCTCTCCCATCTCTCCATGTTAATTAGCAGATGGGATAATTGATACTCTGCCCAGGAATTAAGCACGGGTATGTGTGTATATATATATATGGGACACACACAGCCCCCCCTATATATATATGGGACACACACAGCCCCCCCTATATATATATGGGACACACACAGCCCCCCCTATATATATATGGGACACACACGACACCCACACACATATATGTGGGGACACCCCCCCCCCCATATATATATGGATGAACACACCCCCACCCCCTATATATATATATGGACACACCCCCACCACCCCTATATACATATATATATGGAGACACACACCCCCACCACCCCTATATACATATATATGGAGACACACACCCCCACCACCCCTATATACATATATATGGAGACACACACACTCCCACCCCATATACATATATATGGAGACACACACCCCCACCACCCCTATATACATATATATATGGAGACACACACTCCCACCCCCCCATATACATATATATATGGAGACACACACTCCCACCCCCCCATATACATATATATATATGGAGACACACACCCACCCCCCCATATACATATATATATATATGGAGACACACACCCACCCCCCCATATACATATATATATATGGAGACACACACCCACCCCCCCATATACATATATATATGGAGACACACACTCACCCCCCCATATATATATGGAGACACACACACACACACCCCCATATATATATGGAGACACACACACACACCCCCCCATATATATATGGAGACACACACACACACCCCCCCATATATATATGGAGACACACACACACACCCCCCCATATATATATGGAGACACACACACACACACACACACACCCCCATATATATATATGGAGACACACACACCCCCTATATATATATATGGAGACACACACCCCCCATATATATACCTATATATGGATATATGGAGACATACCCACCCCCCCATATATATACATATATATGGAGACACACACACCCCCCATATATATATGGAGACACACACACCCCCCATATATATATGGAGACACACACACCCCCCATATATATACATATATATGGATATATGGAGACACACACACACCCCCCCTATATATACATGGAGACACACACACACCCCCCCTATATATACATGGAGACACACACACACACCCCCTATATATATATATGGAGGCACACACCCACAAAAAGACATAAATGGGATCCAACTAAGCACCACACCAGGCAACAGTGGGCTACTCCATCAATGACATCATCAGCAGATCTGATGACAGTGCTGACTACATCATCACCCAGAAGAGATTACGCAGCTTCCCAGACAGCACCAGCAGCTTCTAAATAGCTTCTTAAGCAGAGAAAGCCCCGAGAGTATGTATGTGTATATATATAATATATATTTTTCCACGTGCAATTGTATGTGTCTTTTCCCCCCAATGGTCACAAAAATTAAGCCATTATCCAAGAGTTCAGGAAAGTGAAAGAAAAATCCCTACTGTCAGGAGCAGGGTCTTCATGCATTATTTAACGAGAACTCTGTTGGCAAAACTGGTGTTGTTTTTATATAAAAGCTAATAGAAATTGTACCTCCAGGTGTCAAAACACTGATGGTAATTCCTGCTGCCTCAGACATCTTGATGTTTCAATTTTAGCAGTATGAGGAGCCTGCAGGGAATCCGAGAGGGTAAAGTGCTTGTACTCAAAGAGAAGCAGAGAGAAGGAGAGCCTTTTTATTTCTTTATAAAGGGCTCAGGGGAACAGTTCTACTCACTGGAATTATCAGATCTGGTTCCCCTGTTCCTTCCCTTCCTTGAAAGGGGAAAGAGCAAGATAGGCTAACAAGGAGTGATTGTATCATGTCGACACAAGGAGAAGAACAAGCTGATGAGAGTGCTAAGGAGAAGCACAAAGACAAAGAACTGCCCAGGTGACACCGTTGGGGTGCAGCAGCACAGGAGCAGAGGCAAGACACATGGTGCATAAATGAGCTCCATGGACACTGCCCTGCCTGTGGCAGGGGGTTGGAACTCTGTGATCCTTGGGGTTCCTTCCAACCCAGCCCAGTCTGTGATTCTATGTTCAGCTGTGACTGAACAGCAATTTTTTCATCTTTTCTTTTTTTAAGTTCATGCCTAAAAGCAGAGCAACACGTTGGCCACACACCCCCCCACAAGTGCCCTCCCTTACTAACTTCTAACTGCACTTCTTCATGTCCACCTCTGGTGCCAAGGAGGATCAGAGCTGCATCTGCCTGCACGAGACCAAAGCCAACGCAGGGAAGCTTTAGGCTGCTGAGTGATGCACCTAGGGCCCTTGGGCACTCATTTATACACAGAGCAGCTACCTGCTGGCTTTCATTTTACAAAAAAAACATCTTATTTCCCTGCATCAGCAAGTAGAAGCATCTCCCAGGCTTTCCTCCCACGTCATTAGTGTCCTTGCAAAGCACTGCAGGTGCTGGCTGGCCTGACAGGCGACTTTTGTCCTCCGCTCAGAAGCCTCCAAGGTTGCAGATGACACCTCAACTGCATCCTCCCATCCTCTTCAGCCCTGCACAGCTTCCTCCTCAATTAACTTTGGATAAGACATGGCAGAAGCAGCCGCCCACCCCTGAAATGTCCCATGTGATTCAGTCTGGGTGACCCTGCTCAGGCAGGGGGGTTGCACCAGATGATTTTTCAAGGTCCCTTCCAACTCCTAACGGTCTGTGGTTCAGTGAAACCCACACTGGGGTGGCTGTGTACAGCACCAGCATGCCAGGAGAACGAGCCTGCACCAGCACACCCTGCTGTGTTGTTTTGGGCCAATGCCCCACCTCAGAACCTCACTGTCAAGGCACCATCCCCAGCAGAGCCTGCAAGGAGAAACACAGATCTGCACAGCCCTCAACATCCATCCTCCTAGGCTGCAGCTTCTAGGAAAGCCCCAAGGACCACTTCATGGTCTGGGCTCACCTGTATCACCTCCATCACAAGGAAAGTGGGATGGCAAAGGGGACAGACAAGGACAATACACAACAGGTCAGGAATTCACAAGCAGATCAGGCGATCAAGAGAAAAAAACAACTTCTCCTCCAGGCAGCCACTCAGCCAGGGACACAAAGGTCTTGGAGAGATCCTTCACTGGGTCATGAACTTTCACAACCCTGTTGCAAAGACAGCGCTGAGGAAATTCCCAAGGAAGAGTAAATGGATGCAAGAGCATCCAGAGCTAAGGAGCACCAGAACTGAGGAGCACCAGAACTGCTGCCAAGCCCTTCACAAGCACGCTTCTTCCACCCAGCAAGGCACAGCCACCCCCCAAACCCACATCAGCCACATCCCAGGTCCTACCTTACACTGCAGGGACCAGGCAGGGTGCTCCCAGCCAGCTCTGCATCCCACAAGGTTCTCCCCAGATCCCTGGTCCCCACACACAAGCCCTGCCCAGGCATCACTTAGAGCTGGGTAATATTTCAGGGCCTGGCAGTCATCACTCCCAGCCACCTCCAAAGAGCCATTTGTTGCCTGCTTGCTCCTCCAGCCACGTCTCACAGCACATGGTATAAACTTTAAGAGGCAATGACCTCATCAGAGCTGGGAAGAGGGAGGTGGGGAATTGGCTACTTGCCACCTTCTCATTTTTCAAATAAATCACAGAATCACAGAAAAAATAATTATGAGAGAAAGCCCGTTTTATTCACCTAAAAAAAAAAGAAAAAACAATAATAAAATCCCATTAGCAGCAGGTCTGCCTTGAAGAGCATCACTTGTACAGCAGCTTCTGGAGCAGCACTTACGTGGGGCTGTGCAGTGAGACCCCAGCACCCCACATACCAAGGCACAGCCCCCCAGCACCACTGGGCACCCCACTGCTCTACCAGCTGCTCAGGAAACATCAGGCTACAGTGCAAGCATCTCCTCCCATCTTCCTTCAGGCTGACTTTCCCCCTAAGTGCAGGGAGGGACTTCCAACTCTGCCTAATTTGTAACTCCTCCAAAAGGGCACTTAAATAGCCAAACCACCCACTCTAACCAAACCTCTTGAGCTGTTTGTACATGAAATGGCTTAAAAACACACTGAGGAGATTTAGGTGAGGTATCAGGAAGAATTTCTGTACTGAAAGGGTTGCCAGGCATTGGAACAGGCTGCCCAGGGAGGTGGTAGAGTCACCATCCCTGGGGGTATTTAAAAGGCATGTGGATGAAGTGCTTAAAGACATGATGCAGAGGTTGGGCCAGGCAGGGTTAGGCTGATCTAAAGGGTCTCTCTTCCAACCCAGGTGATCACAGTGCTCTGTGGTCAGGCCACCAGACTGGGCTCTGGGGTGAGCACTGCCTCCAAGGCCTGTCACTAACTGTGCCCAGCCGTGTATCACACCCTGTTTCTGATCACACACACACACAGCATGTGTGAGGAGCTCTGGCCACACGAATCCTGTGTACTCACACATTTTATATACTCTTATTACTGATGTTATAGATTCACACATACATTACTCATAGCTCTTAAGAACAGAACATACAGTTCATCTTGGCACCAATCCCAGAGGAAGAGAAGGGGAAGAAGAAAAAGCCTCGCAGTAACGAATCTAACTCGCCTGGAGTCCAACAGCATCTGTGGTAGGGATTAGAGCAGCATTATGGATCATTAAATTACTGAATTATTGTGTATAACACACCCATGTGCCTCTGACAATGCCAATCAAACCTGCTGTTCCAAGGGACATTCCCAACCTGAAGGGTGCCATGGCTCTCCCAGGGATTTGCTGGTAACTGCAGGGAACTGGGGAAAAAGCAGTTTGTGGCCACAGCTGATGGCCCCTCATGTACATCAGTTCCAGAGGTGCCTGGTACCTCAAGGCAGGACCTGAACCTGTTTCTGGGGAAGCTGTACCCATCCTGGAAAAGCTGTGTATCTCCCAAGTTAAACATGCTGGGCACATCAGACCCCACTCTCTAGAGCACACTGGCACAGCAGTAGAGATATTTAAGCTGTACACAGCATTCAGCAACAGCAGAAAGTCAGATTAGCATGAGCTGAGAATGGAACTCCCTGGCAGGGCACCAGGCAATGATGGAAACCGTAAAATACACCCTCAAACCCCCACTGCAGCCCACTGTGGCTTCTGTATGCCTTTAGCCTCTGCAGCGTATCAAAGCATTCTTCACAGCCCCCCCCAAGCCCACGCTCTGTCCACTCTCAGGAGCTTTACACCCAGTGTCAGGGATCTAAAAAGTTGCAGTTGTAACTCTACTCCCGTTTACTGAAGGAGAAGCGAGGCACAGCTCAGCCCCACCACCCAGCACTGACACTGCCCCGCTCCAGCCCTCAGCATTCCCCCTCCCCAGCATCCCGCCCCGTCCCCAGCATCCGCTTTCCAGCAACAGCCAAAGCACGACCCCGCGATCTCTCCCCAGCAAGGGATTCCCACCGCACCAAATCATCCTTCCCAGGACTACAGGAGCACAACCCTGAGAGCCAGCAGAATCACTTGTCCTTAAAGTTTTGCAAGCAGAGTTTACCAGCAATACTAATTCCCCTTCTGCAACAGCCAGTGCAAAACCAGCAGCTGTGAACTCCCACTGGCCTGAGCGAAGTCAGAACACACGGCGTGCTGCTTTTCAGGCAAACCCAAATTACAGCATCATCTGCTGACTGTTCCCAGGATGAACAAACCCACATTAATTACAGGCTAAACTTTGCAATTCACCTCTCAAAAGCACCAAACATCAGCAGAACTGCTTCGACCACACCAACAAATCCCTCTCTGGCTGACCAAGACGTTCGGTGGGGGGGGGTTAAAAAAAAACCCCAACAAAACCAAAACAAACCACCAAAAACTTTTTCTCTCCTTTTTCCTTGTCACTCCCTTCCTCCCAAAAAACCCACACTCCAAGCCAACAAGGGCTGGAGGGATTAAAAATCACCTCAGAAAGCAGTAAGGGCTCACAAAACCCTCACACTTCACCTCCCGTCAGCAAACAGCCGGCCACCTCCGGACAACCGCAGAAGTGTCTCCTCAGCCTCCAGCACTAAACACTGTTTCTGTGTCGCTGGGCCAAGTCCCAGTTTTTCAAAGCAACTTCTTTCTGCTGTGGCCTAGTTTAGCTCTCAAGACAAAACGCCACCAAAACAAAAGCAGCCCAGAGAGGGAAAGGAAGGGGGGGGGGGGTTGGGGGGGGGTTACTTACCTAGCAGCATCCCCGCATCACCTCTGCAATCTCCTGCATCTTTAGCAGCCACCCTCTCAACTTTAAAATAAATAAATAGAGGCCACACAGCCTTAAAACCAAGCTGGAAATGAAATGGAAAGCCTGTAATTATTTCTCAATGCTCCTGCCAGTCTCAGCCTATAAACACAGTGGATTACATAAGTCCACCCCTCCTGTTTTGAAGCCAAAAGTATGAGCTTTTCCTCCAGCTCTGGCAGCAAGTAATAATTCCTCGTCGGCATGGCAACGCTGGCTGGCTTCCAGCAGACAATGGGCGAGTTGAAATACTGCTACAGCCTTTTTATAGCTTAGCTCTGAAAAACCTCTAAAATATTAGCTATCTGATGGCTAACCCAACTCGACAACCTCTCCTCCTTTAACCGTTTCCTTCCCGCACCACCGCAGGTCTGGGGTCGGTGGGTGGTGGTACAGGGGATGCTCCTCTTCCTGGGGACAGCACGTGGGGACTGTTTCCTGTTTAATGGATTTGGTGAGCTCTCCCCAGCACAGCATCTGCAGTACCTGCCACCGACTCAGAGCGAGGTTTGGGATTTTCCAGCTTTATTCCAGGCTGCTGCTCAGCAGGTAGGTTTGCTCCACCGCATTCGCTCTGAGCTGCACAGGGGGTTCTCCTCTCCTAGCCCAGCTCAAGAGAAAACAGCCAGCCAAGCAACACTTGTGTGTGAGAGTTTGTCCTTGCCCTCCTGTGCAAGCAGTGATGAGGCTTGAGAGGCTCCAGATGGGATTTGCAGAGGTGTGGGGAAGCAAGGTGCTTTCCATCTCCTCTCTCAGCAAGTTCTGGGAGAGTTCATCCATCCTGTGAAGACAGAGTTCCAGGGATGTCCTGGACAAACAACTGCTCTGGAGATGCCCCTGTGCAGTCTGGGTTTACTCTAAAGAGTTAAAAACATGAATGCACCCCAGAGAGCCTGGGGACCAGCAGCAAGACTCAAAAAAGACACTCAAGACATCATTCAAGTCAATGATTAGTGAAGACTGCACAAGTTCAGGAGCCTCCCAATTGAATTTCAACCAATTCCTAATCAAATGACCAGCCAACACAGACGCCAACAGCTCCCAAGATCATGAGGAGTTAAGATTTAACCTTAATACCACTGAAAGCTGTGCAGGACAACCCCTCTATCTCCATACCCCAGCACAGACCCTGACCACCCTGAAGGCCAGCAGTCCATCCCACCAGCCCCACAGACACCTCCGAGCAGGAGCTCAGTGTGTGCCACTGCCGTGTGCTGGCTCAGCGCAGCTCTGAGCAAAACTCATCCTGAGGGCTGGGAGATCCTCTGCAATTTGCTCAATTTCTGAAAGTTAGCAAATAAGCAAAGAAAACAATGGAAATTAAAGAGAAAATTAAAAAACAGCAGAGCCAAGGCCACCACAAAAACCCGGTTAGCTCCCTCCTCAACACTCCTTGCCAGCATTTCCAACCCGGCTCCAAGGCTGGCAGCAGCGCTGGGAAACCCAGAGGCTCCTGCTCTGCACTGGTGGCTGGTGCCTCCAAGGTCTCAAGAAAAGGCTTCAACACACAACCCATGAGAGCCTTTAACAGTCAGAAAAGCAGAAGGCAAACAAGAGGAAAAAAGAAAGAAAGACCATTTCTTTCTAAATCTCATTAAGTCTGAGAGGATGATTATGATTTTTTTAATGTGCAAAGGTGATAACACTGCTCAGAGCTCTAGTTCAATTAATTATTTTATGGGGATAAACATACTAGGAGACACTAAATGCAACCATAAAGGTCTCCTCAGTACCCAACAGGCTCACAGCTACTCAGCCTTTGCTACGAGGCTGCACTTCCTAATGCCACAGAAGAGCCTAAATTCTCACAGCAGCTCTCAAAAACAAGTCAAGCAATCGTCTTGGCACAAACCAGAATGCAGCAAACCCTGGCAGATGCTGGTCCTTAGAGTAAAGTGTCCAAGATGACCAAAAGTAGCAATTGTTGCCTTTAATAACCACAAAGCATGTTGTGCTACTGCAGAGCCAGGCAACACTGCACATGGGGGAGAGAACTAGAACTGGCACAGGGCATCTCCCCAAGTCCCACAACAGGGCATCTCCTGGAGTCCTGGGAGCTGAGAACGGGCTGAAGTTAAGAGACATCACAAGAAATCACCTTAAATTTCTTAATGCTCTTTTTTCAGATGAGAACTCATGGCTGCAAGACTTACATGTTCTAGGGAAAGAATAGTTAGTTATTTTTAAGGGCTAAATTTTCTAGGTTCCACCCCAGAGATTAGCAGGCAAACAAGGCATGGAGAACTGAGACCTGAGATCCTGCTCTCCTGTCCCATGCCCCACAACCTCCTTCCCAACATCTAAAAACATGGCTGGAAAATACCTTCTCCCCACCCCAACCTAAAGAGAAAAAAAACCTACTTGGGAAAAACAAAGCTGATGTTTCCTCCTGGGGGTAACACACCACCTGCACGTGCCTGCAAAGACGTGGCACCTTCAACACCCGCATCAGCAGCCACAGGAAAGAGAAAATAATTAAAAAGTCAGAGCTAAAACCTCCACAGAAACCTTGTTACCTTCACCCAGATCAACCTCCTTCCTCTGGGTAAGGAACATTCCCCTCCACGACCCCAGACAGGCAGATGTGTGATCCAAGATGGGGAATAACAAGTTACAACTACAAAGCCCCGCTGAAACTTTAAAATGGCATCACACTACACATGCTCTTCCAGCTTAAACCCTTAATTAAAGAGGCTATTCTTTACAGTGCTGGAGCCACTCCAACTCCCATTGTTAAATTTAAAATAAAACCCTGCAACCCCACAGCATCTGTAAGGCATTAAAGCTTCCAATACTGACTTCTTTATTCAGCTTTAAGACATCATTTAATAATTTTTCTTCTCAAGCCCCAAATCGAAGGAGTTAAAGAAAATAACCCACAGCACCTCTTACAGGGTGCTTTTATTTTTTTTAAAATGAGCCTTCTGCAGTAATACCCTTGACCTTTAACAATTCACAACCGATTAAAACCACTCCAGCACGTACAGCCTCCGGACAGGCTGCAAGACCGGGATGCGTACAAGGCTGGGTGTCAGGGTGAAGCAGGAGCCAGCTCCAAATACAATCCTCTTACACACAGAGACAAACCAAGAAAGAATGCAGATCAGACCACAGAAAGTCACCGTGAGCACGAGGAAAAAATACATCAGAAAGCCAGTTTTGGCCCTTACTAATAAAGCTAGAACCAGAAGGCAGAACTTTGCTGTTATAATCTCCATTATTCCAAGGTGGATCTTCATTTCTGCTCCATCTAGAGCTTTCAGCCACTTAGAGCTCCTCTACCATCACTCAGGTAGTGCCTGTAGTCTGCAAAGTGCATGTTCAGCCATGGCAAGGCATCCAGACATGGCAACTTTCCTGCCAGGACTGAATAAAGAACTTGGGGTGAACACCAGACTCTACAAAGTCAAGGAGAGCAGGATTTGAAGCCCCATCTCTAGGAATATCACCCATTAGCAACCTCTGAACATGTGCTAGCAGACCATGACAAACCTCTCTACACCCACAGAGCCCATATAACTTTATAAACACTGTGGGTTTATAAACTGTAAGCATTCATGGCTACAGAAACATTTTGGGGTGGCAGGTAGAAGAGGAAAAGACCCAAAGATTAACAAATTTAAGCTCACAAAGCAATGGCCACATAAGGTCTCTCCTGCAACAGAAGCATGGAAGAAGTTGATCTGGATGAAAGAGGCAGGTTCACAAGTTGCGTGGGCATCCCCAGAAAGCACAAGCTCAAGTGTGCAGCTGGATTCTGCTCCGACGTGTCCATGGCACAGCCTCATCCAGGTCAGGGACTGGTTCCCATCAGCACACAGCCAGCCTACAAACCAGTCAGCTGCATGGTCACATTCATCTCTGATGTGACAACATCATACCTGGGCTGTGCTCAGGGGCACTCCTGCCTGCTTGGGCACAGTGATTCCCAGAGAAACCCCAGTGAGATGTATCTCCAGCGGTTCCCACAGCTAATTAAACTGGTCGGTCACACATGCTATAAGCTTCATAGAAAATAAAAACAATTTATAAAATCCCAGCACCACACACAAAAGCCTGACAATTAGTGGAAGCAGGTTTGTTTGATCAACCTGCCCCCACCCACCAAGTAATTCCATGGCCACAGAAGCGAATCGTTTGGGTAACTCAATCCTGTGTGTGGATCCTACAGCAGCTCCCAGCATCCTGCACCCACAGCGATGTGACTGGGGCTGAACACCCTCTTGCTCCACCAGCCTTGGAAAACACACCCAGCCCCAGGGAAGATGACACACCAGGCATACCTGTCTCTACAAGCAGAGCCTGCAGCAGAGAAAAAGCTTTGCAGGGGCCAAGCTGCGTCTCTGGAACAAGCTCAACGTCAGAAAACACTGCTAACACAGGCAAAACAAGGAAGCACGTGGCACCGACGTAGGAACTGAAGGATGCTGGATGAGGAACACAAGGAAGGGAGGAGATGGAAAAAGAAGACTCATCCAAGGAGCAAAGGCTGGCATTCCCAGGCAGCGCTCCTCTAACCAGATCGAGAAGTCCGGCAGCAGACTGTATCCCGAGGACTTCAGGAGCCCACGTCAGCACCAGAGAACAGAGGTTACACACCCAGAGCTGGCACGTGGTAATTAGCCATGGAAGCAGAAAGCCCATGCTAGGGGAATGGCTTCAAAAGGAAAAACAAAAATGAAACCAAATAAACACAGAGGGGAGCAGGGAAGTATTTCATCAGCCTTTTGGAGAAACAAAACAGAAGTAAAATGTAATCAAGGAGCTGATCCCAAGCCATGCTACACCAGGAAGCATCTTCTCTGTTTCAGTGAGTGCTGGACCATTTCATTGCCAAAAGGCACTGCCTAGGCTATTAAAACAAAGTCAAACACGCATCCAACACTAGTCCTTAGAAAGACACTATGGTGTGCAGGATCCTAAGTATCTCCCAGAGAATTGGGAGACAGCTACAGAAAACTTCAGGGCCACACAGACAGACAGACCCTGCAAGCAAGTCAAGAGATGGGCAAGATACTCAACAGCTCAATTACAAAACACAGCAAATCCCAGAAAGCCCAAGAAACCAGCTAGCTCAGGCTGGATGTGGGAACGGGAGGCGAGCAAGGTCAGCAGAACTTCAAACTCACTCTTGTGCAAGCCAACAAGTAGGTACAGCCCCAAGGACAAGTGTCCAGCCCCGGCTCAGCAGAAGTGGTAGCCACAGGGATTTTGAAACCCATAAAAAATAAGTTTCCAATTTATTTCTTAATTCAAGAAAGGGTAAGTCCACAACCAGCCCACCACCGGGCCTCTTGCAGAGGATTTGACATTTCCTTATTTGTAGCCTGAAACAGAAATATCCCAGCAAGAAAGAAAAGGAAAGAAAAACCCACAGCAAAAAAAAAAAAAAGCCAAATGAGAGGATGGCTGTACCCCAGTCAGGCAATTCAGATACTTCCCAAACACACACCCCCTTCCCAGTGCTTTCTGATTTTGAGCTGGAGCTTCTCCTCCACATCCACCTCCTCCCTCCTTCCGTTTACACACCGATGGGCCATTTAAGTTCTATCTGCTGGCTCTGCCCCCACCGCATCCTCGGTGTTTAAAATAAGCAAGTGAAGCCAAACACTGGGTAAACCCAGGAGCTATGAATACTGCAGGAGCTGAGAGGCTGAGGGGAGCTGCACACTAGTCAGATGCTTCAGTGTTTTGTCCCCAAGAGCTCGGCCGATCCATTTAGTGATGGAGCAGGACTCTAATAATAGACACAAGGATCCACAGGAGATAAATGTACACAAGACAAAAATAAACCCCAGCGTTGTTATAATTTTAATATGGGAGCTAAACAGGGAAATGATAAATGAAGACTGGTTTCCACTGTTGCATCAAGAGGGAAATTTAACTCCCTGCAGCCCAAGAGCAAACACCCACAGGATGGAAGGTTTTCAGGGAGCTAAAGGACAGGGTGAGCGGTACTTTTTAAGTAAGTTTTTCATTATCTCAATTTACACTAAAACCCCAGTGCTCTACTGGTTTCCCAGGCAGCCAGGAGCAGGTTTTAAGCCACTCTGCCTGTTGGCAGACATCAAGTGCCTGCAGTTGTGGGGCCAACATGCATCTTGAAACGTTGCTTTCAGCTTTGTGAAAGCCATGTAGCTTCAACTCAGCTCGTTTTGCTCCCAGTGATCTCAAATCAAAGCTTTAATAGGCTCATGCAGAGCCATAAACTCCTCCATACATTTTTCCCTTCTGAGTTTTCGCTCATCTCCAGTCTCCATGGTTAACCACGCTCCCCTCACAGCCCCTGCCTTTGCTTTGCAAAGCCACCTCTGGCCTTCAGCGAGATTAACTGTTTCCCCCACGGCAACTATCTGAGGGATAACTCATCTGAGGGATAACTCTTCCCTTCCCACAGGAATACCCAGAGGAGCCTCAAGGATTTCACAACCTTAAGCCCTGCGTCATCACAAGTTACACTTTTGCGTACACAAACGTCTTCAGCGTGATCAAATGAGGATGCAGATGTAGGGGCTGCAGGCCAAGAGAGAGCTACAATCCTCTGATCTGACCTCTGGCCAGATGTCTCCAGCGCAGGGTTTCACCTTGTAGCTCTCAGAGACTCTCCAAGCCTTCAGGCCTGGGAACCACCATGCTCCTCAGCAATCTGCCTCAGTTTTCATCACCTTACCTGTCCAGCCATCTCCTCCAATGCATGACTCTACACAGCCAGGTGCTCCTCAAAAGCAATCACAGAACTGTAGGGGTTGGAAGGGACCTCAGGAGATCAAGTCCAACCCCCCTGCCAAAGCTCCAGCCTTGCACAGAAATGGCTTTGCAACTGGCTGGGGTGGTGCCTCTCAAAGGGCAGCAGCTACCAGCAGCCAAGGTCCTGCTGGATGTGGCAGCAGCAGCCACACCAACACATCTCCAAGTACCTTGACATATGTTCTCATCCTACAGATCCAGTTCCCAGGATGGATCAGCTTCCTCGTGTCCCTGGACACCTGAAGGGAGACTCCATATAGGCCTGGTTATTTCATCCCCTCTGATTCTCTCAAGCTCTGGCTTGGCAACTCAACAGGCACAGGATCATTAGCCAAGAGTGACGCAAGCTGGGCGCGAGCAGATCTTTAACTGCTTTCAAGCCTTTCCTCTGCTGAATGACTGCTCAACCCTCTCCTCCTCTCTCACAAGCCACCCATGTCCATTAAAAGATTCACCTGGGGGCTAAGGGTGAAAGGAGCACCCTTCTTCAGAAGACTCTCAGATTGGAAGGAAGTCCATGCTGCTAGATCATTACTGAAAGGATGAAGGCATGAGAGACTGATGAGAAACCCTGTCCCTAACCTGAGGACAGGTAGGATGCTTCTAGAAAGTACCTAGTCTCACACTTCTTTCAGTGAAAGAAGACTGGACCAGGCTAGATTTTGTTGCATGTTTATCTTTGCTCAAGCCATCCTACTAAAAAGAAGGAAAAAAACCCACTCATGTTCCAGATGGGAAAGACTTTTTATAGCAAGCCACGGAGATCTGGCAGACTTTGCTGAAGCTCTTTCATCATGCACACAAGGTATAATGCTATCTAGTAATCTGAGGAAACATCCATGTTTTTTTCAACCTCCTCTAGAAGTTGAGATTCAACAGGAAACCACAAATACACCAGGCCATTAATTTTTTCTTTACCAAATGTTTCCAGTCATGTCGCAATTTTAACAGTAAGCAAAATATTTGGGTTCTTTCCAGTTCTTGTGCAACAACGTTCCTCATTTTTCATTTTATTTTATAAATAATCTGGCTGAGATTTTTTTTTTCCTTTAAAAAAAAAAAAAAAAAAAGGAGTTTAAAACAAGTTAGGAAGTCAGTGTGAACAGCTCATACTCCCCCTGCTAAGTATTTACCCCCTCCTGAGGTTTCCGTATCACATAGCAGAGGTTTTGTACCATCAACAAAGCAAAGCTAAAAATACAGCAAACAGCCTAAGAAATAAGAGCAGAACAACATATCTACCAGCACAGGCAACACCAAGCTATCTGAACAACATAAATAAAAGTCTCATTCAAACATTTCCCCCACCCCACCCCCCCTTCCCCTCCCAGCACCATTCCAGGACAACAAAGAAACATTAAGTCTTACTTTCCTGGTGTATATTTGATCAGACCTTCTGTTAAGACAATATGACAACAGCAAGGAAGGGAAGAATCTCACAGCTCTACAACCGTCTCCCATTCCCCTTCCTCCCGCCCAGCCCTTGCTGATGCAAGGATGGAGCAGCTGCTGTCTGTTTTTAAACAGCTCCATATTTCATAAGAAGCTGCTGGTTTGTGAAAGGACAGAAACCCCAGCCAATGGCTTACAAAACAAGAACCAAAGGAAAGCAATTTGGGCCACGCTATTTAAACATCGGGGCCGTTTGCTCAGCTTCCTTCCAACGTACCAGCACGGCTGGAATTTTTACTAGTTCATCCCTTGTCTCAGCCTCCTGTTGCCACCATGACTTTTACATCTTCATCTAAACCAGAGCAGAGGGCTCTGAAAAACCCACCCCATGTTTCTAGACAAGAAATATTGAAATACAAGAGAAGACAAACCCATGTGTCCAGCTCGATGCGATTGCAGAAGCTACTTCCACACCATATTAACGTTACCCTGGTTTAGTTTAGTATGTGAATGGTTGGACTTGATGATCTTAAAGGTCTTTTCCAACCTTATTATTCTGTGATTCTGTGATTAGCACACCATATTAACAAAACCCAAGCCTAGTTGGGTTTTGCACTGCTAAGGGACATCATATCAATATTAAACAGCCATTTGGGATGGAAAGACTCTCCTTGAAGGATCTAGCCATATGTCCTCAATTTTTGAAAGCTTCCTAGTTACACAGACACTTCCTAGATATATAGACAGTGATATTTATTTCATTTTAGCCAGGGAGGTATCAGACATCTGGGAAGCCCCTCATCAGCAGTGAAATCCCACAGTCAGCTCTTCTTAGAAATCTACATCAGAGGATGCAGGTCACTGCATGTTAGGACCTAAAGACAGGAGCTTAAGCCTTTTCTGTTCTCCCTCTGCAGCTCTCACTTTGGCTGTTCAAAGCAAGGGGTGATACCAGTGAGTGCCTCCTGAGGGGCTCCAGATGCCTGCCGACCCTCTTCTAGTTAGTAGCTGCTCTCAGAGTCCTGCTTTTTCAGCTGTTGGTGTCACACGGATCAGCTTAGATAAGGTCTTGGGGAAAGAGGAGGGAGAAGAGGACATACAAGGGGAGGAAAAAAAGAGGCTTTCATTTGCTCTAATAATTAGCAGATCACACTGAAAATTATCTGCATCCCAGGAGCTGTGCAGAGCCCTGGCTCAGGTCACTGCACCCATGCAAGTCACTTGGTTATATCACTCACTTCAGACCGTGTGCTTTTCTAAACCCCTCTGTCTTCACAAGGGCTCGGGCCAACATCCTTCTACTGTCACACTTCCAGTCCAGGAGATGGGGGTAACACAGCTCACCCATCTCACCACTCCAGCACAAGGGTGGCAGGCATAAAGGTCCCAAGGCAAATCGAGGGGAAATCAAAGGTTTCAAAGAGCCTTCAGGTTCTCTGATGAAACAGCACAAACTGCTGCAAAGTATTTCCCATTCCTGGAGGAAAAACTGGGTGCTAGAGCCTCCTGTTAATCACTAGGAGGTTTTCCCTGGGAGACCAGCAAGGAAGAATCAGACTCTGCCCCAAATGTGACAAAACTCTTCTACAATTCACCACCATAGCTGCTGGCCCAGGTGGCTCTCTGTGACATGTGTGTTGATTCACACATCGCAGCATCCCTACCCAAAACACACTGCCAGCTCTGGGTCTCCAAGAGCCTTGCCCCTGTGTCACACAATCTTGAAGCCGACACTGAAGACACTGTCTGGGACTTCATACATAAACCCTGGTGCAAAATGAACAGCAGGAAGGGGTGAAGGAAAGAAAAGTAATTAACAAATCAGCAACAGAGCTCTGGTCATCTGGGCTCCCTCTCCTCCTCACATCTACTCTCACCTTTGGACAAGCTAGTGCTTTTCTCCTGGAGGGGCAGGACCAGTTTCAGGGGAGGATGGGTCCTTTAATAGACCTATCCACCTCAAAAGAGGTGAAAAGATGGTTATGACAGTAACAGTTCTTCCTCTGATGTACTGACATCCTTCTGTTAAGGACACGTTACCTCACAGGTCAGTAATTGCCAGCCAGAGCTAGCTCTGCCTTGACAACCCATCTTCAAGATGCACTGAGTGCCTGGCCATCGTCAGGCAACAGAGACTGCCAGAGAGAGGCCAATTTCCTTTGGCAGTCAGGATGGCTGTGTCTTCTCAAACCCCTTTAACTGCAGCAGCTTTCCCTCACTCCAACATCATCCTCCCTCCTCAGCTTAGTGCTTCCCCCAAACCAACGTGCCCCCTCAAAGCGCTGCGGTTCGAAAGCAGCCCGGACACAGGGAAATTAAGATACTGCTTTGAAATACAGTGATGGGTTAAATCATTCTGTCCAGTTACCCCACGTGCCATTGGGCCCCAAGGCTTTACAATGGCAGGAGCAATGCCCCAGGTGCCTGCAAGGGGACAGGAAGGACAGGGGCCAAGCCCTGTGAGATCCGTACGGCACAGGGACCAAAGAAGCAGCATCAGGGCTGGTTGAGGAAGGCAGGAGCGAAGCAGAAATGCTTTCATAGAATCACTTAGGTTGGGAGACCCTTTAGATCGAGTCCAACCACAACCTAACCCTGACTAGTTCACTTCTAGATCATGTCACAGAACTGTAGGGGCTGGAAGGGACCTCAAGAAATCGAGTCCAACCCCCCTGCCAAAGCAGGTTCTTAAGTTCCTTAAGGACTTCATTTATACGGCTTTTAAATACCCCCAGGGATGGTGACTCCACCAGCAACCTGGGCAGCCTAAAGGGGAGGACAAAAATCATCAATATATAAGCAGCAGAGACTGAAATCACCCAAACTGCCTCCATACACCTCAGTAAAACAGGGAACAGCAACACTGCAGACAGCATTAAGAAGGAGCCAAAGCAAAGCAAAGTGTAAAACCCATCCCTCTGCAGCACCAACATACTCATCTGAGAAAGGGGAATGAATCTTCCTCAGAGAGGGTGGTGCAGAGTACCTCAGTGACAAACCTACAGCAATTATTAGAAAGGCATCATCCATAGATAATTTTGAATTTAATTTAATTAGGCACCCTGCTAACTTCATTACTTATTTAACCCGACTGCTCATTCAATTTTCGTTATTCCTGTTTCTGATAACCACTCTGAGCCCCACCTGAGTGGGAAACCCACCAGGGGATGCATCTGGGAATGCTGCAGCCCCTAGCTCATGCTTTCTTGATGCTCAGCACCTCTCCTGGGATGGTGACATTTATCATGTCTTGGGGTTTATGCCTTCATTTTTCTACTTGCATGCAAAGAAGTCTAGAGGAGCTCAAGAAGGAAAAAAAAAAAGGATCAAAAAAAGGCAGATTTATCATTGTTAATACTTGTGCATGTCAGTCAAAGCAGCAGCCTCCTACACAGCTGCCAGATACGTATTTTTGACCTGAGAATTACCCAAAAATAATACTCTATGGGGCTTGGGGGGTACATACGAGACCACTTTAGTCATCACCTGAGAGCATCCTTATAAAACCATCGTCTCCAGTGCATGACACACCAGGTCAGGACAGAAATCAAACAAGGTCTCAGGCAAGCAACTGCATTTACAACACTTCTGGGGTCAGGGAGGTCAGCAGCCCAGAGCCGAACCTTTCCCACCAGATCATACCCAGAAATGGAGGATCCAACCCGTACACACATACTCTTTCCTACCACTTCAGACTTCATCCCCCATCTGCCAGCTCTGCCCACCCTCCCCAGCCCCCAGACACCCCAGTATTTATGCAGCTGACTTGGGGGTCTCTTCAGAGAGCCAAGTTAGAAGTCTCCAGTGCCTGTTTGATGAGAAGGGAAGCAGCACCCTGGCTGAAAAATGGAAAGAGGGAAGCAGTAGGTAGGAAGATACCTCAGCCTTAGACAGCAAGGTGTGTCCCCAAGGTCCACATGTGTTCATTTGCATAAAGAGGCATGACTGACAGGAGCGAGAGGCTGTGAAATGGCACAGACACCAGCTTGAAATTGGGTAATCCTCCCCTGCGGTTTGCTTAACTTCTTATTCAGGTCAACTCTTTTTTAAACTCAAGCTCCTGCTCTAAGGACTCATTCTCTATTTAAGGAAATAATAATAAAAAGCTGGACAGCAGCAGCAAAAACACCCCAGTGTGCTTTTCCACCCCTTGCACAACAGCCCTGTGAGCACATGGGTGCTGCTCACTGCCTGGAACGAGCCTCATCACCTCGGGCAGCATCCTGCAGACACTGCCCTCACATCCATTGTTCACACTCCAAATCAACCCCAGACCCTCACATCATTTAAGAGCTTCAGAGTTCTACGTCACCAGCTCCAGCCAACACGTGGGGCTTGTCTGAAGCATGGGAAGTTTAGAGGTGCAGCCTTATGAACAGACCCTCAACGTGCTTTGGGAACTGCTGCGTTAAATGGAGAAGATGCAGATGCACCAGTAGTGTCTTTTACTGTGAGGTTACCTGGTGAAAAAAGAAAGGGCTGAAATCACTGCCACAAAGATTAACAGCTCTGTCACGAAGCCAACATGAAGTCAGCAGCAGTAATAACCACCATTGCTACAGAGCCTTCAAGGGGAAGCATCAGCAGAAGTGATGAGTTTTCCAGCCAGCTCTTGTAAAAGCCAGAGCTGCACCCAGCTCAAAACCCCACGTTGATCCTGTGTTCAGGATGCTCCAAATTAAACCTCACGACAAGGAAAAGAAAATCTCATTTGCAGTTTCATTAGCAGGCCACCTCCCCCAAGAGCAACATGAAGCAGCTGCCTTTGTGAATAAAATTCACAACATGATTTGCAGAGCACTGGGGGAAATGGAAGCACTGGAGCTCCTGTCAACAGGGAAGGAGGCCCAGTCTCCCAGCAAAGCCATCTCTGATGGCTCTTCTTAACAGAGAACGGTGGCAGAGGCTAAACCTCCCATCAGAAGAAGAGACAAGCTTTGCTATCTGGCTGAGGACAGGGCTGAAGTGGCAGTGCCAGGATTATTCCATCCTTCACAAGGCAAAGGGATCACATAGACTCCGTAGGAATAGAGGATCTTGGCAAATCTCATTTCCTACAGCAAACCATTCTCACGGGTCTCTTCCAACCTCCTCCGGCAGGAAGAGGGGAACTTCTAACACCTAATCGCTGACATTTAAGAATGTGAAGCTCAAGCCATCAAGTTGACGCCGCAGCGGGGAATGCAGCTGACAGGTATACAGTTGCACGCTCCCCAGAGTGTGGATTTCAAGTTACACTTTAAAAAGAAGAGAAGAAACTAACCTACAAAAGCCAAATCAACTCTATCTGGGCTGTGTTTATCCACAAATACCATGTGGCCACACCACGATGTGAACACCTGCATGAGTGACATGTTCCTCCTCCACCAGCAGTGGCCAAGGCGTGCTCACATCTGGAACCCTTTAAGGTTTTCAATGTGATTTCTGCCTTCTCCTCAGTGCCAAAACACCCTGAGGAAGCAGCACGTGCATGGGGGAGGAAAGGAGCAAGAGAACAGGCAGTGACGTACCAAGATGCTTCAGATATCAACATGATGAACACAGTGAATGGTTGGAGCAGCAGACATTCACAGCGTGCACCATGGGCAGCAAACAAGAGATGCCACGGTTCATAAGGTTGCACAAGGTGAAAGTTCCTGTTCTCCTATGGCTTACAATAAGGAGCAGGTTCATGTTACCCCCAAGAAATAAACCAACCAAATATTAGATTGTTTGCTATGTGGACCTCTATAGCCAAGCAGCCACATCTCCTGACCAGCTTTATGTAATTCACACACAACTTACAAGTCTAAATTTGCATCTGGGGTTTTCTACGTGAAGCTGCAATGAATTTCCCAGGCAGCCCCCACAGCACAACACAAAGCACCAAGCAGCAGCATACGAGTCCCCTCCAACGCCGCCCCAGCTCACAGCGCTGCCCATCAAGGTTCTTTTAAAGCAAGAACTTCATAATGCATCTCTAGAGCTGCTCAGGGAGACAGCATTAAAACACAAAGGCAAGACAGCTCTCATGCTAATGTTTCCATCTGCTCAGGAATTACTTTTATTTCAGGACAAAGTAAAAGCCAGCGTGCTGTGCTGACCCTGTGCACAGACACTTGGGTGCCTCGATCCTTTCAGGCACCCCTTTCAAAGCACCGCGAAGACACGCAGATAAACAAACATTTAACGGGAGATGTATGTCAAGAGCCCCATCAGCAGCTCTCTAAGAGATATTTGGTGTAAGAAGCTCAAGGCAGAGGGCCATGCAAAACCCCTCTGCCTTCAATCACGCCTGGGCTGACCTTCCCGACAGCCTCAGCTCACATAGCCTGCCCCTTGTCTTTGCTCAAGTTACCCCAGCAAAGACTGGAGTGACCCCGGCCAGCCTTTCGGCTCTTTGCTTTCAATGCCCAGCCTTCAAAGAAACCTGACCCAAAGTCCAACAAGGTTAATGGACAGGCACACGTTGACGTCAGCGAGGTCCCTGGATAAGGCCACGCAGTGTTTGCCTTATTCTTGGCATCAGCACTGCCTGGAAGCCAAGGAACAAAGTTAAGACTCACTGGTGGCTATAAACATGGGGCTTGATGGTTTGGTCTTCCTAAGGACTGGCCTGGCCTGTCTTTGTCACACCCCTGGCAGGGCACAGCCAAGAAGGCACTGATACTAGAAGGCTTTTTCCATAACACCCAGGCTGGATTTCCCCAGACCAAGTAACCAGTGAGACCAGGCTTAGAGGTAAGGTCCTACCCTGGAGGTAAGACATCAGTTGTGAGGACCTGCATACAAACACTGACATGCGTTTCACCTCGTGTGCCGAAACTCCCGGTCTCCAAACCTTTTCAGACTTGGGCTCCTCAGAGGTTCAAGGGTTACTCCAAGCATCTATCCACCAGTAACAGCAGATGTGACCTCGTTTGAACGTGGCACATAACACTGGGGTTGAGAGAGTCCCAAATATTTGCCTCGTAAGGCCAGAGGCTCGCAGAGCAGGCCTGTTATTCACTTTCAGAGTTTAATTCTATCCAAGGCAATTTTCAGGCTGCACTCCAGAAACGTTTACCTCTTGTACCAGCCTTCCCTGCCACAGACACCAGGAATCCAGTTATTCCCCAATCCCCAAGCAGGAAAAAAAAACAAAACAACAAAACCCCTGTAATTATTACACCCAGCTCTTGGACAGAAACTCCCTGAAGATCCTCACATGACATAGGAGACAAGAACTCCGAGAGGCAAGTGCTCCTCTGCTCCCATGCCAGAACACCTGTTTATTTGGATGCCAAATACCAATGTCTCAAAAAAAAGTCTGAGCCATCCTTCTCCCCCCTCCTTCTTTTGAAGACGATGGATGCATCTGGCTGGGAAGCTGAGCAGCAGCACACAAAAAGGCCTTTTTAAACACCCCCATATCCCACAAGCAAGACACGCAAATCAGGCTGTACTAACAAAGATCAAGTCCTCATTAGACCTGGGATATGAATGGATCACAGAGAACAGCTTTTTTGAGTAGTTGTCTATTAAAGCTACTTTTCCACAGCAGAAAAAAACACCCCAGAGAGCCCAAGGCAATGCCAGGCAGGATGTGCAAGCTCAGTAAAAGTGCTGGGGCTTAAAGGGAGAGAAATAGCAAAACACCCTCCTCCCTGAAAATAAACCCTGCCTAATGGTACACAAATCAGCACGGAAACTCTACAGAGGATGGAGACCCTCAGCACCACGCAACGTGCCCCAGGCTCTTGGTATGAAGAGTGATGATGAGTTACTGGGCATTAGTGCAGCTTGACAGACTGCTGTGTCGCTCCTCCACACCCGTGTTTGTGGGCAGCACAGTAGGACAGCCTTGGATCAGGTTGTACTCAAGTCACCTGCTGGCAGCTTGGATACCAGCAACAGTCAGAAGTGTCAGGTCCTTCTCAGAAAGTACCAACCTTGCTAAGAGCAGCAACACCGGTTGCTAATCGGAGTTTCAAACAAGTCACTGCATCAGCAGAGGTCCATCACTGCCACAAGGCCAGGGAGAACACAAGCATCTACCATATGGCATTGATTCAAGGACCAAGAAGGACAGAAGGTGGTTTGCATGGCCTTCAACCAGCCCTCGGTGTACCTGTAACAGCCCTTGAAAGACAGAGCATGATTATTTCAGGACCAACTTCCCCACTTAAGGCCAACAGCTCCTAGAAGCGAGCCTGAGGACCAAAAGCATGCTGCCAAGCCACAAAACTCAACATTGTGGTGTTCACAGCATCACACCAACCACCCAAGCTTTTACCTATGGACAGCACCAGGCTCTGCCCCACACCAGTGCTGCCTGTGCTCCACAGTGGTGGCAGCATCCAGCAGTAAAGCCCATCAAAGTGGAACCAGGAGGAGAAGGTCACCAAGGGGAGGGACTGAGCTCTACAAAAAATGTCTGGTGGTTGGGAAAGCAGCAGGAATGTGGCAGAGGTAACTGCTACAGCCTGGGGCTGCCAGATGAAAGCGGGATCAATACTCCACTATGTTGTTTAACCCGTTTATTAAGGGAGGGGAGGAGGGGGAAGAGGTGGAGATAAATGAGTGTCTGGGTTGCCAGAGGGTACACTTTCACCCCAATCTGAGTCAGCCAGATGCAAGTTCCTGCCCAGCAACACCACCCCAGCCAAATGATTTCAGCCTCACAGTTCACTTCACCACAGAATACAAAGAGCCAGTAACCCAGCAGTCAATAATGGAATAAACTATAGGTCAGTGACCAGGGGAAAACACACCATTTAAAATTATTCCAATATTGACACGCACAGGAAACACAGGCCTGGATTTCTAGTTATTTATATATTTAAACCAGCTTATCTGCTCCCAAGCAGCACCGAGCCAGCTGCTAAAATTACAAGGTTAGACTGGCAGAGGCCGCGGGTGAGCTGCCTAACGCCAGCACACGCTCACACCCAGGGAAGCGCACCGCGTGCGAGCGGGGGCTGAGCGGCACCACGTCACCAGCCGCAGCACGGCACGGACGCGCTTGCTTATCGGGGCATCAGGAAGCCAGGGTTTGGGGGTACCTGAGCACAGCTCTGCCTGCGGAAGCCTGGCCTGAAGCCAGAAGGGAGAGCACAAACTCACCCCAAACGCTCAGCCAGAAGCCTGGCTGGGTTCATTTAGAGCTCCATTTCCTCTCAAAGCTGCTTTTTTCCCCCCAGGAAAACACTGCAATGACAATTTGCACCTGAAGATTAACAGATTGCTGTGGCTCTCTAGCAGCTGGAACCACCCAGAAAAGCCCCTTTCCGCTCCCGAGTCCAAGGAGCATTTCTTCTCACATAAGCAAAGCAAAGCAAAGCAATGCCAGACATCACACAGGCACCGAGCAGAGAGCATCCCAGCTGGAGTTCCACAGAGCAACCTAACTTCTCCAAAATAAACCCCAACACCATGAATTCGGCAGGGCAGTTCAGACACACAGCAGACACTAATTTGGACCAACCTCTCAGCTCCATCACATAAAGCAAAACCAGCTGCACCACACACACGCCAAACAATTCCTAGCCTTGAAGATCAGCAGAAGTATCCAGTACAATCCAATGCTTCTCTCCACCAGACAATTACAGTTAAAATTTACCACATTTAGACAGCAGGAACCAAATGCCAATTGGTCCTGTTTGCAGAGCTGGCTGCTGCAGTCCTCTGGCCAAGCTCCCCACACCGAACACGATCCAGCGTGCTCCTCATCCCTGCTGGCACCCATGGCAGCCACAGCTCCCTGCACGTTAACAACCTGCCCGGGCTGATGTGGGCAGCGCCAGGAGCGTGGCACTGAAGAACCCTTTCGCAATGGCAGCAAAGGGAATGCAAGCCTGGGATTGAGGAATCTTCCAGGAGAGCACCAAGGAAATACATTATGCAGTTCCCAAAATCTGCAGGGTATTTTTTCCTCAAAAATACCTGCTTGCCAGAAGGAAAAGCCTTCAAGGCTGAATTTAGTGCTTGGTAAAAAGAGCACTTGTTGTTTTTCCCCCTGCAGAAGCAAAACAGAGCTGTGGAGATGGCTGGGCAGGTCTCCCACGTGCCACCAAGGGACAAGCACCCATCTCAAAGGGCCGCAGTAACGTCCTGCTTCCCACCCCAGGCCGTTGGCATCCTTTTGGCTGATGCCAACAAGCCCACCACGACTCCCACCAGTATGAGAGGCACCAGCCCATTCACAGCTGAACTCCTGCCACCAACTCACTGCATTGGTGCAATGAGACAGCCCCAGTTGCTCTCTGCCAGCCTGTGCCCAGACCTGCCAGCTCCCAGGGCCGCACTG
Organism: Porphyrio hochstetteri; assembly: GCA_020800305.1. NCBI lineage: Eukaryota > Metazoa > Chordata > Aves > Gruiformes > Rallidae > Porphyrio > Porphyrio hochstetteri. Next base: position 12,251,405 of record CM036922.1, read on the forward strand.
CTCCCTGTTTGAGAAGGATGAGAAAGCAGGGCACTTACTTATTCACCGTCTGTCCCTGCCTCTCATTTGCTTGGAAAATAACCAGCAGGTAAACAACACTCAGCTCATGATTTGCTTACCAACACAGAAAAAACCCTCTACTTATAATTATTTTTCCCCCCTTTACTTATATTTTGTTTCGTTCTTTAATTTCAATGAGAAACAGAGTCTTAATCCAGGCCCAACAAAGCTCTGCAGAGCCTGGCTCGGCTCACTTCGGCTACAAGCAAATCAATAGCTTTCTTATATCTCTCTGCACTGTTTGGGAGGGAAAAGGGGCCACTTCTTTCCCAGCCAAGACATCTGCACAAGGCATCTATGTGCTGCGAGCCAGGACCCCTCACGGGGAGAGCTGAAAAGAGATGAAAGAGAGCTTTGGCACAGCAGAGCTGTCTCCTCTCACCCTCATCTCTGCTGGCACTGCCAGCGCGTTTCATGTGGGAAAGCTTTCAACCCCAGTTTGGCCTCCCAATCACCATCGGTTCTGTACTGGTTAGTTATTCACGGCGGGGTGGAGCGGAAGGGGAGGTGTGGGGGGGAAGGCGCTCGGAGCAGAGGTTCAGACGCCGTAGGTAGGGCTGTGCAGGCCTCCTGTTTCTGCCCAGGCAGCTGCTGACAACGCTGCTTATTCTGCACATCCGTAAGTTTAAGAAACAAGGCTCAGAGGCACCGAGAAGGAAGCACACAGGGAAGCCAGCCCTCGATTTGGGAACGCCTCAGCGCAAGTCAGACAGCTCCTCTCTGCCTCCCTACTGGAACAGGCTCTAGAATCACTACAGGGACAACACAGCCAAACCCAACACACCCAAATGTTAGCCCCAAAAACACCTCAAGCAGATCAGCAGATGCAATCCTTGGACTTCACAGCTCTGAGCAGACTGCTGGGTATAAACTACAGCACTAACTGCTCCCTCCCTTACCCAGGAAAAGCCTTCCAGAGGTGGCCAGGCGTGGGTCAGCACAGGTTTGCTTCCAAGACTGGTGAACCATGACTCAACCCCGCCACAGGTCACACCTGCATTCATGGGTGGCTGTGTTGCTCAGGGAACAGCGAGACAGCCAAAGCAGAACTGCACTAACATCCCTGGGCTGGGGAGCTCTGGTGTCTCCAAGGTGAGCCTGGACCAGCCTTTCACCTCCACCCAGGGTCCATCCGCGGGCTGCCTCCCTTCCAGCCTTGGTAAAAACCCAGCTTCATGGTACAGTCAGTCCTGCAAGGAGGGAGCTGAACCCAAAAGACCAGTCACCAGCTACCAAAACACCCCACAAACTTTAAAATGGGAGTTCTCACAAACCCAACACTACAAACATCAACAGAGCTGTGTCAACTAGATCCCGCTCTGCCTTGTTATCCATCATGTTTACAGTACGTGTGAATGCTTTCGAAAGAACAGAGCTTTTCAGGTTTAATAACTCAACTGCTTAGAATTGAACAGTGAAAGACCCCACACACAAGAAAAACACATGCACAACAGAAGTCTTTTTGTTGATTTTCAACGTCTTTCCTTTAACTATAAGCTACCAAGAACGCCAGAAATGTTTCCTTCTGAAGAAATGACAAAGTGGGCGTCTTAATGGATGGAAAGCATTTGGAGAAGGAAAACCAGAAACAAGACGACCCTCAAACATACTCTTGTGGGACAACTTCTGAAAGCCACATGAATAAGTAACACTGGCTTCTCTTGAAACAACAACAGCAGCAGCAAAAGCTTCAATGGACAATGTCATCAGAACTTGATCTCTGCTGCAGATCAAATGCCATGCAAGCTGGAAACAGCTGACACACAGCTCAGCCCAATTACATTCAGTGCCCTTTATGGAAAGGGCCTCTGCTTTACTGCAAGCAAACTCATCTTCAGCTCTGGCAACCAGGCTGCTCCACGTTGTGAAGGGAAAAGGCAAAGCTGGCATTTGCCTGCTCTGCCATCCAGCCCTAAGGAGCACGGAGCTGGCATGTCTCAGGGTGTCTAACCTATGCTCACTCTCTCCACAGGGATGTTCAGCGGTACGAGCACAAGATGGAAAGCCACAAAACACCTGATGGCTAATCTCAGCTCTGCTAGATCTTCCTGCAACATGTCACTAAAGGTTTCTAAGCACCAATTTCTCCATCTATTAAAAAAACCCAAAATCAAACCAGACCTAGCGAGCAAAACTTCGCCACTGCAAGGGCTACATGGAAAACACCTGTAGAAACAGATTTTTCCAAGTATAAAAACACACATTTTTGTACTATTATTGTAGCTCAGGCAGGAATTGTCCAGAGCCTGAACTATTTGCATTTATGCTGAAAGCAGCACAGCACCTTGTTAGCACTTGATGCACAATATTGCCTACACACCCATCTCATCATCTCAGCCATCCATACCACGACTACTTCTTTTACATTTACTCACGTATAACCACTTAAGTTTGGTGTTTACTGCATTATTGCTACGGAGAAATTACTGAAGGGGACAAATTAATTACCTATGCAAAGCAGGCTAAGAATAGTCACAACACACTGTACCACTGAAACGCTAGACAAAGCCTCAAACAGAACTTCCCTCGTGCGGAGGATTACAGGCTCTACCCACAAAGGACTCAAGTGTCTTGCCTTATCTTTATTCTGTTTAAAAGGAAGCAGACTTTCCCAAAAACCTGATAGAAACATGCCTTTACAGAACAAGTGTGAACGGATTAATGTACTTATCAGCAGCAGGCTTGAGGGGAAGCAAAGGCACACTCCTCCCACTGCCTAGATATTCTAAGATGCTTTTAATTAAATTACAGAACATCATTAGCTAATGAAATATTTGGGCCCATCATCACACAATCCTCCTCCTCCTGATGCCTTGCAGACCCCCAAGGGTCTAGGAGTCCACCCAGGCGTCTCAAAAGCAAGGCATGGGGACTATGAAGGGAAAGGAAAACCTCACTGCTCTTCTTCCCTCTAAGGCCAGCAATGCCCAGTCACGCTTGGTTGGGGGAAACAGAGCTGCCCGTAGGTATGGGAACACTCCAAAGGAAACTCAGCCTTGTCAGGCTCCTTTCACACACAAACCCAAGCAGCTGCCACGACTGTCTGAGCCCAAAGGCTGAGAGCTCAGCCACGTGCCTTTCCTGCTCCTGGGGACTCCAGCAAGCACACACACCCCTGCTCACCCCTCACAGGCAGCGCCTGTCCCCCATGGGAAGCAGAGACCCCAGGCTTGGCGAGGCCTTTAAGCGCCTTTGCAGGCAGGAGGTACCATAAATCACTGGGGTTTAAGCGTCTTGAACCGGCTGAAGGGGTTAACAAGGATGTACCAAAGCGCTGCCTTGTCAAGTTCTGGATCGTCAGCATTAAATCCTGGGAGCAGCCAAGTAAGAAATGGACCTGGAGACAGACAAACGTGTCTCAGCATTTTTCCCCTGCCTCACCCTCTCCGTTAGCCAGTGCATGTTTGCTTTTGCTTCTGAACTTCGCTTCTCTCTGCAAACAGTCTGCCTTGTACAAGAGGTATTTGCTCAGTCCACAAGTTTCCTGCATTTTTTTATCCACCTCATGCCCAGATAGTCGGGCATTTCCAGCTTGGAGGCCCAGGCTGTGAAAAACTACTTCAGCCCAGCAGAAGCCATGTATCCCTGGGCATCAGAGGTGAAGATGCTTGGGCACACCATCACCTGAGGACTGGAGCATATGTTGGGGATGCTGTGGAAGACTCTGGGGCATCAAAGCATCAAAGCCAAGGTGGAGCCCGGCCACTTCACCCAGGAACAGAGACACCCAAAGCACCACATCTTTGAAGCCATGCTTTAAAAGCATCAGAGAGCTGCAAAGCCATGGCGTAGCCTTCTCAAAGCTCTCCTGTCCGCCTACCCTTCGCCAAAGAGACTCTGCCCCTGGTCATGCTTTGTAGGCAGGCCAGTTCTGAAACCTGGCCCATGTAAAGTCAGCTTTTATATAATCACCTTTATTCTCCATGAGAGCTTTACACCACACCCATCACCATGTCCCCTGGATTTGTGTGCTCAGCCTACAGAAACGTAGTCATTTTCCCTATTCCCAAGGCCTCTGACATCCTGGTCTTCCAAGCATTTGCTGCAGCTCCACACCACACCAATCCTCAAAGAGCCTGTTAACGTGTCTAATGTCCTGACCAGCTTTCCCTTGGAGCAGCACCAAGTACAACTGGTCCTCAGCAAGCTCTGGATGAAACAATAATGCAGTAAGGAACGCTCCAGTTGAACAGAAACCCAAGGGACACAAACAGTTGAGCAGGATTTGGTGGATGGAGGTTATTAGTGCATTACAAATAGAACAGAAATCCAGGAAGCAGTTATCTCCAGAAGAGAAAGATTCATTTCCTTATGATGCTTGCAAATCACACTGCTAACTTCAGATCGGAAGAGCTGGTGCTCAGTAGAATCAAATTAAGCATGTTGGATCACACAGGACACCTGAGTGGATAATAGCAGAAAATTAATGAAAGCATATGTGCCTCAGGCAGAGGACTGGAAGACCAGCAAGAGAGCTGTGCTCAACTAAACTTCATCATGATAAATGAAGCCCACTGAACATACTGCAAATGCAGAAATACGGTGATCAGATGTGCACCGGAGGTTCAATGTCTTAAACACTAATTGCTTTTCTCCAAGAGCATCTCTCCCAGCCAACATAAGCACATGGATAGTCTCCTTCAGAGACAAAAGAGTACAGGGAAAAACAATCACGAACTTTTGGAAATCACTGGCCTCACACAAGGATTTTATCCCTGGATCACCTCCAAAGCAAGCCTTCCAAAACAGTAAATGAAGTGGAACTGCAGAGATGACGCAAACTGCCGCTTAACTTCTGTGCCGATGATCACCAGGTCTGGTCCTCAGGCAGGCTGGTGACCCCTGGCATTGCAGAACTCACCTTTCCCCATCAAGGAGAAAACAGGGGACAGGTCTTGCCCCCTCACCATCACTGTGGGGTTCACAATGGGAAGTGCAAGGCCCTAGCACAGGAAACAGACTCTAACTGCCAATGAATTCCAAAGGACACCCATGCCCTTGCACCACGTACCTGGCTGCTCCCCCCACGCCTGCCCTGCCACCTTCTCTCCTCCACCAGAGCATCAAGTACTTTGCTTGCACATTTCCAACAATCTGTTGTTTTCACCAATGCCAACCCTCTCTTTGCAAACCTAAATCCTGGAGTCTCCCTATGACTTGCCTTCACAAGAATGCTAATTAGGTCTTTACTACCTCCAGGCTTTCTGAAAGAAAACAGGCATCTGCCATGTGCACTCCCACTTCAGCTATGTTTTCCCACTCCAAATCAACAAAACAAGTGTGTTACTCGGTCAGTGACACGCAGAGGACACAGCCAGCTTTGTAAGAAACCTGGGAAAGGAGCTGCATCGCCCACCATGCTTCAAGCTCCCAAACACCAGGAAGAACATCCATTCTCCCATAGGAGAGACCACCCACCTTGTGAGGGGCTGCAGCACCTGGCCTGCCATGTGCTGGGTCCTCACTCCAACGGTGCTGGGTTTCCTCAGCATTTCCCTGAGGAAAGGCTGCTGCCATAACTCTCTGCCCACGCACAGGCTTTTTCCACCCTCCATCATACCCTTCCCGAGCTACCCTGGTATTTTTAGCACAAGGCACACAGAGCAAAAGGCAATCTGCTTCCACCAGTGCCCACGCTGATTACATCCGCCCAGCACTGTCCTCTCCTCCAGCATGGCCCACGCCCAGGGATGTCCAGCTTTTCCGGCTGGACGCTCTCCGTATGGAACAGCTGCCAAACCCCAACACCAGCTTCTTTCTGTAGGTCATGTTGGCTCTTCGCTCCTTCCTAAAAGGGAAAAAGGGAGCATTTCCCCAGACCAGGCTGCCCTCAGCTCTCATATACACATGAACCCGAGGCAAAGCTACCTCTGCCACCAGGTAACACAAGGAGGGGACTACTGTGGGGGACCTGTCTTCTGCACAGCTCAAAGATGACAGGCCACCCTGCACACGCCAAGCCCTGCAGGTCCTAACTTGGCTCAATGACAGGAGAACACAGCAGTCTCAGCCAGACGTGGGAAGGTGTCATCGTACTTTCACAGACGAGCAAAACCACCCTTCCTCTGAAGGGCCTGGTGCCAACAACCTTTGACGCGGGAACAGGCACCCAAACACGCTGACAAAGACAGGGGGTGAGTCAGTGTGAGTTAGAACATCACAGGTCTCCCAGCCCCAAGCAGGTAAGCCACCTTGATGCCTCCTCCCAGCTTCCCAACCCAGAAAACAGCTCACAGTCACCACCAGGATTTGAAGCTCCCCACAGCTAATCTCTACTGCACTTGGAAAGCAGAGGGCTGAAAGATAAGGGAATATACTCAGATAATAAGAATGTGGCACAAGTGGCTTTGGGGGAAGAATTTCAGGGCTTGGGAGAGTCTTTAAATGCAGCATTTTACAAGCAGGATAAGTCCTAGACCATGTGGCGACACAACTGAGCTGCACACAGCTGCTGAGCCAGCGATCTCTTTCTGGGGGCAAGACTAGTTCCCTACATAAATGGTCCTTTAAATTTTTTAATGCCAACTGCACGAATAGGACTTTTATGGATTCCCACAGTGATGCACAAAGACATCCTCAACATTTCAGAGCTGCTCAGTAAGCCCACATGCTAGCTGCCTTCACTAGATTGTTCAGACCCCATACCAAGAGCAAAACTCTCTCTCTTCCAGGAAGCTTGTCTCACCGGGGATGTTCTGCTGCCTCCAAGAAGTCAGGATTTCTGGTAAAGTTTAGTTAGGCTTAAACAGACCAGACTTGGCAAGCGGTGGTTCCCCAAGGCTGCACCAGACCCTGCTCCACCACTGCACAGGGTTTCTTTGTGCACACAGTGTGCCTTCGAACAGAGGCACAAAAGGAACGGAGATAAGCGTGTAATCAATAGGCCTCACCCTGGCTGCTCTCCTGCTGTCGCTGCTATTTTTCAAAGGGAACTTTTCCTTCCTCCCTCCCCTCCTGCACCGTCTCCTCTGGCAGCAGAGCCGACAGCTGCGACCATGCTAAGCCAGATCTGGCACACAGCTCTGCCGAGCCGACCCTGCCGTGCCTGGGGACAGCAACTTGCCGGAGCTAGGACATCTCCATGGGCTACTTTTGCTGATGTTTTACCAGGGCTCCTCTGCTGCAAAGCTGCCTTGAAGGAACTCTCCCACCCCACCGGACCTGTTCAGAAGCACAGCCATGAAATACTATGCCTGCCCTCTGTACACAGCAGCTCAAGCCCCCACAGGAGAGGCTGCAACCACCAGAACATGTATTCCCCTCCTGCTAGGTGCTGAGCAGAGATAGGTAGCTTCAAGGCATGAGGGGAATCAGTCCTGCTTCTCTTATAGCAGACAGGGCACCACAGGAACCCCACAATGGATTTCCATGGTTCTCTTGGAGGAACACCTCCCCGTCGTGCTGGGGTACGAGAGGTTTACAGCCTGGTCCTCCTGAAGCTCCCCAGTGCAGCCCAGTCCCACAGCACCAGCAAGCAGCCATCACTCACTCTGTGGCACGTGCTGCTGTGTCCAGCTGTGCTGCTCCCACAGAGCTGGTCTAGGAGCCTGTGGTCTTTGCAGGACACTTGGGAGACATGATATTGAACACCTGAGACATCACCACTACAGGGAAGCATGGAAGAGCTGGATTTGTGTGAAGACTGAACAATCCCAACCGCCCTCCTGAAAATCCTCAAGGGATGGACACGAAGAGCGTGATGGAGATAAAAGATCTATTCTCAAATGTGCCCATGTAACAGAGACACACAGAACAATCAGGAAATCAGCTCCCCTTTTCTATATTCACACTGTTAAACTCCTACATGACATTCCCTCTGGATCAGTCCAAGCTATTACAGAACCAACGAAACAGATAAAACCTGGAAGGCTCTCCCGCAGCATGCTCAGCCCTTATCCAGCTGACTTAATGTCCCCAAATGCCTTCAGCAACTCCCAGTAACACAGAAAGCTCCTGGGACTTTTTCCACATGAAGTAGCCAGTGTCTTCCACTGCAAGACCAGGCTCTCAGGACTCAAATCCCAAGTATTTGGGCACAGAAATATCGAAGACAGCAAAAGCAGCCGCCAACATCAGGGAAAACCCTTCCACTTCTGTCCCCAACAACTGCATCTGAAGGAGCTGTGCAGTGACAGCAAACCAAGCCTGCCTCTCACCCAGGGAAACCCCACGGGCAGAGCAGGGCAGCCCCCCAGTTCACCCCACAGAGCTTCTCCCAGTCCCACCAGCAATGAGCACAACCCACAGCTGCCCGGTTAGCACACAGTAACCTGGCAGGGCATGCAAGAAGTGAAGCAAATCAATACCAGTCAGGTTGCCTGCAAATCTATTTCCCCACCACCACCTTCCCGGTCCCGCCGAGGACAGCTCATTAGGTGCCTGGAGAACTGCCAAAACCAGATGGGCCCGAGCAAGTGATGCTGCAGTCCTGCCTGAGAGGTGCCTCATGGTTGGGACCCACAAACCGGATAGCCTGCTCTAACCCCCCACACCAACCCCTTTCCCTGAGACAGCAGGTGAAAGTGGTACGTGAAAGAGATAAAAAGGGTAAATATAATTCAGCCCAACGGTGCACCTGTCCTCCAGACAAAGCCCGCTCCCGGAAGCCAGGCTGTGCCTCTCAGCACACAAAGACGGGTCTAAATCTGTCTGTAATAGAGCTTTTCAGGCTGACTGAACAGTAATGTTCACAAGCTGCTCCCCTCGAGGGAATACTGTATCTTCCTCACTGCATTACCCCAATCAGAAAGATCAGTGAGCAGCTCAAAGGCAGCGGTGGAAGAGGCACCGCTGATGCGATTCCATTTAGAATCTATCAGAATATTTTATTCCTCCCTTTGAAAGCGACAGATTAGGTATTTCCACGTCTCTTTGAAGTCTGGCGGAACAATTCACACCAGTGGACCAAACACCCCTTACTCCTCATTCCCTTTGCTGTGCCAGGTACTGCAGATGGGAGAAAAAGCCTCTTTGAAAGCCCCCCCAGAGTCACCCGAGGCAAAGCTACCTCTGCAATCAAAGGCGAAACTCCCAGCCAACAGGTAGCGATTTCCCTTCATCACAGAGACCTTTATTTCCATTCCAGATTCTTTATTTTCAGAAAGTCTCCTGGAAAATTAAGTGTGGCGCACCTCTAGTCCAAAAAAATCTTTCCTTGGCAAGTGCTGGGTTCCCCCTTTCTGGCAGCTGCTGAAATTAAACGCAGCCTCCCTGTTTATTTCCTTCTTGCTGTGGATATGCACGTCCTTGCCGAGCTCTGGAAGCAATTTGTTAGTTGGGAAAAATCAAGATTTCTAGCTCCTACATAAACAATGGCTGGTGACAAGAGGGGAAAGACAAGGGTTAGAGAATTTATCACATTTTATTAAATTGTCTCTCAGTGGAAAAGATCAGAGAAAAAAGAACCAATGCAAACAAACAGACTGAAATAGCTGAATATCAAAAGGGTACTGGGGAGATCTGCCCAGGCATCTTTCCATGCACAGGACCAGAGCTATTGCCAACCAACTTCATCAAGCAGACCCAAACAAGGATGGACTTTGCTATTCCATGGTGCGAATGCTTCCCAGCAAGAAGGTGCTCAGCACAGACCAGTATAGGAAAAGCAGAGTCCAGGCTGCTACACTCACCAAACCTCTGGTCTTGAGTCTGAGTGCTAGGAGGAGGGGGAAGACTTCCCTCATTCCATGTGCAAAAGAGGAAAACAAGCAACTCAGCCAGTGCTTCCTCCAGCCCAGAGCACAAATTGATAGGATCATGCTGATCTAATCCGGAGGGCATTCCCCTGCAGATTATAACAGTCTCAAAGTAGGTCATGCTTCGGCTTGAGTTTCTCAGCAAGCCCAACTGACATATTTCTAGACCATGTGTAGGTGCATGTGTGTTTTTCCCTTTCCCTGTAGTAGCTCACTGTGCAACACTCATAACGAGAAACCCAAATTAGTTCACAGACAGGAGTGAAGTCTAAGGGCTGGATGTCTGAAACAGAGAGACACAGAGTTATTCCAGCCCAGTGACCCTCCTCTCTGTGCACTGGCCAGAGCTGGCAGCTGTTCGTGGCCAAGGGCATTCCTCCTGCCCGGGGTTTCTAGGGGATTAGGGCTGGAATACTGACTGGCCAACACACTGCCTGCATGGGGGGAAGCGGGCAGGGATGTTAAAGGGGCCAGAGCCACGCTGGCTGGGAGCTCAGCAGGGATGCCCAAACCAGGCCTGAAGCAACAAGCTTTGAGATTTCAGTGTCCATGCAGGGTCCCATTCTGCCATCACATCCTCTGTTTTCACACCAGCTTCAGTATAAGAAGCTCATGCAGACACAGCAGACACTTGTCTCTGCTCTGGGGACAACACTAGGCAAGGCTGCTTCTCCAAGCCATAGCTGGCTCCAGGTTCACCCTCCAGCCAGGCAACCACTTGTTCAGTCTGGAACAAACTAAAGAAAACCAAACCCAACAACAACAACAACAGAAAAAAACCAACAACCACAAAACCAAGAGACCTTTGTGAACCCACATTTTGCACAACTACAACCAGAACCACAGGTGCCCCCACTTCTCCACTGCAGCACCACTTTACCTCTCCCCTTACCACCCAAACGCCAAGAGCCACGCACAAGGCATGGTGACCAACGTTTGGCACCAGATCCCTACAAAACAAGGGCTACTCAGGGCAATAATTCTGATTTGTCAGGACACAAGAGGAACACATCCCTGTTCTCCCCCTCCATCAGCCTGGGACAGCTACAAAACAAAGCACCACCCACACAGCATTGCTCTGACACCCGTGCACTCGGAGCCCTTCCTGTAACTCCAATTTCAGATCCTCCCAGCTGTCACAGAGCTTGCCTCATCCTCCAGAGGACTACAAATGCAGGCTTTCTTCAGGGTCCTGGACTGTTTATGTGCAGCGTGAGGAAGAGAATTGCATTTGCTGAGGCTATGAATGATTTATCATCACACTGAATGCAAGAGGAACAGGGTCCCAGGGCTCGCTGCAAGACCGGAATCTCGCAGGCAGGCTGCATCTGCAGAGATGTTTGTGTGCGCTCTTCAAATCATCATTAACCATCAGGACCCTCAAGAGAAGCATTTATTTCCTTGGGATTGTAAGGGAGATGGCTGCTGAGAAAACAGCTGGGCAGGATTTAGCCCCATTATATCCATCTGTCTTGTTCCGCTCTCCCACCCCTCCGTCTCCCAGTTTAATTGGGTACAAAAATAGAGATAATAATGAAAATTCTAAGAAATAAATAAGAGAGAGGGGCAAGTATAGTACATAACACAGGCCAACTGTGGGTCACAGCTCTGGTCGGTGGAAGCACATGCAGCTGCACAGGGCAGGTTTTATATTTCCAAATACTTCCCCCTCACCCTCCCGTTTTAGGTACTCATCCCATTCTCCAAATGATTTGCACAGCTCTAAGTGCAGGTGTTATAAATAAACAAAAAATATGCCCACTATAGCACACAGCTTTCAGCTAGGCAAATGGGCATGGAGTATTCTTAATGAATTGGGTTTGCATTTCCCAGCAGTTCTGCGATCTCCGGAGACAGAGTGATTAAACAAATCCACAGCGCAAGAGCCCAACCTCGACTCCATCTATGGGAGTTTGGCCACAGACTGAAACAAGGCAGGAATGCCATCCCATAGACCTCCCCCAGACAGCCACACAGACTGTAACGTAACATTATGCCTCCCGTTAAGGGTGTGATACCAAGAGACAGTCATATTTAATACGGCACCCTGCGTCTAGGGATAAAGCAGGATGGAGCCAACCATCAATCATACTGCTTCTCTCTCCTTGTAGGATTACACAGGCCAACCCCACTGCTAGGAAGTATTTATAAAGGATTATTTTAGTTCTAGATACTGCAGACTTTTTATAGTTACTATATTCCTGTGTTTTCTGAGCACTATATTCCCATGCACACAGTCCTCACCTCAAACCCACTCGCTATAAAAAACCCTACTGCTCCCTTGAGAAAGAATCCTCAGGCTACCCACAACTCACCCTCTCTCTTTCCCAGCCACTATGCATCCCACCAGTTACCCCAGGAAAGGCTCCGTGCACCCATGCAGAAGGAAATCTGAGCAAGGAAGAGGAAGGACCAGGCAGGGAATAAGCAGCCCTGGAGTAAACCTCCCCTCTTTACAACCTGCACACCCCAACCTCCTCACACAGCACTTGAATCATTTCCTCCTTCCTCCCTAGGCAACCCATGGATTAGATGCACAAAAGTACAGCAATTACCCTCTTCAATTACCCTAAAGACTCGGGAAGAATAAATTGTTTGTGATGGAGAGCCCTCTTGCCTGCTCCCCAGGCAAAGCCAAAGCCTCCCTCCACCTACAGCTAACCTATGGAAATCCATACACCTTGCAGACCAGGACCATCACTAAGCAGTCAGCTTTCAGTTATCTGCCACCGTCTTTGGAGGCTTTTCCTGCCCTCCCCACGTATCACAAAGCACAAACAGGAAGAGAAGGGGAGGGAGCAGTGGAAAACTCTCTGAAACCACCTCTTCATTTCAGGCTTTGCATCAGCCTGGAGAAGAAATCCTCACTCCCCACAGCCCACCGTGCTTCCCAGGGCTGTTTGGAGAAACAGTGCCAGACATCAGCTGACACTAGCAATTACATCCAAATAGCAGATACAAGGTCTGTTATTGATCTGTTCCTAGAGGGAAGGAGAAGCTATCCAGTAAAAAGGGGTGTCACGTTATTAAATTCTGAAAGGATAATAACCCAACACAGAGGGCACAGCTGTTACTGGTACACTTCAAGCTTCGTTTCCAAGCCTGACAGGGAGCAAAGATCATCAGAGCGCTTCAGCATTCAGAGACAGGCCTAGAAATTGCAGGAATAAATTAACATATCCATATCCAAATTATTGGGCTAAGGGGGCTGCAGGTCTGCTTGGCAGGAACTGCCCTCGTGCTGCTGCCAGTCGCTCCCAGCAGCTGCTTTAACCTCTTGTTAGCTGGTACCATAGTGCTCAGGCAGAAAAATCAAACCCCCTCGACCTCTCTGGCTTTGCCATGGAGCAGGAGTACTAAAGGCAAAGACACATCAGAGCCCGTGGAAAAGGCAGTAAGGGAGGAGGATGCTCTCCTGCTGTAACCTCAGCCCGACGTCCTGGTGAGGAACAGTGACAGCTCTGCGCAAAACCCTGGATCAATTCTGCTGCAAGAAGAAAACAGGGCTCAGGTAAGCGAACAATCCACAGCCTTTGAACACCAGCAGCTCAAAAGAACAGGAGAGTTTAACCAAGCTGCTGCTGAAAAAAAAACCCAAGGACCGAGAAGAGTTATTGATTTTTATGAGCCTGGAGTCAAGAGACCCATAAATTATTCACAAGGCAACAGAGATGGCAGATTTCTTGGACATTTCAGCAATGCACCACGCACGATTATGAGCTCAGATATCTGGCCAGACTGTCCCACAATGGAGCCTTTATAAGCAGCAATCGTGATCTCTGAAACGGGTGCCCGAACGTGTTACCGGCCACCACCCCGTTACCAGCTCTGCAGGGCATGCCAGGGGTCACAGGCAGAGCTGGACAGACAGAAACACAACAGACAAATGGTTTCAGAGCATACTTGGGGGATTTTCCACCCCACTGCAGACAGCAGGTCTCCCTGCCTGCATTAACAAAATTACAAACATAGCACCATGAATTAGAAGTGAAACGGACCCACATCCCTGCCCAAACAGACTTGGCAGAGGAATTCAAGTCCCTCCAATCATCCCATGAGGCATTTGGAAATCAAGGTGAGAAGAGCCCCACAAATACCAGTTTTCATCACAGATATAAGTCTGGGTGGAAAACGTGGAACTTAAGAGCTCTGCAAGGATTCCCAGCTTCATCGCAAGCCTCGGGTGCAGCCTCTGGCAACTCATCTCTCCAGGCCCCTCTGTAAGAACAGAAAGCAACGGTTTCCCTCCCTGTGTGAAGGAAATACACTGATGGACCCAGATGGAAGAGCAGCAGAGGCCCTGCAGTGGTGGGATCAGGAGCTCACCTGCACAGATCCTCATGGCCGCAGCTGACCTCTGGTGCTGACAGACAGCAGCCCCTCAGACTGGCAGCACTCAAAGCATCGGGAGACGCTTGGGATTATCCCATCACACAGCCAGAAGAGCACAGACCAAAGAAATGCCACTGAGCAGGCCTGCTTGGGCTGAGCCAGCCACCTTCCACTGGCTCCAGTAACACCAGCCCCCAGTCCTGGCTGAGAACCGTGGAGTTGTTGGTTGAATCCCAGAGCCAGGTGTGACTCCAGAGCACATGTGAGAGTTCAGCACTGGAAAGACTTTGGTTTAAAGAGCACCAGCTTGGAAGCGTCATACCAAGGTCCATTTATATGAAATCTAGTGAGGAAGATCAATATTTTCTTTTGTTAAGTAAATCTGACCACAGTGGAGACACCGGAGCAGCAGCTTAGAAGACAGATTTTCTCTTTCTCCACAAGTCTAGAAGCAGAAGTGAGAACAAAGGCAGCTGCCCTTACCCACCACCCTGACACAAGCCTCACACAGGCTCCTGAGCCTTCAACTTGCAGAAAGGGAAGCTTAAATCTCCCTCTGCTTGTGCATAAGAAGATGGAGGTTTTAAGATGTGGTGAAGGGAAAACAAGCCATTTCTCCTTACCATCCCCAAATCCCAGGCACTTGGATGCCTAGCCAGCTGTCCATAACAGCACCTAACCCCAACACAGTATTACACCGTTAAAGACACCCAAAACCCCACAGAGGTCTCTGGGGAGCCAACAGTGAGTTTCCAGCCCAAACCCCTCATGCTCTGCAGCGATCACAGCAAGCGCCCATTATCAGAGGCTTGCTTGGGGGAACGCTTCGTGCCAAGCAGTCTCACACTAATGGCCCCACAGCAGGATCTGGCAGGCAAAGGCAACCCCCAGATTTAGCCAGCGCTGCTGGAGTTTCAGATGGTGCAGAACAGCACATTGATCCATTTATCGTCTGTAGGTTGCCATGGAGACCATAAGTCATTCCCCACCATCGCCACCACCCCCCCCTGCAGACCTCCCCACTGCTTTTCAATTGATAGCTGGGCACTGGGGAAGCATTTGTAGCACTGTGGAAATTAAATCCACACTGGAGGAGTGGAGGATTCACAGCCAACACGGCCAAGGGACCTTGGTTTGAGGCAGTCTGTCCCACTCATCCCAACTTTGCAAGTCCCACCAACGAGTCGCTCCAAGCCTCTCACAGAATAAGCATTACTGGAAATTAACAGTAATAAAGTGGAATTTTAGAATCCTAGAATCACCTGAGTTGAAGAGACACCATTCAGATCAAGTCCAACCATAACCTAACCCTGACTTAAGATCAGGTCCTTAAGAACTTCATCTACACACCTTTTAAATACCCCCCAAGGATGGTGACTCCACCACCTCGCTGGGCAGCCTGTTCCAAAGTTTGACAATCCTTCCAGTAAAGAAATTCTTCCTTTACTAATTCTTTCTTTACGCTCCTCCATGAATTCCCCTTCAAATCATTAAGGTGGGAGGGAAAGCTTCCCACTCTGCAAATGCTGAAATAGGCATCAGAGCATCCTGGAGTAACCCCCGCTAAGCCCCAAGCACCAGCAAGCTCCTGCCATCCCCAGGAAGGGTTGCACCAAGGAGAAGAGCAGGATGGTAGAGATCCATGCAGGAGAGATCACAGCTGATCCCTGGCAGAAGGGGGTACAGCATCAAGCAAACACACAACTCCTGAGTGCTACAAGCAGCAGGATGAGAGTGGGTGGATCCAGCAGCTGAACATGAGCTCAAACATCCAGCCAGCCAATGCCAGGAAAGTCACTGCTCAGTCTGTAGGAAACCAACCTTGAGGAGAAGCAGAGCAAGGCCAGACCTGTGCACATCCCATAATCCCAACCTTCAGATATATATTCCCCAATCTTAGCCCCAGGAAACAGAGAAAATACCTGACTTTCCTTTGGGGCTGACGTCCCAAAGCAGGGCACAGCACAGCCTCCCCACACCTACATGGCCCAGGCTCCATCATGATAAAGTGTTTCAGCACTGCCACTTACCAGAACAAGATCTATCACGTTTTCTCCCCTCCCACCCTACATGGGATGAAGAAACACCACTGAGACAACACAAGGAAGGTTTTCAAATCTTAGCACTTCAGGTTTGGCCTTTAACTCCACACAGCCACTCGAGCAAGTCACCTGCTTAGCCAGAAGAGCTGGTCCCATGCAATTCCCTCACACTTCAAGGAGCTGCTGTGCAGGTGCTGCACTAATTAATAACTCATTCACTGTGCATACAAGTGTGAAAACATGGCACTGGCTTTACCCAAAGCTCCAGAAGCACATTACCACCAGCACCTCTTCGGGGAGGCCAAAGGAGATGGCCTTCATACCATGCTTAGAGGAAGAGCTGGTGTCAACAGCTCCTTCCAGCATGGTGGGTTGCTGCCAGAGCATCCCAGCAGGCAGTACCAACCCCGGACACTGGAGCATGAGGACATGGGGCAGGTGGCAGAGCACAGAAGGGCTGCTGCAGGCTGAGAGGCCTTAGGGGAAACTCAAGGAGCACGGTGTAAATACTGTATGCGCCTGGAGCCAGAGCGCTCAGCGAGGGCTGCGTGTGGCATTTCCTGAAGGTTACCTCTAATAAGCACTGTCAGCCTGCCAGCCTCCGACTGTCTGCTGAGTCCTCCTGCGGGAAGCACGGCGCTGCCGGGCCCTCTGCGCCATCGTTACAATCTGTGACAGCAAGAGCTGAAATACTAAAAGTCCTCCCACGCAGCACAGACGAGGCAGATGTAGGACACCCAGGCAAGCAAACCCACCAAAATCCTGCAGCATGGCAGGGGCTCCTCTCTCCTTCTTAATGCCTGGCTGGGTGTTCTGGCACCCACCTCCCTGTGTGGAGGCACAAATGTTTTGTCCCACCCTGTGTCAGAGCAATAGGTCACCAGAGTGGGAGGAGGGCAGCAGACGTGTCTGCATTTATTTACTAGCTGCCACCAAAGAGATTATCCCAGCCCTCTCCCACTTGTTTGCTTTTCCTGATTCACTGGGAGCACATCAGGCATCTTTCCTTGGTCCTGGGGCTTTTCTGGCTGTAAAGCTCGAGTTTACTCACAGCTTTTAGAGACTCTCCAGTCCCACACTCACAGCCCACTGGTGAAGCGGGTCTGCTCTGTGCTGTTCTTCCAAGGACCCGCTGAGCTCAGGGCAACGCAGAAGCTTGCGCCCAAGCTGTCATCCAAGCTGTCTCCAGCCGGGACACAAAGCTTTCCAGCAAAAGTAGCAGTGCCCAGCCTCTCTTGCTAAGCCTCTGCAGCCCTCCCCCTCCACCCACTTCTTTTTCTTTTCTTGGAGAACCGCTCCAAACAGTGCTGGAAATAAATTCTCACCAGCAGTATGGAGGCAGTAAGCACTGGATAACAGAAAACACCACAATTGTGAACAGGGAAGAACTTGGGAGATCTGTTATTCCAGAAAAAAAAGAAGAAAGGAAAAAAAAAAAGCCACGTTCAAGGCCTCCTTGGTTACATAAACTTCATTTCCATGTCTTTTATCACTGATAAGATAAGCCATTGCTCAAGTTCAAGTTCTGTATCAAGTAAACCATGATAATCCTCTTAGGAATTCCCCATGCCCCAGCTTGAACAGACCTGCAGAAAAGAGCTTAAGGGGTTGCCTTCAGCTGGGGAAAAAAAAAAAAAAAAATAGAGAAACAACACAAGCATGAAGCCACAGACTTATTTATAACATAGGCAAATTTGGGGCCTCATATAGAGTACCGAAGGCTTACACGGGTCTGCCTGAATAAAGGGATCTACTTCTGCCCTAGTTCATAAATGCTACAAGCTACTACTCGGTCATGCATCACTCAGCTGAACACCAGCCCAGAGCCAACCACCCGTCTGAGGAGGATTTCTTGCAGCAATAAGGACCTGGAGAATCAGACCCCCAAAAAAGCAATTCAACTGATTCACGACCAGACCCACACACTTTGTGCTGGATTACAGCAATGAGAATTTTCCAGGCAGCTGTATTTTTATTTTTTAATTTGTTTTATTACCACACAGGATGATTTTACAGCCCTTATTGTCAGTGGCAGGATTACAGCGATTTCAAGTAATTATTACCCTGCTTTGGGTATAAGATTTAAACCTCACTAAGACCACCTCCTCCTGTACTGTTCTGCCAGGGCATCCAGATGTGAACCCTCACCGTCTGTATCACAGAATCACAAGGTTGGAAAAGACCTCTAAGATCATCAAGTCCAACCATTCCTGTCCTATGCTAAACCATATCCCTAAGTAACTCATCTACTGTTTTTTCAACACACCCAAGGATGGTGACTCAACCCCCTCCCTGGGCAGCCTGTTGCAGGCCCCAACAACTCTCAGTAAAAAATTTTTTCCTAGTATCTAATCTGAACCTGATATCTAATCTGAACCTGAAATATATATATCTATATATATACACATGTGATTCCAGCTTGCAACTGAGTGTACTAACTGCTTAACTATGCACTTGCACACACCACGCTGGAACACAAAAGGCCATTTCATCCATTTCTGATTGCAAGACAGATGACAGCAATAAGCAAAGACACAAACACTCTTGCCCTCCTCTCTTCTACTCATCGTCAGGACACAAATTACCTGGGCCAACAATTTTATCACAGAGTCTTCCAGGGAACCGGCGTAGCCTAAATGCAACGAAGACCCACGTTTGAAGCTCAGTGCTTTACTCCACAGGGCTGCACCTGGCCACCCCCGTGGCAGAGCAGTGATGTGCAACCACAGACTGGAAGAGCTGAGCCTCAAGCCCTTCTAAGCCTGCAGCTGCCAGAAAAATCAAGCACAAGGCATAGAATCAGAGACTTGTCTGGGTTGGAAGGGACCCCAAAGATCAAAGAGCTCCAACCCCCCTGCCACAGGCAGGGCCACCAACCTCCAGGCCTGGGTCTACACAAGGTTGCCCAGGGTCCCATCCAACCTGGCCCTGAACACCCCCAGGGATGGGGCACCCACCACCTCTCTGGGCAGCCTGTTCCAGCCCCTCATCACTCTCTCTGTAAAAAACTTCCCTCTAATATCTAAAGGAATGAAAGTTTAAATTAGCTTTAATCCATCTACCCTTTAACAAGCTGATTCCCCTCCTGTTCCTCTGCTCCCTTCAGGTACTGGCAGGTTGCAATGAGGTCCCCCCGCAGCCTTCTCTTCTCCAGGCTGAACAAGCCCAGCTCCTTCAGGAGCTCCTTCAGGCAGTGGGTATCATCTAAAAATTGGTGCTTAAAATGTTAAGCTTTCTTCAGGTCTACCTACTTCCTCAGCCAGCCCAACAGGCTCCGGCACCCACAACTGTTTCTTGCTCATTTCCAGCTGCCAAAGCTTTCATCCCTCTGATAGCCTCTCTCTGTTAAGGGCTTTTTCACACGTCTCTGAGTTATTTTATGACACTCAAACTAAAAGATGCAGCATATCAAACGAGACACATCTCCCTCCTCCCCACCAGCAACTTCCAAGATCCTTTAGCACTGACTGACAGCCCAGAACATCGTGGGAAAGGTGGTTTTCAGATCAGCTGCTGGAAAAAGCTCTTCCAAGTTAGCAGCTGAATTCAAATCACACACCAATTAGCTCCGAGGGATTTCTTATGTTTTTCTTTCAGGAAACCTATTTGAAAACAAAACAAACAGGGGGAAAAAATGGTTTAAATCTTATTAGGAGAGCTCAACTGCATCACAAGCATGCCACATTTTCCACTGAGGAAAAGGGGAGCGTATCTAAGTAGTTTCACCCCACCAGAAGGTATTTTGTCCTTTAAACCCTCTTGCTGTGTGTTGCCCCACCTCCTGAGGAAGAGCAAGACAACGCAGAGGTCCAGAGTGCCTACAGACCTGCTCAGCATCACGCAGCGAGCAAACAGCTACGCCAAACCACCCGGGTCCTATCTTTCCCACAAGATAAGGCTTTCTACTCGCCTTCTCCATAGGTTTTTGCCTCTCACCTCAAGGCCACATGCAGATGACCGTGCTTTTTCTGAAGCCAGTGCCAATGAGGCCACTGCATTCGTTATCCGGCAGGATAATGACAGAGTGCAATTCAGTCAACAGCAAATCCTCCCCAGGGAGATGCCCTCTGACCTTCCCTGAGCTGGGGGATGAACGCAGACAGCCAGATCTCAGACAGGCGGCAGAGCTGAGTAATTCCTAATGAAGCCTTTCATCTCTTCTTTTGTTTTGGGGAAGGGGCAGGGGGGGTGGAGGGAAACAGTTTGGAACTGTCCACCAGCAGAAAGTTATTTTCTAGGGTTACCCCAAATCCCTACCATCTGAACAGCATTTCTTACAGCTTCTGCCCACCACACAGAGCACGAACCATGCTGCACTCTGTGGAGATGCCCCTTGTGCAGACAGCTGCTGCAGGAGCGGAAAACAGACCAGCCAAGTCACAGCAAGAGCAGGGATGCTCCTGGAAACCTTGCTTAAAATTGCCCTTAGGCAAGCAATTGAGAGAATTTATGATATCCATTCAAACCACGCTTTTGTCAATAAAATTCAGTTCCACCAACACATCAGCAGTTGAAAGACAAGAAAGTTCATTAAATAAGGCCCAGACACAGCCAAGACCTTACCTCTCTCCAGACATCTGTCAACCCTCACAGTTTTCTTCTGTTTTCCAAACCACAAGCTCAAAGGATCACAAGCATTTGATACCAACTCGCCCCGCTACCCCCCCCCCCCCACTCCTTCCCCCAACAAAAATAAACTATTCTCATTTCTCCTGTGTGAATTCAGCTGCAGAACTGAACTCTGCTGCATCTCCCAAACCCTCCCGTCACCCAGAGGTACTGAGGTAAATAAGGGTGGAAAACCAACTGGCAACTGGGAGATCTCAGAACTGCTCAGACACCCACACAGCACCCAGGCCCAGAGGCACCCGTCTCCATCCATGTGACAGTACCAGTTTTAGCCACGTGGTTTTTATTCCAGTTTCCCAATCAGGCCTGAAATGAGCTGTGTCTGAAGCAATCCCTTCCCATCCAGCTACACCGTGGTTGCAGGGATTCACCCTCCACAAGTCCCACCCTCATCATCTACAGTTTATATGGGGAATAGGAATTACAGGGAAGGACCACAACTGTGGGATGCTCCCTACCCTGTTCCCCCAGCACATGAACTAACATGAACCTACACACTTAAATAGAGCTTGGCTTGAGTATTTATATAGATGCCAAATCCCAGGGATATCAATGACAATCTCTTCCCCAGTAAAACCTGATTACAGCACTGGACTCTCTAAAGCCCCCCCGCCACCCCCACGTCACCACGACGTCATGGGGAGCAGCCAGTGAACCCCTCCAGGTGCCCAGCACAGCAGGGGGTTGTGATGCCACCGATTAAGCAGACCTTCAAAGGAAGAAAAACAAGAGTCCTAGTCAATGACTGACCAGCCTAATGGCTCAGGCTACTCTGGTGTGCTCCTCTCACAGCACATTTGTTTGCCAGGCTGCCCAAGAGATTCCGGAGGGTCAAACACGAGGTCATCAACTGTGCTGTGATTTCAGCTTTGCTGGAAAATATAAAACACTGAAACTGCAACCAAGGAAGGTCCTGGTACTTACAATTAAGGCTGAAAAGACATCAAAATGCAAATCTTTTAAGTTCAAACATACCTGAAGTGGCATCAGAAAGAAGAAAACAGGGATCTTGAGATTTTTTTTGAAGATCAGCTGAGCAATAGTTAGCAATCCACCTAAAATTCTGACCAGCCTCAAGGACCAAGAGTGACTGCAGAAAGCAAACCCATCCTTTCAGGCTATTTTGAGCAGCACTCACAAGGTTTATCCCAGAAACTGCTTTCTGCCTACTCAGATTTCTCAACTGAACCGATCACATGGTGTTTCGATGGATGGCTGGAGACACTTGAGAATAGCACTGCTGCCTGCCGCTATCTGCTTGGCACAGGATGGTTTTTAATTGAGGCTGAACTCTAAAGTCCCTGCCGCAGTCTGCACCTCCAATCACTGACACACTAATTAAACCCAGGAGAAAGTGCAAAGTAGCGTTGCCTTTAACTAGTACATTAAGATGAAGAAACCCAGTGATGTGCATCTCCAGGATGCGCTGTTTTGTTTCAAGCCCGTTTGACCAGATGTTAAATGGCAGAAGTCAGGGTGATGGAGATCCTGCAGCACAGTGCAGGAGCAGAAGAGATGCAGCAAAGCATTCACTTTCACCTTGCCCATCCCAACAAGGAAATCAGAGCAAGTTTTTCCCTGAGTTTGGGACCTTCCTCCCCTGGGAATCTAAGAAACTATAAAACAAGAGGGGAATGCAGAGCAAGAGAAGCACCAGAGACATCAGTCTGGTTCAGAGCCATCCTCCCCAGCTCGTATGGACACAAGACAGAAACCTGCTACAGAAGCCACACTGAGCAAATCAGCGCTGGCTGCAGAGGTTGGTGGTGGCTCAGACAACACAAGTTCTGCTCTGAAAATCCGATGGGAGAGACTCAGCCTGGAAACAACTCTCCATTAGGTTAATTAGTCAAGTTTGATGTATCCAAGTCGGTTACCATGGTCACAGGAACTGGAGAGTAATGCTACACACAGGTTTCCCCATGTGGGACTGGGGATGGGGGAGCTGCATCCAGCAACTCCAGGGCTCCACTGCCCTGGGACACCTCCCCTCCACCCCTGGCTGGGCTGCTTACCAATGATTACTGGAAGAGCATCTTGTCCACAGATCATAAGGTTGCTAAAAATAGCACCAGAGAGCAACCAGGTTAATGACACCACAAGAAGGTGCATTTGCACACAGAAACAAACAGAATGCATGTCAGATCTACCTCCTGCCTGGCTTCTGTTTGTTTGCTTTGGGGGGAACAAAAAGATGCTCTGTTTTCTCTTAAAACTACAACCACCACCTGCCAAAGAAGTGACAGCGAGCTGTCCATCTCTCCCAACGCCATGCCAAATACAGCTGAACCTTGTTTACCTATTCCAGTGCCTGGGAAAAAAATATAATCCACTGAGTTACAGCGTTACCCCAAACAAACAAATATTTTAAGCATCAACAGCTACACTCTGCCCATTTCTGATCAATATCCCCTCAGTTACTCACAGCCCTACACTGCAACACATTCATCCATGCAGCAGAGCACACAAGTAAGAACCAGTGCTGCCTCGAGAAAAGCAGTGGCAGATTTAGAAAAGAAGTGGGAGAGAAATAGCAATCTGCAGTTCAGAAAGGCTGGGAAGAGCAGTGTTAAACCCTCCTGGGAGAAGGATGCTCCCCTCCCTCCTTTGCTGTTCATCGAGTGCCTAACTGAGCCACAAGAGCCGCTTGCAGAAGCTGCCACAGAGTACAGAGGATGGCATCTGACCAGCCTCCCTGCTCATGGACACAAGGGGCTGAAGGCACAAAAGCACAGACTACTTGAATCACACAAGGAGCATGAGTGAGAGTCAAGGAACCGAGGTACAGCAGCCAGCAGCTAACACAAAGCAGGCCCACGGAGGGTGAAAAGCCCAAACTCTGCCCAGGAAGGGCACCCCCAGCCACCTTACTGGCCTGGGCAAGCAATTCTCAGCCCACGGAAAAGGAGGAAATGCCACAGATCTTCCCAGCTGCCCAGACCACAGCAGGAAGGACAGAACTTAAGAGGAGAGGCTGAGGGAGCTGGGCCTATTTAGCTTGGAGGAGACTGAGGGGTGACCTTATTAATGGTTATAAATATGCAAAGGACAAGAGTCAGGAGGATGGAGCCAGGCTCTGCTCAGTGATGGCTGCAATAGGACAAGGTGCAAGGTGGAACATGGGAAGTTCCATGTGAATATAAGGAGGAACTTTATCACCGTGAGGGTGATGAAGCCCTGGGACAGGCTGACCAGGGAGATTGTGGAGTCTCCTTCTCTGGAGACATTCAAACCCACCTGGATGTGTCTGGGTGATCCTGCTCTGGCAGGGGGGTTGGACCAGATGATCTCTCAAGGTCCCTTCCAACTCCTAATGTTCTGTGATTCTGTGAACTTCTACCAATGCTACGTGGCTCCAGGCTGATATGACTGCAAATAAAACCCTATGTGAGGGTCTGCACCCTATGTGAGGGTCTGTATCAGCGGGTGCAAAACCAGTTTATCCCCTGCAAAAGGAGACTCATCAGAGATAAGCACTGGTCTGTGTGGAGATGTTTGAGAGAAAAGCTCAGAGGAGAATTTCAGGACTGATTTTCCATCTGCAAAAGGCTTTGAATGGAACCAAGCTGTGGAAATTCCAGCAACTCCATCCCTGCCTTCAGGCTGTGTGCTCCCCTTTAACTCCCCATCCCTCCTTGCAGCACCCCTAAGTGGTGCCATCCCAACCAAAAGCATGACTGCTTGGTGAAGACATTCCTTCAACTACGCGGCTCAAAAACATGAGGAAGGAGAAGCACTGTGACAGGAACTGGGTGTTGTCAGGAGGTGGAGACTACTCAAGCCACCACTATGACCAAAGCCCCCATATCCCAGGAATCCAGCCTACAAGTCAGGTAGATGCTGTGAAAACAGCAGAAGAAATCACCCCCCTTCCTTGCCAGCCCCAAACCCATTAAGAGATAAAATTCAGCTCCACCTTTCTCAGCAGGTTAATGTTGAGCTGCTACTTTCTCCCCCCTCCCTTCTGCAGACACCTTAATTGGTTGCTTAATACAGATTTCACTGCTGTGCTTATCACAACGCTGGGAGCCGGCCGCGTGACGGGAGCGCAGAACACAGAGAAGACCCATTTGTCTCCGTAACTAATTGTTCTGCCTCCTCAACATACACACTAAATTGACTTGGCAAGACTGCAAGGCGAAGCTGCTGTATTTATTTAGCTATTTCTTCTGCTGGTGGAGAGGCTTCATAAAGCAAATGGCCAAGACAGCACAGGCACCTTGTTTATGCAAAGCTGGAAGGAGTGAAGAAAGGATGAGGCCTCAGGTTTGCAGCGTTCCTGGCTGTGTCCTCTACAGTAGGAATTTTAGCCTCAGTTACCTAATAATTACTTGGCAAAATGCTCCAGAAGTTCATCAAGGCAAGTGTGAACACTCATTTCTGGCTACAGCCTCCTTCACCCTAGGGATCAGCCTCTGTAGAGCAAAAATAAGTACGTGTAGACTGGCTGATCAAAACGCAGGGAGTGCCTGCCTTAGCCAAACACGTCAAGCTGGCAACCAGAGGCTTAGGAGTCGTGCATGGACATGTTCTTCCTGGAGCAGCCCCACGTCTGCAGCCAGGGGTCTGACTCTGCACCCATCTGCCAACTCAGCCAAAGGTTCAAGGTGTTTCCGCATAAAACAAGGAACTAGAGCAAGACAAACACAATAACACATTGTGTGGGGAATTAAACCTCCTGCCGAGAAGAAATCCACAGACACTTTAAAAGCACAACTGAATAAAATGCAAAATAATAATAATAATAAAAAGGCAAGCCACAGATGGAGCTCAAAGCTCTTGACCCACTGAAACGGGCAGCAAAACTCACCCCTGTCTTTGGCAAGGGGAGCAGGAGCAAGCAGAGAGCTTGCATATGTGTGGCTGCTTCCTCAGCAACAACTCCTTCACCTCTGGGCAAAGCCAAGTCCAGTTTCTCCACTTTCACCTGCTGTTGGCAGAGCTTTAGGACACTCACAGAAGTGCTCCAGACTTCAAGAGCACCAAATCTCAGCAGAGAACACGCAAACCTTACTTTTCCACAGCAAGAGTTAGAACAAAACACAAGCCTTAAGGTATTGTTTCATAATGCTGGAGAAAACCCAAAATCCTGCAGCGTTTCCCAGTCCATCAGCACACAGCCCTCAGGAATGCTGCTGGTAGCTGGCTGGGTTCTGGACCAAAACCACAGCAGCTCTTTACATGCATCTCTAATCATGGCATCTTAAGACATGTAGACATCAAGCAATCAAAAAAACACAACAAAATTTTTTAGCAGCTCCCCTATCAAGAGAGCAAAGCAAAGCCAAGACTAAAACCTACAAATGAAGGGGGGGGGGGAAATAGAGGAAGATGAAAAAAGGGCTGGCTGACGCCTCCTATACATGCTGTCAGCAGGATCATTTGCTCCAAAAATAAAGATGCTCAATGCATCTAACTGATGACAAGACAAGTGCTTCACGGTCCCAAACCCAGAGCTGCACAAAAACCTCTGAACATCCATTGCCTTTGGCACTCAGTAAAACAGGACAGCTCGTCCTCGCAGATGCTGCTCCCCAGCAGGATTCTCAGCTCTCCACAGCCACCACAGCTCTCTCACCCCTCCTGCCTCATCAGCACCTCCCGAATAACCAGCACTTATTTCAGACTAGAAAGCCTTGCACAAGAGCACTGGTGGCTTTTTCCACTGCCAGTTCAGAGGGTTTTCCCAAGACACTGGATACACAGGCTCCTCTAACAGAGTTCACTGCGTTTTCTTTCTTTGACAGTTTTTAATCACCTCGGGTCCAGCATTTGGAAATTATTATTCACACACACAGAGCCCAGGAACAAGGCTGCAGGGAAACATGAACTTCACCAGCCTGCCTGTTTGTGTCTGTGGACACCACCTCACATATTACCAAATCAAAACAAGCCGGCCAACTCCAGCATGAGGGGGGGAAATGAAAGGGCAGACCAGTGACCTAGAAAAGAAGCTGAGACTTTGGCATGAGCTCAGAACTCTGGAAACGAGGGGAAAAAAATAAAAGCACTAACTGTTTGCAAGATAAAGCTGGAAAACTTTATTAATGGAATTATATGACATGGTACCTGCAGGAAAAAAAACCCAAGGGCTTGATCAAGGAAGTCTTTCCAATGGGAAAGTGTCATCTGCTTCACCCAACAGAAGAAACTCTGAGCCAGAGGAGAGGGGACACAGTTATTTAAGGTCCCCATGCAGGAAAAACACCCCAGGCAAGTGACTGGAGAAACCTGCTGAGCGCACAGCTTTGATACCAAACACCACCACTCTGTTACACCTCCAAGATTTACATACCACATGATATCATGAATCGCGTGACGGTAACGGCAAGGGCACCACGAGTCAGTAGACGAAGCTTAAGGGCTTCAAGCAGTGGATAGGGAATGCTGCAGTCACACGTCTCGGCCCTGGGCCAATGCAAACTCACCCTGCCAGGTGTAATTGGTTCAGGGAGGGTGTTAACAAGTTACCTTTGTTCCAGCAAGTTCCAGGCATGATCGGGTAACGTCCACATCACCAGGATAAAACTGACACAGGCTCTGCATCAACCCTCCAGCAAGGCTAACAGGAAAGGCCATCAGATGCCAATGTCCAGCCCCAGACTGAGCATCTATCACCAAGTAACGCAGCATAAATCACTGGGGACTCGCAGCCTGTGCAAAACCAGCTCCTTGCAACATCACGCCAGAGAGATCACATGTGCTCAACAGTAAACACTTCTGCAGAGCTGCAAAGTGCTTCTGCTATAGGAGCCAGGTGCTACCACCGATAAACCATGAGCTTGCTGGGGTGTTTCTGCAACACCAGGAGGTACACGCTCCAGAAGTCTGCAGAGGTCAAAGACCATGCTATTTATGAAGTTATCGAGTACAATGCAGCTGAAACCCAGTCCTATAAAAACATAGCCGTTGGGAGTCATTTTACAAGGTTTTAAAATAATTTTCAGAAGAAAGCCAACTTTCCATTGTTTGCCACAGCCTGCTAGAAGCCACAGCGTAGAGAGAAAACAGCCTCCACCCTCTCCAGCCAGCACCACACGGCTGGAGGTACATGTGGATGGTCAAGATGCTCAGCTTCATCTGCCATCCTACTCACCTACTCACTCTCCCACTGCATGGTTCCACCCCAGGGCTTAGTCCTTCACCACAGTGTGCTGCAATAACCGAGCTCCAGCTCCTTTGACAACCACCTAAGCCTCCAGACCTTTCAATTATATACTCCCCAGGGAAGATGAAACCTGCTCACCTAGGAGACAGCGAGTCCTCAGGGACTGATCACAGACAATGGGATGATCAGCACCAGGAACTTTCCCAAATCCTGTCATCCTCCACCCACCGGCTGACACATCTCTTTCCTTCTGCCTCCTTCAACATAGAGACAGGGAAGAGCACAATACAAGCCACCCTCTTGCCCTAACACGCAGAGGACAAACCTCAACTGTGTTGCTTCGAAGCTGGTGAGAAGCATGCAGGCACCAGCCTGGAGCCTGCAGAAAACAGGGTTTAAAAGATATAAAGGTCAATAAAAAAGCCTACATGACAGATGGCCACACACCACCAGAGCATTTCTTCCATCTCCATGAGCAGGGTGAAGCAAACACAGATGGGAAGGGTTAACTTCCCACGTATTTGGGCCGAAACTGCATTTCTGGGCACAGCCACTCGGTCCAGTGTTACGCCAGGGAAACAATGCTAAATAAAGATTACGCTGAGTGGTATTATGTAAATAATTCCCTTCCACAATGAAAGGATAAACCTAGACTGCTTGGTTAGTTATTAACCCGGCAGCCAGCACCGCAGAGAGGAAATCCTGCCGGCTCTCCCTCCCTCAACACACTCACCAGGAGAGCCACAGCCGGGGCTGCAGCTACCAGAGACAATACACGCCACCGTCCCCTGCCTCCCCGGGTGCTGGCACTCTCCCTCGGACCACTTCCCACAGGAGGAAACCATTTGGGCCCCACCACATTGTCTCCTCCCAGGGCAGCCCCGCTCCTCCTGGCCTCTCCACTGCTGCAGAGGCTGGACTTGGCCCCCTTCCTCCTCCTCCCACCAGCGGTCCAGGACACTGAGGGCTGCCTGCCCTTTGACAGGAACACGCTCCTCGCCACATCCCTCCTCTGGAAGACCTCCCCTTCCCCTTGTAGGCTGAACCCACCGGAGTCTGCCTTCGCCTGCACATCTCCTGCCCAGAATAACTTCCTCGACCTTTCTGCCTCCACCTCCCCCCTTGCAAACCTTCCTCCTGCCTTGGCTTCACATCTGAATGCTTTATGTTCGTCATACGATTTTAAATCTGTCAGCAATTCATCCATCTGCTGCCTCCTGGGTTTGTAACGCCATGAACCGTTCTGGGATACATTCCTGCATAAAGCTCTCGGTGGAAAATGAAGCTGCGTCTCTTCCAGAAACCAAACCAGCTTTGAGCTCACGTCTTACCAAGGTGCTGGGGTGTTGGAAAGACTGGCTTCTTCCCTGCAGCTAGCAGAAAAGCCATGATGCTATCCGGACTAAAATAAACATTATGGGAGCGGCGATAAGGGGAAATATTTCAGCTGACTAAGAGTAATGTGGGTTCAAATCCAAGCGTAAGCTGATATTGCTTGTAATTTGTTCCCGAGCCAAAAACACAGGCTGGGAGTGAAGAAATGGAAGGCATTAAAGAACAAGCAGCGTACTCAGCGACTCTGGAAAACTTCAGCATTTCCATTTATGTTATTATTTTTTTAAATAACCTTCAGTTTCACGGATCATAAAGTTAATTTGGAGTTAACTTCCCTTCTCTGTAACTAGACAAAGCTGCTATCCTTTACATTCCTTAATGTTTGTTCAGTGCTTCGCAGCTATAAAGCGCTTCAGAGCACTAACCATTATCAGCATCCTCTGTGCCACCCAGCAGGTGCGTAAGCATGTGAATTGCTTTGCTCTCCCCATCCTGTCAGCATCCCCTCCCCATGCCCCAGCTCTCCTCCAGCCCTAGCACCACGGTAGCAATCACGGCCATGGCCATACAGCTCCATCTATACGGCTTTTCCTCTAGCACTAGCACCAGTCACCTCTCCGCTGCAGGCAGGGCTCCTCTCTGGGTATCTCCAAGCCAAATTCAGACCAGCAGCCCAAGCACACACTGAGAGCAGCAAGGTCCGTAGCAATCAGCACCTCTTCTTGCCTGCCCAACCACGTCCACGTCCCACTGCTGAGCTTCCCAGGGTGTCAGTGGCAGGGGTAGCAGCACTGCATGAGCTCTGACAGCTCACCAGCAGCACCCTCTCCTTGGGCGCTCTGCTCACCCTTTATAAGGGACAGCCCATGCCCTGGGGAGCCCAGAGGCAGGTTGGCAAGAAGGGAGAACTGGTGGCCTTGAGAAGGGAAGTGACAAGCGGGGTGGGCAGCAGGACTGGGGTTGCAACCCAGATTTCTCAATTCCCAGTACAATCCCGCTGCTGCCTCGTGCACAGGGGTCAGGGTTCACTTCCCAAAACTGCCAAATCACTCATTTCCTTCTGCTCTTCTCTCCTTCTCCCCTTCCTACCAGATTTCCCCAACCAGGCTCTTGCAGGCATTTTCATGCCCTTCATCTGGAGCTCCAGCTCCCCTTTTCAACCATCTCCTAGGAAGCATCCTTACTCTAGCCATGCTCATTAATAATACGCACTTTTAGTTTCCTCTGCAACCCATCCCTTTGACATCACATGGTACATCAGAGATCCTGACGCCCCTGTGCCAACAGAACAGCAATTCTCCACCACTTTAACTGGAAAGGACCCACACAGCAAGAGCCCACGTCACCACATCCTAGATAAGACTCCATGACCTCATGACATCCAAATCCTTAAGCAGCTGTGGAAGCCTCAGTCACTAATCACAGAGGTGACTGGGCACTGCCAGACCCTGTATCTAGCTCCACTGAGCCAAGCCTGCTCTCTGCTGAAACCTCTCAGTGAAGACTGAAGCAAGCCACGCAGTCCTTTAAGAACACACAGCCTGGATTCCCATCTTTGAGTACCCCTGCTTGTAGCCCAGGGTCCGCATTTGGGGGCTCGCTGCTCATAGGCACAAAGTACTGGAGGGAACCAGTACTTTGCTATTGGGAGTAACGAGCCCTCACACTGAAGGGGCAAAGCACTCCTGGGGAAAGAGCCTCCTCTTCACCAGCTCTCCAGCAGCCTTGCTGCAACACACTGAACTTCACATGACTCCTCCCCAGCCTCGACCTTCAGCTGTGTCTAGTGACCCAGTTGGAATGAGACATCAGGTCAGAGAAGGGTAGCACAGCACCCCAAACACAGGCCCTCTCAAACCCACGCCTCATCATGACTGCTCATATGAGCTACCCAAAACCCACTTCTGAAATTTTACCGATTTAAGCCTCTTTTCCTACCTGCTCATCTAGAAATCAGGGAGATCTTAACTTTCCTCCTCCCCAAAGAGCTGTGAAGATGACACTATCCCAAACTCATAAATTACAGTTGACTTCAAGCAGGTTTCTCCCAGGATGAGCCACCCACAAACAAGACTCTATTTCAGCAGAGGCCACTAACCAGAACCAGCAGCGGAGGGAGCACAAGGAGCCATCAAGGGGACAAATAATTTATAGCCATGTCACAAAAGATGAAGACATCTCTTATGACCCAATTCCAGCCAACGCAGTCCAGAGCTGCCGAGGAGATGAGACGGGCAGCTCTCTTAGCACATACAGCTAGCGGCACGGCCGCATGCGTACCTTCATCACCAATCATAACATAGCTGCCTTTACCAGACTGGATCTCCTAATTACAAGACTGGAACATAGGCTGAACCAAACCCTCGCTGGATTTAGTGCAGGATGGCTCCAGGGATTGGTACAACCTCCACTCGAGGCAACTTGGTTCAAATCCAACCACAGCCATTAGCAAGTGAAAGGTATTGCCAAGCAGCAGCTGTTCGGTGGCTTGCGTGAAACAAGTTTATGGTTTCAGTCCAGATCCTGTCACAAAAAAAAAATGCCAGTCACCTCCCTGGCACTGAAAGGCGCGAAGCCAGAAGCATCCACCCACTTCTCCAGCGCTGGAGATACCGGCGTGGGAGGCACTCTCATGCGGGGCCGGTACCAGCCCCGCAGAGCTGGCCCTGACCTCCACAAGGTTTTCAGAACCAGGTATGTTTTGCAACTTGGCAGAAACACACAGCTAAATAACAGAAACCACCACCCACATGAAGCCAGAACAAAGTACCAGTGTTTTCCTGCCCCAGACATGTGCATGCCCCATCTCCTCTCTCACACCAAAAATAGCTTCTACTTTTTCCCTTTTGGCAACAACAAACTGGGGTCTGAGTGCATTTGCTTTCAATAAACCAAATGGGTTTTGCAACCTCTCTCATACTGAAACTTACTCAATTGAAGTTATAAAGTCTTGTCACACACAGAACTTCCCTTCCTTCCCATGGCATCTTGGGATTTGGGCTCAAAACACTTTGTGAGCCTTGCTCACTGTATTCCCTAGCCAAGGTATGGCTTCTATGCAGAGAGGGGCAGGCACAGGCACACGGGAGACTCAGCTAAGCCCCAAAGTCACCCAATGAGTTGGCGGTTGAATTCTGAGAGTTCAGTACAATTTCACTCAAGTCCTCTGCTTCCAGAAGAGATGGAAATACCCAGTTGTCCCAACTCACATTCCTTCCCTTCATGAATTAGCAGTAGTAGCAAACCTTTATCTGCAAAGCGTACAAGCAAACTCAAACTTAACCTTGCTGATAAAAGCCTACGCTAAACGGAAAAAGTCTCACCCGACAGGGCCAAGGAATAACAGCAGAACAACATCACATCCACCAGCGTCAGATTAGAAACACCAGATTCAGCAAAATCCTGCCGTTTTCAGGCGTTCAGAGCACCAACCTTTGCTTCGTGCGACGGCAGAGGGAGAGACGGCAGAAAAAGTTCAAACCATAAATGCCTGTGAGCTGAGAGGGATGTGTTAGGAAATACCCATCACACAGATCACCTCCAGCAGCACTGTCCTCTTGGGCAAATTCCTGAGCTGACCCAAAACACAAAGTTCAAGGAGCAGACCCAGGGCTCTCTCCAGTGCAGGCAGAAACGCCTGCGGGTTGTACAGGCAGGGATATGCACGGGGTTCAAAGCTGTGGAAGGAGGGATGGGTTTATATTGGGTCAACACAGCCCCTCGCCTCAGGCAGCGCCAGGAGGGCCAGAGCCCAGTAGGTTTTGCTGCTTCAGTGACTTTGGCAGCAGCCCACATGGCAGGCAGCTGCCTGCACCCACTGCAGCCTGCTCTTTGTGCATTGTCAGGGCAAGGGAGCCGGAGGAAGGGCCGAGGGAGAAGAGGGAACAGGAAATTATAGGAACGGACAGAAAAAAAGCCAGCAATCACTCCAGCGACTGCAGCTGGGCTTAGAGAAGCGTACACTTGTTGCCTGCAGACACCGGGCCGTGTTTACCCACCATGAATATTTACATGCCGGGTCCCAGAGCCCTGCGGCCCTTGCAACTGCTGACCGTGTCTGGGACCCCAGCCCCAGGGGGGACACGTCCTGGAGGGGAGACACGTCCTGAGGTGCAAAGGTGAGCCTGGGCCAGGGCTGGATTTCCCAGCCAGGGCTGAAGAACGCCTCGGGTGCCGGGTTAACCTCACCGGTGTGTCAGCACGAAGCCCCCGGCTTGGAGAGCGCGGACGCGGGGAGAGAGCCCAGAGACACGGCGGGATTAGGAAATTAACAAACGCACGCAGAAATGACACTAGAAAAGAAAAATCAAACCGCGAAACGGGATAAAAGAAACAGGAGAGAGAGGGTGGGGGAAAAAGGCCCTTGGGGTGCCCCCAACCCCACAGACGGGGCGCCCCCCTCGCTCGCGAAGTGCGGGGCTCCCCCCGCTGCCGAGCCCCGCACCTCCCCGCACCGGGCTCTCCCCTGAGGATGAGGGCAAGAAAAGCCGACAAGCCCCCGGAAAGTTTCTCCCCCGAGGCGCAGCTCCCGCGGCACATTCTCCGTCTCATGTTTACGTAACGGCGGCGGCAGCCCGCACCCCTACCTGGCGGGGAGCGGCCCCGCACGGCCCCCGCCCCGAGCGGGCCGCTCGCAGCCTGACAGCGGGGGAGAGGAGGAGGAGGAGGAAGAGGAGATGGGGGTCCCCGCGGCCCCCGGGCCCGCTCCGGGCAGCGCCACGCCCGGGGCAAGCGTACACCCCCCCATTCACACACCCCCCGCCCCCGCTTTACCTAATCCCGCCGGCAGCTGCCGCCCCCCATCGCCGCCGCCGCTGCTCCCTCCTCGCTCCCGTCTCAGCGCCCGGCGGGGCAGCGCTCTGCGCGGGGACCCGGCCCCGCCATCTGCGCCGTGTTTATAAATCCAGAGCCATGGGGCTGCTCCCCCGCGAGCCTCGCCGTCCGTCGGTTTGTCGGTGGGTCCGCCCGCCCGCGGGGCCGGGCCGGGCCGCCCCTCCGCCGCAGCGCTGGTCCAGCAGCGCCCTTGCTTTGCTTTGCTTTGCTTTGCTTTGCCTTGCCCTACCCTGCCTCGGCGCGGCGGGAGGCGGCGGCGGTCCCTCAGGCCGCCCCACAGCCACCCCGGCGGCCGGGCGGGGCGGGGCCGCGCCGCCCGCGCGCCTTAAAGGGGCCGCACTCGACTCGTGCAGCGCCGAGCACCCGGCGGGCGGGCGGGACGGACTCCGGCAGAGCCCCCGCTGAGCCCCTCGCGGAGGTGCCGCGCACGGGGACCACCGGCTGTATCCTCGCCGCACCGGTGCCACGGGTTAAATCGGTGCCGCCCGTTGTACCGGTACCGCCGGCTGTATCGGTGGCACCGGTTACGCCGGCGGCGCCGGCCGTGTCGGGGTTGCCAGCTTTACCGGTGCTGCTGGGTCTGGTTAGGGTGTCGTGAATAACTTTTCCGGGTGAAGATTCTCACACACGCCACGGGCTGGCCCGGGAAAAGCCGCCCCGGTGCCTTTTCAGACCGGGGGGTGGCGGTGGGGACGGGGGGAGTGGGGATCGCCGCTGGTTTCCCGACAGCTACGGCCCGGCAAAGTTCCAGCCCCCGATTAGCCGGTGTCCGGGGCTGTCCCGCTGCGCCGAGCGGGGAAAGCTGGGGTCTCCCAGCACCGAGCGGGTCTCCGGGGGGACCGCCCGTTCCCACCCCCACCTTGGGGTCCGCGCTGCTACCCCGGCGGCAACGAAAACCTTCCCCGAGGGGTGAGTTTGGCAGGAAAAAGTTTAACGAGCAAATGCCCGCAGAATCCTAAGGCTGAGGCAGCCCAGGTCGTTCCCACGCCGCTCACATCTTCCAGTGCCACAGCCCAGCTTCTGCTTTTTCCGTTGTCGTGCATTTTTCCTCCTCTCCATCCTCCCAGGGGCGATGGCGACAGTCATACCGTCCCAACCACCACCGTTTCTGCTCCATCAATTTGCCCCCTGCCCAGGCAAATCCACACACACCCCCCGTCCCCCATCCCTGACACGAGTGGAAAAGCATCTTGCAAACCTCCGCTTCTCCCTCCTCACTCCACCAGGCAGTGGGGAACGCAGGCAGAGCTGTGCACTCCCAGGTTCCCTGCTGCTCTACCTCCCCGCAGCTCATTTCTCCTTTCCCACATCTCCACGAGTGGCATTTTCCCCCCGGGGAGCGGGATGGCAGGGCGGGCAGCTCACGGCATTCCTTGCCCCAATACGGCTGCGCTGCCACGGGGCAGAGGGACTTTCCCAGGCCCGGACTCAAGTCTCCTTAAGTCACCCGACGCGGTATGTAAGCACAGACACACGCCTCGGTGCGAGCATAAACATGGAGAGCACGAGTCCTGTGGCCTCAGAGGAGCCTGATGTGCCAGGAGAAGCACCCATCCCGCTCCCCTGGCAGCTGGCTGCCCAGCAATTTAGGACAGAACCTTCCGTGCAGTTCAAATCCCTGCTCGTAAGTGTTTGTCTTGCAGGCTGAGCATCAGCAAAGCGACAGATCAAATCTTCCTCTAGAAGATGCGATTATCTTGGAAGATAAAGGGCTGAATTTATCCATGTTGCATTGCGGGGTGTCTGTGCTCTGGCCATTTAGCATTTCTCAAGCTTCTTTTTCTTTTTTTTCCCCATATCTGTGACGTTTCACTTAATGAATGGAAGGCAAGTCCCCTACCACGGCAAGAAGACTCAAGACATTAATTTTACAGAAGCCAGGAGCCAGGCTTTTAGATTCCAGTGACCTTAGAACAACATTATCATCAAAAAAAACCCAAACCCTTAGGGTTGAACAGGCTTTCCAGCACTGCTGAATATCCCTCCAGAGCACAGATGGATTTTTTGCCCATGTTCCCATGGTCCAGAAGGCCACTGTCCCAAAGGGAATAGTTGGGCTGCTATCCTGGTGTGAATAAGTGCTTGTCTCATTGCTCTTGTAATAGTGGGGATGATTTTCCTTTTGCTTTTCTGTCTTCTGGCAGCCTGGCCATCTGTAACCAGCAGCTACCAGATCCCAATGGTGTTTACAAAACCATCATGCAAAACCACTGCACCCAGTAATCCCCCCAAAAAACCCCAAATAACACCCAAAGTACCCAAAAATAATGGTTGCCCCAATGTTGTGGGACTAAGTGACTTAATGTGTGGGACACAGACCAAGCAGTGAGCCCCTCCAGCTCAGATACTGTCACCATCCTCATCTTAACAACCTCCTAATGAGGAGCGTGTGACTCTCCCTAATGCAAGAGGCTGGATGCTGTTTGTACAGATCCCAGGAAAGCAAATCCCTTCCCCATCTCAAGAAAAACAAGCTTGGCTTTAAAATAATGTCCTTGCAAACAGCAGACAGCAACGGTGTGCTCTTTGCAACAGGGCTCAGGCTTTTAGAGCCTCAAGGCTTTATGATTTGAAGCTTTTTTCCCTGCAATCATGGGAGCTGGAAGCTTCTTGTTCTGGTTAAATCACAGATGAGATTGTGGCAGCATCCCAAGGCTCTGGGAGCTAAGGCTTCCCAAAAGCAAAGACTATGGAAAGCGTGCTTTGAGCATCACAGAGCAGAGGGAAGAGCTGGCATGGGTCGCCGTGCCGCAGCCGGACACGTACACACGCATTAAACACAGGAGACAGAGCTGGGCTGTCGCTGTAATCACAGTCTATCTGTGCTGCCAGGCTGCAGATAGCTTACACAGATTTTCCGTGGCGTTTCACTTCGAAGCTGCCGTTGATAGTTATTCCATCAGATAACATGGTAATGTGCAGGGCCTCTGAAACACCACGGCAGCAAAGACTGGGGATTTCAGATCTCAGTGGAAAAACTGGAGTGCTGCCTCATCTTCGTGAGAGTCATTACATTAAACTTGCCCCATGCCCTGCACAGTGTAAGAAATGGGGGTATTTTCTCATTTGGGTTCACTTAAACTCCTCCAGGAAAAGCAGCGAGATGCAAAACAGGAGCCACCCTCACTCTGAAACCACCCTCACATGGAAAGCTTCAGGGGAAAGTAATTACATTTACAGCAAGCTGCAGCCTTTAAACTAAGTCATCCTGTAATTGACTTTATCGGAGCATCAGCCCACGAGGACCAATGTGTGTGAAAACCACAGTGGGGGTTTACCTTCTGTAACCACATGTGACCCATGGTGCTGGCACCATGGGCCAAGGTGGCTTGGACCCCTCCCCCAGCACTGTAGGGGGACAGATGAGGGGAGATGTTGGGCAAAGGTTGGCGTTAGAAGGTTTGCACCCCTGCCCTCCTGCATGATTCAACGTGGCTCCTTCCAAAGCACCTTCCAACCGCCCCAGTGACCTGTCTTTACTTGCTCCAGGCATGAGCGGAATGTGGTGGGACTCAGGCTCTAGGAAGGGCTGGATGGAGTTCACCTTGGGGAAGTGGATACAACTCAAGGGAAAAAAAAAAAAAAGAAAAAAAAAAAAGATTTCTGCCTGCCAGGCTGGAGGAGGAGGAGAGAAAAAGCCTGGGGAGGTGGCTGGCAGCGCGGGGATCTTGCACCGGCCCCCCACAGCCACGCTCCATCTGCAGGAGATGACTGCTCCTGCCTTTTTCCATGCTTGCCTTCAAGCTTGGCAATGGTTTATGGAAACAAATGATGAGACGTGAATATCCCAAAGTAGGTGGCACTCAGCTATGTGCAGAGAGGGGAAAAACTGAAGAGATCCTGGATGGTGGCTGTAAATTGGGTAATGACCTAAGCAGCACCAGGGTTGGCTTCATCTCCAAAGTTCTAGGGTGATCCTACCACTGTGCATCAGCCCTGCCATGGGGCAGGGACCCCCATCAGCATCCTGGCATGATGCAGTTGCAAACACATTGTGCTTTTCCAGCCAGCCTGGTGTCCCTGGCCACAGTGTGGGCATCTGGTGTAGGAAGATGTCCTGCTGAGCAGAGGGCAGCTGGCCATGCTCAGGTGTCCCATCCCACATGGCATCCTACGGTAAGGGTGTATGAAATGTGTTGGCAGCAAAGTTTCACCCCCAATGAGACTAAAAAAGCAAACATCCCTCACTAGGCAGCAGCGTGCCTTCCGTTGGTGCTGAATACAGACGCCTTTTACGGGCATCAGGCAGATAAAGAGTTAAAAGGAGCAGGAGATCAGAGCAGGGTGATTAATGCGTTGCTTCGGCAGAAGTGTGGCACACTCTCTGCTTCCCACCCACAACAGAAGCGCTGTGGCCCCACTGCTCCTCGCACACCCTGGCTCACTGTGCTTCCCACCACACACCAACCCAACCCCCTCTGGTGCCGGCCCCGGGGTCCGGAGGTGTGCAAGGGGGTGCTCTCCACACCCACGAGGTGCATCATGACCCTGGGGCTAAGCCAGCACGGTGCAGCAGGGCACAGAGCCAGGCACCAAAGCCATCCCATCAAAGCCAGCGATGGGGATGCTGACAGGCAGGACACAGGCTCAGCATCCAGCCCCACATGCAATTTGGCCTCCCAAACACACACCTCTGGCAGAGAGGTTGCTGCTTTCCCATGGCGCTGGGGCTGCTCACAGAATAACTAACTAGTCTTTACTAGAGAAATAAATGGCCACAGCTTTATTAAATCAATATTAATTCATAATCTTTAGCAGACAATTATAGTTATCTCACACACAAAACTACCCACCTCTTCAAATCTCTGATCTGACAGGGTTATAATTAGCTTATTACTGGCCATACATCTGCTAATAACTTTTCCCTCAGCCCTGTGAAGTGAATTAAGGAGCGCTAATAAACCATGGCTGTTAATCCATTTATATGTCTTACGCTTTTGTCTAGGCACCAAATTTAAAGGTACATAAAAAGGGGGTTTCTCCTTCCCTGTCTCCAAGGTCTTGCTCCCTGGCAGCCCC
This sequence comes from Porphyrio hochstetteri, assembly GCA_020800305.1. Classification (NCBI taxonomy): domain Eukaryota; kingdom Metazoa; phylum Chordata; class Aves; order Gruiformes; family Rallidae; genus Porphyrio; species Porphyrio hochstetteri. Next base: position 12,290,458 of record CM036922.1, read on the forward strand.
TGCCTGCTTACTCTGGACAATAAAGGTGTCTTCTCCATGTCCCAGCGGATGCTATCCTCTGTGGGAGCAGGATCACAGAATCATAGGGGTTGGAAGGGACCTCAAGAGATCATCAGGTCCGACCCCCTGCAAGGGGGAGCTTGTAAAATGTGGAAAACACTCAGACTATTGCAGAGCAGGTATGTTATTCCCCAAGGCTTTCTTATTCTCAGCCCCGGTGCCTGGCACGAGGCAGACGGTATGTCCACTGGAAAGGCTTTGAACCCCAAAAATACCAGGTGGGAGGCAGCAACAGGCAGGCAGCAACCATGGGCTGGAGTTCTGCAGCACCCCCAGCGCTGCCCTGCTCTCACTCCTCCTCACAGAGTGTTGCCAGCGCCGGTCATTAGCAATAATGAAAGTGAGATAAGACGCGGTCGGGGGTGGAGGGAAAACGTTGATCTAAAATGATGGCCGGTAATAAAGGCCAGTGAAGAGGCACCATGTGATGTGACCAGATAAAAGCAGATGGCTGGCTGCTGCTTCTAATTATAGGGCCCTGCTAACGAAGAGGGTGCTGATTAGGCTGACATTGTCCTAGGATGTGCATTTGGAGAAGGACCTGGAGGTAGGGCTCAGGGTGCATGGGTGCTGTGATGGGGGTCCCCACTGTCTGATGGGAATTGCCCCAAAACCTGCTTCTACCCTGTCTCTGCCCCTGCACCCACAGCACCTCATGAGGTTTGCTCCCACCGTGGTGACAGTGTGGGCCAGGACACCACAGGAACAGCAGGTAAAAGCTGATGGTGATATCCCCCTGTGTTCGGGCTGCGGGTGGCTGGGAAAGCCCAGGGTTCCCCTGGATGGGACCTTGGGCAACTGGACATGCTGGTCACCTCTGGGCCACCCCAGGGGAGGCTCTGAGGAGGCTCTGAGGTCCAAGCCCCTGAAGGCAAAAGGAAGCTCCTTTTGAGTAATAAATTCAGTTGCGTCTCATGGGTGAATAATTTATGATGCTTACTGTAAAAAGAGAGAAAAAAAACACATTCAGTTCTGGTTTCATCATGTTTTTGGCTATGAGTAAAAGAGCAGAAAAAATGATGAGGGCTTCCCACAGCAAAGCCAAGCGCCTGAGACTAGAACAAGTAGCCAGGCCACCTTCTAACCAGGGAGTTGATCTTCTGCATATTTTTGGTCGTGCTGCCTCTTCTCCTCCTCCACGGAGGAGATGTGATGTGTGTCTGTAATGGCACCACTGCCTCTTTCTCAGTGGAGCTCAGCACAGGAGCCTTCCCCAACATCAGCAAAGAGGGGACTCCTCCTCACCTAACCTGCAGCACTTGGGTGACAATGCATCTGTGCAGGGCGACCCCTTTCCTGGGGGGCTTGGGTACCCCTTCACCAGCATTTCAGCCCACGGCCTCTCTCTGTACCTTGTCCTCCCCTATCCCACGGTGGCCTTTGAGGACTTGACATGGCCCTGGAGCAATAAGTCCCATGGAAATACATCACTCACATGGATGGGATCTCAAAGCTTCCTTGTGCTTCCAGCCTCCAGCCCTGCAGGGAGAGCAGGCTTCACTTTTCTTCCCCAAAAAGCCAAGCTGAAGTCAGAACAGGTCCAGACCCTTTCTCACTCTTCCAATGTCATCCTGGCTAAACAAAGGCTCCTCTGCTTTGGATGTGCTGCTCAGTGCAGGGATTGGGGGATTCTGTTTGTGGAGCTTTTTCATTTTAAGACATTTGGTGGGTTATTTAGACTGGGGAAAAAAATATTTCCCTCTACTGTACCCACCTAAATTCCAATGAGAGCCCTGCTTTGGGATGGAGGAGCATCTTTGTAACAAAGGAAAGGCACAGGAGAGGCACACAGTGATGCAGGACAGGGACCTGGTGCTCGAGTCCCCAGGGGTGGAGACCTGTATTTGCTTAAGTTAGAGATGCTTATCAGGAGGGATCCTGCAGCCATTGGGGACCTGGCTATGGGCATCTTCCCATGGCCACAGAGCTGGGAACACCAAATTCCCCATCCTACGACTGCCACAAAGTCAAGCCCTGCTTAGCCAGGAGAAGCAGCTGCCGGGGCACCCAACCTTTTGACATCTTAATGAGCAAAGAGTTCAGAAAGAATCTCACAGAGATTTTTATTTTTCTCTTTTTTTTCCCCTCCCTTCCCAGAGAATTCACCTTTCCATCTCCCTTCTCCCAAGTACGTGACAGCCAAACGGGAGGATAACACAGGAGCATCTCGCTCCACCTGAGGAGCTCAGGCTGCAATCATCCAGCTCCTTGTCGTTCCAAAGAGCTGGGAACCGCTGGCACACTGGAGAGGAGACGTAATTAGGTGCAATTCAAGAACAGCTCATCAGCTATATTTAACAGACAGGCCAATTCCTCAGCCAGCAAAGCCCTGAGGAGGAGCTGGGCTGCGGCAGAGCTGTGCTCCCTCAGCCCCAGCTCTGGACTGGGCAGGAGCTGGGTGCATTACTGCCTGAAACACTGTTTATTAAGCAATAAACTTAATAATTAAATTTTTTTCTTTCTTTTTATTTTTTAATATCATGGTTATTTGTTTTATAAACATCTCATCTGAGCTGGGCACTCTGATCCAGGTTTTTTTAGCATTTAGATTTTCCCTTCACGAGGATTAAAGTTAGTTGGAGGGAGAATTGCACAATAGCCCCTTTTATCCTAATCTTTCTGCCTGGAACAGATGGGAGAGTCCAGCCCAAGCCCTGATGGGAGGAGACACTGCTGAGAGCCTGTGTCTGTGTGTCAGCGTGAAAGCATCGAGCAGGATGGACACACTGGCACCCAGCTCCCCACCAGCTCTGCTCCCCAGTGTGCCAGCCAGGACTAACACGAGGGACCTGGGGATTGGGGAGCAGCCAGGGGAGCTGGCACACCAGGGAGGGTGGGCTGCAGGGCTGCTGTGGGTAATGGTGACTCCGGCTTGTTCTCTACCCAGCCTCTCTGCTTTCTGCCTCAGCACCATGTGCTGGGGGCTGCTGCCTGCAGGATCCCTCCCTCAGCATCTCTGCCAGGCCCCACCCCGAGTCCCCATCCCAAAGAACACCCTGAGATGAGGAACAGGGTAGTTCAAGTCATGCGGGTGATGCTGAATCCGGGCTGGCCTGTGTACACAGACCAAAGAACTACACAAACTGTGCTGATGTGCCAGCCCAGCTATGAAAGTCACTGAGGTGACCACTGAAGCTCCCTGGGGACTGCTTTTCTGTTTCTTACTAACACAAGTCATGGAGTGGGTGGCAAACCTCCACATCAAACTTTGGCCAGGCCTTCCCAGCCGTCACAAGATGGGCCCACTGACTGCCTGAGCGAGCCACAAACCAACCATGCTGCTGCCCTGCCCCACAGACCACCCCCCCATTCCCTCAAGCAACCCCCCCACTAAGTTCAAGGACCAAAACAGATCCCACAAACTCCCAGGGCAGAGTCCTCAACCCCACGGGGATGGGCCCTTGTCTCCAACAAGGCTGGAGCCAGAGCGGGTGAGTCCATGGAAAGCAGGGCATGCTTCCCTCCACGGGGAAGGATAAAAGAGCTATTATAGAGGTGCCGGCTCTGTTCAGGCTCACACTAAGCTCCTCACAAGCAGAGGGTAAAGAGCTACTTATGCTGGAACATAAAAGCCAGGAGACAGCAGAGCTCTATAAATAGGGCATATAAACTTTCCACCGACAAGGCTCTGATTTTGTTATTGTAATAAAAATAAAAAAAAAAAAAAAAGGAAAGAAGAGAGAGTGAGAAAAAGTGCCTGGATGGAGCTGACAAAGAGGGAAATACATGCAGAATACAGGTTTGTTCCCAGTAACGCGCTTATTATAAGTCAGATGTAGTTAGAGCTATTACTTTAGCTTCAAATGAATGGAAGGGGAATAAATCTGCCTTTGTGCGAGGCTGCCTGCAAATAGCATCTCCCTCTAGCAAACCTGCAATTGTGTTTGCATGAGACATTTGTTAGAATAAATGCAATTTAAAAAGAAAAACAGTTCACACCTACGGCAAGGGAAGGCTGGTGGGATGAATGGCAACTGGCAGAGGAGGAGGACGGAAAAACAACACGGGCTTCCTTGGCAGGGGGGGGCAAAGTCTGCAGTACGGGGAGGGGGGGGACTTTTGGGGTGGTTGGAGGGATGGAGATCCTGTGAGGAGCTCATCCTCGGTCCCTGTGCCCACTTATGACATCCTTACAGCAAACCTCTGAGCCAGTTTCAACCATTTCTACACTTTCTGTCCCCAAAGGATGGTGTGAGCAGACAGAGTTTTTACAGGGAAAGGATGAGGCACACTGGAGGTGGGGAGGAAGCATCTTCCCCTGCTGCAAGCAGCCACACCAGCACAGCCCTTTGGGACCAAACCCTCAGCTTTATCCTGCATCCATGTGGCCAATGCACCACGAGGATGGGCATCCTGGGAGGGTCCTGGTGCCACACAGCCACCAGCATTTTGTCAGTGAGAAACACATCCTTTATCTTCCTCTTTGTGAGCTGACTGAAAAAGAAAAGCACTTCCTTAGAAGTTTTGGATTTTGCATCTCATTCTCCTAAAGAAGGTACTGAAAGTGCTTGTGGGTTTGTTTGGTTTTTTTTTTTCCCCTCTATTTTAAACAAATCAAGTTTTTTCCTCACGGAGAGTGTCACCATGACTGCCACCACCCTGTGCAGCTGCAGTGGTTTTGGGGAGGGAACTTGCAGGGGCGGCACCTCTGGGGGCTGCTCATCACCTCATGATACCCACAGGCACTTCCACTGGCAGCGATCCCCCTGAGCTGCCATAGAATCATAGACTCCCAGACTGGGCTGGGTTGGAAGGAACCCCAAGGATCACAGAGCTCCAACCCCCCTGCCACAGGCAGAGCCACCAACCTCCAGGCCTGGAGCTACACAAAGTTGCCCAGGGCCCCAGCCAACCTGGCCCTGAACACCTCCAGGGATGGGGCATCCACCCCCTCTCTGGGCAGCCTGTTCCAGCCCCTCACCACTCTCTCTTTAAAGAGCTTCCCCCTAATATCTCATCTAACCCTTCCCTCCTTCAGCTTTAACCCATCCCCCTTGTCCTGCCATTATCTACCCGTTTAAAAAGTTGATTCACCATGACATGGATGGACCATGGCTTTTAACTGGCAACTGTGTCATCTCACTTGGGCAACAGTCCATAGAAAAGCAAAGAAAACCCTCTGCCAAGTCCCCTCCTGCCTTCTGCTGTTGTTATTATTATTATTATTATTATTATCTTTAATTTTTTCTAATATTATTCCCACTGAATTTACAGGAGTGACTGTCTGGGAAAATGGCTTTACCTCTGGTTCCTTCATAAATTTTTAATAGGGCAGAACCAGAACCAAAAGGGATTTAAAAAAAATCGAAAAAAAAAAAAAAAAAGAAGAAAAAAAGCAGCGTTAGCGTCAAACTCTGGCTGTATTCATAATTAATTATACTTTCAGGGGGAGGGGAAAAAAAGAGGAAACATAATTACAAGCTTCTAGTGAGAACATTCATTATCATGCTAATGCAGAAATCAGTACTGCTGCGCCTCTGTGTGTGTGTGTTGGTCTAATTACTCCGCAGCGATGTGTGTCACTCGCACGTTTCCCTCACTGCTGCTGCTGCTGGATGGGATTTTCAAGTCCAAGTTTAAAAATAAGAAGATTAATCGCATCCTGGATCGATGGGGATTGGGACTGGATGGTGCTGGAGGGATGCTTGGCCGGTGGCGAGGCGCAGGGATGGGTTTTGGCTGGTGTTTCTCAGCTCCCCAGACACCATTAGCGAGTAACGTCCCAGCTTGGGTATTTTGGGCTGAGAAACCATTACAGGGGTGTGAGGAGGCATTTCAAGGTGTGAAGAGCAGCACGAACCCAGGGAGGGAGGAACAAGCTGCGCTGGGGGAGGAAAGAGCCCAGAGGAAGGTGGAAGTGGAGAAAAACAAGGCGATATTTCAGCTATTTAGTGCCTAACAAGCCCCTCGATTTGCTGTGCCAAGGAGGCGCTCGCCTTGCAAAGCAGCATCCAGCCTGGGAGAAGCATTTGGGCTCAGCCAGGCTGCAAAACCACCCCAGGCAGGGCAGAAAGGGCAGTTGGCTATGAAAGAAGAAAGAGGCTGAAATTAATCCAAAAGCTTTGACACCATCAGCAATAAGGTTGGGGGGTTGGTTGGGGTTTTTTTTTCTTCTCTATTCTGTCCCATTAACCTCAACTGATGCCAGCGCCGAGGCTGGCAGCGTGCCCCCCTTCCCCCAGCACCCACATCAGAAACCAACTGGGAATCAGGAGAAACACCCCTCAAACCCCTGTCTTCCTCAGCATCACTGTCCCAAACCAAAGGGCCCAGCGGGGTCAGGCAGGGGGCCAAACCTGGGTGCACCCTGCTCATGTTGGACCCTCAAAGCTCCGGTTGAAATCAGGGAGAGGAAAAAACCACCCACAAGCTTGGATCCTCATCTCAACCATCAGGTTCAGTCCCAGACATGTTTATAGACATAAGTTATCTTAATTATATTAAACCTAAGTTCAGCATCTGCACAATCCGAGCGTTTCTGTGGAATAATTAAACCCATCTCCCATTATTTCTCGAGCTGCCAAGCGAACGTCCTACTTTCCTAAGTAGGAGCACTGCATTTCCCCAGCAATAAATCCTGCTGCAGACTGCAGGAGCCAGAGCCTGGCAGGCAGAGCGGAGCCAAGGGAGGACCAGGGCGATGGGCAGGATGTTCAGCCCTCCTGGATGTCTTCAAAAGCCTTAAAGCAAAAGAGTTCTGAAGGGCTGTGCCACTGTTATGTTCCTGCCTGCAACAGCTGGAACAGCTGGCCAGGGAGAGGGTGATGATGGGCAGCTGGAGGAACCTGGGGCCAGGAGCATCGAGGTGTGCAAAGAAGTATTAAAGAGGGGAATAGGTGGAGTTGAGTGTTGGTGTGGTGCCATCTCTAATTCAATAACCTTCTGCTCAGAGGAGGACAGTGATAATTAAAGTGAGATCACTGTTTCCCTCGCTCGCGTGGGAAAAGCAAGTCTGGTAGCAAACTGGAGGGAGAAAAGATGGAGCCAGGGATGAATGGCATGGGATTCATCGTGTCCCTGCCTGCCCCCAGCCCCCCTGCAGACACCTTGTTCCCGAAATACTGTCCTATGCGGGATGAAAAAACCCTCCTGGGCACTGCCAGGGTCTGGGCTGTCTGCCAGGCATCGCAGGTGCCAAGCCTCAGCCATGATTCCAGAGAGCTGCTGAAAAGGGAGGAGAAAACTTCCCTGGGGAAACCCGCTCCCCAGGCATGGTGGCTCTCCTGGACCTCTATCCTGGGGTCAGCAAGGGGGAGTTACTGTCCTAAAAATCAGTGGTTGCTCCAGCACCCGTGAACCTGTGTTCAAGCCCCTTGGTGCATCCCCAGAAAAGGAGCATCCAAAAATTAACCCACCTTCAAAATGAACCCACTTTTCTTGGCATAAAAGCAGCTGGGCTGAGCACACTGAATTTAAGTGGGAAAGAATTTTTAAAACCTGGGAATTGTTTTCCCAAAGAGCCACCATTACCCAGGCACGACAGACGTTCCCCATCCAAAGATGTTCCTCCAGCAGCACCAAGACCCCACTGTCAGCATGGAGGGTGGGAAGAATGGGAAGTTAAAGCCTGGAGTCCCCAGTACAAGATCAGAGATTATTTTTCTTTTCCCAAAGGTGGGCTTTGTGCAACATCTGGGAGCCATTCCCTTTCATATGGACTCAGGGCCCCTCTGGCCTCGCTCGAGCTCCAGCTGTGCCTAATCCCATCATTTAGGGCTGCCCGTGAAGCGCCCCGACCCACGTCAGCCCAGGACAGACGGACCATTTTCAGCCAGTGACCAGGCTCGGGACTATTTGGGAACCTGGAGCATAATTGCTTTGCAGAGTCTGCCAGCTGCTTTAAAAATATCCACCCTCAGCACACCAACACTCCCATTTTAACCCAAAAATGTGTTCAGGAGGTGGAGGCTGAGACTGGCGTTGGGTGCTGTGGCCTTGGAAAGAACTATTACAGGTGCTGCTGGGAAAATAAAGGGTGAAAAGGGCAATTTGGCCATCTCCATGGCATCGTGCAAGTGGTGGGGTGCTCAGCGTGGAGCGTGGTCAGTGCTTGCACACCCACCTGGTCCTGGGGAGTGGGGATGCAACAGCTCTGCAGCATCCTCAAGCCTCCAACTCTGCCTCCTTAGGGCACTTTCCCAAAGCAGAAAAAGCAGATCCCAGGTTTTGTGTGAGGCTCTAAAATGAGTTATCACACAAGGGAGAGACAAGCCTACCATGCCCCTCCTCCCCGAAAGCCCTTCCCCAAGCAGATAAAAGGGCCTCACTGTTCTTCAAAATGATGAAATCGGAGCCAAATCCCCTGAAAGAAAACAGATGACCTCTTGTTCTGGGAACTGCCACAGTCCCTCCCTTTAACTTGATCACTGGCTCAACCCTGCCCAAATGAAAGGCAATAAGCCGTGACACGAGCAGCCATGTCCCAGCTGCAGGATGGAGGGAGGGAGGCGGCTCCCACCGGGCCCCTAACGAAGCATCTCGTTAGGGCTAATGGGGGGTAAAAACGGGGCTCACGCATCCCCCTTCCCCAGGCTGTCTGCTTTCCCGGGGGTATTTCTCCAGGGTGGATATTTGCTCTCTGATGTTCAAGCCCTGGGTGCCTGGGGGAGTCCTGGTTTAACACAGAAAGGTCACTCTGGGCCCCTCTCCCCTCTGTGGCATTTCCACACCCACATGTCACACTAATCCGACCCAGTCCCGGTTGGGGGGGTGGTTGTTTTTGTTTATAACCAGCCAATGGGAGAATAAAATCAGGCTGAGCACACCCTTTCTAGAGATGTTTTATCATCTATGAAAATACCCCCAAAGCTTTTCCCCATAAAATCTCCCTGGCAGGGTTTGGGAACATCCTGCTGGAGATGGTCCAGCTGTGCCGAGGGGCCTTGTATCCACTGAGTATCCTCATCCTCTGCCCTCCAGATGAAGGCAGTGGGAGCAGTTAGCTTTCCACTGAGAAAGCTTTGCTACCAACTGCTTTCTGGGGGGATAACTCCCAAAATATCATGGTGGATTCTCACAGGACTGGCAGCCACTAATATAAGGATGCTGTGCCCATACTGCACCTACGCTGTGGGCAGAGGCAGCATCCATCCCAGCACGGGATCCAGCCACAACCTCCCCTGTACCCAGGGCAGGGCTTTGGCAAAACACCCCAATTACAGGGGCATGGGCAGCCCAGCTTTACAAAGCCTTCTCCATCTGTATGGAATAGCAGAGCTATGAATATTCAAGAGAAAAAAATGTGTTAAAAACTAGTGACATTTTCAGGATTGGCTCGCAGGAGCCAGAGAACATCATTCACAGTGGCTACGAATAAAACCCACAGCCCTTCACAGATGACAACAAATCCAAATGGCCTTTTTACACAGGGAAAATATTAGCCTTAACACTTCTCTTTCCCCCCCCCTTCTTTTTTTCTTTTTTTTTTTTTAATTTAAATCTTCCAACCAGTTGCTGCTTTCACAGGCACCTCCCAGCACGGAAAGAACTTCTCCCATCACGGCTGTGTTTGCTGCTTTGCACAGGGAATGAATAACACCCCCTCCCATCACCACCCCCAGCCCCCTTCCTCCCTCTCATTTGAGAATTTTCTTGGTAGGGATGAAACCACGAAACAGAAGGCAGCCTAAATGAAATTATTAACCCAGAGAAACCACTAAAGGAACTTGATTAATTTGCCGAGTAACAGAGCCCGGTTTGTTCTTTTAGGCAACACATCTTAAAGTAATTGAATCACCCCTTGAAAAAAAAAAACAGTAGATGATTGAGCCCTGAGGTACACTCGCTCCCTATCCTTAATAAATCTCTCTTTATGAAGGAGGTAGTATGCTTTTCTCATCAGAAACCTGTTAATTTTTTTCTCTTTCAAGTAATTGAATACAAAGTTCAAAATCTATCTGCAGCATCCTTCAAGAAGGAGGAAAAAAAAAAAGAAATCAAAGGTTTATCGCCTTTTTCATCTCAGCAAGTTAATTATGCTCTCATAATTGAGTTAAACTGGCAGGTTATTAGAAATACCACGAGATTGTTTTGATTTTATTTTTTTGGGAGGGGTGAAGTACCATCTTTGGCAGAACCAAGTAATCCCGAGACTTGGCTCGTGCCCTGCACACTCAGGATGGACCACTCCAACCCTGTTTAATTTTTAAAAAGTGGCTGGGGTGGGTTTTCTCCTCCTTTTTCTCAAGCAGGAGGATGGGCTCATCCTCAGCTGTGTTACTGTAGCCTCTGCCTGAGTTGCAAATCCACTTGGGACATCCGCGGACACGACAGCAGCTTGCTAAAGGCAACAGGGCATCACCTCCTCTCCATCTCACAACAAGCAGGTCTGGCTGTACAGTCACCCACCACAACCCAAATATCTTTAAGTATTCCCCAAGAAACCACTGTTGAGCTTTGTCATGCCCCAGGGAAGGAGTAGGAGCACCCAATGCTCCCGCACGACGCTCGTGGTGCTTCCAACTCAAGTATGTTTCTAATCAGCATTTCGCTTCAGATTTTACCCATTCAACTAATTCCACTAATTCTAGGGAATTACAGAAATAATTGCTATTTTCCAATAGATACAGGCTTGCCTCTTGAGATGGGAAAAAAAAAATAAGGGGGGGGAAAAAAAAATCAATGAAGCACTGTTTAAGGAAAGTCAAAATAAGCTATTTCCATCTCCTCATTTGCAATTAACTTCAGAGCATAACACAGTGGGAGGTGGTTCCTGGGAAAAGTACGGCTTCATTGTAATCCTCCCTCCTTTAAAGTGGAAAGATCCGTGGAGATAGATGTGCCCAGGCAGCTGCTGCTCCCTGCCAGGTCACAGCCGCCCTGCTCCCTCCGAGCTGCCTGCCACTGGGGAGAGGCAAGGGCAGTGAGAGCTGCTGGCCCCATCCCTGCATTGCTGCCCTGGCAGGGTGCTAGGACCTCGACTGGACATGCTCTGATTGCCTGGGGTTACTACCTACAGTGTGGGACACTGTGGTCCTGCATGAGATCCTCCATCCCCATCTCCATCCCTGTCCTCATCTGAATGCAGATCCCACACTACAGCCCCCAGGAAACACCTTCCCAAAGCAGAGGGAAAAAAGGGATGAGCGGGTACAACAGCCTGGAAGAGCAACCTTCTTCTCTGGGCAAAATAGGAGCTGGTGCTTATTGGGTTGGAGCAGCCAGGGTGGCAGGATGGAGCTGCCCTTCATCCCCTGGGCCCAGCACTGGCTGCCAAGGCTGCAGCACTGCCTCACAGGGAGATGCTTGTTATTGTCACCTACTTCTCTTTTTCAGTTTTGCCAAAAAAATTTGACTGGGATTTGTCTGTAGCAATGTCCTTTTCTTTTCCCCCACCAATGGCTGTACCACCAGGAGAAGATGTGTCCCAGCAGTGCATCCTTCCCTGGAGAGCTCTGGCTCTCCCTTGGAGCGTGGTCCCAGCAGGACTTTTTCTCAGTGGGGCACTTCAACACCTTGCCTTGTGTCAGCGCCCCTTCACCTAAAAACCCTCCTTGTTCATGGGCATTTCAGCCACATTCCCAAAACACCAGGTCTAAGCCACAGTTTGAGGGCAAGAGGGCTTGAAAGAGCTGGATCCCCCACATCATCTGGCAGGGCTGGGAGCGTTTTCCTGCCCTCCATGCAAATGTTCCCAGGAAGAGGAGGCCCAGACCCAGCTGAGTGCTGGGATCCTCCTGCCATTCTGCCTGGAGGCAGGGAATCCAGACTGCAAGGAAGATGTCCACCGTGGGCTTCTAACTTTTGGGCTGTGTGTTGGGAGCAGCCCAGGGAGCGAGCGCAGCAGCAGCAGAAGATGCCGGTTCACAGACACAGCACCTGGCCAGCCCCTGCACCCCATCCCTGCTGCAAGGGAGACCAGAAACTTGCTGCCAGTGCAGGATCCATCCTCAGGCTCATCCCTCAGCACCTGGTGACCTTGGCTGGAAAGGAGGATGCTCTGTCCTCCAGCAAGCACTTCTCATTCTTCACCCTACAATATTAAAAGCGCTGCTGACGCGGCGACCTGCTGATTGTGCATTAAATATTCACCTACATGATACTTCCTTTGAAGAATTTTCCTTTTAACTGCTCTATTTTCATCGCTGTCCTCATCTCTCCGTAACGCTCCATCTTCTCCTTAAGTGCCATCTTCAGATTTTGTTCCCAATTAATATTTCTATGGCAACTGCATTTAATATTGAAGTGGCAGCACTTATTCTGCACAGGGACCAGTGCCTTCTCCCCTCCTCACTGCTCTGTGCCCGTGGTGGACTTTCATACTGTTGTGTTTGCCTTCAAAAGCCATGGTCCTCTGGAGTGGCTTCACCCACTTGCCCAGCGTGGGCACAGCCACGGGTTGGTCCAGGCAAGGCTGAGTCCATCCATCATCTCCATCTCTATCATCCCTGTACCTTTGCAGGCTGCAGCATGGGGTAAAGCAGGAATGTTTGGGAAAGGAGTTTAGGAGGATGGAGACTTTGGGGTGTGGTATGGATGCAGGCAGTACAGGCAGGGAACTGGCAGAGTCCCTAAGCAGCACAGCCAACACACTGTGACACAAGAAGAGGTGGCAGGAGGGATTGCTGTATCTGGAAACCTAGCCTCACCGCATGCCCAGCTCCAGATGATGTCTGGCACAGGGTGAAGAGCTTTCTCCCCAACACTTGGAGCTGTGAACCCAGTATGATGGGGTGCAGACACCTCCCTGGCTCCCACAGCCACCAGGCACTCCACAAAGGGACAGGGAAGGCACTCACTCATGTTCCTAAGTGGATCTCCTCCCCACTCAGAAGACAGAAGAAACCCATGGAGGTCACCACAGCAGGATGGGGACATCCCACCAGTTCAAGTACAAGCCAGGACCCTCCTGTGGGGCTCTGTGCTGGCAGGAGGATAAAAATGGGCACCGGGTGCTTAAAATAAGCCTGGGCTGTGGCCTGGAATGAGAAGTATCCATGTGTGCTGGTGTCCCTGACATGGCTGCCTTTCCCTGTGCTGAAACCTTGCAGGCATCTCTGGAATGACAGAAATGCTGAACGCCCTGTTAATGGGGTTTTGCATCCGTCAGCACAGCCCAGCTTGTTTGTACAGAGGAACCTGCTGGGGATCTGGCCCGGAGCGGGGGTGAGGGAGGACTGGCAGCCTGACAGATGTAAAGCTGGGCTCTTGCATGTATAACACGAGAGTTCAGAGATTAAGCTGTATAAATCCACCTTCAAAACCATTTTGTCCTGAGCCAACATCCCAGCCACCACCGGTTCCCTCGCAGGCGCCGCGAGAGCATCGCCCCTCCACGCATGGGGATGATACATGGGCAGAGGCCCCTCTGCCACTGAGCTGCTCCTCCCTTGTGCTGGATGGGGTGGCCAGAGGGATGCTCTGGGACACAGGTGTGCTAAGTGCACATCCCTGCTGGTGCATGAGCTCAAACACGTGCCTGTGGTGTCCCATGTCAAATGGTCACCGCTGAGGTGGACCAGGACTTTCATTCAATGAGCAGAGAGGACCCCCTATGCTGGCGAAGGGACATGGTGGCTTATGTGTCACTTTGCTGTGTGCACGCTGTTTGCTGCCACAGCTTGGGGCATTGTACCTGGCAGTGCAGGATTTGGGCTTCCCTCCCTCCCAAACCATCTCAGACACGGGGAAGTGAGCTGGTCTGGGGATGTTCTGGGGTGCTCTGGTTTTGGCCCCACATGTAAAATTGGCATCCAGCTTTCTGGTCCAGACTGTTCCCCACAAAGTTACTGGCCAAGTCCCTGCCTCCACCCAGAGCCAGGATGCTCTCCTGAACCCGCTGTCCCTGCTGTGCCACCACTGCCCAAAGTGGCACCAGCAGCACGAGCGCACCCCCACCGTAGTTTTGGCTCTGTGGGTGCCTCCCAGGCAGGCTCTGTTCACAGCATCTGCATTATCCCACGTTCAAATGAGGGAACCACAGAAAAATGTAACTTTGGAAGTTGTGGAGTAACTGAACTCCCCACAGCTGTGCCTTGGGCTGGCTCCAGCTGCTCGGCCCCAGCAGGGCTCCTCCACGCTCACGTGAGCACCAGATTCTTCCTGAAGCTCACTTCCCAGGACAGACTCTTAACTGTGGATGAAATCTGGGATGTGGGTTTCTTTCCTTGCTGGGTTGGGCTGCCCATGGCAGCAGCATAACACAGCGTTTATTGAGATCACAACCAGAAAGGCAACACTCCCAACCACTGCCCTTCCCCAAAGATGCTGTTACCCAAACGAGCCAAGTAAGATGTAAACCCTGGAAAGGAACAGATTCCCAGATTCCCCCTCTGCTCTGGTTGAGCGTGCTTTTCCCTACTGCCAGGCAAAGAGATGCTTTGCATAGCCTGTGCTGAGATGTCAGCCATGGATTCAACCTCACCCCTCCTGCAAAGTGATTATTCCTATTGCAATAGCTCACCAACATCCTACCCAAACATCAGCAACCCCCATGGCAACGTCCCACATGTCCCAGAGGTGAGAGGGAGCTCTGCTGGCGCAGCCTGGGGCAGGGTGACAGATAAGGGACATCACTTGGAGGGTGCAGGGCAGGATCACCCCCACGAGTCAATCCCCCCCTTCTCCTCCCTATAGCACTGCAGTGACAATGCAGCCAGGAGCATGATTGCTGCCCTCCCTGGAACACTAACCACCCTTCCCTTCAAATTACTCAGCTCGGCAGTGAAGGGCTGCTGCCCCGCCACAGCCTCCTGGAGCCATGAGTGCTCACCAGCTCTTGGGGCTCAGGGAAGGTTATGAACACCTTTCTCCTGCTGCCAGGCTCCCAGGCAGGCTGGTGGCAGCACATGTCCCTCAGCCACTGTGCCATGGCCAAGCACAGCCCGCATCAGGCAGAGCACGGCAGGGAGTGTGCTGCAGCGCCCTTTCCCCGTCACCTCTCATTAGCTTGAGGCAACTACTCATACAGCTCGTTCAGTCAGGAGCTCGCTGGGTCCGTGCACCCAATGTCACCCTTCAAACACAAGTGCTGTTCTTCCCCTGGGGCTCCACGTCAGGATGTGTCTCTGGATGTGTCAGGAAGGTGAGTGCAAACAGAGACAGCTCATCACTGATGTGAAGCGTTTTCATCCCGTGTATATTCAAGCATCATCCACCCCTTCTGATCCCCCTGTGCATCTGTGCCCTGACATCTCTGCTCTGGCTCACATGTGGGTGACCACAGCTGCCCTGTCCGGCAGTCCAGCACCAGCCACATGTCCCAAGGTTGGGTTTTCCCCCTTCCAGCTGCTCCCATGAGTTTATCAGGGCTGGGGACTGCAGTGACACCCGGCTCCATGACAGCGGGGACACCCAGCTCCATGCCAGCACTGCCCCATGGGGGTGATGCCACAGAAAACCCCACTTAACCACCAAGCCACCACCAAAAATCAGCCTGACTCCTGTACGTCTGTCTTGCCAACTGAAGAGCTCCACACTGTCCCGGCGTAGCCGCCGGGGATGGGAAATCACAACTGAGCTCAGAACCAGCCCAGGACAAGGGGGATGAATTAAAGCTGAAGGAGGGAAGGGTTAGATGAGATATTAGGGGGAAGTTCTTTACAGAAAGAGTGGTGAGGGGCTGGAACAGGCTGCCCAGAGAGGTGGTGAGTGCCCCATCCCTGAGGGTGTTCAAGGCCAGGTTGGATGGGGCCCTGGGCAACCTTGTGTAGCTCCAGGCCTGGAGGTTGGTGGCCCTGCCTGTGGCAGGGGGGTTGGAACTCTGTGATCCTTGGGGTCCCTTCCAACCCAGCCCAGTCTGTGATTCTATGATTCTAAGCACCAACACCTTCCTCTACGCTGCGCTGGCCGTGAAACACAGCCCCAGTAACAACAGGCACCAGCTTTCCTTTTAACCTGAGATCCTTAAGAGTGATCAGCAAATTTGAGAGGCCAATTAAGGCAAATCAGAACTTCATTAGTTTCCTGAAATGCAGCCACCACTGGAAAGAGAGACAGCAGCACTGCAGCGCTTGGCACAGTGCTAACCAACCCTCAGGAGGAGAAAAAACCTCCAGCCCCTGCAAACTGCAGAGAGACAGAGGTCATGAGTCCTTGCTGAGATGCTGTGCCATGGGCCTGGAGTGTCAGAAGCAGCTGGGAGTCCCTGGCTTGCTGGACACCGTGTCCCCAGGCACTGCCAGCTCCCAGTGAGGAAAAAAAATAAATACATAAAGGCATTTTTTTTGTTCAATGGGGTAAAATGCTTCCCCACCACTTGTGCAGGCTGGCTCCCTGCCACCCAGTGAGCTCATTCGCTGTCCCACTTCCAAACCACGATGCCATGGCCTGAGCACCAGGAGCTGGCAGGGCCACGGTGCCACCAGCTAACCCCAGCACCCAGCTCCGGGCATCAGAGCCTCTTCCCTCAGCAGATGAAAGGGAAATCCCTGAGGTTAGGATGTGGTGGAGAAGTGAGATACCTCTCCCTTCCCTCCACCCCTTCCCTGGGTTCTGGTTGTGCTTTGTTTTTAAGACAGCCTTGCAAAAACAGCATGAAAATTTAATCGCCCTGGCACAGAGTCGAATGGCTGCTCTTCACATGCTCCTCACCACCATTTGTTCTTCTGCTCAAGGCTTCAAACTCACCACCTGCTTATGGCAGCTCAGCTGTCCCCAAGGAAAAGCAGCACCTATGCCTGCCCTGGTCCTTCCCCCAGGGCTTGCAATGGGATGCAGCACTGGGATGCACTGGTCACAGAATCACAAGGTTGGAAAAGACCTTTCAGATCATCAAGTCCAACAGTTCCTGTCCTATGCTAAACCATATCCCTGAGCACCTCATCTACCTGTCTCTTAAACACATCCAGGGTCATGATTCAGCCCCCTCCCTGGGCAGCCTGTTCCACATCCCCACAACTCTTTCAGGGAAGAACTTTCTCCTCACATCTGATCTGCCCCTGCCCTGGTGCAGCTCGAGGCCATTTCCCCTTGTCCCATCTCCTGTCCCCTGGCTGAAGAGACCATCACCCACCTCTCTGCACCCTCCTGTCAGGTAGCTGTAGGTGGTGATAAGGTCTCCCCTCAGCCTCCTCTTCTCCAGGCTGAACACCCCCAGCTCCCTCAGCCGCTCCTCAGAGGATTTGCCCTCCAAATATGCTCCTCACAGGGCCACAAGGGCTGGAGGGGGTTTAGGCACAAAGAGCCTCTGAATATTGCTGAGAGCACAGTGGGGGTCTGGGAGAGCCTGTAGCATCTTCATGGGCCCAGACTACTCCAGGATTTCCCAGGGGTGAGTCCCTGCAAGTGACCCTGGATCGCTCCCAGCTCTGTGGAAACTGAACCTGGTTGGTGAGATCCCAATGCTGCAGGTGATGGGCTTTGGCTCTTTAACCTTCCCCTACACTCGTGCTCAAGGAAAGCCATGACATTCATCACAAGAACATCCTTCAGGTGAAACCAGAGCCCCTGATGCTGTTAGCAATCCAGTAATGAATTAAGGACGTTTTCCAGTGGGGGGAAAAAACTTGTGAAGCTCTCCTAAGAGCTTCTGATTTGACCCAAACAATCTGTCAAGCCCAGCTGTCTGCAGTCTGGCTGCCCAGTGTCTCACACAGCTCTGAGCTCATCACCAGCCTAACAAGCAATAAATAAGAAACCAGGAGGATGACAGTGGACGCCAGGGATGAGCCAGGGGTCTCTGGCTCCATCAATACCCCTTGGTGAGAAGACCTGAGCCAGGGGATAGAGATACAACTTTGCAGGATCTCAGTGGGTTTGATGATGGGATTCTTTAAAATATTGAGATCATCAATATCAATATTCTTTAAAATATCAATATCAAGTGCTGCAGTCCTTCAAAACCAGGACAACAGCACCCCTGAGCCCAGGCCCACGCTATGAGCCACTCACTCCATCTTAGCATGGACATCCCCAGTCACCACTGACAATAACATCAAGAAAGAAAAGATGCTTAAAGTGACTAAAAGCTGGGGCCAGAAGAGAGATTATCGTTATCCACATTGCCTGCTCCTCAGAGAGAGCTGGCCAAACTTCCAGGGATACAGTGGATCCCATTTCCTGAGGTGGCTGAGTGGTGCAGTGTGCTCCCTGGGCAGGATGGCTCTGGAGCAGCACCAGGATGAGGGGGTGAAGGACTGAGGACCCCATAGACTTACACCCCATGGGATGCCCACAGAGCAAGAGACATCCTGAGAGAGGCTTTCTGGACTCGGGAGAGGGTTGTGGCTCATTGCAATTCCTCAGCAGCATCTCAGATGTGGAAGGATGGAGTGAGAGCTCACGGGTGCTGTGAAGCCAAACGCCCAGCTTCTAAATGGGGAGATAAATGCTGATTTCTTGAGAAGAGCCACGATTGTGTCAGTCCCCACATCCCAAGCCCCTGATTTACAGTTGGAAAGTTTGCATTGACTGTGCTCAGAATCATTAAGCTACAAACCATACACTAATTACGGTGCCCCGGGCAAGAACGTTAATCCAAAGAGCATAAAATTATAATGACTTTCTTGGCATAATTAGACCAAACAAGATAAACAGCCCAAATAGCAACTGCAGCTTCGGCACGTTTACAGTCCCAGCTCAATCCGTGGTGTGGCTGCAGGGTGGTGGTGGGGAGCAGTGGGAGAAGGGACATCCTGAGGGCGGGGGGGCCATGGAGCATGGCCCACTGACTCCACAGAGCCTGTCTGGGCTTGTGCTGAGCCTGGTGTGGAGGTATTGCATGGCAGAGGGGGTGTTCCCATCCCTCACATCCAGCAGAGCTTCCCCATGGTCTGGCATTTCCCCAGCCACTGCAGGGACCAAACCCAACCCAAGGATGCAGGGAGGATGCAGCCACTGCCACCACCAGCACCACCACCATGCTGCTCACCCCTCCTGCCCAACTGCCACGTGTCCTCAGGGACAGCACACCCCAGCATGCAAACCAGACCAAAGCTCCCACTACATCTCAGCACGCAGGGCTGGCCCCTTCTGCCAAATTCAGGGTGAGATGCTCAGACCCCCAAGCCTCTCCCCAGCCCCATGACCAGGGGCCAGCAGTGGAGCCCAGGGAAGTGGCCTCAGGCAGGGTCAGCAGATCCATTTCCAAAAGCACAGCTTAAGTGTAATGCTAATTTTATCTGCCTCTTTATTTATTTATTGCTGACTGGGAAGTGCAACACACAAGCTAATTATTTGATAAAAGCTTTGGGCAGGGTATTAATGAGCTGGGCTTCTAAGCAGATTCCCAAACTGCTTTTCTGTCTCTGGCTGCAGAGTGGAAGTCACGACATCAGAGCATGTCAGGGTGGCACAGGGCCCCTTTCACACCCTGCTATGGCACAGGGTGGCAGTGCACAGGGACAGGCACACCAATGCTGCAATGGAAAGGGCTATTGGCTATTTTTTTTCTCCCTCCTGGAGGAAGCCCAGTTATTCCTAGTGCTGGGGCCTGAAAGAGGAGGGTGGGAAGATGATGGGCACATTGGTTCAGCAGCCAACGGGGATGCCAAGGAGGTGAAGCACATGGCGAGCATCACCCTGTGTTAGGGCATCAGTGAACCCAGTGCCCAGGGTAGGGGGAGCATAGGGGCCCACACACACTGCATGGTGTGGCTGAGTCCCAAGGAAAGCATGGAGGGGGCACAATGTCCAGCGTGGGGACCACAGCCCATCCCTACGGGCCACTGGGACCTGACACCTGCCTCCAACCCGAGACCCAGGAGGAGCATCAGCATCTCCTTCCCAGACCCTGTTGGAAACTTCACAGCCCCTTGCTGAGTCAAGCCTTTGGACTCATCACATCCCTCTTTTCTCAAAGCCATTATTTTTCCAGACTTCCCAGGAAACACAAAGCCCTGTGCTGGCATCCCCTCTGATGCACCCAGATTGCCACGCTCAGATACAAGCAGAATTGTCTCCCCACCCCTGCAGCTCAGAGTCTGGTGGGGTCAGGGAGCACATGAGGTGCTGCAGCCACTTTCCAGGACAGAAACCCCCACGTTGGCATCCTGACCATCACCCCATGGCCAGGCCACTGGCACTTTCCTCTCCCTCTGCCCCCTTGGCCCCCATCACCTATGGGCTCTGTGGGCACCAGCCTCATAACCCACTGTTAAATCCAGCCATAAATCCCAGCTTCTGGCTCATTTCTGCCACTCCAGGTGACACCCCCAATGTGAGATGTTGCTCACATTGTGTCTCAGCCAAAAAATCAGACAGAAAGGACCTGGCCAGAAGCCCCACAGAGGGGACCCCACCCCTTCTCCTTGGGCTTTCCTGGAGGCTTTCAGCCCACAGCTGGTGTCAAAACCCACCAGCAAGCCCAAAGTTTATCTTTTTTTTCCTTGAAAATTAAATAAATCTGTCTCTATTTTTTTTCCCTCCCCAGCCCCTGTGGCAAACCCACCTCCCACCCACTCAGGGCCAAGAAACCACTCAAATGTTCTATAAAACTCGTGTGTTAGCTGATAAATTCTGTACTCACAATAGAATGGAGACTACCTCCAGGCAGGCAAGAGATTAGGAAGATAAATGTCCCTTATAAAAAGCATTTTAGCCCACGGCAGGTCTATTTAAGATGCAAAAGGTAGATTTTGGGGAGAGCAGCTCTGCAGGTAACGGGGCTGCCCACAGGCAGGACTTGGCCAGAGAGCTTTGCTGGGGGATGTTGGCCATCGTTTCTGGGGTGCTGGAGGGGTTTGAACAGTTTCCCCCTTCTGTTAGCCCAGCCAGCCAAAAAAAATGAATCTTACTGAGCCCTTATTGGTGGAATAATTTGCATTTCCTATTAATTGAGGAGGTTTGTTGTAATTTAGAGTGGCTTGAAAGAGCTCAGGGGGAATAACCACACCTACGCTGGACCACGGGCACTGCCAGCAAGCAAGGTGTGCATCTCCTCAGCATGGCCATGCAAGCCCCTCATTTGTGCAGCAATTAAATCACCACCAGCACTACAATCAGTGCACCCACATGTGCTCACCCACCTGCACCCACAAAGCTCCAAATACAAACACCCACCCAGCCACTTCCATAGCCCACCACTCCACTCGCTGTTTTTTAGCCCAGCTTCAGGGGGTTTTGGGTGGGTTTTCCTTAGGATGTGACACATGAAAGAGTAGCAAAAACGAAGGGGGTGAGCAGCACAAAAAGCCAATTCCAGACCCTGTGTGAGCAGAGCGAATTGCCCTTAAAAAAAAAAACCTCCCAAAAAATAAATCTAATCAAGAACTTTTCCTTTCTCCCCCCCCACCCCACCCCCTTTTTCTTTCAAAACAAGGACAGTATGTGATGTGTATAGTCTCAAAAGGAGATTTACTAGACACCGCTGTGACTAAGGCAAGATGTAATTAGAAGAGGGGAGGAACATTTATCATTTGCTGCAGTGAATTAGGTAGTTCGGCTTCTCCAAAGAATTGAGCTCAGAGGGTGGATATTTTTTTTTTTTCTTTCCTTTCCAATTCCTCTCCCATCCCCAATATTATTAAGTTCAGCTAGAAAACGCTCGAGACAAATTGACTCATCTGAGCCCATCTCTTTATAATTGTTACACGGTTTAAATTGGCTTAGTTAAACCAACGCTCCTCGTAGGGGTTGACAGGCTCCAGTGTCTGGATGGGATATTAAAAACATCAAAATCAACATAGGAGCTGAAGGAGAGCTTTGGGATATTGCTTCTCTGAGGGTTGTATATTGCTCTGGCTGGAACATAGCATATATGTACGACTTTAAAGGTGGTTTCAGACATAGATGAAGAGATATTATTCCTTTCCTATTAATAGTCAGGCATGGAGGGAGGGGGGTGTTTCACTTTTCTTTCTGCTTTACAAGGAGTTTATAAGCTCTCTCCCTAAATGATTGGGCCATCAGAGGTGGGTATGTGTACAGAAATCATCCCTCTAATGCATATTCACTGCATGAGCTTACATGGAGCACAGTGCCTTAGCAGAGAAGGCATTGGCAGGTGTTTGCATGGGCCACATTACCCTCCACTCACAGCACTCAGGAGCGAGCAGGGCAGCCTGCTAGAAAATACCCGGGTCGTGCAGTCCCTCCCCAGCCTCAAACCATCTGATCCTGCCCAGGTTTTAATGAATCCAGCAAGCACAGGCTGAGGACAACCAGCACTGGATGCTCAGCATCTCCTCAGAGCCCACCAAGTCCATCTAGCTTGTTTTCCCCAGTGTCGGAGCACACGTGAGGAGTTTCACAGGCCTCAGCCAGAGGCTCCGGAGCGATTCAGGGAGAAGGGGAAGAATTCAGGTCTGTGCTTTGCCAGTGTGATCTCAGACCACATTTACAAGACTCAAGAGCTTTGCAAAAACCCAAAGCCAGGCAAAATAATTGCTGATACAGAAACATTTGAGCAGCTCAGGCACGCATTAGATAAGGGATCTTGTTTCTTCTCACCCTCCCCTTGGCTTGCATGCTTCCTTTCCACATTGTTTTATCACGAACAGAAAATAACCAGAGAGAGACAGAGAGCAAGAGCCTGCCAACTGTGTGATTTATGTTGATTTTACAGCTGAAACCCTTGATAAAGCATCCAGAGCCTCAGATTGACTATGAGCAGGGGCTGCAGCAGAGCCGGGTACCAGTCTGCCCTCTCCCTGCTCGCAGAGCCCCCCACCACCCCTCACCATCATGCTGGGCTTGTGCAAACACCAGGAAGAAATGCAGCAATGGTGATGTTCAGCTGGGCTCTCCCAACCTCGGGGCCCCTTCCTGCACCCACATCCATCTCTGCCTGTGCCCCCTGAGCTGACCCACCCATCCCTGTCCTTGGGAAGGACACAGTGAGCAGCCTGCCCTGAAAATAAGGTAAAGCAGATAAAGTGCCACGTGCCCAGGCTGCAGCCTGATGCTGATAATAAACAGCACTTGGGTGTTCAACACCTCAATATAAAACCCCCACAGATGGAGGTGGAGACCACGTGCCTGAGGCAGGATGGGGAGACATGGCTCTGTGGGGATGTGTTTCCAATGGGATGGAGCCTTTATAACTTCATGGCCCAGTTTGCTCCAGAGTCAGAATCACAGAACCATAGGGGTTGGAAGGGACCTCCAGAGATCGAGTCCAACCCCCCTACCAAAGCAGGGTCCCTAGGACAGGTCACACAGGTCGGCATCCAGATGGGTCTTGAATATCTCCAGAGAAGGAGACTCCACACCCCCTTGGGCAGCCTGTCCCAGTGCAAATAACCACGTTGGCAAATTTTTTCACAGGACCAGGATGGAAACCAAGGGGTTCCCTGAGCGCAGCGTGTTTATCCGTTCCTATCCCAGCAGCAAGACTTTCCCCTTATTTAAATAGCGTCTCCCAGGGCCTTCCCCTCACTCATTTAATAAATAAGCGTGTCAACACCAGTTCTGCATCGCAAAATGAAGGGCACTCAGCGATTCCCCCACGGAACAATTAAATAAAGAGAGAAGAAAACAAAGGATCCACTCGGCGGGAGCTGAGGCCGCTCATCGCACGCGGCACCGCGGGGCTGGGAGGGAGCGGGGTGCATCCCATCTGCACGGGCAGCACACACGGATGGGGAGGGGGGGATCAAGGGATTCAAACCCATGGTATACAAACTCCAGGAGGGATGGATGGGGGTCACGGGGGCGGAGGGAAGGGGGATGCTGTGAGAGCAGCACGGGGCTGCACTCCAAGGAGGGGGTAAATCAGCAGCTGAACTGGGAATTCGCTGATTTCAAGCAAAAGGGGATAGAGCCCTGCGAACCATCGCAATTCTGTGTGGGGCTTATCCACCCTCATCCTCACACAGTCACCCCACAGCCCCCCACCCTTCCCTGCCCTTTTTCTCTCTCAGATCTCTACAGACAGAGTCAGGCAGCATCCCTGGGTTCAACACCAAGCCTTTTTCATTCTGGGGCTGGGTTTCTTTATGAAAACACTTGAGTGCTGCTTTTTCTTTGGGTGCATCTCTGGTGAGCCGGATCCCCACCACAAAGGGGTGATGTTTGCACTCAGAGATCCAAGCTGCCCTGAGATGTCCTTACCATCAGGAACTACAGTGCTCACATCCCCTTTGCACAAGGGAAGGGGAGGGAATCCCTCCTTTAAAGTGCCTCAAAATCAATTTAATTCAGGCTGGATTTCACATTCGCATTTGATGAATTAAAACCAGTGCGGTTTAACAGCGATGTAATGGGTTATATATATGATCTGTTAAACAGGTGTTTGAGGTTTAGCAATTATCTAATAAGAGACTCATACATATTACAGTAGATAAACTTCAATAAATATGTTCTTAATCAACCGGAGAGCACTCAACATACAATTACCGTCCCTGCCACATCTTGTTGAAACGAGCAGCTGATTCAGTGCACGATGGGATTTTACTTGCTGCTTAAACACACCCCCCCCAACCCCACATCTCTTGTTTGTGCTGTCAGCATGGGGGGTGCCATTGGTGAGGGGGTCTCTGTCCTTTCCCCTCAGGAGCTAGGGCAGCTCCGAGGGCTGGGGAGGAACCTCAGCAGTTGATATGATAACCGTGACGGGGGGTCCACATGAGCAGCACAAGCTCCTGCCCTCTCCTCCTCTCCCCTCCCCAGGCAGCTTTGCTCACCAAGATGGTGGGAAACGGGCCACAGGATGCAGAGTTTCATCCTGGCAGATGGATTTGCACTAGGAGGCATTGAAGAATGGAGTGATAGGCTTAATGCACATCCAAACACCTGGAGATATTTCCCAGTAGCCAGCCGTGCTGGTCATCCCAGCTGAGCTCAGCTCACACCTCCCGGGTTGCTGCAGGAAGGGATGAGGGATGCAGAAACCCAGCCCCATCCCAGGGTTAACACTGCAAAGCTTTGGCTAATTTGCCACTTTCCTAGCTCGGGTGTTAAATCTAATTAGCACGTTAGTGCTGGCTTTCCCAGCCATAAAACAGTGTGTGTGTGGAATCCCTACAGACCTCGTGCTTGGCTTTGGCAGCTCCCTCCATCCCTGTGCCCCAGAAAGCCAGGTTTCACCCCACACCGGAGGACAAGTGGACACAGGTCGGGGTGCCTCAACCTCCCACTGCCAGGAAAATAAACACAGGCTGTTGTGTCACGCTGGGGAGTACCCAACGAGCACCATGGAGTAAGTGGAATGTGTATCCTTTTGTGCACAGACCTCATGCAGAAGTTCAGGGTGGGTTTGAATCACTGCTGGGACAGGGCAAAATTCAACCCAAGGGGATGCAAAATTCTTACTTCTGATCACAAGGATCTCTGCACAAAGAGGCTTTGGAGCATCCTAATGGATGTACCCCTCATGTATCTGCCCAGGATCCTCTCTTTCCCAGCCTGTAATCCCCAGGAAAAACTGTGAAACTATCGAGCACTGGGGCAGCCCAAGGGGCCTCCTCTGGGTGCTGCAGCAACATGGAGCTGACCTCTGAAACCACATCTGCCAGTCCATGTGCTCACCTCCATCATCTCCTCCTCACCCCACTTTACAACCAGGCAAGCATCCCCTGTGCCAGATTAACACCCCCTCCTCTGCAGAGCTGGCAGGTTTACTCACAGCTCTTGCTGCTGAAATCGGGGAGGTTTGGGCTGTGCATGGACTGTGGGACCCCTTCTACCCCCCTGCATCCGAGCTGCAGGACTCCAGGGACACGATGCTGCTGGCATGCCAAGGAGGGGAAGGCTGTGATCCCTCTTCCCAAGGAATTTTCCTCTCTCTCCCCTTGACCACACAAGATGAGTACATTTTTAAATATAGCATCAGCACTGGCTAATAGCCGGCTCGCTCCGGCTTGGAAATCTGAGCTGCTCTCATTGATTTCACAGCAGCTAAATGCACGGACCCCAGGCATGCCCGGGGGACACACAGCTCCTCGGGCACAGCCTGCCCCAGCTTAATGATTTCTGCCAACATGGAGCACTCCCTCTCCATGCACAAGTCAGTAGAGCTTTATATTCCTCTGGTTGTATTTTTTTCCCATCATTACCAGTGCAATTTTATCGATGGCTGTATTGCTGGCTCTTTAATTATTCCCTTTTAATCCCTTCAAGCAGATGAGACATAAAAGCAAAGGCCATTAGTGACTCTGGAGCAACGTGCCAGGGCATTAGCTGGGTGGGCAGAGCAAATCCCAGCCCAAACCGTGCTGCCCACCTACCATCTCACAACCATGTGTGGGGAGAGGCATGCCAGAGAGAGCAGTGCTTTAAATAGAGATGTCAAAGGGGGAAAAACAAGAAGGAAGGTGACAAAGGTGACCCTGTGCCCATTCCCAGCTCCCCCCACCCTGGGGGCACCCCAGCCCATGGCCACACGCACCCATTGCAAAAAGCAGCCAAGGGCTGAGCATCCGCAGTGAGGTTTTCTGTTGAGCCCACATCTACAGCACCCAAAACCCCTCCAGTCCTGCCCTGGGGACAACCCCATGGGGCTGTCACCTCTTCACTCCCTAGGGATGCCTGTTGTGGCCCCGCTGAGTTTCACTTGATGGGCTCAGGTGGAGGGAAAGCAAAAGGCATTTGCTTCTTTTTTTAGACCCTTGTGGAGAAGTTGTACAATTTCAGCTTATAAATAATTGAAGGGCTAATGTGATCTCAAACCGAGCACTTATTAAATGGAAACGTCCCTGTTGACAGATGAATTCCTGTAAATTTTCTTTGGTTGAGCTCAGATGCCCATTTTCTGCTTTGAAGCAGATGAGGTCACCCTGGCTGGACAGCACAAGCTGTGCCTGGCAGGGATTTGGGCCTATGGAAATTAGGAAAAAACCTAATAACAATGATGGTAGTAATAAAGGACTGAGATTTCAAAGGCTGCAGGAGCTCAGCGCACACGTCTGCTTCCCCTCTTCTCCAAGGACCCCCATGAGGGTCCCCTGGGATGTTGCCAGGTGGCTGGGGACAGCCCTGGCAAAGCCCTTGTGCATCACCCTGGGGAGCATGGTCCCAGCAGCACAGAAGGGATGGGGGGGAGGGAGGATGGGACCCCTCAAGGACAGGCAGCGCAGAGCTGCGGCCGCCCCAGCGTGCCATCGCCTCCCCCCCCCCGTGCTGCTGCTGTGTTTACGTTCTGCTTTCCTTCAATTATAATTAATAGCGGCTCATTATCAGGAGGGGACCGTTTATAAGATTCAATTAGAAGCCATTTATTTTAATGCTTTTGAACACAAAATGAGTTTGATCTCAGGAAACATTTCATTAGCATAACCTTCCCATAACGAGATCATCTCCTGAGCTTGACATATTTACAAGCCGGTACCAGGAGGAGGAACCGTGGCCGAGAGGCCGTGGCCCTTGGCTGCTGAAACCAGAGGTGGTGAGCAGGATGCTGCACGCTCCCTGCCAGCTTTTCTCCACAGCTGGGGACAGGCACTTTCAGCCAAGGGCTTGGGGTTGTTTTGGGGGAGTCTGGCTCCCAGCTCGCACCCTCTCCCTGGCACTGGCACCGGCGCTTGGCTCTCAGAGCTGGCTCACCGTGGTGTGCTCCATCACGCTGGAGCCACAAACCCATCGCTGAGTCACCACCAATCCTTCGCCTTTACACGAACACAAACTGGGGGCTGATGGCAACGCTCCCACTCCCCCTCCCCAGCTAGAAACCAGCCCGCTCCAGCTCCTGCATAGAGCAAGAAATTCTCAGCAAACCTGTGCCATGGCACAGAGGAAGAATGAGATCATTTCGTTTGACTGTTCAGCTTAGGAAATTTAGTCATGAAGCAGGAATGAAAACTTGCATCTCCTCCAAGTCAAAATACTCAATAGAGCATGGCCATTTTTTTTTTCCTCCCTGAGGATAATCATCTCTGATTTGTTGCCCATATGGAAGATGCATTGGTTTTCCATACGCTGGATGAGTTATACATTTCATAAGCTAAGCTGTCCGTATATTCAGTGTAATATGAAATCACTCACTTGAGCCGTGCAGCGCACCCCAGTGTGTTTTGGGTATAAAATTACACCATGAACATATTTTTAAGTGTTTGGTCTTTATCAGAGCCCTGCCTGGAGCTGCTGCCTTTCTAAGAATGATGCTCATGATGCTCAGCCACATCCGCTGCAAAGCAGATGGCCAAAGCAGCTCATGCCTCCCGGCAGGTACCTACCCCAAGCACCACCCGTCCCTGGCAGGGGCTGGTTTGGCTCTAGAGCACATGGCTGCAGGGCTGCAGAGCACAGCAAAGCCACAGCTTGGTTGTTGGATGGAGAAGGAGCCCCTCTTTTGCCCAAGGTCACCCTGTAACCCCCCTCTCCAGGCTGGGCTGACCCTGTTTTCCCACGCCTGGTGCTACCTCCCTTTTTAACACAAGGTCAGGCAGGTTGCACATGGGCAGGGATTTAAGTCCCCAAATTGTTGCAAATGGACTAAAGTGTAAAAAAAAAAAAAAGAACATGATTATTAAAGCATCAGCATTAGGTGGTCCCCATGCTGCCACCCCCTCTGCTGCCCAGCACCTCGGCGTGCCTGGAGCCAACCATTCCCTTTCCCAGCTCTAAGCTTCCCAGGATCCTGTTTTAAAGCCACCTAACACACAAGGAAATAAATTCTCCTCCAAAGAAATCTCTGCTGCTGCTGCTCTGGATTATCTGCTAGTACAGGAGGCAGTTCTCAAATATTTTAAATGTATGGGCCATACGTTCTGGGAAACATAATGTACACAGAGAAAAAAACATTGCTTCCCCATCTGGGCTTGGAGAAGCTGCAGATTACAGCACGCTGAGCCAGATGGCCAGTA
Organism: Porphyrio hochstetteri; assembly: GCA_020800305.1. Lineage (NCBI taxonomy): Eukaryota > Metazoa > Chordata > Aves > Gruiformes > Rallidae > Porphyrio > Porphyrio hochstetteri. Next base: position 12,319,134 of record CM036922.1, read on the forward strand.
ACTCAATGCAGCTGAACAAAAATCTCCGGGCCAAATTCATCCCCACTGCAACCACACCGAGCCCAGAGGGCTTATGCCACAGTTTCACTTAGCTCCTGGTGTTCACCTCCTGGGAGTTATTTGCTTGTGGAAGTCATTTTGTGATGGGTGGCTTGGGAATCTTGTTTCTGCAGTTACTGCCCCTGTTCTTGTGTGGGTCTGTCCCTCCTCCTTGGGGCACAGGAGCAGACAGAACCCCCCCACAACACCATCCGGCTCTCCCACTCCTGGGCTGGGAATGGGGCAATTTGGGGGAAATGAGTCAACGGGTTCAGAAACGCCTTGTGCACCAAAGCGTTTCATACCCACACTGTGGGATCACTCTCCTCCTTGGGAGGCTGGCTGTCCTTGGTTTGGGGCTGACCATGTCCCTTGCTGGACACCCTCACCTGCAGCTCATGGCTTTTCTCTGATATTTTGGCCAGAATAAATTTTTTTAAATCTATTTTTGTACTTAATTTATTATGTAGCTCAGGTGGCCAATAATCCCCAAGCAACCCCTCGTATGGGATGCAGGGGGAAATGGCCAGCCCCTTCTCAGTGTCTGTGGGGACAGGACAAGGGGCAATGGCTGCAAGTCAGAGCATGGGAAGTTCTACACCAACATGTGGAAGAACTTTTCCCCAGTGAGGGTGACAGAGCACTGGAATAGGCTGCCCAGGGGGGTGTGGAGTCTCCTTCTCTGGAGAGATTCCAGACCCGTCTGGACGCCTATCTGTGCAATATGAGCTGGGGAGCTGCTTTGGCAGGGGGGTTGGACCCCATGATCTCTCAAAGTCCCTTCCAACCCCTATGATTCTATGATGCCCATGGCAGAACAACCCAGCACTGGGGCTGTGGCAGGACCTGGGCCACACCGGCACAGCCAGGTCACTGGAAAGGTGCTGGGGTGCCCAAACCCACCAGGGACAAAAGGAGTCTCAGGGCAAGGCAGGAGGGGGGGAATGGGCATCTTGCACTACACCCACCTGCAGCAGAACCAAGCAACTGATTGCACATTAGGGTTGAAATCCAAAATCTCTCAGAAACGGTGATTAAAACGCCCTTCCATACTGCACAGTATTTCTCCCTGCTGTTGCACTGATGAATAACTGGCTCAGAAAGGAGCAAAGGCTGGAGCCAGAGCTGCCCATCCCCTGAGCCATGCCAGCGTCTCTGGGATGCGCTAAGCCTCCCACAGCCTTCAAGTCACTGGTTTTTCCCTGGGAAGCCGGAGTGCCCAGCGAGCTGCATCCTGCCTGGCAGCTTCATGACTCACCCGGCGAGTCTGCCCATGGAGGCACCAACCCTGCACCTCTCTCCCTTCGCTCTCCGTGCCTGACCGGCTTTATGAATCATTAGTCTGAAATAAGGACACCAGCTGCATGCAGAGATGAGTCATTTGAAGGAGGTGAAAGGAAAACCAGACCAGCCACATATTAAAACTGGCTGTAACAGTGAAAGGACTGTGTCCATAAATCAGGTTATTTTGACTACGGCGATAACGCTGTTCCGAGAACACGCCGACTCACGGAGAAAGCGACGAGCCCAGACACGCTCCTGCTCCCCAGCCAAGGGCAACGTCCCAAAGGCCACCAAACCCCATGGCTTTGCTTAATGGAAGTGTGAACAGCAGGTTGAGGGAGGGGATTATCCTGCTCTGGGGAGACCCCCCACCCCTGCAGTGCTGTGTCCAGCTCTGGGGCCCCCAGGACAAGACAGACATGGAGCTGTTGCAGCAAGTCCAGAGGAGGCCCTGGAGATGATCCGAGGGCTGGAGCTCCTCTGCTCTGGAGACAGGCTGGGAGAGTTGGGGTGGTTCAGTCTGGAGAAGAGAAGGCTGTGAGGAGACCTTCAAGCCCCTTCCTGTCCCTCGAGGGGCTCCAAGAGAGCTGGAGAGGGGATGGTGTTGAGGGCAGGGAGGGCCAGGCCCAGGGGAATGGCCTTCAGCTGCAGGAGGGCAGCTGGAGAGGGGCTGGGAGCCAGAAATCATTCCTGGGGCCAGGGGAGGCCCTGGCACAGGGTGCCCAGAGAACCTGGGGCTGCCCCTGGATCCCTGGCAGGGTTCAAGGCCAGGTTGGATGAAACTTTGGGCACCCTGGGCTGAGGGGGTGCCCCTGCCCATGACAGGGGTGGCACTGGGGGGGCTTTGAGGGCCCTTCCCACCAAAACCAGTCTGGGGTTCTGTGGACACAGGGCTGAGATTGGGTGCTCTGAACATAGCTCAGGGGTGGAACAGATCCCTCAGTGCCCAGGTTGCCCAGGTCCCATTGCTGCTTCAAAACCAGGTCCCTGGGCTTGGGGGACACCCACCAAAAACCCAGCTGGGCAGAAGCAGCCCATCAGCCCTTTGTATAGCTGCTGATCAAGCCAAACCTGCCCACTGAGGGGAAGGCAGGAGCTGGGATCACCGGATTAAAGTCAATTTACTCTGTGACATGGATTTAGATTCCCACCAGATTACGGCACGATTAGATGGGCTCCACATCACCCCAGAGGGGAGGGAGGGAAGAGGAAGGGAGATGCTGCAGGAATGCCTGGCCATATGCATTTAATGAAGGAAAAGCACCACTCCCCTTGGTAGCCTGGCTCCGTGGCAGGGCTGGGGGGTTTTATGGGATCTCTTGGAATGCTGCATACATTCACACCCCGGGACTCCCCCACAATCCTGGGGAACAGGAGAAGGGAAGAGCCCCTCTGTGCACCACGGTGCCTTGCTCAGTGCTCAGCCCACGCAGGGCCCTGGGGATCACAGCTGCAGGAACGGGGCCTGGGCTGTGCCAGCCAGCACCAGGGATCGCTGGCTCGTCCCAAATTGTTCACATTCCTCCCTTAATCTCCCGGTTACCCACACTGCTCCTCCCTGCACCTTGGAGGAGCAGGGGGCTGCTTCCTCCCCTGCCCTCCCCAGTACTGATAAAGCTTTTGCACTGGTCCCAGAGACAGCAGAGGATGGGATGGACACTGGTTTGGGGCTCCTAACAACATGGGCAAACATCCCCTTGGTAACAATAGTATTCTTCCAGCTATCAGAAGTGCTAAATCAGAGCAATCCACTCCTCCCAGACCATGCAGCCGAGGCAGGCGTGCCACACACCACCCTGTCTGCACGCCTGGTGAGGCAGTAAATAACACAGGGCAAGGAGAACACCAAGGAGAACCTTTGCCAGCCAGTGGGATGCCAGGGTTTGTGCATACCAAGGCTCTTACATGGGTAAGACAGAAAGGAAGGGATTTCAGGCTGCAGACAGAGGTATGGAGAGCTCTGCAGTCCCTCTGGCTTCACTTCACCAGGGTCTGTGTGTTTACCAAGCCAGCTCCCTCCCTGCCAAATGCAAACAGGATCCGTAGGGGAATAACAGGAATAACAGAGCAGAGAATTTGGATGAAGAAGCTTCAAAAAAAAAAAAAAAAGAAAAAGGAAAGGAAGACATCAGGAAGACATCCAACAAACACTTAAGGGAACAACTGAAGAAGAGATTTCCAAAAATTCAGAAGCATAAGGGAAAAGCCAGTCTGAGTGTTCCCAGGAGCCACTGTCCCAGCCCTCAGCACTCCCTGGGATACCCCTGCCTGCCTCAACAGCTGCCAAAGCCCACAGAGGTTGGCTTTGCTTTGGGGTATGCCCAGTGGTTACCCACCAACTGGAACCACAGAAACAACTTCAGGACACAGACAGCAGCTTTTTTTTAAATTTAAAAAAAAAAAAAAAAAATCAGAAAAACAAACCAGAACCAAAACAATCCAAAAAGAAAGGAAAAAAGCAAAAGGCAAACTGATTCTTGCACTTCATTTGGGAGAAAGCCCATGGTCCTTCACCACCCCATCTTCCCCCACATCTAGCAAACCACCGTGAAGCCCCGCACGCTGCCTGAGGGGCCGACCACAGCACCAGCCTCCCAGCAAGTGGGACCCCTGGGGATGGTGGATCAGCCAGACTTAATTATCTAACTACAGCCCTTTTTTTAATTTTCTCTCCCTCTGGTCCTGTTTCTCGACCACAGCCACTGCTCATCCTCTGTGGCAGCAGGATGTGGCAGAGTCCCCCCCTATAGCCTCATGTATAGGCAGGATGCTCTGTCCATTGAGCACACACATGGGGGGGCTTTGAAACATCAGCACCCACCCCCCCAAGGCTCATTCTCCTCCATTCAGCTCCCAACTGGCTGACAGAGATGGATGGCCATCAGCCTGCAAGGTCTGAGCAAACAGGAGGGGGATGAAGAGAAGGGACCCTGCCCTCACTTATTCACCCAGCAGCAGGGTCACAGTGGTGGGGTGGGGGGGTTGGTGCACTAACTGCATCCATCCTGGCAATGCCACCTTGGTGCCATCCCCATTCCCCATGCAACAGCATCCTCCTGCCACACACCCCCCCATCAAACAGACATTAAAGGCTGGCATTCACACACATCTCAATAAACACTGCTGCTGCTGCAATATTGATTTAGCTGCGTGGTCCTATCAATGCTCCATTAGCATCCTATTAAGAGGAGGGAGAAAACCCTCCCCTTCCCCTCCATTCCCAACCCCAGGAGGGAGACAGGAGCTGCAGAGCAGCCCAGCAGCCGTGGTGGCTGCTCCCCTTGGCAGGGCTGACCGCAGCACTCAGGAGGATTGAAAGGGAAGTTTGTTTTCAAGTCAGCTCAGTCTCCAGGTTTCTGGGTTTTCCAGATGGTTTGGCTGTCTGGGGATGCCTCTTGATGCCTTTCACAGAGCGAGCCCTCCCTGGAATATGGGAAATATGAACTCACACTGAAGTCCAGAGACAAATTGCAGGAATATTTTTTTTTTTTCCTATTCAGAGCAGATGACTAAAAATACAAATGTGTCAAGAAACTGAAGGATGGCTCTTCCCCTTCACTGCTACGGCTGTGGGATTCTTTTTATAGCCAGTATACTGATGTAAAACAAGCCTTTCCTAAAACATCTAAAGTTAAGGGCCTGTCTCTGCAGAGGAAATCGCTATTTTAATGTGGGATAGACCCATGTATGTGGAAACAGAAGGCTGGAGGGAAATCAGGGCATCCCTGGATGAACTGTGGCCTTCGAAGGGATGTGCAGTGTTGTAGATGGATGAGATGATCATCAGTCCCTTCCAACCAAACTATTCCTATCCTAAGACAGGCTCACTCCAGTCATGACATCTCCAGCAGCTCCCACCAAGCACCCAAGCCACTGCCCAATTTCAGCTGTCACCCTTGGAGCCTGCAATCCTTGCAGGGACCTCATTTTGCAGACACAGCCCTTGGAAAACCCCCGTTTCCACTGCCTGTTTTCAGGAAGAGCGTTATTTGTTTGGGTGGTTGTTTTCTATAGACTGGTCTGGGTTGGAAGGGACCCCAAGGATCACAGAGTTCCAACCCCCCTGCCACAGGCAGGGCCACCAACCTCCAGGTATGATCCAGACAGGGTTGCCCAGGGCCCCATCCAACCTGACCTTGAACACCCCCAGGGATGGGACACCCACCACCTCTCTGGGCAGCCTGTTCCAGCCCCTCACCACTCTCTCTGGAAAGAACTTCCCCCTAATCTCTCATCTAAACCTTCCCTCCTTCAGCTTCACTCCATCCCCCTTGTCCTGCCATTATCTACCCTTTAACAAGCTGATTCCCCTCCTGTTTCTCTGCTCCCTTCAGGCACTGGAAGGCTGCAATGAGGTCCCCCCACAGCCTTCTCTTCTCCAGGCTGAACCAGCCCAGCTCCCTCAGCCTCTGGAGTTTCCAGCATCATCCAGCAGAGGAGAAGGCACGCTCGCTGCCTGCTTTAAACAAGAAAATCCATACATGGTAGAAAAGTTTTTCAAAGGCATCACCCTTTCGATCTCAGATAGAGCCAGCACGCAATGGAAAGAATTTCACAATTGGCAGGGCAGGAGAATCAATTTAAGGTGTTTACACAATGCAAAGCTCCCAGTGTATAATTATCATTTTATAGTCAATCAATTGTAATGCTGATCCAGGAGTGCAGCAGGGGAAAATTAGCATTCAGGAGCACCTTTGATAAATTAGCAAGGATTACGGAGTCTGTGTTTGGAGAGATTTTGGGGTCTGGCACTAGGGGAGGATTTAAAAATGGCAAAGTTTTTGCCTCTGCAGCTGAATACACCAGGGACTGAGGAATTTAAAGCCATTTAGTTCTGGAAGAGAAGTAGGATTAAAGCTATGGTGAGGGCAGGGATCTAGTCTGTATTTGATTAGGAGTTTTATGGTGCAAAAAAGCTTTGGGGAATGCTTCAGCTCTCCATGCACAGGATTATACACATTGCTGTATTAATTATTAGTATTAGAATAACACCTAGAAACCCCAGCAGCGTGCAGAGCCCTCCTGTTTGAGGCACTGAATGCTTTGGGTTTTATCCAAATCCTGCTGAAACAACCCAGGAACTGAGCCTGCTGATCTCCCCAGGGTCTGGGCAAGGCCCCAGGAAGGGATGGCTGGACCTGGGGAAGGTGACCCCTCACTGCTGCCACTGAGGATCAGGGTGACCCCAAAACAGGCACAAAACAAGGCTGCTTTTGAAGGAGAACCAGATAATGATGAAATGACCCCAAATGAAACCTCAGGTGGGGGTTGAGAAGCGTTTCCAAAAAAGATCTTCCCTCAGCACAGCCAGAAACCCAGCGCACATCCCTACAACATGTCCATGTCCTCGTCCCCGAGAGCTTGGGGTGGTTTTACAAGGGACCCTTGCAACTGGGGAGGGGTTTGTTTTGCCTCAGGTACCCAGCTCAGCCAAAAAAAGCCACAATTCCTCACAGCAATCTCCTGACCTGCCCCGAGTCCTTTTGGCAAGGCCCCTTGGTCACAGGGTGTTTACTTCAGAGATGATGCCAATGAGAAATGGGAGCCCTTTCTTTTCAAAAAGCATCCTCAGCAGGGATGGAAGGCCAAACCCCAAAAAGCCTTGGTGGGGCTGAAATCAGTCTGGACTTGGTGTTGGGAAAGGTGGTGCCAGACTCATTGCAGGTGGACAGCTGCTCGTGGGAATCCTCAGCACCCACCGTGCTGGGTCTCGGGGCTGAAAGTGCTCCCAGAAACCAGCAGAAACTAAACCAGTAAAAGGATCCAGTAAAAAGAGATGTTTTCCTGCCAGGTGAACAGCTCACAGGGGCTCATGGACTCCACACATTGAACAGCAGCTTCCAAACACTGCTGAATGGAGAAGCTGAGGGTAGGGCTAGCAGGAGGGGACTGGAGGGAGATGTTTGGGGATGGGGAATACCCTGCACGCCAGCTTGCCACCCATCCACCCTTCCCAGCCTTGTTGTTTGGGAAAAGGAGGGATTCACAGAATCACTAGGTTGGAAAAGACTTGAGATCATCAAGTCCAATCGTGCCTATCCTCTCCCAAACCATATCCCTGAGCACCTTCAGAAACCCCCTCCCAACAGGAGCCAGGCACCCATCAGGATTTTACCCCCTGGCCTGTCCCATCACCCTCCTTTCTTACAGGACCCAGTAACAGCACAATTAACAGACAAAAAGGAACGATGGGGAGGGGGGAGGAACCAAAAAAAACCCCAGAAATGAAAAAGGGCCCCAAGCAGCAGCTGGGCACAGGAACTGTGTGACCCACACTCCATCAGCCCCATCCTTGGGGAGGATCGCTGGGGCTCTTTACTGCAGGGAGGGGAAGCTGCTCTGTATGCACAGCCCACCCCTCATCTGTGCTGGCTTTATCATGGTAATACCAGGAGCCCAGTCTGGTGGCAATAATCTCCTCATTCTCTGCCATTTCCTCAAGGGGGTAAAGATCATGGAGCATTAACACAACGGATGTGCACTTTGAACCAGAAGCTGTTCCCTGGGCTATAAATCAGAGCCTGCCACTGCTGCACAATGGCCCTGAAATTAATTACCCCATCACTTTGCCAAAGAGACAGAGCCTTGTGCTGCTGCAGGCACACAGCCCCATGGGACAGCCCTGGGGATGGGATGTGGGGTGACTGGAGCCACCAAAGGAGCCCAGAGCAACCACCGGTCCCTGGCTGCTGGCTGGAGGCAAGCCCTCACTTCCAGCCCAGGGGATTTTGGGATGCACACCTCCTTTGATGCCTCATTGGTCTGTGTTGCTCCTCCTCATCCCCATGATGCTGCCAGAGCTCCAAGAGAGCGATAAAAATACCAAGTCAGGCTGTGGAGCCCAGTCATTCATCTTGGGGTGAATCCTCACAGATTTTGGTACCTGTGCTGATGTAATTCCCACAGACCAGGAAAACCCACTTTCTATAGGCTTGAAGGCAGGCTGCAGCTTCCAGCCCGGGGCTGTGGGGAACGCAGACTTCAAGAGCAAGCTGATCACAGAAAAGGGGATGGAAAGGAAAATACAGGGTGGGGGTTTTCCCATTAAATCCTGCAGAACACCCTGCACTGCTGACCAGTTTCAGCTTAAAGTGTCCCCAGCAATTTTTACGCCTTCCCTGTCCTTTCTCAAAGGTGGAATGGCTCCTTGCAGAGGGTCTCTCTCCCACAGCTCTTATCTGGGCTACTCAGTCTCCAGTGACAGGTCCCCAGTGCAGATCAGTTTGGTGCCAAACAGGGTTTATCACACCAGTTTGCCCACTGCATGTTCCCCACAGCCTCCCACCACCAAGGGATGGGGAAACATCCCAGAAAACGTCTATCTTCCCCTCTAGCCCTTTTGGCTGAAGCTCTCTATGTCCCTCCTGGGGACACAGCCACCAGCTTGCTGAATTTCATGCCCAGGGAGACACAGGGTTGCAGCAGGGGTACCAGCATCGCCAGGCAGGAGCATCACCCAGCACAAACCAGCAGCAGGGCTAACTGTGAAGCAGGGTGACTCCTGTGCTGCTCTGGGGGATGCTTTCCCTCTGCACCTCCTGCTGGCATACAAGATTGCTATTTATGAGAAGCACACACCTCGGTTTCCCTTCCCTGCAGCCAAAAAAGGTCGCATCAAGTAAGTGCTGAGATTTCCAGCTCCAACAGACTGTTTGGGGGTTGTTTGCAGTTATTTTTTAAAATTTATTTATTTAATTTTTTTTTTTTAACATCTTGAGAAGTGGCTCAGCAGGCTTCTAGTCCTTGTCTCGGAAAAATGAAGTTGGTACCCAATCCATCTAGAGCATCTCCCTCCTGACTTTCAGGTCCTCCTCCTGCCCCACTGCAAATTCTCCCCTTGGCTTTTCCCCCCTCACCCTTGGTACTGGGGGGTGGCTGTACTGTCCTTCCATCTGCTCATCCCAACAGGCTGGCCACTTGCTGACAGCAGCTGTGATGGGAAGCTGAAAGCATCACTACCTTTGTGAAAATGTATGTGGAAACAAGACCTAAAAACATGGGTGCTAATGGAAGGGACAGGTTGTGTAGCACAAATAAAAATAGGATCAAAGTGATGCACGGTAAAATGGCAGCATCCATCAGTTCTGAAATGTTTGCTTGCAAAACAGAGGCTCTGGCTATTAGTTTCCCCAAGCATTACAGAAGGGAAAGGGGAAATCACCATGCTTTTCATGGCTTTCCTCCTGTCTGTGCTGTGCAAGCCATCCCTCTCTGCACAAAAAGGTATAAAAGGACAGAGAAAAATGAACCAGGGAACTAAAACAGAAGCCAAGTCCATTTATTTAAAAGACATTTACATTTTGGGAAAGGAGACTAACAAACCAAACAGGAGTTTTTAGAGTTTTAGCTGCCACTGCTCTCTCCATCCCTGTCGCAGCCCAGCACCGACAGCTCGCCAAATAATATACTTCATCTCTGTTTCCCCCAGTGTGAAACCCAAATAGAAGGTTGCAAACCTCTCTAGGAAAGCTCTGTTGGTCCATAGCACAGTAATTACCATAGCAAAAAAACCCCTGAAAACTGAAGAGAGGAAAGCTGGAAAAGCATGGAAGGCAGCACCTCACACCCATCATGCCTGTGTGGGAGCAGCGGTGCTGGGGAGCAAAGCTCCCAATGTACCACATCAATTCATCAATTCTCAATTCATCACCTGCTGGGATGTGCCAGCACTGGCTCCTCCATGGAGATAAGGATGCCCAAGAGGGCATCGTACCAGGAAGTTAAGGGAGAAGGTAGAAGAAATGTGGCCTCAGGACACCTCTCCCCATGGTCAGCACTGAGAGCAAACCCCACTATCAACCAACACAGCACCCATCCTAGATGCATTTGCCCTTGGCCAGGGCCATGTTCAAATCTAGGAGCTGCCTGGAGAGACAAGGTTTTAGTTGTGCATCGTTCTTCCATTAAATATGGCAATGCCCAGCTGAGGGGTCACAGAATCACAGGGGTTGGAAGGGACCTCCAGAGATCATCAAGTCCAACCCCCCTGCCAAAGCAGGGTCCCTAGGACAGGTCACACAGGTCGGTGTCTAGATGGGTCTGGAATATCTCCAGAGAAGGAGACTCCACACCCCCCTGGGCAGCCTGTCCCAGGGCTCTGTCACCCTCACTGGGAAGAAGTTCTTCCACATATTGGTGCAGAACTCCCTGTGCTCCAACTTGAGGCCATTGCCCCTTGTCCTGTCCCCACAGACACTGAGAAGAGGCTGCCCATGTCCCCCTGTGTCCCACCCTTCAGATACTGATAACCATTAACAAGACCCAGCGCTGCAATGATGCCCACCTCATGGTGTCCATAACATGGACACAGCTGAACATTTTAACATGAAAACCATCAGCATCTCACAGGGGTTGTGGACCCCACATCCAGAGACACAAGGCAACCATCAAACACATTTTTCAGGGTAATTCCCCTAGAAGAACTCTCCCTGACATTCACTACCACAGCATTAATTCTTTCTATCCTGTCACTCTGTAACAGGGACAGAAACCAAGAGCGTTTCATACACTGACTCTCACAGGAGAATCCCTAATAGCTGCTCACAGCTGATGGGAGAGAGTGAAAATAAACCCCCCACGCTCAGCAGGGCGAGGAACATCTCGCCTCTCCACTGCTAGTTTTAGCCATCTGAATGCACACCAGTATTCAGAAGCAGAGCTCAGGGAAGAGCCTTTTTGTCAGCCCTGGATTAAGTGATATTGATGGAGGGATGAGGAAGCCAAAGCCCTACCTGGCTGTGAAGCTACTAGCAGAGAGCATCTTCTAGGAAGAGACCTGTCATTTCAATCAGACCCTGTTTTCTTCTCACTGTGGTCATGCATCCACACAGTGATGTGGCCACTTGATGAATTACCCCTTTTCACACCAATTAGACCCAAAAAGAAAACAATCCCACTGGCCCATGAGAGCACTGCTGCTGCCTGTCCCATGTCTTCACCCACCACTGAGTCCAACTCGATGATCCTTTCAGGTCACTTCCAACTCAAGGTATTCTATGAGACTTCACACTGCTGGAGCCATTTTTGGGGTCTGGAGGAGACTTCACCTCCCTTCTGCCACCTGCACCCCCAGGCTTTGCTGCCCCAGTAGATGCCCAGTTACACACCGTGGTACTGGAGTGACCCCCTGATGGGCTGAGCAGGGAAATATGTTCTTCATTGGGTGTTTGGCACTGAAGTTTTTATAACCCAGAATGAGAACAGCAGCTTCTTTTCAGGCAAAATAAACGTTTGATGAGGGATTTAATCAAAGCCAGCACAACTCTGAGGGGGTGGAAAAGGAGCGTGCCACGGTCCTGTGTTGCTGCATTTTCGGGGACATTAGGTCCCCCCAGGACAAGACTCACTTGTCCATCAGGACAGTGTGTTCCCAACTGTCCTGTGGCTCCCATTCCACTGTCCCAACTTTACAAGGGATGAGTGACCAAACCCTGGGCTCTCCTCAGAAGCTCACAGGCGACCAGGGCTGGTCCCTTCTGGGGGACCCTGAGCTGGTCCCAGAGAGGAAACTGTGCTGTGGGACAGTTGAGCCCCACCTGCCCCTCACCTTCCCAAACCAGGGCTGCTGCTCCAAAGCCCCAGTTTAGCAGCTGAAAGGAGGGGGCCGACCACGTGCTTACAGGGACCCCCACACCTCTTTCTCCACTAAAGAGGGTGCTTCAGGCCTCTTATCCTCTTCAGCAGTGACCCATACAAGCACCACCTCATCCTGCTGTAGAGAACAGCCCTCCCAAACCCCTGCATCAAAGACCTGCCTTGAAAAAATATATATATATATATGAGACTTCTTTTTTCTTCCTTCTAATAATAAAGCATTTAGTTCTAGGTCACTAAGCAAAGGAGATGGAAGAGGAGAGGGAGAGCTGCTGCTCTGATCTCTTTTGCAGCTTTTTACAGAGAAATGTTCTGCTTAACTGGCTTTCTGCAGAAAAAAAACCTGGCTGTGGTATAAATGGGGACTGGCCATCAGCCAAGGATGCCCAGCTTTAACCTGCTGGTGTTATCAGCTCTGGGGGCTCACTGGGAACCAAAGGTAAGTGGTAATTTAGGAGAGTGGTGTAAAAGCCCATTCTGCCTGGCTGGAAAAGCCAGGTATTCACAGGAGGGCTGAACAGCAAGAACCAGCCCCCAAAAAAGGTTCATCTGCAGCACACCCTGAGTGAGATGGTGGGGAGGAAGGGCAGGAGGCCAGCTCCAGCTGGGGGGGAGCTGGGCATTGCCTGGGCTGGGATCTTCCTTGCTCAAAGCACCCAATGCACCACAGAGACATGAGAGCCAGCTCTGCCCCTTCCCCTCCTCAGTGCCCGAGCCCTGCCCAGCAAACCATCACAGCTCTCCAGTGATGTGACATAGAATCACAGAATGGCATGGGTTGGGAGGGACCCCAAGGATCATAGAGCTCCAACCCCCTGCAACAGGCAGGGCCACCAACCTCAGGCCTGGATCTACACAAGGTTGCCCAGGGCCCCATCCAACCTGGCCTTGACATCTACCTCCCTGCACCAGCACTCAGTTGCTTCTTCATCATTCCCCATCAGTCACATCCCACCCCACCCCCCACCACTTCATGGGGCTTTTATTCCCCTTGTCTGGATTTCCCCTCATTTGTTGGAGGTTCCTGGTATGAAGGAACAACTCTCAGGATGTTCCCCCAGCATCACGACCTGCAGCCCACCACGGGAGTCTGGGCAGGGGGTGAGGCATCAATAAAGCAGATGGGGAAGAGGATGGCACAGGGATTTGGGCAGAAGTGGGGTGTTGTGAAGTGCCAGTCATGCAGGCTCAGACCCAAACACCCACCAGGGACTACAACACAGCCACAGCCATGTCCCTTGGGATGCTCCACAACCCATCAAGCCTCCACCAAGAGCACCAGCCACTGCAAGGGCTCTGGATTTAAGCCTTTCTCTGCTGCTTACATACACCAAATACTGCAAGAAATCAGCCTGCTTCCCTCCAAATCATGGCAGGAATAACTCCAGAGAAATAAAGGGAAGGGGAGCACAGAGCTAGAGCTGGGATTTGGCTGGATTAAACAGCATATGAGTTCAGAACACTGGGAGTTTACCCACTCCTCTGACAATACACCATAAAGCTTTGTGCATATTGATTTAGATGAAGAACAGTTTGCTGCTTGTTTTTAATTCCACATTATGAACCAAGAAGGGAGCAAAACCCAAGTCATTGCTGGAGAGCAGGAGCTCCTGTAAGCCTCACAGAGGATGCCTGTCTCGTGCCTTGATAGCCATCACAAAAATGATTAATCATCTGCTGCAGACACTTATAATTGCCATAGCTTCCTCTCCTGAATTTTAATCGCTTTCTTGAATTACTGCCTTTGACATAATCAATAAAGCTGACTTATTGCTTTACCAGGAGGTTGGGTATGGGGAGAGGAGATTTGGGGCAGGGGGAGAAGCCAAAATCCCTCTGAAAACTCAGCGCTGGGATCCTGTCCCTGGCAGAGCTGGGCCACTGTGGCCACAGAATCCCTCTGGGTTTATTTATATCCTGTTAAACAGACCTGAGGGTGAGCTAGAGACAGGCTGGGAACCCATCACAGCCCAGCAACAAATATTTAACGGCGACTTGGAAACCCAAGCAATATGTTTAGCTTTTCCCATTCCCTATAAAAGGGCTCTTATTTAGCCTAAGCTGGTTCTGAAGTTAAATATAGGGTATTACAGCATGCCAGGGTCTCAGGGGGACACAGGGAATGTTTCTCAGCCAGGATTTCCATCCTCTTGACATGGAAAATGCAGGAGCATCACCCCTGGGTGACACATGCCAGCAGCACGGGGCAGTGACACTTCCCCATTCCCAAGTAAGACTTTTCACAACAACCAGCAGTAAGGAGAAATACTTTATTTTCTGGCTTCAGATTAAAACCAGGAATTATTTTTCCTCCTCTGCAGAAGAAAATAATAATATTTCTTTCTAATAGGCAGAAAAAAAAGCAAGAACAGATATTGAACTTCCAGGAAAGTGCTCTGATTTGGTAACCCCCTGCTTTAATTTGACAGCCTTTCACATAAACATCACAAATTAAAGGGAAAAAAAGCTCCAACCCACCAGCTAAATAACTTAAAAAGCCAGAGAGGAAAGGCCCAAAGAGATGCTGCCCCACGCACCATCCTCTTGACCATCACAGCATCTACTTCTCCTCCTGCCCCAGTAAAGATGGGTCAGGGTAGGTTTGAGCAACACCAGTGAGCTCCTCAAGCAGCCCAGCGATGCTCTGGGGACAGATCCTGATTTCTGGCCCAATCCCACTCTGGTGGGAAGAAGCCTAAATACAAGATTATCTAAAAATAATCTCCCTGAGTTCAGCAGTGTCTTGGGGAGCAAGTGGTCTTGCAGAAGAGAGAGGTTTCCACTTTTTAGGCCAAACTAAATGTTGACTTTTTATTGGTTCAGGGGTTTTTTTAAAGATAGTTTTCTCATTCCTGGCCTGTGGAAGGAAACAACCACCCAGTGAGGACCTAGTTTCAAACTTGGTTACCCACCACAAACAGATAATGCACTGACAAGATGTCATGGCCAGATAAAGTCTTTTTTTTTGCTTCTAAATTAATTTCTTTGATAGATTCTTTGAAGTGAAATATATTTCCTTTTAATAAACACTGTGCTATATTAGCATTAAACTATCTCTTTGCCCTGAGAATCCTCTGCTAGATCTCCCCAGCAAGCAAAACCACCCCCAAAAGTAGAAAAAGCCAACCTCCTGAAGTTAACAAGGGCATCCCATAACTCCCTGGGTCTCTCTGCCCTAATAGAGATGGATGAGTCACGGGGGGGCCACTCTGAAAAAAAAAAAAAAAAATCACATTTTTCATTTTGATAGCAGCTTTTAACAGCAGCTCTCAAAGTGCTTGGGAAACCTTCAGTGCTGCTTGCCAAGCGTGGGGCAGGGAGGGAAATTCCTCTTCAAGGAGAGGACAAGGCAAGCCCTAGCACCTCTGCTTTCTTAGTTGTGCCCTCTCCTTGCTCAATCCAGCCCAAACCCAACCCCACAAAAGCCTCTTCGGTGCAGCACGGGAGCGTGCACCCCAAATCAGCACCCCCTGGGCACAGATAAGAAATCACAGAATCAGAAAATCATAGGGGTTGGAAGGGACCTCCAGAGCTCATCAGGTCCAACCCCCCTGCCAAAGCAGCTCCCTAGGACAGGTCACACAGGTCAGTGTCCAGACGAGTCTTGAATATCTCCAGAGAAGGAGACTCCACACCCCCCTGGGCAGCCTGTCCCAGGGCTCTGTCACCCTCACTGGGGAAAAGTTCTTCCCCATGTTGGTGTGGAACTCCCTGTGCTCCAATTTGCAGCCATTGCCCCTTGTCCTGTCCCCACAGACACTGAGAAGGGGCTGGCCATTTCCCCCTGCATCCCATACTTCAGATATTGATCAACATTAATAAGGTCCCCCCTCAGTCTTCTTTTCCCCAGGCTGAACAGCCCCAGCTCACTCAGCCTTTCCTCACAGGGGAGATGCTCCAGGCCTTTAATCATCTCCGTAGCCTCCTCTGGACTCTCTCCAGGAGATCCCTGTTTTTTTTATCCCAGGGAGCCCAGAACTGGACACAACACTCCAGGTGGGGCCTGACCAGGGCAGAGTAGAGGGGGAGGATCCCCTCCTGTGACCTGCTGGCCACACTCCTCCTAATGCCCCCCAGGATCCCATTGTCTCTCTGAGCCCCCAGGGCACACTGCTGGCTCATGGCCACCCTGTCACCCACCAGGACCCCCAGGTCCTTCTCCACAGAGCTCCTCTCCAGCAGGTCATCCCCCAGCTTGTACTGATATAGACAGTTATTCCTTCCCAGGTGCAAGACTCTACACTTGCTTTTATTAAACCTCATTAGGATTCTCCCTGCCCAGCTCTGCAGCCTGTCCAGGTCTCGCTGGATGGCAGCACAGTGTCCTGCACGTCAGCCACCCCTCCCAGCTCTGTATCATCGGGTACTTGCTGAGGGGGGATGCTATTCCCTCACCAAGGTCCTCAAGTCCTTCTGGTATCCAAACAACAATAAATAAACTTTGAAACTACCATTTCACTCCATCTCTGCTCTCCCTGCCACGGGGGAGGCAGCACCACAAACATTTCCAACAGGATCATTTCTTTTTAAAAGAGACAAATGAGCAAAAATCTCATTAAGTTGAAGACTGGAGACAAGCATAAAGTGGGATTTTCCTGCCTGGGAAGGAAACATTCCTTATTCTTGATTAACCAAACTGTGTAGCATCTTCTCTCATTGCCTTTAATTCCCCAGTCACTCACACTGTGTGTTGGGTAAAGCCTCTCAGGAGAGCACCCACCACGCTCCCCGAAACATCTCCTTGGGGAGGGGGAAAGGGATTAACACACGTAATTGAATCTTGGTTTTAGGGAAACCTTTAATTTAATCAGCATCACAGATATTACACTAGTGACATGTTAAGCTCATACACAGGGATGCTGCTGCTAAAGGATTAAAATGATTGAAAACCAGAGGTGACACTGAGGTGGTGGGATGGCTCATGGAGATGCTCAACAAACATCTACCTATGGGTTTGCTCAGGCACTGAGTCCTGCAGTGCCCATGATGCAACACACAGCAGGGAGATAAAGCTAATTTTAGGAGCAGCATTTTGGGGAGAAGCCAAGTTATTTCTCTTAGATGGGGGTTAGGCAGTGAGATGACACTGAGACGCCAAACAGCCACCAAACAGACCCTCAGCAACACACCCACGTGGGTTTTGGGTCCCATCAGAGATGGAAATGACCAAAAAAACCTCAATGCTGACCAATTCTTACCCCAAACACAGGCTTTGTTTGGTGCTCAAGATTGGCTGTGCCCCAGAGCAGCTCCCCCATTCCTAGCTGAGCCTCAGAAAATTAAGGAAAGAGGGAAAAAAAGGCAGAAGAGAAAGCCTATTGCAGCAGTGCCTGCTGCTGAGAGGCTCTGCAGGAACCCCTGGTGCTGGCAAGCAGAAGACAATGTTCCTGCGTTAACGCTGGAGTGATGACATCTCCTTCAAGGACAAAAAGGAAGATAAAGCTCCCATCCCCAGTCAAAATGATCGAGGGTGGGGAGGGAAGGCACAGGCTCTGGGGAAAGGGGAAAAAGCAGCCTGGAAATGCCTGGAAGTGGCTGATGCTCGCTCAGGATTGCTGAGCAGAGGAGCATCGGGATGGATCTTGCCCCACATGGGGCAAGGGAACCTGTGCTGCTCCTCAGCCCCCTCCCTTCTGGGCTTGGGAGGGCTGCCCCTCACCACGGCCTCATGGCACCATTGCCAGTAGCTTCACCTCTCTTCCTCCCCCCATGCTCTGCCTCACAGGACTGTGATTTTTTTGGTCCTTTCCACAATAACATGATTTAAGAAGAAGAGAGGGCAGCTCCTGCTCTTGACTGCACGGGGGAAATTCCTGACCATCGCTCAGGGGCTTTGCCTCCTCTGTGCATCCATGCTGGAGTCAGTCCCACCACCACCTTTTAATGGTTTTAATGCTTGCTTCCCCACCCCAGCTCATAGAATCTCAGACTTGTAGGGGTTGGAAGGGACCTCCAGAGCTCATCAGGTCCAACCCGCCTGCCAAAGCAGCTCCCCAACTCATACTGCACAGATAGGCATCCAGACAGGTCTTTAACATCTCCAGAGAAGGAGACTCCACAACCTCCCTGGGCAGCCTGTCCCAGGGCTCTGTCACCATCACTGGGAAGAAGTTCTTCCACATATTGGTGCAGAACTCCCTGTGCTCCAACTCGAGGCCATCACCCCTTGTCCTGTCCCCACAGACACTGAGAAGAGGCTGCCCATCTCCCCCTGTGTCCCACCCTTCAGATATTGATAACCATTGATCAGATCCCCTCTCAGGCTTCTTTTCTCAAGGCTGAACAGCCCCAGTGAGCTCCTCATTCAGCAGCTCCAGTCACCGAATTTCATGAATCCTTGACAGCAGAAACCCTCCAAACCAGGAAAAAAAACCCCAAACCCTTAATGCTGAAAATAAACCTATTTAAAGACTGCAAATATAGGTCTGGGTGACGTGGAGCAGCAGAGGTTCCTCCTGCCCCAGGGAAAGCCCTTGGGCATGCTGGCCAAAAATTGTAACCACAGGATCTAGCAAGCACAGGGATTTCCAGAATGTTGTAGAAGGTGGCAAGCAGGGCTGGAGCAGGGACAATGTGTGCATCAGGCTGCATGGTACCGGTCTGCATGGTGCTGCTCTGGGTTCGAGCCCAGAGTGATGCCAAAGCAGCACCTGTGGAGCATGTGAAACGGTCAGGGATGGGTTATGTGGTCCCAGCCTGGCTTTTAGCAGTTGGGTTTAAACAGGGGTAACTGGCTCTTTGGAGGAGTTTGTGCTATGAATTTCCAAAGCTTTACCCTGTGACACAGACCCCAAGGCTGGGGAAAACACCCAAACTTGGTGTTTCCAAGACCCAGGCTCGCAGTCTGCAGAGAAGCCAGGGCAGAGCTCCTCTTGCATGGGACCAGGCATCGTGTCCTGCCTTCCCGTGGCACAGAAAGGGAGGAAAGGAGAAGCAGCATTTGCCTACCACTGCCATCTCCTATGGACACCTCTGCAGTTCCCCCAGGAAACACCCATGGAGCTCAGGCCATCTTTGAAGGAACACATTTGATGGCAGTACCTAGTAAGAGTAAGCTGGTCTTGACAAGAACCAGTTTCTCTTTTTCTTGGCTCTTGCCCTGAACTTGTGGAGATGCTGAAGCTATCACCTGCTATATTAAGCATGATACACAGCTTAATGGCCAAAAACCACAGGTCTGGCCTTCTGCCTCCTCTCCCACCCATGCTCCCAGTTCTTCAATAATCTGCTCCTTTAATGTTTTTATGCAAACAGGTTTCAGGCACAGCAGACATCCACCCTCAGCAGTTATGGAAAGAAAACGAGAAGGAGACAGAGAGGCACAGATGAGTCTAAACCCAGGAAAACCTTGTTTGTAGTTCAAGATGAACAGGCACTATATAAAGGTAAAATTGGGTGATGAATCCCTGGCTTCTCACAGCCTCAAGACCTCCCCTGCCACAAAGGCACGCTCAGGGCCATCCCCTGACATCCCAAACCCACGCCAGCATCGGGGAGCACATCAGCCCTCAGATCTCTGCAGAAACACAGCCCTCTTGTGACACATCAGAAGTCAGGCACCCCAAAAATCAAGGCATGAAAAGCCCTTCGATTCCCATAGCAAAGCCAGATTCACCTCTGGCAGCGAGGCCAAGGCTCCACAGCATCCTCCTGTGTGCCAGCCCCATCCCAAGGGGATGGGAGAGCAGCCCCTGTCAGGACTTACACCAATTAACATGTAGTTGATATACAAATTGCCTAACCAGCATTGGAGGTGCCAGGGGACTGCCATCCCATCTCCCCCTGCACCCTAACAGCTTCAGGCTTACAAGAACTTAATTGCTGCTGCGGGGAGAGAGGAGCCCTTCCCGCTCACAGCTAAGCTGCACATCCCTGGAGGCATCCTCCCCAGCCATGGCGTGGGTTATTTCATAATCTGCCAGAGCCAGGCACATTCCCAGGCCTGTGAAACACCTCTTCATTAAGGGAAGGGAAAACAACAGCCTTTCCACCCCCCCAGGCAGCAGCCAGGCTCACACCAAAGCCCCTCGCCCGCAGCACCTCTCTCAGCCAGGGGACCGCAGCATCCCCACTCTTCATTGCTTCATCACAGTGATGCAGGCAAGAAGCCAAGAGCATCAGTGCTGCATCCACACAGGTTGTTCAGCTGTGCTGGGACATCCTTGGAGGTCCCAGCCTGGCACAGCCCCACTCTCATGACAACACCCATCCCTCCCACCTCATCCCTCATCTGCGTGAGGTGCATCAGCGGTTTAACAGGGGGAAGGAAAGGGCTGCAGAGAAGCTTTAATGACATAAAGGTACCCTGTAATTAAGAGTTAGCATGCAGGGAAGAGAGCCCTCAGATGGAGTTGCTGCTACGAAGGAGAAACACAGTCATTGATATTCTGTGTAGGTCCAGGAGCAGGCAAGGAAGCTCCCACACACACTTGTGTGTGTAAATAACGTCTCCTTCCAATGAGGGGAAGGATATACAGCAAACAAGACTTGGTGTGCTTGCTCCGGTATCCTACAGTTAAACATGTTGCATTTCTGCTCCAGCACTAACTGCTGCCAGGGGCCTGTGGCTCTGTTAGGGAAATTGCCTTCTTCAATCATTTAGGACCATCTACAGCTTCTCTGGACCTGGAGCTGTTCAGTATTGGCCTCTGTGCTGTTACTCATGCATAAAGTTTTTTGGGGGGGAAAAATAAGAAGTAGGGATTTAATAGTCCATATGTGACCTGCAACCAGCCTGGGGCAGCAATCAGCATCCCCCCTGCCACGATGCCCAGAGAAAGGAAGTCTGGAGGAGACATCATACCCCACCCTCTGCCCATCTAACACAGCTCATCCAAGCCTGCAACACAGCCCCCATCCTCAGGCATGACAGGGAAATAGTGCAGTGACCTGGCAGTGTGGGTGGAGAGGCTTGACCAGAGCTGAAGTGAAGACCAACGTGGCTGAAAGCAATTTCCAGCCAGTACAGCAAGTGTCTTTCCCTCTGCAAGCATCGCCAGGGCTTCCACTGCCAACCTAAACATTATTCTAACTGTGAAACTGAGCCCATAATACATGTCACGCTTGGAGACCAGCAGGTTTTTATAACCAAATCTGGAAAACAACGGTCACAAGCTTATTTTTAATACATCACAGCTTTCCCCTAACCAGGTAAGAGGAGGAAATCCTTCCCCCAGGGCCTCCTGAGCTGCTTGGAGATGGCAGCTCCCTGAGCAAACCAGCTGAGGGGTGGAGAGGACACACAGCCATTATGCTGCTATTAAGGCTGGTGTACTTTTCCAACAGCTAAAATTGCAAGTAGGCATTAAATATCTTATTGAGACTATCAGCACATGCAATTTGTGGTCATTAAATGCATTTCCTTTATGTTTCCCCCAGGCTAGAACAAACTTTACTTTCAGATCATTTGCAAGAAAACTCTCCACAGACCATAATTTACCTGCCACCAGCACCATCAATCTTGAAAATTAGTTAGTTGACTCTTTACTAATGACCATAAATGTGCTTGATAATACAGCTACTTTTTAATTAGCTTTCAAGAAGAGATTTGAGCAGAGAGGAATGCTCAGATTTATTTTTTTTTTATTAGGAGTCAATATTATCCCAGGACACTTGAGACAGCTTGAGGTATAGCACACAGCCCCCTTCCCCCTCTGAGGCCAGTAGTTTGGGGGTGTTACCCCCATTGAGCACACACAGGTACACCTCAGCAGCAAATAACCCAATGAATTATGGAAAAATGAAGGATATTCCCACTGTTGTGAAGGAGGAACAACAGTGGCTTGGTCCAGCATGGTGCCCAGGTACCAGCAGGACACAGCAAGAAGCAAAGAGACAGATGGAGTTTCCCTGAGCCACACATCCCCCTACAACCCTGGGATGATCATCTCATCAGCATCTCACTGAGAGGCTGAGGGAGCTGGGCTTGTTCAGCCTGGAGAAGAGAAGGCTGTGGGGGGACCTCATTGCAGCCTTCCCGTCCCTGAAGGGAGCAGAGGAACAGGAGGGGAATCAGCTTGTTAAAGGGCAGAGACTGGCAGGACAAGGGGGAATGGGTTAAAGCTGAAGGAGGGAAGGGTTAGATTAGGTATTAGGGGGAAGTTCTTTCCAGAGAGAGTGGTGAGGGGCTGGAACAGGCTGCCCAGAGAGGGGGTGGGTGCCCTGTCCCTGGAGGTGTTCAAGGCCAGGTTGGATGGGGCCCTGGGCAACCAGGTGTTCAAGGCCTGGAGGTTGGTGGCCCTGCCTGTGGCAGGGGGGTTGGAGCTCTGTGATCCTTGGGGTCCCTTCCAACCCAGCCCAGTCTGTGATTCTATGATCCCTGCAGCATCCCCCTTCCCCCAGAGCCAATCACTTCAGAGCCAGTTCCATAGAGTCACTCTCACCTCCTGCACGGGGCAACAGTTCTGCCTGAATTCCCACATTTATTCTTAATTACCTCATGAAGAAGTCAGATATATTGACCTCTGCCTGTTCCATACATAATTCATGTGCCAGGAGAGGCAATTTCCAAAAGTTCACCTTGTTGGATCCTTCCAGGGGAAAGGGAAAGTGCTGT
Organism: Porphyrio hochstetteri; assembly: GCA_020800305.1. Classification (NCBI taxonomy): domain Eukaryota; kingdom Metazoa; phylum Chordata; class Aves; order Gruiformes; family Rallidae; genus Porphyrio; species Porphyrio hochstetteri. Next base: position 12,341,605 of record CM036922.1, read on the forward strand.
TTGGGTGTTTCCCTGGGCGTCAGCGTGCTGCCAGCAGAGCCACATCCCTGCACCCTTTACAGGCCCAGCAGATTTCCAATCCCCAACACAAAGCACTGGGTGTGGGGGGGCTGCAAATAGGAGCACATGGAGGCATTTTCCAAGGCAGATGCTTTAATTTAAATCGATGAGTTATCGATTCTCTTCTCAGGCTGGAAGGAGAGAGCTCAGTGTGTATTTCTGCCACTCGCCCTGGACTCCTCATGACCTCAGGCAGACAGTATCAACCTGATGTAAAATATTTCCTTTCCTAATAGGGGAGCTTTTCTGGCCTTGGACCTGAGTGAGCAGAAAGTCAGCTGGGAAAGGATGCCTGAATAGGAAACCGTGGCAAGGAAGGTAATTAATGCTCAGTGCATACACTCAAATTAGCCTATCCCTGAATAGGAAGGAAATGAATCACAAGCTGAACTTTTATATAGCCTCAGGGTCTTCTCAGACACTTACAAAATTTCCTGGTGTACAGGAGCTGATAAAGGGCTCAGCTCCCCACGCCCACAGGCTTGGGGAAGAGCAGTGAAACGAAGCCAGGAAGGAGAGACCCATCGTCTCTCTGGAAGCCACCCCATGCCAGAGGTTTGGTTTTGGAAATTGAGAAGCTGGCGGGGATTTTTTGGGGAGTGCCTGTGCAAGGAAGCTCAGGGGACAGAAGGTTAGCTGTTATTTGAGCTGGAGCTCTCACCAGAAGAATCCCTCTGCAATGGAACTGGAACAAAACGTCATCGATCCTTCACGGTTACTGTTGGGAACCAACTGCTCACCCAGCAAGAGCAGGAGCGGCAGGAGGGGAAGCAGGCACCTTCCCTGGCTATGTGGGGGCTGAGACAGCTGTGGATGCAACACCATCTCCCAAAGATTCTGGAGGAGGTGGGAAGGACCAGCCCTGCATGGATGTCTGCCAGAGGAGGTGCCCAACATCCCCAGGATGCCCAGGTAGGAGGTACCTGCCCTGCATCCCCCCTTCTCTGAGCTGGGACCAGGGCCTGTGTGCAATGTCCCTAAGGAACAGTGAGCCCTACCTCAGGGACCTCAGTGAAGGGACAAAACTCAGCTGGAGAGAGGACATGGGGAAACTCAGAGAGCCGAGAGTGGTTCTGCCCAGAGGGGCTTGTGGCAGAACCACTGCCCAGCTCTAGTGGGAAAAACATTCCCTTTTCCAGCCATTCCATGCTTCCCTAAGACAATTAGCCAGCAACAGCTCCTTTGTCTCCCATAAACTCATCCTCTCTGATCCCAAAACCATCATCAATGATTCTATGATTCTATGATCCAACATTGGCAACATCTCAGTGTCTTCCACAGCTGCTTCTGCCATGTCACAGGGGATGAGGATGTCCAGCCAAGGGAGGCAACGATGACCACAGGCACCAAAGACCTTGTTTGACAACACTTTCCCTGAGAAATTTCAATCAAAACTAGCAGAAGTACATCCTAGCTGTGAAACAGGCTCTGAAGGTATGGTATTTTCCACAGCTTTCCATGAGATACCAGCAGGTCTTTGCCCAGTCTGTGTAATTGCATCCTTTGAAGTCTGGCTCATAAAAGAAGCAACAACAACAAACATCACTTTCATGTCTCTAATAAAGCAGAACTATAAAACCATGAGGCAGCTTCCAAGAAAAGCTGCCCTGTGCGAGTCAAGGCGCCAGCCAGGGTTTTAACTGATCGCAGGGCTGAGGCCCAGGAGACTGGGAGGAGCTGGGGGAAGCGGTGGCCAAGGCAGGCGTGAGCAGGGGGACCACGCTGGGGGAGCGTGTTCCATCCCTGCAAGGATGTGGCACAGACTGGGGCTCAGTGTCAGGGCTGTTTGAGCTGGGCGCTGCATCTCAGCCAAGCCCAGGGGCAGAGGGAAGCATCCACACTGCCCTGGAGCTGCAGAGAGACTGGACATCTTGCAGGAAGATGTGGTTTAGGAAGCCCAGGAGGAAGGTCACAGGTTGAGAAGGGTGCTTGGCCCAGTCTCTCTTCCCCCAGAGCATCCCTCACACGTGGTGCCCACAGCCAGGCTGGTGGCACTCAGCTCCACCACACTTGCACTGGGAATAGGACCAGGCAACAAGCAGGCACCCAGCTCATGGCACTGCAGGTCCCACCCCACAGATCTGCTTCAGTCATTACACACACAAAGACATTTTTGTCATGTCCCTTTTGAGAAATCCTGTGTCTCAGCTGCCACCTCCCACCTTTGGCTGTGAGTTGGGGAAAGCCATGTGTAAGTCTACTACCTCCTTCTGTGCTCATACCACAGCCCACACAGTGCTCCTGCAGCATCCAAGTCCCACCACTGGGAACTGGAGAGCATCAGGATCAGCCCCATGCTCTGCACTGGAGGGGGCTGAACAAGGGAGAAGCCCAAGATGCCTTTTGCCCCACCCCTGTGCCAGCATTTGGGGCAGATTTGCTTTCCCCAGGCACCACACAACACCTCTCTACTCATCTGCAAGGCCAAGTTGTCATCACCCTGATGAGTGATGCAAAACACCTCCGTTCCCAGAGGCACAGCCCCACTTGCACCATCCAGGGGTGCCCAGGCACCTCAGTGACCTTGATTCACCCCCAAATCCTTCCTCCACAGAGAAGAATAAGCTCTGGGGAAACATCTCCCTCAGCTGCTCGATGAGAGATACCCATGGGAAGAAGCAATCCCAAGAAGTCCCCAGTGCCACATCCAGAGCACGGCGCAGGAAGGTGCCGCATTGGGCAGCCTCAGCGGGCTCCTCTTAAGGCTTTTTGGTGAAGAAGACATTGCATCAAGGGCAGTTTTCTCCTCCCCAGCCCTACAGCAGAGCATCAAACAGAGAGATCTGCACAAGGTGAAGGGCAGAGCTCCCTAACATAATCCAGATAATCACTGGGGGGATGTTTGGAGAAGAAACCCTTCTGGTAATATTAAATGATAAATTAGATGCCAATAACTTCCCTGGCACCCATCAGAAGACATTTCAGAGACGAGCAGAAGATGGGGCCAGTCCTGACAGTGACAAATTGGAAGTGCTGGCAGACACACCGCCCTTCCCAGCGAGATGCTGAGGAAATGCCATGTGTCAGCATCTACAAATTAAACCTGCGAGCGGCTGCCGCAGCCCGACAGACACAGCGCCCGGCTCGGGGATGAATTCCTCTGAGTCACCCTGGTTCAGAGGCGGCTCTCTCCAAAATTAGGCTGACTACAGGGCTCGGTTTTTTGCCGAGGGAAATGGATAAACCCTCATTTGTCATGCACCAGTGTCCCCAGCTGGCAACAGGGCTCTGCTTTTAACCCCTTGCTTCCCTCCTCACGGAGCTTCCCAAGGGATGTGCTTTGGGCAGCGTGTTGTGACCCAGACCCTGACTTTGAGGAAAGGTTGGATGCTAAAGGGCATTAAGAGATTCAACACTTCGATGCTCAAAGCTTCAGGACATCACCCCCATGAAAAGACAGCTGAGGGCACCCCCAGATCCCATCCCTGACAGAGGATGGGGGCACTTCTCCATGTAGGCTCACCGTGGGAAAGTTCAGGATTATGATTAGAGAAGGAAAAACAAGAGAAGAAAATGGGAGCAGTGCCTCTGCCGGGGACAAAGGCTGCTCTGCACACACCTGTGCTTGCCAGCAGAGCAGAAGGACCCTTGGCAAAGCCACGGAGAGCTCCAGAAGCAGAGCCACCTTGCCAGAACGCGATTCTGCAGCAAACAATAGCTCTTTGTACAGCTAAAATGCACCAGATGGCTGATGTTTTGAGGATCCAAGTTTAAGAGATGTGCAAAGCTGCTCTAGAGGAGGACCAGAGGTGAGGAACAGAGCAGAGCAACCTCAGTGCTCAGGGTGCAGAGCCGTAAGGAGAAAGGGCTGCAGAGATAACATAGCATAAAACCCATCCCTGGCTCAACAAGGACCCTTGCAGGCAGGGAAGGTCTCTGCCAAGACCCACAAACATATGGTGAACGTGGTCCACAAAGAGACCCAGAGAAGAAGCAGAGCCTAGAGAAGAGATGATTTCCCAGCCTCTGCAGGGAAACACACCACTCATGTTGCACAAAAGCAGGATGTAGCCATGTAGCCATAGGAGGAGTGAACAGCAAAGGAGACAAACTATGGAAGTCTCATCCCTAATGTGCTACAGAGAAAAGCCTCTCCCAGAGATGGGCCCCGTGTGTGCTACCCCCTACAATGCTTCCCAGCAAGAGGAAATGATGCCAAAGTTAGCAGGCTGAAGGGGGGAAAAGTACCGAGTGGTGAGTCAGAGGAGGAGATTTTGCCTATAGATGGTAGAAGTGTGACACACAGCACGTGAGGTGCAACCGGCCACAGCATGAGGTGACACACCAAGACACACAAGGATGTGCCAGCTGTAAAGCAGGACAAGCACAGGAGCTGGCCCAAGGGCCTTTGCCTTGTGCAAGGCAAGACAGTAAAACTAGAAGAGCCCCAGCCAAAGCCCCTGCATTCTGCAGCGCTGCTGTCATGGTCCCAGTGGGCACCATAAACTGCAGAGCAGCAGAGATATGGGCAGATATTTTGAGCAGTGGAAAACCAACAGTAATCTCCATTACAACCAGCTGAATTCATGAATCAAACGAGCCCAGAGCTGAAGTGAGAGGTTCCTACAAAGGAAAAAAAACATGGTTTGTGCCCAGAGCCAGCCAGGAAGATGTGCATCTGGTTCCAGGGCATCACTAAAGAGAAGGGGCATCTTCTGAGCTTGAGAAACACTTGGTGCTGGGCAGGGTGAAACTGTGGCACCAGGTGTGAAGGATGTGAGGTGGCACTCACAGGGGATCAAAAGGGATGGAGGGTGCCTGGGGGAGAGGACCAGGCACAGCCAAGGAGCACACAGGAGGATGGGACAGGCACATGCTGGCTATCTCTTCCAAGAGTGGCCTCAGAAGTGCAAATACAGCAACAGAACACAAACACACCATTTTCCACCTAAAAACATTATGAGCTGTGCCAGATGGGCACCTGGGTTAGGGAGCAGGGATGCTCAGGGTGGTGCCTGCTGCACCACGGTGGGCACGGGAGCATCCCGGGCAGGGGGGTTTGGAGGGTAGCCAGTCTGTGGTCGTGTTTCCACTCTCTCATACCCAGCACCCAGCTGAGCTCACCCAGAGCAGCCTGCAAAGAGCATAATGCTTCCCTCAGCTACCAAAATCCAGGTGCAGGTTTGCACCCTCACAGCCCCAGCTGCCACGGGCCACCCAGGGAATTTGTGTCCCTGCTACTTAGTGATAAACCCCAAGCTGCATTAAGCAACAAAATGATGGTTTCCCATGAATTCATGCAGTTTGTCCTGGTGCCTGGCTGGGCTTCTCACCCATGGTGTGGGCAGGATGGTGACAGGGAGCTGGCAGCACTGAGGGTGCCACGCTGCTGTGGCAACACAGCAAGCCCTGGATATCCACCTGCACCTCACTTTCCACCCCCAAACCAGGCACACTGTGGCTTTTGCCAAGCTGAACTCTTAGGACAGAGCGGGGGGGGGGGGGAAAACTTCTGGTGATTTATCTCTCAACCCAAAGCCCTCCCTATTGGAGGGGGTCTCCCATGCCAAGTCCTAGCTTAAAAAGAATAATAATAAAAAAAAAAAAGTCACATTCATTAGTCAGCTCACTTGGCTGGATCTGTAGTAAGAATGTAATAAACTTTCCATATGTCTCTGATAAACTAGACAGTTTAAGTTATGAGCAGAAAAAGGCATCAATTTTTCAAATGTCAAAATTTGCCATGTAACTCAGGCCAAGCACTTGTTCTTAACGAGACAGTGGAAGGAGTCAGATCCAAGTTTAGAGTCGAAAGAGCCAGAGGAGGACATGCCAGCTCCCCTCTCACGGCTCCTTTTAAAGCCCTTGTTTTCACCAGCAATGTCCGTGGTAAGCGCGTTCCAGCGGTGCTGAGGCCGGCTCTCCCTGCTCCCAAAGCCGGGCCTGTCCCTGTCCCCCACCTTGGCATGGCCTCAGGAAGCCAGCAGGCAGGAGGGTGCCCCAGGGCACGGCCACCCCTTTGCTGCCGGCACAGAGGAGGTTTTGACAGGGCTCTACGCTTCGCTCTCCAGCCCCAGGGTTTGCATTCACACCTGCTCCACCACAGGAAGAACAACCCAACCTTTCAGGCCCATGCAGGCCTGGGGCTCACAATCCCAACCTCAGCCCTGATGAAAACCTGTTTATCGTGCACAACACTAGCTATGCTCCTGTGCAAAAGGGCCCTCGAGACGTGCTGACACCCTCAGGTACAGCCCAAACTCACACCAATGGTCAGGCTCACACACATCATAGAATCCCAGACTGGGCTGGGTTGGAAGGGACCCCAAGGATCATAAAGTTCCAACCCCCCTGCCACAGGCAGGGCCACCAACCTCCAGGCCTGGAGCTACACAAGGTTGCCCAGGGCCCCATCCAACCTGGCCTTGAATACCCCCAAGCATGGGGCATCCACCACTTCTCTGGGCAGCCTGTTCCAGCACCTCACCACCCTCTCTGTAAAGAGCTTCCCCCTAAATATCTCATCCAACCCTTCCCTCCTTCAGTTTCACTCCATCCCCCTTGTCCTGCCATTATCTACCCTTAGAACAAGCTGATTCCCCTCCTGTTTCTCTGCTCCCTTCAGGTACATCCAGGGGGTACAACACACCCCTGCCAGATCCCTGACACCAAGCCCTCGGGATCGAGCTGTTGGAGGGATGGGGGCAAACCCCTCACCCAGGCCCCTGAGCAAAGGGCACCCAAGGATGGGAGCACAGGGGATGCAGCAGGGATCTGATGCAGACCCAAGCCCTGCAGGGTCTGTCAAACTGCCTGCAGCACAGAGCCTGGCTGCAGGTCCCAATCCAAGCGGTGGGATGGCAGAAGCAGGACACGAGCAGGCTAGGAGCACATCTTGCAACCTGCCCTCCTCACAGCTAGGCTCAAAGCTGGACCTCACCCAGGGGGTGAACACAAGCACCATCCACCTCCAAGAGTGATGGTCTTTCAGCACTTTAATTACCAGGCAGTAGGCGAGAACAGCCCGCCTGATGTTCAGCAGGAAATTGAACCGCACAAGCACGGCAGACATATTCCTGCACAGCTCCCCTAGCAACTCTGGGAAAGCTTCCAAATTCCTGCACCATTAACATTTAAGGAATCGTCTCTGAGCTCTGGTAGTTAAACAGTGAGGAGAAACAAGACACTGTAAATGGATTTGTTCGGTGTAGGTCAGTTACTGAAGGGGCTGTTTAAATCAGGGCTTGCTGTTTCATGCTGACAGCAGAGGTCTGCCTCAAAGCACTTCATCACTTGAAGTTTTCCACCTATTTTTTGATTTCCTTTGACCCCTCTCAGGCAATAATGGTATCTTACAGTCAGGCCCTCCCGCAGCACAGAGCAAAGGTGAGGGGACACAGCCTCTCAAGTGAGGGCTCCTGTTCATATCTGCCCTGAGGCCACAGCGATGGGCGGCTCAGCAGGGCGAGCAGCCCCTCTGCAGCGAGCTGGGGTCACATCCCAAGGGCTTGAGCTGGTGGCTGTGCCCAGCCACAGCAGTCAGGGGCTGTGCCTGGCACATGAGAGCCCTTGCTCTCAGCACACATCTGCCATCACAGCCCACATCTCTCCCCTGCTCCCCCTTTACACCGCATCACAAGGCACCTTGATGCTCCGGGCAGGAAAGAAACACTGTGATTTATTTTCCCCACACGCATCGGCTTGACATCTTTATTGGTGTTTGCAGCAGGAGCAGACCTTGCTGCAGGAGAGGGACTGCACATACAGACCCTGACAAGCAATTGCCTTTCTCCAATGCCCAGCACAGGGTTCTCCAGGGTCTCAGGATGCCCTTGAGCATCCTTCATTTGGAGCAAATCATTTCCCAGCTAAAATATTGTACAGCTGCGGCTGCCAGGGTAAGAACTTGTGCAGGGTCTCACCATGCCTCAGGCTCAGGTTGGCAGCTACAAGGGAAGGCTTTCTTCTGGTTTTTCCCCATCTTATATTTGAGCTTGGTCTGAGTACTGCTCCGAGGGGTAGTGAGTAGGTAGTGGTGGAAATTGTCCCTTTTCAGGTAAGTTGAAGCTCCCTGGCCTCAGACTTTAACACCAGCCCAGAAGATGTATAGTTTCTTCCCTCCTCTTTTTTTGGTTAGCCTGCCTGAAGCTACCCAGGAGCACAAAAATAGTTATAAACTCCTCCTTTGGTGTCCCCAATCCCAGCTGGAGAACTAGTTCTGCGTCTCTGCTACCGCCTTACAAAGGTGCTACCCATGGATTCAGGCATCTCATCAAGGAATCTAATCTGTTTTACTCTCTTTTTTTCAAGCCAGACACACAGAACACACCTGCATTGAGGTTCTGGGCCAGTGCTGTGCTTTGGGCTTCCATGACACAACATGCTCATGGCAGCCAGGCTGGGAGAGCCAAGGAGGCAGCAGCACCCTCCCTGCTCACAAGCTGCATCCCTCCACTGACAACACACCGTGGCACACACAGCTTTTGTTTCCCCAGCCTGCCCTGGCATGCCTGGCTTTGCAAAACACCACAGCCACATGGTCAGGCAGCCCCCCAGGCTGCTGTGCTGGCTGGGCTCTCTCTGAGCCCTGTCTTGGCCTTTTAAAGGTCCTTTATGTCACTCTGTGCCTCTCTGTCTCCACCTGTAATGAGCTGGTGTCACTCCTTTGCTCTGGCAGTCCACACGATGCTCACGGGGTGATGCTCATAGCACTCCTCAAGCCATGTCATGGCAGAAAGTCACAGCCTCCAAGCAGAGGGGGACTTTTCATGGCCCCTGCCCACCCTAGAGCCAGTAAGCAAGAGAAAAGAGAAAGACATGGACCAAAATGCCCTATCCCCACCCTGCTGAGCTGCACACCCCACCCACCCAGCGGGATGCACCCACCTGTGTACCAGGCAGAGCAGCCCCACAAGGGCAGTCAGGGATGGAGGGAGGTTATAGAAATGACTGAGAACATCCCAAACCCCAGTGAGCTACTCACACTGGGGGGACAGGGCATGTGAAAGCTGTGCACAGGCTGCTTCAGGCTCCAGCACCCACCCTGGTGCTGCTGCCCTGGCACACACACATCGCCAGAGCCCGGCTACCTCTGCTGATCTCTGCTGCTGCTCAAACATCAAGGGTGTTTCTCCTCCCGCTGCCAGCTTCCCCTTGCTGCCAGACTCGGCTCAGGTGGCCATACAGGCTGCTGGGAGTTATTGGGAAAGGAGGAGCAGCTCTCCCCAGGGAGACCAGGACCACCCAGAGCTTCAAAATCATAGAATGGCATGGGTTGGAAGGGACCCCAAGGATCACAGAGCTCCAGCCCCCCTGCCACAGGCAGGGACACCAACTTCAGGCCTGGGTCTACACAAGGTTGCCCAGGGCCCCATCCAACCCGGCCTTGAACACCCCCAAGCATGGGGCATCCACCCCCTCTCTGGGCAGCCTGTTCCAGCCCCTCACCACTCTTTCTGTAAAGAACTTCCCCCTAATATCTAATCTAAACCTTCCTTCCTTTAGTTTTAATCCATTCCCCCTTGTCCTGCCATTGTCTACCCTTTTAACAAGTTGATTCCCCTCCTGTTTCTCTGCTCCCTTCAGGTCAAAAGACAGTGTCTGCACCCAAAAGTCCACATGCACCCCAGTCCTTGTCCAGCACCCAAGCTGCTGACAGCATCCCAACACAATGGAGGATTAAACAGCCAGGGAAAGAGGAGAAGACAACCTAACAGAGCAGAGCCCTGCCTGCCACCCCACCTTGGGACTAGCACAAGGCAAGGGGATGATTTAAGAGATTTAAGAGAAACCAACCAGTCAGCTCATCAGCTCCAGGACCACCCAGCCCATAAAATAGCTGGTTACACTCCAGCCCAATCCCCCTCCCATGGAAGGCAGGGAGCTGTGGGGAGCATATCAGCAGAGAGGCTGTTCCACAGCAGGGCCAAGGGAGAACCATGTGTGCTTGTGCCAGTGGCAGCTTCTGCTCACCAGGTACCAGCAGGAAGACAGATTTGGAGATGGTACAAAGCGCTTGTGCTCCTCTGCTGCCCGAATGTTTGCTGGATGTGTAATTCTCTCCACTAACAAATCCAGGAAGGGGGGGGGGGGGGGAAATAAATCTGGAAGGGCTTTTTTACACCCTCCTGAGACTCTGCTGCAAGTCTAATCGGCACTTACACGCCTTCAATTTCAGGCTTTGACCTTGCAGCTTCTAATGCAAACGCTGGCTGAAGAGCAGAGGCTGCCCTCTCCCCAGCTCGGGATGCAGCAGCCATCGCAGCGGGCCTGACAGCAGCAGCTTTCCCAGCACCCCGACCCTTCGTGGTGCCAGGGGTGGGGCTGAGGCTCCACCAGGCCTTTGCCAAGGAGCCAGTTTTAGGGACCCTTGCCTCAGTTGGGCTCTGGGTGTTTATACTCAGCAGCATTTCAATAGATCCGTGAAGCCAGCGGGATGCTCAGTGCTGCAGCAAGACCTCAGACAAGCCCAGCCAGAGCAGCATGGCCAGTGCCAGTGTTTGGGGTGGGGGATAGGGGCGGGCAAAAACCTCGGAAGCAGCATGAAATCAGGCTGGGGATGGGAGCAAACCCTGAGATCAGCCGTGGAGAGTTTAGTGACCAAGAAATGCCTCCAGCAGCAAGGCAGCCACGTCCCCAAAACGCAGCCAGAGTCTGCACACAGAATCACAAGGTTGGAAAAGACCTTTAAGATCATCAAGTCCAACCATTCTCATCCTAAACTAAACCATATCCCTAAGTACCTCATCTACCCTTTTTTAACACATCCAGGGAAGGTGACTCAATCCCCTCTCTGGGCAGCCTGTTCCACACAGAGCTCTCTTCACCTTTAGAAACAAACCCCACACTTCCTGACACACTGCTGTATGATCCAGCACTCTTTGCTCTTCCTATCATGTATTTCAACAAGTCCAAACCCAGCTGGTCAATAATGCTGCACGGAGAGCCCATTGCTCAGCTGCGCCCGCGGGCACCACGGTGCTTTGGCATCAATCACAGGGCGCAGTGGAAATAGAAGCACTGGAACCCTGTTGTCCCAGGATTAATGCCTCTCACTGTGAAAACAAACGTCCTGGGCTTGCCTCAACATTCATTTTTGATAAACGATTTGACTTGGCCCTGACACTCCTGTAGCAGCAGGAGACCATTATCCCCAGACAATGTTTTATTCTATTGACATTATCTCTTAATTATAACGTGAGCAATACCAAAGGGAGCGAGAGCCCCCTGATTCCTCAGGGTTTCTGCAGTTTCTCCTGTCAGGGTATCTGGGAGAGGTTTTACTACCATGCTGTGACAACATGCTCAAGCCCAGGCTGTAAGGAACCTGTCAAGGAGGGGCAGGACCCTTACCTAACCCACCTCCATCGCAGCCAGGGGAGCCCCAGCACATCACAGAGCCTCGAGGATTGCTTATTTTTATATATTTATCCAGCAGCAAGCAGTTTGGGTTTGCTTTGCTTTGCTTTTGGGGTTTTTTTTTTTTAAACTTTTCCAGGAGCAGGATGCTTTTTGGAAATACAGAAAGGTCATTTGCATATTTTCAAATGAGATTTTTTTTTTTAAAGCAAGATTCTAAAGGGATTTGGCATTTACTGCACCTCACTATATACTTAACATTCAGATGAAGTTTTTGGAAGGGATTATAAGCCTTATGCTTCAGGGATTAAGCCAGTTGCTAACTACTGGCAGGATGCTGCCAAGGAGGTGAATTACCTTTGCTATTTTGGGGTTAGTTTCCCCCTCCCTGGAAGTACCCAGGAGCAGGCAGAGCTTGGATGCCACCATACACAGCTCAGCTCAGGCTGTCAGTGAGTCTGATTGGCATTAATTGTTTGCAAGATTTTGTTTTGCAAAACTGTTTTGCACATAGTGAATAAACAAGGAGACAGGGAACCAAAGTGCTCACTCATCCTTAAAATCCCTGAATCAGAGGAAGCGTGCCTGCTCCCATCCAAAAGCACCTCAGAGCTGCACATCGCTGCTCTGGAAGGAGGAAAAGATGGGAGAATGGTGGGGTTTTATATTTAAACTGAGCCAAATTAATTAACCTCCAATAAAAAAAATGGCACAGCACTTTGTAGCAGGACAAGCCTTCTCCACAGCCAAAACCAACAGGGCAGCTCTGGCTGCCTCTGACATCCCTGTCTCGGTGGGGTTGGTGCATGGGGTGCGGGTGCTGGACTGGGAAAATCAGCTGCAACATGTTCAGCCAAGCAGGATCAGAGGGAGGTGATGGGGCTCACTGTGACATCTTCATCCCTGCTCTGCAGCCCTGAGCCATCTTTGCCAGTGACAGGCAGCACCACAAGTCCCCTGAGTGCAGCAAGGGCAGAGCAATTAGCAGTGCCTGAGCAGCACAGACAGGATCAGGCCACCTGCAGCCACGCATGACGGGGGGAGCACAGGGTAAGGACATCCCCCAGGTTACCTGGAGCTCCATCAGTGATGGGGTGATGGGGACCACGTCCTGTCCCAGCTCCACCGCAGCACTTGCTGCTCTCAGATCTGAGCTATACCCAGGTCTCTCCAGCAGCGCCTCAGAAACGAAGCGTGAAGCTCTCCATAGGGAGCATGTGTTGATTTGTTTCACGATTTCCATTAATTACCAGGTAAATGAGATCCCTGCACACTCCTTGGGCACCTTGCCTCATCTGTTCAGGCTTTTGACAGCTGCTGGAACAGTAAGTATGTTTTCATCACACGATGCCTGGCAGGGCATCCTCTCCCTCACTCTGACCTCCACAATCATCCCATCTGCTTTATTTCAGCATCCCCCCCCCCCTTCCCCCTTTGGAATTTGTTCTCAGATCCATCCCAGCAGAGGCAGGGGAGGAGCACTGAGCCCTCAAGGCTTCAATTAATGGAGGAAAAGCAGCACAGAGCCTTGGGGCTGGCCACCACCTTTGGGTGACTGCCATCAGCACGCTGGATTTCGGGCCTGGAGAAGGGCTAATGTGTGGGAGGCACCGTGTGGACCCATCGCTGGTGCATTAAACTTTCCCTGCTGAAACCTTTCCTGGAAAGCCAATTAACAGCACCTAGTGCCCTCTCTGGCTGCTCTCACTGTGTAATTAAATTCAGCAACAGCTGACCTTTTTTTGGAGGGGGGGGGGGGGGAGTGGGGGGGAGACAGAGCAGGGAGAGGGAATACTCTGTGATTTATTACCAGGGAGAGAGCCCACAGCCTGGCTGCACAGGGGATTCACAGAGCAAAACGGGCTCAAAACCCCCTTGAACAGCAGGGGCCGGGGAGAGGGATGGGGCTGCATCTCCAATCCGGGGAACCCCAGGGCTGGAAAGCAAACAGAGCAAGGCAGGAGGTGCAGATGCACCACACGTAGCCACAGGGCAGCCCCAGCTCAGAAGCTGCACCCCCTCATTTAACAAGGCCTGGTTCTTTCTGGGGTGGGGTGGGGGGATGGACACGACACCCTTCAGATCAGAGTAGATGGGACACGCTCACATCCCAGCTCATTTCCAGCATGTGCCATGCCCCAGTGATTTCCAGGCACGCAGAGGGCCTGCAACCCACCTCAGCTTTCAAGGATTACTTACCACGGGGTGAAGGAGATCAGATGGGAATGGATGGATGGTATGTGAGCTGCTCCAGCCAGACAGGGCTGCTGAACCCTCTGGTTTCTTTCACGAGGCTTTGAAATGGGGCAACGTAGCTTGGGATAATTTATTTGCCAGGGGCACTGGGGAGGGCAGAGGAGTATTTATGAGCCAAAGAAAATCCACAAGGTATGTCTCCAGGGATGCTCCAGCCAGGGCACTGAGCACCATTTCAGCAGGGAAGGGGGAATGTGATCCCTGTCTTCACCCCTGGCTGCCAGGGAGAGGGGTCACCTCCTCACAAATCCAGCCAGAGCCCCCCCAGTCCCTCTGCTGGGACATGGAAATTAATGTGCTCAGAGCATCCTCTGGAGAAGGGGGAGCAGCAAACACAGCCGCTCTCTGCAGGCAGGGCAGGCTCTGCCCCCTGGTCTCTGCCTCCCCGTGGGGTCAGGCAAGCAACGTATCACCAGGCATGCAGGGCAAGACAGATCCCACAGGGATTCCCCCCAACACTCCACCAGCTCATCTGGACCCAGAGCATCCCCAAGATGGTCCCAACAAGCAAGGGGACCGAGTTACTGCCACCAGGAACTGCTGTTTGCCAAAACAGCACTCCAAAAACCCCCAAAATCCTGCTCACTGTTTATTTTTGTTGGCACCAAAGGCAGTTTCCCTGCTCCTCCTGGCACCCAGCACACTGGAAACATGGTGCTCACATGGGAGATAGCTGAGAGGGAGCGGCTCAGCATCTTAATTGGGGGCACTTGGTGCAGATAAGAGCCACACACTGTGAACCTGGCCAGCCCCAGCCTCCAGCCCCTGATGTTCCCATGGATCCGCTCTGGTTTCCGCACACATGGCCCCAAGCCAGAGACTTACTTGGAAAAGCAGAGGAAGTCTGCAGAGGAGGAGGGGGGAGAGGGTAATTCCTTGAAATGCTGTCTTTGGGGAAGGGACCTGCACTCGCTGGAAATTCCTTCCTTGGTTTGGGGCTGGGATCTGCAGTTGTTGGAAATTCTTCCGGTGTCAAAGCTCAGCTCCCCCCTCCCCACAGCTGCCAGGCCTGTGCAGTGCCCTGTGCTCAGCACCACACACAGCAGGACCCCATGGTTTGCAGGGACGAGGTGAAGTCCCCTGGCCAAGGGTGGGGGGCTCAGTAGGCAATTTTCTACAAGGAGCAGTTCAGAAACCAGTCCAGATGGAAAAGGCAGAGAGCAGTGAGGTGGGGTAGGGAGATTCAGTTTTTAAGAGAGCAGTGCAGCCACAGGCAACGTTACCAAGCCCAGGAATTCAGCTGGATGCCTCCAGAAATGATGCTCAGCAGCAGCATCCTCAGTTGCAGGGACAGACTGTGGGGATGGGAAGGACTGTCAGCCTGGGAACCAGGCCAGCAGCCCCTGGGGCAGGGGGGCTATTGCCTGCTGAGGACAACAACCTTGTGGGGCTGCCAACCCGCCCCAGACCAGTGTCAGCTGCTGGGGATGGTCCCTGGCCCTGTGGGACCCACGAAGCAGCCGGAGCAGGGCCAGGCACAGCTCCGTATCCTGCGGATGCTGCTCGCATCCAGAGCCTGTGCCATCAGCATCAACTCTGAAGCCAGCTTGTGTCTGGGAAAATCATGAACTTAGAAAAGGGGAAAATAATAAACTTCTTTTCAAAAAGAATCCCTCTAAAATAGCATTGCATGGCCGTGTCCTAACCCCCAGGAACCACAGGATGAGAGATCAAACCTTCTTCCTCAAGGGACTGCTATCACCATTTGGTATCAATTTTCCATCTGACCGTTCCTTTTTAGGAATTGTTTCTCTTGCTCCAGAAAACGAGCACTCCCAGGGAGCCCTGGAGCAGAGGGAACCCTGGCTTAAAACCAACACACCAAGCCCCACAGCACCGGATTGCGGTGGGATGTCCCCACTGGGCATGGCCCCACAGAGGTGCACACCACAATGGGAAAGGGAAACAGGGATTCAATATGGGGCCATGGTCTGCTACACCCCAACAGAGCCAGAGTTTGGGATGTGAGCCACCACAGGAAGGCTGAGGAGTCGAGGAGCCCACAGCAGCAAGGACGGCGCATCCCAAAGAGAGCATCCATCCCCAACGCTCTGCTGTGGCTCTCGCTGCCAGGACACAGTGACACTTCAGTTAGAGGAACCACTCAAAGGAAGGAGCACGTAACGGTTTTTTCCTTCCCTTTCTGAAGGGCAGGAGAATTTCCAACAGCCCCGGGTGGAGGAGGCTGTGCACACACAGGCATTTTTTCCCCAGAAATGGTCCAGCCCCGACTCTGGTGACTGGCGAGGCGATAAAACAAAGCTCCTGTGTCCTCAGGAGCAGGAGGTAGAAGGACATTTAGTCACACTCTTTGAATACGAGGCATTGAGCACCATAAAGTTTAACACCGACATCCAGCGCACACACAGGAGCACAGGTCCCTGCCAAAGCCCAGCAGCTCTTGTTTGCTTTCCACAAGGAGAACACCCTAGACATGGGTCTCACCACATGGAGGGCATACCCACAGCATGGCTCACTGCTGGGGGCAATGCTGGGGCTGCTGGCACTGTGAAGGACAGGATGCAGGCAGAGATCTCTGCAGCACTGGGCACCTCTCGGGCAGGCTGGTCAGCAGCCAAGGCGGCAGATGGCTGCGCAGAGCGCTGTGCCGGCCAAGGGCAGCCCAGGGCCAGGGCTGCCGGGCACCACGTGTGCCAGCACTGCGGCGCAGAGCCGAGACACACTCAGAGGCAGGCTGAGAAGTGGCTGAAAACAAGGTAGATGCCTCCCCACACACACACACACACCCATCCCCAGGGATCCCTCCTCACACTTGGGGGGATGCTTGGTTTAAGCATCACACATCCAATAAGGCTCCAAGCCCTGCACCACAGCAGAGGTGTCCAGCCAAGGCAGGATTAAACCAAACCAGCATGGGAACACCAGCCATCCCTGCAGTGCCCAGGCACAGACAGGCGGCACAGGCTCTTCTCTAAAATCACATGAGCTTGCTGTCCTCCCTCCAACTAGTTCCTCCAAGGCAGAGAAGTACATCATGGCCAAATGGAAGGGGAAAATGGGTGCCACAATTCACTTCATCTCCTCCCAGCACCTCTTGGAGGGGCTTTGGGCCCGCCCAGCCCCACACAAATGGCTGTGTGCACACAAAATGGGGTGCTCTATAGCTTCCAGGGAGAAAAACACTTCCCATCAATACACCATGATGCCACCCCTGTAACCACAACAGCATCAGCTACATATTCCTCTTTTTGCATGTTTTGTTTGGGTTTTTTAAGCAATAAAAGACACAGACCTGCCCCAGACATGCACCCACACACCCACCCACTCCACAGCAGCCTCACTCACCACTTTGCATCGCTCAAGGATTTGGTCTTGCACATGGAGGACCAGAGCCACAGCTTGCTTGTGCTCAGGAGCAAAACTGCATGCAACAAGGAGAAGCAGAGCAGATACTTGCTGGGACTCAAACCACAGCCTCCTGTGCCTGCTGGGATTTTATCCCAGTGATGGGCACCTGGGAGCACTGTAGTACAGGTGGAGGGGAAACACAGGGGCTGCTCCTGATGCAGGAGGGGCTGAGCCCCCTTCCCTGGCAGCCCTAGAGAACTGCCAGGCTGTCTGTGCTTCAGGGAAGGTGGGATGGGGCTGGGAAAAGTGAGCAGGAATACCTCCTGTGCTGCATTTATACCACGTTTGTAAAAGCACCCAACCCCCAGTGCAGGAGGGGAGGGCTCGGCTATCCCTGGTCTGTAGCAGGTGGAGGTTCTGTAGCACAGTGAGTGCAAACAAAGGGGACACCAAGCTCTCAGAACCTCCCCACCCATCTCCTCTGATCCCCCCACCTGCTCTCCTGCCCAGCTCAAGAGGGAACCGCTCGCAGCTGGAGATGTGGGGGATGGAGATGGCTGCATCTCCCGTGGCTATACCAGGCTGGGTGAGAGGGAGCTCCCAAAGCCCTGAGCAATCAAACGAGATTGCTGTGATAATTACTGAGGCTGTGGAGACCAATTAAGAGCCTTGGGGAGAATGTACCTGGAGCAGGGGTTAGGGAGGAGGGGATGCTTGGCCCTGCTGCAGGGAGGGGGTGCATTGCAGCAGGGTGCTGGCTGTGTCCTGCCAGTGTTTGGGCTGTAGCAGCCCTGAACACTGTGTACAAAGGGACTTGGCAAGGCAGAGTGAGCTAGGGCCAGGGAAAGAACTCTGGGGGGTTATGAGAAGCGTTTTTAAGCGGATTGGAAACTTCACAAGCAGCCAACAAGGTGACTGAAGTACAGGAGTGTGACCGCCGATGGGTAACTGTGCTGCAGTGTGGCTGGCCAGCTGTGGCCACGGCCCAAACATGGGGCAGGGGGATGAGCACCCAGGGGCTCGAGCACCCAGGGGCTCTGCCCATCGCCCTGACCTGGCAGTGGGGTGCACCAGGCGGGCGGGGGCAGCTGGGGGTGGCAGATAGCTGCACAGGCGATGAGGGTTTCTGCATCCATCTGAGCTGTCAGCAGGCTGGGACCTGGAGGTCTCTACCCCTGCCTCAGTTTCCCCATCTTCCTGGGGTGGGTGGAACAGAGCGGGCTTTGCAAAGCACCCTGCGGTTAATGCATGTGTGACATGTGTGCAGGCATCTCCCTTCCAGGCGCAGGACCCCCCGGCTGGCTGAGCTCCCAGCCCCCCGCCGCAAGGACCCGGCCGCCGTGATTTCCCTGCGTGGGAGCCGCCGGGGTCGCTCCGCGGGGGCAGCGCCTGGGGGTGGGGGAGAGCCTCGAGGGGGGAGGTAGAGCCTTTGGGGGCGCAGTGCCTGGAGGGGCAGAGCCTCGGGGGAGGGCAGCGCTTCGGGGGTGCAGCCCCTCGGGGCGGGGGGCAGCTCCTGGAGGGGCAGAGCCTCGGTGGGGCAGCGCTTTGGGGCTGCAGCCCCTCGGGGAGGGGGGAGCTCCTGGAGGGGCAGAGCCTTGGGGCGGGGGGCAGCTCCTGGAGGGGCAGAGGCTTGGGGCGAGGGGGAGCTCCTGGAGGGGCAGAGCCTCGGGGGGGCAGCGCTTTGTGGCTGCAGCCCCTCGGGGTGGGGGGGAGCTCCTGGAGGGGCAGAGCCTCGGGGGGGGGCATGCCCCTCGGTGGGGGGGGCAGCTCCCGGAGGGGCAGAGCCTCGGCGGAGGGCAGCGCTTCGGGGGGGCAGCACCTGCGGGAGCGCCCACCCCCGACCCCTGCCCGGCCGCGGCCCCACAGCTCCCCCCGGCGGCGGCCGCGCCGCAGCGCCCGGCCCGGCCCGGCCCGGCCGGCAGCCAGGCACCGCGGGACAAAGGCCGGCGGCCGCGCCGGGGCTGTGCGGAACACGCTGGCCCGCGGCAGCTGCTGCTTCAGCGGGGACCCCCCCGAGCCCCGCACTAGCGCCGGCGTCCCAGGATTTCCTCTGGTGCCCCTGCCCGCCCGCGCAGGGCTGTGTCCTGCAGCCCGGGAGCCCCAGGGGGTGTCTGACTGCCGCCAGCTTCCCCATGCCTGGGTCAGTGTGTGTACACGTGTCACTGGGCCAAATGTCCCCTCCTGCCTTGTCCAAAATGGTGCCGTGTCCTGTGTCTGCTTCCACGTCCTGAGGCTCTCCCTAGGTCGTTTTGGATTCAAGGCCAGAGCTTCCAGCGGCAGCTGAAGCATCCCCCTCAGTGAGGACTCAGCACCACAGCGATAATCCAGCTGTACCAGTCAAAAGAAGAGACTGAGCCAGTACCACCCTGCCTCCCAGATACACTTTGGGTATCTAGGCAAGCCCAGCCTATGGACTAAGCTCTGAGTAGCTGCTACCTTCCTTCATGACCTGAGCTGTATCATGATAGTTTCATGGTGAAATAGCCCAAGCCCAGTTGCAGGGCTGGGGACACAGCCTCTCGGGAATACACCAGCACAGCAAACCGCTGGTTTGAGCTCCCGTGCTCATTCTGCCTAGTGAGAGGGATGGGGGTGTAAGAGAACGAGTCCTGCTTACCCCACTAGCAGCTCCTAGACAAATGCAACAGTTCCCGAATCACCACAGTGCAACAAGTCCTCTGGTCTAAGAGAGACCAGAGAGTCCCTGCACTCCATTCCATCTCCCCAGAGGCACCAGTACTGGTCCCTCTGGCTTTCCCAAGGGCTACCCTGGCTCTGTGGCTGGAAGCAGGGAAGGGAGGACCACGACCAATGAGTAGTTAGCCAAGAACATCCCTGTACTTTGGGCTTCTTCCCTAGTAACAAGAGACCCCAGCCCACCCACCCCTCAGTTACCATCCAGCCCTGCATCCTCCGAGACACCATTTCAGAAATCTGCAATCTTTTAATCAAAACCTACTAAGGCCACCACTGCTTCCACAGCTGCACGTAGCTTCCTCCATCTCAAAAGCATGAGTATCTTTGTTAATGCCCAAGGAGAGGGGTCAAGCTTCTGCCTGCTCCCTTCTCGTGTGCAGGCAGCACGGGCAGAGCAATGCGATGGCCTCCCAGCACAGATGCTGCACGGCTGAAGAGCTGGCCTGGGCGACTGAGCAGGCAGCAGGGACAACTGGCAGGAGCTGAGTGACAGGTCAGATGTGTACCATCGAGTTTGTGGCAAGGCTCGTCTCACTCGGTCACCTACAGCAAGGCCGAGTGAAAGGGCTCTGGGCTGGAATCGCTGGAGCGCAAGGTCATGGCACAGTCAGGGCTCTGAAAGTCACCGCTTAAAGCAAAGGCTGGAGCAACCCTGGGAGGTGCTCCAGGCATCCCAGGAGGTTTTAGGAGAGTGACAGCACCCAGCACTGATTCCCTGTGTAGTCCAGTCACATCAAGTGGCAATAAAACTGTCAGTAGCTTCGGGATAGCGAGCCCTGATTGCGCTGGGTGAACAGCAGCTTTGGAGAAGATCACTAAATCCCATCAGTGCTCCATACACCAACCTCATTTATTTTACAGGCTCCTATTAAAGCACCTTTTATTCCTACCAACAGGCAGTTTTCAATCACAAAATAACTGGTTGGATCAGCCAGCAACCGTCTTCATCCCCGCTGGCACGTGGGGAGAGAGGGGCTGTGGCAAACGTGGGCCCCTTGGGTGCCAGGGCTCTCCCAGTGCTGTATTTCGGGGGGCTGGATGAAGCCTCCTGAGCACGGGAGTAGCTGGCACACCAGCACTGTCCCGTGGCTTCGCCGTGCTGTGCGAGGTCACCGCTGAGCTGCCCAGGATGACTTCAGCTTCCCGAGGATCCAGAGCAGGTCTCGCCCCCAGCTCTGACGTGTCCCGGTGGGAATGGTGCCAGGGATGGCAGCTCAGGCTTCCACGTCACCCTGGCTCAGCGTGCCGGCGTCGTGGAGGAGCGGCGTGGTCTCGGAGGAGGGGGGTGGCTGGCGCTGCGCGGCGGGGTGGCACGGGCTCTTCTCGGTGCTGGCTCTCTGAAGAGGAGAGGGTGGTGGTTACAGCAGAGCACCCGGCGGTGCTACCCTGGTCAGACCTCACCGACCTCACATCTCACCATATCCCCACTTGGGACACACGTGCCCCAAACCTCTTGGATGTTCACACAGCCAAGAACCATTTTCTGAAGGCTTCTTAAATGGAAGGGGGTTGCACACACACCTCCCCCCCTTAAAATGCAGTTATACCCATCCTGGTGGCACCTCCCAAGGCCCAGCCCAAAGAGCTGCGTCACCACGCAGAAGAGTTACGGGATGGAGTCAGCAGGCTGCACAGCGCAGAGCAGCTGAGAGGGAGATGGACAGGGTCTTCTCAGGCACACAACAGCTTGAGGACCCCCAGACCCCATCTGCAGTAGGCACAGAGAGCACCCAGCCCTACTGTAACGGTAAGTGAACCTCTGGGGACGGTGAAGGGTGGAAGCTGGTGCCTTCTGGCACCAAGAGGAAGGCTCCTGCTCCACCTAAAGGCTTACAACTACAAAATAGATTCACCACACTCAACGCTGAAGAACCAGATATGCCTTCAAGCAAACCATGTGGCCCCCCTGGATCCCAAATCACGCAGGACTCCCAGGAGGAAGCAGCAAGTGACAGTGTAGGTCACTGCTGTCTGCTAGGGACAGAGGCCTGGGGACAGAGGCACCCATCTGCCTGCCTGACCAGCCATCTAGAGCCATGTGCTGCTTGCTGGGGACCTGGATCCAGGGTTTTGTGGAGGAACTGCAAGGCTTATCCAACCCTTTGACTATTACTCATTGCTTCTTCTGCATGGGCACCAATGATGCTACCAGGGCCATCTGGGAAGTATCCAAAGCAACTACAGAGCTCAGGTTGGGGAGGATAGGCAGGTAATAAAAATAGTTGGTTGACATTCAAAGATCACCTCCTCCAAGATCAAGGAGCAGCCTGTCCCAACAAGCATCCCAAGTCAGGCAAAAATGGCAGGAGACCTGCATGGATGAAGAAGGAGCTCCAGGCCAGTTTCAAATGCCAAAAGGAAGCATGCAGAAGGTGGGAGCAGGGATGGGTAACCTGGCAGAAATACAGAGGCACTCTCCCAGCATGCAGGTGTGAAGGTAGGAGAACCAAACCAAAGCCCAGTTGGAATTGAATCTGGCCAGAGATGTCAGAGACAAGAAGAAAAACTTCTAGAAGTACCTGGGTGGTAAGAGGAAGGCTAGGGGACATGCAGGCCTGCTACTGCATGAGGCAGAAGACCCCAGAGACCAGAGGAAAGTCTGGAGCAAGGAAGAAGTACCCTCAGTCAAAGAGGATGCGGTCAGAGAATACCTAAGCAAACTAGATATATGTAAATCCCTGGACTGTGATAGGATGCACCCAGAAAGCACCAAGAGAGCTTGCTGATGCCATTGACATGCCACTCCCCATAATCATGGCAACTGGGAGAGGTGCCCAAAGACTGTAGGAAAGCAAAGCATCATGCCTGTCTTGAAGGTCAAGAAGGAGGGCCCAGGGAACTACAGGCCAGTCAGCCTCCCTTCAATCCCTGGGTAGAGAACCCTAAAACCATTTCCAGGCACATGAAGGTCAAGAAAATCATCATGAGTAGTCAGCACAGCTTCATCAACCTGATAAACCTCTGTGATGATATGAATGGCTTAGTGTATGAGGGGAGAGAAGTGGACATTGTCTCCTTGGACTTGAGTGGCACCTTCAGCAGCATCTTCCATAAGATCCTCGTGGAGAAGCTACAAAGTCTGTGTTGAATGAGCAGTGAGATGGATTGAAAACTGGCTGAACAGCCAGGCCTAGAGAGTAACAACCAGGGGCATGAAGTCCAGTTGGAGGACAGTGACTAGCAGTGTACACCAGGGGTCAATACTGGGTGCAATCCTGTTTAACATCTTTATTAATGATTTGCAAGTTTGCTGATGGCAGAAAACCGAGGGTCATGCTGCCCTTCAGAGGGACCTCAGGGGGTTGGAGAAATGGGCTGGCAGGAACCTTGTGAGTTTGAAAAGGAGGATGGGCAAAGTCTTGCACCTGGGGAAAAACAACCCCATGCACCAGGACACACTAAGGATCACCCAACCCTTGAGTAGCTTGGCAGAAGAGGACCTGGGGGGGTCTTGGTGGACACCAAGTTGAACATGAGCAAGTAGTGTGTGCAAAGGCAGCTAATGGTATCCTGGGCTGCATTAGGAGTGTTGCCAGCAGGCTGAGGGAGGTGATCCTTCCCCTCTTCTCATCACTGGTAAGGCCAAACATGTAGTACTGTTTCCAGTTCTGCTGGGCTTCCCAGACCAAGAGAAATGGAGCTTCTGGAAAGAAGCAAAGGGCCACTAGAATGATTAAGGGACTGAAGCATCTTGTGTATGAGCAAAGGCCAAGAGAAGTGGGACTGTTTAGCCTAGAGAAGGCTTGGGGAAGCTTACCAATGTGTACAAGTATCTGAAGGAAGGGTGTAAATACAGAGCCAGGCTCTTCTCAGTGGTGTCCAGGGGACAGGAAGAGAGCCACAGGCATGAACTTACACACAGGAGGTTTGTCTGAACATTAGGAAACACTTTTTTTTTTTTTTTTTTTCTCTGAAAACTACAAGAACTGTAACATGTTGCCCAGAGAGCCTGGAGAATCTCCATCCTTGGAGATATATCAAGAGACAGCTGGACAAACAGCTCTAGGTGACCCTGCTTGAGCAGGGAGGATGGTCTAGATTACCTCCAGAGGTCACTTCCAACCTCAACGATTCAGTGATTTTGTGATCCTGTAATACAAACCCAGATATTTTATTCATCAGCTATTCCCTCTTGAAAGCCTTTCCATTGAGGCTCCCTGAGTCAGGAGGGGAGTGACACCCCCCAGCTGACCACCTCTGTTACCCCCTGTGAGATTTTTACCCATTAAAAAACCCCCAACCAAACAAGAAAAACAAACACACACACACACACACACTTACCTCTGGATCTCAGACCCTTGGAAGGGGAGGAAAGGCAAGAAGAACGTTTCCCCACCACCAATCCTACTTTTCACCTGCTGATAATACTGGGGGGGCTGCAGACCAGGTACCCCAGGAGAAACAATAAGAGCACGTGCTTGCAGCCTTGTTAGGCGTGAGTATTAAGACATCTAAAATTGCCCTGAATAAAGCCATGAGACAACATCATCGTATCAAAGCTTACCAAGAGAGCATGTCTGGTAGATGTGGACAGTAAATGTCCCCATTTGATTGGTTTTAGGCAAAGCTTAATCAAATCAGGCCGAGAGGAAAGCATGTTACCTTGACTGGGTACCCACCTACAGTCTGGCTTCCTGCAACACCGTCCCCTTAACCGGAGGCAGCTTTTTGGCAGAGGTGGCCTGGTTGGCCTTATTACTGTCAGGGTTCTTTTTATTGCTACTCCAAAATAAAGAGCATCTTTCCTAGAAGACAATCAGGCTCATTTATGGTGCACTTGGACAGGAATCCCACAACAAGGCTTCCAAATTTAGGAGATTTGGGGTTTTTTTTATAAATCACTGTTTAACTAGAATCTAGTTATTCATGAAGATTTCCAAATTTAGGTTCAACTAAGGCCTAGTTAGGATTGCACTCAGTGTCCAGCCAGTTGTGGGATGGTCTGTTTGCCTTTTGAGTGTGTCACCACATGTGCTTCAGGCCATTAGCAGAGAGCTCCAAGGCTGCATCTTGGGTGTGTTTCACACCCAGATGGATTTACACCAACAGCAGGTCAAACAGACTCATTTCCAACTGGCTCTGCTCCGTGCTAAACTAAGATTTACATGTTCTACAGTACCTCATCCAACTGGGTTTAGAGCACACTGCTCCCTCCAGAAGCCAGAGGTGCACAAGATACTCCAAGCAGGAGTTGGGTTCTGAAGACCTTCACGCTGGCAAACACAGTGCAGACAATGCCCCAGCTCAGTGTCCCCTCTGACATCCCCTGTGACTTCAAGAGGGAGGACTGTGGGTGATTGAGCAATCATCGCTGGATCAGCAACGCTTCAATCAAAGGAGGAACATACCTTGGCTGCAAAGTGCTGCCTGCCCGTTTACAAGCTCTTATCTATTCATTAGGCAGAGACTTTTATGTACTGCTTCACAGCTTCCTTAGAGCCTTATAAAGCCACTGAGGCTTTTTAATGGCCTTCCAGGTAGTCAGGCATTTCCCAAGGCTGATTTTTAGTTCTGGCACCTCATGGCACTTTTGGCTGAGCACCCAAATACAGCCAGCTTATGCCTGGGTGTGGGATGTTTCACGAGCAGATATTCAGTTGACTTGAGTGAATTTACAACCCAGCTTTTCTTCCTGACCCTTTTTTGGCATGGTTATGGCTCTCTGATACCAAGAATTACACCTAGTTCAAAGCAGGGTGAGTAAGCACCAGCCCAGGGCTGCACGAGGTCTTACAAAGAGCTGCCTGGCAGTCACCAACACGTTCTGGATCTCCTGGCACTTGGCTGTATGATGTCTGTTTGCCCACAGCCACGTGCAGAGAGGTTTGGCACATGACACCTGAGCATCTCTGGGAGCACAGCAACACCCAGCCCTCGGCCCCAGCAACGCTCCCACCTGGCTGGGAACTTGCACAGAGCAACAAGGGGATTTGGGATCATGGGTTTAAGTCAATTAAGTGGTTGTAGGTTTGGTTAAAATCCAATTAGGCAATACTTGGTGACCCCTGGTGCTGTTTGAAGTGGGACTGCATTAGTGGTTCAGTAAGGGCAGTTAGAGGAGGTCAGGCAAAGCAGCCTCTCCACAGGCTCTCACCACAGCCTGCTCTTCCTGAGCCTTGCCTTTATCCCCACAAGCAGCCTCTTCACTTTGGTAGCTTCAGAGCCAGCTCGAGCTGTCTGACTGTAGTGCAAAGCTAAATGAGCTTTGACAGACGTGAGGGAGCCAGATCTCTGCTTCAAGAGCTAAAGCTTTTGGAGAGCTCAGTGTTAGCAGATTAAGGTTTCAGAGCCATGGATCTCTGGCAAGTGTTTTAGCTGGTCTGTAGTCTGTCCCTGCAGCTCAGCCAGAGCTGTGTGCCAGCCAGGCACCCTCACTGCCCTGCCCACCGTGGGCAATCCCACCCTGCTGCCAGCTCCCCACAGGCTTCAAGGGACTTTGCTTCTCACTAAGCCCAGATCCACAAAGACCTAGAGGGTTTAACTTCCAGAGCTATTTGGAGTGGTTTGCAGGGAAACAAGGGAGCTTCAGGGAGAAACAGGGTCCAGCCTGGGTTAAGAAGCAGCCACAGCATCTGTGCCCCTTCTGCAAGAACACAGAGACTGCGTTTCATCTGTGAACAAGCTGCACTCAGGCAGCTACATCCCCTTGAGAAGGCTCTGTTTGGGTTAGAAAACCATCAGGACCCTGCAGAGCTTTGTGCAGTGGCACAGAGCTGCTGCTTTCCACAGAGGCTGGGCTGATGAGCCAGGCTTAGGCTCATTAGATGGATGAGCTGGGAAATGCCTCCTCCTATAGGAACACGCTCCTATCCCTGTTGTGCACTGGGAAGGCCAGAAATGCTTTCATGTTATCTATTTGCAGCCCAATTTCAAGACAGCTGAAGAAGTCCTGCTATGTTCTGGCACCACTAGGACACGGTTCGTGGCATCAGCCAATGTTTCCTCAGGAGTGTTAGATTGTCAGCCCAATCTGCACCATCTGATTAAGTTTGATTTGACTAACAGCAGTTCCTATTAGACATCTGCAAGTTCTTACCTGACCCCTTGCCATGAGTACAGCTGCTGAGATAATGAGTGGGACACTCAGCCCAAGGAAGATATACTGCAGGTAGTCCAGCAGGGTTGGGAGCAGCACCAGGTTGGTGTAAAACTGTGTTAGGACTGAGCCTTCAATGGCTCCACTCTGCTCAAAACAGGAAAGAAAGGAAAAAAATAGGAAAAGAAAAAGAGAGAGCAAAGCTGTCAGTGACATTTCCCTTTCACCCAGAGCTGAGACAGACCAGCTGCACAGCTCCTCTCCCACCCCAGATTAGGGAATTTAGGGATTTTATACAAGATTCAGTCAGGCTGGAAGCTTTAACCAAACAGTGGAGTGAGCTGGACAAGCACACAGCTCTATCCTGCTCTCCCCAGCAGCACGGGGATGCTGCAGCTCTGCTCCAGGCCCTGCTCAACCCCACAGCTAGGACAGAGCCAGAGGTTTACCAAGTATAGTGCAGGGTTTGTTCAGCTCACAGGGATTAACAACACAGCCAAGTATTGCAAAGCCTTCTGCTGGTGCTTAATTAGTCTGCCTGGCTTAATGCTTTATCCAACACAGAGTTTCCCCCACCCTGGGCAATGGGGAAGCAGCTTTTCCCCCCTCCCACAGGGCAGGTTGTGCAGAATCAGGTGGAGGAAGGCAGCTCACCTCTGCAAACCACAGCAGCGGCAGGACCACTGGCTTGATCTTCCCTGTTTGACTAGGGAGGGGGAAAGAAAGAGAAGAGAAAAAGAAATACACAGGTAAGGTTTGGTCAATCAGGCTACAATTACTGCCCTGGTTCTTCCTAAAGGGATGGGCCTGGGGCTGAGAGGGGCCAGGGGATAAGGAGGTCATTAGTCCTGCTGCTTCTGGGGGCTGCTCACAACTTGAGGGACCAGGTCTGACTTGGGCTTTTCATGCAAGAGCAGAGCTCACACTTCCATTCACATTTAACTCCCTGAGGACAGCAGCACCAGTCACCCCAAACCTGGGCTCCAGGGACACGAGCTGCACTGCTAAACCTCAGGCAGCTCTGGGATGCCCATCACCTGCGTGGTACGATGGGGTGGTGAGGCCTAGTCCATGGTGCCAGGGCTGTCTGCTGGTGTGCACAACCAAGGCAGAGCAGCAAGCTCCAGCCCTTGGGGAGCACACAACTGTTAGAGCCCTTCTGTTTTGCTTTCATAGAGAGCCAAAAGCATCCTTCTAGACACAGGCATCAACTGTCAACCTTGCAGGCACAGCACATTTTGCCTCCCCACGCTGATGTAACACCTTCTGAGCAGCAGCACAGCGCAGGCAAACTGCTCCTGGGCCTCACAGTGTGGCCATCAGCTGCCTGGCCAGGGGCAGGAAGGCTGCAGGAGCCAAGCACAGAGGCTGCCACATGCCATGGGGCTAAGGGACAGCACTGTGGGGTCACTGGAGCAGCTGACACTTCACCATGTGAGCTGGCTGGCCTCTGCAACTGTGACAACTGGCAGCATCAAAGCTGCTTCATCTCTGGGGAAAGCAAACCAACAGTAGCACTCCAGCCTGAGAAAGGCAGGTGGCCTAGTCTAGTAGGGCTACTTACATTATACCAGACACACGCTTTATGTACAGGTTCAGCTGGAGCTTGATGGAGCAATTCATGGGGATGCCCGTCATCTGCATAGGAAGAGACCACCCAGCTCATCAGTACAGCCAACATTTGTCTGGGGGAGCTTTGCAGAAGAGCAGCCCTTTGCTACTTTTAGGGACCACCTTCCAGAGAAAAGGATTGGATCATCTGGAGGTCAGCTGCACTCACCACACACCAGACCAGGAGCATGGCTGTGGTTTCCACCAAAGCACGTGTATCAGTCTGGGGATGACTGCTCATGGAGGGACAGTGCTGTCCCCATGACAGGTTGCAGTCTGTCCTCTCCATTTAAAACTCACCAGCCAGTGAGATTGCTGGATGTGGCAGCATCCAGGAGGGAGCACCTCCCTTAGGGTGGTCTGAAGGCACCAAGCTATCCTGGACAGACAGGGCTGCTGCAGGAGGCAGCAGACATTCAGCTGGCAGGCAGCACGTCCCAGGGAAGTGTTGTGTGACCCAGAGCTTGTGGGACTGAGCCTAGACAAATTCAAATTACCAGGTAGCACACACAACCTGCAAGTGACTCCTTAGGCAAGGGGTTTTCATAGAAACTTTAGTGTTTCTTGGAGCATGATGAGCCTCTTCCGTGTTCATCCTCCCAGCAGCAGGATGGGAACACATCAATACAAAAGATTCACACAGCAAAGGACAAAACATTTCTTAGAACTAGGAACCAACAGCCCCCGTCCAGTAAGACCCTCAGACCATGCAAACACCCCATTTCCAAGCTGGTCTTGTTGACAGGTGCTATGGCATTGGTTTCTCATGACACTGCAGTTTTGTAGCATGTTAAGGGCAGAGAGTTTTTGTGGGATTGCCCCTGTTTGTACTCAGCAGGCTGCAGCTAGATAAGAATATAGTTAATTGTGCTGTTATCAGTAGATGTTTGATACTGTAATAAACTTAATTAGATTTCCATAGCCATGATAAGAAAAGCAGAGAGAACCCAATTCCTAGATAAGCAGCAGAGCTTAGCTTACCTTCCCTCCAGGGAGGGATTGGTTTCTTGCTTGAGCAAACATCACCAGTTGGAAGATCTGACCACATACCACACAGGCCATGGGTGGAAGATCCTAAAGCCCCCTCCCCATCAGCAGCTGGGACAATGACACAGCTCAGGACACCCCAGCTCACCACCCTTATGCTATAGATACCTGGGAAGTGTGACACAGCAGCAGCCCCATGCTAAAGCAGCCTGTTAGATGGGCAAGGTTGAGTGATTGGAAGAAACCAACCCCCAAAAATGGTGGCAACAGCTTCATGCAGCTGCAGCATGGTCTTCAGACTTTGCCAGTCACCTCATGGCAACAGGCATTTGGGGAGTACCTGGGGCTGCTGCTAGGTACACCTCCTGGTGTTATGGACCTGAGTCAGTGGAAAGAACTTGGCTGTGCTTATCAAAACAATTATGCTTATAATTAGTTCTGCAATTCTCTAGAAGCCAGGCTAATTATTCAATTAGTTTATGGCTTTGACAGTTTTATCTGCACATGCCCTCACCAGTCTTTGCACTATGGAACCAGCTCAGATCAGTGCCACGAGAACAGAGTGAGGCCACCACTCGCACGGGTGGCAGGTTCCCCCCCACCCTCAGCCCAGCTGGACCCCCAGGGTGAGACAAGAAGAGGCTCCTCCACGGGGTGAAGACCCCCTGGGCTCACTCACCGGGTGCACGTCGAGGAAGAGTGCGTGCTGGTCCTTGCTGGGGTGGAGGCCTTCAACAGCATTCACCAGGGCTGGGTCAGCATTGTAGAAGTGAGGATGGGAAATGAACATTGGCGCATCTGGGTGACAACAAAGATTGTTTGAGCCCATCCAACATGTCTCAGGGGGTTTTTTTGGAGGCTTTTAAGCCATTGCAGCACTTGTTCTAAATGGGATTTTATACTTTTCTCCTCCCAACCAGAAAAAGCTGCTTCACTTCCCTCCCTGCAGCTTATTGTGTTGCTCTGGGAGGGACAAGACCCAGTGTTTAAGCCCTCTAGCCCCACTATGTGCCACACAATGAGGTGGTAACTCACTGTACCCAGACACAGGTTAGGACACTGTCTGCATTCTCACTCTTGTGTGACCTGCACTCAGCATCCAAAGTTAACATTGAATTTGGCAATTACATGGCCTACCTCTTGTTACCCTTGCTCCCCTGCCAGCTCCCTCCCCAGCTCAGGGAACATAACCCTCCCACTGTATCCTCATGCATCCCCACAAACACCAGGCTGTCACAGGCACTGTGAACCCACAGGGCCTTGTCTGGAGAAGAGAAGGCTGCAGGGGGACCTCATTGCAGCCTTCCAGTCCCTGAAGGGAGCTTATAAGCAGGAGGGGATTCAACTTTTTAAAAGAATAGACAATGACAGGACAAGGGGGAATGGATTAAAACTAAAGGAAGGAAGGGTTAGATTAGATATTAGGGGGAAGTTTTTTACAGAGAGAGTGGTGAGGGGCTGGAACAGGCTGCCCAGAGAGGGGGTGGATGCCCCGTCCCTGGAAGTGTTCAGGGCCAGGTTGGATGGGGCCCTGGGCAACCTTGTGTAGATCAAGGCCTGAGGTTGGTGGCCCTGCCTGTGGCAGGGGGGTTGGAGCAGTGTGATCCTTGGGGTCCCTTCCAACTCATACCATTCTATGGTTCTTGTGCAGGAGGGGGTTTCCCTCTCTCCCTCCTTGCTGGGATGCCTGTGGGACTGTGAGCGAGCACGCCACGCACGCAGAGCCTGGTGGCACCTTAAGCCTCCAGCTGATAGCAGAGAGAGATTTCCAGACAGCTGAGCCCACACCACATCCCTGAAGTTTAATATTGGTCCGGTGGGATGCGCCTGGGGAGGAGAGGACTTACTGAACCTACAGGTGCTGACATTCTGGATGCCAGACTGCATGCAGGGGCAGAAGCCTTCGTTGGGTGGATAATCTGTGCCATTGGCAAAGAGAGTTTTCGGTGCCACAAAGCGATAGGTGGGCACACCCTTGAACTTTCCGGACTGCTCGTACACCAGTGTCATGGATCTGGAAGGGTTTCAATGGAGAAGGAACAGGATTAGCCAACAGGTTCCCAGCCCAGAACTGAGCTCTTATCTTCCCTGGATAAGATGCAGTTGAAACGTAACTTAGACTTTGAGATCAAGATAAACAGTCAGAGCAGTGCTTTGGATGGGGAATGAGTATTTAAGCCATTTGGCTTTCCATGTTTGAAGCACAGATAAAAGGCTGGTCAGGACTAGTTATGGAGAGAAACCACAGGTTTAGGAGTCTGCTTTCAATATGTGGATGAGATTTGCTTAAAGACCTGTAGTAATCCCCCAGGGCAGCTCTACAAGAGCTAACACCCTCTTTGTGTAAGCCTTGCCACCGAGGTAGCAGTGCTCTGTCCCACAGGGAATGGACACCACCTAAATCTTTTGCAGCACAACTCCAGCGTGGAAGCTGTCAGAGGAGTGGAAAAATTTTATCTCATGAACTCTATTATACTGCAAGATTGTTTTAACAAGAGAACAGACTAGTGATGCCATTGCTGCCTTATTGCTGCCACCGGGCTGGGCTGGGTGCAAGTTTCCAGGAGAGAAGTTTACTCCTTTCCCACATACTCCTTCGAGTGAGGCTTATAGAGACACAGACAACACCAGGCAAACTGTGAGGGATGCTTGTTTATACAGTTAGCTTCTTGTATCAAATCCAGGGCCTGTTAAGCAGTTACACACATGCCTCTTGGCTGTGCTCACCTTCCAGCAAGGAGGCCGTGGCAGCACATCACTGGGATAAAGCCTTGCTTAGCTGGTGGGGGCATCCAGGGAGCTGCATCTCCACACCAGCTGCACTCAAGGTGCAAACAGCACAGGAGATAAGCCATCTGACGCGCTCCCTGCCCACAGTAGCCTGGCTGCAAGGCAAGCTCTTTGTCTATCAGCTGATGTTTGTGGCTGCCTAGTCATCTAGGCTAGCAGAGAGGCCAAGACAGAGATCTGGGGAGCAGAGTCAGCACTGCCTGAGGCCACAGCACTGTCCTGTGGGCACCTCCTGCCTCAACAAAAAAACACGCTTGGTTTCCTCCACTTCACTTTATGCCTTGCCTGGAATCGTCCTTTCTTCCCCAGAAGGTTTCTGTAGCTTTACAGAACCAGGCATGTGTATTTAAACTCTGATTATCAATAAACTCCCCCCAAAAGTCCTTGGCTCCGGGTCACTTTGGTATTTGCCAATGTCCCTTGCATACAGGAATTCCTGCAGTAATGCTGGGCTCAGCTGACTGCTGAAGAGGTCATTGTTCTCTATCCAGCATAGGCACCTGCTTGTTTTGCAGCACTATCTACAAAGCCTGAATTAACATTATCTTCCCCAAGGGTCCCTCGTTATCGCAGCATCCCCTCCTCCCAGCATCCACGCTGGTGGGTACTTTAACCCCTGCTGTGAGACCAGCTATGGTCAGGCTGCCATACACAGGCCAGCAACACAGGAACTAGGCAAAGGGGGGGAAAAATTAATTAAATAAAAGCAACAGCCTGGAAACTGGGGGGCACAAGCCCCCGCTGACCCCCGACATCACTTCTGCAAGCGTTTAGTCAGCTAAAACAGTTCCCCAAACGGGTACAGCTGGGTTTCCTTCTGGCAACTTTTACTTCTCCCTTTCGCCTCCCACATCTTATCCAGCCTGGTTACTCTCTACTGATTCAACAAGGGCCAGTTAGACTTCTCCAGGGACTGTATTTAGGAGCATCACGAGACGCTGCTAATTATGCAATTACGCTGTTTGTGAAGCTCAGGTACAGCAACACTGAAGTTTAACGACTCCTGAGCCCTCTGTGTCACCACATGGGTGCCCTGCGTGCACTGGATGAGTGTTACATCTCCTGCCACCCCCATGGGGACAAGCTGGCCACTGTGGTCTCACCTGCAGGCATCAGGGCTGTAGAACTCCAGCGAGGTTGGGGCCATGAACGGTGGCCACATCTCCCCCGAGGTCCCATTGATCATGTTGCACTGGTTGCTCCGCCAGTAGTTGACCTGGGGACAGGGGGAGAGAGAAGACCTCAGAAGGAGGAGCTTGCTGGAGAGCTGGCTTCCACCCTTGCATGAGGCACCCACCACTCTACACTGCTTGAGAAAGAAACACCAAAGAGCTTGAAGATATTTCCTGTTCAAACATCAGCCCAACTAATGGAAAACCAGGACGAGATCCCCCTGTCCCAAGTGCTCCTGCAGTGGTTGATCTGTAGGTGTGGTTGGTTTTAATTGAAAGTGGAATTCCACAAGGGAAGAAGCAGCACCCATTTAACATGGCCACTTAAATAACACCTTAGACACAGGCCACAGGAACACGGGACTTCAACCATTAGAAGCAGCCAGCTCCATCAGCATTTCAAGGGAGTTCAAGTGACACCAGTGATAAGCTGAACTTCACACTTCACAAGAAGTCTCTTGCCACACGGCTGCCTCCTGGCCATCTGCTAGAACAGAAGTTTCTGTGGGACTTCCACTGCTGCAACTCACCTTCTAACCTATGACCCAGAGATACAGCAGCACCGAGAGCTTCCAGTTTATCTGGAGATCAGGCAAAGCCTCTGTGTTAGAGGTTTGCCCAACATTTACCTTCTTCATTCCATTCCACGAATCCACCATGTGAACTCTACTGATGTTCTTCACACCCGTGTTCACTGTGAACAGTCCTGAATCTGAGTTGTTAAGCTGCAGAGAGAAAACACAAACTACTAACCCACTGCACATGGCAAGACTGCAGTACAGCAGTGACCTTGTATTCAGCTCGAGGGGAGCTTCACACTGGAAGCTACCAAACTTTTACTTCAGTTGCCAGCAACAGCTTCCAACATGCATCTTCTGCCTTGAGGGGAGAATTAAGGCAGCATTATACAACCACCACCAGCTACAGAGGGCTGCTCCAAACACTTTGTGAGGGTAAGGAGCCCAGACTGCCAACCCCAAGACCAATATTGCTGTGATTTTAGGGTTCTGAAGGAACAGTTTACATACCTGTATAAATATGCCAAACTTCCCCTTGAAAGGGATCAAGCCAGGAACAATCATGTTTATTGCATCTATCAGAGGGTCTTCATACCCCCACATGATCTCCCCCACCGTCCGGTTCATGAACGCCTCCTGTTTTAGGCCAGCCAGGGCTCCACTCAGTAAAATCTTCACAAAGTTTGGCAGGTTTTCCATCATTACAGCTGCTCCCTGGGAAAGAAAACAAAGTTCTGAGATGAGAGCCCTGTCTTTGGCAAAGAGGAAGCTAGAGAGCTCCTTCTGCTGCACCAGAGCACCACTGGACAAACTGAGGTTCACCATTTATGCCCAGTTTGGTAAGAAAGCTGTTGAGGGCTCATGGGCTTTGTTTCCCCAGAAGACACTCAGATGAGGTTGCAGACTTCAGCCCTGCTGCTCTGCTGACCCCTTTGCACCCTCTGCTTTTGGAAGGATAACAGCCCAACGTAACAACCAACACCCAGAAAGCAGAAAACTGCATTTATAAGCTTAACCACTTCAAAGCTTGATTAACCTTAAGCCCTACAAGGAAGCAAGCTTCAAGCCAGCATCGGGCACCATCGCCCTCCCCACAAGCTCAGGAATCAGTACCCATCCAGAGAGCAAGTTCTTACCATCATCATAATGTTTGGCATAACGATATACTCTTCCTCAGTGCCGTTGGACAAGTGTGGCTGGAAGAAGAGTTGCCTGTACTCCAGGAAGGAGACGGTGTCATTGTCATGGAATGTGATATTCGTTTTATACCTGAACTCTCTGCAAAGAGACATGAGAGATCATGGGAACCTTCGCCCATGCAGTGCCCCTGCAAAGCCTGTGGAGCAAAGATGGGCTGTGCAAGCCTAGGCTTGCTGCTGAAGAGCAGAGGAAGGAGCCTGAAGCCCAGCAAGAAGCCATGGGGCAGCAGGGGAAGCAACATGCTGGGGAACAGGTGGTGTCAACACCCCAACCAGGGTTAGCGTCTAGCCAGGGAGTGAGGTGTCCCTGAGAGATGGGATTCTGCAGACACCAAGTGTTTCTTCCCAGCTGACAAGAAGTCTGAGACTAAAGCTCAAATTCCCTCTGTCACTTCGCCTACAACCACAGAAAAGCCCAGCCCTATCAGAGAGACGCCCAGATAAGCAGACCTACACCAACCCACACACCAAATCAACCTGCAAAACAGGAGAGCACCAAACAAGATGACACAAGCTCCACCAAGGAGCCCACGCTGATTTGTTCCAGAGCTCCCTGCTGGCTCCCAGGCTGAGGACAGCTCGAATCTGCCCCAGCATCATCCCACTCCCCAAGGCTTTGGGCCACACCACCTTCAGCACACCACCCAGCACTGCTCCATGCTGTTGGGGCAGCGATACTCCACGGTAGCATGAGGTTATCCCCAACATCACAAGCCTGTTACAGCTCCTGAGGGAGCAACCCCCCAGCAAAAAGAAAGTTCTTTATTGTGGAGCCTCTGTTTTATGGCCCTCGTTAGGGAAGGGCACTAATCTCGCTCAGCGGGAACACAAGGACACTAATAAGCTTTGCCCCTTTGTTTATTGTTGTTTACAGTAAGTGAAGCCTTTCCTCCAAGCCAAAGGACTGATGTGATCACAACATACAGAATGCACACGGTCTTATGGTGTGACCTGGCAAGCCTGGGGGGAAACAAGGGCATATACATACTGCCAGGTTCTCCCCAGTGCTAGTCAAAGAGCTTTGGATTAAACCAGTAATCTTCCCACATGAGCTTGCTTAGACTGCTGACCTGACTTTGCCTACATGTGTAGGCACTGATGTGTTGCCTATTGCTCTTTATGGGCGAGTTCACACACTCAACACCACTTCATGTTTCAGGTCAGAGAAGCATATGGGACTTCAGCCACCATGCACTATTTATGGGTTGACCCAATGATCTAAAGGGTCTCTTCCAACCTAGGCAAATTCTGGGACTCCTCAGCCATGGCAAACAGACCCAGCCCTGCTGTAGGTGGGCCAGAGCAAGTTTCACTGCTCCATACCAGTTCTCATGACCATGGTTTGTGTTTGGCAGCTTCTGGGTCTCGTGTTAGATAAGAGGCCTTAAGCCAATCCATTAAGTTTGATATTCAGGCAACTCCAGCTCTGGAGCTGGACTCCTAAATGCACAGTGAGGATGAAACAAGTCTGTTCTGAAGGTGAGAGATGCCCACCACTACACCAACACGTCTCATGCCAGTGTTTGGAATGTATCAGCCCAGGTCTGGCTGCTCAACAGGTCTCAGCATGAGACTGAGCTCCATGACCCAGCAAAGCACTGATCAGCCTTACTGCTCTGCCAGTGAGAGGTCCTACCTGTGCTTTTAGCAAGCTCAGAGCACGTTTGGGTGGCTTTAAAGTCTTAGGCTGCTGGACTCACACCAAACATGCTAATGCCATGCTCTCCTGGCAGAGGAGTCAGCCAGAAGCCTGGCAGGCAGCACGATGGCCGGGCTCATGCCCAACTGGACCTTAATAGGTACCTGACCTGTAAACGTAGGGTCCACGCTGGTTCAGCACTGGCTTTGCTCCCTGGAGAACCTCCTTGGGGTTCAGCACTTCGAAGAAGTGCACTGACATGTAGAAAGGAACAGGAATGTCTTTCCACATGCTGAAGGAGATGCTGTTGGGGTCGATCCTGACATTCTGCAAAGACAAACAATAAAAACAAAACGGTAGGGAGACACAACTCTTGGGCTTGGTGGCTGCAGCTAAGCACAGCCACGCTTGGCTCCACAACAGGCCCAGCCCAAAGCAGTGGTTCCTCCAGAGGATCCAGGCACATTATGCAGACTGACACCACGCCAGATCTAAACCAGCCATTCTTATGTATGCAGGGGCATTGTGTTCATGCCACGGGATGTCTGTAGGTTTATTTATTCACACTCAGCTCTCCAGGTCCTACCCACAGGACGCTGGAGCTGGTTTGATGTGCTGGAGGCTCACTCTCTGCTAGGCAAGCCAGCACTGAATTATGCACATCCCCACAGGCTTGATCTGCCTGGCACAAACAACCCTGTCCCAAAGGCCTCCGTATACCTGCCAGGTTTGGCAGCTCCAGGAGCAGACAAGGGCTGGGAGAGGTGACACTCCGGTTTGGGTACCAGCAGGGAGCACCCCACTAAACTCCCAAACAGCAGACAGAGATGGTGACCCAGCTGTGTCCCCACAGCACCACGCAGGACACCTCTGCTGCCGTCCCGCAGCGGCTCACAGCTGGCCCGAAGGCAGGTCAAAGGCAATGAATGCATAACCCTGGTTTCCACCTTGCTGTCCTGCTTGCTGGGATGTGCCTGCAGGTGCCCAAATGTTACTTGAGCCTTCACCAGCTCCCGAAACAGAAGCTGGCATCAGGTCCCATCTGCCCCCCGCTCCTCCCTGCCTCCCGGGGGCTGCCTTACAGACAACAGCCTGTTCCTACTTGAGCCTTTATTTTGGGCGTGTTCCACCATCATCTCTGCTTCCTCTGCAAGCCCAAGCCCTCTCTATCATTGAGCAACCCAGCCTGCTTATGGAAAGTGAGTTTAAGCCACTAATTGGTGAAGGCACGTGGGCATTATCCCGCTGCAGCTCAGCAGCCCACAGCAGCTCTCCTGCCCTGGAGCAGCTCAGTCTGACCATGCACATACTTGCCGAGGTATTTTTATGGTAAAGAAGCCATCAGAAGACAAGAGAAACTCAGTTTTAACTTAGTCTGCTTTATAATCCCTAATCCTTAGCGTTCCAGAGAGTCTGAATCTGCTTTCCTTCACTTTCTCTTCCTGCCTTGCACTCCCTGGATCCCTCATTGCATATGCATGGCATTATGTAATGCGTAGAGAGATGGGGCTGCAGCCCAGCTCCCTTTCTCAGCCCTCTCCCATCTGGGCACAGCAGCTCTCAGCACTCCACAGATGTTGTTAAGCAAGACCCACTTAACAGGGTAGAGCCTTAGAATGAAGCTACTTGTTGGTCAAAACCAACTGATCATGTGTCTGAAATAAAAAGAGAGTATTTTTCACTTTGATGGGTTACAAAGTGTCACTGAGATGTCTGATCCCTCCTGACCACCCTGATCTCTGTTTTGGAGGAACTGAAAGGAACTGGCTGCTGCTCTTCTCCTCCAGACAGGACCAGAGGAGCAGCAGCTCCATCTGCAGTGCCCAAGTCCTGCTTACCCAGGAGGGAAGCTGCTGCCACCCTGCTCAGTAAAACATAGAGTTGAGGTTTCCTCTTCACACTGAGGTGTGCAAGGGCAACCTCAGCACCAGACCTCATCCTCCACATCCTCTCACCCCACCCTCATCACCCTGCTAACACGGCAGAGATGGTGCTGTCAGTCTTCCCCAGGACAGCATCAGAGGTCCCAGGTGGAGCAGAAGCATTAAGAGGTGGATGGATGAGTTGACTTGTTCTCACTGGGGTAAAGCTTGTATCTGAGGGACCCCAAAACAGTGATGTTCCCAGGCTTTGCAGGGCCAATGCTGCAGGCAGTCTGGCTGCAAGGACAGATGCCAACGCAGATGCAACGAGATGGGCTCCAAGTTCCCTATTTCTCCTGTGTGTTCCCCTACAGACTTTACTCACAGATACACTCAAACCTACAACCTGTCTGCAACCAAGTGCTTCTCCATCAGGATACACCACCTTAACAGAGGGATGTTTGCCAGGATGGGCAAACCAGCCTTCGCCTGTCCAGCCCCAGCCCCTTTTTCCCACAGCGCTCTGAAGACCAGCCCTGGACACGTTTCATCACCCTAGACACCATCACTCACTCACTTATTTTCCCCATTTCATATTAAGCCTCAGAAGAGCTCAGGAGCATTTTAGGTCATGCTGAAGATGCAGAGACCAATGGCATGAGATAAACAGAGAAAAAACAAGGGCTGGTCTTTTCCTCATCTTCTGTTGGCATTGTGAGTTACCAGGATTTAGGCTAATCAGGTACCAAGAATCAGGATTAGCTAAAAAGAGGGCAGGAGGTTTTGGTGGAAAACCTTATCATTCCTGTTCTACAGGGGCCTCTCAGCCTTTTATTTGCAGATCCCAGCTCCTCACACCCATGAAACTGGACAAAGAGCGACTTTTACTGCCTAAGCCACGGGATTGTCTGGCTTTGCCAGCCAGGCAGCACTTCCAGAGGATGCCTTTAAGCAGAAGTTCCTTTTCAGTGGAGACTTCTTGGCTCAGGTAACCAAAGCCATCAGCTACGGGGTGCTGCTTATTTACCCCTTCCATCAAGAAGCACATTCCCAGGTCCTGACCTGGGTAGGTACATGGTTAGAGAAACACCCAGGCAGGGGGGCAAATCTCCTTTGGGCTGGGGGGGCAAAAAGGTTTGATTAAACATGTGATCATTCAATTGGTTTGTTACAGCAGGATAACCAGTGTCCCAGCAGTAAGGACAGGAGCACTGGTTCCCAGGATGGTGTGGCATTTATTGAACAGACCAAGAACTCATCCCCAACCCCACATCTTAACCATGGGCAGCAAACACCCCTTGGGCTTTGGGACCTCTCTCACCAATAAGGCAGGTCTTCAGAAGCAGCTCTTTAGGATGAGAGGAGGACTAGGAGGTTGCTCCATGAAGAAAGCTCCCTCAGAGCGCTCCTGCTGCGCCACTTCCAGTTTGGAAAGCATCTCACTGGGGTACATCAGAGTGTGGTAACCCACACGTGGATTTACCAGGGGAGCGCTGGAGGTAGGGGCAGAAGGGACAGGAGGAAGGGCCAGTGCTGGGCTGGATGCTGAGCAGCCAGGCAGGGCTGAGCATCCAGCCCAGCACCACCCCTCACGCTAACGGGGACCAGAGCCCGCTCAGCCCAGGCGTGTTTGCTGCCACCAAGGATGGCCCGTCCCAAGCCCCCACTCGCCCGCCAAGCCCCCGCAAGCTGCGGCAGTGGCCCTGAAGCAGAGACCCTTCGGAGCCTGGCTGCTCCCCCCTCCTCTGGGAAACCCTCCACAAGCAAAACAAGCCCACGCACCAGCTGCACTCCAGCGCCATCACCCCCGAACCTCGCACCGGCCCCCGGCAGCACACACCAGCCCCGCACCAAGCCCTCAGCCCCACACCGGCTGCGGTCCCCCCACCCCCCCAGCCCCGCACCAAACGCGCGGCCACCCGCCGCCCCGCTGACCTTGACAACCTGCTCCCTGATGATGACGGGCCCCACCAGCAGCAGGCAGAGCCCCAGGACGGCGCAGAACCCCCCGGCTAGTCCCAGCCCCACCGACAGCCGGCGTCGGGCTGCGGCCATGGCGCGGCACAGCAGAACCGAGCCAAGCGCAGCCGCCGCCGCTTTATGCCCCCGCGGCCCGGCCCGGGGCGGTGGAGGGGGCGGGGAGGGGAGGCGGGGTCTGTCCGGTCCCCGCCCCCTCGCTCCGCGCACCCGGGGGCCGTGGATATTGTCCACATAAACCCGTACGAACATGATAGGTTTAAAGGGATACGGAAGATTTAAGAGCGTGTAGGCATGAAATACGAACCGGGTTCGTCGCTGGGATGGAGAACGGGCCTCGTCGTGTCCCTGGCTGCTCCTGCTGTCGCTCCCCCGGGCACGGGGATAATTGAGGCAGGAAAATCCAGTTCGGGGGCAGCGAAGAAGTGTGTCACACAGCTGGCAGGCAGCAAGGGATGAAGCAGAGCAATGGTCCCCGCGGTCGGCAGTTCAATCCTCTGGTTGTCCTCTACATGGGGCACATATACAGCCCATGAGACCCCCCCTAGGATGGACCAGGTTCCTTGGTGGTCACAATGTTCACGAGGGGGAGGGCTGCAGCCCAGTTTCACAGAAGGGTTTGGTGTCTCTGGAAAGGGGATGAGAGCAGCTGTCAGCCCCTGATCTCAACCCCAGGCTCTCCCCAAGAAGAAAATACTCATGAGTCCTTTACTCACCTCTCGTTTTGGGTATTGTGCACATCTAAAGCAGACCTGAATCAAAGCCTGGTTGAGACTCATCCCTCAAAGTGTCCAGAAGGCAGCAGAAAATAAAAAGAGTCTGGTTTGTGACAGTCTATTTTACAGTAACTACACACATCATCCCACTGTCCAAACTGGAAACTGATCCGAGCTAAAGGATCTAGAAGTTGGAGTGCATCTACCTGCCAAACACCATCCCCATGATGTGATGTGTGGGGACACTGTTCCCACCCAGGCAGAGGCCAGGACCCAACTCTTCCCATGCCCTTTACCTTGGTGAAACACCTGCATCTGTGTTGTTAACCTTAATTACATCTCTTTTTTTCCTTCTAGAACTTGTTGCCCAGTGTTTAATTGCTGGAGCAGTCTGTCTGTCTGGTGCCAGCTGGGTCTCCACAGCTGAGGCAGCTGCCGGCCATACCCTGTTTCCCCAGCAGCAATGCTTTCAAGCCCCACACAAAGCGTGTGCTGCGTTCTCCTTCCCTTTAAATCACCTTTCTCGGAAGAAATCCCGTGAAAGGAGTTGTCCTTCAAAAAACAACAGACCTAAGTAACATCCAGGAAGTATTCTGAGGCTCTGCGGGGCAGCACAAAGACAACAGGAGATACTTTCATGGCTGGAACAAGACAGCCTTAACATTCAGGAAATGCTTCACTGCTGTTACCAAACACTGCTGTTCTGCGGTTTATCCTACCCCAGCTGTTGTCTCTACACTGCCACCATCAACAGCCCTTTGAAGTTAAGTCAAATCCAGCACAGCGACCTGCAGAGATCAGCACTTGGACTCGGCTTATGAAACCATGGTGCAGGTTTCTCTGAGCTCTCCCTTTGCTCGGTGGCAGCGCAGCCTCTCCAAGTGCACGCCAGGCCATCACTGACACCCGTAAGGATGGCATCGCAGGGGTTTTACTAAGGCTTTAAAAATAATTTCCTCCAATTCAAGCATCCCTATGCCCTCCTGCAGCTCTTCCCCCTCAGTTACCAAGCCCATCAGCAGCTCTTCCCCCTCAGCTACCAAGCCCATCAGCACTGCCTGCAGTTATTTCCGAGGCAAAGCTTCCCCCGCACCTAGAGAAAGGAGCTATGAAAGCACAGCCAGGCTGCAGCTTTGTACCCAAAAGCAGCCCCCCTCCCGCCAGGAAGGCCCACCCGAGCTGCATCAGACATGACGCTTGAGGAGCCCCGTTACAGCACCCCCAAACCTGCTCAAGGGCTGGGGTTGGAATCGTTGCATGAATTCCAGTAGTCCAGAGGCCAGGGTCCAGCTCCATCAGCTCCCAAGAACAGGAACCAGGTGAGGGGCACCACCACCTCAGGCTTCCATTGTCCTGTGCAAGCCCCCAGGAGCACACCCAGAGCCCAGTGATGATGTGATGTGTCATCAACTCCTACCTGGCACAGGGGGCACCAAGGGCTTCCTCCAATTCAGCACCCATCTTCACGTCCAAACCTGTTCCTTACCTGCTGCAAGGCGCCAAAACCACCTTCCACAGCTCTCACATAGCCATCACTGTCAGGAGTCCAACCCTGCCACCCTGCTCTTCCCTCAGACAGGGAGACCACAGCAGGTCCCACAGAGGGGTGAGGAAGCAGACAAAAGCTCTGTTCCAACCCCTGCCACATCCCCTTCCAGGGCCACCATGTTATCATGGTACAGTTCTGGTTTCCTGCTCCCCAGTGCAATTGTTAACCACTTGGGACCTCCCATGACCAGCCACCTCCATGTCACCACAGAACACCTCAGTGGAGGCTTCACTG
The DNA here is from genome assembly GCA_020800305.1 of Porphyrio hochstetteri. Taxonomy (NCBI): domain Eukaryota; kingdom Metazoa; phylum Chordata; class Aves; order Gruiformes; family Rallidae; genus Porphyrio; species Porphyrio hochstetteri. The sequence goes on from CM036922.1 coordinate 12,384,515, forward strand.
TTCTACAGCAGATGGGAACCGCTCCCCAACATCTGCTTTAGCTCATCGATACCAGTGTTTCCACTTGGTGAAAGCTCTTATGAGAGCTTATTCCCAGACTTGAAGGCAGGTAGCACATCCCAGCTTCCCTGTTTGCTCCATACGCTTAGGCTCTTAAAAACATGACTCATGCCCCTAACTGAATGATGCACAACTCAACACTAGCCACATCACCTCTCCAGCCTGAGGGCTTGCCAGCTGTAGCAATGTTACACCATGGCCCAGTGCTGCCATCAGACCCTGCGATCAGGTTGCTGGCCTTAGCTGCACCCACACAACAAACACAGAAACATCAGGGGCAGGACCTGGCAATTATGGGCAAAGCAGTCATTATCCCAGCCTCCCAGCTCAAAAACAACTGCAGTTTCACATTACACACACAGAGCATTATACAACCTCCCAGCTGCGTAACACCTGCAGCCTGGCATTGAGCTTCAGCTGGTTATAAGAACACTTACACAACCTCAGGAAACGCAGAGCTGGAGGATTACCCTTGCCAGCCACACAAAAAAAGCCTTGCATAAGGAGTTCAGCAACACCTCTGTACGGGAAGCTGGGTAATTACAGTTTATTAGAAGAGTGACACTGGCTAACGGCATAAACAGTTGTTCACATAACTTGAGACATTAACTTTTGTGGATGCAACAGCTTTATTGGAATGAACAAGTGCAGAGGAACTTTTACTGGTAAGCAAGCAACAACCTGCCGGTTCAGTTACCACCCCTGAGGCGCAGCACAAGATGGAGGGTGGATTCCTTCTGGATGTTGTAGTCAGACAGGGTGCGTCCATCTTCCAGCTGCTTGCCAGCAAAGATCAGACGCTGCTGATCAGGGGGAATGCCTTCCTTGTCCTGGATCTTGGCCTTGACATTCTCAATGGTGTCACTGGGCTCAACCTCCAGGGTGATGGTCTTGCCTGTCAGGGTCTTCACAAAGATCTGCATACCACCCCTGAGGCGCAGCACAAGATGGAGGGTGGATTCCTTCTGGATGTTGTAGTCGGACAGGGTGCGTCCGTCTTCCAGCTGCTTGCCAGCGAAGATCAGACGCTGCTGATCAGGGGGAATGCCTTCCTTGTCCTGGATCTTGGCTTTGACATTCTCAATGGTGTCACTGGGCTCAACCTCCAGAGTGATGGTCTTGCCTGTCAGGGTCTTCACAAAGATCTGCATGCCACCTCTCAGGCGCAGCACAAGATGGAGGGTGGACTCCTTCTGGATGTTGTAGTCGGACAGGGTGCGTCCATCTTCCAGCTGCTTGCCAGCAAAGATCAGACGCTGCTGATCAGGGGGAATGCCTTCCTTGTCCTGGATCTTGGCCTTGACATTCTCGATGGTGTCACTGGGCTCAACCTCCAGGGTGATGGTCTTGCCTGTCAGGGTCTTCACAAAGATCTGCATACCACCCCTGAGGCGCAGCACAAGATGGAGGGTGGACTCCTTCTGGATGTTGTAGTCAGACAGGGTGCGTCCATCTTCCAGCTGCTTGCCAGCAAAGATCAGACGCTGCTGATCAGGGGGAATGCCTTCCTTGTCCTGGATCTTGGCCTTGACATTCTCGATGGTGTCACTGGGCTCAACCTCCAGGGTGATGGTCTTGCCTGTCAGGGTCTTCACAAAGATCTGCATTTTCCTCTGGAATGACAGAGATCACGGCCGTTAGTTCCACCCGTCCTTCCCAGCGGAAGGCACAACGCCCACCGCCATCACGCCCCTACCGGCGGGACACAGGGGGTTCGCGCGCCTCCAACGGCCGCCCCCTCGCCACGCCCTGCGGCGTCACGCGAAGGAGCCGCCCGCACGCCCGAGAGGCGGAGCCGCGCACGCGCTCCCTTCCCCTTCCCGCCCAAGGCGCGCGCGCGCTCGCCACCATCTTGAGGTACCGGTGCGCCTGCGCAGCCGCCATTTTCTCAGGGCTGCCTGGAGCCTCCTCACCCACCCTTCTCCATCTCCGCCGCGGGCTCACGGTGTTGCCGTTGCTGCCCGCGCTCCCCTCCCGCCCTTTCCGCGCCGCCCGTTATTTCCTCAGCCACATCTCCCTTCCCCCCCATAGCCATATATTGCCTCCCGCCCGGCCACCCAGCACGCCTCAACGCCCTGCCGACAGCAGGGCAAGTGGCCCTACCCTCCGCTTTCCCCGTGGCAGCACAGCGAAGCCGAGGGACCGCGCACTCACCGCAGGGCTCACAGGCCAAACCGACCACAATGCAACCTTTCCGCCTCACGTAGCTCCAACTGCGCCACACATTCCCCTCCCGCCCCTTATATAGCCTACTTCGCCCCGCCCCTGCGGCTCAGATCATTCCGCCAGGCACTATTTTTCTCTGTGGCGCTCGCCGCCGTTCTCCTGCCTGGGCGGAAGGAATCAAGGCCCGGTCACAGCGGAGGAGTCGGCGCCTTCGCGGTGTGGTGTGGCTCTTATCGCGCTCGGGGGGCGCCAGCGCGTGCGCGGAGGAGCGCGAGGGAAAACCTGGTGTGGCCATGCCAGAGCAGAACGGGGTCTGACGCGCCTCAGCGCGCTGAGCCCCCTTTGGGTTTTGCGGGTGCCTCCGTGGCTGTAGCTTCTTGCCAGCGCCTCACGTTTTCTTCAGGGATTTAACGTCCCACAGTTGCGTCCCCGTTTCAAAAGTGGTGTCTGTCCTGAGGCAGAGGGTAGGGCAGCGCAGCTCTGCCTGCCGGCCTTGCCAGGGGCAGGCTCTGAGGTACCCCCTACCCGCGGGCTCAGGCCTGAGGGAGACGCGTATTTCAACGCGAGGGGAAGGAAGAAGCGGCGGGAGAGCGCGGTTCCCCCAGCCAGGCCCTGTCTGAGGCGGCACAGACCCGCAGGGCCTGGCCTAGGTGAGGCCTGCAGGCAGGTTGGTGCCTCCACGGCCGATGGGGTGAGGCGCAGGGGATGCTTCTTGGGTGTCTGGCTGCTGCAGCGATGCGGGGCTGCCAGCCAGAGCAGCCTGAGGGCTGCGGGTGACTCAGGGAGAGGAGGGGTGAAGTAAGGGGCAGAAGAGGCCTGGCAGACAAAGGGCTCGGGGCCCTGCGGGCATCTGTGTGAGATACAGTCCCTGAGTATGTCTGTGTGCACACAGAGCACACCTCTCAGATAAAACTGAGCTTATAATTCAGGACTAAGGCTTTGCTGCTTAGGTAAAATCAGTCTCAAGTGAAAAATAATAATGCTGCCTGTTTTGCGTTGTGTTCTCGCTCACAGAACACCTCCTGGGAGATCTCTTGTGCCATCCTAGTCAAACTCCAGAGCGATTCAAGGGCATAGCTGAGAACAAAATGGGGCTTTGTTTGCAAGATGCACGAAACGCCTTTCGGTTCAATCCACCTACGCCATCCTGCGTTTGCCTGCACCCAAGGAAAACCACTGCCTACCAGAAGGACACAGATAACACCCAGAGCTACACACCAGTAGGAAGGGAGCAGAGGCCCAGCAACAGCTTTGTGATTGGTTTGAGGAAACCAGCCTGCATTTGTCTGACACATTTACAGGAGGGGAATGCTCTGCGGAGCTTCTCACTGCTGGTAGGTTTGAGTTTGTATTAAAACTCAGCATGGCAAGAGTAATCATAGTGATCTCAAATAACTGGGTCATTTAGCTGGGGGAAAAAATAATCCACAAAAGTGTTTTGGTTTCTTCTCAGGTTTGAATTGTGCTCTGTGCCTTATATTGTTGTATAAACATAAAAGATTGCAATAGCTTCTCAGATTTAGGTCTTTCCTCATCTGCAAGTGAGGAGTGCTAAACTTATTCTTTTAGTTACACTCAGGGCTGCTCTGAAAATAGCTGAAAAGGCTCAGGGCAGCATGTTTCATGACAAGATGGAGATCTGTAAGGGGAAGAAATTAAGATGATGCAGTGCTGCTGTTCATCTATTTAGTGTAGGCAGCCACTGAGCATCCTGTGTGAGCTCGTAGCTGATACCCGAAGCTGGAGGTGGAGCAGCACACCTCTAAAGATTTGTGTTCTGCTCATACTGCAAAGCAGAGGGTAAGCTAAATACAGCAGGCTGGTTTGGGAACAGCACTTTCCTGAGCAGGGAGGGGCTTTCTGTGAACAAAGCTGCTCTGTGTTCCTCCCCCAGTGCGTGTAGGGTGCCCCTTGCTTGGTGAATAGTCTGTTGGTCCTAACAGACCATGATCAACGGACAAATACTGATTTCCCCTGCCAAAAAGTCTGTCCCTTCATGCCTGCTCTTACAAGCTCTCTGGGGCAGGAACCGTCTCTTCCTTGCCTCACGTGCAGGGTATATTCCAGAAGCACAGCTGCCTGGAGAGATCTTTACAACAAGAGCTGTGTACAACAGAGATGTTCACGCTCAGGGTGCTTCAGGAAATAACCAGAAGTAACCCCAGTGAATAAATAGCACAAGGAGCACTCTAACTGCCCTGGCAGGAAACGTCATGTCACAGACATCTGGGCTCTCCCCTGCCAGAGGGTGCTGGGTATGTGGTTGATAACGGTGCAGATAAACTGCTGGCAACTGAACTGGGTAGATAAAAGCGTTTTCAAGCTCTACATGGGCCTTGGTCTCTCTGTGCTTTATCTTTCAGCCCTCCCAGCTTGGAAGATTTTCCCATGCGGGACAGAACTGCGTGAGCTCGGCCAGCCCAAGGAGATGACAGCAGGGAGTTTGTTTGCCCAGAGTTCCTCCAGACCTGCTCCGAGCGAGGCCTGGTCACACTGCCAAGGGGCTGCCTGCTGGAGCAGCGCAGCTGAGAGGTGAGGAGGCACTGCAGAGCCAGGGAGAAGCTCCTGCCCCATCACAGCCAGCGAGTGGTGTCCTGGGCTTTGTGCCTTGGGCTCTGGGAATGCGGTGCAGAGCCCCTGAGGAAGAGATAACAAGCAGGGTTAGCAGGCCGGCATCGCCCTGTGTGTCAGGGTTTAGTGCTTCTGCCCCCTTTTTAGGCTGCTCTGCGTGTGCAGGGCAGGGGGGTGGCAGCAGAACACCCAGAGGGACACAAGAGTCTGTGTTTGCGTAGTCCTGAGGGGAGCCCAGGGACAAAAAAAGCCCCAAAGTGTTTTGTGCCATTGAGAAACTGCCACCGTGGGCCTTCACGGTACGGTGTTCCGCGGTTCCGGCCTGGGTAAAACACATCAGAAAAGGGAGAGAAGAAAAAGAGAAGTGGGGGGAAAAAATGCAAAGCAAGGCGTTGCTGGAGATGCCGGGGATTGAACCCGGGACCTCATACATGCAAAGCATGCGCTCTACCGCTGAGCTACATCCCCCTGCCCCGCGAAGCTTGCCCAGCCTGGTGGCCAGGTCCGGCGCGGCGCCGTGTGGCGGGAAGCGGGGCTGGGGCTGCGGGCAGGGAGGGGGTGCGGGGCTCTGCGGGGAGCTACGCGTGAGCTTCAAACAGCTCCTGGAGACGCAAACCCGCTTTTTATTTTTAAACAAATCCTTCAGAAATGAGAATAATAATCAGAGAACGCTGTGGGTTGGGAGGGGCCTCAGAGATCATCCCGTTCCAAAAGGCGCTGCAGTGACTGGTGGGGGCCCCTGCCCATCACTGCCTGCCAGGCGCCATTGGCTGAGAATCACAGACCCACAGAATCCCAGGGGTTGTAGGGACCTCGAGAGATCATCGGGTCCAACCCCCCTGCCAAAGCAGCTCCCCAGCTCATATTGCACGGATAGGCATCCAGATGGGTCTTGAATATCTCCAGAGAAGGAGACTCCACACCCCCCTGGGCAGCCTGTCCCAGGGCTCCCTCACCCTCACTGTGTAAGAAGTCCGTGGGGCGGGCGCCTGGGAGAGCTCCTGCAGAACCTGCTCTGGGGAGCGGGTGGCAGTCTCCCTCAGTGTAAACTGAAGATGGGCCCTGCTGCCTGCTCTGGGCCCGTGCCACTTGCAGTGCTTCCCAGGGCGCCCCAAGATGGAGTGGTGCCAGACTGGGCCCCTCTTAATTAAATCTTAGGAATGCTTGGTATCTTCCTCATTCCAAAGAAAACACTATGTTGAAGATCAAACATCTTCCACATGTTCTTGCCCTCCCCGCTGTGGCCTTTCCTTGTGCACCCCACTTTGGAGACAAACCTTCTACACCGATCTGAATTGGCAAACTTTTCTCTTTATTACGTGTGCCCTTCTTCCCAACCCCGCACTCCCCCCGCCCTTCTGATTTAGATGAGGCCTTCTGGTTTGGCCATCTTCCCGTGAACTTGCACTCGATAAATGCAGGTGTACGCTGGGTTTCCCCAGTTGCTCTTCACAAGCAGTTTGATATATGAAAAGGCTCTGGGAAATGGTGCATCGTGTGAAGAGGGGGAAGAAGAAATGGGGGTGTTAAGAGCAGCAATGCAGTCAACGTATCTCCCCCTGCCAGCCCTGCTCCTGCTCCGGAAGGAGCTCCTGAAAGGTGTGGGGGGTCAGCCGTGGAAATGTGAGGCTCACTGCTGGGGAAGCTGGGGACACGGAAAGGGGCATGGCACCTGGCATCCTCTGCATGCCATTCCTGCTGGGGCTCAGTCTCCATTCCTTCTGCCCCTTCCCTCTGCTTCTCACCCTGTGCTGACTGAGAAGCCGTGGAGGGACATCTACGCGTGGGGCAGCTGCTGTGCAACCCCACCAAGCTCCCGCTGTCCGTGCTGCCTGCCTTCCTCCTGGCAGGCATGAATGCTTTAGGGGACAAGTCTCATGTTATGCTGGGAAGAGGGGACACTGTCCAGCCTGCCAGCAGGCCACCAGCTGGGGCAACAGTGCTGCATGATGGCTTTTGCCACCGGGCATTCCTGTTTCTCCACGGCACAAAGACATTTCTTGGGTGGAGCGACCACATGTGCAGCTGGCTCTGCACAAGGCAGTAGTGGGTGAAGCCAGGGGTCTCTCAGGACTCATGTTCTCAGCAGCCTGACTCTGTCCTTGCTATCCTTTTGCTACCACCGCTGTGTGCTACTCAGCCCTCCCAACCCTGCCACGGCTCCTCCTCTCTCAGCGGTGCCCCTCTGCCCAGGGAGAAAGCATTCACGCTGCTCCTGCCATGGGCTTGTAGGCAAAAGCATTTTGCCCCTTAGCATCTTGCCCTTGCATGAGGATTGTACCTTCAGAAGAAAGGTCTGAATGGCCTCTTTCTCCACATTGTATGTGAACATCCCAAGGAGAGTTTCCTCTTCTCCATCCGCATTCACTCCCTTAAGGGCAAAGCACAAGGAGAGCAGCTCAGACACATACTGACAAAGAGGGAAGGGTATGCCCTGGATCAGATCTGTTAGCTGCCACCCTCTCCTGGGGTTCTAGCAGTAGTCTGGCATTGGTTAAGGTTGAGCACCGTGCATGCCTTGAGTTTTGGTCAAGAAGCCTGAGGTGCTTGGCCAGAACTAGCCTTAAGAGGGATGAAACCTCTCAAGCCCTTGAAGTGTCCTGCTAGAGAGCTGTAGCACTCAGAAGAGGCAGGGCGTAAACCTCAAAGGGTGCCCGAAAGACCCTCTCAAGACCCTCTCACAGCTTTCACCCAGGGCCAGATCCCCATCAGAAATGCCCAGCAGAGACTTACAAAGACAGCGATGTCTCTGGGTGCACTGATGACTGTCCCCGATGGAGAGACATCCTCATAAATGTGCTGCATGGTGATGCCAGTCAGATGGACTCGTGCTGGCAACCTGATCACCACCTGTCCCTGATGTCCTTGAAAAGGCCAACAGTTTCCTGGGGAAACATCCGGCTGCACGCAGAACATAAGACCAGTGAGATGTGAGTGTTGGGCCAAGACAGCTGCCTGTGTGGCAGGAAGCATAGGCGCCAGTGTGTCTGGGGGGTCTATTTCAGCACCAAAATGGGCCATGTGGGAGGAAATGCACAGAAGCAGGAGGCCTTCTTCCCTGCCCTACCAAGGGAGCTTCCGTGTGGTGGAGCAGAGGAGAATATCGCCGATGAAACCATACTGGTCAGGGCCTGTCAGAAGCATGGCTCTGCAGGGCACTCCCACCTCCTGCCTCCAAAAGGTCGATGTTAGGGATGAGTGTGGAAAGGCGATCACTGGACTGAGGGGAGAGCCCCCAAGCTCGGTCCCCAGCTTCACAGGGAGGAACAATACCTGCAAAATTGTGTCAGGAGGTTTGGAAGGGATAAGGAATGCTAAAACCCTGCAGCCCAAATTCTCTCTGCAGTGGTAGGTCTTGGAAGTTCTCCGCATGTCGATGGTGGCACCTGTAAGGAGGAGAGAGCAGATGACTGACAGAGGCCACCAACTAGGAGGCCTTGGTGCTCAGGCACTATTTCTGATGTCTCCAGCCCAGTCCATGTCGGTCAGTGCTGTCCTCATCCACAGGCTGTCAGGGGTGCCCAGCTGCGTAGGGCTATGATGGCATCCATGTACCTGGTGACTTTCTCTCACAGCACCATTAGGAGAAGGTCTGAGGGTTCTGGGAGACAGCAGGAGCCCAAAGCAGAGGGCTTGCTGCATGAGCAACAAAGGATGGACCAGCCATTCCCTTGCCAAATGCAGTGGAGAGGAAGAGAGCCTCTCCTTCAGCGCAGGAAGACGGCTGGGGCTAGTGCCAGAGGCACCCATGCGGAGGCCGATAGCAAGGCTGTGAGGAACTCAGAGCCATGCTGCCACAGCCTTGCCCTTGGGACCCCATGGAACATCTAAGCTCCCTCACTTTGGAGAGCAGTGCCTGAAGCACAGGCTCCTTTGGGGAGCACTGCAGAGAAGCACAGGGCAAAGAGACTGGGCTGCTTGTGTCCATACCAGAGCTTTTCAGGGACCAGTCAGAAATCTTGGTGCAAACTTCCAAAGCCATCTTGGATGCTGCCTGGTTCACCTCCTGAACTTCCAGGGAATGCTGTAAACAAACACAGAAGGACCACATCAGCAGGCAGTTCAGCGTGGCTACCAGCACCCGCAGAGGCAAAGGGTCAGTGTCAGAAATGCAAGGCAAGCCTTGTCCACAGAGCTGCAAGACTGCTGCTGACATGAGCTTCGAGGACCAAGGAACAGCACCTGTGGCCGTGGCCAGGGCCATGGCCCAAGGTGTGCTGACGAGGGTCCCCACACCCCCATCCCCAGCCTCCACGCTCTTCAGGTCAGCCAGGAGACAGGCTCGGGCCCTGCCAGTGATGACTGGCCCTGTGAGCGAGCTTGGGTCTCACTGCCTCAGGGCAGCCAGAGGCACCAGCGTGCCAAGGGAACGCTATCAGTGGTGCTCTGCTGCCTCAAGCAGCCCGGTTAAACAGCGCACCAAGGAGTGCTTTCTCTGGGGTGTTCTGCCCTGCCAAGCCTCCTTCCCCCAACAGCAGGATCACCTTTGCACTCCTGAGCTCCTCCCTCAGTGAAGCCACCTCGTCCAGCAGAGACTGTGTCTTTTGGGCTTGCCCTGCCAGCACAGCATCCAAGGACCTGCAGGAACAGGAAAGCAGAGCTTGTCAGACAGCCACCCCTCCCCTGCAAAGGCAAGAGGGAAGTTGGGAGCCCTGACTCTTAGGAAGATGAGTGCAGATAGCATGAGGTCAGCTGACATTTCTGCACAGACCCAGTTCCAGCTCAGGCAACATGTCTTACCACAGGGTCTTCAGGCGTGCTACAGACACACACATCAGCTCCTGAAAGGGAAAACCACTCTGTTAGAGTGTCCACTAGGAGAGTTGCCGTGGCTTCCCAGGAGAGGCTTCCCTAGGAAGGCACAGCACCAGTTGCCGCTTCTTTGGGCCCCTCTGCCTGGAAGCAGGAGAGCCCATGGTTTAGAGAGCCACGCTCAGCATCACTCCAATGCAGGGGGCGCCTGTCCCACAGGAGTCACCGACCTCTATCAGTCCCTTTGCCTGCATTGTCCACGCTGGCAGCAAGGTCGCGCAGGAAACACCAGCTGCAATTCACATCAAGAGACAGTTATTTGACTGGGGCTGCTAGTGATCCCTGCAGTCACGTTGTCTCCTCCCTGTTGCCATGGGGGTAGGGCAGCGGCTTAGCTGAGGAGGTGGGGAACGTGGGGTGCAGAGAGAGGATGCTCCTCTTATGGGGACCCATCAGCCCACATAAGGGGAGGACTGCACAGCCATGATCTTCAGGTGTGCTCGGTGCCCCCAAGCTATTCCCCATTTCCCCTCTCTGCTTCAGTGAGCACCGAGACCAGGCTGCATGCATGTTATCAACATCATGCTCATCCTAACTCTCAAACACAGCACTGCACCGGCTACTGGAAAGAAAACTAACTCGATCCCTGCTGAAACCGGGACCCTGTCCCAAAAGGAAAACGGGCCATCTGAAAGCTGGCATCCAGCACAGCCAGGCTGTCCTGTTCAGATGTTTGCTCACGAAAACTCACCAAGAACCAGTGGGAGCAAAAAGAGGACTTTCAAGAATCTCTTCTTCTGTACTTCTGTCTTTTTCCTGAAAAAGAGGGAGTCCTGTGACTCTCAATGATCCAGGTCTTGGGCAAAGCCCTTCACAGGTGGATTTCCCTTTGCAGGCCAGAAAGCTACCATTTCGGAAGCCTGCTGCTGACAGAGAGCTGACAAAGCAGCACCCAGGAGGAACACCATTTCTGTCCACACCGTTTGACACTGCCATCAGATCTTCCCCAGAGGAAAGGCTCCAAGGAGCTCGTCTCAGAGCCCTCCCAGACGTGTACTCTCTCCGTGCAGAGCCAAATCCTTCTCCTGTGGAAGCTTGGCTCTGCACACGAGTGCCTGGCTACACGGCAGTTTATGCTACCAAAGCCAAAGATAGAGCTCTGGGAAATATGTAAGGAGTGAGACTGCCAAGGGGCTTTGCTCTTGCCTCTCCCTGAGAATGGCCACAGCAGGAGCAGCACCTGAGCTTCCACACTTGAGTGGGAGCCCCAGGCTGCTGGCTAGGGAACATGCTCTGCTCTCCTCTTGGCTTGCACCTGCCCTTGGACATCCCATTTCAACCCTTCTCATCCACAGCAGAAACATGTAGTACGTACACGGGGAAGGTGCACTTGCTCAGCATAAACCTCCACATGGAAACAAGGGCAAATGCCCAATGGCTGAAGACCATCCCTGGGAAAAGAAACCAGAGAAGAGTTAGGCCTGTCTCCTGAGGCGTCTTCTCGCGGGTGCCCAGCCACGCGTGTTTCAGCTCCCTGCCAGGAGGTGGGGGCCAAGCCCTACACACTCCCTCCTGGGGCAAAAGCAGGGCAGCCTGCACTTCTCCTGGCACTTGGGGCCTTTGGCCAGAGCTCTGGCACAGTGTAGCTCTCCAAGTTCCCCCCAGAGTGTCGAGTGTTCCCCGCGTCCTAATCCAGATCTTGGGAAACTTTTAGGTCCAGGGTCTTCGAAAGAGCGGGACGGCGCTAGGAATCAGACCGCACACCAATGTGGCTAAAAGCAGTCAGTCCGTTTATTCTACAGAGCAGCGTGATTATATACTCTCTAGCAAGCTTAACAAAGCATGGCTGGGAACCGCGGGGAGAAGAAATTAAAAACAGTGAAAGCGATAGAGTGGACACCTGTGCAAGGCCTGTATCTTATCTTGTCTCAGAGGAATGTTTCAGAATTAGGAGCTTCTATTCACAGCCCATACTCCTTAACCCATTATCTGACTTTGCTGCTAGCTCCACATTCCTTTAAAGTGATATTTCATTCGGGCTGTTTTGTTCGCAGGGATAAAAAGTGGGAATATGTGGCCGTTCTCACAGAGCCATTTCTCCACAGTTCCCTCTTTTTCTTTTTGCGCAAACAAAACAGCTGAAGACAAGGCCTCGCTCAGAAGTCTCTTAAGAATCTGTATAATGCAAGGAATAACAGTTAAGATCAGCAAAATAACTATCAATATAATTAACACACCCTTTAACATGTCTCTAACCCACACAATAATTCCCCATTTGTTAAACCATCCATCAAGCCAGCTACCCTCATATCTCAGTTTCGCCAGCTGGCTTCGCAATGTTGCAATACTTTGATGGATCAATTCTGAATGGTCTGACAAATTCATGCAGCACACACCCTCAAAATCTTCACAACCACGAGCTAGGAGTAAGAAATCTATTGCAGCCCGATTTTGAAGAGTAGCATGTCTAATGCTATCCATGTCAGTTAGCAAACCACATAGTGCAATGGGTGTAGCATTAGTTTGCTTAGTCAGCCAACAGCCCAATCTCGTAAGTTTTTTAAGAGCAGCAGCAGAAGCCACTCCTGGGGCTAGTATTGATGATGCTGTTATTTCTGTGGGTCCCCAAAATGTTACCTGGTCATCATAGTCCTTCTCAAATTTGTGAATGCTTCTACGCACTCATCCTCTTAATTTACGTTGTTTCGCATGTATCATGGCCAAGTTAGGAGTCAGCAAAGTGAGACGACCAAGACTGCAGAGGCCACCGTTCAAACGTGATGGAATTCCACTCCAGGCTCGGTCTCCACATATCAAAAAGATGCCAGGAGGCAATGTGAGTGGTATGGCTGATGATTGGGAAATATTTGGACTCGTATAACCACACCAAGCAGCAGCATTACGATATATACTAAGCATAGCTTTAGCATTCTGACCTCTACGAGTAATGCTATAAGTATAATTAAAATATATACAAGCATCCATCATCACAGAGCCCCATAGTGTTAACCCCTGAGGTTCCTGTGTCTGCTGCGGAAGATGGAGTAGCCACAGAAAGACACAGTGTATTTTGACCAATGATGTTTGCAAGGGTTACCCATACATTCTGCTTCGGCTGAGCAATTACCCAGGCCTGATTATATGGGGGTCAGCAATAAATCTGGATGGGCCACGAAACCCATTCCTCTCAATTCCCCCTTTTTGTTTATGGACCAGCCAGATTTTTGCAAAAGGTGTTATCCATCCTGTAAGAGAAACACTGTGACATACATAGCAAAAATAACTAGCAAAAGCATAAGTCCTTATTTAACTATATTTAAAAGCCATCCTATAAACGAAAAGCCATACTATAAAATGTGACAAGCTAAAAACTGCTAATTGGCTACACACATTGTTCACACCAAAGTGATTAATTAGTAATTAAAACGAGTTTTGATAAGCATATCTTCTAGCTAAACATTGTTAGTTTACCTTTGATGTCTAAAAGTTATCTGCACACCTGCTGTGTTTTGGCCTTCTTATTACGGCTGGTTCTTGACATACTCACTTACTTCCAAATAACTTCTCACAACTCCTTGGTTTAAGGCAGTCTGTCCACCTGCCTTCAAGGCCACTACATTTTGAAAATGTGATTACCAAATACCTCTCAGCATGAGTAATTTTGCTGTCTCGTGGGAACTCAAGGATACTGTCGGGGCCTGTGTCTGTGCGAGGAGAGCCAGGCCGCCGGCAGGCCTGCTGTCCTCCTTGACAATGTGTTTTTTTTTTTTTTAGTATCTGCGTTTCAAAAACTGCTTTTAGAGGTCTCTGCAAGGGCCCTTTGCAGAAAGCTCAATAAGCATGGCAGTAAGACATGTACCGTAATTGTCAAATCCAATAACCCAAATTTGACCACTGACAATATCCATCCTGAAATTTCCCACTCGTGAAACCAATTGTCTGATCCAAACAATCCCTTTTCTTGTTGTATCTTTTGTGCTTGATCTATTAATTTCTGAATGCTCGCATGAATTGACTGAGAGTGGTCAGCCAGATTCTTTGTTTGCTTTGCCAATCAGGAGTGTCAGAGGTGCAGATAACATCAACCTCACACAGTCTGTGATCTTAGGCTGTGCAGAAATCACTATTTCCCTACTTTTCATTTACCACAAATATATGCATAGCTCAAAGACTGTTAGATGGTTCAAAATGTCCCACAGCAAAACTCATAGTCCACTGTGGCTGCAGTTGGAACACTTGACTTTGGTTACTGTGATCAGGATCCCGTCCTGGTTCATGCAAGCTTGATTTCTTCTGGATCCACAGCTTTATCCACTTCACTGGATCCCACTTGGTTCCTGTATCTGTAATGACACAGGCAGATCTCCTTCCCCAAGTTAGTACCTGCAACTTCATTTCTTTAACTTTTTTCTCTTGTTTCTTTTTTTTTTTCTTTATTTTTTTTTTTTTTTCTTTTTCAAACCTCCTTTTAAACCTACTGCATGTTTCACCATTAGAGTTACCAAACTGTTCTGTGGCAGACATAAATAGTTCAAAACGTAAAGAGCTTTGTTTAATCAATCAGCCGGAGAGATACCCTTCTCTCCCCGTTTTTGTTTGTGAAGCAAACGCTTGAGAGTTTGATTCATACGTTTCACTATGGCTTTGCACGAGGATTGCTGACAATCCAGGCACAACTGTACAATCCCTTTAGCCTCAGCAACCAACAAGTGGTATTGTCATTGAAGTACCTTAACAGATTGGTTAACAAAAATGCATGCAACTTCTGAGCTCGGGCAAAGCGTCTGCTGAGGGAGCAGCCCAGGCCGGTGTTACCAGCCTGTCTGCTCTCTGGTTTCTGTCTGCTAGACCTTGAGTTAGTCAGTTAGCTCAGTGTGGCTGCAAATATGGGTAGTAAAATGCTGATGCACAATACCACACAATAATCTAATCCAGTTAATATTTCCAAGCAACTTTTGAACACCATTTAATGTGCTAACCTCAGCTTTGATTTCAATCCTCTGAGGTGTTACGGTACTTTTATCAACAAGTCAGTCCAAATATTTCCATACTGTCTTCTTTTGAATTTTCTGTAATCTGTAATCCCTTGCTTTTCAAATGCACTGTTAACTCATGAATCAAACTTTCAACATCCAAGTTTTTTCCCGCAATCAATATCTCATCCATGTAATGATAAAAGATCAGATCAGGATGCCTTTATCGTACTGGAGCAAGTGCCTGTGGTACGTAAGTCTGGCACATAGTTGGTAAATTTTTTATGCCTTGTGGGAGCGCACCCAGTGATACCTTTTGAAAAAGAAAACCCAATCTTTTAAAAATTTTGGCATGTTCCACAGACTTGTGGAAGGTTTGATATGACCCTTAGTCTAGTGCACCTGTATTAAATCTTATAAGTGGGCAAGATTTTTCCTTGAGTAAGCAAACATTAATCAGCCCAAACGAGGATTTATGTTTTCCAGGTTAAATTCTTAAAGTAAGCTTCCCACTTTCAATGGTCGCTATCAAAAATCCTTTTGCTTAATAACCAGCCTTGCTCTCAGTGGATAAACGCATCCCTGACCCTATAGCACATATGCTGCAAAGCAATACATCAGACAAACAACAGTGCAAGATGCAAATTGTCACATCCAGTCTGTATGGGTGGGGGGGTAGGGTGGGGGGGGCAGTTCTCCCACTTCTACAGCAACTCTGTCAAGACACTCGGCTGCGCAGCACGTTATCGCAGGTCGCGGCTGCTGCCCAGCACCATTCTCCCCTCGCTGTGAACCACAGCGTGACCCCGGTAGTCACTGTGACTGAGCCCTGCATGAGTGCTAGGACCCTGTTCTGTCCACCTCCCACCGGCCCGCCATCAACGTTCTTTTCTCCACCACCAGCTCGTCCCCACATAAACTTTTCCCTGGTAATTTTCATGATTATGTAGGAATCAAAATACCCTGATTTAACCATTTTTCCCGCTCTGATGCCACCTTATGTGCCCAGGCTCCAACGAGCAGTCTCTGCAGAGTCTGTCAGGCGTCAGGAGATGTATGGATGATGTTTGTCAGGCGGTGTGGGTGGGAGCGGTGGGTGTAGATAAAAAATGTGTCCCTGATCCGATGGTTGTCGAAGCCAGTAATTGTCCATGGCCGTAGGTGTCCTGTGTCCTGTCCTTAGGTTTCTTGTCCGTGGGCATAGGTTCCTTGTCCGTGCCATAGTCGGTGATTCATTGTGTCGGTAGTGTCTGGATGGGTGGGTGGGCAATTCTGCAAACCCTTTCACAGCAGGGCATGCCGTTGCCACAACTGCCTGCTCCGCTTTCATGTTTTCCAGCTTTTCAAAGACAAGCTGATGTTTTTGATGGTGGTTAACATTTCCGACTGCGTCACAGGCTCTTTTAGGCTCAGTAAAAGTTAGAGGTGAATAGATATTAAAGGCAGTCGTTTGTACGGTTTTTTTTCTTCCACATTTTTTCCTTCCAAAGCTGTCATAGTGGGGGGGTTTGCAGACCGTAGTGGCAGATTTACGTGCGCTACTTGCTTGCCTTCCCGGTCAGTTCCGACAGATTTATCACTTTGCTCTGATAACATGGCATAATTACTTAGCATAGTAACTGGGGTAGGTGAAAGAGCACCCAGAAACAACAAACACATTCTCCGTAGTAGATGTTTTCCCTTTTGAATCGGTTCTGTAGAACTCGCAACTGGTGTTAAAGCTGCAAAGGCTGAAGCGGCAGCAACGCAAACTGCCTCCATTTCAGTTAGAGTCCTTTCAATTAATTTCCAGAGAGTTATTAATGACTTAGCTTCTTTCGCCCCAACTGAGGGTTCGTCAAGGAGTTAAACTCCAATAGCCTCCCAAGTAGGCAAATCAAACGCTGTATTTACGTTTGTTATAAGATTCCTTTCTTCGCTCCACAAAAGGAGCTATTTTAAAGCATTTTTAATTACTCTCTTAGAGAGCATATTGTATAACTCCAGTCCAACGGGAGGGAAGACTACGAACTCCCGGGTCCGGAGGAGCAGAAGGCAATGATGGAGTAACAGCTGCCTTCTCCTTTACTTTTTTTTTTTTATGTTGATTGCTTTTCTGTAATTTTTCTCTTCGTGATATTTCCAATTTCTGCAATCACCCAGTAAGTTTACACATTTCAGTCTCTCATTCCTCCCCTTCTGAATCTGGCCAAGTAGCTTCGGAGGAAGGAGGGCAATAAGGAGTTGGATTTGGGGGGGTATTCTCAACAGCAGAAGCTGGAGTTTGTGTTGACTCGTTAGTTTTTAAAGCAGAGTTAGTTTTCAGAGTAGAATTAAAGGACTCAGAAACTTCACCCCCGAGGTGTTAGATTGCTGTTTTTCAATTGAGTCCTGTTACTCCGCAGCACTTGAACAAACCAGGTGAACCAGTCTGCGTACCGGAGTTTCTAACAGGGTGGTAGATGGTGTCACTGAGCCAGACAGAGCTTGAACAGCTGCAGCAGCTACTTGCCTCTCTGCCTGCATGGCGTTTAGGGTGTTAAATACTACACGCCAAGTCGCACCCAACGATCGCAGTAATTTTTCTTCCTTTCCTCCAGTAATCACCACATCCCAAATATGATCTCCTATCGCTCGCCACTCAGCAACACTGAATATCAGCGCTACTTCTTCCAGGTGTCCCGACCTGCGGGCCCATTTAATTAAATTTAAAAGCCCTATTGGAGTCACCATCTCGCTTTTCTTTGAGAAAATAACTAGAGTCGGCTTCTCTGCAGCTAGCCCTATTGGAGATTCCTGCTCGCCTCTCTTAGAGAGGGTACTGAAGAGCGGTTTCTCCGCAGCTCCCCACTCCATTGTGGGCACAGAGGGCGGGTAGCGACCCCGCAACCAGCTACCGCAACACTTACAATTCTCAGCGGCGCCTCCTCTGTAGCAACCGTCGCCGAAACCTTCTTTCCGGTCCCTGTTCGGGCGCCAATTGTCGAGTGTTCCCCGCGTCCTAATCCAGATCTTGGGAAACTTTTAGGTCCAGGGTCTTCGAAAGAGCGGGACGGCGCTAGGAATCAGACCGCACACCAATGTGGCTAAAAGCAGTCAGTCCGTTTATTCTACAGAGCAGCGTGATTATATACTCTCTAGCAAGCTTAACAAAGCATGGCTGGGAACCGCGGGGAGAAGAAATTAAAAACAGTGAAAGCGATAGAGTGGACACCTGTGCAAGGCCTGTATCTTATCTTGTCTCAGAGGAATGTTTCAGAATTAGGAGCTTCTATTCACAGCCCATACTCCTTAACCCATTACCTGACTTTGCTGCTAGCTTCACATTCCTTTAAAGTGATATTTCATTCGGGCTGTTTTGTTCGCAGGGATAAAAAGTGGGAATATGTGGCCGTTCTCACAGAGCCATTTCTCCACACCAGAGGACCTCACAGCTAACAGCAGTGCTGAGCTTACTTGCAAATTCCGTGGCCTTGATGAGCCACTGGGCAGGCCCTTGAGCAGCTGAGACAGCCTTTGACACTGAGTTCAGCAGTGTTACATCCACGCTGTGGACAGGAAAAGACAAAAGCCAGTTGCTCGCTGTCCCCTTGCTGCCAGAGTCGAGGCAGGAGCAGACGGAGAGGAGGCCCTAGCCAGATGATGGCCCCATCCCAGCAGCAGCGAGAGAGGGCAGCACAGCTGGGCTGCTTCCAGGGGTGCCCCATTCTTTCCCATTCCGTTGCTTTACAGGCCTGCAGTGGGAGAAGAGGAAGCAAGCTGGCAGCAGCAGTCCCCTGCCTTGGGAAGCCCACGCCAGCAGTACAGCAGCAGCACAGCCCAGTTCTCACTCTGTCACTCCCCTGGGATCAACCTGCCCCTCGCCAGTCACCTCTCAGTGGCCATTCTGGGAGGGTGCACAAAACTTCCCTGTGCAGCAGGGCTGAGCTCTGAGCCCTGCTGCACAAGGCTCCTGCTTCCCCAAAAGGCTGCACGCTGGCTTTTGGCTGGGGGAATGAGCCAGGCTTTCAGCTGAGACCCATCCCCACAGAACGGGGAAGGTTTGCAAGCCACGGGGCTCTCCTTCAGGAAACCTCTGGCTACTTCTCCATGCTGCTCCACACCCCACTGGCCATGTCAGGCCACATCCATGCTACCACCCTACCCTGATGCCCCGGGCAGGAGCAGCCCACTTCATACCTTTCCATCTGGCAGTGGGTTGGCTCTGCTGCCTGCACTGCGGCCTGCTGGTTGGCCTCCTTACTCAAAGGCTGTTTGGAGGCCTTTTCATATTTTCTTTTGGGGGCCTTTCTCCTTGGCATCTTTGGGCAAAGGCAGGTTCCCCCTCAGCTCAGCCCTTCCTGCTCAGCCCCAACAGTACGGCTACTCTGGCAAAAAGAGCTCTGGCAGCAGCCCCACGCTTCCCCCCAGCAGGAGTCTGCCTGTCCAGGTCAACAGTCGCACAGCAACTGTGGGGTCCTTGCCTGCGCACATGACTGTGTGCACAGCTAGCTCTGACCTCACAATGGCAGCTCTGACATCACAGATGGTAGTGGGAACCCATGCTTTGGGCCCCTGGAACCCTGCTATGCTCCTCTACTGGGGAGCTGCTGGGCCTGCACAGCTCTCCTGGGCATCCCTGGGAAGCCAGAATGGGTGCTGGAAAGGGGGCTTTGCTCTCGCCCCATAGGACTGCTGCTTCCAGCAGTGGCTCCCCTCTCCCTAATGGGTCATATGTCAGAAAGAAAAACCCAGCAGGCCAGACATGCTGTCAGGGGCCCAGCAGTACGTTGGGTTTACAAGGACCATTACTTTTCCTCACCCTTGCTGGTTGTACCTTGACTTTGCTAGGGGTGGGGGGAGACGCATTAAGATACGGTCGCGCTTCTCATCACCCGACTCTGGTGTCACTGGGGGTGCAGGGCAGCATCATGAATTAGAGAGGTTTTTTTCCTTTATTCTGCTAGTCTGTTTTTCCCCATGATGCTGATTGTGGAATGCTCTCTCCCTGTCCTTAGCTCAATTCCTGAGCCTCTCAGTATATATTTTCTCCCATGTTCAGCTGAAAAGGAGAGTGATAGAGCAGCTTTGGTGGGTGTCTGGCCTCCAGCCAGGCCTAAACCACCACACCTTGCTAGTTTGAGACAGAAGTGTGCTCCTTTCTTGTCTTGTAGTGGCATGGAGGGCCAGGAGGCTCCCTGCACAGGCCCATAGGCAGCGCAGAGGGAAGCACAGCCTGTACCAGTGTCCCAGCATGGCAGCAGGGTGACACAGGGTGTATGGAGCAGAGCCCCACCGTGTCCCACCTCACTGGCTGTCAGGAGCCCCCAACCAGTGTAGAACCAAGCTGGGCCAAGAAGGCCTTCTTGTGTAGCACTTGAATTGTCAGAAAAGAAGCGATTTTCATGATAGCAAGGGGGATGAAGAACGCAGCCACTGATCCGTACAGCCTTGCTGGGCCATGTCCAGTTGCCAGGGCAGCAGGGCCAGAGTGGGGCAGGGCCACCCCCACCAGCCCAGGGAGCTCCAAGCCCCATCCAACCTGGCCTTGAACCCTGCCAGGGACCCAGGGGCAGCCCCAGCCTCTCTGGGCAGCCTGTGCCGGGCTCAGGGTTAAGAATTCCTTCCTAACGCCTGACCTAACCCTGCTGCCTGCCAGCCCGAAGCCATCGCCCCTTGTCCCGTCCCTGCGCTCCCTGGTGACCAGCCTGTCTCCCCGTGGGACCCCGCAGGAAGGGCTCCCCGGAGCCTTCTCCAGGCTGAGCAGGCCCACCTCCCACAGCCTGCCTTCACAGGAGACGGGATCCAGTCCCCGATCATCTCTGTGGCCTCCTCTGGAGTGTAAATAATACGGGGGGGAAAAACCTTTCCAAAAATGATGCAACCTCCCCGTCGGGGAATCGAACCCCGGTCTCCCGCGTGACAGGCGGGGATACTCACCACTATACTAACGAGGACGGCTCGTTCTGTTTTGCGGGAGGGGGGGCCCTTGGAAGGGATGTACCGCAGCCGCCTCAGCGGGGAACCGGCTCCACGGCTCACGGACGCGTGAGCGCCTGCGGTGCGACCCGCGGCAGCCGCCCCTCGCCGGGCCCGCGGGTCCGGCCTCCGTTCCGCCCGGCGGCAAAAGGCCCCGTAGGGTAGGGGGAAAAAAAACGCTTTTGCCGAAACCCGGGATCGAACCAGGGACCTTTAGATCTTCAGTCTAACGCTCTCCCAACTGAGCTATTTCGGCGGCGACACGGGCTCACACTGGCCGCAGATACGACCCCGCCCAGCCCGCCCGTGGGCGCCCGGCGGGTTCCCGCCCTCCCCACGCGTGGCTCCCCCCGGGCGACGGCACCACCCGGTTCCTGAGGCGCGCCGCTCCCCCATGCCTCGCAGGCCTCCCGCTGCCCCTCCCAAATACCAGCAGAAGGCACCGGGAAGAACGGCGGATCCTGATCCTCCCCCGGGGCATAAAAATCCATCTCTGCCCCATGACTTCCCCAACCCAGCGGCTGCCCGGGGGGGACATGGGTGCCCAGACAAACCCCTGCGCGGGAAAACACCGGGGGAAAAGGGCAACCGGGGCCAAAATATGCGACCTCCCCGTCGGGGAATCGAACCCCGGTCTCCCGCGTGACAGGCGGGGATACTCACCACTATACTAACGAGGACGGGCACAAAAACTACGTTTCCCGCCTCGGACTAGAAGGACGAAGCCCCCCCCCCGCAGCGTGGAGCCCCCGCGATCCCCCGCCGCATCCCCGCGGGGCTCCCGCCGGTGCCGCCGCCGCAGAGCGGGGTGATCCGCCCGCCGGGCCTGACCGGCGCCGCGCAGGACTGTATGGGAGTCCTACGAAACTGTACGAAAAGCAGGGGATGTAGCTCAGTGGTAGAGCGCATGCTTTGCATGTATGAGGCCCCGGGTTCAATCCCCGGCATCTCCACTTGTTTTGCCCGTGCGGGAACGGCCTTTCCTGCTGGTACATTCCCGGGACCTGTTCCTTGCCGCAGCCCTGATTTCCTTTCGGTATTTTGTAAACAACCTGGGTATTTTCCTTTGTTTTCCCTTCCGTGAGCACAGAGGAGTTTGCAAACAGCCTCCCTTCGTGCTAGGGGGGAAGGGAGCCCGGCCAGGGGCTCTCAGCACCCCAGCCTGTGGTTACTGCTGGGCTCTGCAGCACTCACACCCTCATTCCGTTCTTTCTGGAAAGCCAAAGCTGGTGTTTCAGCAGCATCAGATACTTGTAACATTTATTCCTGTCCCCCTGCAGCGCCTGGGAGCCGTGGGCACGGTAACACCAGCATCTTCCATGCTTGGGATGCACCAGCTTCCCCCAGAGGCGGAATGCAGGAGGGGCCCTGCCCACACTCCTCCTGGGATGGAGCTTTTAGAGGCAACAGCTCAAGGAAACAGGTGAAGGTGAACCCAAGCTGTACATTTTCATGTGGGGCTGCGGTTTCGTGCTGCAGAATGAGCAGATGATGTGGTCAAAGTCTGCCCTGCTCCCTAAAAGCTGCTGCATTCCCAAAGTGCTCCAGCCCAGAGAACACAGGCTGGCACAGGGGCACCAGCTCATCCAACACAGGACTGGCACACCACAGAGCAGAGCAGGGGCAGCAGGAGATCCGAGTGCGTGCAGCACCAAGCAAGGGATGAGCAGAGGTTTGCAAAGAAGTATTTAAACCAAGATTAATGGATACTCTGAACTCATGGCAAGTTCCTAGAGAAGCAGGAAAGGAAATACTAGGACTGTAGTGGGTCTGGCGGGGCTGGAGAGTTGAGTTGGGTCTGTGCTGATAAAATCCCAGTGTGTTGGTGGCTGCTGAGCAGCACCCACACAGCCTCAGAGCTTTCCCTTCTTCCTCCTGCTCCCCCCAGGAGTGGGCAAGATGCTGGGAGGGGGCACAATCAGGAGAGCTGACCTGAGCTGTGCTGGATGATGTCATGCTTGGATACCAGCTGGTCATTGTATGAGATTGCTTCTGCACCCTTTTCCCCTTCATCTTCCCATTACTAATTAAACTTTCTTTATCCCAACCCACCAGTTTTCTCACTTCTGTACTGCCTGTCCTGCCAGCCACGTGCTGCTGAGCTTCTGGCCAGGACCAACCCACCATGAGGACCAAAGGGGAGCTGCAGTCATGTGTGAGGACCACCAAGGTCTCAAATTCTGCTGCTTATTGCACCATCCCACAAAGAAAACATTTTTCCCATCCACAGTAAGGACTAGACATATTTATTGGAGTCCATATGACTAATATAGTCCAAAAGAGAAAGTCTAGATAAAAAACACCCAATCTGGAAAATAAAATGGATAAAATTATCCAAATATTACAAAATACCAGCAAAGCAGCTGGTAGGCTTCCTAGGAACACAGGTGGCTTCCTAGAAAACCAGAGGAACACCCAGTTTGCCTGCAAAAAGGTATCACTGTATCATTAATGGTCAGCAAGTCCATCTGTGTCATCAGATTTTCCAGGGAAACCCCAAACTCTCCAAACACCTTGGAGAAGAGGAGCTTCACAGTGCTACTGGTGGCCAGGTCTTGGCCAGGTTGTCGTGCATAGCTTCAGGGATCCACTGGCAGTAAGCTGAGAGCAAGTCTGGAACCAGAGAGAGAGAGAGAGGAGCGATCAGATGGCTACAGGAGGGACTGGAGTGGTTCTGCTGGTGAGATGAGGTGCTGCTGGGGAAGGAGGGCACCTTCTGCTGAGAGCAAGGACCATCCCTGGGACAGTGCTGGAGCCCAGACATGCTGCTATGGAAGCATCAAGCATGGGAGAGTTACATGAAAGCTGCAGTCCCACCTGGAGGGTTCCTTGGGTTTGGTTTGTTACACTTTGCTGCTGTTTCTGTAAAGAATTCTCACATGCTCTGCATGAGAAGACTTTCTCCTGTATCTGCTGACAGCATCACTGTGGTCTGGTTTTTCAAAAGCCCAAACAAAACATTTTAACTGGGCTCAGAACTCCAGAACTAAAGTTCTCAGAATTCTAACAAATGTTGTTTTCCAAAATAAAGGAACCTCCACTCCTTCACAAGAACCAAACACATTAGTGCTTCTGGCAAGCAAACAGGAAATATTTGGGGTGTATCAAGTGAAACTGGCCATTTCCAAAATCAGAATTCAAAATGCCAACTGTGGCTGAGGTACTACAAGCTCTGCACTGACAGGACTGATGATTAAACAAGCAGGACACTTACACTTAGGGTTTTTCTTCCATGCAGCCAGTAAAGCATCACGATTGTCACAATTTTCTGCAACCAGAGCCTGCAGCAGGGATTCTGTCCTGGGCTGAAGCCTGCATCAGTCCAAAAGAAAATGGTACAATAAAGCAATACTCATTAGCACAGCTCAGCAGTGTTCCAGCATTCACTTATCCTTCTGAATCTATATGCTTGGGATCTCTAGAAGGCTAAATACCAGTGTAGGGACACACAGCCCCTGGAGCAGACACCCCACTGGCTCAGGACAGCTCACTAGAAGTAGTTCCTTCCCTCTACCACAACTTCTTGTTGTTAAAAGTAACAGGAGCAACCTGGCACTGGCAGCATGAGCAGGGAGGAGGAAAGGAATCCACAGATCCTGTGCTCAACCCTGAGTTACCTGTAACAGGAAACACTTTGTGATTGTAGCACAGGATGTTCCATGTGAATACAAGGAGAAACGTCTTCCCTGTGAGGGCGATGAAGCCCTGGGACAGGCTGTCCAGAGAGGCTGTGCTGTGGAGTCTCCTTCTCTGGAGACATTCAAACCCACCTGGATGTGTCTGGGTGACCCTGCTCTGGCAGGGGGTTTGGACCAGATGATCTCTCAAGGTCCCTTCCAACTCCTAACGTTTTGTGATTCTGTGTGACCCTCAGAGAGCACCAGTGACTTTTCCCAAAGTCCTGCAAACCCCCTACATCTATCAGCTCCAGGAAAACTCCCAGGAGGCTCAGATAAAGCTTGTTTTGGTGACTGAGAGAGGACAACAGGGGGGACAGCGAGTGAAGCTGTACCTGATGGTGCTTCTGAGGGTCACAGTTCTGTGACCATCATTGAAACAACATGAAAAACACCATCTGCTGGAAACCTTGAAAAGCCAGTACACCTGCCAAACTGGGCAGAAAAGCCAGGAGAGCAGCAGCTCACCTGCCAGCTCCTTACACTGAGAGCAGTGCACCTGCAGGCAGCAGCCTGCAGAGCTCAGCGTGCCCAGCAGGCTGCGTGTGCTCCTCCACGCTGCCCCTCCACCTGCCCAATTCTCTTGAGACACGGTTTTTCTTGGTAAGAAAACTCATTTTTCCTCTCCCAGCTGAGATCATTATCTGCAACACCCCTCCCAGCATTCAATTTCTTTTTTCATTTCAAAGGAAGTTAGAAGTGTTCAGTGGAGATAACAAACTAGACTTACTTGGACCACGTCTTCAGCATTATCAGGGGACTGGAGAGCAGACACTGGCTGTAGGAACTCAACTTTTCAATGACCTGGAAGGTTTGTTACAAACAGCATATAACAGACAAGGTAAACTAATTGTTCTGTGGAAACCATCACCAATGACCTTGCACCACTGTAGATTTCCACCCTGTATCCTCTATTGCCATCTCCCTCCCATCCATGTCTCCACATCCATGTCTCCACATCCATGTCTCCACACCAATCTTGTTCTGACCAGTTCACTAGATGACTCTTGTATCTCAGAACAAAGGCATGACCTACCCCTTTTCTCCTTTGCAAAAACAAGGCTTAAATTTGGGGGGAGGGGGTCTCTCTTGCCCAAACACTGTTCCATACTTTAAAGATGTTCTCCCCACCCCACCAACTGCAGCAAACTCCTCAAGCCATGAGCAAGTTAGGAGGAGTGGGCACGTACACAAAGGCTCATCTCCTCCAAAAACTGGGCTAAAACCTTATGGATAACACCAAAGAAGTAACACTGCTGGAACAGGCTCACCTTTCCTTCAAGCAGGAACCTGGCAAAGTATTTGTAGCAATCAATACCCTCTGGGTAATCAACCTCCACAGCAGGGAGCTCCCAGCTCACTCGATCTGGAAAGAAAGATCACACCAAGTCTCCTAAATGCACAAAGAGGAGGGGACATCTCCAAGGGAGCTGTGACAACCCAGGGGCTAACAGAAGTGGGGTGCCACCACCCAGCCAGCCACACTCCTTCACCATGGGAGCAGACCACCCATGCCAATGGGAAGATGCTGATATTGAAATGCTACAACCCCCTCAGAGCTACTCAAACTGCTGTTAAGCTCTTTGAGCTGCCCAAAGCTGCATGAATCTGCTGGTCTTGTTAAAAGCAACATTAACAGTAACCACAGAGCAGCTTCTGAGACAAAACTACTGAGTGATGCTTCTCAAGGCACTTACAAAAGACACTTGGCCTGTGGCAGCGAATTCGGCCCGTTTCAGGGCAGTAAGATGGGGGAGGATTTTCCAGAGGCTTCCCAAAGTGGCAGTAGGGTGGCAACAGGGCAGGAATCCACTCGGGCTCGACTGCAGACACACCTTAGGAAGGGAAAACACAGATTTGAGTGCTCACCACGCAGTCCCATCTCCTCAGGAGCCAGGACCTCATCTCCACAGAGGTACCTGTACCTCACTGCTCAAGTCAGCTGCACAGATTTACATTCTGCAGTCAGTAAAGCATTGCTGACAGGGCTGGTGCAGCACAGCTGTTTCAGAAGCTGAGCTTTGCTCCACCCCATTCTGTAGCAGAAGTATAAACCAGGCCAAATTTTTCTTTCATCCAGCTCTAGGAAAGGATCCAAATCTCAGGAGACACAAGCACTCCATGAGGAAAGCACCCAGTCACTGCAGCAAGGGAGATGCTCTGCTGAGGCACCTCTGAATCCCTGCAGACCGAGGACAGGCACCTCAGCAGCCTCACTCACCTTTCATATACAGCTTCGTTGTCTCAACAATTTCTTGGTACACCACAAACTCTGGGAGCTCTTTGAAGAGGACTGAGCTTGGATGGATAAACACTGGGTCATCCAGGAGAGCAGTCTGTAAGAAAGCACAGAGGATGGAAGCAGAGTACAGTGAGTTACTGGCAATCCAGTTCCTTGCTGGCACCCAATTCCAGTCTCTAATGTACTTTTATAGGGTTTCCTTCAGTGTCAGAGGCTTTTAATAACCCTGTAATTTTGTGCTTCACCTTCTCTGGAGACACCAAGCACTTTGCAAGATGGCATAATGCTGCTTCTTAGCTCTTTTAGAACAATTCCTATGTGAGGACTGGGAAACAGCAACACTGGGAACAAACTGCATGGAGAGAAGTCATGGAAAGCCAGCACAGGCAGCCCAACACCCCAGGCTTTGCACAGGACTGTCCCTCTGTGACACCAACAGGGAAATTGGTCCAATCAAGCTGTGTACCTTGTAGGCATTTTTCCACTTGTCATCCAGCAGCTCTTCTGCCTGAACCCTTCGGGCAACGTGATCCCCCAGCCCTGCCAGCACAATCTGTCTCAAATAAGTCACTTGAGCTTCTGTTGGAGGCTTCATCTTTGGATCAACGTAGAGGCCAGCATCAGCACAGACCGAGTTCACTGGGAGGGGAGAACAGGTTAAGCTGCAAGTGAAAAGGGTGCAACAAACAGCCCAGTTGATCTGTCACCCCCCCCAAAAGAGAATAAACACAGTGGTTCCTCTCAAAACCCACCTGCTGTTGTCAGCTGCCCCCTCAAGCGCCGGGTTTCCAGCATGGCTTTGTATCGCAGCCCATTCTCATCACAGAACTTACGGGTACAGCCAGCATACTCACAGGCCCCCACTGCTCCTGGAAGCCAGGTGGAGAAAGAGACTCAGCCCAACAGTTCTCCTGGCTAAACTAACCATGGGACAGTGCCATCAGGGTGACACAGGTGCCTATCACAGTTCCTACCCATGGTCAGCCTGGGACACTGGCAGACTGCTCAGAGAACAGCCTAGAAAACGTCCTGCTGATGTCCCACAGCCCCAGGATGGCTTTAGAATCATAGAATCATAGAATGGTCTGAGTTGGAAGGGACCCCAAGGATCACAGAGCTCCAACCCCCCTGCAACAGGCAGGGCCACCAACCTCAGGCCTGGATCTACACAAGGTTGCCCAGGGCCCCAGCCAACCTGGCCTTGAACACTTCCAGGGATGGGGCATCCACCACCTCTCTGGGCAGCCTGTTCCAGCACCTCACCACTCTTTCTGTAAAAAACTTCCCCCTAATATCTAATCTAAACCTTCCTTCCTTTAGTTTTAATCCATTCCCCCTTGTCCTGTCATTGTCTATCCTTTTAAAAAGTTGAATCCCCTCCTGCTTATAAGCTCCCTTCATGTACTGGAAGGCTGCAATGAGGTCCCCCCACAGCCTTCTCTTCTCCAGACTGAACAAGCCCAGCTCCCTCAGCCTCTCTTCGTAGGGCAGGTGCTCCAGCCCTCTAATCATCTTCATGGCTCCTCTGACCCCTCTCCAACAGTTCCACATCCTTCTTGTATTGGGGGCCCCAGATCTGGACACAGGACTCCAGATGGGGCCTCACAAGGGCAGAGTAGAGAGGGACAATCCCCTCCCTGTCCCTGCTGGTCACCCCTCTTCTAATGGAGCCCAGGATCCCATTGGCCTTGCGAGCTGCAAGAGCACACTGCTGGCTCATGTTAAGTTTCTCATCCACCAGAATCCCCAAGTCCTTCACAGCAGGGCTGCTCTCAAGAAGCTCTTCTCCCAGTCTGTATCTATGTCTTTGGTTGGGTAAAGCTGAGAGCCCAGGGTGATGGGGAGGGGAACAGAAGGGAAAAGCAAGGGGAATCACTGCCTGTGATACCTAACATCACCATGAGGTCTCCCAGCTTCTGCATGGGGCCCTGCCCAGCCCACACCCTTTGCATCTGCAGCAGCCTTGCTCTCTTCCCCTTCCGTTTCGCCGTCTCTTCCTCACTCACTGCGGGGCTGGAAGGACACAGAGCAGCAGGAATGAGGACTGTGCTTACACACAGAGCAGTCTCAGTGTAAGAGAGGCACCATCACAAGGTGCTGTGTAGCCCAAACAGGGTGCCAGCCTCACCCACCTGTCAAACTCTTCGAAAAGCTCCCGGACGGTCATGGCAGCCACGATGGTGATGGTGTAGGGGAGGCAGTCGTGCTGCCTGCTTAATGCCAACATCTTTGCATAGCGGGGGGCTACAGGGAACGTGGCCATTACTCTGCCCAGGGAACTAATGGGGCAGCTCAGCTTTGCTGCCAGCTGCTGCTTCAGCCTGGGGGAAGAAGGGAAAGATCATGTCATGAGGTAACTTCATCACAATAACTCAGGGCCAGCAGAACAAATACAGGTGAACCAGAGACTGTAAAAACGATGCCAGTCTCTGTACAAAGGCACAGGCTTGAGTGCCAGGGCTGAGAGAGAAAAGCAGGTGTGAGGAGAGCAGTGCCCACTGCCTCCCTAACTGGTGCTGAGAGGAAATTTGTGGGGGGTGACAGCCATTACCTTCCTGTTGTAGGGGGTTCCTTCAAGGCACCCAGGGCTATCAGCAACTCCTCAGCTGCTGCAAGCGCTTCTGCTGGAGGTGGTGTTGGGAATGGGAAGTTGATTACCTACAGACACCAAGGGAAAATGCCTCTCAGGACATCACTGACATTGCTCCCATTGAAGGAGAGAGTCTAAACGCAGCATGAAGTCCTGGAAGGGAGTGAAACCCTCCCCTCTGGTTACATATGCCACAGGAAAACATTTAGGATGTTTGCCAGGAGCGAGAGGAAAGGACATATAATGGGAGGAAATGCTGGGAACAAGAACATGAGGAAACAGGAATACCAGCATCAGCCTGAGCTGCCACGGACTCCAGGCACCGCCTAGGGCAGGCAGCTTTAAGCTCTCACTGTCAGTACCGTGCTTTCTGGGAGCGCTCCAGTATCTCCAGAACACAACCCGTTTGGATGGTTTTTTTTTTCCACTATTAAGAATACTAGAAAACTCTTATTACCTCCACAAACATGTTTGTGAGGGCCTGGAAGAATTTATAGCAGCTTCTGCAATTTGCAGAACTAAAATCACGGGCTGGGATCTAACACAAGGCACAAGCAATGACAATAGAAGACATTTGTGTTTGTTCCTGGCTCCTAGGGGCAACCACTTGAATGTAGGAAGCTGATTTACCCCTCACCTTCTCTATATTTAACGCCTTCATCTGCAGAATCAAGTCTTCCACTGGCCGCTTTGTTATTTCTGGAGCAGAAAACTTCTCAAAGTCCATGAAGACTGCTGAGGAGTATAACCTAGTGGATCAGAAGTGCTGCTTAGAGAATGAAAAGAAATCTGAATTCCAAAGATGTACATGGAAAATGGTTAAGGGATTAAAAAAAGAAGGGAGGTGTGGGTACTATTTTCATAATATGTTATTATGTACATGGCTGGGGCTTCATAGTGCCTTGCTCACAAAAAGCTGACTTGGTTTGGACTGGAATCCATGCTGATTGGCCACCAAAATAAGGGTTTTCAGCAAGAGAAAGGCCCCTGAGAAGCCAAAAACTGTCAAACCAACATCACCAGAGCCAGCCCGCAGTTGGCTTCACCTCTCCTGTTTGAGTGAGGAGCAACACTGGAACATTTCAAGTGGCACCAGGTCCTTGTGAAAGGGGCAGCAAGCTGAGGGAAGCTGCCAACTTCACACTGAAACTCGCTGAGCTTTTTGTTTCTCCTCTCCCTCCCCGCAGCAGGCAGCTAACCTGTAACAGTGCCCCGGCTCCGTCCGGCCAGCCCGACCTGCCCGCTGGTTAGCTGAAGCCTGAGATATCCAGGTGACTCTGAAAGATGAAACCCCAGTGATTCTGTCATAGAAACGTTTCTTGACCTTTCCACAGTCCACCACATATTTGATGCCCGGGATGGTAAGTGAGGTTTCAGCCACGTTGGTGGCTACGACACACAGTCTCGTGTCTGGAGGAGGAGACCTGAACACCTGCAAGAGACAGAGGGGCATCTGAAAGGCACTGCCACCAACAGCAGAAGGGCAGCAAAGGGATGCCAACGCATTGCAGAGAGAGACCAAAGACCTAACTGCCTGCCTGCAGCTCTGGAGCTCTCTATCAGCTCAGTGAATCCCTCAGAAACATCCACAGGGGCTCCAGGCGGAGCAGCCACCAGTGCTGAGTCATACTGAGACACAGGCTGCCACCTCCCAGCCCCAGAGGGACGCAGGAATTTGTAGGAACTGCCCACTGGCTGTGGGATCCTGAGGTGCCCTGTGGCCCTGACTCGTTTTAGCACACTGCAGGACCCTCACTTATCACCTCCCAGCAAATTAGGGAGATCCCAGCCCAGGCAAAGCTTGCTCCAACCCCATCCCAACTCACCCATGGGGCCATTCAAGTCTGCCCACAGATGGATACTCCAGGATTGAACTTTTAACTCACAAAGCCCACACAGCTTCAGGCAAAGACACCACAGATCTACAGGGATCATTTACCCAGCATGACAATAAATCCTTTACCTTCGCTTGCTTCTCTGGTGCCAGCAAAGAATAGAGGGGGAGCACATAGAGTGGGAGAGATGAATCTGATTTCTCATCTGTGAAGAAACAAGGCAACAGTCTTAAATACATGGGGAGTCAACTGCCAGGCTCAGCCCAAGAACCTCTTCACATCCACCACTGCATTTAAACCCAGGGAAGCAGTTGCTACAGAGCTGAAGCTGGAAAATCTTAACACAGAATTTTTATTTCCAACGTGCCAAACCTTCTTCTGAGTCTCCATCTCCTAAGTCAAGGTCGAGGTCAGACCCTGCAATATCATCATCAGTGTCAGCATCTCTGTCTTCATCACCTTCATCCACTGGTACGACCGAGTAATTATCCAGATCAATTTTGGGAAGTGCCTGAGAAAGACAGGAGAGACGACTGCAGAGCATGAGAAGGGGACACAGACAGCTCTTCTTAGTGCTTTGAAAGTGAAGCTGAGCACTTACTCCAAACATCTGTTGACCTGAGAGTGACAGCAAGATTGGGTTTTCATTTGCATTGCAGCATTTGGTAACCATGAGAGTCAGGGGAGAATAACCCAAGTATTTAAACAGCATTTTGTGCTGAGCCAAGCTGCTTCACTTGGAGGACAGTGGGAAAGGATAAAATTCCTTTAATTCAGGCCCATTCAGCTACCTGGATCCAATGTCAGCAGCCAGGGTATCTCTAACATTAAGATCCCCCATGAACAAAGCACATGCAGGATTTGGGAGGAAGCCAAACGCTGCCCTTCATCAGCCCCAGCTCTGGGTAACACATGGTGAGGTGAGGAGCAGCTCTGGAGCCAGCACGCCTGGAACTCCTCCCATTAAAGTTTTAATGGTTAGTACTCAACCAAAATCCATCTCCTGCCCATAATATCCAGGGACACATTTTAGCACTCTGCTGCTTGTAACACAGCCAACACCAGTGTCAGCAGCACTGCTGCATTTCCTGAAGGCTACACGGCTTGGAGCAAGCCTAGAACAGCCTGGTGAGACACACAGCTACATGGGATGCTGCTCTGCAGGGAGGTACCTGCTCCCTCCTGTCTCTCAGAGGAGTTTTAGCCATCACACATTACCATCACTTTCCTCTGCTTCCTTGATTTCTTAAATTTCCTGATTTCTTCCACTGATTCTTCCTTGTCATCCTCTTCTCCTACAGAGACAGTGAAACTCCTGTTAGCTTGGAAAAGGCAGTGGGGAAAGTCTGGTCCCATTCTGGTCCTTCTGGGGATTAAAGTGTCCCAGTGTGAAGGAAGCAAAGGGGCCCACTGAAGGCAGCGGGAAGAGGGACCACACAAAGGTTAAACATTATCATTCCACTCAGGAGCCATACAGGAGACTGACAGCAGCACACACAGCAGCTGTCCCCCTCCAGGTTTAGGAGACAACTAGTTGAGATGTATTTGAATTTGACTGTCCAACTTTAGGAAGTCACCTCAGGAAATTCCACTATACTAAAAAACATCTCCCACATGCAGCAGCACTTCCACTTCGCTTCCCAACCAGAGCAAGGGAGGAATCACAGAGTCACAAGGTTGGAAAAGATCTTTGAGATCAAGTCCAACCACTCCTGTCCTCTCCTAACCCATATCCCTGAGCACCTCATTTACCCATCTGTTAAACACTCCAGGGATGGTGACTCAGCCCCCTCCCTGGGGAGGAGTAAGAGATGTAATGATGCTGAGGAACAAAAGCAAAGCACCACACACATAAACCTTTTCCCCAAACTCAAACCAATGCAAACTTAACAATCATTCACCAAATCATCCACACTGAGCCCTTTCTCCAACCCTTTTTTTTGGGGAATTTTTAAAAATAAAACCTTGTCTTTTCCAAGTGCAAAGCCAGCTCAATTCTCAGTGAGAGAAGCTCAATGCTAAAGAGTCATTGAGCATTACCTGCAGTTTTGGTTTTCTGGAATGGAAAGGTTTTCCTTAGCCTTCTGCAGAGAGAGTGAACTTCTGCCTGGCCTGTTAAAAACACCAATATCCCACCTGCAAGAGAAGAAACCACTCTCAACCTCAGCACAGCTATTTCACCTTGGAAAGCTTCAGATCTCATTCTTGATAAGACAGGTGGAATATAGTGTGAAGTAAGAACAGGCTGTCTGACTGCATCTGTCCTCTACTGCTCCCTTGAGAAGCTAATGAAACTGTGATTCAACTGAGGGGAAATCTTCACAAGAAAACCCTCCTAAGTAAGAGCACACGATACATCACCGCAGTCAAACATTCAACTTATCAAAAAAAAAAATCATCTTCACCCCAAAACAACTACAAAATGCCCCAAAAAACCATGCCAGAAAACTTAAGACACACTAAGTGTAAAGAATTGGAGAGGTTCTCACAGTGACCTTACCTGGGGGCAACATGCGGTGGATTTTACACACCTTTCGGAAGCACTCCCCACTGTAGTCATCCAGGGGGGTTCTCCTGTTGAAGTGCACTGTTACAGGGAACTGCCTTGCATCTACCTGGAAAGGAAATACAAAAAGAAAAGGGGGTGTTTGCTGTGGTAACTCCAACACAATCATTACATCTTACATGGGAGAAGCTCACCATGTATTTCTGGTGACCTCCAGAACACCAGGCCCACAGAAGTTAGCAGCGTTGTCTATGCTGAACACCACAAACCCAAGGTAGGAACCAAAACTTTTCCCTCTTTCAGATCATCAACTTAGAATCACAGAATCATAGGGGTTGGAAGGGACCTCCAGAGCCCATCGGGTCCAACCCCCCTGCCAAAGCAGGGTCCTTAGGACAGGTCACACAGGTCGGTGTCCAGATGGGGCTGGAATCTCTCCAGAGAAGGAGACTCCACACCCCCCTGGGCAGCCTGTCCCAGGGCTCCCTCACCCTCACTGGGAAGAAGTTCTTCCACATGTTGCTGTGGAACTTCCTATGCTCCAACTTGCAGCCACTGCCCCTTGTCCTGTCCCCACAGACACTGAAAAGGGGTTGGCCATTTCCCCCTGCATCCCATACTTAAGATATTGATCAACATTAATAAGATCCCCCCTTAGTCTCCCTTTCTTAAGGCTGAACAGCCCCAGCTCACTCAGCCTTTCCTCAGAAGGGAGATGCTCCAGTTCTTTAATCATCTCCATATCCTCCTCTGGACTCTCTCCAGGAGATCCCTGGCTTTTTTATACCAGGGAGCCCAGAACTTGGATTAAGGTTTTCTAATTCTCCTGAAGTGCAATTTACAGTTTTTTAAGATAATGGGGTTCTGCCAGGGCACTTTTCTGATAAAAAGAGAAAGGAAAACACCAAGTCCTGAAAGAAACAACAGTCTGAACAAAACAACGACTCCTAACTTGATATCTGAAAGATTTCAGCACTGAGTGGAAAGATTACTACTTTTGAGTTAATTTTAGAAAGGAAAGCCTCACTGCATTTCAGCTGCAGAGCCTGCTGAGAGCGATACCTGAATAACAGGAGGTGTAGCTGAGAACAGCCTCTTGTTACCGGTGAAATCCTCCACGCGCAGGGTGGCCGACATGACGATCAGCTTCAGCGGCAGCCCTTTCTGCAGGGACACAAACACCTCACTCTGTGCCTGGAAGCTGCCAGCAGGTAAGCCACACAGCACACAGAGCCAAAGCCAGCAGGGCTGGATATCAGTTTCTGCACCAAAGTGCCCAAAATCTCAGGAAAGCAACGTGTCAGGCGACAGGTACATGGTGCTTCTAACGCAACGGGTCTTGAAACACATAAAACCCTGTGCTAGCAATCCTGATGCTGACAGCTACCTGCCTCAAACCCACTCCTTTCCCTCCCCACCCAGAAATGAATCAAGAAGAGATGCTAAGCACTGCCCTGCAGTCCACAGCCCAGCCCCCAGCATCAGTCAGGACCCAACGCTTCAGTGTCTGCCCCAAAACATCTCCTCCAAAGCACTGCTGTGGGCAGCTCATTCCAGGAAGCATCTTGCTGTCTTAGCTTCTCCTGATTTGCATTATCTGCACGTGTCTTGTGGCACTTCAGTCTAAAATTAATTGGGTATTGCCTGAAAAGGTATCTGTTGGCACTGATACGTGCTGGTTTTCCCCTTTTTGTAGGATCTGTGTTTCTTCAATCACACAAACATTATCTGAGCGTTATTTCACAGTTTCTGCCAGATTTCCATCAACTTCCCAGAGCCCCTTCATGCCTCCCACCCCCCTCCCCAGCACAGGAATTGTGTCTCTCACCTTCTCCCGAAGAGGCACGATGCGGGACAAGAGGCCTATCAAGATATCTGTGTACATGCTCCTTTCGTGGGCTTCATCGATAATGACCACTTTGTACTTGGAAAGCAGAAAGTCCTGAGAAGAGAGAGCGATTTCATCACATGAAACCTCCAGCCTTCAGCCAAGAGAACCTATGGCTACATAAACACCCACCCCACCATCCTCATGGCTGTTGTTTTTCCACACTTGTGAGCAAAGTTTAACGTGTTTACCCTACACAAAGCAGCCCAGCTCCCCACTCTCTTCCTTGCTTTTGCTCTGCACAGCAAGGTAATGTAACACTCAGGGGATCAGGCAGGAATGTAAAGGTTCAAGGTGAAACACATCTCCAGTGCTGAAAGGGATTTTGCTTTCAGAGGTTGGCAACAAATCCATGCAAAGAAACTGGCCTCTCTTTCCAGCTATAACACACCTTCCCTGCTGTAACACCAAGGACAGACACTTACCTTCTGGATTTCTTTCAGCAGCACACCATC
Source organism: Porphyrio hochstetteri (assembly GCA_020800305.1). Taxonomy (NCBI): domain Eukaryota; kingdom Metazoa; phylum Chordata; class Aves; order Gruiformes; family Rallidae; genus Porphyrio; species Porphyrio hochstetteri. Next base: position 12,420,167 of record CM036922.1, read on the forward strand.
TGTCATGAACTTGATCTGCGTTTCGTCTGTCACGTTGCCTTCGTATCGGATCTGATAGGAAACCACTCTGAGAGGGAACACCAGGGAGGCCACAAGAAAAACCATGGGGAGAAACAGAAAATTCAGCCTAAGGGAACGATAACTTGATGCCAAGCCAAGACACAAAGCAACCCAGCAGCTCAGCAGAGCCTGGTGCATGCAGAACACTAGGAGCTGGGTTATACAGCCATTTCCCCTTGAAGCATTTCACTGGTGTGGAGACAAACTTAGACCACACTCCACCTTCACCAAGTTCTCTCTGAAAAGTAACTTATAACCAATTGTAGCAACAAATCTGCATGTCTGGGTTTGTTTTTCTAACAGACAACCCCAGAGAGGAGTTTTTATGGTACTTTTCCACAGTTCTTCACCAGAGATGGAACAAGCAGTGCATGAGTCTCGATTCCAGCCTATCACACAGGCAGAGCACCTTAGTGTGATCTTCCAGGCAAGGTCTCAGCTTTATTTCTCACCTGTGTGACAAGTTCATCTCCTTAGCAACCCGCTGGGACATGGACACTGCAGCCACACGCCGAGGCTCCGTGATCCCAATTGCACCGTTGGGACTAAGGGGGAAGAAAAGGAGGGGTTGTTTGGCTGTTTGTTTTAAAGAGGGAAACACTTCAGAAGATGAGAACAGGATTTCTGCACAATGGCTCTGAATTAAGCAGTTACCACTTCCACAACAGCATCACTTTGGGATTGCCCAGCTATTTTCAAAGATTTTAAGAAATGTGCCCATTTTCCTGCAAAGGTAAAGCCAAACCTCTGTTAAATGTTGAGAGATGAGCAGGCAATAAAGCCCCTCTGTGAAAAACAGGCCTGGGATTCTGAATAAAACTTTCACCTTGGAGGTTTCAAAAGATTGCTTACATGGAGAGACTTTTACAAGTCAGTCTTGTTCCCTTCAGATGTTTTAAAAGCCCATTCAACACAGCTACTACAGCTGCACAGAAAAGCCCAGGCTCAGTCCAGCCATACCAAAAGAAAACAAATAAAACCAGAAAGTGACTGAGCTCAGCTTGAATTTCTCTCCTTGCATTTGCTGTGTGTAACAGATGACTGGTACCTGGCATAGCCGGCTTCATAGAGAAACTGTGGCACTTGAGTGGTTTTCCCGCTGCCCGTCTCTCCGCAGATGATGACAACGGGATTCTCACTAATGGCCTCCATGATGACTTGCTCCTCAGCAAGGATTGGAAGCTTTAGTCTTGCTTCCTAAATAACAGGAAACACTCGTTTTACTTGCACTGGTTGGTTCCTCACTCCCTTTTTGCCTTCCCTGGGATTGAAAGCCATTGCCTCCCTGGGATGAGAAAGCCACCGAAAAGGGATTCTGGAAGTTTTGTGGCTTGAGATGCTCTAACCCAGCTAATGTCACCCTGTATGCCCAAGAACTAGAGTCATCAGAACAGCTGCCCAGAGAGCAGCTGGCAAGCCCTGCGTGTTAATGTGTGAAACTTCACAGTCCCTGGAGTTCCTTAGTACAGCAACTCAGGCAGAAACTCCTCTCACAACCCTGTCCTGTCTGTCCAGACCATGCAGAGCTTATCACAGGATCACAGAGTTGTAGGCGTTGGAAGGGACCCCCAGAGCCCATTGAATCCAACCCCTCTGCCAAAGCAGGGTCCCTAGGACAGGTCACACAGGTCGGTGTCCAGACAGGTCTGGAATATCTCCAGAGGAGGAGACTCCACACCCCCTGGGCAGCCTGTCCCAGGGCTCCCTCACCCTCACTGGGAAGAAGTTCTTCCCCATATTGTTACAGAACTTCCTGTGCTCCAACTTGAACCCATCGCCCCTTGTCCTGTCCCCACAGACACTGAGAAGAAGCTGGTCATTTCCACATGTCCCATGCTTGAGATATTGATAACCATTGATCAGATCCCCTCTCAGTCCTGCCTCTACAGAACACCCTGCCTACAGCGAACAGAATAAAACGATGCAGCGTAAGATCCAGCGAAACAGAGACCGAACAGGGACCTCACAAGATTTTCCAGAGAACAATGAAAGACTTGTGACTTCTAATGGACTCTGTATTTAACACTTACACCCTAAAACAAAACTAGTTTTTTTTCTGCTAGGCAGGCTTAAAGCTCAGAAGTGTATGTGTACAACCTGCCAGACCACGGACGCTGCTGCCATGTGGTGTTAGCCACAGACACAGATAGTGCTGCAGTGTCCACAGCGACCCAATTTGGTCCCAACCCCTCAACAAGCACTTCACTGCTCCCAGAGCCTCACCTGAATCTCAGGAGCCCTGTCCACGGGAATGAAAACCGCAGGCTTGCAAGGTGGTTTGGTGGAGGCTGGCTGGCAAACCGGCGCCCTCGGACAAGCTGGCTGCTGGCTGCCCACCACCTGCTTCACACCTTCCTCTGCCTTGCCAGCAGGTTTCAAATCACTCGCTGAAAGCTTCTCAATTTCTTGTTTCTGCTCTTCTTTCTCTTCCTCAGAGCTACTGGGTTCTTCCTCAGGCTCTGATTCTGAGCTGTGTCTTCTCTTGTTTGCACCACTGATGCTCCTGATCTTTTCAGGTACAGCAGTTCCCGGCTCCTGTATCATCCTAGAACAGAACATCAACATGTGAACTACACTTGGGCCAAAGTTCTGCAGAACCCCAAGCCAGACATGGACCAGAGAAGTCCCTTTATCAGAAGTCACTCCCTGAACCCAGGTTTTACTCGAGTACTCAAGCTTCTGTACCCTGTGCTAGGAGAGGTCACCTGGAGAGGTCACCCCAGCTCTCCATGGCTCTCCGTTCTTGGAGGTTTTCACAAAATCCTGATTGCTGGATTCACATCTCAGCACGCTCTCTACGGATGTTTATCAACTTATTTAGAAGACACCTTTGTAGTTTAATTTATTTCAGCTTCTGCCAAACACAGCCCTTGGTAAATCCAGTAACTAAGGACTGCATCAGCCAATGTTTTCCAGTACAACAACAAAGGAAACATATATCCACCAACTATGGAGTGTGGCATTATTACAAATACCATCATCTCAAGATGTTGAACAAGAAAACATCAATATTTTCAGATAAAAATAGAAAATTACTTAAAATAATCCATCCTGAAGAACCTGTAGGCAGTAAGAAAAAAATAAATCCAGCAAAAATAGCTAAAAAGGGTGCCAAGTTTTCAACCTCAGCAATAAACAAACCAGAACTGTTCTTTCCAAGTAAAGCTTCACCTTTTAGTCAGATACATGCGCTCCCCAATTCCCAGCTTGGAAGTAGTGTACAGGAGCTTCATTTCTGCCTCAGAAGCTTGGACCTCATTCAGCTTGCTCAGCAACTCAGCTCGCTGTTGGGGGAAAAGAAAAACAAACAACAAAATGGATGTTTCTTTTCACAAGGAAAGGATTTAATTTCAAGATTCAAGCTTAGTTTTCAAGGGTATTTGCTCTGGGAAATCTTGCTGTGGCATTGTAGCTGCTACATGGTCAGTCCTCCCTGAGGAAGATTTCAGCCCTGTGCTGCAGCACTACCAGAGATGCAAACCTGATCCTTTATCAGCTGCTCCCTTCAAACAACAGCAAGGAAAGCGGATTTGAATTGAAATCCTGGTGAGGGCTGGAGCAATGGCAGCCACCCTTCAGCTCCCTGATGTGGGACATGGCACTGGGTGGAGGTCAGACAGACACAGCGTTAAGCTACCTGCAAAACCAGAGTTCATTCATCAACCCCATTATTTGGACAATAAAACAAATAGGAATTTTGCCTGGAAAGCTTTTACAAAGACAGAGAAGCTCTGTTTGCATAGAGAAACTATACAAGAGCTGGAAATAGTGATTCCATAAGCAGTAGCAGTTAGAGGTACATCCAGCTTTGCTTTTTGGAGCAGGACAAAGCTTCCCATACAATCTGTAAGGATGCTTTTAAAATAGAATGTCATTTACTCCATCAGCGATCACCAATTTGGTCAGGGTCAAAGAGAGATTGGGAACCAGGACCCAGAAACAAACTGGGACCCAGACACGGTGCGTTCCTGTGACACCTCAGCCATGGAGGGGATGCTTTCCCTCACTAGTTACACTTACAGCCCCTGGGCAATGGTGTGTTTTGGCCAGAACTCCCAGCAAAGGGACAGCCCACGCTGTTCTAAGATAAAACTCTTCAGCTTCAGCATTTGCACATCCCTGAGATGCCCAGGATGGTTCATATCCCAACAGCACCCACTGGCACTGCACCACGGTCACTCCACCTCTGGTTTTTCACACCAGCAGAGCAATCACATCACATATCAGTGACAGCCAGAGCCACAGCACAAGGGGAATCCCAACAGCCACTTACTGGCATCAGCCTTTCCCTCACACTGGTATCTGGTCAACGAAGAGAAGTCACAAAGCCGGAGTTACCAGCAAGCAGCAACATACCTGTTTTTTCTTTTCCTTCTGCTCTAACACTCTCTGCAGGATTTTTTTCTGTTTCTTGCTTAGGGGTTTCTTCTGCTGTTGCACAACACAAGCTGTTTTTTTCTTCTTGGCTTTTTTTGCTGGCAGGACCAGGGCATTACTTGCATCGATCCCCTTCAGCGTTGCTCCATCTGAAAGCATGCGTTCAGTCACTGCCCTGTGCCAGGTGGGTTATTTTCAGCACACAGCCCAACAGCCTTATCACAAACCATCCCAGATTTAGCTGCTTTAAACAAACACACCCCTCCCTCCTTTCCTCCAAGCCAAAAATAATAAACCCCACATCATCAGCAAGGGCAAAACACCACTCAAAACTGGGGGTCAATAACCCTGTGCTTGCTTCTGGCTGTGGTGGTAATTTTCCATGACTTATGTAACACTATGAAATTCTTGCTGTTTTACTTGATTCCCCCAGGGTCAGGGGGTGGCAGGTCACAGCGTGACCCTGCAGCCTCTTCTAGACATAAGTCGGTTTTAATACTAAAAATCCATGATACTGGAGTTTGAACAATAAAAACAGCGTAATAGATGTGTGGTCCTGAAAGTAACACCCAGGAATGTGAACGTTAGGTGTAAGGATGTTTTTAATTGCTTTAATAAGGAACTGCTTAAGGGCAGTGACGGTGGGAATACGCAATTAACGCTAAGCCTAGAATACACTATTGAATCATAGGATGCGTTAGGGTGGAAGGGACCCTCAAAGTCCCACCCCGCAGTGAGCAAGGCCACCTTCCCCGGACCAGGGTGCTCAGAGCCCTGTCCGGCCCGGCCCTGAAGGTCTCTGGGGATGGAGCCTCCACCACCTGTGTCTGCCGCCCGCCACCCTCACGTAAGCGCTTCCAACGGGAGCGTAACGCAGCCACGGTAAAGACACGCCGAGAGCTCCCGGCTCAGCACCAACGTAACAACCCCACGTGTGCCGTAACGAGCCCAGAAGGGCCGGGCCGGGCCGGGCCCCGCCACGCCGCGCCGCACCGCACCTCCCAGCTCCAGCGGCAGCTCCAGCGGCTCTGCGGCGGGCGGCGGGTCGGCGGCGCCCTGCGGCAGCCGCGCCTTCCAGTTGTGGCGGCGGCGCGCCCGGCCCATGGCGGCGGCGGCGGGGACGGGACGGGACGGGACCGGACCGAACTGTCCCACGTGTGGCTTCCGCGGCCGCGCAGTATCGCGAGAAGGGGCGGGGCGCACGCAGGCGCAGGGCGCCGGTTCGATTCCACCCACCCAACCCTCACCCCGGGCCGCAGCACCGCCCCTCCGCCCGCCTCCCGGGGCTAAGGCAAGGAAAGGCTCCGGGCGAGGGGTCAGGCAGCGTTTATTGGAAGCTTTGTCACACTACAGGCGATTTCTGACGCCGGGCTACAACCGCGGCACAGCGAGGGACACCGAGGCTGGAGGAGAGAGAAAGGCAGGTGCAGCTCCGTAAAGAAGAGGTCTGATCTGTCTGTAACCACTTCGCATCAGCGGCAGAATCTGCTGTTGCCCATGGATCCTACATCAAAGGTCTACATACATCATCTCACAGGTGCACGGACTCAAACGCTGTCATCTGGAAAGCCCCTGTTAGTGACTTCCCAGGGTGGGAAGTGACTGCCCACCAGCAGGGGTAAGGAGCGCTACCGCAGGGCACACCTCTGCCCAGCACAGTTCCCCCACACGCCGTCACCACAGTTCCATGGAGTTACCCAAAAGTGTCAAATACATGTGGGTACAATAAAACCTTTTATTTTCCAACCTGGACGATGAGAACTCATGGTCATTTACATCATTAGCTGCCAAATACAGATCAGTACGTGAGCCAAATCACACTGAAAAACACTTCTACGCCATCGAAGAGCTAAGATTGATACTGGTCTATTTTCCACACTAACAATGCGACAAGTCTGTAAAAGCAAATCACAGTTTGAAGTACGCACTAAGTACAGCACTGAATTACACCAGGTTTACACACTGCACTCTGAACACCCAATACCACTTTTACAAGCGCCACATCCCGAGCACGACAGATCAGTTAGCTACAGGCGAGGGCCGCGCTGTCCAAGCAACCGCCACGGACGTGAGCTCTGCAGAAAACATGAACGCACTGAAAATAATACAGCGGATTCAAAGATCAGGTCTTAAAGTACAATGTTTAAAACACTTTATGACCCTGCCTGGATTGGATACTGGACAGCCCACAGCCCACCTGAACCGTTCCCATCAGCTGGCTGGTCACACACGGTGACGCTGGGGGTTTATTTCACGAAGCTGCTGCGAACAGGCAGGGCAATAAAGGAGAACCGCTGGTCCCACAGCAGAGTGCACCCTCCACGGAGGGAAACCAGGCCCTCAGGGGGTGCCTAAGCACTGCTACCCACCTGCTGTCAAGCTGGGTAGTGGTTAGGGCAAAAGGCATGGAGAGCTGGGAGATTTGGGGTTCGCTCCCACTCCTGTCAGACTCCGTGTCTCGGTTTATCTGTGGGTGATGAGGCGATGCCCCCCAGCAATGGCAAGACAAAAGCAGTGCAACCACTGTCAGTTCAAAATAAAAGAGAGCAAAAGCCTCGATGGATCAACTAGGTGGGGCTTGGGGTGGAAAAATATCTGTAAAAGGGTATTTACAAAAGTTGAAAGAGATTAAATACAATACACATTCATGTCCCAAAAGCGCTTTCACTACAGTGCATGTTTAAAAATACCGAGCATTTTTAAAGTGTATATATATATATTTTTTTTTTTTTTTAAAGATTAGATTGTGCTTTAAAAAAAAAATCATTACTTCTGAAGTTGACTAACATGAAAACCCAGCGCTGGGAAAAATACTGATTAAAAATATCCAATTTTCTATATACTGCTTTTTCACGTAACATTTTGCTATACATGGGATGCAAGTAAATACAAAAATACTTTTTCTCAAGCAGCAGGGTGAACAAAATTAAGAGCATTAATACAGGAGTGCTGATTTTACAAAACTAAGATAAATTATCAGAGCAAGACAAGGAGAAACTATAATCCAAATTAACTTTGATATAGTATTTTAAAAGAAAAACCTTTATCATAGACAACTCTTAATATAGAAAGGGTTCAGTATTTCTCACTTCAACATTAAATACGGAGTAGGTAAAATGCACACAGTCCTACTGAAGTCGATGGAGCTGCTTAGGCAAGGGAGGTTTGCAGGCTTCAGTCCCCAGGCTTAGGAAAACACCCACATGCTAACCGATTCCTCGTTCCCAGGTGGGTGGTTTAGCCCAGTCCTCTGTGCACAACAGTCTGGAAAACCGAGTTTACAGGGAAGACTCTGTAATACTATGGAAAAGGAGCTGTAAAAAGGAATATACAGCAATTCACATTTTCAGCTTCACACAGCGGGCTGGTTGTTGCCATAGTACGTCTCTGTTCACGGGAATGATTTCAAGTTATGAAAAGCAATTACTTGGCAACTCTAAATGTGGATTTCTTGAAAAATGGGGCGCAGGGGGATTCACTGATGACATACAAAAATAAAATGGATTCCAACAGAGCCAACTGTGTATGAACTTCAGCAGCGTTGGACTGAAGCGATGGCAGTTTGGAGCAAAGGCCGTTAACGTCGATTTTAAAGTAATCACTTGTGTAAATGTCACATACAGACCAAAAGAGCTGAGGCAAGTAACACGTTTTTAAGAAGAGTATTAAACTCCAGCATAAAGAGAAAAATGAATTCACCCTACAGTGACATTCAATTAAGCATCACATCCAACAGCAGCTCTACCCAACAAAACGAGAAGTTGATGACTGAGCAATGCTGGGCTCAGTCCCACCAGAGCCAGCACTCACGGGTGAAGCAACTGCAATGTGGGTCACCTACCGGATGTGGTCCCCTTCCTTTATAGCCAGTCCCTACCACAGACCAGTTTTTTGGTTGCCTTTTATCTTTACTTGCTCATTTAGACATCATGGAATATGTAGTTCTTCCACCACAATCTCTTTTACCTCTCGTGGGATCAATACTGAGCACATCACTGTGGTTTAGGTGCTTCCCCTCCCTGCCACCCTTTCTGTCCTCAAATGCCAGAGGTCACCCAGTTGAACCCCTTATTGGACCTTCTTCCCTGAGGTTACCTTGTCTCAATGCATTTCAGCAAACCTTACAAAGCCAGTGGTAGCCTACCGAGCTAGTTAATTCTAAGGTTACATGTAGAGTTTCCTTCAAAATAAAACTGCCTCAAAGCTCCTACATCGCTTTGAAATACAACTGTTTAATACCCCCTTCTCATAAGGTGACTCACTTTTCCCCAAAACCAGTATAGTGAGGACACAGGCTTCAAGCAAAAAGCTCCTATAAAACTATTACAATTTTAGAAAAAAATCCAGATCTTCCTGAAGATAATTTATTGCCGCTTACTGGTCCTGAGAAAGCTTTAAGCAACAATATATTTGCAAGTGTTTTAACTGCTGCCTTTTTTGAGAAAGTACGTGGGTCCTGAGATAAAAAACATGCTTTATTCTACACACTCGTGCTTGAAAAACGCTTCACTGTGAAGATCAAAGATGAAATGGGATTTGTCACACTACATCTCTTCCCTTTGTGTCAATTTATTGGAATAGATTTCCTTCCAGACACCAAATTAGAGTTCTTGAGATGAAATGCAATGGAATAATGCCACACGTGCACTTCTCAGCTCCTCGCATTGGACTGGCATTTAAGGAGTTTCAATTTATGAAATCTTCCTTCTCCTTCCTTCCCCACTTCCTATTAAAAGCCACGGTGTGAATTTTTTGGCCTGGATACCAGAAAATTCCTCATCTGATACTCTACAAAAGGCAACTTCAAGGCAATGGAATAAGCCAACAATAAAACAAAACATTCACAACTTTAAAGTATATAAAAAAAAATGTGGACCCACAGCAGTTACTTCTCAATGGAAGTGTTTGGTAGCTTGGTATTTTTTTTTTCTTTTTAACTTTTTAAGTGTCAAATTTGCATATGTTTAGCTCAATTTCAATATTTGAAAGACTACTCAATTTGCTTTTATAAAAACTTTACAAAAGATGTTTTTAAATGCTTGTAAAAGTAAGCGTTTACCTACTGAGAAAATTCTAGTACTGGATAAAACTCTCTGAATATACAGCTGATTTTTTTTTTTTAATTATTTTTTTGTTCCCCTACAACTATAATGGCTGAGTGTATAACCTAGATAACTGAAGTCTTACACATGATGAAAAGTTATAACTTTGGACACTTTTTACCATGTGATGATTTGTTGCTTTGTAACTTCGAATGAGACAGTGCTTAGGAATTCTCTAGAGCTGGTGTACAGTGGTCTATAGGGGTTGGTTCATTGGTCACTGCCTCTGTCCATGTTTTCAATCACCCTAGAAAGACGTATGTTCAGAAGTCTGATCTGGCTATCGAGGTGATCCATCTTCTCCTCGAGGCTGCTGTTGTTGTTTCTCCTCCAGTAAAATCCAACCGGCCCCGTCATGAAGTAGACTGCTACAACAAAGCAGAGAGGCAGGACCGCGTGTTCTGGGTCCCCTTCATACTTCTGCAGGATGTACACACATGAGAGTGTGAAAAGGGCAACCCTGGCAATCCAGAAAAAGCGACCAAACAGCATGTGCAGGAGATAGAAGAAGAATCCAAGGAAGAGAGATAAAAACCAATAGGCAAGTAAAATTGCACCGATCAGCAGAAGAGCGCGGGTCGGGTTGTTGGCAATCGCTGCTGGGCTGAAATAATGAGTCAAGTTGGAGGCTGAAAAACAAAGGGAAAGGTACAGAATGTTAATGAGTGCATGCCAAAGTGGGAAGGGTGAAATGCAAGCACAGCCTGCAAGGGTCATGCGGTGGGGTCATGGCTGTGTTTTCTAAACAGAGCTAGTTCATCCCTTTCAGGATGGACCTTTTTCAAATCGCTGGCTCAGCTCCAATGATGCAACTGAATTAATTCCTTCAAAGCAGAGATGCTATAGGTTCTTTAAAGACAAACTGCTGTAGAGCTTAAGGTCAAAGTTCATAGTGAGGCTAAAGATCCTGCTTGGTAAGTTACATTGGAAAGGCTCTCAGTTGCATCTTTCCTTCTTCTAGCCCTCCTTTATTTCCCTGCACCATTCCTGGCCTGGCCACATGCATCCATTTAATGATGATACCAAGAAGCCAACCAGGACTTGCAATGCATTCTATAGACATCCTGTAGATACACATACAGCAACATAACTGGCTTTAGTCCTCTTGTTTGAAGGTACTAACAGCAAAATCAAAGCCATGAGAAGCGGACAAAGATACCACTGATGGATGTTTAATGCAGTGTGATAACATGTAATTATTTTCCCATTCGGCCTATGCTTGTGAACATTGATACAGGCTGATTCAGTTGAAGAGTTAACAGGCATCACACTTACCATCAATTCCAAGAACATCTAATAAATCAGTCCATATTCTCCAGAATGTGTCCATTAATATATCCACCCCATTCACAAACCTCTCTGTCAACCTTGAGAAAAACTGAGAAATAAAATTGAAAATTAAAAAAAAAAAAAAAAATCCTCAACCCCTTAAACATGTTTTGAGACCTACAGGCCACAAGTCAAGCTATATTTAAACAAGAACTGCAGGCTGCTTTGAAGTCCCCAAGGTAAAAAAAAAAAAAACCCAAAACCCAAACCAGTAAGTCCATAAACGTTTTTTAACTCTGTGAATTATAAATTTGTTACAGTTGCCTTTATTCTAGGTACTCTGGCACATAAATTTATGTGTTGCCAGGATTTAAAAATGGACTTTCTTAGCTGTACCACTGTTCCAAAGTTAAAACAGTATTACTAGCAACGGACAACGGTAAAGCAAAACAGAATTACTTTTAACCAGCATCAGACCCGAAGGCCTCAGATGCATTTACCGGTCAATTGAACAGCGTTAGTCCTTCCTCCGGCATGAGGGGACAGAGCCATGTGTGGGTCCGTCTGCCTGCGGTGCCCTATTTCCTTCAGGTTCATGTGCCCGTGCACGCACAGGGCGCTGTGCTGGTGCGGACAGACCGTGTTTCACCCACGGCGCTCTGCCCTGGCTGCCTCCCCCACCTACAATAATCTTTATTTAGAGGTTCTTTTTATTAATATCCTCCGCAGTTCGCTCCGCGTCAAGCCTGGCCTCCCGTTTCTCTTCCCAAAGCAACGCTCCGGCCGTTCCGCCGCCTCACCCGCGGCCGCGCTCGCACAGAAAACGAGGCCGCCCGCGGGTCCGGCGCCCAGCCCCGCGCCGGAGGGGGGCGGGCGGCCAACCGGGGGGCTCTGCCTCACAGAGCCGCCCGCTCACCCCCGGGAGCAGCGGCGCGGGGAAAGGGCGCGAAAGGGAAAGGAAGCGAAAGGCCGGTGGCGGGAGCGGGGCGGGGCGGGGCGGGGAGGGGAGGGGAGGGGGGGGGGAAGCGGCCGGCGCCTCACCTTCTGCAGGGCCCGCACGTTGTCTTCGCCGAATAGGCCGCTGACGCCCTGGTAGAGGCCGCTGGCGGCTCGGCGGAAGCTGTTTTGCTTCTCGGAGCCACGGCTCCGCGCCGCCCGAGCACCGGGTCCCGCCGTGCCGCCCAGCAGCAGGGCGAGGAGCAGCAGCGCCGGCAGCCGCCCCGCCGCCATGGCCTCCCGCGCTGCACGCCGCTCCCCGCGCCAGGCAACGCCGCGGTTATAGCGCCGCCTACAGGCCGCGCAGCGAACTCGGGCGCGGGGCGGGAGCGGGGGCGGGCGGTGCGTTCTGCCAGCGCGCCGCCCCCTTAAAGCGGGGCGGGAGCGGGGGGCTGAAAGCACAGAACGGGGAGTGCGGGTGGGATGGAGCGGCAGGAGGGCTTGTTGTGCGGCTCCGGGCCCGAAGGTGGTCAGGTCTGATGCAGTGTCCGGCCCAGGGGGTTCAGCTCGTCCCGGTCAGCAGCCAGTCCCGGCATTTAACCTCCTGTGCTGTTCAACCCACCGCAGTATTTGGCCTGTCCCAAAATAAATTTGATATTTAATAATCCCCTACTTTCTCCTCCGGATTTCCCGTGTCTCAGTGGAGGGCCGTTGCCTCTCCTGCTGTCACCATGCGCCTTTGAGAAGGTTCTGGCTCCGTTTTCCCCGGCTCAGGCAGGCATAGGCAGAGATAAGGCTTTGCCTTTCCCCTCCCCAAGCAGGCTCCAGGACCATGCCCTGCCCAGTGGCTTCAGTCGGACTGGCCCCAGTATGGATACCCATCTTGCAGCAAGCAGCCCAAACCTGGGCAGGCTACTCCAGATTTGGTCTCGAAAGCACCCAACCACTCTCACTCCCATAGCCATTGGCCTTTGCTGCAAGGGTGTGTGGTTGACTCATGATGGACTTTCTTAGCCCCCAGATCCTCTCCTGTCAAGCTTTTGATTTACCCAGCTGCCTATTCAGGGTCTGGAGGCTCATCACAATCTTTACAGAGTACAGCAAGCTGCCTTCCCTACATGGGTATCCCTCTTTGAGGAGATTCCCTGGCACAATCCCCAAATGACAAAGGGATTATAGAAAGATAACGTCCAAAAATGACATCTGTCTTTTCAGGTGCTATTACCTGCAGATCGAGGGATTCTGAAGGACTCTCAGATATCCTTTACCCTTGAGAAACTCTGACTCCCATGTGTTTGGTGAAATTCAGGACGTTTAATGGTGTGACTCCCTCTTCTGACAGGTCTTATGTTGATCTTTCTTGGGTAACCAGGCCAACAAAAGACCAGTTGGGGAGTGTTAGACAATGTTATCAGCTCCTTCTGGGTAGTGAAACCCAACCAGGATGTTAGCAGAGTGAAGAAAGAATCCCCGGGAGATAGAGAATTGCGTTATTGCCTTCAGAGCATGTCTGATTCATCGTTAATTGACAGGAGCTTGAGTTAGACAAGATGGGAACACATGGATCATGATATGAAAACAGATCCAGGCGTTTGTAGTGTAGATTCTGCATCCAGTGATGATGTGAGCTGGGGCAGAAAGTGTTTGCTAAGAGCCCAACAGTAACTCCAAGTCACATGAGATGCCGAAACCCTCACCAGAGCTTTCTGTGCTTGGGAAGGTAGGTGGCCCACAGCCACGTCTACACACTGCTCAGTTGGGATCTCTGCTCAGAGAATTACAGGGCAGAGCTTTTCCTGGCCCTCCCTGGGGAATTCCCACAGAGCCAGGGGTGCAGCTGGTAGCTCTTCCCGTCACTGCAATAACTTGCAGCATCTCTTTCCAATTTTACACTCTGTCCCCTTGATGTTTAAACCTCGTGGCCAAGCCTAAGCCCAGTTGCTGAGTACTTGCACAGACATCTATAATATAGACATCTTTGCTATGGCCTTTTTCCCAGTTATAGTCTAGCCAAAACACTTATTTTCACATTTAGCAGAGTGGCCTAGACCTTTTAGCATTTATTTATATTTGGCCCTGAAAGGGTTGGGCCCAGATCCAGGAAGGTACTTAGAACTGTACTTGGTTTCTGCAGGATATACATTCTTTATATATTTATAAATGGTGCCTTCATTCTCTTTTCAGGTAGCCTCGAAAGTGCTGATACATTAGTACCTGTGTATATTCCAAAGGCTCTATCTCATACTCTTCCAAAAGTGGTTGGCAGCTGGTAACGGGTATTTCTGAGGTTCTTCTGAGGTTTCTGGTTATCAGCCCTCAGTGCCACGCTGTGCCCAGACTCCCAGCACACAGGAAAACAGCCACTTCCAAGCACTTCTTGCATGTAAAGAACCTGCAGTACAAAACCACAACTGCAGTGTTGTTAACTGTCAGGAGTATCGTTTCCCATGCCAGTCACAATTCTTCAATTTGCTTCTAGTTGTCATGGCCTTCTCAGGGTCCCCTTGTGCTGTTTCTGGTCTGATGGGTCTTGCTTCTGCAAATCTGGGGACATTCCTACTTATAGACGTGAATTTCCATCATGGGATCCCCCTCAAAATCAGGTCTGCAAAGTGCATGATGTTCCTTTACATCCATTCTTTCCAGAGACTCGAGGGCCCATTTTAGCAGCTGCCTTTGGAAGCCTGCGCTCAGGGTTGTCCTTCATATGAGGTCAGGATAATTTTGGAATCTTCCCTGGTATTTAATTGATTTCCTGACCTGTCTCCATGAGCCTATTTCAGGTACATTCATCTCTCCAAATCCACAGCTCTTATGAAATTATGCAGTAGTTCACCCTTCTCGTTTAAATAAATGAAATCACGTCTGCTCAAAGAATACATTGCATCATGGCATGAAATATTGATCTCAGCCACGCTGAACTTTCTAATTAGGACAACTTTGAGGTTTCTAGAAAGATCCTCTGAGGTCTTGCTGTAAAGAAGCAGCATGAGTGTACTTCTGTGCTTCCTGAACTATAAACTGTGCAAGATGTCTCAGATATAGGGATTTAGCAACAATCTGGACAGTATTTAGAATAAAGTGGGGTCTTCTAGACATCAAAGTTTTAGTGGATTATAGGTTCTCTCTTTTAAAATCATTTTTATGCTGAAAAATTGAAAAAAAAAGAAAGCCCACTGGTGTTACTGTGCACCCGTCCGTAACCTCACTGACCCTTATTTTTCTGTCTTTACATCATCTTACAGCCTCAACTTGTCATACCCGAACACTTTGTGACCTCTCGTCATTGAAGGCCTTTTCATGTTATGCTGTTAGCCCCATGAGGCTTTTCCTGCAATGCATTACTGCTGCTTTTCTTCTTCTACCCTCTTCCCTTTTCCTATATTTCCTTTTCCTTCTCTTTCTGCAAATGCTTTTAATTTTGATCCTGGTTACTGGTACTCTTGACACCACGTAGAGATTGCAGAGATCAGGGATGTCAAATGAGCCAGAAGTTTCTTACTCTTATGCACACTCATTAACCAGCTGGTGGCCGCTCTGAAATAGGATCTTTTAAAAACTTTCCGAAATCTTTAGATTTCCCAATCCAGGTGTTAGATCAATGGAACGTGGCCAGGCCTCAGCATACTGCACAGCTTGCCATGAGGTATTATTGCAAAACTTTTTATCTCACAGGTCCATGCATTTCATCACTCATTTCACAAACTGCACACTAGTTACCTCATAGACCACAAATGAGGTAGCACCATCATCGTTACTACTGTTAATTGGTTCTGAAGTGTCTTTCGAAGGGTTCCATCTCTAACCTGAAGCAGAAAATGTGATTTAATTTCTAACCTATTATTAGTAGGTATAAAGCAAGACTGCAAAAGATTTTAAAATGGTCTATTCCGGTTAATCTTGCTCAGAATATTTCTGAGCAAGATTGCAAGATTATGTGTCTCCAGAATAGTTTTAGTAATCGCTGCAGTCCTCTTAATGCCCATTTTCTCATTAAAGACCTGCTTAATTCTCCTTGTTTTCCCCATTTTTCCGACGTCACCTTTGAAAGAGGAAAATAAGAGTTTGGCTATGGCAAAACTGGAATGAAGGCCCGGAACATGGCGGCATAGCGTACTCTAAGTAAAGATACAGTAAATGAATAAATAAAGGTGCTGTTAATAAATGAGCAGCTCTGCCAGGCTCTTCTAAAAGCCCGGGTTTTGTCAGCTAATTCCCAGTGCGTCCCTCCCTCTTTGAACAGTAAACTGGTCACTCCAATTTAAGCTACGCCTCTCTTTCAGCTCACTGAGAGGATTTCTGGACCCCCTCTCAGATGATTTGGCTGCACATTTTCCTTTGAGGCGCGGGGGTTGCCCTGAGGGGAGGAATGCCGCCGCTCCGCTCCAGCTTTTCCCCTTAGAACGGATCGCCTCAGCCGGGATCCGTTCAGGACTGAGAGGAATCACGGCGGGACCCCACCCTCTCCCCCCGATTGGGCACACCTCTTTCTGATCCGGCCTCCGATTGGTCGAGGGAGAAGAGGGCTTGAGAAACCTCCGTTCCCATTGGTTTTTCACGGTGTCGGCTCTTCTGCCGTGAGCCCAGCCACTCGGAGAGCGGGCTCTGGGCTGATGTGGGGCCAGGAGCTTGGAAGCCAATAGGACGCGCCGGCGTCGCGGCCGCCGTGCGCTGCGCGGGATCCGTCCGCAGCGCGGGGCTGGCCGGTCCCACAGCGCCTGAGGGGCGGCGGCGCTGGAACCTTGCGGGGAGGGGGGACGGCGGACGGCGGGTGGTGGAGCGTTCGAGTTGTGACTCCCGCGGAGCACGGCTGGGGGGGGCCGGATGACAGGAAAATGAGGTAAAAACGGTAAATCAGAAGCCGTGCTTCCTGTGCTGGCGCCTCAGAGCCGGCCATAACAGGTTCACCCGCTTCTTGTGTCAGGTGCAATTCTCGGCGAACCGAAGGAAAGCTGACCAGAAGCTCGCCTTTTCACCTCGGAGTAGGGCCGGCTATAAATCATCCCCTGGCTGGGGTGGGGGATGTGTGTAAATGAACACGGGGGGCTGGGGCTGCTGAGGCGTTAGAGATCCCGCCAGAGGACTGGAGGCAATAACCCGCCTAAGCCTGAGGCAGGCAGCCGTGCCTCAGCACTTGGTATCCCGAGCCGGTATATACATCCACATTGGCCAGCACGCTGCTATCACAGTACACGTCTTCACAGCCCGAAGGGCAGAAATAAGTGTGCCGTGGATGGGGTTTCTAGGTGGGTTTGTTTTCTCCACCACAGGCTGTGACATCCAAGCCCAGGCGGAACAGCAGAAAAGCAGCAGGCCGGGCACCCTGCCTGCCTCCCTTATCTCAGGCCGTTGGCCACGCGTCCCTGCCACGGATTTCACACCTCCACTGACCTCCCCTGGCACCGCTGCCAAGGCATAAAAGCAGATAATGTGCTCTGATTCCACCCCCAGCCTCTCCAGGTCCTCTAGGCTCTGGAGAGAGTTATTTAAAAATAACGCTGTATATATGGTCAGATAAAAACGGCGGGATTGTTCAAATCATGTTGTCATGGTCTGCAAGTTTAACGAAGCAGTTTGGTAGCACAAAAATCTGAATGAAAGTATGCTCCTGTCTGCTACGTGCGTTTAATTTCCTTATATATTGCCTGCCTCTGCCATTTGTTGAATTTTTTGAGGCTTCTGAGAGTCGGAAGGGAAATCACGACCTTGAAAGCGAACAGTTACATAAGCAGCACGTACACACACACACACATCAGTTTGTAGGTTGCTGTTAAGTGCTTCGCTACCACCGCTTCTCAGCCAAAAATCAGCTGTTGCGACAGTGCAGTTGTCAATAAGGGCCAGACCTTGCATTTTGAAAGAGAAGCAATCAATTTTAAGCCAGGGTGCAAGATACCTTAAGCCAAGCGCGTTGCAAAAGCCTAACTGGGATAGTGTGGCCGTGGAGAAGGGCGTTTCTTGCAGCATTATTGGGTCAAAGCCATTTGTCAGCAGGGCTTTTTTCAGACCTCTCTGGGATAATAAGAAAGCCAAGCAGAGATGGGTTGGAAAGCATGAAGCCATGGTTGCTCCCCATGGTCAGTGACCTTTACAGATGGTGGGGAGCCAAGCAGAGGGTCTTGGGTGCCTTCAGAGCCCCAATGGGGCGCTGTCGACAGGGTGCAGACCTTCGGGAGGTGGCCCCGGAGCTGCAGGCACCACACCACACCTGCCGCCGCGGGGGCACGGGCGGGATCTGCCGTTTAATCCCGTTACAACGCGGTGATTAAATAAAGTCCCGCCGCGGGGTTTCTGTCAGGGTGGAGGCCGCTGCGACAGGCCTGACCCGGGGCTGGAGGAGGACGCGGTGGTCATTTGGCGGTAGCGTCCGGGGGTTCGGTGCCACCGGATCCCTGAGAGCCCCGTCAGGGAGCGGCTGGGCCGTGCCGCCGTGAGGGTCCTCGCTGCAGTCGGGCCGGGCCGTGCCGTGCCGCGGCCTGGCGCCAGCCGCGCCCGCCCCTCATTCATCCCGCACCGATCGTGCCCTTCTCCGCAAGCCCGAAGCAGCCGGCGGGGGTGACTCCACGGCTCAGCAAGCGAGAGGGGTGGATCGAGGAGCGGCGGCGGCGCTGGGCCGCACCCCCCCTCCCTGTCTCAGCGCCCCGCCGTGCTCACCGCCCCCTCGGCGGGCAGGGGCGGGGCGCGACGCCCCGCACTCTTTTTTCTCGGGCGGAAGGTTACGGAGCGAGACGACGGCGCCGTGGTTGGAGGTCCTTAAAGCGCTGCGCCCGGAGGAGGCGCCCGACAGTAAGGGCTCGGGTTCAGTGGCGGGAGCGGTGTTGGTGCCTCGCGGGAGAGAAGAACGGACGCGTACACGCTCGCTCAACCGCTGCCATGTCCCGGGAGCCCGAAATCATGGAGTCGCAGGTGATGTGGGAGCCTGACACCAAGCGCAACACCCACATGGACCGGTTCCGCGCCGCCGTGGCCAGCAGCTGTGGGCTCCGCCTGGGTGAGCGCGGGGCGGGCGGGCAGCGCCCAGCCGAGGAGACTCTCGGGCTCTGCTCGGGGCCGAGCTCCGGCTTGGGTGTGTGTGAGGGGGAGGCCGGCGGGGCTCTGCTTCTCCAGGACTGGCCTCACCGCGGGCCCGCGGCAGGGCCACGGGCGGTCCCGTCTGTCCGCCGTGGAGGGGGCGGGAGAGGTGCCTGCGGGTGCTCTGACACCCTCCGGAGCCTGAGGGTGCCGGGCCGTGAGCGCGATGCTCTGCCCGTGCCTCACGCAGAGGCCTCCGGTGCAGCATCTCGCGTAGCGTGAGGGTGGAAGCGCAGGCAGCCTTCTCCGCTCCCGATGCCGCGGGTGGGTGTCAGCCCGGGCGCGGCGGTACCTGCCGTGTGCTGCCGGGGCCCTGTGCTTGCGGGGCTTTCCCCGGGCCGGCGGCAGCGGGGTGACTTGGTGTTTGAAGAGATGTGGGAAGGAGGGATGGCTGCTGTCATGGACGTGAGGTTTGTGTACGCCTTAATATGGTGCTCTGACAGCACGCGTGTGAGATTTAAGGCTATGCTCATCCCTGTTTATGAAGGGTATGGGTTTGTGATGTTGAAGTGTGCTGGGAAGTGGAAGTGCATCAACTGGTTCAGTGGTGGAAGCTCAGGCTTTTTGTGCTGTGCCTGCTTAAGCTTTGGAACTTCAAGCCCTGCTTCATGCTCATTCAGAAGCACCTCTATGGCTGTGAATAGGTGTGTAGCCCTCTGGCTTGGAGGCAGCCTGTCAGCCCTGGAGATAGCCCTGCGGTGAGTAGGGGTTGGGCCCCTAGAGCTGTCTCTCAACCCAGATTGTTCTGTGCTTCAGTGCCTGCGAGCTGTAGGTTGGTGGTGTCTCCTGGGTCTCAGATCAGTGGTGCTGGCTCTGTGGGTTCATTCACATCATGAACTGGTTGGGCTTCAGTGCACATGGGGTCAAACCCTACAGTTCTGACCAGCTTGTTTTGTGCTGTTTGTTCTCTGCAAGTATTTAGGGATAAGGTTGCTTGTGTAGGCTTCCTGTAGCCATCTGTCTGGGGTATAGAGGGAGTAGTTTTGGCAAGTGCCCTGACAAATTTGTCAGACCAGTATAAAAGCAGAGCCATTCTGGAGTTGTAGCAATATGTCTGGTACTTTCAGCAGTTCATGTCTGGAAAAGAATTGTGCATCTTGATTGGGAGCTTAGTATGTGGGCAAGTCAGATCATTAGGGAAGTTCACATTTGAATACAAATGTGTAGGGATGAACTTTCCTCCCCCTTAGGAAGCAAGTTACAGCAGGGCTTTAGTGAAGTCCTGAATAGGAATGTCATGTAACTGGTACTCAGATGATTGAGATTGAATGCAATTTCAGATGGGCTGCCTGTGTTTACAGCTGTAATAATGAGAACTTACTTCACCCCATTTTGAAGTGTCTGTCTGAAGTTAAAAGTGGATTCTTGTACATATGTAGAAGCCTTTGTCAAGTTCCATTAGATTTGAGCTGATGTTCACTTATCTGTGTGTCACTCAGTAACCAGAATGTATTCTTTAAGTAACCTGAAGATGTGGACTGACTGAGGAGAGCTAAAGGCAATAAACAACTTTAAACAGCAGGGCTCTGTCCAACCCTGTAAATGTAGCAAGGAGATGCAATGCTTAGTTGCAGAATAAGAAGTCTGTCCCCTGAAGGACTTGCATGCTAACTTGGGGACAGACTGTCTAGACAAGACAGAACAAACTGTCCCTATTGTAAGAAACCACATTAGTGGTGACTTGTAGCTTTTTGTAGCTACTAAATGATTCTGAGCATGTGCTGCACTTGGATTTTTGAAGGAGGAGATGGAAGCTTGAACTTTCCTTCGGTAAAGTCCCCCCACCAGCTGAAGTGTGTGTGCAGCATAGTGAAGAGAAACTTGGGTGGAGTGTTTAAAAAAAGTAGGTAGAAGGCTGTGATTGGGGCAATACATAGGCAAAAGTTGAGTTATGGAGAAGAGTTGTTGCCTTTGCTTCTACTGTGTCAGTAACACCTGGAAAGTAATCTCACACTGATGAAAAGATTGAGTGGGACAAGATGTGGAAGGGAAAGACTGGGTGGAGAAACAGCTGTGGTGATCAACCAGTGTAGAGATAGTAGCTTTTTTCTAGCTTTTATAAAGCTAGAAGATGTCTTCCTTGTAGGAACAGGATGCAGAGATGACTTCTGAAGCAGTTGGCTGGGTAACAGCATGACAAACTGATGACTTTAAGTGTTTAGCTGAAAGTGTCGTAGGAAACACGATTGTCAGAGCAGGAAACTTCCTGCTGTCACTGGTGGCAGCTATGCATGTTTAACTGGGCTGTTGGCAGAGCTTCAGGCAGTGTGGACATGACTTGGGAATGCCACTCTTAAGCTGGTGATGAGAAATCAGCTGCAGTTTTTCATACCTAAAACCATTTTATGTACTGAATTTCAGTGTTCAGTTGGGGCTGTGGTTTTGGTATGCACTCCTCATGGTCTGTCATCTGTCTTTGTTGTTTAAGACTTTAGCTGCTCACTTCCAGGCTTTTAATGCCAGGTCATGGCTTTAATATCTAGCTAGCAAACATTTTTGTTCTGAATATGGTTTTCAAAACACCACTTTGGTTCTGTTTTAGCATGAAAAGGTAAGATGCACTCTGTTAGACCTCATATTTATTGAGGAATAATATAAGCTTCCTTTTTGATAGTGTTGATACTACAGTTATATCATGAGTGCATCTAATCTCCATGTTACCATGCTGTCAGATGTCCCTGGACTAGAACCATATTGCCTGTGTCTCTTGTCAGGAAGACGTGTTTATCTTCTGCCTGAAAATGTCATGTTGATAGGATAGGGAGTAGAAGCATCAACAAGCAGGACTGTCCTGCTGTCTAATCTTTAGTTTCACTGGTGAGGGGTAGATGTTGCACAGAGTTGCTAGAAAAAGTCCCCATCTCTGTGGTGGCAAGTGGCTTGTGATACAGGTGATGTGATGTCGTCTGCTCAGGTGGACTACTTCTGCTGATGCCATAGTCAGAAGGCAGAAGGTATCTACTCTGTAATATGGTTTATTTTACTGGTTATTTTAGCCACAAATGTCTTTATTTGGGATATCCCTAATTGTAGATTACCTAAATTCCTGTGGTTCTCTGCCTAACACTAACAGATATCTATCACTTCTAGCCAACTATGATGACTTGTACCAGTGGTCGGTGGAATCCTACTCAGACTTCTGGGCAGAGTTCTGGAAGTACAGTAACATCGTTTGCTCTCGCCTCTATGATGAGGTAAGTCAGTGTTTATCTTAAGGGGTCAAGTACAACACAAAGGGGAGAGAGAAACCAGTTTTGCAGTCAATCTTTTGAATTGTTTCTGGAACCTTGGCAAGTGATATGAAGGCTCCATCAAAGTGTATAGCCCTGAATTTCTGTGGTTGATGGTGGTGTTCTGCTGCTGATACACTTTAGGGTCATAGAATATACTGAGTTGGAAGGGACCTATGAGGATCATCAAGTCCAACTCCTGGCTCCATACAGGGCCAGGCTTTAGCAGTGAAAGCCTCAAGTTCTGTTGTTCTAAACAATTCTACTCTAGTGTCTTTGAGGTCATGTGTTCTTGCACACCTTGGTGGCTCTTGCTGCTTGTGAGGCGTCTCCCAATAGACTGCCTTTCACTTTAGGATTATGCTGGTGAAATATCATCTTGATTTTGTAAATGTTGGTGTGCAGCTAAGTTCATGCTTATGTTCCTGAGTCAGTTTACCTGGTAAGCACACCTGTTCTACTTGAGTTCTGTAGAACTGGTTATGGAGGTATCTGCAATCAGATGTAGGCTTGAAATATCTCTGAGGGAATGGCAGTGGCTGAATGCAATCAGAGGTGTAATAACAGACTGTGCTGCAGTGTTACTTGGAGGTAAAGGTGACTTCAGAGCTCTTGCAAGTGGAGGACAAAGCTTGTACAGTTCTGGTGTAGGATATCAACATCACTCTGTGGCTTTCCATCTGAGGAAGATGATGGACTAATTGCTTGAAAAGCTTGATGCAGAAGAACCCTCCTGGGACATAAAGGGCTGGACTTGTATCTTAATCCCTGGAGGCCATCTGTTCTGAGAACACCAGGAGTACTGGCAGTTCTGCAGAGGGAACTGGTGAGTTTCTTTTGCCTTTTCCTGTCTTACAAATTTCTGTGCTGCATAAAACGATAGATCAGGTGGCTCTTCCTGCTGTGAAACCATGCTCAGGTGTCTCAAGGTAACCTGCACTTTAGCGGAGTAAATTTAGTGACTGGCCTGCTTCTTTGAAATATGTAGTCTGAAGATTTCAAACGCTTAATTTTCTCTTTTCCTGTAGATATTAGTTCAGAATCTGGCCAGCTTGTATTTGGGTACTATCTTCTATTCATGTTCTGTGCTGCTAGAAAGGTTATTCTAAATTTCTGTATAAACACAAATTGTCCTGAACAAGTAGTTCAGAGGAGCTATTTTGCAGCTGTGTGTCTGTACTGAGCACGCTGGGTGGTAACACTTGTTCTCTTGCCTTATAGGAGAGGTCTTCCTGGAAGTCTGTTCCTTCAGACACCACCAGTGGCTGAAACTGGATGGGCGACTGAAGCAGGCAATAGTGGCCTAAAGGATGCTTCCTGAGAATGAGAAGCAGGAAGATGTGGATGTCTAGGAAAGTTTTAACTAGGCTACTTGGGAGCTTCTAGGCCCCTGTGTGCCTAATCTACAAGTCTTGCTGTGATGTGAGATAATAAAGCAGGAGTGGTAGAGTCAGCTGGTGGACAGATACTTGACTCGCTCTTTATGGCTGGTGCTGTTTGCTTTCACACAGTACTGTTGGCTTCAAGGCTTAATTCAAGCTTTGAGCCTCCAAGCTGACTTGCTGTTAGTACTTACCATTGGTCTGTTTCTGTATGTTGGGAGGGCACAGCACCTGAGCTGTTCTCTGGTAGCTAAAGAACTGAGAAGTTTGAAGTGTCTTACAACTTGAACCTTGCTCCATGTTGGAAGTAAGCATTATGCTTTGATGGAAATAAAACTTTTCATGAATCAAAATTGACTCCTTTTGTTCCCAGACAGTGAAACATCTTGCAGAGGTCATTGTAAGAAACAATATCTTGTGGTTTATTTCAACTTAGTAAAGGTTTTAAGTATTTGTTGTATATGTGCTCATGTCACTCTAGCAGTTGATACCCATGTCACTTTTGAAAAGAACAAAGTGTGGAGCTGTATGGGTGTGGCAGTGTTGGTGTTGTAATGTCAAGTAATAAGTAGCTGTTATTTTAAATGGAGAATGTAGTATCAACTTATTTCTGTCTTTGCTACAAGTAGCACCTGACAGCTGTTCCTGCAGAGTTGCTGCTTTGAGCATTCTGATGGTATCTCCTCTTGAGACCTGCTGTTAAGCTTTTCAGGTCCTATAGCATGTGACATCTCCCACAGTGAGATAAGGATTATCTGCTCCTGGTAAGGGTTGAGATCTGCTCTCAAAGGTATAGGCTCTGCTTAGGGTGAGCAGAATCTCTGGGGCATAGCAATGTGTGGTTGTAGCCCAACTAGCAACCACCTGAAGGAGGGGAAATGACATAGAAGTGGGCAGAGGGCATTGCTAATGTGATATTGCTTATTTGAGGCTTGGGAAGTGGTTGCTGATGAGCCGTGGTGCAGAGCAATTGTGGAACAGGAGCTGGTGGCATGGGAGTACAGCTGACACTTGGCATGTTCACTTAACCACACAGATTGGCCTTACATGACTTAGTGCTGCTGCATGTAGGAGTAAGGCATTACTCACTTGGTGAGGGCTGTAGACTCAGCTTTCCTTTTTCAGTTGACTGACTGAGCATTTGTTGGGACTGTCAGAAGTGAAAAGCTTGTGCAAAGCTCTGCATCTTTCTAAACTTGCTAGAACTGGGATCTTCCACTAAACTAGCAGACCTTGGGTTTCTCTTGCTTCCTGAGAACTTGCCTCTAAGGGAGAGATCAGGTTGTTCATAGAACAAAATATACCTGTCAAGGAGACTGGGCTTAACTAGGACCCAACTATGGTAAGTTGCCTGGTAAGAAAATAACTGTGTGTCAAGTAAGTCAGTTGAGCATCTTATGCTGGTGGAACTCTTTGAAGGAGTGCTTTACCTCAGGGAAAAAAACAAGGGTTATTTTAGATCTTGTCTTGGAAAATACTAAAATCCTCTTGCTCACTTGCCTTCAAGCTAAAGAAATCAGTAATGAGTCAGTTTTAAGAGTGACTTCTAATTATTGCAGTAATACATGTTGGTATAAAAATATTTCTGTAGCCTGAGTTGATAAACTGTAGATGTTGTAATTTAGTTCTAGCTAATTGTTATGAGCAGAGAGATCTACTTGAGTTCCTGTTTTTAGAAAGGTCACTTGAAATAAAAGTAATACAGCAGAGCATTTCCACATGGGCTTTGACTCCTCTTATAAAACTTAATTTTAGGACTGCCTCCAGAGATACATATCTCAAATCACACAAATATTAGATTTTCTTCCTGGAATGGGAGGCCTTTGAGCTGTATCTGGCTTTTAGAAGAGCCTTTTACTTGGTCAGAAAGAATGCTGTCTCAGTAATCCATCTTGCAGCCCTTGAGAGAGAACCTGAGGGTATAAACCAGGAGCTTTCAAAATCACAACTGTAAATAGTTTCAATTTAAAGATTACAAAATACATGTGCTGCTTGGCAGCTGAATCTCTAACCAGTGGGGTGTTTTGGAAGGGATTTATATACCTTTGTAGCTAATGCTAGGGGCTCTATCACTTATGAAAGGTATAGCCTTACCTGAGGGGTAACTTAATAGTTTGAAGCTTAATTAGCTCAAGATGGGGGGGGAAGTTTTGGCTAAACGTGTTTTCATGATTCTGCACTAGATTTTTCAAATCTTTACATGCCTTAGTGTTAAATTGGGGATTAAATAATAAGAGTTTGTTAGGTTGCTGGACCTTTTTAAAAACCAGCACATCAAGGATGATAGGAATGTGTGCTCATAACTGGTAATATGGCATTTGTAGAGGTTGGTGGTAGTGCTTCTGTGCTTTGGGTGAAGCTGTAAGTTAATCATAAAAATGGAGAATGGGAATAAAAAGCTTGAATTCTTTCATTATTTAGTCAGGTAGTCACTTGAATGGCTATTGTGTAAGCTCCTGATGTTGGTCTCTGGGCACTGTGACTCATGCTGTGGAAGAATGGGTACTCACACCTTCCTAAACTTTGATTTTTGTAAGGAGGAGGCTGGAGCACACAACCTGAGAGCTGCATTGTGCTTGGTTCCCATTTGGGATGTTCCCAGAGGTGAAACCCCAGTGTGCACTGTGGTTTGCACAGATCTTGTGGTTGGGGTGTAGCCAGTGCCTCACTGGTGTGTCCAAGGCTGCTCTGAAGGTAGAACTGTCAGCAAGAAACTCCATCTAGTTTTGATGTAATCTCTCTGCTTACCCCAGTTGACAAATACTTCATCATTCCAGGCCTGTAATTACAGGATCTAGTGCCTGTTTGCCATCTGTAACCTGGGAGAAAATATTCTTACCTTATAGAGTGTATGGAGACCTTGGAATGAATTAGCAGATTCCTGTACAATGCTCTGAAAACAGAAATGGTATTAAAGTTTCCCAGAAGTGTATTACTCTCTTCTTTTTTCCAGGTAATTGATACATCCAAAAGCATTGCAGATGTCCCTGAGTGGTTTAAAGGCAGCCGCCTGAACTATGCAGAGAATCTTCTGAAGCACAAGGAAAATGACAAGATTGCACTGTATGCAGCAAGTAAGGGAAGAATTAATGGCTAGTATTTCTCTGGTTCATAGGACTTGGCCTAGAACAGCTTGACTTTTCATGAAATCTTGAAACAAACTCATTTGGGCGAGGAGAAAAGAAAACAACAAAGTCACTAACTGTGGAATACAATACAGCTCTGCAACAAGCAGCAAAACATGCTCTGGCTACATAAGGAGTTCTGAAAAGTCCTTGGCAAACTAAGGTTTCTGAAGTGTGCCTAACTACATTAAGGTGGTGGTGATCATGGTGTGTTTAGCATTGCTCAGTATTCAAGCTATTACTCTGCATTTGCCATAAATACGTGCCTAGTGCTTGCCTTTCAGGAATGATTTTGGCAGTGTTGCTTGATACTGGCCTTCCTACCCTCTTCCTGTACCTTTTGTTTTGGGAATGCCAAGGACTACATGAGGCATAGGTAGGAATGTGACACTACAGAAAGGAAGGACAGTTACATGGATGGAAAACATGAAACTTTACTTTCCTGGAACACTAAAGCTCAGTCTTAAATTTGTTTTTTATGCCAGGGAAGTTTTGAATCTAGTAAAGATCTGAGTGTACTTGTAATGAGATCAAGTGCCTTCCCTATACCTGCTGACTTTGGTAACTTTAAAACATTGATTCTAATCTGTTAGATGGGATTGGCTTCTGTGCATGTGTGTGAGTGCTTCCTTAGGGAGCTGTGTTCTGAGCTTCCCATTTGCTGGGTTAATCCTTAGCACAAGCCTGACCAAGCAGTGATGATGCTTAATAGTTTAATAATGATCACAACTTAATAGCAGAAAAAACACGCTGAGCTGTGGATTGATTGTGTAGGTGTTAAGTCTTACCTTCTACAAGGTTGTGAATTGTGTATGTATCACTACTGTTCTGATAGCTGTTGAAAAACAATGACAATAGAATTGTCTGCTCTAAGCTTGCTGTGAAGAAGAAATATCTATCAGTTGCACTTTAAATTTAGAGGTACTGAAATAAACCTCTCTGATAGTATATATGTAAAATCAATTGCCAGATCAGAGAATGGGAAAATCTGTGACCCAGTTCTGGTGTAGTAAGAATTGATCCAGTGAGGTCATAGAAATGAGGCCTGTGACAGAAAGCTGGCTGTGAGGTGATGAACTCATTGTTTTCAGATTTGAGATCATTAGAAAAGCTTCTTGTGTATTATTTAATGGAGAAAAATCAATGTAATTAAGTATATCTTAGCAACAGCTCAGAGCCACACACTAATTAGTAAGTGTGTGTAGAATGACATGATTGATTTGGTAATGTTAAAAGCTAAACATGCAACTTGAGGAAAAAGTGGAGCCAAATACTTCAAATTATTGAAGGAGTTTTATCAATTTAGAGTATTTGGTTTGATATGTGAATACACTGTTCCTGTAGATCTTGCTTCTTGTTAGGAAGTCATGAGGTGTGCTGGAGACTTGCTGCTTTGTGTTGCATGATCACAGGTGGTTGATACCAAAAGGAGTAGAATTATCTTCAGTTGAATACTGTATCAGTGCTGGAGTGAACATGTTTGCTTCTCTGCAGTGAGCAGACTTCCACCTGCATTTCTTTTCATGACCTTCTGCTGTGTTTAATCTTCTTAAGATCTCTTAAGTCAGAGTATTTTGTTAACCCCTTGCTGCTAGGTCGGAGTGTGGTTTGGGAACCTGTGTTGGGTTTGTGCATTCACAAGGGATGGTTTTCTGGGAGTGATGTGGATGTGAGGGAGCACAGGAATGGAAATGTAACTTTCCTAAGCAGCTTCCCTTGTCACTGGCTCCTGCTGTGACTCAGTTACAACTCCCTTCTCCTGGGGGCTTAAATCAGAGGGAGATCTGAATCCTGTTTCCTGTTGTTTGGAAACAGAATCTGTCAGCAGCCTCTGCTCAGCTTATGACCTACATGTTACACCCCTGTTCCCCATCACAACCTGCTCTCTTGCTCAATGAGGTCCAGCTGGGATGGAAGAAGGCAACAGATTAAAAATACTGTCCCCTGCTTAAGGAAATGAGACTGGTAGCTGTTCTGCAGGGACCTGCTATATCAGGGCAAGCAGTGTAGGCATTTTTGTTTTCATAAGAAGTGCTGGTTGCTGGGAGCAGGACAGGCCAAATGGTTTGCAGGAGTCACACTGAGAAAGTACAGGAAGGGACCTTTATGGTGACAAACTTTGCCTTTCAGAACATTTAGACTTGTTAATTTTTTCATGAGTGATTCATTAACAGCTTATGTAACATCTAACATTCAGTACAGAAATAAAAACACCCTGCAGATCTTCTCAGAGATGAATGGAGTCCAGTTTAGTTTGTTTGTTTTGTGGTATGTTGGCGAATGCAGATGTTTACCAAGGCCTGGCTTTGAACATGCTCTTTAACTATATGTGCATGATGTTCTAGTCAATGGTGACTTTCCATAATAAAACCTGAAGCTGGCACCTTGCTGCTGCTTCTTAGGTCTAATGAGAAAATTGAGCAAAAAGGGAAGTAAAGTTGTTCTTTCCAGGTTAGAAAGTAGCCCTGATGAGTACAATCTATTTCCTTTGAATGCTTGTTAAGAACATGCTGCTTGCCAATGAATAATTTGCATTTTTGCAGTTGTATGTTCCTGTTAAATCTTAGTGCCTACTAGATGAATACTACTTAATTAAATAATTAAAATAAGAGCTTGGTACCACATCAGAGGAACCTGAAACACAATAAGTATAATTATTAGTGGAAATGTCTCTAAAGTTGGTTGTATTCTTTCTTCCAGAATTAGTTGTTTGTGTGAGACTCTAATTATGTTGCAGTGCATAATTTCTGACTGGTTGTTTTTTTCCTCAGAGGAAGGCAAAGAAGAAATAGTGAAAGTTACTTTTGAAGAGCTGAGACAAGCTGTAGCTTTGTATGCTGCAGCCATGAGGAAGATGGGAGTAAAAGCAGGAGACAGAGTCGTGGGTGAGTAACTTGAAAGGACAAGATGTGAAACTTCTTGAAATATGCATGTGAGTAGTCAAGGTTATAGAAATATGAATATTAAATACTATTTCACAGAAACATTCTAAAGAAAAGGCTCTTATGCTGCTATATTTACATTTGTAAGAAATATGCTTCTGGAGGGAAGGAACTTGGATTAGCTGCAAGTTCTGTATCACTGGAGGGGGAAGGAAAATACCTCATTCATAGCTTCACTGCCTTCAGCCACTGGTGCTCCAGGGAGTAGTGATCTTCCAGAATAGTGGTAATGCTACTGCTCACCATTTGTTCTCTTCAAGTCATACAGATACTGAGCTTAAGAATAACTCTGTGATCCATTTGGTAACTCAGAAAAAGTTTGAGTGCAGTATATCCTGTCATAAGAATGTCATGTGGACTTTTCTATACAAGCAGCTTTTTGTCTTGCCTGGCTTGTACAGTATACAGCCCAGGCACAGAAAGGAGCTTCTGGCCTTAGTCCACTTATTTCTAAACTGCTGGTTTTGATCTTCCAGTTGAGCTGCTTCATCTCTGTACTCCATGGGCTTGGTAACATGTGCTCTTTAGGTTTGTCACTGTGTTGCAAGTCAAAACTGTAATAGCCTTGAAGCTCTTTCAGTCCTACCTGGTAGTTCTCCTGATGTGCATATCCATCTCGCTACTGGACTCACCTGTTCTTTGAGCAATACTTGGCCATCATCCTAAGTATAAGTTCTTACATGATGCAAACCCAAAGTGATGAAACTTATTTGATTGGTTTTCTGTATGTTACAAACCTGAACTTGGAACATCATGACTTCACAAACAAGGGTGTGCATTATTAGTTCTATTAAACCCACAAATGACCTGCAAGTGTAAAATATGCTCAGGACACACCATACTTCATGCATATGGTGTGAGTATTCTGTGTGACTGGTAACTGCATGTTTAATTATCACAGTTGGTGGCTTGTTTTCACATGGAAGTAGAGCTAAATCCTTAATTGGGTATGAACCATCCAGCCAGGTCAGGAAGGTTTGTTTGAATGAAGACTAGGTTCAGGTGCTCTTAATTTTGTCTCCGTTTCTAGTTTTAACACTGTTCTGTTCATATCTGACAACTTGCCTCTGCCTGAAACCAAGCTAATGAATAGGAAAACCTACACTCCACAAAGTTTGAGGGCTTGGAACTTCAGGGTTACTACCTGACCTCTAATGTGTGCATCAAATGATAAGAGGGTGTGGTGTGTAGTTTAAAGTTGCCCCAAAGACATTGGTGAAAATATCTAATTATGTATAGAATGGAAACTTGGACATCAGGGAACCAAAGTCCTAGAGAGGCTTTTGTTGAGCCCTTCAGTGCTTTATCTGGGTGTTGGTTGTCATTGTGGTGCACACAGAATGCATTCTTTCAGCTTCTGTGATGAAACTTCTGAGGGGTACAAAACAGATGCTCTGTTTTGTAGGCTGCTTGTAGGGGTTTAATACCCCTATTCCTTGCTGCTTTATAAGTTAAAGGTTGTAACAGGGCTCCTGACAGTTCTTCCATGTGTTTCACTGGCTTTACTGCACTGAAGGATTAAATCTCATGCAGAAGTGGCAGAAAGGGCCCTCTGTACCAGTTCTGCATCTCACATGATGAGCCATGCTGTGAGGAAGTGATGGGCAATGCAGACGAGGAATTCCTGGATGTGCTTCCATACATTGTGTGGCTGGGAGCGGTGTGTGAACACCCTACACTGGGGGAGGGCAGGAGCTGTAAATGTGTGACTACAAAACTGTAGCCTTGTTCCTGTGAGTAGAAACCTCCTGGTCTTCACTGCTGTCCTAATTCTAAGGTTGAAGTTCATCTTTTTAAACTTTTCACATTGATGTCTGAAGCTAAATGAGATGCTTTTAATCTCCAAGAAGAAAATAGTGCTCACCAGGGTAACAGATGTAATACCAATGTTTAAATATGACCAGGTACAGCCATGTCTAATGGGACCATTTGTTGTGAGTGAAGACTAAGGAATTTTACCAGTGTGAGGCTGTTCTGTGTCTTAAGGTGCAAATTAAAGTTCTGTTCATGACCTGGCTATCAGTGCTAGAACTCTTAATCAAAACCAGTTTAATCAGTCTCTTATTCTTTTTAATCAAAACCATACTACATCTGGGAAAGGATAAAATATGATGCTGTCTTGTGCTCATCTTGAGTGGCTCGTAGTGAGGCATGCTATGCAGGAGAAAGATGCATTGTAGTGGGAGGAAAAACTACTATTGAAATAGTGGTGCAGATAATTAAGATGATAATGCTATTACCATTAACTAAAAGGAACTAAAGTTAGTATTTTGCTTAGGACAACTGGAGGCTGGCTGACTCTTGACTCTTGTTTGTTCTGGCAGGTGGCTCACCTTTAGTAAATAAACTAAAAAAACCCCAGTTGAGTAATTAAGACTTTATGAATTGAACAGGATCTAAAGCATGCTATTTATTTACACATCTTTTAATGTGCTTGCAGGAGGTACAATTCCAAGTTTGAAAATTCATCCTTAATGTTAGGGCTTCCTCCCAGGTAAAGGATGGGGGTTTTAACTGTGTGCTTTAATGCACTGTTCTTGGGAGAGAAAATGTGTGTGGTGACTCCAGTGGGAAGCCTGGAAGGATTTTTAGTCATCTCAGAGGTACAAATTGCAGTCTCTGGCTGCCTTGTGTTTTTTAAACAGTGACAACACAACAACCAAAAAGCCCACCCCAAAATCAAGCAGAAAGAGACTTGAAAATATGGGGAAAAAACATTATTTGGCTTCCAGATCCCTCAACCTGTGCAGTTAAGCTCCCATTATTTGAGTAAGCTGCAACTGTGTGCTTTCCTCTGACCTTTTTATACATTTCCTGAGCAAAAGTTTCCTGTCTGGCACTTCCCCAGCTGAGACCTTTCTGCCTGGCTGCTGGAGGTACCAAGCACTGTGCTGGGCCCTGTGAGCACTTCAGTTGCTCGAGCACATCTTTACAGGCAGAGTTGACTTGTGGAAGCAGGCATGCATTGTGCTTGGAATCCTTACAGAGCCCTTTACTTTGGATAACAGAAAAGATTGAACTTAGGTAACCTCTTTGTTTCCTTGAAATGATGATATGCTTTTGGGCTCAGAGCTTTTTAAATTACCCAGAATTTTCATGGGCTTCTTTCTTCTGAGCAATTTCTCATTCAACTTTATTCCACTTTACTCCCTTACACTGGCTGGTAAGAGGTTCTTTTCCTTGTAGTCTTCAGTAAGATGAACCTGTATCAGCTTCCATCAGTTCAGCACAGATCCCCCTCCTTCCTTTTCCCTGATGCCCCCAGTCCTTGACTCCTTGCTCCAACAGATTGCTTTCCCTTGGGCAGCAGTCTGCATCTAGGGAGAGCTTCCCCATGAAAGAAATCCAGTTATTTATATATAGGTGTATTTTTTTTAAATTAGGTCTCAGCTTTTCATGTGCTTCTCTCCTATGCCAGAGGATGCTTGGCAGTCCTTGGAAGAGCTAAACCATTACATCAGCTGGAGATTGTGTCTGCAGGCTTTTCTCAAATCCCAAATTGAAATGGAAGAGAGATGTTGAGTGTTGGGTGGGAATATTAATGTAGTTGTGTTAACATGTAGTCAGCCTGCCAGGTTCTGATGCCCTTTGTTGCCACTTTCTCTTAGAATCTTGAGCTGTCAGAACTACACACAAGGCTGCTGCCATGGTTGTCTTGTGAAGTTTGTCTCTGTGCTTTGCTGCCCTGGACAGGACTCAACTTCTCCTCATTCTTAACATACCCCCTGGCTTGTTCAATACAATTTATGGTTGCAGCATGACAACAATATGTTGAAGCTGGAGGTGGGTGAGTGTGGGTGGACAAGCAGTGGTGTCAGCACTTTCTAAAGCTTGATTTCATCCTAGTCTTCCCTTTCTGTCACTTAATAGTAAAAATAATTGAAGCAGATGTGTGGTGAAACATCACTGACAATATTGCAAGAGGGCTTTAGGAGAAGAGATGCTTGAACAGTTGGAAGAAACAAATACAATACCTAATCCAAGCTACACAAATCCAAATGCAAAGTCCTCGTGGTCTCCCAGTGGCCATCTGTTTGGCAAGTAACAGTGACTGAAGCAGGAGCAGAATCAAACTGGGAGTATCTGAGGCTTTCATCTCCAGACAGGTTGCCTCTATTATATCCTTGTAGCCAGCTTTGCTCTGTTATAAGCCAACAGTTAAACAAACTAATCTTTCCTGTGTGTTCACACAAAATCCTCAACAAAACCTCAATGAATTATTGCTTAGAGCTGGTATTTTATCTATAGTAACTGTATTAGCCCTAGTTGCTTACGTGGGTTTTAAAGCTAGCTTTGTAAGAAGATTAGTGTGTTACTAATAGTCTCAGGCCACAGTTATGTTAGGTAGGATGACCACTTCAAAGTCCTCCAGGAGTATGAAATGCTATATTAATATCAAAGAGAAACTGGATGTCTGGTCTTGGAATCTCTTCTGGTTGAGAGCTGCTGTAGATCAATAGCCTAAGCCCCTGAGAGGCATTGCAGTTGCAGCTCCCTACTTCTGGCACATTCTTCCAAGGCTCAAACTAAATCTTTGTGGGGTCCAAGTTTGTGTTTTCAGTCAGATGACTGAATGTTTGGATGCCTCTGAGGACACACATTAGATCCTTGCTGGGATTGTCTTCTCAGCTCTGAGGAATGAGGCTTTTGCCAGTTTCTAGCATGATTATATGAAAGCTTTGGACTAAGGGTTTCACCTATTGCTATTTGTTCATTTGTAAATGAACAAATGTAAGTTCAATCCCCATGTATGATAGATTAAGTAAACAGCAGCTGACAGAGTGCTGTCCTGAGCAGGTCAGACTGTAAGTGCCTCTTACACACACTGTGGATTTTTTCAATATATCACTTGTCCTGCTTGGAGATTTGTCACAGGATTTATGTCAAAATAAAGCTTTTATTTCTTTGTGCTTATGGAGATTTTATACATAGTTACAAGTCAAGAGGAATGCTGCTGGGGCTCTTGGTATGACATGCTCTGAATTGCTAGTTGCTGGGTTCCCAACTCTTGTGCTTTGTGCTCTCTTGAATTGCTTTCTGATTCCTTCACAGAGGGTGTGAAGATCCTTCTCCTTGTATAACAGCTGGTACCTTCTGCTGTTTGTACCAGCTGTAAAGAAGCAGTAAGTTAAGATAGAGAAGTCCCTTCTGTAGACTGTACCCTTGGTGACAAATGCTAGATTTGAGCCTCAGCTGTCCCGTTGCATCAAGGAACATGTTAAATATATTAAACATGAATATTTAAATTAGCTGCACATGAGTTGCTCTTCTGTGACCCCAGATATGAATCCAGCTAGAAAAGTTGGATTTTTCATCTTTGTCAGCAGCATTCACCAGCCCTGTCAGTCTGCTGAAGGGGTCAGTTGATATCTCCAGGGGTGGAGTCAAATGCAGGGAGTTTAACCTACATGCCAGTTGCTGTAATTAGCTTGCAGAATCTCTGATGGGAGAGAGAAATCACTTTTGATAATCCAGTTCTAATCTGAACTACTCTCAGGAGTGTTCTGTGCTACATAGAATAGAGAGACAGCATGAATTCCTACCTTGCTGTGTTTGGAGGATCTCTTTCCAGAACAGAGCAACATCTTTATTCATTCTACCTGCTGGGCACTATGACAAATACAGGAGGATCCCAGTGAGCAGGTGGGCTGCTGTAATGCTGTGTAAAGATCCAGGAATGCAGAGTGAGCTGCCTTGCATGTTTTGTACCTTTTGGCAGTTTTGGATAATACCCTCAAACACCACCTCAAAGTCAACTGACAGATGAAACTAATGATTTAATTTTCTGGCTCATAATAATCCTTGTGTTCTTGCCTTAGGGGTTTTTGTAGGAGTGGTAAAGAGAACCTAGAGTAGAAGTGTTGCTGGTAAGCTGTGGCAAGGTACAAACTACTGCAAATCAGTGGAGAGACAGCTTTTAGTTGCTGAACTCCAGCACACTCACAAACTCATCCAACAAATGCCCAGTGGAAATATTTGCCACAAATTAGGGCAGTACTTCCACCACAGAAAAATGACATTTCACTCTGTTCTGGCTCATGTATTTCAAGTTATTGTTGGAGGGGAAGGAGAAAATCTCTTTTCTCATAAAGAAAAACTTCACTAAAATTTTGGGATACTGCACCTTGTATAATAAACCTTGACCCCAAGGGGAAAATAGCAAAACAAATCATGCCTTCATGGGCGTGAGGGCTTGCTGTGCTTTATATACTTAAGAGCTTCACTGAACAAAGCACTGCAAACTGTAGGCTCTTGTAGGGACTAATTCATATCTTAATATGGGATGAGGTTTTTATTCTCAGCTGTGGGTTTTTTCCCAGAAGTTGTTGGGTGTAAGTTACAATGCTGTTTTCAAAGCTGTGATTCCCAAAAGCACAACAGCTTAAACACTTACTGATGTGATCAAGCTGGCTGAAGAAACTAATTTCACTGTTTTTGAGTTGTTCAGATTGAGCCCACTGAAAAAAAATCAAAGTTTTCTTTACATTAATTTTTTTATATGACTTGATAAGGTGAATTTAAATCCTGAAATCTTGCTGCAAGCTAATGAAATAAACTTGAAGAGCTACATTTGTGTGGGAATGTTCCAGGGCTTGTCCTGTTATACTGTTCTCTTATCAGTGGAGACACTGGTTTTGCTTGTTAGTGTTTAAGATCTGGCAGTGCCTGTGAGACAAAGCTTAGTTTTGTTAAGCTGAATCTCTGCTTTTGAACTGAGTATTTATAATATCTCCTTCCACATACTTATTCCTCCCAATTGCTGTATTTCTGTGGACCTGTTCTGTTCTTCTGCATAGTGCTGTGTTCTTTGGAGATACAAAACTGACAACTCTTTTTACATGTGGAATGAAGGTTTAAATTGGATATTAGGGGAAGCCCTTTCCAGAGAGAGTGGTGAGGGGCTGGAACAGGCTGCCCAGAGAGGTGGGTGCCCTGTCCCTGGGGGTGTTCAAGGCCAGGTTGGCTGGGGCCCTGGGCAACCTTGTGTAGCTCCAGGCCTGGAGGTTGGTGGCCCTGCCTGTGGCAGGGGGGTTGGAGCTCTGTGATCCTTGGGGTCCCTTGCAACCCAGACCAGTCTGTGATTCTATGATTTCTAATTCCTTGTAACTGATTTTACTTCAGATGAGGACATTGATTCTCTGGAAGGCTTACAGAGATGAGGGATGCTTCAACTTAGGACTTATCTTCTTTTATCTGTTTAAACTGGCTACTGTGTAGATTGTATTTTCTGTAAGCTTTGGTATTTAGTTTTCTTCCATCACTAACTATTGAAATTCTGCCACAGGTTACCTACCAAACAGCATTCATGCAGTGGAAGCGATGCTGGCTGCTGCAAGTATTGGTGCTATCTGGAGCTCAACCTCACCAGACTTTGGCATTAATGTGAGTAGCTGTACTGAGTGTTGCAGGAAAGCTGTCGAGTTTCAGATAAATGTGAAGCTGCAGATGGATTCTGTTCACTTTCCTCTTGCTGCCACCTCCTGGCACAGCAAAGTACACCAGATTTTTTCCTAGCTACCACAACCAGTGAAACCCCACGTGTGTAGCTGTCAGCGGTGGCTTTCAGCAGAGTAATTTGAGGTTCTTTAGCTCACTCTCTGTTGGGATATTTTCAGGTGACAGCCATAGTTGTGCACTTTTATTGTATTAAAAGTGCAGATTAGCAGCAGTTATAGAATCCTAGGGGTAAATGTGACAGAGCTAGCTGGGGCTTAGCCCTTCTTTCCCAAATCTTTCCTGTGGCTGCTTCACCATGCTCCAGTTCCTCTGCCTAAGTAATCCCTTCTGTGTGGATTCCTTTTCCAGAAGGAATTTCAGGCTAATATCTCTAACCTGTTTAACTCTTTTTGATGTAGGCATAAGTGCTGTGTAAAACATGGTAAAAATCACCACAATACCCAAACAGATGTTAGTGTGCTCCAGGAGATCTGGGAACATACTCTTTCTTTGGAAACTCTTCACACATCATTAGTAGCAACAGACACAAATAACTTATAAAATGGAGTGTTGAGCCTTTATCTCAAAGTTTGCATGAAAGCTTTTGGAGAATGTACAGAACCCAGAGGATATCGAAGTCTTTAGGCAATATATCCCCTCCACCTTGGTGTTCCACCCCAGTCAGGAGCTGGTTAAAGGGACCTGTCCTCTCCACATTCGCGCTAGAGGGCAGCAGCATTCCACTTTCCTCCACTCCAGGGTGTATCATTGGGGGGAAAAAAGGATTAAAAAAAAATCATTACAGCATGTAATGATCAATCTGTTCTACAAATATTTTCTGCTTGCTCAGAAAATGATAGTATGGAGTATTTACTTTGCAACGTGATTTGATCTTTCAGCTGGGGAACGATTGTTCATTTTGCTTGCATTACAGGGTGCTGGTATGTTTTCTGTCCCTGTTGGTGTGCTGTTATTTTCAGTGCCCAGCTTTTAGTTTTTGTGATAGGTTTTTTTTTTAATGAAATTCAGCCTGGGAGCAGCACTGCCACCGATATTATTTATTCTCCTTTGGCTTGGCAGCATGTGTTGGCATGAATTCAAACCCTAAAATCTTGAGGGAGATCAGCAGAGGTCCTCAGGGATGTTGGCTTCCACCCTAAGGAAAAGATACTCCTTCTGTGCAGTTACATTAGTTCTGTTAACATAAATGAAGATTTTTTTGTTTGTGTTTTGGGAAATAGCCTAGTGTTTTCAACATTTCAAATCCAATTGTGTATATATGTTTGTGAAGTGTAGAAATGTCACTCTTCAGAGCTGCCTACACGTTGCAGGCACTGAATGCCATACATCCAGAGCCTTCACATGCCTGCTGTCAGAGAACCAGTGAGCTCCCTCCCACGTAGATGCCACTCTTGGCAGCTTTCTCTTCATTTCTCTAGTAGTCCCTGTTATTCATTTACTTATATTAATAGGAAAGTGGTTCTTTGCAGCCTGTGCATGATAAATTGTTGACTGTGTAAGTTTGAAAAAAGGTTTTGCTCTTAGACCTGTGTGAGAAACCTTTGGTGGGCCCTAGCAAAGTCAGTGCAGCTTTGTTCAGGGGGCCCTGCACCACTTTTTGTACTAGATTTGAGACTCACAGGGTGGCATGAGCCATATCCTGGGATACCTGAGCCTTTCATGAAAGTGATCCCTTGCTGAGCTGTCTGGTTGGATTAATATTCCAGCGTAGCAATTACATCTCCCATCTGTTGGTATCATACTGGGCTGTCCCGTGGGGTTTGATCCTGTCAGTGCTAATGAATCCAACTGGGTGTGTTAGCAGGATTACTGAGAATTGTAGTAAGCTCTCTGATTCATACTTCTCTCCAGGTTTGATTCTTCTATGAGTATACCCTTAGTCATCTCATTGGTCTTCATTTTTAAATATCAGGCAGCATGGGTGTGGGGTGTGTATGTCCTGTGTGTACACACAGACACGCAAGCTGTGTGTAATTTGGCTGCTTGGCCCATTCTGAGAATGGTACCAAGAAGCAGGCACAATAATATACCTAAGAAAGCATGAAATTAGATTTTATACTCCCTTAGAGGGTAACTGATGTATTCATTAAATCTGTGTTTCTGAGTTTGTTAGCTAATACATTATGAGCTGCTTGAAAACCTCTTCTGCCACTGCAACAGATTCTGGTGATTATCAATTAATTTAAAATTAAAAAAAGTTAGGTGTCAATGGTTGTTGCTATATTTTTCTTGTGATGTGAGCAAGGAAAAAGAGATGCTGCTTTGGGTGATAGGAGAGAAAGCTGTTCAGTGACATACTCAGCATAGACAGTTGCATGTTTAGTCCTATCCCCATCCCTTACCTGTGGTGTTCAGTGAGCTTTCCTGGAAAGACAACATGGTAAAGCTGTCAGGACAGCACCTCTGCACTCCTGCAGTAGGCTTTCTTGCAACCCTGACCAGCCCAGTTTGGAAAGGAGGAGTTGATAGAGATTAGTTGTTGTTGGTGGCTTTGCATTTATCTTTTGATTTGGTAATAATTGATCTTGTTTTAGCTGCAGAGTAGAAGACAAAGCAGGAAGCAGAGAAGTATAAAGAATGCTGGGAAGAATAAGCACGTGGCTGAAGTCTGGTTTTTGCAACATGATTTAGGAGACTGTTATTGAACAGTTAGCTGACAGTTTTACACTACTGGGTAATTTTGTAGTTCTTAATGTTTCAAGTAATGTAGCTAAAGAGGGATGAACATTACTGTGTGCTGAGAGCTTTTACTAATACGATTTGCTTTTTGCTGTTGAATACAAAGATCCTTTTCTGGTAGGCTGCTGCATGCAGTGTCCCTGGGAAAAAATAAATGCCAGAAGGGGTTTATCTCAAATGTGAGAGTAGCTCCTGAAAACAGTGTAAGCTGGAGGAGATGCCTGAACACTTGGCATTTAAATGTGTCCTGCCCCAGAGGTTTTAAAGCAGCTGTGGTGTTTTTTGTTTGTAGTAGGTATGTGTGTTCACTATCTAGTTGTTCTGGTAAAAACCAGTGGTACAGTTTCCTTTGGCAGCTTTGTTCTGTTACAATTAACAGTGTGAAGGGCCAACTTGCCCTGTGATAAATGCATCTTCCAGGAGACCAGTGTTTTTCATTCACCCCCAAGGAGACTACCCAAAGTACAGTTAGGTTGTTCAAGCAGCGCTGGGGGCAGTGTACAGCAGCCTGCAGAGCACTTGCCTGCAGATGCAGACAGGAGCCTTCTGGGCCTTCACATAAATCAAGTGCCTGACTCCTGCTCACATCAGTTAGGTGCTTATCCTCTTTAGATGAGTTAAGTCTGACTCTCAAGGTGAACTTTTAACTGCTTAGATAGCTTTGTGAACTTGATCCTTCAGTGAACAATGTTCTGTGGTGTGGTGGTTTTTCTGTGTTATTGCTTGATATATTTGGGGTCATGAAAGAGATTGTTACAAACCTGTTGTACTTTGAAGATCTTGGGTGAGTGAAAGACAAACAGGCAGTCTTTTAACAAATCTCCTGCTGATTCCTGTCCTTTTTCCTTCCTTGAACTGAAATTTGCATTTAGCATCCAGTGAGTTCTCCTGTAGCAATTAATTTGACTTTTTTAAACTCTTTTCTTTCCTGTTTGTCCCTAGGGTGTATTGGACAGATTTTCCCAAATCCAGCCGAAGCTCATTTTCTCTGTTGAAGCTGTTATATACAATGGCAAAGAACATAACCACTTGGAAAAGCTGCTTAGCGTGGTAAAAGGTATTTCATTACATACCACCTAGTCACAGTTACACTGTAGTTCTGTGACAACTCAAAGCTGGCACTGCCAAAGGGAGTTGACATTTTGTTGCTGTCCTTCCTCCTTTACAGTATCTCTGTGGCCACTTGGAATTTCAGAACTGATTTGAGTTAAAAGGAGCTAGTCCTTTTTGTGTAATTCTAACAGTCTTTTACTAGTTTAGCTTAAATATATCATCATAAATTAGTCAGCAGTGTAAGTGGTGGTGGGGAAAGGGACTGATAATACTGTGTTTTATTTAAGCCCAAGTGAAGGGCTGCTGAAGACAAATGAAGAGGTATTACAGCACTCAAGCTTGCAGATTCACACATGTATTTTTAAAAGGCTGCAAATATCGTTGAAATTTAGGAAACAATTCCATCTTTTGGCTTTTAACATTTAAAAGTGTATCCAATACTCAGTACATCAGAATTTTCTGTTGCATTGCACTGTATGATCCAATTGGACAGAAAAAGACCTTTGGTTTATGTAACTGAATGTAGGAAACAATTTGATTTTTCTCCTTTCCTTCAGGGCTTCCAGATATAAAAAAAGTGGTGGTGATTCCATATGTCTCCTCCAGAGAAACCATAGATATATCTAAGATTCCAAACAGGTAATGGGAACTGTTGATCTGTGACTGCTCTAACTAGGGGTGCTGATAGCTGTTGAGACTGCCTGACCTCTTGAGCTTGCAAAAGCTAGGATTTAGCCAGACTTCTGCTTTCAGTATGAAGCTGGACCCACAATTAAGAAGTGCTGTGTTGCTGAACATGTTTTGCTTCTACAAAACCACTGTTGGTATTAATCATTCTCAAACGAATGCAAAATTCAGTAGCCTAATGCAGGGAGAAGAAAGTGATTTCTGTAATGAACAATTAATAATTCAAGTGACATTTTAAGAGAGAATTTATTTTGCTTATTTACTGGTCTGGATTACATATGTTAGGCAGCTTTTGGAAATGGCTGGGGTCTGGACTTTGAGGGTCAGGTTGTTCCAGTCTGCTTTGAGCTTAAAGCTGGTAGCTGATCATATGTACAAATTTATCAGCTTGATTTTGTTGTGAAATTTATTTTTATTTCAAAACAAAGGAAGCAAAACCAATTAGCAATTCAAACAATGAGTAGAAAGGCTAGGAATAGAAATAATGTATAGTTCATTGTAAAAGAGTTATTAGATACAGACGTAATCTTATATGTGGGCTGGGGTTAATGCTTTTAAAAGAATTCAAATGTTCCTTTATTCTGCTTTTGTGCAGTGTCTTTTTAGAAGACTTCCTTGCTACTGGGAAAGGAGACCAGGCCCCCCAGCTGGAGTTTGAGCAGCTTCCCTTCAGTCATCCTCTCTTCATCATGTATTCATCAGGCACAACAGGGGCACCAAAATGCATGGTTCATTCTGCAGGGGTAAGTCTGTCCTCCTGGAGCTGCACTGTCTCTGTCTTACCTGGGGTACATTTTTCCTTCAGTGGTATTGTATCACAACGTACTTCAAGGAAGAACTGATTGCTGACAGTGTTTCAGTAACCTGGCAATGAAACTTCCTGTTTTAAGTGTCTGAAAGCAGATACGGATTAATAAGGATATAAAATAATTTGGTGTAGAGATTGGCATGGATGCCTTTCAGAGATTTCAGCTGCTACCTGGGAGCAAGTGTCTGTCACAAAAGCAGTAGCAGAACTGGCCTGACTGACACTTGTAGACAAAGGCTAGAACTTGAATTGGGTGCTTGGAAGTCCTTTTTGGACACTGTCAAGTTGAGGTGCATAGGGAACCTGCAGTTTTTATTATCTAGATTTTTTTTACCTGAAACTTTACTCCCTACATTTAACAGTTCAGAGCATATCATCCTCATCAGTCTTTTTTTGAGGAAGAAATCCAGAGAGTTAGCTATCTCTTTGGGTGCAGGTTTTGTTTGTATGGAAGCTTTGCTTTAGTCAGTGTCTTGTTGTTATATAAAGGTATATACCCATTTACTGTTCCTCTTCTAAAAGTTGTTCTAGGCAACTTAGGAAAGCTGAAGAAATGATTCATTCCAGCAGTCAGGCATAGTACTGAAACTTTAACTCTGGCATTATAGTCCTTAAGTCAGGGCTTTTTCCCCTTAAGGCAGGCAGAACGTGTTATCTAGCACCTTTGTAAGGACTTGCATGAATTAACTGCACAACTCTTTGCCATAGTTCACTGTTTCTGCTGTGTGCTCTAAAAGTTCTCTCGTGAGACTAGCTGTAGGGTTGTCTAAGTAGCCTGAGGGCAGGATCTCTTTCATGTTACACCTATAGTGTTCTTGTCTCTTTGGCAAGGACAGAAGGACTTGCCCACAGACAAATCCCATGCTGCCTGTAAACACTCTGCTTTATATATTATCAATAAGAGATCATACCAGACAGAATGTGACATACAAAATGGTCCCCTTGGGACACGAGTCCTGTGTTTGTGAAGAAGAAAGGCAGAGGTGTGGATTGAAGTTTGACAGCTGTTTTGAAGCTGTGCTGGCTTTAGGCTGGTTAAGTACTTGCAAAGATAGATTAGCACAAACAGGACAGGTGTTTTGTTTGGTGATGCATGATAAACAGTAGGGAGATGAAAAACAGATGTAGATCAGACACCAAGACTGTTCTCTGTTGTAAAAGTTCTTTCTCTTCCTGTGTTACCTGTATGGCAGCTTAGCTTGCCCTTAATGTCATGCCTCTGCTCTCCTCCTGAAGCAATTCATACAGCTACCTTGGAGTTTAGTACAGACTACCCATCCTTGCTGGGGAGGAAAGAATGTGATGGTTTGTTGAACATAGGTTATGAGGATCCTGTGTTGCCCCTGAGCAGCTCTGTAGTTCCTGTATTGCAGGGCCATTTTATTTCTTAAGCTCTGGTGCTAACACCTCTGGCCTTAATAGCAAACAGTTGCATCAGAGGCTGCCTTGGCTTGCCTGCCTTGTGTCAGTTTGAACAGGGCTGACAATAAAACCCATGCAAAGAAATTCTGAGATGCCTTCTGCACACTTGATCTTGTTTCCACTGTAATTAATAGGAGGATTCTCATTGATTTCAACAAAAGCAGAATTAGCCCACGGTCTCTATCTCATTTTCCAGCCTCAGAATAACCAAAGTTTGGTTCTGATAGGCAAAAACATTGTGTCTTCCTGCATTTCAGTAAAGACACTTCCATTATTGCCTGTTTGCAGTGTGCTTTGATGCTGTTTCGTGCTGTACAGATCTCTCAGATGCTAACAGGCAGCTTGCTTTAAATTCCCAACTCAGTTTATCTAACTCTGCAGTATGTTTCTAGTCTTTTCTCTGTACATGCTCTTTTCTTGACATAGTGAAACAGCATATGTAAATAATGAAAGTGAAGCCAGGTCAAAGGAGAGGATTCAAAAAGCAGTGTCTCAGAGGGAGCAAGGCTTTTCTGGTCTTGGAAGTGAAGCTGTATCGTGTTGAACAATGGGGTGTGCCACAGAAAGACATTTGGAGGGTTATTGAAAAACACTTGTGAGCAATTGTTATTCTGAAATCCTACAAGTGTTGGTTCTGCTTCTTACCCCATTCATACAGGCCCCTCTGTGGTTGTTCTGTGTTCCCAGCTATCTGAGGAGGGATTTTTTTAATGGCAAAACCCTAATCAGTTCATTTCTATCCATCATAAGGACTCAAAGACCTGGGCTTAAGTAGCTGGGCTTCTACA
The DNA here is from genome assembly GCA_020800305.1 of Porphyrio hochstetteri. Taxonomy (NCBI): domain Eukaryota; kingdom Metazoa; phylum Chordata; class Aves; order Gruiformes; family Rallidae; genus Porphyrio; species Porphyrio hochstetteri. The sequence goes on from CM036922.1 coordinate 12,464,556, forward strand.
GACTTCTTGTGTTGACTGTAGGCAGATTGCTCAGAGGATTTCTCCTGCTCAGGCTCCAAATGCTGCCTTGGGAACACTGCTGGTCTGAGACCAGGGCCAGCAGCCACAAGTAGCTGCACGCTCTCAGCTACGTAACCTCTTAGCAGTGGTCCCTTCTGTGCTCACAGTGTGCCTCAGGAGCAGCACTCCAGATGCTCAGCACTTTATCAGCCATATGTTGAGCCCAATGAAGACAAGCAGGCCAGTAAGTCTGTATCAGCTGCCAGATCTGTGTCATGAAATGCTAAATGCTTAGGATTTATTTTGAGGGTCATACAAGTCCTATAAATAAGCAATTCCTATGAATAAACCCAAGAGCATCTTGGGCTGTTAGCTCTTCAGAACAGCTATACCTTCTACCACCATGCCTTTGTCTCCAGGATGAGTTACCAGATTTTGCAGGGGAGCAGTCCATAGCCTCTACCCTAAAGTCAGTGCTGAAAGATTTCCTTTGGGTTCCAAATCTGTGGAATAGCATCAGCTAAATGGATGAAGAAGAAAGCAAATGTATATTGGTGGGGTCACCATCCCTGGGGGTATTTAAAAGCTGTGAAGATGTTGTGCTTGAAGACATGGTCTGGAGAGGTGGTCTAGGCAGGGTTAGGCTGTGGTTGGACTCCCTCTTAAAGGTCTCTTCCAACCTAAGTGAATCTGTGATTCCAATTTAATTGAATTTGACTTTTAACTTGCGTGGCTTGTTCAGATTTTCCTGCAGAGACAATGCTCGTGCTTTTATAAACAGAATCATTCTGTTAACACCTTTTGCAACCCCAACAGTCCTACAGTTAATTTTTAAACGCAGGTAACGGTAGCTGTGGCTAGGTGGCAGCATCGCGACATCTTACTGTGTGCAGAGAGCAGCAGGTGAATTCAGACCTGGTTCCTCTGCGCTGCAAAGAGAAAATAAGATTTACTCCTTGATTTTTATTTAATGCTTTCTGCCTTTTCTCCCGAAGCGTGTGCCAGTTTTATGACTCTCCTTTTTCATTTCAAATGTTTATCTGTAATCTATTTTCTTTCAGCATCAATCTTGTTTCATGCTTAGGAGGCTCTTAATAGTTCCACTCTAACTCCTTGCATAAGTGCAAAAAACAGCTTTATTTTAAAATCAACCACACTAGTTTGTCACTGCAGTCAAGGGACGTAGGGAAGAATTTGTAAATGTATTTATCCTTGGAAGTTGGGCTTTAATGATAATGAGAAAAGTACTTCAGCAGCACTTCCAACAAAAGAGAAAAGGAAATAATATATTTAACTGCATTATTAATATTGATGCTTTGAGCAGAGAGATTTTTCACACTGCTAGTCACCTCAGTGTTTACAAGAGGTGTGTATAGTTAGGTGTTTTGTCTCCTGGATGCTCACAGAGAAGATAGTTTGGATAAATAGTGATTATGTAGAACAGCTGCTGCCATTTATAGCAGCTCCAGGTCCTTCATTCCTCCTGGTTGCTTGGATATAGTGAAAATGAAACTGAGGGGCTTGTCTTGGAGAATCTGACTGGTAAAAGCATGCTGTTAAAATTATGGCCTGCATGGAGTACTCTGGCTGGGCAGAGTTGGAAGTGAAGGAAGTTATTTATTCCATGGATTACAAGTGATGTGCAGTGGGAATTGCTGAGGTCTGATGAGAGACACTGAAAAGTTATGGGAGAAAATGGAGAATGCAATTGCTGCTGCACCAGGTAGGCAGGCCCTGGGATTTACTTCAGCACTGGTTAAAAGGAAACACTTGCCTGTAATCCCAGAGTACATCCTGTGAAGGGTTGGCAACATCAGGGTTTTTTGCAGTCTTAATGTGCTGTCAGAGTTTTGCTTCTCATTTATGTGAACTTAGGTTTTTTTGCTTTCCCTATGTTTTTTTGCAGGGTACACTAATACAGCATCTGAAGGAGCACATTCTTCATGGCAACATGACAAGCAATGACATTATTATGTACTATACAACGGCAAGTGTGGTTTAATAAAGCTTTTTAAAAAAGCAATTTAATATATTTTTTTTGTTAAAAAGATGGGAGAGCTTTTCCTACAGCTATGAGTACATGTTTTATGGCTCTTTAATTCTTGTTCTGCAAGGGATTGTCTTACTTAACTGAGTTTAAAAAAATCAGGTGAAATAATAAAATGCAATAGGGACCTTTCTGATGAAAGGTCAAATCCATGTTAAATGTTTCTGATCTAATTAGTGAGGAAAATGGATTGATTTTTAGTCTTTTAAGGTTATTGATCTCACTGCCTCATCAATATCACCTGCAGAAAAGGCACCACTTTCCTGCATCATGCTTGCCCTTACTGAAGATGAGAATTTCCATTATGTCTGTTTTGATGGAGGAAAGAAGCTGCATAACTCTTAAGCTTTGTAAAGGAAAGGGAATAAAACTGACCTGTGGGGTGGATTTTCCCCCCTAATGCTGTGGCAAAGAAAGTTAGTGATAGAAGACTTCATTGTAACTGTTTGAGAAGGCTAATGTCAGTCCTCATGAGTTCCTTTCTGAACTTTAACACTGCTAGTGAGTTACTGATTCTTCCATGGAGATACTACTATAAATATACGAATATACATTGTCTCAGTTTTCTTGTCTCTTGACTCATGCTTTAGAGGCATGTGTGTAGGGAGGTGTGGAATCCCCATCTCATTAGGTCTTTGTGAGGATGTTGGATGAACATCCATCAGGAATGTGTAGCTGATCCAGTTTTGGGACAGGTGAGATGATAAACAGTACTCCAGCCTTATTTTTTGCTTACTAAATAATATGATTAGACATAAATGTCAGAGATGGGCATAAACTCAGTTTCTTAAAGCAGAAAAACCTCTGGCAAGAAAATTTGAGGAGAAGATGGCTGCTCTGGTGTAAGGCAGGGAGTGTGCCTTGGTCCAGGTGATTCTGCCAAAAGCTACACCTGTCCAATGCTTTCTAGTTACCTGTAACTCCTCTGCCAGCATGACTGACAGCAGGCAGCTCTCCTGATGCTGTGACAGCTGCCAGGAAAGCAGACACCTGCTTTAGAAGATAGAAACCAATGTAGGTATCTTCTTTTCTTCCAGACTGGCTGGATGATGTGGAACTGGTTGGTGACTGCTCTTGCTACAGGAGCTTCAGTGGTCCTGTATGATGGATCTCCTCTAATTCCATCACCAAATGTGCTCTGGGACTTGACTGACAGACTAGGGTATGTAAACAACACCAAATAGAAGGATAATGGTCTCTGTTGCTGTTGTGATGACCACGTTACCATCAGCCCCATGAAAAGGTGTCACGTCCTTGGTCAGAAACTAGTATCTAGAGATAGAGTTTATCGTTTGGCTTAGCCTTGAGTGCAGCTACTCTTCAAAACTCTGTACTCAAACAATCTTTGAGAGAGAGCAGGAGAGACAAAGAGCTGATTGTTTCAAATTCGAGTCAAGCGTTTGGATTCCAGGCAAACAAAGAATTTTGGTTCAATAGTGGGTTTTTGAGAGCAGCCTTTTCAAAAGGCAGTAATTGGGAGCAATCTGAAGAGTAATTTCTCAGCACACTCAGAACTTAGAAAATAAGAATCCTTTATTTCAAGCAGCTCAACAGAAGACTCAATACAGCACTTTGCCTTAAAGACATAAATTGACTGGAAAGGCTCAGCGGGGTTGCTTATATTTTCATGTTTTGCTTTTTAATCTATAATGCCTAATTCTCCCTGTCAAGCTGTTTGTTAATTGTTTTACTCAGTCCTTTATCCCTGAAAATTCTCACAGTGCCCTCTCTTGAAGGCTAGAAAAATGGCAGGGATTGCATAAACAGCTGTAAAACCCTGTGGTGGTGTTCAGCTTTCACCACTGGTTAAACTTGCTTTTTTTAAAAAATTTTTCTTTTGCCAACTGGATCTAAGGAGTAGATCTGTATTATATTACTGGTAAATTGTTGACTGTCACTTTTAATTGATAATTAAAATGAATTAATTTGTGGTGGGAAGTGGATGCCAAAAGATTTACTTTTTGACTCTTGATAATTAATATTTTAAACTTCCCTCTGTTTTTTGTGACATGTAATATTTAAAGACTGATATTTTGTCCCTGGCTGTTATAACTGGAGGTTAATGCCTAATCAGAATGCTTCCAGTAAAAAAAAACCCAACCACAAAAGCACAAACTTCAGACACTCCTCCAGCCCCCTCCCCCCCAATAACCTCAGTGGAACAACAGGCAAAAATTTAGAATTGAGAAATAACACAGCATATTTTTAACCATTGTTTCTACATGCCAAAAGTAAGTGAAGATAACTGAAATGTGTGTGCATGTCTCACTTTTGTAATCTGTGGTGCTAAAAGCGGTGGCCATCTGTGTGGTTCTGCATAATGCAGTCTGTTCCCAGCTCACTCATATGTTACAGACTGAAGAAAAAGGCTTCAACATGTTAAGACTACCTTACTTCTCTGAAGATGCCACCACACTTCCTTTAGATAGCATATTCTTCTAGTGTCATCAAGATAGCTTGTACTGCATGACAGGAGCTACATAAGTGGACATCAGTTAAAGATCTGTTCAAGTCAACTCTACTTAGTCACCATCCACTGGTTGTATAGTGTTTGGAAGGAAGTAATAGATGAGGCTCTACACATGCTGTAGAGGAAGTGTCAAGGAGCTTAAAAAAATAGAGAGCATTACATATTCTAACTGTAAAACAAGGAATAATTTGAAGCATGGAAGTCAGATGTTACATAAATGACATTGGCTCATGTGATTGAGGTGTGTGGTAGCTGGAGGAGTGGTACTTCTGTGGGCTGCCACAGTGGTGTACCTGATAAATTGCTTGATGCACTGAGGTGTTTGTGCAAATAGCTCATCCCTACTGGAAAGGTGGCAGCCTCTCTGTAACTGTCATCCAGCTGAACAGCAAAGGAAGAGTTCCTGTTTTGGTGGTGGGAGCTTACCCCTCTGTGTGTCCAAAACTGTTACAGCAAGAGCTGTATGACCTTCCATCGTGTCTTTGGGGTAACAGGGAAGATTTAAGTTCCACTGATTGTATGTATTGCCTGTGTTCTGGGCACTCAAGCTGTCTCCCTTACCTGTAGCTGCCCGTGCATTTTCTTGAGGGAGTTCATTGCTGTAATATAAAACAGATTAGGGAAGAGGATTTCCTCAAAGTTGGCAGAAACATTAACCTAACACTTCCATCGGTAGAGCAGGGAAGGGGTACAGCCTTCATTTCAAGTTTTAATTATATTGTATCAGAACTCTAAATACACTTTTTATGAGTGGAATTCAGATGGTCAGTCAGCTAGGCCAAACTTCATTCACTTAGGCACCACAACTCACTCTCCTTGGTGGAAACTGAGCAGGTATGTAAGAAAACAACTGTCTGATGTCTTCAGAATCAAGTGTTCTTTGTTAACCCATGCCATGAAATGGCAAATTTTAATGTTAGACCCCTAACACAGCAGCAGTTCTCTGTTAAACAGCTTCGTGGCAATTACAGCCCATTAATGAAGTAAATGTTACAACACTTTCTGCCTTTGGAGTGTTTCGGCAGTTATGAATTCTTGTGAATGTTTCCCATGAGGTGGGAAAGCTTTGCTTCGTATTTTAAAGATAGAATGAAAAGTTTCAAAGCTGTAGAAATGACATGTGATCTGACTAGTTTTGATTGCTCAAAAGGATGTGCTTTGCACTTAGCTTTAAGAAGCAGCATTGCTTGAGTGGTCAATGCACAGTGTGTCTTACAGCCTCTGCCTACTGCAGTGGGAATTGCAAGTCTTTAGAATCTTAGCACAATTAAATACACAAAACATGTGAACTTTCTTCCCCTCTAGGATCACCATCCTTGGAACAGGTGCAAAGTGGCTGGCTGTGCTAGAAGAGAAGAACTTAAAACCATGTAAGCTTCAGACAGCTGTTGAATCCCTCCTGCCCTCCCTCCTGTCTTTCCTATCCAGCTTCTGACCTTGCATCTTGTCACAAAGTAATAATGTAATTATTCCGGGTTGTAGTGACATATAGCTACAAACCCTTGTAAAAAAAAATATTAAAATAATTCTCTATTAACCTATTTTGTTGGTTTTCCCACTCTTCAAAGGTGAAACACACAATCTCCAAACACTCCACACTATACTGTCGACAGGATCACCGCTCAAATCTCAAAGCTTTGAGTATGTCTACAAACACATAAAAAGCAGCGTTCTCCTGGGTTCCATTTCAGGTGATGCCTTTATGCTGTGTGCACCTTACTAATCCTGTTCAGTGCCTCTGATTTTTCCTCCTTGGTTGCTGCTCTGTATTTGGGAGAATTAAGCCTTGGATCGTTCAGGTTGGGTTATAGTTAAACTGGAATTAATTGTCTTTTTAGTGAGATGATTTTTTTGCATAATTCAGCGTGCTGTAATGAAGCTCATACACTCAAAGGCTTTTAGGTGGAATGTTTCTGACATGGTGGATGTTTTGGGTTTTAGCTTTTTTTAAAGCAGGATCATTTATTTTGACTGGCTGTCCTTAGGGGTAGCAGGGTGAGATCAAGAAAAGAGTCTATTAACCTACAGGACATACTGTTCTGCAAATAGCTGACTTTAGCAGAAAATACCTCTTGGAGAGGTTTTTCCATGTTCCCATTTCAATTCTTTTGTGCCAAGTAATTGGCACTGCAGACAGATTTTTTTGTAAATTATATAATTAGAGAAATATCAAGCCCACATACTGTGCAGTTTGTTGTGAGGAGTGCTAGCTGAGGCAACTTCTATTCACATAAGGTCCACCACAGAACTCCTCATTCTGCTTTGTAATGAGGACTGACTTTTTCAAAGGGCTTTTTAACTCAGTTTAGTTTGATTTTTAAAGTCTGACTATTCTGCTACTGAAGTCACCTCTTCTTCTGGTCTTAAGTAAGAGTAGTGCTGAATCTTGAACTTGCTGCTGTAGACATTAATAGCCTCAAGTGCAGAAGACTATTTTTGAGTAAAGCTAACATGATTGATTTGTCTTAGAATACTACTTCCTTGAAGTTCTAGAAAGTCTTTAAGTATTTCAGTTAAATAAGCCCTTTGACAGTATCTATTTTTAAGATAATTGTTCATTCTATATGTGTGGCTCCCCTCTACCCCCCCCCAGCCTGTGTTAATGAGAACAAGATATAAAAGCTAAGTAAATAACAAGTGGAATAGCTTGACTGGCTACTTTAAACTAATGAAAACAAACAAGAAAACATTCTGAAGTAATTTTAAATGTGTAAGTCTGTAAACTAGGACCTGTTTATTTTCTCACTCTTATATAAAACATAAACTTCCTTAAATGAGATTAAAGAAACTGTTGGAAGAAGAAAAGTTGTGCCTTAAGGAATGTTTCAGCATGAAGAGCACACATGTATGAAAAGACCTATAAAGTAAGAAAATCTTATTTTAATATAACTAGATAATACTGCCTGTTCTTCACTACTTAATGGAGATCAGAAGCATTTGGCAAAGGTGGTGGTTTGCTGCTCTGGAGTTCTTGCATAGTTTTGTTTTGCTTTTTCCAGAAAACATCATTGTGTATTCTAAATGGACTTCTTTTATTGTAGGTGGGACAGATATAATTTCATGTTTCATGGGTCAGAATGTTACAATTCCAGTTTACAAAGGAGAAATTCAGGCCAGAAATCTTGGGATGGCTGTAGAAGCATGGAATGATGAAGGTAACTATTATACAGAACATTCTGCATGCTTATGAAATAGATCTTAAGTTTCATTCATCAGATGGGTAAACAGTGACCTGTTAAATGAGGGTTTGATTTCACTTTGTGAAACCTGTGTCCCAAAACCTTGATCTGGATCCATCTCATCTGGATTGTATCAGACTAGTGAAGACAACCACTGTGTGAAAAGCCCTTCCTCTTCCATCTCTCTGCTAAAGCACATCAAGCCAAATTCTAGCCTCTGGGGTGTGTGTGCTAATTAGCTGTGTTGCTGTGGATGCCAGGCTGGCTTCCTCCCTGTGCTGGAACTCTCCTGAAGGTCCTGAGGTTAAGGTAAAGATGAGTTTAGGAATTGAACCCAGGGTGTTAAGACCACCAGTCACAGCTCATATCTACGTCAGCACCTGGAGTGTAAGGGGTAACTGGTGATGCTCTTTGCTCTGGTACCTTATTGTTTACAGAAGTGAAATGCAGCAAACACATCTTTCTTTGTAAACAGGAAAGCCAGTTTGGGGTGAGAGTGGAGAGCTGGTGTGTACCAAGCCCATTCCCTGTCAGCCTACACACTTCTGGAACGATGAGAATGGAAGCAAATACAGGAAGGCTTATTTTTCAAAGTTCCCAGGTATGTAGCAAAGGGCTCTGGTTACTGCTCAGGCTGCCCAAGGACACAGACTGTATTGCTGCTTCTGGGAAGGTTCAGCTTTACTTTTGCCCAGTGTTAGGTACAGCACTGAATCTAGATTTTCAGAGTGAGAACTCCATGGCACATTTCATAATCTCACGCTCTGTTTTCTAGCTCTTTGCTTTGCATATGGATCCAAATCAATTTAATAATCTCTGGAAAGCTCCAATCCTGTTTAGCTCCTGCATTCATTAGGCAGATATGACTGTAACAGCCTGATAATCTGTAGCACAGACATAAACTTCTTGGCATGAGTGTGAAATGAAAGTGCTGAACAGGTCAGGGAGCAGCCCTCCATTAATGAGTGCTACTGTGCCTCTGCCAGACAGTGCCTACCTAGCTGGAGGAGTGAATCCTAAGGGATAAGTGCTGACCTGCTACCTCATTAGCATGAGGATTGAAGTATATGCTGTCTCAGACATGCATATTCTGCATTCATTCAGTCTTCCAGTGGTAGTAAGAGTAAAGGAACAGGTACTGTGGGTGAGAGGCTTTCTTCTTAATTGTGAAGGACTCTGCTTATCCTCAGCTTTTGCTTATCTGGCACGGTGATGCTGAACTCCTTAACTGCCTACTGGGCAGGGGCTTTTATAGGAGCAGGACCTCAAGCTGCTTCTTTTTGGAGACTGAAGCGTTCCTATAAATAGCAGCAAGACAGAGTGGATTCACAGGAGAAGTCAGGACATGCAGCAGGAGATAATTGTATAGGAAAACTGAGGGAACATGGAAGTTGCAGTCTGCATGTCAGCCTGACAACAGTAAATGGAAAAAAAAAATCTGTGTGACAGTTGTTAGACTAAAATTACTGTGGTCCAGAGGTTTTGTCTGAAACCCCTTTTCTCTTGCCTTGTAAATGGGCTGAAGGTTGTAACAGTTAAGACCCTTTTTGAACTTATGTGCACATAATTGGGGTTAGTTTCCTCTTCAGAAAATTTTGAGTAGAATTGGCTTGTGTTTCTGTTTGTGGCATGCAGCTGTAGCACTACCAGTCTTGAACAGTTCAGAAGTTACTCCAGCTCTGAAAATGTCAAATGTGATTAACACAAATCAAGAACATTAAGCACATAAGCTCCCTGGGGGGTTGTTGAGACCTATTGTGCAAGCCCAGGAAGCTTCTCATGAAGAATTGTATGTTGTAAAAGAGGATCAAGGGAGACTGGTGGGAATGTTGTCTTTGTGGAAGATTGTTTTGGTTTCCTCAACGTGGTGTGCAGAGCAGCATTCATCCTTTTTATAGAGGATGCTGTATAGTCATGCAAACAAGCAATCAGAAGATAACCTAGGGTTTGATCCTGCTGTGTGAGCTACTCCTGTGTGGCCTAACTCTTGGTAGTAAATGTGATATGGATTGTTTGTGTAGTTCAGTACTGCTACATTTGCTGTGAGTAGTTCTCAAAGTACATCTGGTAGGTTTTTGTGTTTATTTTCCCAAGTTAATGTGAGCAGAGTTACACAAACACCTTCTGTGACTGGATGAATAAGAAAGCAGCTGCTTAACTTTGTCACTCTCTAATAGGTGTTTGGGCCCATGGTGATTACTGCAAAATTAATCCCAAGACAGGAGGAATTGTCATGCTGGGTCGCAGGTATGGTATTTTGGGTGAAAGCATTCAGAATAAAGAAGCATTAAAACTTGCAAACTTCACCTTAGAGCATCATGTGTCTGATTCTCCATCATGCCTGTTAGCAGTACAGGTGTTGTTAAATCCAAGATTGTGGATTTCAACCCTTTAATTAAGCAGAGCAGCTGATTAGAGGGAAGGGAGCCCACTTAAATGTTCTACCTCACTCTTGCATATGTGAGCACAAGAGAGTGTTGGGCTTGGTTTTGTGTTCTGTGGTTTATAATGATCATCTGTAAGAGTTCAGATTGAGAGTGCAGCACATTCAGGGTGGTGAGTAAGGAAACTTGTCCTCTTGGCTTTGCCACTGACCTGCTCTGCAGTAAAACAATTACAGAAGGTCAGGTAATCAGTTGTGCTTGTGTTAATGACCACAGACACTCAGGATCACAACTGCTGCTGAACATTCTCCTTGCTTTTAAAAGTTGCTGTTTGAAATGCAGTTGAGTGAATGCCTTGAATCTCTCTGGCATTGTCACACATACAGCTACTCCACAGACACAGGGTGTGAAGCTGCTACATGTGAAACATGCTCCAGCTGTAGGACTGAAAGGGAATGGCATGCAGTTGCAGTATGATGGCATGCTACTACAAAGGTTCTCACTCTGTTTTGTCATCAGTGGTGTGGGGGTATTTGTAGGCTACTTGGAAAGGGGAGGGGCTAAGAAAGGTGAATGAATAATTTTGGGGTTCATCATTGTAATGAGCAAAAAGCCTTTTTGAATCATTCTTTTAAAATTCAGTTTCACTGTATGGAACTTAGACTTGGTCAATTGTATCAGCTTTTCTCTTTTCATCAAACTCTAATCACAGTTTAATGCTTGTGTGATTTTTTTTTTTTTTTTCAGTGATGGCACATTAAATCCAAATGGAGTCAGATTTGGGAGTTCTGAAATCTATAACATAGGTATGACATGAACTTTCTACCTCTTTCAGCTCTGACATTGTTGCCTTAAATCTGAAATGTAACTTTATAAAGGTGCTTGGAAGGATGAAGGAACAAGAGACTTGCTGTTTTTCAAATGAAAGATGGTACAGAGCAAATGAGCATTAACATTAAAGTTTGGGTTTGTAGATGTGAGCTTGAAATTGGTTGCTTTCCTGAAGTATGTGCAGGGCTGGAGATGACTAGTGCTCTCCATAAGATGTTGCTCTCATATAATAAAGCCTTACAGACTAATTATCATGCAGATTTTGAGAATACTTAACCTCTGAGGCTTCCCCCCTCCCCAGACAAGCTCTTGACACTGGTTTTATTGTAACTTTCCAAATAATTGGAAGCTCTTGAGCTTGTGCTTTGTATTTCAAAGACTGTCTTTCTGGTGGAAGACAGTGAAACTGTGTGCCTGCAAGGGTGCTGATCTGAGACTGAAGGACCATTTGTCTCTCCTTGGTCTTGTGTGACCAGGCATGTCAGTTTTCTGTCCACGCAGCAGTGGGGGGATTGTGAGGAAAGCCAAGGAAAATGGCTTAGTGGAAAAGCTTGTTTTCTGTCCCAAAAGTTATAGCAATTATTTTTTTTGGCCTGCACCTGAATATGGTCCTGAAACCTGGATTCTCACCTGAGCAGGGGTTAAAATTTCAGAGCACATGGAGGGGAAGCTGCTTGTAAAATAACCCAGCCACAGGGCATCACTTTTGCCTTAGCAGCTCTAGGGGAGGTGCTGCTACTTCTGCTGCCACCACAAAAAATCTCCATCCCGAATAACATACAAATCCAAGTGCTGATAAAGACCCTTCCTTTTATTTTCAGTTGAAGCCTTTGAGGAGGTCTCAGACAGCCTCTGTGTCCCTCAGTACAACAAAGATGGGGAGGAGAGGGTGATCCTCTTCCTGAAGATGGCATTAAACCATGTCTTCAGCCAGGATCTGGTGAAAAGGATCCGCGACGCCATACGCATAGCGCTGTCTGCCAGGCATGTTCCAAGCCTCATTCTAGAAACCAAAGGCATTCCGGTATGGCATGAAAAATGCTGCCTACTTCTTCTTTGTCACCTTGAATAGTAATTAAGGAGCAGTTGTCATTGCTCTTCAAACCCACATGCGTGGAAATTTTAGCATCTCAAAAGTGTATTGGAGCTTTATAAATAGTTTGGCTGTGTTGCCTGGCAACATCACTTCATCTCCTTCCCAGCTAAGTGTGTTTTTGTTTTTTAACAATACCCAAAAATGCCCATTCTCAGTTTATAAATGTGTGTTGGCTTTTCTCAGCAATATATACTTAAGCTTTTTAAGGGGAAATATTAAAAAGGTGATTTAACTTCAGCTTTTCTGGCTGCACATAAACTTGTTTGTGTTTTCCTGCTTCAAATGACATTCTTATGAAAGCTGAGAGCACTGAGCAAACTTATAAAGTCATTTTGTAAACCATTTCACTCCTGCATCTGTTTAGTCACTTAGATGTATCTCTGTTGCTTTCTTAACTGTAGCAGGAACTAAAAGAAAATATTTGTGCTTATGAGGGGTGGGGGGAATGGATAGCCAAAGGTTCTGCATGCTTGGTCTTCTCAAGTGGTGTTACTCTACAGTGCTCTTCCTTGCTCTATGAAGTCTTGAGTTGGATGCCTGGATTTTATAGACTTGAGTCTCCTCAAGAGCCCTCTGAGCAGGAGAAGTGGGGTGCAGAGTGTAGTTGTCTCAAGTCTCTTTGCACATAGAGTTCAGTGTGCCCAGAGAAAAGACACATCAGACATTCTGATACCCACCTGGTGCCAGTGACTGTTTCTCTGTGGAAGTGGTCTAGGCTTTCAGGACAGCCAGCCTCTATGGTGCACACAGGGATCTGGCTCTGAGTTACTCCTGCTTCAGGCCAGATAATGCCTGTTGGCAGATAACACCCGGCTTGATGGGTTTGCATGAGTGTAGAAATCCCCTGTCTGTTAAATGGTGAAGTTTAGATTTTCTGGGCTGCAACCTAGTTCTGTGTCAAGCCTTGAACTTGTAAACTGCTTAAATCACCCTGACATGCAGAGCAAAGTTGATGGCAGTGAGGTGTGTTTGATGGGCTGCCCCTCAGAAAAGCCTGCTTAGATCACTAATTAGTTCACCCTTTGACTGAATTTACAATTCAGTGAATTTTAATTACCCTTCAGGTAAATATGCCAGTGATGAAGTGATCAAAGCTCTCTCCTATCTTTCTTTGAAAGTTTTCCTTGGGAAACCTCTTTCTGTTTTCTGCTACTTTTAAAATGTATTTGAATCCTCATCTGAAAGTACAATCCCATCCTGGCTGTGTACTGACACCCTGTACTGGTAGAAACAGCACAGCTGTGCTGGAGTGATTAGGACTTCAGCAATACAGAGCATGGTTTTAATGAGATCCAGGTGTTAAAAAGCAAACTCTTAGCACAAACCTTTCCAGTTCTGACCAGATAAGCATTCTGGTCATCATCCTACAAGGTTTTTTCCTGATTAAAGTGAACAAGTTTGCTTTGAACAGTTTGTCTGATCTTCTTTTTTGAAAGTGGGCAATTCCCTTTCAGGTCACTGAGGTGTTCTGGTTTCTGAACACTTGGGAAAATTAGGTTGCTAATCGTTGAGGAGGAAGAGTGGTTGACTAAGGTGGTTCAAGAGGGTAGGATTACACATGACTTCAGCAGTTTTAATAAGGAAAAGTTTGATTTTAGTATCAAAATCGATCTTGCAAGACTGTATTGAGTTGAGGATTATTTAGCCAGCTTTGAAATATCTTTAAAGAAAGGTGATGTCTGGAGTTCAGGAGTTTCAGTGGCTTTGGAGGCCAGGAACAGCCTCCATCAGCAGATTCAGTGGTAGAGCAAGTGCAGTTTGTGTTCCCAGGGAAGACAGACAAGACTAAGGAGATATTTGGAGGTCAGCTTTTTAAAGTTTGTCCTCCAAAAGTTCTTGGTTGTACCAGTCCAAAGGAAGGTGGTATTAAATGTGGGGGTAGTTCTTCCTTCCTGAACTGTACTGGTCAGAAATTACACTGGTCTGAACCCAAGCAGAGAAGTAGTAGTGTTTTGTTCTATGCAATGTCCTTACTTTGAATAACACAGTCTAAACCAGCTCTTGATTTATATGGGGAGGTGAAGCCTTTGTTGTGATTTGTTTTAAAACATTTTAATGTTGAGGACCATTCAAGCTCAGTGTGTCACTTTACCTGATGAGAAAAAGGCCATTTACCATAGGAAACTCATGGTTTCCCTATCCCAAAGCCCACCCCTAGAAAATGAAAAATTCTTTGGAAATGGGATGAAGCAGAACATAAAACACTGAAGATTTTTAGTGTTTAGACCACGATACTGATCTGGTTTCATTAGTTTGCTGGAGCTTGATCATGTTTTCAATGTTCTTGAACAGGACTGATAAACCAAAATCAGTTACAAACTGTCTTTTAAATTCCACATACTCCTCAAGTGATTTTCAGAAGAAAGGTTCTGGTGCTGCAAGTGTAATGGAGAAGGGAAGATGCTGTGCCAACTTTTGATTGAGCTGTGGGGTTGGTGGTGGTGGTGGGGAGTTTAATGAATATTTCCATAAAGCTACTACATGAAAAGCATAACTTTCCCATTGCTGGTTTTGTTTTTCAGTACACAATAAATGGAAAAAAAGTGGAAGTAGCTGTGAAGCAAATAATTGCAGGGAAAGAAGTTGAGCAGCGGGGAGCTTTCTCAAACCCAGAGACTCTGGACCTGTACCAAAATATTCCTGAGCTTCAGAACTTCTGAAGTCACTTCTGGTGTTGTTTTTTTTTGCATCTGTTTTTGTTCTGTGTTTGTTTTGTATATACCAATACTGTATGTAAAGAAAAAGCTCTATTTAATACCAGTGGTTCTCTTAAAAGAAAAAAAACCTATTTCATTAAGTGCTTTATGAAAGCCTTGGGTAAAGCTTAGCTCCCTTTTACTGGTTAAATATGCCATATATCATGGCATGGGGGTTTTTTCCAGCCTGGAAGGAAGAACCTGCCTGTTCTGATATTTATATATGAGAGCACATCTTTTCTGGTTAGCTTTACATCAGCAGCCCATCAAATGGGAGCACCAGTAGTAAAAGTTACACGTGCAAACTGAATATTTCTTTCATAAAATGTTTGTTTTTTTAAAAAAAAACCTGGATTTTTAGCAACATTTGTTTCAGTCGCCTCTAGGGAATGTAAGGATTTTACCTACTTGACTGCAAAACAAGAGCATTCTATAGGTAGTGTGCATTTAAACTCTTTTATCAAGCCAAATCATAATGCACTAAACCCATTTGACTTGACTTAGACTAATTTCAGTCTTGAAATATCTCACGGTACCCTTGAAGGTAATTGCTGCTTTGTTTTGTGGTGTAACCTTCCTATTGTTTTAAGCTTTTAGGTGATAGATTTCTTGGGGGGGTGGTTCAGGAGGTGCAGGAGCAACCACCTCCTCCTAATTTAATTCCTGGTGTAACTTGGGGTTATTTCCATGGAATTGACTGTCATCACTCTGGATTAACATTGCAGTTGAAGATGGCATTTTGCTTCCTTGTTTTTAAGTTCTTTATAGGCTGTAAGGCAACAAGCCAGTGTTGAGTTAGCTGAGGAATTCCAGTGTGTTAATTTCTTAAAAGCTGATGGGTTTTGTAACTTCTTTTTTTACTAAATGTCATGTTGAAAGTGAAAGACTTAAGATGTCTTCTAGCCCTGTGTCCTTCCAGTTTATAAAGGGAAAAAGTACTGTAATGAGCATACTAAAACAGTAAAGTGGAAGCACTAAACCATTCTGTTTTGCATAAAATACAGTTGCAGTAGTAGTACCAACCCTCTGGCATTCAGTATCTCCTGCACTGTTTGAATTTTGTGGGTTAAGTATTTAATGCATTTAAAATCATGGATGTACTTACAATTGTGTTGGATGCATTCAGCATCGACAAGGACTTAATTAAAATAAATTGATTCTTTATATAATATTACATCTATTTCAGCTGTTCAGTTGTTGCCTTTCCTTTTCCTTTCGATTGGGTGTCATGGGATCATTCTCAGCTTAATTTCTAACTGATTTGAATGGCTTTAACCTGAGTCTGCCCCACTACAACTCTCTTCTCTGAAAATGTTGTCCTGTTTTCTTATGCAGAGCCCCAGGACCAGTAAAACATTGCTGCTAGAGCAGTATGCATGGCTGCCTGGCTGAGAAGGTTGCAGGTGAACAGGAGTGGAAGAAAACCCACTGAAACCATGCCTTGCATCAGTACAGTAAGAAGCTGTAGGTTGTGATAGGTTAATGGTGTTAAAATCTGTGTGCCAAGAGGTGTGTACTCATCACTTAAGACAAAATCTGTTTAACCAGTACAAGGTCATTATATTTCTTCACCCTGTGATGGATCCTGGCTTGGTAGGTACCAGCTACCCCAAAGGCTGTTGCAGAATATCTCAAATACCACTGCTAATAATTGGGTAAGAGAGAAGCTGCCTGTAAACCAGCTGGGGAGTAACCCTTCTCAGGTGCTCTGTGGTGAATAGAGCTAACACAGTCACTGTGGACACCAATCTGCAGGACACAAACCCCTTGTTAGCAACTGAACCTTTAAATGAGCTGGTCTCCATTTGACTTTCTGATACCAAGTCAGACAATACACCATGCTGGCATGGCATGATAAATGTGATAATATAAATACCAAGCACCCATTAGAAAAAGTATAAAAATGAGCTATCCAGCTGCCAATAACCTATGATTAAAAGTACTTTGAAATTGCTTTCCCCTCTGGCATGCTATATATAAATTTTACATTAACTGTGACTTTGTAGTCATTAAAACTTCATTATATTGTTCTTTAATTCATGCAAAATGTCTGGAGTTTACAAAGCCCACAGATCCTTATTAATAAGTAATTTTGGGATATTTCATTAATTAAAGATAGTTTAGAAGCACGGATACATTAAGAACATATACAATGCCTAGAGGCTGCTTTCCTAATTCTTTATCCTGCTGGAAACTGTAGGAAGTTTTAAAGTTAAGGGATAGAATTTGATCTCTTGCAAATGTTGGATGTTGCAAAGCCTTTCCCAAACTGTAGTTACAAACAAAAATCCTAATATACTTATATATTGATATGTTCTGGAAATTACTTGGCCATCAAGCCTGGATGCAAACTGTACTGTCCAGACAAATGACCTTTGACTCACCTGGTTTCAAGGGTCTTGAGATTTGGAAGTGTTGAATGCTGACAGCTTGGGAAATCCAGGGAGGAGGAGGGCAAAGTGGGTACTTGCATTGAGTTGGGAAGTGACTTGCACTTGAAAGGAGGCTTGGTGGGGCTGGGGATGCTTTCTGGACTTGTGCAGCTCCTCCCATTCCAAATCCTGCCCTCTAAACATCCAGCTGCATTTATCTTTGTTTATCTGTAGTGTAAGCAACCTGTTTCTTTGGATGTTGTCGTGGAGATGTGAATGTGGCCATGCTCTATCCAGGTGGGGATAGTTCAGAGTATCCCTGGCACAAAAGCAGGGAGCTGAAATCATCACAGCTTGTAAAGGAAAAGCTTTTCTCTCTGCTTCCCATCCCAGGTTAAAAACTAGCTGTGTTCTTTGCAGGGCTTGGGCATGGGGTAGCAGCAATTAAGTGTGATTTCAAGGGGGTCCCTGCACCCCCTTGGGTGCCACCCAGACGCTTGGCTGCACGGATCAGGTCTGGCATGGTGGTGCAGCTCCTGATGCCACAGTGTGAGCAGCAAACACCTGGAGCAGCGGGGGTCTGTGGTGCTGCACACTGGGTAACCCTCACAGAGTGTGTCTGAAGTGATGAAGCTGCTGACCCACCTCTGATCTTTTTATCCAGAAAGCCTTGATGCCTCAGAGCTGCCAGTGTGTGACTGATGGTACCTTAGAAGTGCAGCCCCCTTCATTTGGGTTGCTGATTTATAATGTGGGGTTCAGAGTGTTTGGACTGGAAAGTTACACAGGGTGTAGCAGAGTGTGTGTTGTGCAAATGGAGCTCGTTCTGGAAAGTGCTTTAAGCCTCTGACAAATGTTTGACAGCAAGGAAACAGAGTGGAGGTACTTCAGGCTAGGTGCTTTTCTCAGTCCTCTGCAAATTTGAGAGTGGCTCTGAATTATGGGATAGAATCAGCCCATTTGCCCTTGACTTGTTGAGAGATGCCATTTTATCACTCCCCTTCTAGAAATGTGCTTTTGTCAGCTCCTGTTAGAGCAGGTAATTCCCCCTCCCACTACCTTATGATTTCAATTAATTTCCCTGCTTAGTGGTGGTTCTCAAAGAAATAAAATGAGCTGGTACACAACAGCCCAAGCAGGGCAGAGCTGATAAAATTGTTTATTGTTATGTGCAAGAGAAATTGGTTGTGTGAATTACTTATTCAGTGATTTTAAAAACACAGGTAAATTGCCTGATGGAATGCAACTTCCCAGGGGCCTTTATTGTCTTTCAGTTTAACACATGCATATTTAAGAGGGTATCATTTACAAGGCAGAGCAGTCAGTCACCCAGGCAAATGGGTGTTACAATAATATTTAAAATGCATTAGTGAGGGGTTTGTTTCTGAGACAAACCTAGAGTTTGGCTTTTGGGAAGAGCAGTGTCAGTGGGGGATGCTCTGGCAGGGAGATGGTGACCAAGTGATTCTTGGTGGAAGATGTTTGGGAATGATCTGCCCACATTCCTGGATGCAAGTGCTGCCATAGTCTTCATGTTAGGAGGTGCAGCTCCAGCTGGCACCCCCAGGGGCTTTGGTGTGGCCATACTACCCAGATTTGAGTTGTTAAATGGCTTCCCAGGTAGTGTGTGGGTTGTGGGTGCTCTGCAGGCTGGTGAGGGAGGAGAAGGTTCATGTACAGTGAGTGCTTCTGCAAATGAGATGCACCTTTGCTGGAGAAGGCTGGGGGTGGAGCACAGTGCAGGAGCAGCAAGAGATCAGGTCCCTGAATTCTGTCACTGTCCTTGGTGCTCAGAGGTGTGACAGCCTGGGTGAGGTAGGGAAGATGGGTTTGTCAGGTCATGTGTTTGGCACTGCCTGATGTGCTCTGCTTGGGTCAGAGCATGGAACAGGCACTGATTTGGGAGAAGTGTGGGTTTGAATAACACTTCATTTCTCTTTCTGCACTTCCCTTTCTTCTGGTGGGTCACCTCATTGGGCACTTAACCTCTGCCCACCTTTGAGACTCTGATCAGAGACGTTGCAGTACCTAGGAAGGCTTTGGTCTTCCTGCAGGTGATCTTTGGAGCTCTGCATTGAGCAATTGCTCCACTTACATCATTTAGCTTGTTACTGGTTTCCTGAGGTGTCTGTCTACTGGCTGGATCTCTTCTATCCTACAGAGCTGAGGTGATAAATTGAAAAGGGTTTGCTTCATCTTTCTCCCTTCATGAGAAGGGGTGATCTGAGCTCTTAAATCATCAGGTCTTAAACAGAAACAAGATGCAATTTCATTTTCTACATTCTTTGTAGAAAGAAGCTACATGCCATACACTGTATTCTTCCAGAAATAAAACCAGGGTAGGAATTGCTGTGAAGCATGGCCACACTCCAGTACAGCAGCCTTAGAGCTCCTGAGAGCACGTGCATTTTCCTTGCTGGGAATTAGGGGCCTTTTTAGATTCAAATAATGAGATAATCAACATCAGTTTGAGCATCTTGCTCTACATGATCTGTGTGTAAAGTGGGAGTGAATCTGTTATGCAAAGGAGAGGGAAGCAGGCTCTAAAATGCTATTAGTGAGTCCAAGAGTGTCTCAGAACAATTTCAGTTGCAGAACAATAAGTTGTCCCAAAGTATTAATGTAGCAGGCTGCAGCTGTCCACACAATTTCTCATCATTGCTTCTGATGGCCAGAGAAATTCTTCCAAACCACCAGTCAGAGATGAACCTAAGTGATAAAACAGCAGTGGTGGGGGTGGGAAAATCCTTGGCATGCCATTGTTTAACTGGGTTATGTAGCACATTAGTGAAAACTTAATTGGACCTTGTACTTCTTAATTAGAAGACCTTAACGAATTCTCATCTTACTACTTTTGACAAGTGGTTTTGCAAAGTTCAAGAGGCTTATCAGCATTCAGCCCCAGACTCCAGCCCAAATGATAATGTCCCTTGGAAAAAAAAATGTCCCAGATTGTTAATTAGCTTACAAAAGCATATGAAAGCATACATATAGAGGCTCACATCACTAATGAGGAGTCTCCTCAAAAATAAAATCCCTTCTTCATTTTTTTTCCCCCTTTTTTGTAGGGATTTAAAGGAAGTTAAGAGCTGCTTGGGGCAGGGGAACAGTCCCACTGATGGGTGTTTTCCTCTTTTCTGGTTTGGTTTGACACAGATTGTGTCTAACACTTGTAGCTATTGATCCAAGCCTTTGTTTTGCCAAGGACTAGGAGTGTGTTTCTTTATTTCTTCTCACTGTGTGGCTTGCAGGCCATTGGAAACATGCTGCCTTGTTCTCCAGCACCCTGGACTGTGTTACAGAAGAGAACAGTGCCAGCACCACCCTTGGCTTTCTGAGCACAAGTCTAAGCTGAGCAGCACAGGCTCGTCCTGAGGAGGGCTGAAACCAGTAGCAATGCCAAGGTTTGGGTGTGGATGGATGGATGGGGATGTGTGTGTTTGGGGCAGGAGAAGGTGAGGCTGGAGGAGGAGGTCAAGGCAGTGCTCCTGCCTCTGCAGCCCTTGGGCGCTGCCATCCCGCCACAGCGAGCGCCTGCTCCTAGGAGATGCCTGTTCACTTGGGCTCTGGCATCACAGAATTGTAGGGGTTGGAAGGGACCTCAAGAGATCACTGGGTGTGTTGGGTATAGCTTTGAACACCTGTGTTTCAAACCCTCATCTCACCTGATAAATTTCTCTTAGCCTTGGTGGGGACGAGCTTTAGGGTCGTGATCAAACAGCCCAGTTCTCATCAAGCCCCAGTTTATCCTGATGGGCTCTTGCCCTTTCCAAAAATCAGAGCTTACCTCAGACTCCTTTCTCAAGCAGCTGGAGGAGAGTCCTACTCTCTTCATCATGCTGTTACAGCTCTTGTGAGCTCTGCCTGGGTCTGCAGCATCTTTCCTTGCCCAGGAAGAGGTGGGGTTTTTATGAGGAGTTGCAGTTCCTTCCTTTGCAGTGGATTTTAAACTGATGGGACCTACCTGGTGCTGCTGGTCCTGTGAGCACCTGGATGATGGGATTGGGACAGACTTTGGCAGTTCAGCAAGTAGGTGGCTGTACTCCAGAACTCAATTGTAATCAACTTCTCCAGCAGCACATTTATTTCCCTTTAACCCAGATGCATTTCTCTAAAGCTTACATTACCTACAAAGAAGTTAAAGCTAACTTGAAATAAATTGCATGAAGAAAACTATCAGAATTTGTGCTAGTTTAACTAACTTGCTTTAAAAGGTGAGCTAAGTTTAAACAGGTGTGACTTCTGAGCCTCCACAGGGCCTGAGGAAGTGGCCTTGAGTGTGCAAATGTGATACTCAACTGAGAATTTTAATTTGCCTGGTTCTCATGTATAATAAAAGAGGCTGGATACATGACACTTCATGAATTAATGCAGGAGTAGAAAGCATGAAGAGAGATTCTTGTATGGGATTTGTTCTTATAATGCAAATGCCAAGCAAGGCTTTAAAGGAGAACTTGAGTTATGCTTCACTTCTGGGCTTGTTCCCATTTTATTGTTGGAGGGTGTGGGCATGCAAGTGGGGAGGGAAATGCCCAGACCAGCACAAGCCCATAGAACCCCTGGCCATGTGTGTGAGCTTTTAGCATGCAGAGGCCCTCGTGGTGGTTACCAAGTGATGGAATTGTCAGGAGGAAGCAGTGGGAGAGAGCCTGTCAGCCTGCTGTCCTCTGTACACGTGTTGGGGAAGGGAAGTAAATGCTGCTGGTGTGAATTGGGTTGCTGGGCTGTTGGGTTGAGGGAGGAGAAGGCCTGCTGGCTTTTGTCCAGGTGCTTTGCCTGGACATGGAGGGGATTCTCCTAACTTTTGTACAGCAGATTAAAACTACAGGTATTGCCATGGTTGGTGTGGTGAGAGTAATCCTTGTCTGTCAGCTGCAGGGGTTACAGTGCAGGCATTGCTGTCCTGCCTGGGGTAAGGGAAGATGCTCCAGGCACTGCAGGGAGAGCTCAGCCCAATTCCCTCTTGGGGCAGCTCTGCTGGTCACTCCATCTCTGCTACAGCTGTGTGGGGGGGATTGAGGACATGTCTGTCCTCCTCCTATGCTCTGGTTAGGGATGAGGGGGATGGGCAGCCACAGCTTTCCATCCTCCCTGCCAAAACTATCTCACACCCATGCTAAAGGGGACTGGGCCCAGCCCTGAGCAGTGTGAGCCAAGGGCAGGGCAGCCCTGACCCTGTGAGAAGACACCTGCAGAGGTAAAAACACCCAACCAAAACAAGGGTAAGGGGATGCAACTCAGAGTGTGCCCAAGCCAGCCCCAAACCCACACTGGTACCAGGATGGTATCAATCCCCTGGTGAAACCTGCAACCTGAAAGATGAGACAGCTGGTGCTGGTGGCATAAAAATACTGAGATGCTGCTGTAGGAACAGAGATTATCTAATGCAGCTGAAGTTAAAACTGGGGAGGGGGAATAGAGACTTTAATAGCTCCTAAAAATCCAGCTTTTTTTCCTGAATCACTTTATTATTCTTTGGGAAAGTGAAGCAGCTGCCTGGGAGGAAAGTTACTGTCACTGGGGTTGCAGCTAGTGAGTGTGACACTGCCACACCATTTAATTTCTTGGGTGATGATTCTTCTCACCTCCCACCCTTTGGTCTGCCTGGACCACACTGGCTTCATCCCTGCCTTGTACACCACAGGCTCCCATCAAAACTGGTACTTGATTTCAGAGCTCAAGTGCTGGAGAAAAGGCTTGAACGTGTTTCCACCCTAGTTTAAGAGTTTCTGCCTTTATTCCCTGATGCAAA
Organism: Porphyrio hochstetteri; assembly: GCA_020800305.1. Classification (NCBI taxonomy): domain Eukaryota; kingdom Metazoa; phylum Chordata; class Aves; order Gruiformes; family Rallidae; genus Porphyrio; species Porphyrio hochstetteri. Next base: position 12,487,383 of record CM036922.1, read on the forward strand.
ACCTGAGTCCTCACTGAGTTCTAGATGAAATAATTACTTTCATGTCCAGACTGGAGAAAGAGAAGTTTTTAAGCTGTGTGGAGTCTGATGTGACAATTCTATTTGGTGTCAGTGGGTACCTGCTTGACCCTGTAAATTGAAACTGCAGAAGGTCTCTCTCAGGGTCTTAGTGTGGTATTTAATTTTCTGTGCTTCAGCAGCAGGGGGTGAGAGGAAGCTGGGATGGGTTTATTCAAATTGAAGCAGGAACTGAATGCACTGGGAATAACTTGTATTTTTTTTTAAGAATGGCTCTAATCATGGGGAGAGTGGTGCTCTTCCCTGTTCCTGCCTCCTGAGCTGGAAGGTTTGGGGTAATATGTTGGCTTGTTTTGTGAACTCCCCTGTCTGCACCACACACTTGTTACTCACTTTTAGGGTCACACACCCATCCTTACAAGAGGCTTTGATTTATATGGCAAAGATGGGATTGGGCAGAGCTACAACTTCATGTCCACCCCTGAGCTGCCTCCCTAGCAGGCTAATTCCTGAATTTAGGATCAATATCAATGCCATGAATGTACAGGAATGTAATTAACAATTAAAAAGATGCCTGGCTGACATAATTTGGGAATAGGTAATATCCCAAGAACTTCAGCTCCTGGGAAGAAGCATTTTGGTGGCAGAGAGCAGCATGATTTACTGACACCCCCCCTTCCACCCCCTCAACTTCCCCAACATTCATTATGCCTTAAATATTCTCACACTGAGTTTTTTCCAGTGGTCTAATTATAAACTTCATTATAATTGTTCATTAGTTTTATTTTGTTCAATTAGCTTAACAAGTTGCCAAATGAAATACAAGACTGGCAATTAGCTTGATCTAATTGTAATGAGCCACTCAAATTGGGTCACCAAATATGTTCATTTATAGCACTTTGGGTTTTTTTTTTCAGTAGGGGAACAATAACATAAATATTCAGAGCATCTCCTGCTCCAAGGAGTGGAAATTTCCCTCTCATTTATTAAAGGAGAAAGAAAACCACTTGTTTTTTCTCTGGGTCATTCAGCAATGTGCTGTCCATGTACCTGGGTCACCCTGGCTTAACGAGACACCATCAGCAGCCAAGCAGGGCCACTGGTCCAGGTCCTTGTCCCACAGCATAAAATGTGTTGCTTGAGCTTCCAGGAGCTTGCTCTGCTCTGGCCTGATGTCTGTTTATCCTCTCTGAACTCCTGAGGGATCTGGGTTTTAAGATGCTTTGTGAAAACACTGGAGTAGCACATCCTCCTGCTGCTGGAAGGAGGTGAGGGATGCTGCCCAAACCAGGAGGAGCTGCCCTCACTGCCAGGGGCTGTTCTTTGCTTGGTCTCTGCAGGGATTGCAGAGGGAAGCACCTCACCCACCGAGCTCTCCTGGCCTTGGCACAGCCCTGGAGCCTCTGGCTCAGTGACAGTGGACCCAAGGATGAGGCCAACATGGTGGTAACCCAGGGAGGCTCCTGGGGAAAGCTTCTTGGGTGAAAAAAGGGGGTTTCAGGCTCAAGTTTCTGTGGGGTTTGCAGTGGCAACCTGTGTAATGTTACCATAGGGTGGTTTGGGGTGGAAGGGACCTTGAAGGATCATCCCAATTCAGCCTGGCCTGTGCTCCAAGGGATAGCCACAATGGGGCTGTGCCCTGATGAACAGCAGGAGGGAAGGCTGACAACAGGAGGAGAGAAAACCCTGTGAGAGCTGAGCTGTCCCCTTTGGTGAAGGGTGTAGGGAAGCTTTGGGCAGCTGAAAGCTCCGTTTTGGGCTGCTCTGGGGGGAGGGAGGGTTTGGATACACTCAGCCCAGCTCAGCAGCTGGTTTTGCTGGGATTTTTGGCTGACCCTGAGCTTCCTGTTTTTGCTTGACTCCCACTTTGCCATGCACAGCTCAGATCTCCTCCCAGCAAGGAGCTGCTTAGCACAAGTTCTTGGCTCATGGTCCAATGGGTTTGTTGCACCCTCTCCCAGAAGCTCATGCAGGCAGGAGGAATTATTTGGTATGAATAATTTCTCTTGCATGTCACACGTTTTGCATCACAGGGATGAGCAGCACAGGCACGGATCCTCAGCAGCCTTAAGCAGTGACGTTAACAGGACTCAGCCTCAGACTTGGATTTCTCTGGGATCTTGTCCTGCATCTAACCACTGAAAACAAGATGAAATATTAAACCAGCTCAGAGACTACAACTACCTGTAAGTAATTCATAAAACACCACTGTGAGGGCAAGCGTGAGGGGTTGGAGAAACTGTGTGACAGGTCAGCTACTTGCTTGAAAACTCATGGCAGGGGCTGCCAGCCCAAATCACAGACCGTTAGGAGGTGGAAGGGACCTTGAGAAATCATCTGGTCCAACCCCCTGCCAGAGCAGGGTCACCCAGACTGAATAGCACAGGAAAACATCCAGGTGGGTTTGAATGTCTCCAGAGGAGACTCCACAGCCTCTCTGGGCAGCCTGTCCCAGGGCTTCATCACCCTCACAGTGATAAAGTTCCTCCTTATATTCACATGGAACTTCCCATGTTCCAGCTTGCACCTTGTCCTATCTTTGGCCATCACTGAGCAGAGCCTGGCTCCATCCTCCTGACTCTTGCCCTTTGCATATTTATAACCATTAATAAGGTCACCCTTCAATCTCTTCCAAGCTAAAGAGGCCCAGCTCCCTCAGCCTCTCCTCATAAGGAAGGTGTTCCACTCCATCACCTTGGTGGCCCTGTGCTGGGCTCTTCCAAGGAGTTCTGTGTCCTTCTTGAGCTGAGGGGCCCAGAACTGGACACAATATTCCAGGTGGGGTCTCACCAGGGCAGAGTAGAGGGGGAGAAGGACCTCTTTTGCCCTACTAACCACCCCCTTCTAATACACCCCAGGATGCCATCATCCTTCTTAGCCATGAGGGCACGTTGCTGTCTCACAGAGATCCTGCTGTCCCCCAGGTCCCTCTCCCCTACGCTGCTCTCCAACAGCCCAGTCCCCACCTATACTGGTACCTGGGGTTGTTCTTCCTTAGATGCCAGACCCTCCACTTGCTCTTGTTAAATCTCAAACCCATCCTTCTCCCCTGCAGTGTGTTGTCTCCCATCCCACCCCTGACAGACACGAGTTCAGTGATGTGTTCCTGCCACCTCTTAAAATTTCAGCCAGGACCCTTGTTCCATGCAGGAAGGGGGAGAGAAGCCACTTGTCCTGCCTGAAAGACAAACTCCCCTCCGCAGACAGAGCACCCACAGTCCCTTTTTTCTCCCCACACCCCTTTGATGTGTCTCTAATTAGCTGTTTGCCAGCCGGGATGGGGACGGTGTCAGCGCTCGGCTGGCTGAGCCGCTGGAGATGAAAGACACCGATGGCAAGGAAGGGAGGAAACTCACACCTCTGCCTTTCACGCCACAGGCAGCTGCATCAGCTCTTCAGACACCAGCCAAAGGCATTGTTCAGCATAATGAACGTGCCTGCAGATCACACCCACGTCTGGGGCTGTGGCAGGAACAGGCTTTTACCTCAGGAGCATCCCAATGGCGTTTTCCATCCCGCTCCCTGTGCCCTGCCCTGACCCCCCCTGCCTCAGCAGAGGGGCTTTGCTGGCTGGAGGGATGCAGGGGCACGTCCACTCTGTGCCAGGATGTCCCCAACCTGCACTGTGCAGGTGACAGTGGGTGTGAAGGTGCAGGTCTTGGGGCTGGGATGTGTCTGGGTTTGTCCCTTTGAGCATCTCCCTGGTACCTGCTGGGTGCTGACCCACCAAACACCAGCAGCACCCACCTACCTGGGGCCAGGGGCATCTGACAAGTTGTGTCCAAAGCATCTCTGCTCCTAATTCACTTTGCTTGCTCTATTCCTTCCTGCTGGGCTGAAGTGAGGCAGGGACAGATGTAAACAGGCTGGTTAAGCTGCTAAAACCACACAAGGGCTGCATGACACACGCTTTGTGTCCTGTTCAAGCCATTAGTCATAATATCCATTAATTTTTGTAGTGCTCCTGGGGGCAAAAGTCTCTTTCTTTCATTAGGACCTGAATTTCTAAAGATCCCAGTGTCTGACCCAGCCTGCTGGGCATCACGGTGTGAAAAATCCCTTCGGTGACACACAGAGACCATGATCCTGGGCTGGGGAGGGTGTCTGGCTGCCAGGACATCCCCCTTGACATTGTGACATGCTGGGAGACCCCAGAGCTATGCTGTGGGGTGAAGCCTGGGCACGATGGGTTAATAAAATAGAAAATAGATAATCTAGGTGAAAACTTCTCAGTAGAAAATGTTGCTGCAAAGCAGTGTCACCGCTGACAGGGCTTCAAAGCCCAGGCTTGGGGAGGGAGGAAACCAGGCAGATCACCCTCCCCTGATTAGCCAGGCTTCCCAGGCGCTGGCGTGCTCCCTTTCTGTCTCCAGGCTGCCTTTGAAAGGGCCCCTCTGACGGCTTCAGGCAGCTCTTGGTTTAGCTGAGAATGAACAAACATGAGAGAAGAAATCTGTAAGGATGACAGGTCCTGCGTGCGTCTCTTTATGTGCCTTTCTGGAGCACAAAGGCTGTTTTAATGAGCCTGCAGGCACACAGCTTTGTGTGGCTCCTGCTTTTAGCAACTCTTCAGCGATGGAGTTACCTGAGAGTTTTCCCCAGCTGCCACCTCCATGGAAAAGGCTCTGTTTTTGGGGTTGGGTTTCTTTCCATGGAAGACCAAATCTTGAACACTTCAGGAACACGGGGTCATCGGCTGACCACACTCCTGTGTGGTGCATCCTCCTCGCAGGGCAGTTCCTGTCCATGTCTCTCCTGTGCCCATGCTCACACCCTGCTTTTAAGTATGGGGGAAACTCAAAGCACATGAAGTGCCACAGACCAGAGGAAGCCTGAACAGCACCATCCTGAGCATCTCCACCCAGTCCGTGCTGCCTGCATGGGTGTGGACGGACCCAAGAGTATTAATGAAGATTTCCTCTGAAGCATCCCTGTGTCCTGTGCTTGGGTGCTGCCAGGAGGACTGTAGGAGGTTTCTCAGAAAGGGCAGATCAGGGCTTGTCCTTGCAACTGGTCCACAGTCCCAGGGGGACCAGCCACAGGCCCCGGTCTCACCAGCAGTACAGGGCTGGGGGTTTCAGTCAGTGCCAAAGCTTCAGACAGCAAAGCATCCTAAACAGTACGAGATCATTCCTCTTTATTTTGACTAGGAGATAAAATCAGGTTCCTTGTAATTATGCAAATAGCAGCAGCTACCTGGCGTAGGACTGATTTTCTTCATACCCAATTATTTCCTTAAAGAACCTTTTTCTTTATGACTGGCTATTAGGAAAAACAAAGAATAACCAGAGGATGCTTCATGATGTGCATTTCCAAGAGGCCTTGGGCTCCTGTTGTTTTCCCAGGGACATTAGGTTGGCTTGTGAGAAGTAGGCCGCGTGCTTGCAAGGCCGATGGCGGCAGGCCATGGCCAGCACTGACGTGTCAGGCCGGTGTACGCAGCAGTTCGCAGGCCAGATAAGAGTTTGCACCGAATTGGGATGTAGCTGGAAGTTCTCTTTAAAGATTTGTGTATCTGTCCCCAGGAATCTGTCTGTCCCCTCCCTAGGGCCTGAGGTACAGAAGGAGGCCCCAGTCCTCCTCCTGAAATTGGTGATGGAAACGGGAACGAGAGCAGGCCTTTCACCTAACCTGACCCTTCCTCTGACCCAGGGCAGCTCCTCAGGGGGAATTTTCCTGGTGCCTTGAAAAAACACCTTCCTCAGGAGCAGAGATGAGGGACGGAGCATCTCGTGTCATCCAAGATTAACTCATTCCACTTTGTTTTCCCTCTGTCCCACCCTGGTGTGTCACAGTTGCTTCCAGAGACTCTTGCTCCTATGCTCATAGCATCCAAATAGGAATTTGGTCCTTCTGTTGATCAATTGCTGGAAGAGAGGGGCTGTGGGCTGCCTGCCTGCTCGTGCCACGCTGGTCCTGTCTAGTGACAGCAACGGAGCAAAATCCTTCAGTGGCAGGTTTCTCTGCAAGGCCATCCTTGCACAGCAGGTATGAGGGCACAGCGTGGGGGACAGTTTTGGGGAAGGATGGGGGCTGAACCGGGCTGGTGCAACCTGGACCAAGGACAGCACTGGGCGGGCTTGTGAGAGGCTGTGGCTGCTGGGAGAAGCACAATGCATGCACACAGCACATGCAGCACACGCAGCACATGCAGCACACGCTCTCCTGTTTATTATTTTAGGGGGTTTGTCCTGTTTTCCCCAGGGCCGAGCAGCTCCCAGGCTCTTGGGAGCTCCCAGTGACTGTGACTTGGTGGAGGTGGGGTACTCTGTGCATCACCCATTGAACCTTTCTGGCTGGAGCCCGAGGGAGGATGAATATGTTCCCCAGCCCTTTCGTGCTCCTCAATACCTGGGGGAGCACAGCTCCCCCCCCCCCAGCACAGATTTGACCATGCTGGAAACCTTCCCATGCTCCCACCCCAGCCTTCCAAGTTTGTCCAGCTGCAGGACCAAAGTCCCTTCCTTGCCATAAATAAGCCATTTCTCTGATCCTGCCTTCACCCTCAGCCCAAGGAAAAGGAGAGAGCCATTGCCATGGGGCTGGCTACTCTCAGATGCTCAAACCCCATGTCCTTTGTGGGGGGCTCATGCTGGTATGGGCTGGTTGCCAGACACGGGGCATTTCGACCTTCTGCACACACACATGGGCTTTGCCAAACATCACCCTTCCTCCCCCCAAGGTGTTTTAAATTACAGAGAAATCAGTCAGTCTCCTGCTCAGACCTGTCTTAAACCAATTTAATTAAACACAGGTGAAGAAGGGAGCAGAAATTATGGCAATTCATCACCTTTTAGTCTCCACAGGTGCTCGGCTACTGCAGGGCACCACAATCCCCACAGCTCTCTGCTTTTCCTCCTGGGAGTTATTAACCCACTGCCTTCTGGTGAGTGAAGCCCCCCCCCCCCCCCACCTCTGGGAAGAGGCTTTAAGGATAATGAGAGAGAAGATGATTAAAAGTGGAAAAAAAAACCCCAAACCCCAACACCCTGATTCAGTTCCTGCCTTGCTCACAGGTTCCCGGTGTGCTGCTGGGTGAATCACTGGCAGCCATGATTCACACCGGCCCCACACTGCCCAGGGAACAGTGGCTCCTTCTCCCTGACTTGGCCCTGTGGTTTCTCCCCCTGCAGCTGATGCTGGGGACCAGAGAGGGACAGAGAGGACCTCACGCAGCGTTCCGGGGAGCCACACTGCGATCAGTGGTGAAGAAGCTCCTAAAGAGGTGGAAGGGCAGCTCACAGGGTTCAGATCTCTTCCAGTTAGCCCTGAGAAGCAGTGCTGATGTACATTCCTGTCTGTAAAATGGGGGTGGTGGTGATTTCCCTGCTCTGGGCAGAGTTATACCAACCTGCAGAGCAGGTACGGGGCGTAAGGCCTGAGGCTGGGCTGCCCACAGTAACTTCCACAGCAGCAGCCACCAGCACCATGCCAGCCGTGGTCCTACAGCCCAGGGATTCATCACCCCAGAGTTTTCCAGCACCATGAAATGGATGCAGTTATATTTGTGCAAAATCTGGGCTTTCTTTGACCTGGAGCTAACGCTGTTTCTTGCAAGCAAGCAGCCACAGTCTGACGGGACAGCATGCCTTAACGATGCTCTAAATGAACCAGGGGGCTGGGTGGCACCCCTGGCAGAGTTTCTGGCTCTCTGTGTGCAGCACTCGAGTAGCTTCTTGCAGGGAAACCATCTGACTGGTTTGCAGCTCCCAGTCGGTGCTGTTAATAGCCAGCGCTGAGCGGGCTGGCAGCTCCTGCGGCAGCATTTCATGTTTCCATCCAGGAGGTACCATGGTGCTGGGCTCTCGCAGGGTACCAGAGCCTGAGAACATCCCCAGGGTCACAGGGATGGCTGTTTGCTTCTCTTCATTGCTGAGGTTTCCACCCCAGAGTTAAATCAGAAGCCCCCGTGAGCCCCAGGACAAGGTGCCCTCGTTTGACTGCGAGTTCTGATCACTTAAAAGAGGAAACGCTGAAACAGGAGCAACTTTCATCTCTGTCACATCAAAGACTCTTCCCACCCCTCAGGCAGCGGCCAGCAGCTTTCAGCATTGGCAAATCCACCAGCTAAGCCAGTGGTTTCTTCCCAATCTTGCTCCCTGGGTCAGGGCAGTGCCCTGGGTCCTGCTCACGGGCTCCCAGGCCCTGCCACTGATGCTCCCCCCTGGCTGCAGACAGGATCCGGATTTATTGCCTTTTTCTGGACCAGTTCCCCTTGTTTTAGAGGCATCTGATGCCTTTTGAGGAATGTGGCCCCTCTGATTTCACAGCATGCTGTGGGTCCTGGCTTGTCTGGCTGGGAAGAAAGTGTTTCACTCTCCTGTTATCCCCCCCTTTGTCCCCAACACTAAATAAATAACACAAGTCCATTTCCACAGGCTGCTTGACATACAAAGTCAAAATATTTATGTTGAAAAGGACCAGAAACTTTTACATTGTTACCATTTTATTCCCATTTCAGAGTCTGACCTGGGTTCCCAGGCTGCTGTAGTGATGCCCCAACCAGCAGCTCTCAGGACAAATCTGAGTTGGGTGTTTTTGGAACCATGTAACTGGTTTTAGGTCTGGTGGGCTTTTGTTACAAATGCTGCTGTAATGAGCTTGGCCACCAGTGTTCAAGGTGATAAAAGCTATGGGGAGCATTCCAACACTGTTGCACACCTCAAAGGGTAATTAAACTCAATTCTTCCCCATCGTTATTAAACACCAGCAGAGGAAAAGCTGGGATAAGAAAATGCTCAACTCCTGCCCCCTTCCCAGATCCTGCTCTGACTCTTAGGGTGATTTTGCAGGTCCTTTGCTGCAGATCCTTTGCCATAGATCCCCCCTGCCCTGCTCTCAAGGCCAAACACAGGCAGCAGCAGGAGGGAACACTTGCCAGCCAGGCTCCCCATCCTGGAGTGGGCATCACCCGAGGGGTTCACCCCGGCAGGGTGGCAGTACCCTGCGCTGGGTGTTCGGATGTGATGGGGAAGGATGGGGATGCATGGGGAGGTGCCACTGCCTGGCAGCAAGAGGGAGGGACCCTCAGTCTTCCAGGAGAGGAGTTTCCTTTTCACCCTGCTTTGAGTTTGTGGTGACCACATGAGATAAATTCAGTCCAAGCAGAGGCATTTCTGCTGCCCCCCATGTGCCATACAGAACCCCGGGGGCGTATTCAGGCTCCTTCTTCCCTCCAGGAATTAAGTGTGTTAACACAGCTCAGGATCTGGCCTCCATCCTTCCCTCTCCATGTCTCACAGATGGGATTTTGCCTCTTAATACACTAAGACATCTTTAAAACTCTCATCCTTTCTGTTTACCGAGGGGCACTCCCGGATCCTTCAGTCTTTTGACATTTGAGTGATGTAAAGACCCAACAGCTTTCCAGAATGCTGCAAAGTCTTTCAAGTCTTTCCTAACACAGGTTGCCTCTGCGTGCAGAACCACGCCGGCACGAAGAAAGCACAGTGAAGTTTTACCAGAATAACTGAAAAACTCCTTTGGGAAAGGAATTATTTTGAGGATCACATATGGGAGACCCAGATTACAGCACCGACAGGCTCCGGGCGGCTCGGTGGCATCTCCTCACTTAGCTGGTGCTGCTCTCACACCAGGAGAAGATGGGAAAAGACAAGCCATGCTGTAAGCCAGCTAAGGAGCTTGGAAAGGGCTCAGTGGCTGGTAGAGGAATCAGGAGCTCTGATGAATCGAGTGAACTCTGTCAGCGAGCATTTATTGTCCCGTTGCTTCCAGGAGGAAGCTGTAATAGCTGCAGCTATTCATTTGGTTGATTCACTTGCAATTCTTCCTTCTGCTTTCCTTTCAGTCCCTGATAATCCCCTCCTGTCTCCTCACACGTCTTCTCAACTCGGGGAGGGAAATAAATCCCAGTGTCCCGTGTGGTTAGGGATCAGCTGAGGGAAATAAATCCCGGTGTCCCGTGGGGTTAGGGATCAGCTGGCTTCCCAAAGGGGTCTGCTCCCCATCTGAAATGCCTGCAGCAATCCCTGACAGCAATCCCCGAGAGCAATCCCTGACAGCCCCCCCTCTGTCTCAGGCTCACCCCACAAGGTGCTTTCCATGCTGGAAAATCTCTGCCCCCCTTTCCCCGTGGTAACTCCTGCTTCCCCCCTTTATTTGTGCACAGTCCCTGGTGTTTGGTGGCAAAACCTTCACAGGAGTTGGTTGCAGTTTGTATTTTATTTGATAAAGGTTTGTTTATTGTCACACTAACAAGCTCGTCTGTGGGAAGGGGAGAGAGGGCAATGCCAGAGGAACCCTCTTGGAGTCTGCAGGCATCACCTAATTCATTCTCTCCACCTCATTTTTACCTGGATGCCTTTCGCCTTCCTTTAAAAGACAATGAAAGCATTGAAGTGTTTTGTAAAGGAGAGAGAGGATCTTCCTGCTGGGTCTGCCTGAAAGGCAGGTGATGGAGCAGTACAGCTTCACAACCGAGCTTCCTGTTACATCTCAGCACAAGGCTGGGAAGGTATTAAACAGCCCAGCCCTGACTGCAGCTCCCAGGATCGGGGCTCAGCACCCCTCTGCCAGCGCCCCTGGGTCTTTCTCAGTGGGACCGGTCCCTTGTCAGCACGTTCTCAGTCTGTAAAGTTCCTCGAGTCGGGTTTTCTGTCAAACGCTGGTTATAAAGTCGCACTTAGAGAGGGGCAGCGGCGCTGGAATAAAGCCTGAACTCCTTGTTCCTGGGCTGCCCTAAAGCTGAGGCTGTGGGCAGGGCTCGCAGGAGAGACTAGGGGGGCAGGAGGAGCCTGTCTGCATTTGCTCCGCAAGAGAGAGCTGTCTCGTACCCACCGACCCCTAACCCCATCCCCTCCATGCACCCCACCCCTGGGCACGCAACCAGGCGGCAGGGCGAAGGTCAGGGTCAGCTTTGGGCTGCCCTTTGCACTTGGGATGCCCCTTGGCACACTGTGGTCACGCTGGCACAAGCCACACACGGTGTTTAACAGCCCTGAACCCCCCGGGAGCTGCCGGGAAAACCCCAGCGCTTCCCTGGCGCTCCTCAGGCTCCGTGTTTTGAGCCAAAATGGGGTGAATCAGGAGACATTTCGGGCAGACACCCGCAGCTGCCCGTCCTCACTGGGTGCTGCCGGCAGGACCCGGCTCACAGCAGCCCACCCTCCCCCAGCAAAGCCAAGCTTGCCCCCCACACCTCCCAGAGAAGAAATGGGGGTGCCTGAAGTAGCTAATTAACCGGTTTTGGATCACCAGGATTCTGCCAGCAGCTAAATCTTCTACTTTACTGTATCCAGTGCAGAGAGCAGGCAGCATCACCTTCATTGTTGCAGCTTTTAAAAATGTTTTTATTAGTTTTCACCTTGTAAACATTTTTTAAAAATTACTTTTAGCTTGGGGAAACGAAATCTTTGGGTTCTCTTGGCCTGTGTGGGCCAAATTCCTCCAGCCTGGGGCCAATTTCTGTGCCTGACTCTCAGGCCACAAGGTACCATCTCCCAACACAGGAGAGAAGCGTTCATTCACATTTCTCCTTGTGTAGAGCAGTAAAATATTAGACTTAAATTTTTTATGACATGCATAGGAGTGGTTATGGAGGCAAACAAGATTACAGCAAATACTACATAAAAGCTTGTTTATGCAGGGAGAGGGAAAAAAAAAATCAAACTCAGAGACATGTTTGCAAAACTGTAGAAGAACCCAAGGGGATTGGGAGGGGGTATTTTTGTTGGTTTTCCTCTCCTTTTCCTACCTCACTGTTTTTATTGCGATTGCAATAACAACTCCCAGGTTTGAAGGGGTTGAGTTTATTTTCGGTGATATATTGGCTCCAGCTTTGGGTTATTTTTGAATTCAGGGGGAGACACGGGGGTGGGGGAGGGGGTAAGAGGTCTGCAGAAGAGGGGCGGCGCTTGGCTTTGTAATCAAAGCCAACAGCCAACACCGGGGCAGGGGAATGCAGCTCAGCTGTGCTGCTAGCGGGGGAGGGTGTCTGTGCTTCGCCCCTGCGCACCCCCCAGCCCTCATTCCTTTGCGCAGCCCTTCGCACGCCCCCGCACACGCTCCCCCTCACCCCCCCCCATCGTCCCGGTGCTCCCCTCTCCCCGCCGCAACCGGCTCCGCGCAGTGACGGCGGCGGCCGCGAGGGGGGAGCCGTGCTCTTCTCGGCGCTCCGCAGCCGCCGCCGAGGGACACCCCCCCCCCCCCCTTCTTCCTCCCTCCTTCTCCCTCCTTCTCCTCCGGCCCCGCAGCCGCTCGGGAGTGCCGGCCCGGCCCCGGGACGCACCGGCCTCAGCCCACCGGCGGCGAGAAACTTCTCCGGGCCGCCAGCGCGGGGGTGTCGTGCACAAGAGGCGCGGGGGCTCCGCTGCCCTTCACCCTCCCCCCGGCTCCGCGGAGCCGCTTGTCCGGACAGCGCGAGCCCCGACGCCCCCGCAGGTGCGCGCGGCGGTACCGCCCACCCCGCCCGGTCCGGTTCGGTCCGGTCCGGTCCGGCCCTGGCCCGTTCGCGCCGCCGCAGCCCCCGGCACGGTGCCCGGCTGCCCCGGGGGAGCGCTGCTGCTGCTGCTTCTTCAGCCGCCGCGGCGGGCGGGGGCGGCGCCGGCTGCCCCCCGGGGGCGACGATGCAACGGGGGCGGCCGTGAGCGCGGGGGCGGCGGGGAGCGGGGAATTCCCCCCCCTCCCCTCCGCGGGGCGCCCGGCCCCGCTGCCGCCGGACGGGCGGGCGGACGGAGCGGCGCAGCGGAGGGGAGCGGGCGGGCGAGGGGGGAGTGGTTAGCGGCTCCGCCGCGACACCCCCAGCTCTCCCCCTCCCCCCCCCCCGCCCCGTTAAGCCGCCCCTCTCCAAATAAATCAGCACCATGACTACTTCTGGGCATGGAACAAAGAGGATGCTCTCCCGGGGCCCCGCGCTGCTCCTGGCGCCGCTGCTGCTCCTGTGCCGAGGTAACCCCCAGTTCCTCCGCCGCGACCCCGAGGTTTTTCTGTTTTAAAAACTCTTTTTGTTTATTTTATTCCCCCTTCCCCACCCGCGGGTGTTTTTATTTGTGGCTATTTTCCCCAGCCCTCCCGCCGACGGGGCCGCGCAGGGCGGCAGGGCCCCCTCCTCCTCCGGGCGCTCCGCGCTGCCCTGCGCACCCGCGGACGGGCGCACGTACGCCTCTCTGGGGCGCGCAAAGTTGTCCCTGTCCGTCTCCCCCGCAGCAGACCCCCCCATCCCTTCCCCCGTACACCCACAGTCCCCTCCCCGGTGTTTCCCCCACGCGTGTCGCGGGCTCCGGGCCCCCTGCGCGGGGGCTGCCCCGCTCCGGCCGCTGCCGGGTTGGGGTGAAAAAGGAAAAGTTTGGCTTTCCCAGAGCGCTGGGGGCTGGGAAGGGTCGCGGGGTTTGGGGCTTTGCACGGGGTCCCGACGCCCCCGCACCTCCCCGGCTGCCCTGGCGTGTGCGGGGCGGGGGAGGGGGGGGTGGGGGGAAGAGATGATCAGGAGTTAAAATCTCTCCGGTAAACCCGCGCTTGTGCCGCCTTTTCTGCCCTGAATTTTAAGGAGCGGGGGTTTCCGTGGGCTGGCGGGGTGCAGGATCAGGCCCTTGGTAGGGGGTGGGGGGGGCATCTTCAGGTTTTGGCCAGCGGCGCGGCAGCACGCCCGGGGCTCGGGGCATCCTCTCTCTTCCTTTGCTTTTCCTCCTCTTCCCCGGCTCTTTCTCCTCCTTGGCTGCACTCGGGAGCAGCCGTGTGGGTCCCGGGTGCAGGTGTTTGGGCTGGCAAGCCGAAGCGCTGCCCCTGGGAAAGTCTTTCGCAGGACTTCTCTCCTGGCACGTTTTCCTCGGCTTGCTCGTGTGAGCTCCCCGGCAGATGTTGTTCTTAATAAATAGGGGTTGTTAAGAGCAAATTAATTAAGGTGCATCGGTGCTGAAGTTGCCGAGCGGTTTGTTTGCCTTTCCTGCTGCTCGGGATGGTGCTTGTGTTTGGCTGTAGCATCGAGCCTGGGCTGCTGGGGGGAAACTTCAGCGGGGCTTTAGGAATATGAATGAAGAGGAAGATTTTTAGGTGAAAAAGGAGTGATCTGTGGGAGCGGTAACAGCAGGGGCTGTCGTTTGCTGGGGAGGGCACAGGGAACGCGTTGTGCCAGGGAAGCATTTCAGGAAAGGTCCTTACAGGGGCAGGATGGAGGCATCAGCCTTGCGGGGGCACACACGTGATGGACAGAAGGGCATCCTCGTTCTGCTCACCTCAAAAATGCTCTGCTTACCCCAGCCCTCCAGCTTCCACCTTTGCCTGGGGTCTGTGCCACCATGGGGGCACCTGGAAAGCCTTTTAAGCAGCACATAGGTAGCAGGGCACAGAAAGTGGGGTGCAGGTTAGGGGGGAGCGGGGTGCTGAGTGTGGGATGAGGAGCATGAATTGTCTGCAGGTCAGTCCTGCCCCGGCAGAGCGATGGCTTTCCACTGCCAGCACCATGCCGTGTGCTCTGTGAAGCTCTGAAGCTCTCCTCTTATTCGAAGAGAGAGTTAAGAGCAGCACAGGAGCTGGTTTTGTGGTTGGGTGTTTTTTTTTTTCTTCTCCCCATTGCTTTGACACATTAATGATAATCTTTCCTCTGATATTCCCCCCCCCACTCCTGTCTCCTCCTGTGTGGGTAGCTACCATGGTGAGCTCGGGCTGTGGGTGTAATTCTTCCAGCTCTCTGAACGCTTAAACATATGGAAACCCACTTTGAAACAGTTTGTGGCTGCAAACCTGCCGTCGTACCCATCCCTCTCTCCTGCTCTCTGAATGCCTCCCCGCGCCGTGTGCGGGTTAGAGACTCGCCGGGTGCTCTCAGCTCAAGCTGCGCATAACAAACCCATCCTCAGCCCTGCGCTTCTCTCCTCTCCGAGCTTGTAGCATCCCTTTGCTTCCGTAGCAGAGCTCTGCCCCTGCCCTGTCCCACCCCTGGCACGGACCGCAGCGCCCTTTGCGTGTGGAGAAGGGGGATTGGGATGTGGGGAAACCTCTTCTGAAAGAGGTGAGGGGGTGGCGGTGTCTGGGAACGCCTCCCTCCAGGGCTGCGCTGACCTCGCTGTGCTCCAAGTCGCTTTTCTCCTCTGGATGAAGGGGGGGCTTAACGAACCACAGCTTGGTTTGGGTTGTTGCAGACGGGAGAGACACCTGCATGAGTCATGCCGTGGCGCTGCCATCTCTGCAGCGCTCCCGGCTCGCACAGACGGTCGAGTTGGGCACTTGCCATTTCTCTCTATTTATTTGCCTCCGCTCCCTTCCCCCTTGCCGGGGCCGGCTCTGGGCAGGCTGCGGTGCGGGGACTTGGAGGTAACACCAGGCTGGGTTCCTCCAGCCTCTTCAAAGCCGGTGGCATTTGTTTGCCTATCAGGCAGGTCCCCTAAATAGCTCTGCGAAGGTCCAATTAAGAGATCACTCTCCTGTCCCCGGGTCTCTGGCGGCCCGGCTGCTGGCGTGCGAGCAGGGGGTGTGTGGGGTGTGTGTGTGTGTTTGGCAGCCGAAGGCCGCTCACGCCGAGCTTGAGGATGTCTCTTGCTGGCAGCAGGCCCCCGTTTGTTGCTGGCATCTAGGCAGGGTTTTTGGCCGCCGTCCTTGCTGGCGGCGGGGCTGTCTCCGAGGTTATATGAATAGGGATCCTGTGAGTGACCTGGATGAATTACCTGAACGTTTTGTTTCCCTGCCTGGTGCTATCTCATCGGCTCACATCCCTGCCGTGGGAACTGGGGGCTGGCTGCTGCTGGTGGGGGCTACAGCAGCTTGGGGATGGGGTGTGCTGGGTGTATTGAACTAACCCGCTGCTTCAGGCTCCGCGAAACGGACTCGGGCTGTTGTTATCCATGCGCCGGGAAGGACCTGTGAATCGCTTTTAGCCTCTGGCTCCAGGGAGGTGTGGGTGGAGAGGCATCGTGCTTATTTTATCCGGCGTCCCTGTGTCACTCCACGTAATGTGGAGGCTCTTTTATCCCGACGCTCTTCAGGAACAAAGCCAAAAGACCTGTGTTCTCTGTGGTACAAGAGATTTTCAGAATGTGAGCGTGCTGCTAACTGTTGAACTGTAGATTATTTCCCCCACATTAGTGCAGGTTTCAACGTTTTATGTGCTATCCATCCAAACTGATGAGATTTGGGGGAGAGTGGGGTGGGGGGAGAAGCCTGAGATTATTATACTGCCTCTTGCTCCAGCATCCATTATGGCAATATATATATATATTTCAGATACTCTGATTTTATTTCCTATCAATATAAACCTAGAGCAGCTCTGGAATCAGTGAAGCTGCTCTGGGTTTATGCACTGTGACTGGCGTTAGGATCTCTGGGAACTCAAGGCAACTCTGTGACTTGCCCTGCGCAGCGTTTTTCACTTCAAAACCCTCCTGCTGTGGATGCTGCAGCCTCCTTTGTGTGAGTGGACCGGGGAAGCCCCTGTCACTCACTGTTTTCAGGGTTTGATTATTTTCTTCAATTCGTCAGGCTTGGTCGCAAAGCTCCATTCACTGACACCTGACTCTGGCTGATCAATCGAGTCTCCTGAGGTTTGAATGCCAAAATAGTTACAGTTAAAGAAAAATAAAATCAATAAAGTGCAATTAATTTGCTGTATTTTATTACTGGGAGTGATGGGCTTTCCAAGGCTCTCACTCAGAGTCCCATTATCTCTGTGTTTAAAGCAGCTTAGCGTGGCGAGCAAGGTACAGACCCAGGAGCAGCTGCAGGAGGTCAGAGCAGAGGGTCGCCAAGACTGGCACATGGTTTGTGTCTTGGGAAGGGTTCCTGGATCAGGAAAGTATCCCTGAGCCAGAGATGGCATCTGTTAGTTTAATTGCCCTGATGGGTTTGCCATCGTGGGTTTGGTCACTCTGAGCCCAGGCAGATGTCTGGTGTGCGGGGTGTCTCTGGGCAAGGATTCCCTTGCCTCAAAGAGCATGGAGAGAAGAGTCTGTTCACCATGGAGCACGGCTTGGCTTTGGGCTGTGTAGGGTTTTAGTCTACATGGGGTTTTGTCATTGGTGCTGATGGGACAGAGACTTCCACCCTGGTCATCCCTCCCTGAGTCAGGTCCTCCTGCCCTTCTCTGTAGCTCCTCAGAAGCGTGGTTTGAAGCCAGGCTGCTCAGAGCTGTGGACCCAGGAGGGTCCCTTTGCTGAGAGGTGGAGGAAGCAAAGGGTATGGTTACTCACAAAGCTCGTGGTGTGTCTCTTCCCAGCTCCAGCAGTTGAGGCTGACACGAAGCACACACTTAGTTATGATGAGAGGTGGCTTTGCCAAGCAACATCTTGTTTGTAGAGGTGATTTCAAACCTGCCTTGTGTCCGAGGTGTGCCCGGGGAGCAGAGGGGGTGGTGGCAATCTCTTGTGTACTGTGAGAAGCAAGCGAACCCAAACTCTTCTGGCCTGAAGCATCCCACTGAATGAGAAGCCATCCCACTGAAATACTGTCAGCTCAGCAAATTAAATTCACTGAACTTGATTCCCCCTTCTCCCTCTGCCTAAAGAGAACTAATGTTTGTTAATGACAAGCAGTGACTTGATTTGTTGGCACGTACCCCTGTCAGTGGCTCAGCTGATGCGCTGGCACGTGGTGCTAAGAGAGATGCTCTCCCAGCTACGGCTGTCAAACCCCCTCGCAGCAAGTGCCATGGAGGCTGGGGAGTGTGAGTTACCATGTGGTGCTCTAGATGTCGTGGAAGAGGCTTTGATTTCATGCTGCTGGGAGTTTCCCAGCTGGCATTTCAGAGGAAGCCATTCCCACGTGAGGATGGGTGGGCAGAAATGACGAGCGAAGAGGTCCTCAGAGGTGACCCACGGGGGTGGATGGGGACTGCTGGGTGTTTGGCTTTGCCCTGGGTATTTCCATTCCCCTCCATGCCACAACAGGAGGTAACACAAGTGCTGCTTGGTGGGTAAACTCAGCGTGGAGGGACTTGGCTGTTGTCACAGCACCTTGCAGGATGGACTCCAGGCTCAGGCGCAATGTAAATATTAACGTTTCTTCCACACTATCCAAAATTTCTCTTGCAACATGCTTTCAGTTTGCCTTTGTTTACATAAATGTGTTTGTTTCTGACAGCATTCAGAAAGCTTCATGAATTTATGATGCGCTCCAGATCCGAGCACACTTTCTTTTCTTCCTTTTTTCTTTTTTTTTTCTTTCTTTTTTCTTTTTAAATGCTCTTTTTCTTCCCAAATCTTGGTGATGAAATGGCAGGAGGTATGCATATTTCAGCAGGCTATTGAGAGGTAATGTAAACACCATCTTTCATGGAAAATCAGTTTGTTCAAGTTCAAAAGCAGCACGGCCTCCCCACTTGATCAATTTGCCTGTCATAGGAGATGATTTTAAAAGTGGTGATTACGTCCTATCTCGTCTCCCACAACTTCAGGCAAGGAAATAAAAATTAAGTGTAGCATTTGATGTTTTTTTTTCCCCCAATGCTGTTTTTTTTTTCTGATTTTTATTTTTCTTTGGTGTTGGTGGTCTCAAGGGGTGAAGCAGAGGGGGGTGCCCTAAGGAGGTGGGGGAAAGGCAGGAGCAGAGGGCTTTCTGGAGCTGCCACCTGCTGAGCAAACTAGTTGGAAACCATGTGTAAACCAGCTCCACTCATCTCCTTGTGCTTGTACCACCTGGCTCTGGAGAGCTGCTCTGCCCCATTGCTTCCTGCATGGTAGAGGAGATCTGCAACAGCAGAAAAATGAGCTTTCAGTGATGATGATGCTGAATCTTCAGGAGAGGGTGCTCGGGGCTGTGCTGCTGCGTGGCTGTGTCCTCCTGCCACGGGGCATCGTTCTGTCCTTGGGTTAAAGGATGTGTGGGGATGGGAGGTAGGGTGATGGGGAGAGGGTGATGTAACACCACCGGCGTTAGGCAGCTCTAGCTTCACATCCAAACTGGCCTGGAGGGAAATAAATGTTGGAGAAACCCTACCAATGCAATTCAAACTGGGGCTAAATGAAAAAGCAGGGATTGAGGTCCTTGTTCTAGGCAACATGCTTTGGGAGGCTCCAAAGATGGCATTCCCACCAGGACCTGCCTCTGGGTGGTGTGGGAATGGTGCCTCTGGCCAAGCAGCTCTCCCTGTCCTGAGCCTGTTTCCCTGCACAGGGGTAACACGTGCCCCAGGGACACGATGCTGGGAGCGTTCGGTCACCTGCCAGGGGAGCTGCAGGGAGAACCAGCCTGGGATGGAAAGTGTTTCTGCTAGAGAGGGGGAAAAATGTCATCCAAGAAACAAAACCCTTCAGAAGATTAAATCAGAGGCACAGATATATTTGGGTTTGGGGTTGTATTTTTGTTTTGTTTTCCTTGTACAGGAGCGTCTCAAAACCAGATGGCAGAGCAGAGATTTATTTCCCGCGAAGTGCAGAGGGCTGGTGCACAGGACCCGATCTGCTCGTGGGCCCTGTAATAAACCTGCCAGCAGGTGATTTAAACCCAGTT
Organism: Porphyrio hochstetteri; assembly: GCA_020800305.1. Lineage (NCBI taxonomy): Eukaryota > Metazoa > Chordata > Aves > Gruiformes > Rallidae > Porphyrio > Porphyrio hochstetteri. Next base: position 12,506,793 of record CM036922.1, read on the forward strand.
TTCCTGATTGGAGAGTAGTGGAAGGAACAGGGTTTATGTTACTTATGAATTTTATGAGCAATGTTAGACTTTTAAAGACGTGGGAATGATCAGGGCATGGCTCTGTAGCACCAGAGACCTTAATTCCTTTCATAAAGGATCTTCCTGGAGTCAGGAAAAGGAACCTTTGTACATTATTTAGTGGAAGGGCTGCTGAAGCCAGCTGTTTGCATGAGTGACAGATGCAACTATTTTCTATCTCAGTTTAGGAGCTGGTGTCAATTAACCATGGCTTTGGCTTAGCAGCAAGACCTTTGCCACAGCGGGGAAGGAGGGCTGTTTAATGGGTGCTGCAGCTCTTGAAACAAACACTTATGCTGCAGCTCAAAAAAAGATGAAATTCACACCAAAAAAAGAGAAAGGAGCCCATACATCCTAAAAGGGAGCCCTGGAGCAGATGGAGCAGGTTTCTATGCAACAAGCAGTAATTAGAAGCTCAGTGCATAGTCGGTAGCTGGTGCCTGTCTTTGGTACCCAGAGTTTTGATGGAAAGAGGAGCGAGTCTGAGATGAGTTTTGGAAGGGGCTGGGCTGGGTGTAGGTGCAGTGTGAGCACCTGGTGTGGTGGAGACAGCAGCCATCAGCCCTCAGTGCCTCTGTCCCAGACTGCAATGGTGGTCTGAAGTGTTGGTGGTGGGTTTGAAAGGCACTGGGAGAGCTGGGGGTAGGGGCTGGTAAATGCAGACAGTCTGACTGTACTTCACTGAGAGTGATGCAGAGCGGCACCATGGAACAGGCTTTTAAAATGTTGCATCTAGAGAGGATGGTAAAAGCTCTCCAGAAGCAGCAGAGCTCCATCAGGGCGAGCTCGAAGGCCAGTGTGCCTCAGCCATCCCCAAATCACAGGAATTAGAGCTGGAAAAGTTGGCAAATAAGCTGCCTTTCCCATCTCCGACAGTTCGGTACAGTCTGTTCCCGAGCGTGGCTGGTTGTCAGTGATGCAGGCAGCAGGACTTCTGCTGCTTCCTTTGGCAGAGCGTTTCACAGCCTATTACACCTCTCCCATATTCTGCCTACGGGGTTTTTTCTCTTCTTCTCTGCTTTGTTCCATCGTTTATTGGATGACCTGAATCCATAACTTCCCATCCTTACCCCCCATCCGAAACCGAACCCCAGCAGATCCCCAAAACGGGGTTATACAGTGAGTGGGAACTGCTCTGAAAGGAGGAGCTGAGCCTGGCATGGAAATACATTTACAGTTGGAGGTTATTTGGAGAATAAAGGGCAGGGACTTGAAATGCATGTGGTGATGAGCCATAGATTATGCTCTGAAGATACTCAGAAGGCAGTTACAGTCACACTATCTAATTCATCTCCCCACTAAGACATTCTCCTCCAAGGTGTTTGGAAATAATGGAGTAGCTTAGTTACTAACATTATTAAATCCTCATCTCTGACAGCTCTGAGAATTAATATACAAAGGTTTTCTCCTCTTTTTTAAATGCATCTCAGTTACTAATTTCCTGTCTTTTTGCTTAGGAGTAGCCCACCAAAAGTTATTAGCATGAGTATTGGTGCAAAAAAGGCTCAACTCCATTAAAGATGAGAAAAACAGAAGCTAGCACAAATTCTATTGCAGTTGAAGCATTTTTTTTTTCCCTTTTCAGATATTAATCATTCAACATTCTTCCATCTGTGGCTCTCAAAGGGCTTTAGTGAAGAGAGTGGGCACTGTTGGAGATGTCTGTGCTCTCCCATCATTCCCAGGAGGGACCCTGGGGCAGTGACCCCATGCTGAGAGTCCTGCTGGTGTGGAGAGCGGAGGCTTTGGGTGGTGCTGGGCTCTGGGGTTATTTTATGGAGACAGGTGATTTTTCTTCTGCTATTTGTTGAGGAGTGAGGCTCACCTTGCATGGGAGGCTGCAGCAGCAGTGGTGTGGCCAGTCTGTTGGCCCGCGTGCACTAAGCGCTGGTGAGACGCCTTCTCTTCCTCTGTGTCTCAGCCCTGCCTGGTTTTGGTGGCTGAGGTGCTCAGCGTCTCCAGCCCCCATCCTGGGTGCTGCTGGGTGTGTGTGTGGGTACCAGGGCTGTCTTGGGATGCCCCAGTGTTGGCACTGTAGGGCACCGTTGGTTTGGGGAGGGGAGTAGGACAGGGCTGAACTAGCACTTGTTTCTGTAGCTGGGTTTGATTTACCCCAGATTGATGGGAAGTCTTAAACTGGAGTCAGTTTGTTAGTGCTGAAACCCAAGGCTGGCCTACAGAGCAGAGCCCAGCCCGTGGTGCCAACCCCACTGCATCCCTGGAGTGACAGAGCAAGGCAGCCCATGGGGATTGAGGACAACTTTTTAGAGGCTGCTCTGAGGAGCTGCTCTTCAGAGGCTTTTAAAACCCCAATGTCCAGGCTGCACACCTTACTTCACCACAAAACCCTCCGTGTTTGCGTCGCTGTCAGTGGTGTAATGAGATTGCTGGTGTCTGCTGTGAGCCCTGGGGGATGTGGGGCCTTGACAAGCATCAGCTCCCGGGCACAGCTTCAGTTACGTCTCTTTCAAAGCATCTTGTGCATCCAGAGTTAAAGTCTTTGAGCATATTGCAGCCCAACACATTAAATGCATTAGAAAAGCTTTATTGCATTTAGCCAATTTACACAAAGGGAAAGTCAAAGGGAAGTCATTACTTTGGTTCTTGCACCACCCAGCAAACTTGTAGATGGTTTCCCAAGCTCACTGAGGCTCTGCATCCCCACACCTCCTCACTGGCTGCACAGCAGCCCCTGCTAGCCCTCCTGTGCCCACAGTGCCAGTAAAGCATCAGCAGTAAAGCATCCCTGAGGCCCTGGCCAGTGCCCCGTGCAGGGGGCTTTCCTGCAAGGTGCAGGGTCCCCATGGGGCTGTGCCCTCCCTGCATAACACAAGCAGTTTACTTCAGTCCTGGCTGCAAAACCTGGGGTCTAAGGAGCTGCTGATGAATTGCAGCGTTCATGGCCGCTCCTGATGCGTGGTGGATGCTCAGCTCTGGCTGAAGGTGAGGAGGGGTCTGCAGCTGGCTGTGTGGATCCGTGTCGGAGGCAGTGATTGCAGTGGGACTCTGGCCACAGTGAGCCAAGAGCTGAGAGCAGGAGCTGCCCCAGCTCTAACAGGTATCTGCCAGGGTGCTCAGCCCGGGCAGTGTGCAGGCTCTGGGAGTCACCGTGCAGGATCCAGTCTGTGGGACTTCATCACCCGAGTTGTTATCTCCAGAACACAGTTATCTCCCTGAATGGCAGTCTCCTATTGAAAACGATCTCTTTCAGCAGGGCACTTGCATTTATTTACTGCACAGCTTCTCCCATTAGTATAATCATTACTCCTTGGACTGGGTTTGAATTCAGAGCATCCCACTGTGGTACTTAAAGAATTAATTACAGCGATGAAAGAATTCCTCTAAAGACTTCTATGAATTGGTCTGGTTGAAGTGTTTTAGCTTTGCTTCAATTGGTGCAGCTCTTGTCAAAGGATTGTGAGAAAATGTGTGGGTCAGTGATTTAGATTAGGCAAATTACGTTAGAAAAATTGATTTGATTTAGAAAGTGAGCTTTCAGATCACAGCGACTTGCCTGCCTCTTTCTCTGCTGTGCTGCCTCTCCCTGAAGATGAGCAGAGGCAGATAATTCAGGGTTAAAGCAAGTGGCTATTGTAGAAGGTTTGTCTGAGAGCGGGTGAGAGATGGGTTGACATGTATCTTTAGATAAATTATTATTGACCCATATGTTGCTGTCTCTGCATCAGCTGGTGATACAGATGGCCAGGGTCACTTATAAACAGCACTGAACTGGGTCCTTACATTTAGGTCTGGGTGTGTTTTGGGGGGGTGTCTTGCCCAGGATGGCATTTCTGTATGGTGGAGCTGGAAACAGGCGCCTTTGCCAGCCTTGCTTGCTCTCTGCTTAGTCATTCCTGGGGCTGGAGTTTGCTTTTCATGGGGTTTTTTTACTTCCTCAGATCAAACTGAGTGTTCCCTCCTTCTGTCCCCTCGTCTTAAAGGGACTGCAGTCCTTGGGCTGCAGCTGGACGATGCCCAACAGTGGGCACAGCAGGCAGTGTCCCCTCAGAGGACTGATTCCTAAAAAGCACCTTCTCAGTGAGCAGTTCCCTTCCCTGGATTCTGAGGAGCTTCTTCCAAGTTCTTCTCCTGCCCATCTGTGTTTTGCCTGTGAGAATCACGGGTTGGAAACACAACGACTGCTGGTTGGAGACCCAAAATGCTCGTGACCGTTCCTGAGGGGCTCACCACCCTGAATAGTCTCACTGGGTCGGTCAGGGTAGCAGGGATGAAGCCTGGCAGCAAGTGCTTCAGTTTTCACTCTGTAAAAATCTCTCTTTTAAAAAATAGCCAAGGAGATGTGTTGTGTTTAGCAGTGCTTTGTATTTCCTTGTCGCCTTGCAGAACCCTTTAAATTCCAGCTTATTTACTGGGAGGGAACTCCTTTTCAGGCTGGCTGGTTCTGGCAGCATCTCTGTCCCTGGCACCACCACCATCTCCTTTGGCATGAAAATGCAGGTGTGGGGCTTCGGTGTGCATGTCCCCTTCCCTCTCCCCCAGCGCAGGCATGAGAGGGGAGTGGGGCTCTGGGTAGCATGGGCACAGCTGGGTGCATCCTCAGAGAGTGTATGTGCATCCCTGCACCATGCAAAGAGTCCCTTCCGTGCCTCAGCCCCGGGCTGGGAAGTGAAGTGGCAAGTGCAAGGAAAGAAATGATGCTGGGGAGCGCTGGACCGGAGGCTGCCCCCAGCAACGGGATCCAACGCTGTACAAAAAGAAGCTGCAAAAGTAGCAATCCATCTGCCCACTTAGTAGGAGAAACCTCCCAAGGGTTCACAGTAATCAGCCCCCTGGTGTTTTTAAAAAAATACCCTAAAAAATACTGCAGGTTTTTGCTTTAATGTGGCTAACTGGAGAAATCTAAAACACCTTAATGCTCTCGGAGGCTGGGGGGGGGCTTTTTTCCCCCCCCTCCTTTTGACAAATAGAAGCTGTATCAAATTAAAAAATAATATGAGGGGGAAAAAAATAGATTGCCTTTGCTTTTTAAGTGCTGTGTATCTGCCATAACATTTCAGAGGTATTCTTCCCTCCCTGAAACTCTCTAGTTAATTACCAGCAGTGTTAGTGGAAAGTGGATGTTTTTCTTTGCTGCAGGTACCGTTGGACGGTGAACATTGTCACCGTGGTGTATCTCATGGTAATACATTCTCAAGGGGATGCATTATTCAGGGATATTGCCATGCTAGAGCTGCTTGGCTATATCAGCGTCTCCATTCAAACCCACAATATTCAGGGATTTTAATTTGGTTGTAAGAAAATAATCTTGCTCCGGGCAGTACCTCAGATGACAAAGTCTGGGGGTGGTGTGTAGTGTGTGTGTGTGTGGGGTTTTCCTCCCCCTCCCACCCTGTAATCTCATTTTATTTCCTATTTTCCCTATATCTGTTGGGATGTGGAAGAAACAAGCTCCAAAGGCACTGCTTGATTCTTGCTCCTGTGAGCTGTTAGGCGCTGTGCTGGGGGATGGTTATAAAGATCTCTGTTGCTGCTGCGTGTTGAAACGGTCATTTGGTTACAAGGGGGGTCACAAATGGGGAGGTCTGACCCTGGCAAGCTGGAAGGTGTCCCTAAGGAGCCCTGGTTGCAAGAAGTTACTGGTGGGGAGGTGTTTGGGGTGCGCCTGCAAGGATAGGCTGAAAGAACTGGGGCTGTTCGGCCTGGAGAAAAGAAGCCTGAGAGGGGATCTGATCAATGGTTATCAATATCTGAAGGGTGGGACACAGGGGGAAATGGCCAGCCTCTTCTCAGTGTCTGTGGGGACAGGACAAGGGGCGATGGCCTCAAGTTGGAGCACAGGAAGTTCCACACCAATATGGGAAGAACTTCTTCCCGGTGAGGGTGAGGGAGCCCTGGGACAGGCTGCCCAGGGGGTGTGGAGTCTCCTTCTCTGGAGAGATTCCGGACCCATCTGGACGCCGACCTGTGCGACCTGTCCTAGGGACCCTGCTTTGGCAGAGGGTTGGACCCCATGGGCTCTGGAGGTCTCTTCCAACTCCTATGAGTCTGTGATTCTGTGTTTCTTCGAGTCAGGTGCAGGTAGCATGTCCCCAACAGCTGCCCCCGAAGGGATGCGCTCACTGTCCCCAGCCAAGGCTGCAGCCATGGGTGTGGGAGCTGTGGGCTTGACCTGGTGTTTGGGGGGCAGTGCTGGGGCTGTGGTCAACAGAGCTGGACACTGAGCATGTGAGTGAGATGCATGGAGGCTTCGCTCTGGGACCAGAGTCGTGAATTGCAGCAGATGCTTTGCTGCTACACAACAATTTGTAATTAAAACACAACTTGCCATCCTGATTAGATTAAGCGGTTAAATTCATTTGCAGTATTTTTTTTTTTCCTCCTGCATTGTGTAATTAGCAGCATATGATGCTTACATTAGCTCAATTAAAAGTTATAATGATTAATTTCCACATCAAAGCCTCCCCATGAATCAGCTGGTACCGCACACCGGAGCGAGCTCAGTTACGGTGTGATTATGTGAAGTTCCTACACAAACATGTCCCCTGCTTGCTCCCTGGGTAGCGACCTGATGGATGCTCCATGTGGTGTTCCCAGTTTTTGAGTCATTCTGGGAGCCAGTGGTGTCTGGGTGCCTCAAGTCGCTCGTTAAGTGACAGGGTGACACTTGCCAGGACATGGCAGTCCCTTCCATGCATCCCAAAGCACCTGATGGACCATGTGCCTGGGAGCACTTCATACTGTTAAGATTCTGGTGGTTCTTGTTGTTGCTTTGGGGATAAAAGCATCATTCTAAAGTATTTTGGCCAACTCCTGACTATTTTACCCAGGTTAATCCTTGATCAAGATGAGTTCTGCCTGAAGGCTTTCTAACTCAGGTTGGGGGTCTAACTAGTAAAGAACTTCACTGAAGGAAGCCAAAACCAACAAGAAAACTACTCTAAGCTAATTGTAATGAATTATTTTTTTCTTTATGCAGTCATAACATTGTCTTTCTTTCCATCTTCTGCTGAGCTGTGAAAATATTCTGCAAAATGATATTTTGGAGTTGATGGAAAAGTACACCCCTGTCAACAATATTTTTCTATTGTTCATCAGAGACAGGCTTCATAACGAGATCTGTGTTGGCAAAGCACATCAGCTGCGAGCAGTTTATTCAAAGTCTTCTCAAACAGCAAGGAGGGTTTATGAGTTCCTGCTCCAGCTGAAGATGAAATGCAGAACGTGGCTTCTAATCTCTCAGCGCAGGGGATGGGGCAGGTTGTAATAATGCATTGTCATTTTCCCAAAGGATGGAGTTTATATCAAAGGTTCCAGTGGGGGGGGAAAAAAAAAAGTCAGGAGGTGTTAAAATATTTATATATTGTTTAAGTTGCTGTATGAAGGTGCCATCTTCTTCCCTAGAGCCCCCTCAGGGTTGCAGACATTTAAGTGAGCAGAAAATGATCTCCCACCTTTTCTGGCCCATGTACATGTCTGTGTATGTGCATGTGTGTGTGCTGACATTAGATTGGTAGGGTGTTAAATGTTTTGCTCTTCTAACCATCAATTTCAATTGAATTTCATAAGCCATTAGAGTTCTCTGCTGCTTCCTTTGCTGTTCCAGTTACATGAGCTCCAACCATTTAGCTGCAGGTCCTGGGGCATAATTGCTCTGTGGAGCGGGAAAAGTAAATTGGTTCCTGATGTAGAATCTTTTATTTTTATATATATATATAAAAAAATATTTTAAAAATGTTTCTAACTCACTGTGAGCAGTGATGTTGGGTTGATGATGCAAATCTTCAAGCTTGGCTTTTCCTGGTCTGGGTCTGGTTCTTCCCTTTTCTTTTTTGAAAAGCTTCTGTGCCTGGCTTGAATGGCAAAGTCTTGTATGGAGAGGATTTGTTTTGTTGTGTAGGTATTTATCTTTAGAGTCACGGTGGAAAAAATTGGCTGGGGTTTGGGTGTTCTCCCCTACGGAGAGAGGCTGAGGGAGCTGGGCTGGTTCAGCCTGGAGAAGAGAAGGCTGTGGGGGGACCTCACTGCAGCCTTCCCATCCCTGGAGGGAGCAGAGAAACAGGAGGGGAATCAGCTTGTTAAAGGGTAGATAATGGCAGGACAAGGGGGATGGAGTGAAACTGAAGGAGGGAAGGGTTAGAGGAGATCTTAGGGGGAAGTTCTTTACAGAGAGAGTGGTGAGGGGCTGGAACAGGCTGCCCAGAGAGGTGCCCCATCCCTGGAGGTGTTCAAGGCCAGGTTGGATGGGGCCCTGGGCAACCTTGTGTAGCTCCAGGCCTGGAGGTTGGTGGCCCTGCCTGTGGCAGGGGGCTTGGAACTGTGATCCTTGGGGTCCCTTCCAACCCAGCCCAGTCTGGGATTCTATGATTTGAAATGTTGGTGAGAATGATACTCATCTGGATCACAGATCTTCTGGCAGTCCTCTGGCTTTGTTTTCAGTACTGTCAGGGTGACAAATAATGAAAAAAAAAAAAAAAACCCAATCATTTCCCCATCTCCCACTTCTATTCCCAGGATAAATGAAGGGTCAGGATCTCAGTGCTCAAAAATAACTGCTCTTAAAAACACCCCAAGCAAAACCCAACCGCCGCACCCTTCAAACAGGTGATGGGGTCGTTTCTGCTGGGTCGTGTTTTGCCCTGGTGAGTGTCTTTGCTGCGAGTCTGAACCTGACACAGTTTATTTGGAGCCTGAGCTGGCTGAGGCTGTGGGGTGGGGAACTGGATCAGTGATGTTACTGCTTCATGTAGTGGTTCCCACAGCAGGAGCTGAGCAGCGGGGATGTGGCAGAGCTGTGCTGCCACAGTCCCCCTGGAAAACTGTTCTGCACAGCATAAAGCTAAAGAATTTGCCAAAATACAGGAGGCTTGGGGAGAAAAAACCAAAAAAAAAGTGATTTTTCATTTGCCCTGTGATTTAAAATAGCTCAAGCATCTTCTAAAATGGGTGTGAGCGGGAGCTGAGACCTGCTGGGCAGGAGTTCAGGGCTGTGTGTTCCTCCTTGTGGGTTGATGAAGAGAGGGAGGTGCCCACTGATGTTTTGCCAGGATTTCTCTCTTTCCCATCTTTCCTTGCTTTAAAGGTGGTGGATGTGAGGATGGGCTGCTGTGTCTTACACCTCTGCTGCCCTAGCACCCACAATGGGCTGGCCTGGGGCTGCAGCACCTGCATTGGGGACCAAGCTCATCCTAAATCCTGCACGCTCCACCCTCCCAGAGCAGTAACCTGCTGTCATTTCCACCAAAGCATGGAAGATCAGGCTGGGCCTGTACTCCCTGTCTGGGGATAACTGTGGTGGTTCCTTTCCTCCTTTTTTTTAAATCCTGCTAATTAATGCTCTCGGCCTCAGCTCTGGTGTAGAAGGACACAGAACTCCCTGGAAGAGCCCAGTACAGGGCCACCAAGGTGATGGAGTGGAACACCTTCCTTATGAGGAGAGGCTGAGGGAGCTGGGCCTATTTAGCTTGGAGGAGACTGAGGGGTGACCTTATTAATGGTTATAAATATGCAAAGGGCAAGAGTCAGGAGGATGGAGCCAGGCTCTGCTCAGTGATGGCCAAAGATAGGACAAGGTGCAAGCTGGAACATGGGAAGTTCCATGTGAATGTGAAGAAGAAATTTTTCCCTGTGGGGGTGATGGAGCCCTGGGACAGGCTGCCCAGAGAGGCTGTGGAGTCTCCTTCTCTGGAGACATTCAAACCCACCTGGATGTGTTCCTGTGCTATTCAGTCTGGGTGACCCTGCTCTGGCAGGGGGGTTGGACCAGATGATCTCTCAAGGTCCCTTCCACCTCCTAATGTTCTGTGATTCTGCAATGAAGGCTGCTGCCTGGGAATCATTGCAGGCAGTTATGGAAACGTGTTTAAAGGCTTGGAGATCTGCTGTACTTTTCTCTTTATTGATTTACTCCTTCAAAAAGGATAAATGTGCCCTGAGTCCCAACCTGCCCAGGAGAAATGCTTTTTCTGTACTCTGCAGCAGGGGCTCCACACCTCTGCAGCAGAGAGGAAGGGGGTGTGTGTTAGTGCTGATGCCATGAGGAAGCCTGGCCCTGCTGCTCCTGGTGTGCTGAGGAAGCACCAGCTTTGGTCTGTTCACTCCATTCTACAAATGAGGCCTTTGGATGCCAGGGATGGGGACTGATAGAGCATCCAATGTCCCTCCCAGCCAGGGAGAACAGCATCCCTCCTCCTCCTCCTCTGACCTGCCTGTCACAAACATCAATTACTCAAGCAAATGGCCCTGCTAAATCAACAAGGCTGCTAATTGGATGCTAATGCAGCATGCCTGATACGCCCTGGCTGAACCACTCGTGTGGGTCTGTCTATCAGTCAACCTGTGTGTGTCTGTTCTTCATGGTGGGGACTCTGTGTTTGCACAGGGGTGGAGAAGCTTTCAGCTGCTAAAGGCAAAGGAACAGGTTACCTTGATGGGTTTCCCTTCATGGCTGTTGGCTGTGGCCATGCATTCCCCAGGTTTGGAGATGTGTGAGCCGTTGGTGGTCCTGGGGAATTTGGATGAGGGCTCGTGGTTTCTTTTGAGGTGGAGAAGCACCATCCAGTTGGACATACGTTCTTCTAAACCAGGCCAATTAATTCTGCTCCGGGCGTTGAGCCAGCGATGGTAGGAAGCAAGGATGAACAGCCAGGCTGTCGCTTCCTCCTCTTCTGAGGGAGCATTTTGGGAGGTCAGGAGCCATCGTGGTGGGTGTGTTTCCAGAGTGGTTTGCAGCTTGTTCCTGTTGGTGAGACACAGAGCTGGCAAAGGTGCTGCTGCTTCTATGAAGCATCCCCTGGTGGTAATGGGTGAAGTTGGTTGGTTTTAAGTGCCTCTTTAAAAGCTGGATCTCCACCAGATTTATTCTGGGTGGTCACTCTTGCCCTTGAGGCCACAGGGCTTTGTTAGGTTTTTTTTTGGGAAAGCTCATCTGGTGTTTCCCAAGGGGAACCCTGTGGCAGCTAGCAGTGTCCAGAGGTTGTCACCCCATGGTGCCTGTGTCTTGGTTCATTTGAAATGACCTGTGGGTCCTCACAAAGGTATGAAGATCTCCCTTTGTTTTTGTCAACTTTAATCAGAAAGACTGGGTAAAACATCAGCTTATCCTCTCGTTCCAGGAGGTGGTAGCTTCATGCTGACAATGAGGGATGAGACCTATGTTGTCTCTCCCTTATCTACAGCCTTTTCCTGGCAGGAATTGCAAAAACCTTCCCACAGTGTTGGGGGACCTTTGGAGTTCATGAATCATCTTTTCCTGTGCCCAGGGCTGCAAGCTTCCTTGGAGAGAGCTTGTTCACTCAGACCCCTTTCTGGGAGGGATTTCCAAGGTGCTGGGTGGATGTTTCTCTGTCTGATGTCTGCAGGCAAAAAAAAATGACTCTGAGTGCTGTTGGGGAGAGGAGACATCCAGACAGAAATGCAGTCACCCCATCCCCCCAAAAAAAGAATAGAAAACAGGATTGTGTCTGCATAGATGTATAATTGTCCAGGCTGCCTCAGTGGTTGCAAAGGACTCAAGGTGCTTCAAGACTCTAAGTGTGCCCAGGGCCTCCCCAATATGGCTGTGAAAGTAAAACAAGTGCTTGTGTTTAAAGAGAGACCTGGGATATCGTTTATTTTTGCTCCTAATTAGAAGGAGATGTGAGTGGTCTAATTCCTGTATTTTAAGAGGAACATTCAACCAAAATGATGGACAGGGAAGATGAGAAGGGACTGCTACATGCCAAAAGCAGCAAACCCATGAAGCAGAGCTAGAGACAGCTTTAAAGCTGTCAACATAATTGCCCAAGGAGTCTGCCAAGGAGCCAGATGCTGTAAATGAAAGAATAACTTCCATGGCTTGGCATCTGCCTGGGATCCAGGGAGAGGAGGAGGAGGAGCCAGGGAACTGCATGGAGGGCTGGGGAATGGTTGCTCCAGCTGCATAACAGGTACCTTCAAAAATACTTGGTCCATACTGGTATTTTTATATGGAGAAAAGCAAACCTGTTGGGAAGTGGAGAGGTGACAGCCAATGTGCCTGTCCTCTGGGCTGTGTGACCCTATTCTGTGTGTTTGGGGTCAGCGTTAACACTGTTGTTGGGCTGCTGGGAAGATGTGGGTGCTGCAGCAGCTTAAGCAGGTGGGGATAAATGAGGAAGGAAGATGTGGCTGGGCTGAATTCTGAACCTTTTGGGACTCATTTCTGCCCAGAACCCTGCAGAATGGTCTGATTTCCATGCCAGTGGCTGCACATCTGAGGTCAAATCATGCTTGGCAGTGCTCTAGTTTGGAAAATCAAACTGGAAAGTTCCTGTTATTTTCCCTCCCCAATTTATCTTTACAATTACTGCTAGAATAATTGCAGTCCTAGCAAAGGTAAACAGCTGGTTTGACATAATAGGTGTGGAACCAACATCCAGTGGTCGTGTGGCACAAAATCTCTGCAGCACGATGTGTTACTTGGGCTGCATCTTAAGAAGACAACCCCCAAAAGCTTTTATGGGCAGGGGACCAGAAAGGTTGGTACCTGTGGGTAATGGCATCAGTGGTTGCAGCAGCAATGCCATCTCCTTTCTGCTATGCTGGAACCAACCACCCCAGAGAAAAGGTGGAACAGCAGCACCGTGTGTGGGGCATCTGCAGAAAGCCCTGTGTGCAGCACTGCCCAGCGTGCCTGTCACTGCTGGGGAAATCAAGGCAGTAATTAGAGGTAACAGGGGAAATTCATGCAGTTGCAGGTTGGAAAAAGGGGAGGGTAGCACAGTTTTCCAAGCCAGGGAAAGGAAGGAGAGCTCTGTCCATGGGTTAGGCTCTCTTAATTACCCTAATAGCCTTTTTGTTTTCTATGCTTGTTTGGCTTTTATCAGTGGGCAAGAGGTTCAGCAGGCTCCCTGTGTGGACAGGGATGAGGTAGATGGAGATGGGAGTGGGATGGAGGGCTCAGGGCTGGAGGTGGGGGGCATCCCTGGTTGCCCTGAAGAAGCCTGTCAGGGAGCAGGGGTAAGGGGAGGTGGGTTGGGGTGAATTCAGGCTCTGCATGCTCGTGGTAACCTGCTGCATGTCTGTCCCTGGCTGTAAGGAGTTGTGGATGTTTTGCCTTGAAATAACAAAGTGTTTTTGCAGGGAGGGGTGGTGGTGGGGAAGCCTCTGTACTGCCACAGCTTGGGGACACAGTTGTGTGCAAGTCAAATAGCCACATCCTGTTGAGTGCTGAATGACTCTGCTTATTAATATAATAAACCAGAGGAACATGCTGTCACGACAGTCTCTGCAGCAAGAATCCAGGGGTTTATTTTAACCAAGGCAGCATTAAATCTTTCTGTCTCCTGAAAATTGCACCCTGGAGGTATAGGCTTTAGGGTAGGAGGGTAGGAACATTTAACAAGGGCTTGCAGGAGTTTTTATGCATATGGTCTCCAGAACATCATTGCTTTGCTGTCTGAGGGTTTTATATCTTGCCCATCACTATAGTTGAGTTCCTCAGACATGATAGAGAGCAAGCACTCTCTCTCTTTCTTTTTTTTTTTCCTTCCTTCCTTAGTTGCAAGATGAAATTTTCTCTGCTGTAGCACTGATACAAGACCTTTACTTCAGATGTACTATATGAAAACATGCTGTCATCCTCTGCTTTGGAAGCTGGGAAGTGTGTGTGTGTACATTCTATATATACACATACCCACCATAGAGATACGTGTCTGTATATATATCCTCTCTCTGGTAAAACAGGTTTTTGTCATCTCTTTAACAAAACCTGAGTGTTTCTAGGTAGTGGTAGATTAAATCTGCTCTGGGGTCCCCTGATGGGCTCAAAGCCCTGATGTGCTGTGGTCAATTCCAAGGACAGTAACACTCCTCTTCCACGCCCCAGAGATCAGGATTTCGATCACTGGGTGCACAGGTAGGTTCACCAAACCCTTGGAGAAAGCCTGATGTGGGGTTGGGTAATGCTGACAGCCCGTCTGTCTCCCCCTGAGCCTGGGAGGTCTCCTCTGAAGGCTTCAAACACCCCCATCACTGGGGCTGCCTGCTGTGGATGGGGCTTTCCTGGAGGCTCTGATTCCTGCTATGGAGGGAGATGAAAACAAAAAAGGCAGATTTCACTGAGACAACAAGCTGAGGGAAGTCCCTGCAGGTTCCTCTGAAGTATTCTGCATCATCCATGTGCCAGATGCTGACCAAATCAGTGCTGCCTGGGGAGTTGGAGCATGTCAGAGCTGAGGGTGTGATGGTCTCACCTGGGTGCAAAGTGTGCCTGAATCTTCCCATGTTTCCTAGCTTTTGGCTTGGCACAGGGGCAGCTTTCTCTTCTCTTTCTAACCATAGAGAGGGTTCAGTGCATTATCTGAAATCACTTTTTGTTGCCTCTGCAGGGAGGTTCCTCGAGGCTGTAATTGACTCTTTCTCTCTTTCAAGCAATGGCATTTTACCTGGGAAAGCAGCCAGTCAGTGTTTCCAGCACAGTCGAGTTCTGCCTTGCATTAAACTGGGATGGCTCCAGATCCTCCTTGGGTTTTTTCCCCCTTATGATGATCTCATTTTACTCTGTGCTCTCCCTACCATCCTGTCCAGTCTCTCAGCTCCTTCTTACAAACATTCCCATGAGATAAACACTTCTTCAGTTTCATTGAGACAGCACCTGCAGGACCAACAGATGAATAATCTGGAGTCCTCAGCTGTGTCGTGACAGGCAGCTGAAATCTCCTTTAAGTGACCCTGAAATGAGGGCTGTGAATTATTGCTGAGGTTTTTTTCTTTCCAATGAGGATGTGTGATAACACTGTAGGTAAATTGAAAGTGAAAATGATGTTGGATACTGGAAAGAAATCTGAAGAGGCCAGGAGAGGAGAATTTCCAAAGCAGAAACAAACTGTTCTTCGTTCTTAGTTTTTCATGCCAATTTAATGTATTCATGAAAATTGCCTCAATTTAACTTCAGAGGAGAAGGGAAACTACAGGGCTGGTACAGCTGAAAGGCTGCATCTTGTTTTAGTGAGTTGGCTATACCTCAGATCTTCACCCAGAGCATTTTTTTTCTTAAAGCTATGTCCTACCAGCCCTTTCCCACACCCAGTTCTTTTTAAAAAGGGCTCCACAATCTGTAGCAGAAAGTTGCTAAGTACAGTTATCCCTGTTTCACAGGTAGAGGGAACTGGCAGAGATGTGCAGTAACTTTGGTGTCTGTCAGAGCCAGGAATAGAGATGAGGTTTTAACTCCCACATCCTGTATTGCAACACAGCATCCTCCTGCCCAGGAGTTGACCCGGCAGCAGGAGGTGTGGGGCTGAGCTGGTCACCCCACTTGACTCAACCTTGTTTTATGTGCCCACCTTTGGGAACAGTGAATTACCCTCTGTGTGATGAGCATTGGAAGCAGTGGTAATATTTCACATACATATATATATATATATATGTACACCTTTTATAGTTAGCAGCATGGAGGAGCTGTGATAGACTTGGCTACTTGTCTGGCCTCCCTTGCCAGTTAAATAATCTGGGATTGGATATCTCCACCTCTCTGGGAATTGGTTTTCCCCTCCTCTTCATTTCTCCATTGTTTATCTGCCCACATTCAGGTGGGATTTAAGAAGTACTGGCTTGGCTTTGCATGGTGGAACTGGCAAGTTCTGCTCAGGTCATTGAAGTACATAAAGATGCCCTAGAAGTCGGCAAATGCTGCTGTTTTTAGTGCTTCTGTTGCAAGGGCCATGCAGCCACCCAGCTAATCAGTCACTGCTCTCTCTCCAGGACCCATAGGGGTGGGAGATCTATTGGTGCCTGAAGTTACCAGGAATTTACTCCCAGATACCTTGTTAATGTACCAGCACCACCTCTGCCTGTCCACCTCCAGAAGCAGTAGAGAGTGAAGGTCTTGGGACCACCTGAGCACGAGTCAGATGTGTTCTTCAGGAGGTTTTGATGCCTGAAATGCAGGGACAGAGTTTCCCACATGGCAGCTGGAAGAACACAATCCTCTGCAATAAATGAGCGATGCTGCCTCACCTTCTGCTTGGGAGAGGGCTTAGAGGAGTTTTGTTGTGTAATTTGTGCTATGCCTCTTGTGTACAAGCTGAAGACTTTAGTTTCTGGGTCTCTTATAGCCTCCTCTAAATTTAAAAAGAGGAAATTCCTCAAGAAAAAGAACAATATGGTGTCAATTTTTTGCAGCTTCCTCTGCACAAGCGCAGCCTCCTTGAGGTGATTGGGATACCCATAGGCACAGATCCTGCAGCGTGCTTAAGTGGAGGAGCAAAAGTTTGTGGGATTTTAAGGTCTTGAGGCCTGAAGCCATTCCTCTCCTGTCTTTGCAAATGTTTCTCATGCTGTATAAATACGGACTTGGAGGTTTACCGGCAGCTAACGGTATCACATGTTTTCATTTAAAGCAAAATCAGAGCGCCTGTTTTATATCTCTAAGAGAATTATGAAAGGCCTCTTTGCAGCACTGCAAATAAATGGAGATTGACAGTTATTAGTTTATGATCTAACTGCTCTGACAGGGTTTGACACAGAGGGATTTTCAGTCATTGACTATGAGGCATCCTTTGTACGTGCTCGAGAGGGATGCTGCATCTGGCATAGCATTGCTGACCTGGCCCCTGATGGGGATCTCTAGGTCTGGGGTGGGGTGTGTGAAGGTACCCATACTGAGCAAACTGGGCAAGTTGCTGAGCAGAAACCTGCTGTTTGCAGCAGATGCTGAAAAGGGGCCTTAGAAGATGGTTTTTTTCTCCCTGTGGCCTTGTTTGGGGGTATTTGGGAGCAATACAGAAATGACAGGATTATGTTATGCACACTGCAGGTCACTTCTGGTAATAAATCAGCAGGGATTAAACACCTAATATGTCTAACAAATCTGAATTAAATTTTTAATTGAAGGGCTTCATGCAAAGAGCAACCAAAAACTCCACAAACAACTTGTACAGTTGCTATTGCTCTGCTGTTCACCGTCTCTCCTGTGTGAGGCAATTACATACAGCTCATCTGATCCAAGTATAAGCAGCTTCTCTGCTCAGGTTCAGATACTTTGGTTCAGGCAGCCCAGGTTCTTCTCTGCCCCATTTGCAGGTACAGTGCAGACCACTTCTCGCAACCCACAGCCCTGCCTGTCATGTCTGGCATATGGCATTGCAGCCCTTAAATACGATGGTTTTCGTTTGTCACAGCTGTCAGTGACTCGAATCAATCTCTGGTGCCGTTAATCCATCCTGAGTGGAGATCCCAGCAAAGCTTTCCAGTAGCTGGGAGAAGTTTGCTCTCTGCTGATAGTTTGTGACAGAAAAAGAGACAAGCGTGCTACTGATCCCGAATGACTGGGGATGTGCCCAGGCTCTCTCAACTCCCAGTGCTGGCTGCTTTTTTGGGTCTCTTTCTAGAGATGGGCAGCTTTGCAATAAAGTCTCTGGGTTGCCAGCAGGAAAAGCAAGACAGCATCTTGCTCAGCCAGCACTGTCTGCTGTCTGCCTGCTTCCCCCGATGCTACGGGGAATCGGGAGTTAAATTTTCGTTAAACCGCACAGAAAAGGCAAGAACACTTATTATTTATTTTACATGCAGTTATCCCTCCTGCCTCTCCTCATCAGTATTTTGACTGCTGTCGAAATCTCTCTCCTCCCTGGGTGTAGGCAGCAGCGTAAGGACGGGCATACAGGGGCTACATTGCTAAGCAACACCACCGTGCCGCGTACCCCCGGCGCTGTGTCGTTACCACACATCCATTGTGCATTGTCTGCCGCCTCGGTGCTGCTGTGCTTGCTGGATTTCGATCTCTCAGACCCATCGATATCATTGATTAGGGGAGATTATGGCGATCGTAAAGTTAAGCAGCAAATGGCATTGCCTGTTGCTGGTGGGAAGCTGCCGGCACAGGAATGCTGTTCGCAGGGAATTGATGCTCATGGCTATTGATTGGCAAACACTTTGCATTGCATTGAATGTCAGTCTAGTTAGTTCATAAATTTATGGATGTCATTCCACATTTGGCACAAACTCTTCCTTCTTTCCGTGTCATTTTGTCGGGAGAGTTTTGACTAAAATGGCAACGTGATCTGCTAGGAACAAAATGGAGATAAGGGAATAAAATACTGGCTTTATCATTTGCATTCACTCTGGATCTTGAAGAGCAGCGTTCAGCATACCTCTGCTTTTTCTAATTTTACTTTTTAACATGATTTGGAGCCCAGGGAGATTCATCATATGTCAATGTAATGATATTGGTACAATATTGGTATTTGGAGATGGTTGTCAGATAATGTTCGTTTTCCATGCACAAGTGCGTAGTAAACACACAACATTTATTTAATACTTTGGGGACGATTTTAAGTCTTTCAAATATACACTGGGTAATTGAAAACAAATGTTAGCTTCTCTTTTAATAGTGCTTCACAGTAGTCACAGCACAGTGTGACTGAATTTTCATTTTAGTAGTCTGTGGAGACGTTTGAAGTATGTGGCTTCTTAAATCTGAGCTGGTTTAGGGCACGGGGATGGCTCTCTGGAAGATGCATTATTGCAGTGTTTGGAGGAGAGCTGCAGTGAGCAGTGTTTGCACCTCTGGGTCATGCCTGGCCTGTTGGGTTGGGATGTGCTCCTTGCAGCTGACCAACTTTCTGGGCTGCAATTTGGTAAGAACTTTGGTAACAGAGGCTCTCATGCAGCACCTTGCATCTGGAAGGTGGCTTCTTCATGTGGCTTTCAGGGAGCTGTAGCAGCACAGGGCCTCATCATACCTCCTGAAGGCTCTTTGTGGGCCAGATCCAACCTGTGGGGTGCTGGTGCATTTGTGCTCGAGTTTTGCAAACAGTAAAGCTCGCTCAGAGGAGCTGACCTGTGTCTGGAGCAATGTTTGAGCTGCTGCATTAGCAGGGATCCTGTACACCACGTCCCCAGGGAGTCACCAGGCTTGAGATGGATGCTGAGCCATTTTTCTGTGGGGAGAGGACTTGAGAGGCAGCTTGGCTTGGCTCTGGAGTGAGGACCCATCACTAGATCATCTGCCATGTGGCTTTTTGCATGTAGCCAGAAGATAGCAATGCCTTTAGCTCCCCCCAGCATGCTGAATTTGTGCTGGTGATGCTGAGGAGGAGTATGCCACATGTGGGATGTATCTTGTCTAACAATTAGTCATCTAAAAAGGGCGGTTTGGTTCTCTTTAATTGCTGCAGAGAGGTTGGCTGCTTCAGAGGGAATTTGTCCTGCTTTGACCCACAGGTCTGTGTGCTGGGGAATGGGCTCCCTGCTCCTGCCAGGTGGTGAGGGCAGGGTGGGCACAGCCATGGCACTGGTCCCTGGCTGGATGGGATCCTCCAGTCTGTGTGTGCTGGCACCAAACCCTTGAACCAAGACGTGTCCTCTTCCCCTGCCACATCCTCATGGGGATGTTTCTGAGGTGGGGAAGGAACCACCAAGCTCCCTCTGTCCTCTGCCACCACACTCCTCTCTGAGTGGCTTTGCTTTTAGCAGAATAAACCACTGCTGAAGAATGAGACCTAATGAAGAGAATTTAAAGTGAATTTATCCTTTGAAAAGCAAGTCTAAATATAGCACTGTGGAGTTCAATATCTGTCTCCATGAGACGTTCAGATCAAATGTGCCCATTTTGAGATTTTTTATTTTTTTCCCTGTCTCCTTTCTGTCAGCCCAACAGCCTCCCCCAGGAATTTAAATTCCAGTTGAGCTCCTTTGGACTCATGAATCTCTTCCAGTTACAAAGGCAATATGGATGTGGGTAATTATGTTAAGTGTTCAACAGGGCAGAGTAAAGACCACCTCACCTGCCTCCTGTTGCACCTGCTTTTGGTGCTCTCTTGGGAATAATAATAATAACAATAACAGGAGCAATGCGGGGGTCACCATGAAAGCTGGGGGACCTGACTCAATGCGCACTGGGGAAGCGTCAGGCCTTCCCAAGCTCTCCCCTGGCAAGTCTTTACTGTCTTCAGCCACCTTTTCTCTTTTTTTTTTTTTTTGGATGAACTGGGGCCATGATCAAGCAGCAGCTTCTTTTGCAAGACAGGTATACCCAGAAAGGCCATGTATGAAAATGGAAATTCATCCCTAAACATCCACATTCATTTGTAAAATAGTTAAGAAATGAAAACTGTCAGCACCTGAGACTGAGAGTCCATCTGGCCCCTGAAAGAGCTCAATTTTCCCTTTGCTGATCTGGGCTAGGTATATAAATGTGATCAGCAAAACAGCAGCAGAGGTGCCCGGGCTCATTTCTGTTTGCATCCATCCACTAGAGACTTCTTTTTAAGGATTTTCTAGGCTCCTGAATTGTCATCTTATCATAAAAAGGGAAATAAATCCTTTTGTTTGCCCTGTGCAGCCGTTCTCCCCAGATCTATACCAGTATTGGAAAATTCTCTACCTGTCGTGCTGAAGTTTGAAAACCAACTTAACCCATGCCTTGCTGTGCATCCTTTTGAAAAGATGTACTGAAGGTTTGCTCTGTTTGTTCATTAAATAAAACTAGCAGAGGAAGAAAAAAAAAATCTCATTCAAATGTGTTATTTTCTGAGTGTGACATATGCTGTTGACTCACACAAATATGTCTCCTCTGGAGAGTCCCTCATATAAGAAATTTCAGAGCACTTTGTCTTCAGTCATTAATGAGATTCTTCTTTTTTTTCTTCTTCTTTTTTTTTTTTCCTTTTAGAAGAGCTATTAAAAACTCTGATCTTAATTCTCCCAAAATGCAAAAGATGTCAAATTATACAAATCCAATATTTGATATGTTAATAACCGTATAAGTTATATGAGGAGGAATGAAAATATATCCTGAGGAAATGCATTGTCTTCCCGGTGGTGTTTTTCCCCTGGTTGCTGTTTATTACTATCCATGTTACCTTGGTAGCAGTTTCTGATCTATCCCTAGATAATAACATGCATGCAGGAATACGATGCATATATGGTATATCGAAATGCATATAGCACATGCAAGTGGAAGGAGGTGTAGTTCTTTTTTGGTTTTTTTTTCTCTTTTTTCCTTTTCTTCTGGTATTTTTGAGGCTATAAAGTCCTTAGGAGTAATTTGGTGACTTTCCTTACACCATCGTGAGGGTGGTGTTTCTCTATCGCTCCAAGGGGTGAGCTTTGAGTGCTGTGTCTTGTTTGGGGTGGTAATTGTTGTGGTCCTGGCTGCAGGAGCAGAAACTGCCTTTATCCCCTTTTATTTCAGCTGACAATGAGCAGCTGTTTGGGGCATATCAAGAAAAAAAGAAAATAAATTTCTGAGATGGTACAGAATCATAGGGGTTGGAAGGGACCTCCAGAGATCATCTAGTCCAACCCCCCTGCCAAAGCAGGGTCCCTAGGACAGGTCGCACAGGTCAACGTCCAGACGGGGCTGGAATATCTCCAGAGAAGGAGACTCCACACCCCCCTGGGCAGCCTGTCCCAGGGCTCTGTCACTCTCACTGGGAAGAAGTTCTTCCACATATTGGTGCGAAACTCCCTGTGCTCCAACTTGAGGCCATCGCCCCTTGTCCTGTCCCCACAGACACTGAGAAGAGGCTGCCCATGTCCCCCTGTGTCCCACCCTTCAGATGTTGATAACCATTGATCAGATTCCCTCTCAGTCGTCTTTTCTCCAGGCTGAACAGCCCCAGCTCACTCAGCCTTTCCTCATAGGGGAGATGCTTCAGGCCCTTAATCATCTTCGTAGCTGGACTCTCTCCAGGAGATCCCTTTTTTTTTATACCAGAGAACTGGGTACAGTACTCCAGGTGGGGCTTATGTGTTTAAGTCTTTACCTTACAGGATTCATAAGCAATGGATGCACTTGGAAATCTCAAGTTTTGCCCTGCTTCTGGGCAATCTTTTGAAAGATGCTTTCAATCACCAACTGGGATGGCTTCAATACTGTATTTCAGCAAAAAAGTTAATGCCTGTTTTCTCCTTGGATCAGTGTGCAGCACAAGGCCTGTCTGGAGGGACTGGGGGGTGTGTGTGTGGGGGTTTGTTAAACTGGCTTTATCTTGGTGGTTAGAGGGATTAGTCTAAATGAAGCTGAAGCGTTTCAAATCCTCACGCAAATCAATTTTTCTTCCCAATGAGATAGTGCCCCTCTCTTGGCAGAGGGAATTACCATTCCAGCCAGGCAATTTAGAACTATCTTAGGTGGTGGTGTCAGGCCTGTTCTGCACAGGGTTGGTTGGGCGTCCCAGTGATGGTTTTGAAGGTTCCACTCGTATTTATAGCGCCGTACCAAATTGAACAGAAAGTAGTTACAGCACACGAATGGCAAAGGGCACAGCAAAAGCTAAAATCCATTTCGAGCAGGTATGAAATTCCAGTTAGGTATTTATGTGTGCTCACGTAAGAGATGCCATCACAGTGGTGACAACGTGTCCCATGTCCGTCCGTCCGTTCTCCTTCCCCCCAGTGCTCTGTACCTACTGCACATGAGCTGTCTCTTCCTGGCAGGGGTGGTTCCTAGATATTTTATGATGCCTCTTGCCAGGGACAGTGTTAATTAGTGAAGCTGGTGCTTTTCCTGCATGAAGGGCTTGGATTTCTCTGGCTGCACGTGTCTTCAGCCTGTGCCTCTTGTGTTGCCCAACTGATTTCTGTGACAATGAGCAGGGGCTTGAGTCAAAAATGCAGAATTGTGTCCCTCCCATGCAAATAGGCATTGAGTAGATTGCTTTCTGCTTAGGGATTAATGGCAATTTTAGGTGCTTTTAGAGTTGGCTTCCTTAAAAAAAAAAAAAATCTATAAAGAATTGTTTTTTGTGGTGCAGAGTTTTACAGAAAGCAGAGAAAATAGTAAGTCTGACAGGCTTTGCTCAGGGTAGTCATCTTTCCCTGCAGTCAAATATGGCAAAATTTAGCTGCTGGTATCTTTGGGGATGGCTGTACAAGGGCTGGAGTTTCAAAAACTCGGCTAACTCTTTGGGACTCAAGCTCAGTCCTGCAGGATTTCCTTTTCCTTGCTACTGGAGGTTCCTTGGGATGACATCATGGATGCTCAAGCGCTCAACGTCTCCCACTTGAACAGGATTTTTTTCAGTCTGATGTTTTCCCCCTATTGAAGTCTGCTCCCATCATGGGAAACAGAGAGGGTGCTTCCTGCTGAGCGGGGAAAGCACGGCGTGCCCATCTTCTGCCTTCAGATTGCATTAGCTGATGTATAGCCATGAGGCCACTGTTGTGCTGTGGTGGATATTTAGGAGAATGCCAGCTGTTTTCTGCTGGTTGCAATGGATGGGAAGTGTTTGGGCTTTGGATTTCAAGATGTCTCAGTTTATTCTCTTCTGGAGTTATGAAACATTGTACGAAAGCTGACAAATTAATGACTTGGAAAAGTAGCTCTCATAAAGAAAATGTCAGGGTTTGGAGACCTGTTTGGCAGCTAGGGAGAGTCCTGTGGGGTTTTTTTTTGCCATTGATTATGAAGGTGATGGAATGGCTAATTTTCTACTCTCCTCTGCAGTATTTTATGACACGTTATATACTTGGCAGAACGTATCAGGTCACTGCCTTTACTATCTGCTTGTGCAACATGGAACTCTTGGGACTGGAGAGCAACATTTGAAATTTGCACAGAAATTGGAATTTAGCTGGGAGGATTCAAGACACTTATTTTGCTTGGATTATGTTCCTGTTTATCAGCATTGGGAGGTATTTGAGAGACCTAAAAATTGAATTCCTAGGTTTTGCATTTAAAAAAAAAAAGTAAAAAAAAAAAAAAATCTGTTAGAATGAGTTTTTCTTTGTGGAAGTTGGATATTGAGTATAGATCTGAGTCTCCTGAGTCTGCAGAAAGAGGATAAAGGATAAAGCAAGCTTATTCTTAAAAGGCACGTAATAAAAAAAGAAATAAGAGTTTTAAAAAATAATCTATTGGACTGCTTTGAATCAACAACACTGAACTGGGAACTTGAGAAACTTTTTAGAACAGATTGTGCTTCCATAAAACCTAAAACTTATAAAAAAGTAGTCGCTAATGAAAACACTGAGGCAACTATTAACTATCATTTTTGAATAAACCATCTATTGAGGAGCCTGTGGGAGTTGGCTTGAAAAAGGATATTATTATTACATTGCTTTACAGCAATACCAATTTTTAACCATAGAATATGTTCTTTAGGCATTAAGTACTGGGGAGAGCAGGGAAAACGAAGATCCTGAATTACATAAAGCTGATGAAAATACTCTTATGGGATGATCTTTCTCTGCTGGTGAGAGAGTAAATGCTAATTTACTTGTGCTGTCTAAACTGAGCTGGAGTAACAGGCACACCTATGGTGAATGTTACGACCTTTGTGTAGTGCTGCTGTGCTCCCTCCCAGAACTGGTAGCGTTTTGTGGATCAACAAAGTACTTTCCATTTACATAAAGACTTCTAAACTCCCCTCTTGAATATATGATTCACTTTAGAGATGTGCAGTTGTCTAACAGAGCAATGGCGTTAGTAATGCATTTTGAGATCTTTGAGATTGGAAGATGCTATCAAGCTCTATGATGTCTGTTATTTTAATTTTATGTTCTGCTCTATACAGTCCTGAAGCCTAATATATCTTCTATTCTGCTAGAGGGAACTGGCTTCTTTTTAAGATTTTACAGGCTGTTTCTGTTGTGCAGTGGAATTCAAATTAGGAATTATTCTGTTCTACTCAGAAAGGAAAATCTTATTTTAGGATGGAAAGACAGGCGAGGTTCAGCAGCAATAAAATTGTGGGGGAACTGGGTCCTGGGCAATTAAACACCTGCTTGTAGCATCCTTTGCATGCAGTTAATAGCTGGGGTTTACAGTCTGGGTCTCAAAGAATTCAAGTCCCTTCCATTTTATTTGGTATTCCTTCTAAATAAAAAAGTTTTTCTTAAGTGCTTGAGCCCCATTCTCAAGGAACAAACTGGTTTAGGCAACTCTTGTCTCAGCTTTGCAAAGAAAAATAGGGGGTGGTTCCTGTTAGGTGCTCAGGGCAGTGGTGTTCGATCTCAGCCTTTGGGGATGAAGGATGTATGCCTGACAGCGATGCATTGATGCATATTGATCTCAGAAAATTGATGAGGGACCCAGACTGGAGTGGTCCATGTACATGGAAGCAGCTGCAGTCTTATCTCACAGTTTAATTGATTATTGAAGGCTTTTCTGGCTTGCAAGCCAGCACGAGTTCTTATTAGATTTGGCCTTTAATGGCAGCACAGTTACCTGAGGGCAGAGCTGCAATGTTATGGCTCCTGAATGTTTACTGACTCCTCCCTCCCCTCCTAATGTGGCTCAAGGTGACTGTCAAACCCACAGAAGGCTTTCCTAATGAAATGTAGGAACGGTGTAAATCTATCTTCTGCACACAGAAGCTTTTTTTTTTTCCCCTCCTCTGTTCTTTTTATCTCCTAGTAATTGTTCCCCCTAGGATTGGCTGCATGATATTAAAGAATCTTTTCTTGTTGTGCAATTAGTTTCAAAATGGCATATTCTGCTGGTGCATCAATCTTGTTCTGCAGAGACAGGTGGCCATTGGCCAGGAAAGACCTTGGCACTGCTTCTAGAGGGGCTCTTTTTGACCTTGTAGGCTCGGGGTGGGGGTGGGTTTTAAGCCTTGATGGTGAGGATGTGTGCCATGTGCCAGATCTGCTTCCCATCCCGTGTGAGCATGTGTGCTTGGATGTCTACAGGTGACTCTTTCTCTCCTGTCTCCCCTGGGAGATGGCACTGGGAAGCCAGGCCTGGAGGTTGGTGGCCCTGCCTGTGCAGGGAGGTTGGAACTCTGTGATCCTTGGGGTCCCTTCCAACCCAGACCAGTCTATGATTCTATGAAGTGCTTAAGTATCCCCATGGGATGAGAGCAGCAGCACAGTCTAAGGTCCAGTAAGGTATTTCAGCACCTAACTCCCATTAAGATATGCAAGGCTTGAGCAAACCCGGCTTAGTGAAGCCAAGTTTATAATACCAGACCAGAGTTACATAGGAGATAGCTGGCATCAAACTTGGATCTTCCAGCCCTGAAACCAGTTCCTCACTGTTGTTCTTGTGTGGCAGCGTTGCTGGAGGAGGAGGAACCACCACTATTTCTGTTGCTTGTGCTGTTGATGCAGATTCCTGTGCTGGCAGGTGTGCTGGCAGGCTGTTCCATGAGCTTCTGCATCTCCTTGTGTCTCACCTGTGCAGATTTCCTAATGTGGCCCTATCTCCTTGTACAGTGGAAGGGCAGCAGGGTGGGTGCTGGGGGTGAGGTTTGCTGGTCGCTTGCTCCATAAAAAAATAAACAGGGCAGTGCAATTCCTTCAGGTGTGTAACAAACCCAGATGGACTGTATAAGCCTTTCTTAGGCTTCTGCCTTGTCTAGGTTTAGTCAGCAATTCAGCGTGGATGGACCAAACACGGAAACAGCTGAATGAATTTAGCTGGATCAAATTTTCAAGGATAGTGACAGCAACTGGTATCGGCTTGACTAAGGGTATTATAGATGTTCTCTACAGTTTTGAATAGATTTTACATGCCTGCAAGCTCTGGAGCCTTTTTCTTTTTGGTTTTGTTGAATAAATCCTACCTGTTGTAAAGCAACCTAACCCTGTTTTAATAAATGCTACATAGCTCTGTACTGCAGCTTCACAGCAACATAAGAAAACTGGGAAAAATTCATTCTCTGCTTTCAGCAAGCCTGCAGAGTGACTGAGTTGCTAGGGGTTGTATTCCTGCATGTGCTGCTGTGAAATTAAAATACCAAGAAGGCTAAAAAAAACCCAAAACCAACCAAGGATGAGCATACCAACCTTCTTATTCCCATCATCTTCAGCTAAGTTACAGCGGTGATAGCTAGAAAAGACATTTTCCACTGCCTTTCTGTCTCCCATTCAGCAAAGCAAAGGTAATAATGTTGGTTTTTAAGGAGTTTTTACACTCTGGATGCTCTCTTGCACCGATCTGGTGTTAATCTCAAGTTTGGACTGCCAGTTTTGTAGGAAAGAATATTTATTTAATAAGCCACCCCCATCATAAAATCCCTTTGGACTTAAGAAAAAAGATGTATAGAATAGAAATGAAATGTAACAGAGGTAAACAGAAATTTAATAAGATTCTATAGGAATTCCTGTACAAACCTGAGGAGTTTAATAGAAAAATGAAAGGTTATTTTTAATCATCCTCTGGAACTCCATGGCACGGTTTTAATTAAATTATGTAGGGTGGGTAGGGGAAAAAAAAAACCCTAAGGAAAGATGACTAATTTTCTATTAACCTTTATTCAACTTTTTCATAAAATGAATTAAGTTAATGACTCATTTCTGTTTGTGTCGTCTTGGTGAAAGCTCCTATTTACGAAGTTTAAACTGTCTCCAGTATTTCCGATACGTTCTTGTCCTTCCACCCCTCATTTAGTTATTCTATGACCCAAGGTGGGCACTCAGCAGGAAGATGAACCTACAGAAAACATGAGACTGTAGGGTGCTAAACCCTGCTGACCCTTTGGTTTATTATGGGAGCAGGATTGTTTTTCAGAATCTGCCTTTTCTCTCTCTTTTCTTTCTGCCTTTTCTCTCTCTTTTCTTTCTGTCTTTCTTTTCCCTGATTTGTGTGATTCTCTATAGAAAGGGGACAAGCCTGAATTCCAGTTTCCCCCAGGCTGGATAGAAATTGATATCTAAAAGAACCACCTTGGTTCTGACTATCAGCATATCAGTGGACCCATATGGACCTGCTGGTGTTTGTCTGTCTTTTTTGTTTTTATTGACCATGTTGGGTTTGATTTGCCATGCTGCTTTAATGGCTGTAAATTGAAGTAACTAAAGAAAACTTGAGAGAGTCATCAACCTTTTGGACACTTGTAATTTTTTGCTAGGTCGTGTTTGAGCCTGGTAATGATTGTGCTCACATGGGCCGTTGGGCTCTTAAATGAAATTTCATCCTGTGCTTTGAAAAATGCTTGACGTTTCCTTTAGTAGGAGGGAAACCAAGTCCATAGATAACCCCTTGAAAACAGCTTTAGTAATTAATCCCATGAGGCTCATCAATGTTGCTGGTGTCTCCATTAGTTTAATGCAGAAATAAAGACAAATGGTTCTTGTTAATAGCCCCAGGAACGTATAAATCTTGCTTGTTTATGGGAGAAGGCAACACAAGGAGACATTATGTTACAAGGCTTTTTGTTCAATTTATGGTGTGTTGCCTGCCTCTGCGGTCAGGGATTTAAGTCAGAGATGTGTGGATGGGTACAATGCCCTGGTTTTGTTTGCATTACCCAGAGGTATCCCCTGCTGTCACTGCAGCCCTGGGGGTAGGACGTGTCTCTGCCATGGGATGGAGAGGCTGAAGGATGTGGTCAGGTTGTGGGAGGCTCTCTGTGCCAAGTCCTTCCCATGGTGGAGGGGCTGGAGTCCTCAGCTTGGGCAGGAAGGGGGTGCATGTGCTCCTTTGCTGCATGGCTGGGCTTGTTGCCCTGCAAAAGGTCAGCCTGTTTTCATAGAAAAGCTGTTTTTTGTAGAATGACATGTCATCCTTAGGGCTCCAGCCCTTCTTCTCTTCTTCACTGCCCGTGCATTCCTGCATCCCACCCCTACCAAATGCATCCCACTTAATCTCACATGGGTGATACCTCATGACGCTGCAGAAAGGTTGGTTTGAAGGATTTTCTGGAGGTCTCCAATCTAGAGTCCTGCTTGGAGACAGGGCAGCTGTGGCTTTGCTGATCTGAGTCCCAAACCCCCCTGGGAATAGAGATTCCTCCCTTCCCTGGGCCCTGTTTTTGTGCTCCCTCTGAGGGAAGACTTTCCTGACTCCCAGACTACTCTGACTTATGGCCATTGCCCCTGTTTTCCTGAGGCATCCCCTTCTGGGATTGCTCCATCTCATTTTTACCATGCTCAGTTCAAGCTGTTTTGTCCTTGCTGACCCATTGTTGCCTTCCCTCCTGCCTCTGAGCATTTCCTGAAAATACCTTAGTTTTTCAGCTGTAACAGCTCACACCTTCCTTTGCTTTTCCATTGAAGCCATGCTCATCTTTTATTGCTTGTCTTACAAGAGCACCAGTCCCCTTGTTGTGGGGACAGACCCCTCTTTCTCATGTGGATGCTGGTGGTGGTGGTGGTCATCATCTTACCAGAAGGCTGGATTTTTCTAAAAGGGTGCAGATGGGTACTTTTGAAAATCAGTTTGGGTATCTGTCTTAGAAGATTTTTAGCTTGGTCTTTCTCTGTGACTGAGCAGTGGTTTATGGAGTCAGACCTCTTGGAAATCAGTAATGTAGCGGGAGGGGATGGTGGCCACTTGAACCATCGCTTGTTCCTCAAATGCTGCAGGAAGGACTGAGGAATTTCCTCTTGATTTTGAAGTAGAGGAACAACCACTCTCTGTAGCTTGCTTTAACAGCTGATGTAATTAATTCTGCTCTTTTAGCTGGGGCTGCTATTTTTATCGGCCCTGGACTTGCATACTGCTGTAGTAACAGCTCTGGGGCAGACCTCCTGTTCCTCCCAGTCCCGAGTGTGAGGTATGGCTCTAATTATATTTACAGTTAATTCACAGTTCACCGAGCGGAGCTTGGGGCCAGTTTCACAAGTGCTTCGCTTTGTTATCAAACTGCTAATAAATACGGGGAGCCGTTGTGAGCCAACGCAGGCAGTGAAATCCTAACAAGGGTGGAAGCTCGTGTGTCATTAACTCCGTGCTACAGCAGCTGATGAAAAGCAGAACCCCGCAGAAGCAGCGCATGGGATATCGCTCAGCATCCATCACAAACCTGATATTTTACTGAAACATGATTTAATTGGTGTGTAGGCTTTCCTGCTCCCTTTTGAATCTTTAGTGATTACTGAGGTATTTGGATGGAGGAGAGTAGGAGATATTCTTGTGTTTTAAGTTATTAGGCTGGGATCAAGAGATCTGTGTTCGGTTTTGCGCAGTGGCTGGGCTTTGAATTTCAGAGGCGGCTTCATCTGTGCGTGTTTCAGTTCTCTGGTTGTAAAGCAGAGATAATGTTTGCAAAATTAGGCTGCCATCATAACTCCTGCCTGGCTGCCTCGAAGCCAGACGGAGGTACAGCTCCTCCAGCTGACAGCTCCGGCTGTATTGTCTCCTGCTGCTTGGCCAAGGGCAGTCCTGCTGACTGGGCAACCACGAGACTTCTGGATGTCCCACACTGGGCAGGCACCACATGGGCAGTGCTGGCAGGAACTGGGGTGGGCAGTGTGGCCAGGGATTGCCACCAGCGCTCCCACAAAGTTGTTCTGTGGAGCATGTTAAGCCAGTGCCACTAATGAAATGTTATGGCCCAGGCAAGCCATGCACTCTATTGGCTTCTGGATCTGGGTTAGTTCCATTCCCAAGTCTTTCCTGACATCCCATGGGTTTCCCTGGGGTGGGATGGTGTATCTGGGTGGGAATAGCTCATATTTCCTCCCTCCCAGGAAATGAATCTCCCCAGTTATAACCTGATGCTATGTAACTGCTTTTCAGAGCAAACTGTAGGAAGAGTGGGAGAAAAGGGGGTTTGGGTGGTAGAAGACTTGTGTGCACGTCAGTCTTACCTCTTGCCTTACCTTTTACTCTAGCACACCCATCTCTGAGGACTGAGGTTTCTCCCTTCTCAGGTCTCCCAAAAGCTCTCAGTGCATTTCTCCAGTAGGTTTTCTCCTCTCTGAGCTGGTTACAAGCTCAACAGTTGGAGCTGTTTGGGCCAGAGTTGGGACTTAAGATCAACTGATGCCAGCCTTGCTCATCAGGGGCTAATGCATTATTTCTGAGTCCCCACTGCTTAAGCTGGGGTTAACTCTGAAATTTTGTGCTGAATACCACAGTTGAGGTCTGGTCACCAGACTGGTTCATCCTAAATATTTTTAGGCTGATCCAGAGCCCCACGCACCAGCGAGGAGGAGGAAGAGTATGGTACTGCCTGCCATTCAGAAAATCATTGATTTGTCCTACTGGGATAGCAGGATATATACTGTGTCACTGTTACACCTTGCTTTCCTCCCCAGGACAGGTTGTGTATTGATTAGAAGCTCATCTTTATTTTCACATCTTAGCTAGGCTGTAGGTGTCGAAGAGTTTTCCAGTGCATGTGACAAAATGTCACAGTTATTTTGTGGATTAAGTCCTTTCCCTCAACTAAAAATCCCCTCCTGTCTTGCTGCTCTTTGTGATGTGGATGTTGATGTTTATGTTTTAACTTTATTTTTAGACTACTGAGCCAGATCAAAGGGAGTAATTGGACATAGGCAGTGAGCAGAAGTCTTCCCATTAAGAGATATGGAAGTTGTGCAGCTTCCCTGTGGTGGGGCTACGCAGGAGGCTAATGTCCCTGAAGTAACTTATTTTCCCCAAATCCACTCCTGGCTGCTCTTGTATGAGCACGTAATTTAGGTCAAATTATAAAGAAAGTGGGAAAGAGCCCTGATCTGTCCTTGCTTTTCTCTTCCTCACCTGAGTTTCATCCTCTGGCACCTCCCATGGCTATTTAGGGTTATTTCCCAGGATTCTGATGGTGGCATGTCCATGTGTGGCAGGTCTGCGTGTCCCACCATGGTGGCGGGGCTGATGTTACCCGCTGTGTGGAACTGAATGCCATGCAGTTTTCTTGCATTTTTGGGTTGTGTCTCCCTCTAATATACCACTTTGCTTTGCTTGATATAAAATACCAGTGGCAGGGAGTCACAAAAGCCTAATTTACCTGATACAAAATTGGTGCTCTGTGTTTATCTTCCCTTGCTGGTCACCAGCCACGGGTTCCCTATTAGGTTTTATCCAATTAGTATCTATTGTGTTTGTTTAGTGTTTGGATTTGAAGCAGGGTTTGAATGCCATTCCCTGTACGTGCTGACAGAGAAAGGGCAAATGGCTCCAGTGCACTGATGTCCCATTTTTGAGAGCATGGACTGGTGGGTTCATCCACCTGTGAGTTACTGCAGAGGAGGAGAGGGCAGAACCAAAGCTGGAGCAGCTGCTGCTGATGCTCTCTGTCTGCAGGCAGCCGGTGGGGCTGGTCGACCTGTGTTATTTCCCCGTGGACCAGCCGTAAGCAGCTCTTGTGTGGGAAAGGGGGACTTTTTTTGTATTTCTTTTTTCTTTTCTCTCTCTAGTCTGCTCTAGAAGCAGATCATTGTAAGTCACCAAAAGGATGGGGCTGGTATCAAGCCGTACCTTGCAGTATCAGTAATTATAATTAACTGCTATAGTGGGAATTACATTGGGAAGGAAAGCTCTGAGCCATTGAGTCCTCACTATTATTTAAACTCCGTAGGTGCTTACGTTGCTCTTGAGAGTCAGAGTTGAGCTCTTAAATCACTTTGAATCCTTTTGGACAAAATAGTTATTAGAGCTGGGGGCCTTTTTACAAGACCTCATATGCGTGAGATTTCCCTGTGACGCACAGAGGTATTTGTAGAGTCGTAGCCTATGTGTTTTAATGGAAGAGACGTGGCAATGATTAATGACTTGGTCAGCCCACGCTGCCCCTTCTGCTTCTAGGGCAGCGGAAGATGGAAAATGCTGTGCAGAGAAACTTGTCTCCTCTTGGGATGCTGGGCTGGAAACGCCTGGTGAGGCTGTTACAGAAACCACGTAGATGGTATTATAATGCTGAGTAACCGAGGATTTTATGTAACTGCAAATAAAAATGTTGGAGTTGCACAAGAGCCTTTGTAAAACCTGAGCTGGTGAGCTCTTCCCTGCCTTCAAAGGTTTAAGCAGGCAGTGAAGTTCTTTAATAAGCTGAAGTCTTCAATTTTGAACCGAGCAGTGCTAGGGCTGTCCCCATGCCATGAGTGCAGAGGTGCAAGTTACTGTAGGTTATGTATGATGACAGTGAAAAGGTGTTGGGAGCGCTGGAGTTGTTTGAGACCACGTGCCCCTTGGCAGGGATCAAATTTAGCACCCTCTGATCTCAAAGGCCCCCGGCCGCCCAGGCCTGCTCCCGACGCAGGCCTGCCCCCGACCCAGGCCTGCGCCTGAGCAAATTCATGGCGGTATTGTTGTGGAGGAGAGTTTTGCATCAGGATTTTTGAGAACATGGATAATATCAGGGCTTATGGCCTCTATCAGTGAGTAGCAATTAAGGGGTGTCAAGATCATTAATGCATAATTAATCTTAATCTTTCTACTGCTGTATGTACTTAACAAACTAATACAGAAGCAGGGATCAGTACGCTCGTTTTGACACTCCTAATAATAGAGGCCAGCAATAAACTTGTTGGCTGCATACTTCTATTTTCCTTCGAAGTTCTGAGCTCAAACAATTAAAAATTGCCTTAAAATTTATTCCCATTAGCAATCACACTGAGACTGATGAGCCTACAAAAGGAAACGCAGTGCTGGCTTTTGGGCTCTGGCCTGCCATAATTGTTTGTCTCTGAGTTACTGATTGAAGCACAAGGTGGGTATTTGAAAGGAAATACAGAACTTTTAATTTTTTGCTCATGTTTGTGAGCGGTCCTGAGTTAGCAAATCACCAGGAAACTGGCTAAAAAGAAGTGATTTCTTAGCAAATGAATTGTTAATTATTGAGCTCCTGTGAATTCCTGTAATTTTAAAATCGTGTTGGCAACGGATCAAAAGAACATGTGGTGCCACAGTGTTAGAGTATTTGTATTTATATCTGATTCACAATTGTCTCCATGGCAATGTGAGAGATGAAGGCAGAGGAAAGAAATGAGTTATCACATTATTAAATGACCCAGTGGAAAAAAAATTAAGACATGTTAAGGATTAATTTTACATTATAGAGCTGCCTAGCAAGCCATTATCATTATAGTTAAGGATTTGTTAGCATTTCTATTATAAACGTGTTTTTGAAGTGTTTATTACTCTTTTAATTTGCATCAGGCTGCAACTTTGCATACAGGTTCTCTGAAAAATGAATTCTAATTTTAAAATGCACCAAGTAGACTAGTTTATTAATTTTAGAACATTTCAGTGCTCTGTGTCTTGTAGAGAGTGATATTTCTCCACTCTAAATAATGGCTTTTTCCCTTCAAAAGAGAAACCCCAGTCCCTCAGTTGGAGAAACAGCCTTTACTGGGTTTTTTGGTCTTTTCTTTTAGTGGAATTTGGGGCAAAACTGTATGTGGCTTTTGTAGAGGTGAACACAGCCCAGCTCTGCAAATTGAGCCGATTTTGCTTTGCTTTTGTCAGAAATATAGTCAGTAGGTGAATGACTAAAATGGAACAAATAGCTGGTAAAAGTGAACATCTCAGAGGACAGAGGTTTTGTTTATTTTGTGTGGGTTGTTTTTTTTGTTTGGGTGTTTTTGGTTTGGGTTTTATTCCTTCTTTTTTTTCCCCCCTCCTAGCAAAGGGTTGGGAAATGCTTTTCATTACAGCACACAGTTTATACAAAATCTCCCTGCTCTCAGTGGATTATTGCATAATGCAGGATAGCATTTTCAAGCTTGGCTAGCTGTGATTAGGAAGCTAAATGGGGGGAAAAACCAACAATTTTTGTTCTAAAGGAAAAGCATATTTGCATCTTTCACCAGTCAGGGTGCTGCTTGTGAGCGCTGAGCAGAAGGCCAGAGGTGCTGGCATGCCAGCCTTTCTCATCAAAGGAGCTGGGAGTGAGTAGCCCCACATATGCCTCTAATGGATGGGAGACCTCCTCTTTGACTCCAATTTTGAGTATTTTCAGCAGGGTCTTAGGAGCTTCAGATGCCCCAGAGACCTGGCTTGCAGCATCACGGAGTGCAAGGTGGAAGTTGCCTGGAAGAAAAATAACAGTACAAGTGGTATTGGTGTTTAAAACAAAGGGGAAAGAGGAGTCAAGGCTTTATGGACCAGCCCATTTATCTTGGATTCCCAGAAAATCTGTGAGGCTCTGCAGGGCTGGCTCCTGTCCATCTCTATTCAATATTTTCATTATCAATCTGGATAATGGAATGGAGAATACGTTTGTTAAACTGACAGGTGATATAAAGTCGAGAGGGACTGCAGATTCCTAGGAAGAAGAACCAGAATGCTTTCTTAAAATAATCTGGACAGATTGAAATAGTGATCTGGAAAAAAGGATAAAAGGGCCAAGTAATAGCTTGGGGCAAGAATTGCTGCAGATGGCAAATAGCAGGCTAGGCAACACTTCAGGAAAAGGATCCGGGGTTATAGTAGGCTATCAGCAGGACAAAAATCAGCATGCCACATAATGATAAAAAGGCACTCTGCTGGGCTGTGTGCAGGGAAGACATGTGAAATGATGCTACTGTTCCAGCAGCCCTGGAGAGGGCTTGGTGGGGTGCAGGGCACAGCGTGAGACTGTGACTGCTGATGACCTGGCTGGGAGGGAGAGAAAGCCTTCTAATCTTCTTTGAAATCTCAAAGCAATTCAGGTAGGTTTAGATGGCTTGTGTGAGAAGACACTGGGAGGAGTGTTGCTCCTCCTAGGAGAAGCACTGGGACTGCAGGAGCACTGAACCATGCTTTATGTCTCCTCCAGAAGCTGTGGTGTCCAGCTAGGGTGTTTATGCAGAAGAAAGGATCAGCAATACATGTTTTTTTTTTTCCTGCAGCTCACCGGTTTTCTTGCAAGTGCCTCTTCTGAATACTGACCTAGCTTGACTCTTCTCAGCTTTCAACTTTAAGTTTTAAAAAAAAGTTATTAACAGGGTAACAGCACCAAGGAGGACAGAGCTAGCTGAATTGCTTCTATGAAATGCTACTTTACTTGATTAAGTCCAATGACATCTTTGCATTCAGCTAACTAGCTCTCTGCAGGTGATAGAATAACTAATCAGAGTAAAAACATCAAATGAAATGAAATATGGACTGTAAACACCATTCTAATTAGTAGCTTTATGGGACTCTGTCAGTGAATGATCACAGAGCAGATTTCTTGTTTTCCATCTTGAGAATATTTGGGGTGTTAGTCATGGCTGAATACCTTCTTGTGTCTCCTATCTGGGTTTTAGGATATTTTCATCCTGGTTCTCTGTGCAGGCCCTGTCTGTTATGAAGTGTGGAAAGCTCTCCTTGGCCTCACACTGGCCTTTGTATCAGTCTTGTAAACATGAAGAAGGTGTCCTGGGTTTGGGTTTGGTGCTGTGCCTAATATCAGAGTGGTTAACTGAGGAGTCTTGTGATGGTTTTGCTTGGGGTTGGGCTGGAGGTGCAGATGAGCAGAGGAGAGCACAGAATTTGCAAGTGCTGTAGATGTGTTTCAGCAGGACACGAGGCCAGTGTGAGCATGGCTGTGTGGGGATTGCTCTCCATGGGTGGTTAGGAACACCAGTGGGATTCCTGACACAAGTAAAGTGGCTTTTCTCTGTGTATTCCAGTATAATGTGTTACTGAGACATTAACATCCTCTTCATCTAGCCTTACTCCAGGTTTCCAGTAAACATGACTGCTCTCATAGTTGATGAGATCTCTCTGGATGGTTTGACCTTTGATGGGCCCCAATTCTGAGCACAGGTTTTTCTTTGAATGCACTGCTGGCTGTGAGGATAACCCACACCCGTTCATTGCCTGCCCTTCGCTCCTTCATTCCCATCTCCTCCATCTGCTGCACTAGGCAACACAAGGGGATGGAGAACAGAAGGGCTGTGGTCAGTTCATAGCAACTCCTCTCTGCCGCTCCTTCTGCTGCTCCCCCGTGGTCTCTCCACCCTGGCTGTGGGGGACACTTTGCCCTGGTACCTGCAGCACCTCCTCCTCCTCCTCCTCCTCCTGCTGCTCTGGCTTGTGCGCTCACAGAGCTGTTTCTCATGCTCTTTTCCTATCTCTCTGTGGGTTTTGCCCTTTTAAAAATGTGTTTTCCCAGAGGTGCCACCACCCTTGCTGGGGGCTCAGCTGTGCCCTGTGGTGGGGTGGCTGGGACTGGCCTTGTCAGGTGTAGGCAGCCCCGGCCTCTTCTCACAGAGGGCCCTGCAGCCCCTCGGCTGCCAGGCAGGCCTGGGCACGAGCACCCAGCGCAGCATTTCAATGGATTATATTTTGAGCACCATTATGTCTTCCTCTCTCTTTGGAGCCAGATCAGCCCTGCTCTGTTTCTGGAGCCAGCAGCCTTTGCCTTGGAAGTTCATCAAGGGTGATTTTCAGTAATTAACTTTCCATCCTGGAAAAACAAATAGAATTTCTTGACTGCAAAATGATGCCTGTTATGTAAGCAGGAACTTTAAAAAATCCAACCCTAAACCAAATCCAAACACTTCATTTTTACACACACACACACATATATATATTTTTAAGAACAGGTGGCTGTGGCTATGCGGTGCATTTGATAGCTAATGGCTCCTGAGCTGTTAGGGGTATTGCATGTCTGAGGAGGAAGGTGGTGTAGCAAATATGGTGATCACCCTAATGATGTATTAAAATGATATATTGTGGTGGTGCCCAGATATTCTGGTCAGGTCAGCCCACGGCTGTGGGAGAAGGGCAGGAGGGCATGTGTGGGCTTTCACGGCAAGGCAGAAGTAGCTGCTGGGGCTGTGGGTTGCTCAGGGAGGGGGAGACATGATGTAGCTGATTGCTGGAAAAGTGGTAGAGCAGGGGGCTGTGGGTTTTTTTGTTGGCTTTTTTTTAAAAGCCTTTCAGTAAGATGGAGAGGAGGAATGATTTCCATGACAACAATTCAATTAGGGAGAGAAATGAAGGCTCTTGGAGAGGGAATATGAAGGGAAGGTGTCACTGCCGTGAACCTGGAGGGGGCTTGGGGGAGAGCGGGGGACTGAGCACAATCAAAACATTAAAACACAAAAGCCTTATTATTGCTCGTGAACCCTTTCAAAAGGAAATAAATGATGGGAAGAGCCATGTGAAGTAAGGCAGTGGTGAGGAGATGGAGAGATGGTAGGGAGGAGGAGGAAGGCACGCTCCTTCCCCATGGTACCCAGCTGTGGGAGGGGAGGTGGCCGCATACCCCATGGAGCCAGTGCTGTGATTCCTCTGTATGCATGACTGAAACAATCTTCTCTGGTTCAACTGACATGGCAAGTCTGGGGTCCAGCTCGGTCTCCTGTTACCTTGTTCTCTGTTTTTCAGGTTTTCTCCTCTTGCCTTGAAATCTGGCTGTTGCAAGTGTCCCCTGGGGGTCTCAGCAGTCTGGGTGTCCCTGCAAGCTGCTCTCTGAGTCATGCTCTAACTTTACTTTTGGCCCTCTCCATTAGCTGAATTTCTTCCTATACCCTTGAAGCCCGGCTCTTTTTATCACTATCTAGAAATGGCATGTCATCTTCAAATTACCTGGGCCATGATCATGATGATTATTCTTTCTAGACACTATGATTGTGAGCAATATTTGGACTGGGAGACTTGGTCCTGGCACAACGGTCACCGTTGATTTTTGAGAAGTTTGATTGGCCTTAGGAAGCCCATCCTAAGACAATACTGATTAACAACAACAGCAAAAAGTGAATCATAGCAAATCTAAACTTTGCAAGGATGATGTTCATTGAGCTATTTGGATTCTGTGCAGGGAGAGCAGACTTGAAAGGCACTT
Source organism: Porphyrio hochstetteri (assembly GCA_020800305.1). Lineage (NCBI taxonomy): Eukaryota > Metazoa > Chordata > Aves > Gruiformes > Rallidae > Porphyrio > Porphyrio hochstetteri. Next base: position 12,545,150 of record CM036922.1, read on the forward strand.
GGATGCATTTTCCTGCCGTAAACCAAACAGGTTGTCAACTTGAAAGGTACTTGGTTATTGCTGATAAAAGACGTGGCCAGTAAAAGGCAGGAAGATACACTGGGAATAAATAACCTAGTCTATAAACAATTGGTATTTGTTATATGTCTTAGTAATGCAGTGTTTTTGCAGACAAGGGTACTGCAATTTCAACTTATCAGATTAAAACAAACAAACAACAAAAAAAGGTAAATAAATTCAGCTTGGGATGGGTGAGATAGTGTTCTGCAGGGTAATCACTCTACTCTGTAAGCACCGTGGGAATATGTGAACATGAAGAATTGCTAAGCTCACAGCAACCCTGAGCTGCTGAGGGGCTGTGCTGGATGTGGCCAGGTTCCTGCACTCTAACCCTGTGCCTGGGCTGTTGAGACCATCCCCGAGGCTGGCTGCTGCTGACAGGATCCATACCAGCATGGGGACTGGGGCAGCAGCAACTGGTTTGGATTCGTGTTGGTGGGGTGTAGGGCATACCCAGAGCCTTCTTCATAGGGAGGGCTGTGCTTGTGGCTATGTGACTGTGTGACACGCTGCAGTCTCACAAAGCACTAAGGGAGAAGCAGAAAGCCCCTTTGCTTTCAGTAAGCTCTGACGCCAGCACTGCTTGTAATTAGTGCTGCTACCCCCACCCACCTTTTCAGGATCTGGCTTTCAGCAGCTTTTAACTCTGATGGTAGTTAATCGTTTGGGCTGGAAAGATTGCCACTGAATTATGAAACTTCTCTTCTTGCGTTCACCACAGTTTCTATGTGCTGTGCCAAGGAAATCAGTGCAGCCCACGCTGCTGTGGGGATATCTGGTTGCCTTTCCTTGTTCTCTGGGGACCCACCTCTGCATTCTCGATTTGCAGAAGAGTTGAGAGGCACCCTTGGAAGTAAAATACAGAACAGCTGTAATCCCACCACATGCTGTTGTGTGTTGGAAGTAGAGCTGAGCTTGAGGCAACCCTGAATCATGTGCCAAGGATGGTGGGTGAGGTTTTAGGCTTTTTCCTTGTTCCAGCTGTGGACTTGAGCAGAAGCCTCACTCAGAGCTGTGTAGGGAGGATCCAGTAAGGATACAGTGTGGTGGAAGAAAAGAAGAAATGAGCTGCCTTGTGCTCAAGGCAGCCTGAACAATGTGTCGGAAACAAAACACTGATGAGCGAGGAGCGAGCGAAGCCATGACTTGCAGCTCCCTGAAATGGGCACCTGATTTGCCTCATCTTGAGCAAAGTTGGTGAGAAAAGTCAAATTGTGTATAGACTGTATTGTAATGTAAAGCCAAGCAGTTGCACAGCCCTCAGCCATGTTCTCCTGTTGGGGCTGTGACAATCCCTAGTGCTCCCATCCCCAATATGGTTTTACAGGGAACCCTAATTCTTACATTTTTTGATTGTTGACTTATGTAACCTGAAGGTTGTTTTTTTTGTTTTGTTTTTAATACCACTCTTGTGAAATTATGATGCCACCTTAATTTAGGAGCAAAAAACCAGTGTAAGTCCTGGATGGATGTCAGGTTTTTCAGTGCAGCATCTGCACGCGATTGGGTCTGCCGTTCATTTGCACTTTGGCATGATCCAGCAGTGTCTGAAATGAATGCCAGAAGGAGAAGTCAGTGCATGGTTTTCCTTTTTTATTTTTAACTGATATTTACACACAAGGAGGATTTCAGAGGCCCCCCCGGCAGTGTCACAACCTTGCAGAAAATAATCCGCTCTGTAGCGTTTGTTGTCTTCCAAGAGATGCAGAGGAGCAGTGAAGCCACATGTCCATGTGGAGGGGCTGGTAAGCAGAGAAAAAAAATCTGTGTAGGCTCCTGCATGTGAGATATGAAGCCCACATCCCTCTCATTTTTATTTCAAACCTTTTGGTGTAGAGCGGGAAGGGAGGAGAAGTAACTGACTCATGTTCAAAATGCTTTTCAACGTTGGTAGGAAAAGCAAGGTGGTGTGATGGTGTGTGAGGCATTGGGAGTGACTGATGAAGAACTTGGGCCAATGTATCTCATTTTTGGGCCAATATATCCCACTTTCCCCACCCCCCTTTTTACTTTTCAAGAGATGTGCTTGTTTCTGTTTTCTGACCTCATTGGGTATTAGGAACGTCCACAGGCTCCCATGCTGTCATTGCTCTGAGTTTAGTACCCAGGTCAAAAAGTCCCAGTAACTCTGGGAGGAGTGGAAGGTGGAAAGGCAAAGTGCTCTATCACATTCCCAACACACAGCTTTTCCCAATGGTGTTGTTAAAAAGTGGATGTGCTTTAAAGCCGTGCACAGTACTGAAGCCCCAGTTTAATTGCTGGTTACAGATGCTGCTTTTGATCCAAGCTAAACTTCTGAGCCAAGCTGAAGTTCTTATAGAGAAGAGTTTGTGAAATTCTAAAGAGGAGGAAATCAGCATTAAAATAGCGTTTGTAGAGAATCTTAAGCAAAATGTGCACTTTTCAGTAAAGGCCTTTGCATCGTAAATTAGCAACATCTGTCCTCCTATTCTATATGTTATTTCCTCTCCAAATCCCCTCCAGAATCTGCCATTTTTCAGAAGTATTCTTGGATACACTGAACCGTGGTTGAAGATGCTTCATAAAATATGCATAAGCTCTTGTCACTTGGATAATGTTTCTTAGCACTTGCCACTTTGCTGTATTTTAGCAAATTAACCCTCCAAAACCGACTGATACCCATGGTGAACATGGGTTGGGTTTCCCAAGGGCTTGGTACCCACCATGGATGGGTGTTGAATTAGTCCCTCTGTGGTGGTTGGGGACTCTTTTGTGGGGTCCCTTAGTCCTTTCATGTGTCACCATTCTGAAAATCTGTCCAGCCTTGTTTCCTTCCCTGGCATGTGAACTCAGGTTCCCTACAAATCTGGTGATGAGCATCAATTTTGACTCACAGCTGCATTAGCACTAGATCCTGGGAGCTGCAGTTGGAGGGGCCATACCAGAAAGGTTTCCTGCAATCTGCTGGAAGGGCACAGTCACTTTTGTGGATTGGAAAAATAACAAGGGGGAGGATTATCTGTGACTCCTGTCCCATGTCCCTTGGGAACAGCAGGTTGTTGTTCGTAACTGCACATTAGACTGTTGAGTTTAGTAACGCTCTAGCAGCAAATTTTAGAAGTCATTCCTTTTGTTCTGATAGTCTCAAAACTCTGCATGGGTAAATAAGTGTATGTGTTTTTGCAGTCTTGGGTGAGCAGGCCAATAATGGGACAAGACTATACTGGACCCAGTAACTGTTGCAGACGAGTGTGCAGCTCTGCAGAGTTGCTCATCTTTTTGTACACTATATTGAGGTGACTGGTAAGATCTGAGAAATTCAGAATATGGCTTACAGAGAAGTTCTGAGACAACCAGTTTTTTAGAGGGATGACATGAGGTCGGATAACCGGTTATCTTTTCCACCACTGAGACACTGCTGATGTCTCAAAGGGCAGGTTGACCCTCTTGGTTGTTTCAGGTGCAGGGGGTGCTTGACTGCTGATAGAGAAGTAGGTCTGGGAGGGAACATGAAGGCTCGTCTAGTCCATCTCTCTGTCCCAAGGAAAGCTCAGCTCTACCGATGAAATACCTTGCAGATAGCCTGTCCTTATGGACTCCCAGAGATGAAGACCCTGTGATGCTCCCAGGCAATCTGTTCCAGTGTTTCACTGTTCAGAAGATAATATCAAAGATAAAGTCCAATCCTGGAAAGCTTCTAAGTGTGAATGAAAACATTTAAAAATCAATACTGTGCTTTACAAGGAGAAAATAGGTGTGCAGTGACACTGGAGAGAGATACCAGGCAGATTTAATGCCTGACCCAGAAGTCTTTACTCAAGCAGAAGTTTCATTTTATTCCTAAACTCTTTTATTTCTGCTTTACTGACTTAACAGCCCCATTCATCCCTTAGTGTGGTGCATCCTGTGCTCTGGGCCACACTGAAGCCAGCTCTGGGGTGGACTCACTGGCACTTGCACTAGTTGTTGTGAAACCATCAATGAGTATTCCCTGCTGTATCTGAGTATGGTAGAAGCTGTCATTGTCTCACGGGTCAGCAGGACAGGGACTTTCCATCCTCAGTCCATACAGAGATAGAGGTCTTTCACAGAATCACAGAACTGCAGGGGTTGGAAGGGACCTTCAGAGATTGAGTCCAACCCCCTGCCAAAGCAGGTTCCCTAGGACAGGTCACACAGGTCAGCATCCAGATGGGTCTTGAATATCTCCAGAGAAGGAGACTCCAGACTCCCCTGGGCAGCCTGTTCCAGGGCTCTGTCACCTTCACTGGGTAAAAGTTCTTCCCATATTGGTGACCATTGAGTCTGTGTTTCCACGTATCCTCATGTGTGGCCAGGCTTTGCTTGCGTCTGGTCTGTGGGTGGAAATAGCTTGGAGGTATCTTTGTGCTTCCCTGATCCTTTGGTCCTGCTGGACTGGGCAGGCATGATCCAGAATTACGTGGCAGAAGGGAGAAGCCAACTCTGAGCTGCCCTGAAAAGGTGGGTTTTGCTTTTTGGGAAATCCAACTACTACATCAAAGAAAAGAAGGCAGAACACGTGAAGTGTGTAATGTATGCTGCACCAGTCAATGAAAGGTCAGCGGGCTTCCTGCACATTAGTAACATGCATAAAAAATTAATGAGTCTCACTAATTTGTTTGTTGTTTTGGAATTTTATTAACAAGACACAATTGATTTTTAGTTTATGCTAAAAACGTAATAAAGTGCACTGAAAGCTGGGCTTCACACATTTCTGCTTCTCATTGATAAAATGACAAGATTTGAAGCTGGTGTGGGCTCTACGCTGTTGGAGGTGACATATGCAGAGCCCCAGAGCTGGGAATTGCACAGGTCTGTGGTAGGACACGAATCCAAACTTCCCTGCTCGATTCCCCACTGCTGCTCCAGTCACCCTGGGCACCCCAATGCTCACCCTCATAGCAGTACAGTCAGGAGCCCAGACTTCCTTGGACTTAATTTCCTGGTGTTGTGGAATATCTTCATATTCAGGAGGTGAAGATTGGCTTGTTTGCTTTTCAGGTTTTGTAATGCTTCTTGCTTTTGGAAAATTAACTAGTTTGGGTCTTTGTTGCAAGCTGTATATGCTGGAAACATTGTGATTAAGCGTTCAGGAAAGTAAGATAAGGCTGTTGATCAGTTAAAAAATGTATTTTTCCTTTTTTCCTCCTACACTTAGAAGCAGGAACGGATATTTTTGTTTTTATTACAATCTATCCAATTAACTGCATGAATAAATATACTGCATTTCTGAAAACTAATACCCCTGAAGAAAACTGGAAGCACGTTCGGTTTAAAATATGATAATCTCTGGTGAATCCTGCACTTATTTATGTTCAGACAGCAGCCCTCTGAGACACACCAGTGTTACAGGGAAACCCAGGTGAGCTCTGGGGCTGTGCAGGTATAAATAAATTGGTTGAGACAAAACCTACTTGCAGTCCATATTCAAAGGTCCACTTACGCATCTGCACCCCTCCTGGTGTGAGGATAGGACACCCAGTAAATCCAGATGTGAGCCAGGAAGAAGAGGAAGACTGTTACCTCTTCTCCTCTTCTGGGCTATCATCTGGCCCCTTGCAGTTACCTCCAGTTTCTCTGGGCATGTGCTGGGGGCTCCCTGATGTGGAGACCTTGTATTTGTGGATGGAGTTGCTTTAAATCTGCTTTCCCATGCAGTATTGGGAGCATGTTCTCTCTCAGAGTGCACTCAACAGCCCAGTATGCTGGGAGCTTGGGGTGAGGGAAAACACAGGGTCTCTCCATGTGCAATGCTGTGCCCTAATCAGATGTGTTTATGTAAGAAGTGCTTTGGGTTTTGTTTTTTTTTTGAGAAATAATGTGCAGGGCGTATAGAGGAGCATTGTGGAGCCTGTATCTGTATTGATCCTTTATACTCTGATTTCTTTAATTTTGTTTTCTCCATAACTTACTTGGAACTTGTTGAGAAATCCTTTGGTTGCAGAGCACGGGAAGCCTTGCTGGATGCCTTGCAGACAGGTGCATTTTTCCTTGCCAAGTTTCAGAAAGCCTTCTGCAGCATACTTGTTCTTCAAAGCAGGTTGCTGACAAGCAGTCAAAGTGCCACATCATCAAGAGTGGTCACTGCTGAGGTTAAACCCGAGTTTTGTTGTGGTCTTGCATTAGCAGCTTTGATTGACAAGTTCCCTCTCTTGAGCTAATTCACCCTCCATCTTCACATTTCTGTCTTGCCCAACCTTGAACTGAGAGCTAGAAGGGTGATATCAAAAGGGAGGTTCATTTAGAGTCTGGTGCCTATAAATATTTGGCTCTAAGTTTCGTTTAAAATTCAGTGGAGATGCTGAGATTCAAAGGGTGTGTTTCAAAGGTAAGGGCTAGGATTTTTGCATTTTATTAAGTAAGTCTTTATTTTCCAACCCTTTGTTTGGGTTTCCTAAGCTTGCAGCAGGCTTTTATGAGAATTCTTAAAAGTAGTGGCTCTCAGAATAGACTCTTGGCAGATTTTGGGGTCTGGTGATGGAATTTTCCATGTCAGGCAACAAAAGATGCTGGTCTGAACCCCACTGCACAGAGCAGCATTTTCTTCTGTTTGCAGTTCTTACCAATTTTCTGTATGAATAAGAGCATTCCCTGAAGACTAGCCAGGAATTGATCTAGAATAGGCTGCCTTTGGGAGGCAGTGCTTCCTGTTGATGAATTTAGCATCCCACCTTGGTGATCCAAATGCACGTGGTGTGTATGAGATGTTGGGTGAGTAAAGATGGCAAAATAGGTTTTGTTGCCAACAAATGGATTTGCAGTGCAAATGGGGTTGATACTCTACATCCATCATTTACATGGAGAGGTGGCAATGCCTGTAGCTCAGTATGAAAGCCTTACTCTGTACTCTTACAACAGGACAATCGGGTCATTTAACTCCTTATCCTGAACACCGATGTTGAGGTGAGACTGTCAGGTGGTGAGAGTACCTGAAGCTCCTTGGTGGCTGCTTGGGGTGGTGCTGTAGAAAAGGGGAACTTAACTATCAGATGGGTTAGGTGTCCTTTCTTCTTGTCCTAAATGAAGTCTGTCTTACCTCTTCACTGATGCATTTGACTAGCCAAGCAGCCATGTGGATCAGGCAGTGGGTGTGCTTCAGAGCTGAACACAACATGGGCCCTATATATTGATGGAGAGGGTGTTCTCTCCTTCTCCTGTCCCATACCTGGTTTCTTGCTTTGGCAGAGACCTGTGCTTGTGCCTCAAGACAGAAGCAGGGGAGAGACTTGGTCTTCATGCCATGAGGTCAAAGTCCATCAGAATAAGGGTGGTAAAGTTTACAGAGGAGAGTCTCCATCCAACTGGTGTGATGTTTGTCATCAGTCAGATACTGATTTTTATGGTCAGGCAGATGTTCAGACCAGCAGATAAATATGCTGCCTGGGAAGTTTTCTAAATAAATTTTCCAGACCAAGGCACTGTGTGGGGGAGGAACCCACAGTAATTAATCTTGGAGTGCCTGGGAAAAGCAGATGTTCTCCCAAAGCCAGAGGGAGAAGCAGAGGTAGTGGAAAGGGGAGATGAGGATTGTCCCAGGTAAACTAGTGCAAATAGTGCCCAAGACTGGTGGAGTCTGAGGAGCTTTAGCTCCTGGAGGTGATCCTGTGCTGGTGGGACTTCTGAGGCAGAAAAGCCTTTTTTCCTACCTGACCCAGGTGAATTAAGGGCAGGACACCTTCCTCCCAGGGAGAAGGAAAAAGCTCCAAAATGGTTTTTAGCTTTTTGAACTAATGATTGATGATTTTTTGTCATGTTTTTTAAAGAAAACAACAGGTTTTCAATCTTCATCCAGTCAAGCCTAATTCCTGCTCCTGCTGCCTTCTCTTGCTCACAGTTCTTCCTGTCACCATCCTGGACTGTTGCCCCCTGCTTTCTTCACCACTGTTCTCCATGCCCAATGCTGTCTTTTTTCTCCCTGTGTTGACTCACAAGCCCAAACCTGTCAGCCCTGAAGACTTGCATGATCCTGGGATCTGTGTTGTGCCTCTCTTGCTATTGGCAAGTTCCCTTTAAAAAAGCATCCTGCTGCAGTTGGGGCACTGTGGCCTCAGTCTTCAGCTGTGGATGTCTAAAAGGAGTTTGGCATCCAAGACAAGCCCACCCCTGTTACTAAAAGGGGGAAGCATCAGCATTTCCTTTACTGTCAGTGGGGGCTGTGGGGGCAAGCAACTTTGAAATGCATGTGGAAGTATTGGATTTAATTTAAAGTATGGGCAATTGAAATTTCTGGTTCTTGCTGGCATCTGTTTATCAGTAGAAATAAATATACCTGGGAGCTTGGATGAGACTGGTTTTCCACAGAGCTTGGGGCTGTCTGGCTTTATGGATCCCAGCCTCCTGGCGTGGCCATCACTGAAGGCTCATTCATTCTGAGACCCATTCTTGAACCAAATCCTGGGCTGGTATTTGACTGCATCCCTTGAAAGATTCAACATTGTGTTGTGGTAGTAGATTCCTGGAAGCTGCTTCTGATGTAAATCTGAATGCTGATGGTACAAATGAGCTGTGATCCAAAGTGCTCATCCAGCAGGTGAAAGTTTGGGCTCATAAATTCATTAATTGTCAGATCATGATGAAAATCAATATTCATCTCCCTTTTTTTTCATGTTTATTCATCTTAATGGTTGCTCCAGATTTACAGTACTGATCCATTGTGGGTGTTTGTCTGTATTTTAAGTCCACATACTGCAACAAGGTTCCTACCCCAGCTCTGAAGGAAAATATAGGATCAATTTTAGTGACGATGTACAATTGTACCAACATGTCCCAAAGCCTGGGGAAACCTGTCTGTTAAAAATTAATAGAGTAGGAAGGCCTGGCATAAAGCAAAGCCTTGAGTGAAATTCCATGGCTTCATGGACTGTTAATTCTTTATTAGGTTTTCCTAAGACTGAGATAAAAGGCATTTTATCTTTTTTAAGGTTTGCATTAACATGTCATTGAGTTTTATAGATACATTGATCTTCATTTGGCTAATCCAGAAAGGGTAATAGAAATGTGTGTTATATGCTAGAGCAAAGATAACTCCATATCACTTCAGATTTTTTTGGTCTCTTTATTTATTAAGTTTTCTTCAGATACAAAACCGTGGTCAGTGTCCAGAGTTGTGAAATTCAACTCCTTGTGTATTTTTTTACTAACCTGTCTTAAGTTTCTGTCTTTCCTTTTTCTTGATGTTTTTAACTGCCTTATACTTTCTAGCTAATTTGGCAGTAAGGTTGGTGTGTCTCCACTGAAAAACTAGCAAAGAGGTTTGGCAGTATTTTCTTAAAACACTGTTTCTGATGGATTCTTGGCTTTCCTGGCTACCTGACAGTTTATTTTTGTAAGTGTATTCCAGTTTGAGGTGGAGCAATGAGGTGTGTCTTCGGATTCAGAGAAAAGACCTGAATCTGACTGATGGCCAAAGTCTTTTCCTGCTGTGCATGAACAAAGATAAAGTGCTGGGTCTGCAATTGCCATGAGGAACGTACCATACCCTAGGATGTAGCTGGGCTCCCTGGTATAAAAAAGACAAGGATGTCTTGGAAAGAGTCCAGAGGAGGCAATGAAGGTGATGAAGGGCCTGGAGCATCTCCCCTACAAGGAAAGGCTGAGTGAACTGGGGCTGTTCAGCCTAGGGAAAAGAAGACTAAGGGGGGACCTTATTTATGTCTATAAATATCTTAAGTATGGGATGCAGGGGGAAATGGCCAGCCCCTTCTCAGTGTCTGTGGGGACAGAATAAGGGGCAATGGCTGCAAGTTGGAGCACAGGAAGTTCCACACCAACATGTGGAAGAACTTTTACACAGTGAGGGTGACAGAGCCCTGGGACAGGCTGCCCAGGGGGCTGTGGAGTCTCCTTCTCTGGAGATATTCCAGACCTGTCTGGATGCCTATCTGTGCAATATGAGCTAGGGACCCTGCTTTGGCAGGGGGCTGGACCTGATGATCTCTGGAGGTCACTTTCAACCCCTATGATTCTGTGATTCTATGTAGCTGGGATAACAAAGACATAATGTGAAGTGTCCAGGAAGATAAAGACAGTTCTTGTCTCCTTACCCTAACAATGAAATCTCGGTTTGGCAGAAGTCAGAGGGACTTGGGCAAGTCAGGGATTTCTCTCTTCTCTTTGGGTCAGCAGCTCTTGATGATCATTATTGCCTTGTGCAGCTCGGGAGGCTGCGTCTTCCTGCCTGGGGCTTTTAATTCTGCCTGTCTTCAAGAGAAATGAATCATCCTCAAGAGAGTCACTGTGTACCTTTATTAAGGAAGAATCTACGGAGAAAACTTTGTTAATAGCTGTTGTTATTGATGGGGGTTGTGCAGCGGTCAGTATATTAGCACTGTGTTTGAAGGTGTGTGAAAGGGCAACAAAATGACAAATGTTTTTTGGCTTCTCTGTTGAAGCTGTACATCCTCTCATCAGCTCCACATGTGTGGAATTTAGGGTCAGGGGAAAAATGGGGGTGGCTATAGATGTCTGCATCTGGAGAGAGCTCAACCCCAGGTTGGATGCTTGTTCCCAGCCTTGTCAGATCTCTGCACCTTGATAAACAGGGGAAAGATCAAGCACTGAATTAAGTCCCCTGTGCAGCGTTGCGTGATGATGACCTTCCCTGCCTGTTAGCCCTGAGGTGGAAAATCCTCCCTTCCTCCACACTGGATGGACTGCAAAGACTACACAGCAAAAGGACAGTGGTTGGTTGGTTTTGGAGGTGGACCCTTTCATATCAGGGTTTTTTTGATCTTTTTCTTACCAACCAGTCTTGCCAAGCCAAAGCATCAGAGTGGCAGAGATCTCCCTCCTCATCTTCAGCTCCCACTCCTGCAGCCTCTAGCAAATGCTTATTTTAGCAGCAGCTGGCTGTGATCCCTTTGAACTCTCTGATATGAAATTAAATGATAATTTATTACATATCATTATAGGATTATATGTTATCTCTAGGATAATGGAATCCAAATGTTAGAATAGCATGTTTGAGATTTCCTCTGTGCACACATTTTCCACCACTTGGGAAACAACCAGAGTCAAAGGTATAAGACAGAAAAAGAAATGAATTGATCTGACTGATCACAGCTGGCCAAGAGCTCAAGCCCTGGAAGAATATAGCCAGAGGTTCATGATCTTTTTGTGTAATTCAGAAGAATCAAAGAAGTTGACTGAATTTTCTAAAAAAAAAAAAAAAAAAAAAAAAAAGAAGAAATTGTTATCAGCTTTGGGTCTTCCATGGTTTAAATCCTGTGGATAAATTATGCAGTGTGAATTATGTGCTCAGCTCCAGTAACAAACACCAGATGAAGCAGAATGCTGAGTGACCTGTATGCTGCAGAATTGTATTCTCTAGGCTATGGGTAGGTGAGCACTACTGGATGTGATAAGATATGACTTGAATTGGCTCAAACCTGAACTGCACTTGTGATGTTTCCACACAAAGGTTTAGAGGAGATGCCGCTAAGCAGGAGGTGAAGGCAGCTTTTTTGCTGCTCCATCTGATTGCCCATCATAGCAGCTTTGGATGGACGAGTGCTGATGTTGAGCTGTGATGAAGCAGGATCCTCAGCATGCACAAATGCTGGGCCATACGTGAGTGGTGTCTGTTATCCATGTGCAAAACCCTGGGCTGCTGAGCTGAGGCACTTGTAGATGTGAGTTTGCAGGGTCTAGTGTGGGAGCAATGCTGGTGCCTTAGGCAGGAGTGGGACAGGCTCACAGATAAGAACAGGGTTGATGAGGTCATACTGGATTTATAGGGTCTTACTCCAGCCAGAAACAGGGCCTGCAGACTTTTGTTAATGTAAGAAGTGGTCCAGAGGCACTGTTTGTACTTCTAACTTCTGTATTAAACTATTACTGGTCCAAATTCAGTTCTGAAGTGTTTCATTTTCCCTGAAACAGCTGACAACTATTACAACAGGCTAACTCTCTGCATAAACACACTTGGTATGGAAAAGCTGTTCCCAGATTTTGCAGATCTTTCAATCCTCAGTCTTTTCCCAAAGCTGTCACGGATTGCTATCAGTGAACTCTTTCAATTCAGAGGTAATAGGGCAAATTGAGAAATACTGCTGTGAATTAGTGTGCATCCAGTTCACACCCTTGGGGTAGTTTATGCTGGGAGGTGGGCACTTTCTGCTGTGGTCAAGGCAGAAATTAATCCTAAACTAATTGTCTTCATGCACTAATCATCATGTTGATGACCTAAGGTTTCCTAACTAGTATGTTAGGTTGGGCTGTGATAGTGATGTCCTGTGACTCTTTCTAAATTTTATAATTGCTCTGTCATTCAGAAAAGGCTTAGATCCAGCTTGTTGCCTTCTTAGTCAGTCTTAAAGCTGATCAAATTTACTTCTCTCATCTCTTGAAGGTTTGAAAATGCTGTCAGCTAGTGCTCATTATCTTTTATTACCTTAATATATTAACTTGGGTGAACCACACAGCAAGTATGACCTCATCCAACTTTGTTTTTGCTTGAGAGTTTCTATTCTTTGCCTCTAAGTTAATAATTTTCTGTGAGCAAGATAACTGTTTTTGCTGCATCACAGCGTGAAAGCCATAATAAGGTTTCACTTTCTTTACACACCAATATTTTGACAAGATCTTCTTGAACTGCCTCCCCCAGAACTATTGGGAATTTTCATTGTGTTTAGAAAAATCGAACTCTAAATTACTGATGGGCAACAGGCAGAGAAACAAACACCCAAGAAGTCCTGGGTGAGGCTGCCAGCTCCTTCTTCTCTCCCCAAGAGGAGCCGTTCTCCACGTGTGAATGACAAGCTGCAGCCTTTGATCACTGTAGTAGGAGAAAAGTGGTATGGAGGGGTGGTTCTGACAGCATCTGCTGTGAATTTGTAAAATATGTCAAATGTGTATTTGTGGAGTAAAATAATGCATCCAAGCATGAAAAATTAGGCTTTGTTCTGATACCGGGATGCACTTGAGCAGGACTCCTCCAATAAGCAAGGGAGGAGGTCAGCATTCACCCCAGGAATGCAAAGCTCTTTCCTCTGGAACAGATTAATAATGTTGCTTGAGGCTGTTGTCATTCCATAAAGAAAATGTTGAATTAAGTAAAGAAATCTTGAGAGAAAACAGAAACTTTTGTTCTGGGTATTTTGGGTGGTGGTGGGGGAAAAGCTGTCACCAGAAAGGAAGGATTCACGTTTTCATGTGCTGGTCCTTGAGAGGCAGATATAAATTGATAACTTAATGATGTCTGAACTGCAGAACTAGGCCTGTGTGGTTGCTCCTCTGAGAGTCAGAGAGCACATATTGCTTTGGGAGTCTGGTTAGTGTTATATTGGTTGCTTGTGAGAGCGATGCAAAGCACAGGTTGAAGACTGGGTTCAGAGAAAAAAGGTGCAGATAGCTCTGAACTATCTAGTTCACCACTGTAGTGGTGAATCTGTAAAGCCACAGAGCTTTTTCTGCAGCAGCTAAAAGGCTGAGTGGCCTCAGAGGTCTCTGTCCTGAAACTCTACGGTAGCTTGTGCTTAATAATCCCAGTGGGAAAACTCCCTCACTTAGTGAGACTGTACACACCCTTGAAATTTTCTATGTGCATGTGTGTTTGCAGGATGGTGGCACGAATCTTGGTGGAGGCAGCAGCCTGCACCTCATGGACTTCAGTGGGGAAACCTAAGTGAAAGCTGACTTCCTTCCACAGACCTAAACACTGCAAAGATTTAACTGGGAATTTAACTAACTACACTGCTCACAGTCCCAAAAATCAGCATGTGCAATCAGGGTCACTGTCTAGGTGAGAAATCCAGAAGTAATGAGGAGTGAAATGAGTTTCTCCCAGTACTCAGGCAGAGCTGTGGGGCTGGTGCTGGACCCAGGGCTTTGCTCTGCGTGTCTCTGCATCCTGTTATGTTTTGTCGCCGTCCCCCAGCAGAGCTGTGCGTGCTGTATATTCTTCCTGGGATTACAGACACAGTGGGATATGGATGAGTGCTGCTAAGACAGAGGATTTTCTATGCATTCAAGACATATCTGTGTTCTTAATAATTTTACAGGGGTTTTATTCTAAGCTGCTTTTGTGGTTTCCAATGGCTGTTCGAGCCCATTGGTTTGGAGCTTGTTTCCTCCAAGAGCTTTGAAACAACAGGATGGAGAATCCTGGAGAAAGGCTTTGGATCTACCTTACTACTTTCTGACAACGCTTTTGGAGAATCTGCTGCCAGCATTTTAATATCCTGTAATTTTTGGCTTGTGCAAGGAAATTTTTAGTAGCCCCAAAGGCAAGAAGCTTCTGTGGGAAGAATCAGAAGTGCTGTAAAATTATGTACCTGTGTAACCTGTGGACACAGGGATGTAAAAGGTAGTAGTATAGAAGCCCTGTAGTATATAGAACTTTAAGTTACAGTACTTCATTTGTCTTTAGGTGTAATACTTGAGGCCATTGACTGCAGTCACAAGCGGGGATTTGCAAAGAGAAACCCAGCAAAGATCTGGTCCCTCCAGGAGCAGAGGAAGAACTGCCAGGGAGGGAGCAGCCCAAAGTGGGGCAGAAGTTGTTGCTTAGAGGAAAAATTGGAAAACGCTGAAGCAGATTTTGGGAAGGTTCCTTTGAAATGGCATTTTCTCCTTAAAAAGGGGATGCAAGCAATGCAGTCAACTCTGTCTTGTTTTCATGGTAAGCTCAATCTGGGAGTAATGGCAATTTGTGTTCGTGACTCAGGGAGAAAAATAGGCTTCCTGAAGATTCAGGACATGGGATTGAGAGGTGCTGTCTGGTTCCTGGAAGGCAGCTGTGCCGTGGTGTTGTGGGGTGCTGTTTATACTTGTGTCCTCTGTTCCCTGCCTTTTGGGATGCCAGTTGCTGGGGCTGTGATGGCATTTACCCCAGTCCTTTGCTGCTGTACCAGTAACTTCTTGAGAGATGGGGATGCACTTTGCTATTCACCCTTAGCTGCTTAGATCAATATCTGCAGCAGGAGAGTGATTTTAATAAAAGGACTCTCTCTCAGCTTTCCTATCTCCATGACAGATAGACCTCAGCTAACATAAATCCTGCCCTTTCTCCTGTCAGTCTCTTGGCTTTGTGTGACATAGATGTTTTGACACTGAATACAAATATTCCACAGTTGGCTAATAGTTTAGAGCATATATTTAAGAGATGTACTTTTGCAATCACCTGGAGCCTTTAGTGAATGTCTTTGCCTTGTAAGGCCTTTCTGTTTAGAGAATATATTCACACGCTCCCATACACATATTCCTTTTCTGTTGTTTATGAAATATCACTGAGGGAAAATGAGTTTTGCTTCAGATAACTGTAGTAGGGAGCCCTCTCCTAACCTCCTCTTTAGCAATGAGAACCTCCAGGAACTGCAACAAACCTTATTTATTAGGCGTCAGGAGGGATGCAAAGGGGATTTGCAGTGCTGGCAGCTGGAAGCACCAAGTCTGCAATGGGGTAAGAAGCAATGCCAGGACCAGTGCTGTTTGATGGGAAACTGGGCAAAGGTCTGGGAACCCTGATGCAGCCCCTGGGACTGTCACTCGACTTAGCTTCACTCAGGGCATCTGCACAAATCACCTTTCCCAAGCTGGTGGTACCCCTGGTTGGTTTTGGCATTTCCACCTCCTGCTGAGGGGAGCTGAGGTGTGTGTAGAGGGGATAAATAGGCTTTTTGAAATCCTAAAGCTGCTCATGCCTGGACAAGGCACCTTGAGGCAGACTGTGGTGTTCACTGTGTTGATGGGGTTTCTGCCCACCAAGCAGCAGGCTGTGAAAAGCCTCTGTGTGTGCACAGCTTTAGCAGTGGTCTCTACCCTCCAGGTAACCAGAATAGAAACCTTCCTTGGTTAATCAGCTGGTTTTAAACTCTAGTTTAGATTGGAATAGTGGCTGTGTCATTCAGGTCTTTCAGCTGATGAATTCGTGACCTTTAGCCACTGTGTTAATGTTTCTAATTGTAACTGGCAGGACAATTTCCCCTTTGCTGTTGTATGAGAGATGCAGAGAAATTCGCCAAGAGCAGCCTGTGACTTTTAACCACCATATCAACATCCCTGATTGAAACTAAAATGGCAAGTTAGGCCAGTGATCAGCTCAGCAGAGCAACCAGAGCAATTCCAACAACCACATTAAATGAGAAAACTCACTGGGGATTTCCTTTCTTGGGCACTGAAGTCTGGGCAGGTAAAGCAGCTTTGTCAGTTATCTGCACCTGAGTGTGATATGGAGGAAAACTCCCTTCTAGCACTCAGGGGATTAGCCTGGACTGGAAGCCCTGAGTTCTGCAGACACCTGTATTGCCTCTGGCAGAGGAGGCAGGAGCTGGAGGTGGCAGATGGAGACTTGAAGGAGAATCCCTGTGAATGTCTCATCTGGTGTTCAGTGCAACGTGCACACTTCTCTATAGGTTTGCCCTCAGTATTTGTTCTGTGTCCTTCATCCACTGGGATGATCCCCTTCTCCTTAGTAGAAAGCATATTTTGGGCAAATACTCCCTGGCCCTGGCAGGCTGTGAAGGCCTGGCTTAGGAACACTGTTATCCCATGCTTTGTACAGTGCATGAATGGGACCACAGAGTGCTTCTACACAACATATAGGTAGTACTACAGGCATATATTTTATCTAACCTCTAGCTTTTTCAATCAGACACATTGAAATAAATGTTTTTAACAATGAAGGCTTTGGCCTGAAGCATGTGAGAGTGAGTTGGGGATGAATAAATAGAATACTTGATGACATTAAGATTTTATGGGGTATGGGGATGGGCACATTACTCACAGATGCTGAAACCATCCCAGTATCTTTCAAGAAAAGCTGTTTTAGGGATGTTTAGAGAGTTTTTAAAATTTTTTTATTGTGACCATTTTTTCTATTACTCCAGCTCATAAGACCAGGTGTCTTAGTTACCATGTTTCCTGCTGTACAGGGTTCAGAGGGAGCAATAAAAGCCTCTAAAACTTACCTAGAATAGCCTTCTTACAGTTAGAGATGTCACAGGTTTAATGTCCTCTAACTCAGGTCCTTCCAGGCCATGGCACAATGGTAGCATTTGGAGGAAAGGGGATGTCTCTTCTCCCTGGTGGAATAAAATTGCTACTCCATAACCTATAGACATGCTGGATCTTTGGCTTAGAAGCTCTGACAAATTTAGCTGTAACAACCAGCATTAATGATTCAGGAGGAATTTGCACTCCTCAGGTTTGGAGACCATAATGTTGAGCTGTTTCGTATTTGGGCAGGGTTCGACCTCAAGGCTGGTAGTTAGTTCTCAAAAAGAAACCATGGGGCTGGGGCAGCAGAAGAGTGTCCTGCATAGGGAAGTTAAACCCCCCTAAGAGGTGAATTGAAGTTGTTAGACTGGTGTAGTGTGTTACATACCTGGTCGTATTTCATCCTGATTTTTTCTGTGTGTGCCTGTGTTTCAGACTGTGTCACCTTTATGCAAAAAGCCCTGCAGTCTTTGGAAATAAGCAGATCCTCTGGGACATCCGTTCTGCTGTAATAATAATGGTTTCATAGCTTTATATCTGATAAAATCTTATGCAGGTAAACCCCATGTCTGCATGGGCTAGCATGGAAATCAGAGGAGGAAGCACAGTAGCTTTATTGCTTGGGCTGCATGCTACTCCCTGGCTAAGATAAACACGTAGGCTATTTTGATAAACAAGCCTGAACTCCTCCTTCTCAGTAATAAAGTTGTTAACAGTCATCTTCAGAGAGAATGGCAAATAATGAGGTAGTGGCTTAACAAGGCAATCCCTCCACCTTTTATAAGTAAAGCCTGGTTTCCTTGGGAAAAAAACAATAAATCTCCTATCTGCTGGGTATAGTGCTGCTGTAAGAGGTTTTTATTTTCAACCAAGTTACAAAAAAATGCAGGATAAACTTTGCATATTTGTTTGATGCATTTACTTTACCCCTTTTTGTTTGTGTGTGTGTGTGCATGTGCTTGGGTAGTGTTGTGTCTTGGCATTTTGCACTTGCTTTAGGGATCCCCTCTGAGGTGTAGCAGGTGAAGAATGGCTGTACCAGGTCAGAGCACGGATCCATCTGGCCCAGAAGCCCATTTCTGATGGCACCCAAAAGCAGACACTCAGTAGGAAAGTGTAAGATCAGGCCAGCACAGAGGAT
Source organism: Porphyrio hochstetteri (assembly GCA_020800305.1). NCBI lineage: Eukaryota > Metazoa > Chordata > Aves > Gruiformes > Rallidae > Porphyrio > Porphyrio hochstetteri. The sequence goes on from CM036922.1 coordinate 12,563,268, forward strand.
GCTGCCCCTGAGCATGCTCTCCAGCAGCCTGTGGCAGAGGTCTTCTCTTTGCATAATGCTGATTTAGGGAGTGCAGAGAGCAGTATTCTCTCTGGAGTCCAACACACCACGTACTTTCTTTACTGGACTAATGGCAGCTTTGAGTCTTTTTGTTTTTCTCCAGTTTTCCAAACTTTTGCTGATAGAGAACCCTGAATTAATCTTCAGGCCTTTTGGGTATTGGATTACACTCTGCCTCACTCCTTTCTGCACCAGCAGTGCTGGAGCTGGCATGGGATGCTAATCCTGCCATACCTATTCACTCAGTTGTAGAGGAAAATGTATGAAAACAAATTGCTAGCCCAAGCTAAATTTAGATTTATTCAGTTGGAGTTAATTATAATCTTTATTTAGTCCCAAGTGATGCTGCCTTATCATACACTTATTATAGCTGAGAAAATTAATTTTTATTCTACCATAAAGGTGAATGTAATAATCTGGGTTCAGGGAAGGGATTACTTTAATAAGATTTATAGGCAGCCTTTCAGACAGTATGGTTTTATTACTATCTGTAGGTGGCCTTGCTGTACATATGTCTTTCAGTATGGGTGACTGTGCAAAAAGCATGCGAGTTTAAAAACTGCAGTAAGCATTGGCTCAGAAACTTCCACATCCAACTTATTTTTTGGCAGCAGTAAGCAGGCAAAGCATTTGCCTTGCTTTGGAACACAGTAATACAATTTATTACTGAACCCGTGGCCTGATCTGAATGTTTCATTCATATGCATGGTTTAATTTTGCACTGAAAAATGTATATTAGTAGACAAAAGATTTATGAGGCTTGTGATGTTGCTCTCAAGCTTTTTGGAAACAAGAGTTATGGGCAAACACAGGCATGCAGTGTAGGAAGAGAAGCTTTAGTGAGGAGTGAGCCATCAGAGCTGATGGGCCACTCCATTGCTTGTAGGTGTCATAACCTCCAGTGTGCAGGTCTGCGCCGGCCACCTTCAGCAGTCGAGGTAACGGATGAAAACAGGCTCCTCCCAAGGGTGATTTATCACCCCTGAGGTATGACTGTTGAGGAGAGGATGGATGAATTCTGGAGACACCCTTTTCTGTGATTGACTGAAAGGGGAGGCTGGAGTGTGCTCAGATACCCATCTAAAGTGAGCTGGGCTGACTCCTGCAGAGGGTGGCCAGGACGAGTAGCTGCAGTGACACTTGGGAAGGGGAAGTTTGACTGAGGCATTTGAAGATAAGGATGTGAAACATCCTACAAAAGTTAATTAACCTCTCTTCAGTTTCAGATGTTTGGATTAAATAGACATTTATTTATTTATTTTTAAAATTACATCCTTTTTCTTGTCTTTCAAAACAAGCTGTGCCCGCCTGGCAATGTTTTGTAAAGCAAATGTCTGTCTCTCCACAAATGTGTAATCATGATTGAATGTAAGGATTGTAAACTTGTGAGTTCTACATCAAATTCTATCCTTACATCAAACCAGGATAAGAAGAAGGGAGAATGAGAAAAGCTTAAAGGGATCCTATAATCTTTTCTTATGCTACAATTTTTTATATGTTGACAGCTTCTGGGCTGACTTTAATGTTAAAGAAGTATTGGAAACTCTTCTTAGCTCTTTCTTGCAGTGTCATTTATATCTTCAAATTATTCTGTTACAGTTGAAAAGACTGTTTGTTATTATGTTTTTTCCTGTGCCAGTGTGGTTCACTGTGTAACTGCCTCAAGTATGAAAGGAGTAAGGCTTGTTTTTGAATAGTAGGTGATGGAAGTTGTTCCTCAGTGGGACTATGGAGGGTTTTTCTCCTCCTCTTCTTCTCTAATGTAACACTGAGGAGATGAGTCATAGGATGGATTCTGAAAGTGGGAAGTAAACAGTGACATTCTCCTTTCATGGTTATTTTATTAAATTTTGAATGAGTCAAGGAGAGCGTTTAGTCTCCTTAAATCCTCTCACAACTCAAACCTGTCCTACTCACAGTACTCAGATGAGGTCCACGCTTGTGGTAGATTGTCACACTGTAATCATCATCCTCATTTTCCTGCTCCCAGGATTAGGAGTCAGAGGTTCCTCAACTGCAGGGAGCCAAATCACCTTGCACAGCCTCTCACTGCTGGGGTCTCTAAACAGCATTAGGTCTTGCCCCTTGCTTGTATGAGAGAAAGTGACCTGCACAGCTGGCCCAGAATTAATTATTGTCCTATAATTTATCAGCTCCAGAATAGCTTTCCTTGTGTAGACACCCTAGTCTGGGATACAGTGTGTTTTTATTCAAGGATAATGCCTGCATTTCCAGAGCAAAATAATTATTATGAATAGAGCTATTTTTATAGTGGAATAATGTACATGTGTAGTTTGGTCTTTATGGTCTTTAGTGAGGGCTGGTGGGAGGGGCTGGTGATTTTTCTCCTATACAGACAAGCCATTGATTGCTTCTGTATGAGTCATGGATAACATCATAGTACTTACTGGCACCACATTACTTGAAATTATTCCTCTTTTACAAAGAGGAGTGTCTGTATGATCTCACATTACAATTCTGATGATGTTGCAAGAAAGATGAATTTTAATGTTTTCACAGTTTTTTTCCACAGGTGCAGGGTTGGCTTTCTTGTTTGTTTTCACAGAAAAAGGATATTGAAAAAAAAAATTGCCATTTTAAATGCTTCTTGTTCCTTGCTCCTCCAACTTCAGAATTACTGAGGCCTTATAGAATATTTGGCTCCTGTTAAGTAGTTAGCTAAAGTAGAGGGAAGATTTAGCTATGGAATTTGGATTTATGCTCCAACAGGACTTATTTTCCTTTTTAGTTAAAAAAATGTTGAATTTTAAAGACTTTCCTCTTACTGAAGCTTAATATAGATGCCTTAGGTTTTAATGCTGACCTGCTGCTGCCACCACTACTTTCTAGTAGGACAGTTGTTTTGCTTCTTATTAAAATGTATGAACTCTAAGAAACATAATTTGGGTGAAATCTTGAGTTATGTGAATGGCAGATTTTTACTGCACAGCGTGACCTACAGCTATCACTTTGTGTGTGCTTTAGTCCTGTACTGCATTTTGTGGCATCACTCCAAGGTCAAGGGAGATTAAAACCAAAAGTGATGGATAATTTTCTGGTTAAATAAAAAGAATTATCAAGACAAGAGAAAGGAACTTTGTTTTCAGGTCTGAGCTGGTCAGAGTAAGGAGTGGGGAAGGACATCTCCCCATTGCATGGTTGGTTGTGTGCATGGTGGCTTCTTCTCTGCTCTTCAGAAGCATCAGAAGGGTGGTTTTTCTCTGTCTGCACCCTCAGAATCTGCAGGATGAACTGGGCTGTGATGCTGTTGCCCAACTCTGGAGAGAAGGGTTTTGACATAAAATGGGAGCGATGACCTGTTGCTCTAGGGGTCTTGGTATTTGGCTAGTCTGGGTGGTTTAGATGGGGCAAAGTACCTGCTGGAAAACTGTTACAAGGTAAAGGATAGTTAGAAATTCAAGTTAAATATCTCAAGTCACGTCCAGCAATGTTATTTCCATACATGTCCCCTCAATGCCCCCAATGCCACAGCAGCCTGACAAACAGACTGTGTTCAGCCTTTGAGATAGCAAAGGCTCTGAGGATTGTCATTTGGCTTCCATTTACCTTTTCTTCAACTCTTCCTCTCTTTTGTTACATAATTAGTACTAACCCACGTTCTGATCTAATTCCTGCCCTCTTTTGATCTTTCTGGAGTGCTTATTAAAGGGGCAGACGACTTATTAGTCGCTTTGTTGCACACCAGAGAGCGGGGAGTGTGTCCTGTTTCTGATTGTACTGTAAGGAGATTGATGCTGTGGTGCTGACGTGCTGAATTAAAAAGGTGGGGTGTTGGCCTGCCAGCCTATGACATATTCCTTTTCAGATGTTCCTACAGCGTCATAAAATGTTGCTGAATTCAGATATCATATTTTGTTGCAGGCTGGTTCTAGGACAAAGCCCAGCCCTGTCTACTGGTGTTTATGGCTTCCCATATAAGCTTTCAGACAAAATTTGTATCTCATTTTGTTTGAGTTACAGCAGGCTGATATCTTAGTCCTCATCCCAGCTCTGAGAAGAGGCACTGAATGTTGCCAGTGTAATGGAACGGAGGAAAGGGAAAACCATTCCTTTTAAACTTCTTGTAAATCACTGCTTGAGAGACATAAAATATCTGCATAAAGAATGATGGTGTAGGGGGGTGGTGTTTCTATAATGTAATCACAAATGTATTTAAGCCTTGCCTCAGTTTTGGTTCCTCTTTAGGCTCAGGAACTATGACAGTGTGTAAATCTCCTCTGCAATTTGGTGTGTCTTGGGAGAAGGCAAATTTTAGCTCTTCCCCCAGAAATTGGAGGGCTCTCTTGCTGGTGTGTGTCCTTTTGCTTACCTGTATGGCTGCACAAACTTTGAGAGAAATGTAGCTTCTCCAATGTATTGCTTTCAAAAGTAGTTTGATTTATCTACAGTTAATCCAGGAAGGTGCTTGTCTGCATTGGGCTTCTCAGTAAAGAAACAACACCCTTCCTCCCCTTGCTGCCTCTGCTTTCACAAGAGCAAAGTTCACTCTCAGTGTTGGAGTTGTGCAGTTGCAGGACAGCAGGGTGAGCTGTGCCATGTGGAGGTGCTCTGTAAATGGCAGGGTGGTGATGGAGTTGCTAAAATAACCCATGGTGGCTTTGATTCTAGATTTGGCATGGATGTCCTTTCTCCCTTCTCTTCCTGCTACAAGCAGGATGAGGTTTGACCTGCTGTGCATTTCCCAAGTGCTTTGTTATTGAGTGATGGGGTAAAAACACTGGGGCTCCCACAGAGCAGCACAGCAAATGGTAGTGGGGCATTGCCTGAGCCCTTTTAAACAGTGGCCAACAGCCTCTGCTCTGTCTCTTGCTACTGTAGCTTGCTGTGGGTTCCCTGCTTTGGGTGTCTGATGCTATGGGTAGTGGTGCTACACATCACCTACTGCTTTCCTTGGTGTCTGTCTCACCCATGTCTCCTGCTTTGTAGGCCACTTGTAGCTTGGGCAGCCTCTTGCCTGGTGGGGCTACCTCTGTCTTCTTCCAGAATCGCTTATTAGTACTCACACCCTGTGACTTCCCATAGAGAATTGTTGTCTTTGGTTTCTGCATGCTGCAGGGAGTGTGCCAGCTGCCCATCGTTCACATCTGAACTAAAAGGTGTGGAAGGGAAGGGGGGAAAAAACCCTCCAAACATAAAAACTCCAAAAACCCACCACTAGAAAAGTGGTTGTCCCCTAAGTGAGCTACAATACTGTAGAAAACTGGCCCAGGTCAGTGCTCACATGAGGGAGAAGAAGGTTTCTCATCCTCTGAGTTTCTGTATTTCAGCTGGGTGCCCAGGTCTGCGGGCAACTGGTGGAAGGTGTTGGCTGCACTGGTGTGTGATGGGCCAACATGTTTATGCATGGGCATAAGAAACAAGAGGGCAGCCAAGTAGAGTGACTGTGTGGCAGCTGATTTGCAGTTGCATTTGCTTGTGGAGCTGAGAGGAAGCCCTGCTCTGATCCCCAGGTGGAGCTGTGAGAGAGGAGACTGCTGATACTGTTTCCTGCTGAGAAATTTTTTTTATGCTTTTGTATATTTTTGCATACTTGCTTGTTCTCAGAAAGAACAAGGATGGCTGCAGAAAAACCTTGACACAAATATCTAGCAAAAGTAAAAGCAGGTGTATTGTGATGAAATGAGAAGCATTTAAATGACAGATAATATCAAGGTATCAGAAATAAATGAGCAGAATTTCAACTGAGAACAAGAGTGGAGGAAAGTCAGATGGGTGAGATTCACCCTACAATGTGTCTTGGGTAAGTCTAGGCTTTAAAAATACACAACCTGAAAAAATAGCTTAAATATTAGAGCTTTTATCTGCGCTAAATTGTGGCTCCAAGTATCTGAGTCATCTGGCTTGTAACAGGTGTAATTGTTTGTGAGGTTGTCGTGTTGTGTATCTGCTCTCCCCAGCCCTGACAAACAGTAAAAGCGCCGCTGAGCTTCAGCGAGAGACAACAAGAGCTTTGACCTTAGGATCTGTCATTGTTCCTTTGTTATCACTGTGCATTATGAAACTGCTTCATTTTAATTCATTTGGTTTCTGTTTATTTCTTCTGTGACAATCCCAGGAGCTTGTATTCACTGGCTTTTTGTTGGAGTGTATGAATTGTTAGTTTAAAAGCCCCACCGTTTCTTTCTGGTAGAATTGCAGCCCAGATTGAATATATCTCGCTATTAATTAGAGATTGGCCCAAACCAAAGACATCTGTTTGATCCCTCCCTCCCTCTGGAATCTTTTCTTGCATGGGAAAAAATTGCTCAGCACTGACTGGAGGATTGACCATTGTGTTGTAGAGAAACCTTTGTGGTTTCCAAACGTGTGTTTCATTCTCTTCTGGAATTAAAACAAAAAAATCCTTCTAAGTGCCTGCGAACTTTCTGCATGTAAAGGATTTCTCTCCTTCTCTCAAGCTCTCTCTTGCCTATAAACCCATTCCACTGAGACATCTATCAACCCCTGTATTTTTTTGTGTGGGAAAAGTTTGGGTTTCCAGAACACAAAGCTTTTATCAGTTTGCCACTAACTTCCAAACTGGTGAAAGTGAACTGGGAGTGCTGGGGATTTCCAACCCCCCAAGTCATTGTGTGTTCATGATGGCAGACTAAAGAAAACATTTGGGTTTGCTACCTACCATGCAAGGTGTTGGTTCCTTATGGATACTGAAACATGGATGAGGAGAAGTTGTAAGTTTGAGCTGGCAAGAAAAACACAAAAACCAACCAGTGAAAAGTTTTGAACTCAGATTAGGCTGTGGCCAATCAGTCGCCTCCTTCTTTTATCCAGGACTTGATTAATGGCTTTCAAGTAGATATGAGTTTGGGAAGGTGGGAAGGGAGCTGTGTGCTGATGCAGTGGGATGTTTTCAGTGTATGAGCTTTCAGCCAACAGTGTTAAACCGTGGTACCTGTCTCAGATTGGTTTGTAGTTGTGGCTAACAGTATTGATCTCTGGTAATAAGTTGCTTTTAAGAAAAACTGAGTGGCATGCTAAGCAAACATTAGAGTTATCTTTCTGTTTCCTTTTATCTTTGGCCTGCAGTGGTGGAGAGCCGAGGAGGGATCATGGACAGCATACAGAGATTTTCAAACCTGCCAACGTACCTCCCTGCAAGCTATCACATCTGCAATGCTGATGTTTTCTTCTTCCTCAAAGAAGCCAACCAGGATATCATGAGGAACTCCAGTTTGCAGTCTAGGGTGGATTCATTCTTTATATACAAAGCCAAACTGCCACCTCTCCTAAATGCCACATATGGACCCTTTTCTGTTGAACAGGCTGTTCCCTTGGACCTCATGCTGACTTCTGCATCTTTTGGTTTCACAAATAAATTCACTTTTAATTGGAAATTAAAATCTCACATAATTGACAGCTCGATCTACTCCAACAAACCTAAAATACAAACCTTGTTCTATATTGCGGGAAAGGACTGGGATGACTTGAATTCTGAGGAGAGGTTGCCTTGTGTGAAGATGTATGCTTTCCTGGAGTCTAGAGAAGTTGTGGCCAGCTGTAGATTGACAGGTCATCTAGGATTATGTGTTGCAGAGCTGGAATTATCTCCTAGCTGGTTCAGCTCCCCTCCACCCCTGGTTTCAGAGGAAACAGCCTCCCTGGAAGGGATTACTGTGGAGCTCTTCTATAAGATTTATACAGCAGATGGGGAATGTTCTCCAGAGGATGCAAAATGGGAAAACAATATCCATGCAGGTCAAGATAATGAACACAAGGCTTTGTCAGCTATGGAGAGGATTGGTAGCATCATTATTTACCCAAATCAAGACAAATTAAAACAGTCTTCACTGAGGCTAGATGAAAATATCGTTATTCGCTTACCACTCAACCCAGTCAGAGAAGGTGACGTTGTGACCTTTCATGTTTCCCTGGCTGAGGACTCTCTAGCAGACCAGTTTGTATTAAGGTAAGAGAATTTTTAAAGTGCTGTAATGCTAAACAGTCTACAGATAGGGACAAATCTCTATCAGGTGTAATTTCTTTGGTTACATTCAGTGTTTTCCTGAGAGAACGTAAGCATTTCCACTCCAGACCATTAATAGTCATGAATTATCTGTGTGGATGACACTTTTTAGAACATAGGAATTGATTTTAAAGTGTGAGCTATAAATGTTTGTATGATTATTTTTTGTTTTAATTCTCTTTGCTTCTAGTCATAATTCTGCCTCTTAAATTCTGCCTCTGTAAACTGCTGCAATCCATTTTGCTAGACAGTTTGCAGGCGAGTTTTCTGTTCCTTTGGTAAAGCCCTCCTCTCTTTTCATCAACTTTCTTACCATCTTTCCAAAGTACATGGCATACATCTTGCACAGGTCATATGTAGTGAGGAACTATTTTGTTGCATGGTACAGAGAGGAGCTGAGAGGTGAGAAAATGAGACGTGCCTCAACTTGCGTAGGAAGTCTTAGGCAGAGCCAGGATTTGGATCCAAACTTTATAAGTCGTCTTGAGTTTTTCTGTAAGACAGCCCATCCTGCTTCCTCAAGCTTTTGACTGCTTGTTGCATGCCCTACTTTTTTTTTTTTTTTTTTTAAAGTTTTGAGACTTTCTGGTGACCTTTACTTGTGAATCTGCCTGTAATAGGAGAATTCAGGCATTTCTAACCACCCTGAGGGTTAGTGCTGCATATTTTTTATGTCCTTAGCTGTCAGACTGTGGGTTCAGAGCTGCATAGAGACCAAATTCAGAGAGAAATGTGAGCCAGACTGGGGGAATAAAAGGGCCAAAAGGTAATTGGAAAGTGTCATATGCTGTGAGAATGGGGGACACTGGGGAAAGGGGGAGTTGCAGCCTGTGCTAACAAACCTCAAAACAGATTCCTGCCTCACTTCTAACTTTTTGATCTGAGGACGATGGGAGCGTAACGTGACAGAAGGGCACTTTGGGGAGGGATGTGGAGAAAAGAGACAGCAAACCTTATGCAGCACTTTGAAATCATTCAGCTTTTGTGACATAGCACATGCATATTAATAAACTTCCATTGCTGCGTGAAGCAGGACAAGTGGTTCAGAGCACGTGCACAGGCAGAGGGAAGGAAACGCTCTACAGTATCCCAAGCACTTCCAGCTACTCAGGGTGAGGGGAAAACATGGGAGGAATATCAGAGGGTTTAACTTTAAAAAGCTTGGGTCAGAAAACTTATTCTTGCCAAACTCACCAAACTTATTTTTGCCTTTAGCTGGATTTACTGTTTTTTTCTCATTAAATATGGTTTTGGCTGCCACCCATTGTCAATAGATGGACCAGCCTCATGGAGCAGTCAGGTTTCAGCAGTTGTGCATTGATCCTCCATGCTATAGCAGAGGGATTATGGAATTTGCCTAAGGCTCTGCAAGGATTTAACATCACCTCTTAATTCATGTTCTTTTATTCTCTTTGCTACACCACAGGTAAAACACCCTGGGTATTAGAAGCAGCCTAAGATAAGGATGTTTACTTCCCATTGGAATTTCTAAAATAACATTTACCTTGTAACATATTATGTGAGGGTAGTGTGTTGATACTTCTGCTGGCCAGGAAAGCACCAAAATCTTCTTGCAGAGATAGCTTTGAAATGCTGTTTTTCAAAAGCAAAACAATTTATGGAAGTGCTGAGCACAGTAACAAACCTGGAGTTTCAAGGATGCAGAAACAGAGGCAGTCGAAGTTCTCCAAGCTGGGGACCCCCAGGATGGGCTGTAAGAGCCTGGCTATCTCCAAGACCCTCAGCTTCACCCACAGGTCCCCGTGACTCACTTGTCTCCAGCCATCAGGCAGGAGTCACTTTGTGGCACCCTCCCGACAGGCAGAGCGTGCATCTCAGCGCTCCCGAGCTGCTGGGAAGGCAGTCAGGTTTCCATGGGGATTTCCTCCTTTGAAAAGTGTGTGGAATCAGTTCATCTCCAGGAGATGTTTCTGTTAAAATAAATCAGCATGTTTTACGTGCCCAGAAATATTTCCTCGGAAAATTCACTGTCAGCTCGATGTAGTCTAGCCTGTCTGGTCTTTTTATTTGGCTTTGCTTGCATTGTGCTTTTCATCAGAGAAACAGCGAGTATTTTTACTTAACCTTCAGTTGAATGCAAAATACATTTCAGCTGATGGTTCACCTGTCCTCCAGGATGGAGAGACCATCAGCCACTGTTGCTAGGATTGTTCCGAATGACATACGTGGGGCCCATGGAGAGATTACTCACCTGAAGTTTACACAGTAGGCAGGGAATTACACCGAGGGAAATAAAACCACTATGGTGCCTGCCTCTAATTTATGCAGTTTCCCTCACAGGCTTTCCCTGTTTTTCAGCTCAATGCTAATGTCCATAAAAACCCAGAAGGGTTTTTATATACGTAGAATTTCTGTGTGTTACAGCCAGAGAAAAAGACATTGAAGTGAATGTTTGCCTTGGGAAATATATTTTTGCCTAATATAACTGATAGTTTTTAATCATATCTGTTACAAGCGTAACGGGGTGAATTGCAGTCTGGCTCATATGAGATGATAGATCAAAATCAAGTCGTTCTCAACACAGCATCTGATGCTGACCTCAAGCTCTGACAGTATGCAAAAGAACAGATATGCTCAGTTTTATGCACCTCTTTACTATTTCATGCTGGGTTGTGTAGTATTTTGTGTTGGATTTTGTTCTAGCAAAACTGCCTTTAGCTCTCACATGAGAGCAGATTGTTTTGGTAAAGTTTGGGGTTCTTAACCAAGTTTGGAAACTGAAAAGAGATCATAGAATCATAGAATGGTCTGGGTTGGAAGGGACCCCAAGGATCACAGAGTTCCAACCCCCTGACACAGGCAGGGCCACCAACCTCCAGGCCTGGAGCTACACAAGGTTGCCCAGGGCCCCATCCAACCTGGCCTTGAACACCCCCAGAGAAGGGGCACCACCACCTCTCTGGGCAGCCTGTTCCAGCCCCTCACCACTCTCTCTGTAAAAAATGTCTCCTTAATATCTAATCTAAACGTGCTGTGTTGAAAGATGCTCACTTGTTAAGTGCCCATTCTTCGAGCAATGTCCCTTACAGGGAGATGCAGCAGGTTATATGTGAAGCTTCACCTATCGCGTCCAGTCCCTTTCCATGGTCCAAACTCTTTTTCCTCTCCTCAAGCTAAATCTTGGTTGCTTGTTTTCATTCACAGAATCACAGAGTCACAGAATTGTAGGGGTTGGAAGGGACCTCGAGAGATCATCGGGTCCAACCCCCCTGCCAAAGCAGCTCCCTAGCTCATATTGCACAGATAGGCGTCCAGGCGGGTCTTGAATATCTCCAGTGAAGGAGACTCCACCACCTCCCTGGGCAGCCTATTCCAGTGCTCAGTCACCCTCACTGTGAAAAAGTTCTTCCGCATGTTGGTGCGGAACTTCCTATGCTCCAAATACATTTAAGATCGAGTTGGAGCTCTAGTTGTGGTCCAGAGAATTTGTTTCTTTTCCAGCCAGTGTGGCTTGGTATAATTGAAGGACCCAGATATGTCAAGGGGCAGAATTTGGAAGCTAAGTGTGAATTTAATGCTTTTGCCGTGCCTGACAGTCATATTGCTGACTTTGTTGACAGATGATCTATACATGTGTGCAATGAAATTCTTATGACACTGGAGATTAATTTGTGGCCTTGCTAGTCTGGTCTGTACTGTAAAATTTACCATCTGCAAACATAAATTTTGCCCATTGTGTTAGGTGGGTTGCCACTAAACATAGTTTAGCCATAAAGATAGGTGAAATGGGCTATATTGCCATGATTAAACTTTATTATGGGCTACCTAGTTTAAAAAAAAAAAAGGAAAACTGAAGCAGAGCTTTGAGATTCCAGCAGGATCACTACATGCATCAGTGTTGCACATGGTTTCAGTCTGTTGATGCACAGGACTACCTCCATTACCTGCTTTACTGCCAGACTTAGATGAACCATAGTAAATGAGGAAAGATCTAAATTAGATGAACCATAGTAAATGAGGTAAATCATGACTAAATAAGGGGTAACACCAACTTTTTTGCAATTTACTAAACAGAAGTCTCTAGGGAGTTGTGGAAGGGTTGTAAAAGAGATGGGAGAAAACAATTGTTGCTTAATGGGAAGGACGGAAATCTCATCCAATAGTGCTGGGAATGGCTGGCATTTCTTTTGTGGTGTGTGCTATTATTTAACTCCATCTTGAGACTCAAAGGGTGTATTTAAAAGAAAAATGGGAGTCATTTTGTACAGCAGGAAAACATTTAATGGAATAAATGGACAATTGCCCCTTGGTTATAGGAAAGAAACCAGGACACTCTCTTTATAACTAAAAGGCAGAGTTTTGTCCCATTTTCCAAGTTTGCCCATTTAAATCGTCAGTGAGGATGTGCTGGTAATGAAGGCTGAGCACTAATAGCAATTTGTCGAATAACAGACAAAAAATGGGTCTGTCGGCATTCGTTCCACGTCCCTACCACAAGACCCATCCTTCTTTTATGCCTCATCAGAATAGAAACGCTGATTGGAGATATTCCAGGAATAATAGGAAGGGGCTGAAACCAGGTAATGAATCCCACGCTGGAGAAATGAAAGCGGCTGCGGTCGGGGATGCGGGTCCTCTGTCTGGAGGGGGAATGGTGGGACCGTGCAAAGAAAGCTCGCTGTCGTTCGGTGCCTAGGCAACCTCAGGGAAAAAGATTATCCTCTTCTCTCTGCCATGCTCCACATATTGCAGGGCAAAGATTACTTTTTGATTTTCTTTTTTTTTTTTTTGTTGTTGGATGAACCAGTACAAGGTGTAATACCTGCCAGTTGGCTTTTTACTGATTATTCTCGCTAGGAAAAAAATGATATTAAGGATTTATATTAATAAACATATATCCATATGGAGGAGGTTACGTCTCCTGCTAAGGAATAAAAATTGCACAGGCCATTAAAACTGACTTACAAGGCTTCTGCGTTAATAATGAAAGATCTGTAGAAGTCTGAGCAGTCGTCTAGAAGGCCAGAAAAAGATCATTAAGTGGATGTCTCCTGCCAATAGCTGCCAAGAGCAAACAAGGGAAAGAAAACAGAAGGGTTTAGATCTGGAAATGCATAGAAAATGAGAGCATACAGACTGTGGGGAATGCAGCCTGGCTGTGTGTGAGGAGGAGGCTCTGCGTGGCCTTCACCACCAAGGTGGTATGAGTGGGGAAGCAGGGCAAGATTATAACTGGTGAGGGAAATAAATGATTAACTGAAGCGTTGTTTTCAGATGAAAATTCAGCAGAGGTGAAAGTGGTGAGAAAGGGAAGAAATATACTTCTGAAGTGATTCAGAAATGCTAGTTCAGATATAGAAATAATTAAGGAATTACTGTGTTACTGGTGACTCGAGAATAGTTGTTTTTTACTTGAAGATTGTAACAAACCCAGAACAAATGTTTAAATTCCTTATTTCTGCCTTTTCTCTGAATGTACATTGAATGAAATGAAAAATATGAAAGAGTAATATGTAATATTAATAAAAAATACCAAGCTCTGCAAAGTCTGGAAATGCCAGAGATGTCTGTGCAACCTTAACCCAGGCCCCATGTATATAATGCCTTATAACATATTCCTTAAAGACAAATTCATGCTATTTTTTTTACAGATCTTCTGCTTCAGTCGATGCATACATTGTCTTCCTCCCACTGCTTTCTTTTCTTCTTGTCACTGAATGGGAAAGGGAGTAACATCCTTTCAGGATGCTCCTGAGAAGCCTGGGGAGAGCTGTCACCAGACTTGATTTTTTTTAGCTTGGATAAACCATTTCTATAAATACCCTTTCAGAAAGGGTTGAACCATTCTTTCATTTTTCTTATTTGTGTTTGAGACGGGCGTGTGGCCCAGAAAAAGTGGCTTTGGCTGATGAAAGTCTGGCATGATGGTACAGGAGTTAAACATTTCAGGAGGATGTTGCATGGAGCTGTTAGACCCTGAATGTGTGTTGGCTGAAGTGAAAAAGGCATCCCCCTGGGTACCTGCCTGCAGTGTGTGGCTGTGCTGCACCCATATGCACAAGCCAACCTGTCCTGGAAGTAGTCTTACCACACTACCAGGTGTTCTCTCCTTTTTCCATGCTTTAAGATAACCTTCTCTGCCTTAGGCACTCTAGCGAGGGAGAAGAAAAGAAACCACCCCCTTATACAGTCTTAAAACCAGTTAAAAATAACAAAAACTAAAGCTCCTTCCTACAGCTCACGCAGTCCTAAAAGCTTAAAAACCGATAGATATCCGACAGTGAATAAATGACCCAGTGAATCCTAAAAGACCCTGCAAGACTACAGTCAATAAAGCTTTTTAATGGAATTTTAGATAAAGGTCAACTATCTGCTACAATAATCAGCCATCCACGATCACTCTTCATAGGAATAAAACAGGCAGAGCAGCAGCACCACGCGACAGCGAGAAGCTCTTGTTAGTTGGTGGATGTTGGCTTTGAAGCACTTCCAGACAGGATTGCAGCATCATGGTGATAAAACACTGCTTTTTATTGCCATATTTTCCAATGGTGACTTCTGTCACCCTGCAGAAGGGGTCCTGAACATGCTGCTTTGTCCAGGCACATAGCTGCTCGTTATTGCAGTGTTATTAAGGTGTTCTTTAAGGTAAAAGAGGATGAGACAGTGATGGGAGGCTGTGGTGCTGAGTTTGGGTGGCTGTGTCTCCAGTGTCTGCCCCTTCCCTTGCCCTCAGCATCACTGCCTTAGGCATGCTCCCTTCTCCCTCAGGAGCAGGGAAATGTTATGGAGAGTTGGAGGGGTTAAACAAAATGCAGAATTAGATTCACTAAAAATATTTAGCCTGTGTGAGTATTTCACCAGAGCTTTTCACTGAGGAGGTAAACAGTGGTTTGGCTGCTAGTTGTTTTTGACAGTTTGGGAATATTTCATGTGGATGGTGGAAGAACACTGCGTACAGCTGGAATGAAAGAAGCCACTTTCCATTGGAAAAGGTGTTTGGTTTGCCTTGAAATCCCACTTTTTCTTCTATTCGAGTGCTGCCAGCAGCACAGCTATCTCATTCATCTGCCCATCTGCATCTCTGAGCGCTAAGGGATGTGGCAATGTTATGTAAATTAACTTGCTGTATCTCATAGTCAGAACCATAAAGTGAAAAAAAAAATAGAGTTCTGCTGATTTTAAGTCAGTTTTGGTGTGAGCAGGCATCTCCTGTCTGCTGAGCTACAAGTGGGTAAGCAGCGCAGTATGGGACTGGTGGCAGCGCATCTTGTTTGACACATCAGATTGTTTTGCACGTGTGTGACAAAAAAGGTTTATAATAGGAGCCCCGACAACCTCTTGTCTGCCAGCATGTTAGCAGACACTGCTATGCTCTGCAAACGGAGGGGATGTGAGAAGCGTTTCCCATGGATTTGGAAGGTGCCAATGTGCCATGTGACTTGACACAAACTCAGCCTTGTTGACGGTAATGGAAAGAGATTTTACATTTTTAAATGGTTCGGGTTCTACAAGCTTGTTCCTGAGCTGATCCCCGTCTCTGAAAGCTCTGACATGACAGCTCCTGCTAATTAACTCCAGGCAGCTCCTCCACAGCTCGGCGCTTGCTTCGGGGCCGGGTGCGGATCTGCAGTGCACTGTCAGCAGCTGTGGCACGGCCGTGCTGAGAGCAGGGTAAGAGCAGAGTGTGCCTGCGAAGGGGGCGAGTGGAGTTTGGAGGAAACCACTGCTAAAATGCAACCACCTTTGGTTTGTTGCATTGGCTCAGGCTGCCTCTAAGCCATGGGAAGGCATGCTGGGTGGTGATCCCTCTTGGATGAGGAGCTCCATCTATGGGGCTGCCGAAGGTTCAGCCTCTCTGCTGCCCTCCTTTCGCCGGAGGCTTTCCTGTCTGTAGGTGTTGCCTTGCAGGAAGGACAGGTGATTTACTCCTGCTGTGATTAAAACTGGTGCAGATGTGACATGGGAAGGGAAAGCCACTGGAGACAGAACTAGGAGTTGTTTTCCCTCTGAGCACATCCCTCTGAGTTCAGTTACCTCCATTAATGAACACAGAGTTGCCATCAAGTGACTCAAAGTGTTTAAATACACAGTGTTGCAAAGGATAATTTAAGGAAGACAGCTGCAGGATAAACGTTTCCTCCTGATTTTTGCATTTGTTTTGTTGTGGTGGGATTTTTTTTTTTTCCCTCCTTTCTGTGTGTTTGGTGATGTGTTGGGTTTTTTGGGTTATTTTTTCTACCTTGTACTCAGGCTGGGAACACAGGTCAGAAAAGGTTCCTGTCTTTGAGTGATCATTTTAAATGCAGGGACACGCTGTGGCATTTTGCAAACTGTGTCCCCTAGTGAGTAAGTCCTTGGTGGGGAGCTTAAGGGGGGGGTGTCTTTGTTTTGGACAATATGCTGAGTAGTCCCTGCTTTGTGCTGCTGGACAATGATGGCATTGATCAGCTTCTTGTACGGCTCTTCATTAGCTGGCAGCGCAGTAAATCACGGTCTTGTTTAAACAAGTCAGACACAACAGTGATTTGGTTGTTGAAGCAGTTACTTCTAGTGTGCAATGAACAGTATGAAAAGAAAAATACAAAAATGTGTCTACTTTGAAATTCACGTTCTTCCCGAGACAAATGTTTTGGGCTGTGCATTCCTGTCATTTTATCCTGGTGAAAAACAGAGTACTGTCCCATGAAGCGGATGAAGTAATGTTTGAGTGAGGACATTGATCTCAATTTCCTCATATTCCTGCTGACACAACAGAGTTGCTTTACCCATAGGTTTTTGCATGCTCTGATATGAGAATGCCAGTGTGATGGTTAGCTGACAACTTTGTGGAGGGAGAACTTTCAGGAAGAGCAGGAGAGGGCACACTGCAAGAAAATTATCAATGTATCTGCTTGTTTTGGGTGGTTCTCTTGGCGCCGCCCCCCATTGCAGTTCATGGCAATAAAGGACTCCTAAGAAAATCTGGTTTTGGACAAAGTAGTGCAGGGACCTGTGCTTCATGAGAGGTACTTAATGCTTCAGCTTGGTGCCATGTGTGCCTCAGATGCTGTACTCAGGCAGGGAATGAAAGAAATCATATTAACAAAGTTATTGGATCCCAGATGAATCAAAAGAGCTGCAGGATAAGAAAACAGTGACAAATGAGTCTGCCATCCCAAGGAACAGCAAATGGTGCTTGCACTTAAAACTATTTCACTTCTTGCAGTGTTTGGCTGCCAGCTCCCCAACGCTACGTGGGCAGTGGGGAGCGGGGCAATGTGAGAAAGGGGATGCTCTGTGCTGGCAGAGCTGAAGAAGACCCACATGCAGTGGGGCCAATGTTGCTTTGTATGGGGGTGCAGCAGCAGCAGCTCTTCTTGAGCTCTCAGAGGCCAGAGAGCTGGCCCTGTGTGCTGGGGTTCATCTCATCTCCCCCCTGCCCCCGGTATCCAGTCTGTCACTTCAAAAGCCTCCTGCCCTGAGCTGTGCTCTCTGTCAGTGCCCGGTGCAGAGCAGTGTTTCACCCTGTGCTGTTATGCACAAATAAGGGAAAACATCTCTAAAATATATTCCCCTTAGGATCACTGTGGATATTCCCAGCAGAGGAGGGCACTGGGTCAGAGCAGCAGTATCTCCAGGGATATCCCAACCAGGAGGCTGGTGCCACTGAGAAGGCTGGATTCAAACAGCCCCCTGTTTGTGGGGCAAATTTGACCTCCTCATTGCTGTGAGCCATCAGGCATGGCTCCAGCTGGTCTCCCTCTGCTCCTGCCATGCTTTCATTTAAGTTTCTCACTAGGACCAAAATATACCTTCCCCTCCCCACTGCATCCTTCTTTTGTTTAATTTTTCAGCCAAGTTGAACTCTCTGGGTTGCTTTTTTCTCACTGTGTGGCCCAAGCTTTTGTGGTATTAATGAAGGAGTCCTCAAATGCATTTGCGCTGAATCCCCAATCTCTTAATTGCGCTGGTCCTTGAAGACAGCAAGTGGGAAAGGAAGAGAAGCAGAAATGTGGGATAGACGGTGCCTTGTTCATGGGCTTTCTAAACATCTTCTCAAGTTAATGAGGGTCTGGGCAAGAAATGTGCCAAGTGGCACAGGAAGCACATGTATGAGCACTTTGATCCCTGATGGAAGATGATGATAAAATGAATCAAGTGATGCTTGGGGACAATTTGAAAAGTTTATCCCATCCTGGGAGGTGGCAGAGGGTGAGGGAGAAGTGGTAGCAGACTCTGAGAATCTGGACCAGGATCTAAATGCATTGTGAGTTTTGGGTTGTTTTGGATCTGGGAGTTTGGCTCTGGCCCATCTCTAATTTAATTTGCCTGGCCAGAGTCTTCTCTCTCTTACACAGAAGAGAAGGGTGATTTAATTGACTTCCGTAGAGTTGCTTAGGATTTGTGCCAGTGAAACTATTTGAATTTGGTTGTGTGCAAGGCACATGTGTGTGCCAGTGCTTGGGCTTCATACTTCTGATAATTACTGGGAAATTTGCTAGGGGCAGTAGTAACCTTGGGTGGGCGGGTAGATGGGACACAGATGGATAGGGAATGGTCATGTTTTGGGTACTGTTTTTAATGACACACAGTAACACTAGTAGTACAGTCTTAATTGTGGCATTTCCTGCTGCTATCTCCATAATGTGGCATAAGTACCTATGCTCTTCAGCTAAGATGACTTTTGACTCATTTGCCAAAGCTAATAACCCTTTAAAAATAATTTAAACCTTTTCAGAAGTATTTCACTGATGCTCTTGGGACCAGTAGTCCTTTATTTGCTATGGAGCAGATACAGAATGAATAGCAGTGCTGTGGACTCCCTCAAACAGCGACCTTATGTGAGATGTAGTGATTACAGCAATTAAATCCTCTTTGCCAAGGCAACCAGGGCTTTATTTCAAACTGAAGTTAGTTTTTTTTTCCCCAAATGAATCTCTTCTGCATGCATTATTCATTTTTCTTTGGAACATTTAGCCTGCATGGGTTGCACGAGCTCAGATTCAGTAATATTATTTATTAATTATTGCATTGAGGTAACGTCTAGGACAGTCTGCCTCAAGGGGTCAGAGAGCACAGAGTTCCCCCTTGCAGCCAGAAGCAGAACAAGGCCATAGACCTTGTCTTGGGGTGGGGGTTGAAGGCTAAACAGCCTTTCTGGGACAACCTGTGAAGAATTTCCATTTGCTTTTTTGCTTGACTCCATAACCCATGCAAAGAAGTTTGGGACTTTTTGGTCAGGTGCAGTTTTGACCATACTCATGGATACTTTTACTGAAGTGTTTGAATAAAAAAAAAAAGAGGAGGTCGTGTCAGCTGAGGCTTTCTAAGTCCAGCTGTGTTTGGGTGACTTGAACGCTGAACTTGTTGCTGTGGCTCTTGCTTGGAGAGGAAAAGGTTGGTGATCAGAAATGATGGTTAAGATGGAACATTTTCTTCAGCAGTTTTGGAAAATGTAGCTTAGGATGGGTTTTGATTCCTATTTTATAAAGAAAAATATGTTAAAAGTGCCTATAACCCTTGCTTCAAATATGCTACACCATTTCAAGATTAAATGAGTTCATTGTCTGTTTCTACTGTTATATAAATAGCATCTTGATTGACAAGAAAACTAAAATGATTCTGTTTAAATCTGTACTGCTCTCTTAAGAAATATACATTCATTATTCTTGGGATGATTGAAAGATTTACAATAGTTTATAATCTGGTATCATTTCATTCTTCTTCTTGGTATTATTAATCACCTTGACATAAAACGTCAGGAGAACTTTGTTCAGCTTGCATGATTTGGACTGAGAAAGCCATACTTTAATATTAATGTTTCTTGGGAAATTGGGTAGATCTCTTTGCATTCTGGAACCATAAAATGGATGAATGATGTCCTTTGCCTAGACGTTAGATGCTTACAAGGTGCTGAAGTTGAAGAATGGTCGAAAGAAACCTGCAGCTGTACCACCTTGGAAGAAAAATGACTGTGCAAAGCAGGTCTGGTTCAGGTCAATATTTGGTTGCAGACATGTGAAATCATGAGTGCTGTGGGGGGCTGGCACCGGTGGTTGATCCTTCTCTCTGTTAGTGCTGGGTGGCTGTCCTGGTTTGGCTGTGTCGGTGGTAGTGTCCTGTTGGTGACCTGAAACCCAAGTCCCAATTAATTGGTCATTTAAAGATTCTGGGTTGTGTTTCACAAGCCCAGAGGCAGTCAACCAGGATCCTGGCAGGGTTTCAGCTTCGGTAATTACAACTTGCCAGCGCACATTCTCTCTGCCTCTTAAATCACATTCGCTATTTTTCACTTCCCTTGCTAAACTGCTGTGTCCCCCATAACGTTGATGATAATAGTTCTATTGCTTAGCCTATTTATGTAACGTTACTTTATCTGTAACGTCTCCTGGTGTTTTTACAGGAAATGTCTGTCATTGCTTCCATTCCACAAATGACTATTTTTATTGCTCACGTTCTGGTGATACACCTCAAACATGCAACACAATGTGAAAGGAGGGATGGCAATGCCCCTTCCACCCTCATACTGTTAGGAGGACTTTGGGGCTGGAGGGGATGCTCCCACCGTTTTCTTTAGCTCTCTTACCAGGGCAAAATGTATTTGGGACGGCTGAAAGAGTACCCAGTGTGAGGCAGACAGGGAGGTGCCAACTTGTGTGTGCATCCCACGCTGCCCCCCAAACGGTGATGCCCAGTCCGTCTATCTTCCCTGGGGCTCTGTCTCTCCGTCCATCCATTAAAGGACCAGGGTTTTCCCAGCCCACCTGGATCCCCTCCATGCCAGGCCCCGGCCCCGGCGCCGGAGGGAGAGCCAGGGCTGCGCAGGCTCGGATCTGCGCTCAGGCCAGGAGAGGGCAGAGCGGACTTGTGTCTGGCTTGTGCCTGCAGCCGAAAGCTCGGGCAAAAATCAAAGGCAGGTCGGGAGGGGAATAATTTTGGGCAAGGATGGGGCTTGGTGCTGGCAGAGGTGCCTGGGCTGGGCTGGGAAGCTCCTGTGATCCCCGTGAATGGGCTCGACACCTAACCACAAAAATACCTCGATAGGGGGGGATTTAGCAACTTTTTTGCTTCTCCATGCCCCCCAGGTATTATTTCTTACTGAGGAAGGAGCAGCTCTCTGCTGGGGTGTCCTCCACACAGCTTGGGGTGTGCAATGGCTCCATGCTCTCTTATGCAGCCGCGCTGCCTGACACCAAAATACAGCACCTTATTTTCTTTCTCTACACCCCCTCCTCCCCCCCGTGATTTCAGAAAGCTCTGTGTTTTCTTTTTACCAATGCATTGTGTCCCTTGTATGTGCTGGACGTTGGGAATTCTCTTCATATAGCGACTTCTCTCCTGCTCTGTGCATTAAGCAGCTGTAAGCGAGCTTGTCTCCTTACAGAGCAACTTTCTTTTGGGCTTGAAAAACAATGGGAATGTAGTTAACGTTCAGCCTGACAGAGTCTTAGCAAACATATTAAGGACTTCATTTAATAAAATCATATTTCACTTTCATAGACAAGAAGCAGAATAGAGTTGAGTCTTTTTTAATGAATAAAGTCCTTAGTAAGGCACTTGCAATCTTTCTTTATGTGAGGCTCATTCTCAGGTTTCTTTATGTTTTAGGAGCCAGGGAGATTTAATGCAGCATTTTCTAAATTGTATCTTGCTTCCTTTGGAACAGAATGGAAAGGGAAATGTATCTTAATGTTAAACAGACGCGAAACAAAAATGTGGGGTTTTTTCCCAGAAGAAAAGTTAAACATTTGCAAGAAAAATGTTCTTCACGGACGTTTCAATTCTGTTAAAAACACATTTGCTGTCAGAAAATAATGGTGCTGGATGAGCTTTAATAATAAACCAATTTGTGTGTACCACGGGAGTGGACTTTTTCGGTCTTTTGTTGTAAGTCATGCTGGAAGGGCTGCCACTGGGCTACAAGAGCACAGATTTTCACACTGGGATTTGTGTCTACTCGAGTTATTTGAATAACTCTATTGAAATACAACTGGGAAAAAATTAATCATGTGACTTATTATAAAAACATTGCTTTTTACTCTGTTCAGTGATGTTTGAGCAGCTCCATGTATTTTTCCTCTCAGATTTTTTTTTTTTCAATTCTTTTTTTTAAATACCCTCTTTGCACAGTGCCTTGATTGTGCCACACACAGACCATGCAACAGCAGCCTCCTGATTTCTGGGTAACTGGAAACGAGCAACATTAATGGGCTGGGTGTGAGCTGCTTTCCCAAGGCACAGGGCTTGCACAGTGCTCTCCTTTCCTTCATTGATCCAATTTGGTGTGATCAGCAGGTGCACCAAAGCATGCAAATTTAAAATTTGCTTTGAGGAAAATTGAGTGGTGTTTTTCCCTGAAACAAGCTATTTCTCTGAACATCTCTGCCAGCTAGCTTGCTTGGGAGAATATTTGCAGAAATGGAATGCAAAAGTGATACAAACGCAGCCAAATCGAATACATTTACAGATGTAAAATGCTCAGCTTTTTTTAGGCTTGCAAAACTCTTTGGGGTGGTGAGGACTGTCACTTTGTGCAGATTTATAGTGTCTTACATAATAGGCCCCTAAACACATTGGCCTTCAGGTGCCACTGCAGTCTGGTGGGTTTAATAACGGTGACAGTGCTGGTCCCACCCAGCTTATAGACCCATAAGATTTAAAGACAGCGCAGGTACCTTCTATCCTCTCCAGTCCACAGTCAGTCATGCTTGATAACAGTGTGAAAATTGGATTTGTCAACTAGTAATCCCTCAGTGATCAATAATTAGTTGTAATTACGCGCTGTTTAAGTGCTATGGAGAGAAAATTGAAGTTTGTGACTGGAGTAGGAAATGAAGAATGGCAGGTACACCAAGCCATTTGGCGTAAGAGAAATTCATTTAAAGAACTGAATTAGCACAAAGAGTGGTGAGTTAAGCTGCCTTCTGTAGCCAGGCCACATCACACAGCTATAGACGTTGTAGTATTTAAGGCTAAGCAGGCTAACATAGCCCTTAGTGAGCTTGCTGACGGTAAAGCATCATAACTTGAAGAATAAGGAGGTTTGCTGCTTATTCATAGTCTAGAAAAAAATTTCTCCAGTGTGGAATTTCATGAAGAAACCCTTATTTGTGAGGAAACTGCCTTTGAAACTTCTACTGTGTTTGTAGTCAAAGATCCACACCATCACCACCAGTTTAATTTTTTGTCCAAGTTTATGTGCTAGGAGAAACTGAAGTCACCCTTTGGATAGTCACTTGTGGGACTACACCAACCTTTTTGCACTCTGTGAAAAGGTGCAGCCTAGACACACGGCTTGGTTTCAGACAGAGGAGGAGAAGTCTTCAATTTGCTTCTCTTTGCTTTCTTCCTTTCTCAAAAGAGCCCAACAAACCAGGTTTCCATATGGACAGAGATGTTATTCCAACTGTGTCTGTGGAGGCTCTGAAAATCTAGTTGAGTCTGTCCTGGAGTTTCTGTACAGACTTTGAATTTAACTCTGCAACCAATAACTCTTCTCAGTCAAGGAGCCAGAGAGGGTCCTTGTTTATCTATATACCCATGGGTGATTTCCACTACCTCGTACGTCTGATTGTCACTCTGTAAATAAGCATGCAAAATACAACCACTTAACTGCAGGAGGTGGGAGTGAAATTGCTGGAATAGACCTATTACCCAGTGGTATGTGAGAAAGAGCCAGCAAAATTTATGGTTTCTGAAGGACCAGTGTATTTTTAAGCTTCTGGTATTCCTACACTTCACAGCCAAGATTAGCAGATTGTTGACAGCTCCGTGATGTATTTGCTGTCACCTGGCTGGAGTCCGAAGCAAGTGATAAATTTTTAGTTTGAATGAGCTTGTGTGACGTGCAGTGACAGATATATTTTGTTACTACAAGTATGTAGCGTGTCCTGTGGTTGGGGATTTTGGTGCTATTCTTGGTGTGGCCTTGAGCGATTCGCTCGCTTTCCTTGTGCTTCTGTTTCACCATCCAGGAAAAGATGGAGAAAATGACATATTCCTCATATGCTGGGATGGTTCATTCTTTTTCTGCGATGTAGGAGCCTGACACAAGCTCTTATCATTTTCACTGAGTTCAGTAAAAACTGTCTGCTGGCAGGAGGCAGTAAATGCTCTGCAGAAAAGAATCCAGCATTTCCAGTTGCTGAATTTCACGTATCTTGGGTATATGTCACATAAACCTAGATGCAGAAACTTGGAGGGTTTTTTGAGTGATAGCACTATGTTCTGGGAAGATTCCCCTCCCAGAATACACATTTAATATAGAAGAAGGGACAGTGTGAATCAGTTGTGTCCCTGTACTAGCTACTACGAAAAAAATTAACACTATCTCAGCTGAAACCAGGACAAAGATTGGAGGAACTGAATTTGCAGATTTTGGCATGAGGGTAAAACTGTAGTGCTACATATTGGCAAACTTTATTGAAATGAAGAAGAAAGATTAAATGTTTATTGAATTCCCTCATCTTTATACTTTCTGGTGTCTAAATTTAATCTCAGCAAAGTGAAATCTGTCTTCCCTGGGCCTTTTAAAAGGTCTCACATATATCAGCATTAATAGGATGTAGCTGGGTTGAAGCTGGTATCCTTTTGCTTGAGAAATACCAGAGTCAGACAAACTGGCTTTGTTTGCAGTGGGGGAAGGAAGAGCAGTATGGTGTTACACCCCAAACTGGGGGGCTTTAGCTTGCTGGGGGAGCCGGAGCTGGCTGCGTGTTGTCATCCGTGGCAGATCAGAGAGGGAAATGGGGCACAAACAATATTTGAAACCTCTCTGCACAGCTTAGCTGAGAACTGGGAGGTCTAGAAATTGTCTATCAATTCTAACAGCAGCTTTTATCAGCTTGAAAAACGGGAAGTTTGAGAAGCAAGTGACTATTTTATTCCCTGGAATAGGAACATTGAATTTTCTCGCTGAAGCCCATTCAGAAAGGTATGCACGCTAACTACTTCAGTTCTTCACCTGGAGAATAAAAGCAGCGGCTTCCAAGGCGGGTAATACACGTCTGTTTGATGTGACTGCTGGGAGGAAGCAAAGAGAGAAAAGAAATTCTTTGAGAAGGCGGCTGAGTCTGCCAGGGAGGCGAATGGACAGCAGCTCAACGCTGCAGCGCAGAGGCGTCTGAAACCAGTTCTGCTTGTGCGTGCAGCGTGGGGACTGGGAGTCAGGAACCTGTCACATGGTGAAGCAGGGACCTGCTCCTGAGAGCATACGTGGCATATATGTGAGAAGTGAGCTTGTGTGGGACCCCATCAGCTTGTCCTCTCTGCGCTCTGTGGCTGGTGTGTCATGGGGGAGCTTGGCGAAGGTTCATTTCGGTGGAAGCGAATTGAAAAAAAATTTTACACTTACTGTAAAATCCGTAAGGGGATTTTACAGTACGAGCACATGTGGGCTCCCCAGATCAGGCCTAATTAATGGATTTGGCTGGGAAACCGAGGGGAGTAGCCAGTTTGGGAAGCAGCAGTGTTGTCTGTGCAAGTCTCCTCGAGAGCTTGGAGCATCTGTGCCTTCAAACTGCCAAGGAGGGAGCAGCGACAACCTTATCGAGTGGGTAGAATAGGTGTGTGTGTGTGAAAAAAATCCACCTCTGCTGGATTGGGTGTTCTAGAGAAAGGTTCAAACTGGGTCTAGAAACGAACTTTCTGAATTTGAGAGCAGTTTAAGGGTAGAACATAGCAAGCAAACAAAAAAGAAGTGAGTATGCTTAAGTAAAACGTATATTTTAAACTTTTTCATATGGGTTTAGATTTCCTTGACAGTTTTCTGAGGTTTTAAAGCCTGGATGCTTCCAGAGAGCAAAACAATGTGGTGCCAAAAGGCCATGATGTTATATGTGCCAGTTTTACATACCTTGGGCTGAAGAGTACAGGAAATCATAGATTACAGTGACTAGTATTGTTTCTTTTAAGTGTAAGTATTCTAGGCAAATCTGAAACAAGTATCCATGTCCACACACCCAGCTCACTTTAAAACAGCACAGTTCATATATGTTATTTTTGCCTTTCTGTTGCAAAAATGGAGCTGGAGAACAATGCTGGGAAAACCAGAAGAGGACAGAGAAGCACAAATCTTGGGTGGTGGAGACTGAGAACCAGCAAGAGACAGGGAAGCCAGCTCTTTCCATAGCAAGGAAATGTCTTGCTTCTGTGCAAGCAGAGCAGGGAATTAAGCCTGAGCAAAAATCTTGAGGTTTGTGTCTATTCAGCAGCACCTTGAGAAGTTCCACATGTGGAGCTGGCATCCTCTCTCTTGGTTTTAGTATTTCGTGGGGGTGATGAGGTGCAGATGTCTGTGCTTCTGCACCTCTCATTCGGGTTTGGTTTTGCCTCCATAGCAGAATCTGTGCTGCCTGTTTCTCACTCAGCTACCCACGTGTCCTCCTCCAACAAGGGTAGAGACACTCTCTGAAGCACCTCCAAAACTCTAATGTGCTTAGACATCAAAAATGGGAGGTGCACCTCTCTTTCTACAGAGTTGTGGTGATGGGTTGCCTTAGGGGGGAGAGCATATGTACAGCAAATGGACACTTATATAACCCTATTAGCTTATACTGTATGATTTCAACCGTTGGTTTGCCACAGGGAGTTGGAGAAGAAGAATTAGGTAATATAAATAGAAAGATGACATCCTCAGAAAGAGTGCCATTCAGCACATACTGCTGGCTGGCCTCATGGTTCAGAGCCGATAAGCAAATTTGGCCTGAATCCTGTTGCAGCATTTTCCAGTGGCACCAGCACAGCAGAAGAATTGGCAATATCAGCAGAGGTGAATGCTGTGGATGTGATTCCTGCCATCCACTGCCCACAGCTCTGACTGTGGGAGCCTGCCTCTCAGTGGCAGAAAGCTTGGGCCAAATTAATTGTGATTAATTTTGCTTATGTCCCATTCCCCTTGAAGTGACTCTCGAGATGAATTTGTCCTGTGTGTGCTTTAAATGGCAAGTTGCTCAGAAGTGCTTCTGCTAATGCATCCTCCAGGTTTATTTCAAGTATCTTTTTTCTTTCTTTTATTCTTTCTTTCAGCAATTGGTTCCTGGTACAAATGCAGACACTTTGCATTAATTCCCTGCAGGGCTTCTATGCCATATTTTTAGGTTTTTTGAGTGGCATTGTGGAAAACATGAAAGCATTATGGTAATGATCAGGGCCAATTCTTGTGTTCTTTATTCAGATTTCAGTTAGGGGGGAAAAAAAAATAATCTGTGATGCTTAATAATGCAAAAGTCCTACTAAGAATTCATTGGAGGGAGCGCTTGAGTGGGGACCTCAAAATTTGGCCCATAGAACGCGATGGCTTTTAACAACATCTAGGTAGTCATTAGGTGGAAGAACGTAACTATAAATGGTTGAAGTGCTGGAGTGAAAAAAGTAGTTAGTATATAATAGTATTGTCCATTCAACACCACGAGGAGCTGTTGCATATTACTACATTTAAAGAGAGGGAAAGTACAATGAATGCACTTTTAAGCCAATTCCTCCCACTGTTCTTTTCATTTGTCTTGTGAATATTCGGTGGGACTGACTGAAGGCTTTGTCTGGTCTAGCAGGAGCCTCTTGGCTGCCTAATAGCAGTGCAGAAGGCATGGCACAGCACCTTTTCTTATTTATTTATTTACTTTTTAAAAGGAGTGTTTACAGAAAGCTGTACTTTGACCCAGGCTTTAAGAAAAGCCACCTGTGCTTCCCTCCTTGCAATCTTCTGAAAGCTCACGCCTCGAGAAGCACTTCTCCCCATGAACAAACTGCCAAATGCAGTTGAAATGGAAAATTTCTGATTGAAATTGGCATCTTGGAGCTTCCAGCTGCTGGGCAACGTAAGGCAAAACAATTGCAACGTTTGCAGTCTCTTTGCAGAAGCTGCTTATCTAACAATCAGGATAACTTTAAATATTTATTTGGAACTGCTTGATTTTAACTATTGAAGAGCACTGGGGGTTTTTTCCCCTCTTTGTCTAATTAAAACAGGGTGAAGGCAGCCAGGGATCCTCTTTATCCACATCATGAATGCAGACGGTAGGTCACTTCAGGGCCTTTCAGGTCTCTGCAGAGAAGGAAAACAATTTGGAATAGCTTAGATTCATTTGAAAGCTCTGTCTTGAAAACCTTTCTAAACAAATGTGAAAATCTCAGAAGAGGGATCAGAAGCAGAGGAAAACTGAAGATTTTTTCCATTCATAGGCAGCAGTTGAGATCAGGAAGGAGCTGACCATTGCAAGGCAGATAGCAACTCCCAAGGTTGGGGCCATGGCCAAGGGCTCAAACTCGACTTTTTTCTTGTGCCAGTTTTCCTTGTCATCTTTCCCTATTTTTAGCTAGGGTAGACACTGACCTCCAGCTATGCCACCTCCTGTCTCCTCTGTTCACCGGGGAGCTCTGTGGTTGAGTAATTTGTACTTGGGGGACTTTTTTGGATGGAAGGGGTGAAGGAGAGCTTTGCTCCTCATTTGGTCTCTAGCTTCTCTTCCACAGATGGTTCATGAGTCTCCAGAAAAGCTGCTTCTCACTCCACACTTGCATGTCTCAAATGCAGGACTTTGGAGAAATAATATTCTGCAGCCATTCATGTGCTATCAGCATGGGGTGGGAGAGAGAGGAGCTGTCCATCTCTGTGTCCCTGAAAGTCCTGCACATAGGTGGAGAGACTCTTTGATGCAATAAGTCCTATACCACCTAGCAAATGTGATTCTGAAAGTTACACTCACAAGTCCTTCTGACTGCTGTTCCTATTAGGAACTCAATCAGTACAGCATTGTGAATTCAGTCAAGTTTTCCCTTGACATGCCATGAATGTATTAAGTGATGAAATGTCAGTCAATCAAAGCAAATTTGCACTTATTCCAGAAAGAAATCTGAATATGTAACTGTTGTGTTGGTGGTTGGGTGAGCAGAGACTTTCACAGTCCTTTTGCTGCAGAATGGAAACTCCTGAATAGTCGGGTGGGCCTCCCAGCTGATGTAGCTGTAATCCTGCCATAGCCACGTTGTTTTGCTGCATTTCTAACCATTTTTGTCCAAGTTTGAAAAGCAGTGCTTCTGTCTGGTTGGTTCTGGTTTGCAACTGAATGATTTAACTTAATAAGAGTCCTGATACCCTATTGTATTTCCATGTACTCTCTGCAGAATTCTTTCCCTGAGCTGTAGAAGGCGATCAGCAATGAAAAGGGGGGGCTTCTGGCATCCAGCAAAACTCTTTATTGTTAAAGCAAACTGCCTCATGTCTCGAGTCACCTTGAAAGAAAGTAGGCTTTTCAGTAAACAAAAGGGAAAATCTGCTTAACACATTTTTGGTTTTGATTAAGACTGTAACTTCTAGCAGGCTCTGCTGCTAATCTGCCTGATGTAGAAATGGGTACCTTCTCAGAAGCTACAGCCCCAAATTAATTTTGCAAATGTATTCGCTCTTTGAAAAAAAAAAATCCTACTAAGGATTTGAAATCTGGAAATACTGAGGCTGCTGGGAAGCCTGTCTGGCTCAGGAAGGAAGAACTGAGCTGTGGGGTGCTGGGCATGCAGTGGGGTTCAGTCTGTTGGGGTTGGCTGTGGTGGGCAGGCATCTTGGCTGAGCTCGTGCTGCTTTCCCCGCTGTGCACCAGGGTGGCAGGGTGGGCATGGAGCTGAAACGCTGCCTCTCTTCAACCCTCTTCAAGCCCTTTCCTGGCAGGGAGATGACAAACCCATTATCCTCTCCGTGTGCTGAGGTCTTCTGGCTGCTGAGCCATCAATAATAGACATTGTTGCTTCCCAGAAGCAGCTTTTCCATCCTTTGTTGTTTGTAAGGTGTTTGCATTTGTCGCTGCCTCTTCGCCGTCGCGTCACCCGGCCGCGGGAGCCTTTCACAACACGTTGCTTTGCTCAGCACCACTCGATATCCATAGTGTCAAAAAGCAGCTGGAAGGTGCTGAGCTCTCCTGCCTGGCTTGTTGCAGCCCTGCACATCCCAAGGTATTTCTACAGCTTTCTTCACGCCAAAGAAAACCTCCATGGAACAGCGAATCCCAGGGTTTGGCTTTATAACCTAAACACAGCCCATTTTGCTACATACATGCAAGGTGGTTTATCTGAGTGAGGGCTGCAGCATTGGCAAATTTAGGGGCTCTTTCCTCCCCAATTCCCCCTCCCTCTCCGCAGTTCCTAATGCATTTGGAGCTCTCTGAGACCATTTCCACAGTGTTGTGATTCATCGATAATTATACTGCTTTAAATCTATTCGTTTACTTTTCAGAACAGTCCCCAGTTTTAAAACCTGCTTTTAAACTTTTATTTCATTCAAGCTTATATTGGTCTGCTAAAAGGGGAAAAAAAAAATATCCCATGCACTTTTATTGTCTTTTAGCATCTGCTTCATTATCCATTATAGTCCAATACTTATTTATCCCAATGAAGTAATAGAAATGTTGAAACATCCTGCAGAAAGCTAAATGAGCTGGCGAAAGCAAATAGTGTTTTTGATCAATTTAATAATTTTTCTTTCTGTTTGCCAATCAATTGTAAATATGCTTTGATTTTTACAGCTTGCTTTGCTAGTTGAAATTATTCTGCAGAGAGATTACTTGAATTGTTTCATACTGCTGGGTTTCATCGGATCAGCTGTAAGATTAGTGGCAGTTTTTTTTAAGAGTAACTCTTCTGTTTATGTAGTATGCTTTGGCTGGCAGTGCATGCTCTCCTGACACAGTCATCTTTGCATTCTTTCTCTAGATCAGATTTTAACTCCTTTGCAGGAGTTAAATGAATATCAATGCCTGTACTGTTTAATTCCTAGCTATGATAAAATTCCAGCCCTTTCTCCTTGTGTTTGTTTTAAGATTCAAATTCTTCATCTGCATTCAGATTGTAATTACTTTTCCCCCCAGTATTTTCTAGCTATGCTTAATGGATATGACCTGTCATGTCCATTTATTAGCCTGTTCCTTATAAAAAATCTTTAATACAGCACTCTCAGAAGATTCTACATCATACAAAAACCTGAAAACTCTTCTGCTAAGAGTAAAATTCCTTTGCCCCTTAGAGCAGAGCTGACTTGTGCCCTTTTTTGGTTAGCAGAATTGTTCCTTGTGAGATATTTAATGAAAATGAAATCTAAAATCAGTGGTCATCTGCTGAGGCTAGAAATTTAAGAATTCATCTTACTGGTTGATTTTTCAACTTAGTGGTTAAGATTTCAGCTTACTGATGTCTTTATACAATGGTCCTGGGGAGTTCAAGGAGTTGTAGCATACTTGTTCCCCTTATGCAATGCTTCACCTGGCTACGTAGAAGTAATCTTACATCCAGTGTCACGTTCAGCGTAGATCGGGAACGTGGAGGAGGCTGCACTTCTAAACCAGTGGCAGGAAATCACATTAAATTCAGTGTAATTACATTGTTCTAGAAATGTGATTATGTGTTTCAACTACCAGCCTCCCACTAAATTACTTCAGATCAGTCTCAATCTGTGGAATGAAATCTGCCTGATTTAGATGTAAAAGATGTAATAAATATGAAGAAGTGCATTTTGCATTTATATTTTATATTCACCTGTGACTGTTTATTACATTTTCCAGATCCAGCTTTTCCCCATGGATATCTCTCACCTGCAGCACGCAGGGAAATTGAGCCTTGACTTCCCTTAATATCATGATTTAGTCTTTGCAGCACCACGTGCCTGACATTAGCTACTTAATTTCACATAAAATTGCAGAGGGATCTTAACTGCAGGAATGGTCTGTAAAGAAAGGGTTTCCCCATCTGAAAATAAGATAAAATGTTCCCAGGAGTAAGTACAACCCTGATTGTAACAGTGCTGCTGAGGTTTCACAATCCTAAAAGGTAAGAAAGAAGGATAATATTGGTATTTTTGATAGATGAGCTTTAGACTATAGCTTGGAGGCCCACTTTTTGAAGCTTACTGCTATGCTGGCAGGCAGTGTGTTACACCTGAAAATAGCTGTGCCTGAAGGTAATTGAGGATGATAGCTTGACAGTGAAGATTCAAGTCAGGAAGGCAACACCACCAGGAAAGAAAGGAACACTTTCTCCATGCCACATAAAATCAGAGGAAGTCATCCATGTATTTAGTGATTTTTTGAATGGTGCCTTTGTAATTTGAGCTCTTCATCAGCAAATCAGATAATTTATAGTCTAACTATCAGATTAGAAAGCAATCTCAGGCCCAGTAATGCACTGGCTATGCTTCTAATATCCACAAACTATTGATGTTAGTAATTGAGAATAAGGTTTTATATCAGCAGTTATTTCTACAGAAGATATTGTCACTTTAATGCCATGGTACTTGACTCTAGGATAAGGTCAGATATAGTGACAGGAATAGCTGGAGGAAATAATTACAGCCACAATCACAGAGGCATCCACAAGACACCACCTTTGCAGGAGACTGGTCTGAAAGCTGAGCTGTAGCTTGATGGTAGTGTTGCAATTGGAAAGCAGTTGTGATTTGTAGGTGCAAAATTGTGTCCACAAAAATATACCACAGGTTTCCTGGCTTTCTCTTTTTCATCCCTTGGTGGATCTGTAGCAACAAGCAGAGTCACCCAGTTTTCATAGCAGGCCGCATTTCTCAGCCCTTTAGTCCCAACAGCATGTCCTATATGCAGAGCACAGCAAGGACAGGTGACTCTTGGAGGGTGGAGAGCTTGATTTATGAATAAATCCTCTCCAATCGTCTCTTTAACTTATGTACAAGAGAACTTTAAACCTTCCTCCCCTACCTCCTTTCCATACTAAGGCTGGGTGAATGGGACTTCCCCTCAGGTTTAATGAGTCTTTGAATATCTCAGCAGTACAATCAAAGGGACCCTGGAAATAAAGGTCTCACAGCTGTAGGAGCTGCCACAAAGATGCAATAGGGAGGAGCATAATTAATCTTTCTGTCTTCTTCGAGATGTGTTAAGATCAGACCGGGTCATTTTCTCTGAAGAGCTGGGGAGGAGCTGGAGGGGAAAAAGGGCTTGTCTCCAGAAATTAATCTCCTGGTCTCCAGGATTAGCCTCCTGATGTATGTCTGAAAGTCACTGCTGTAGCAGCAGAGCAAGGAACATACAGTCCATCATGGTGCATTTTATAAACCATTGCACCTATAATTAAGCCTCTTCAGCCCCCAAACTTTTTCTGAGTATTGATGGGCACATCATGGGTGACTTTATTTCATTAAAAATACTATCTGTTTTTCACTGTTCTATCAGGTTTTTCATGACCTGGTAAGAGACAAGAAGGCTGGGCTGATCAGACTGCACACAGGGCTTTCTCTAGCCCTGCTATCCAGCCTGGAGTGGAGAGTTGTCCTGCCTGTCCCCATGTCCCTAGCTGGGTAGGTAATCTGCTCTTCAGAAGAGGAAGACTCCCAAGGGAGGGTTCTTCTCTTCTGGATGCAAGGAAGAAGGGCCATGAAAGCACTTTTTTTACTCATTCCCTTGAAGCTGGAGAGGAGTGGCTGCTGTTCTGGTCAAGCATAACCAGCCATAATTAGTTTAGCCCTGGGTTATTGGTCCTTTGCTGTGTTAGATGAAAGGAGCGTGTGTGTGGGTATGTGTGTGAGCACGTTTCTCCTAGTTAGGAATTCTGGTGGAAGCCTGCTCTTACACCATCCTCATTTCAGTCACAGCCATTCTTTGACCAGCCCCAGATTTACAAGCAGATGTTAAGCATCCTTAATGCACGAAGATGATTTTGTCCCCAGATGCCAAGCTGTGAGAGCATCGTGTGGCACTGCGGAGCCGAGCACAGCATGCTGCCCCTTGTTAAAATGACTTAACAGCTGATTTCCTTTATTGAGGGCTTGGAATCCCCCCCCTAAGCACAGCAGATTCCCTCTCTGAATTAGATCATCTTTCTGTGGTTAGAGCTCATGCATCAGAACAATTTCAGTATTCGCATTCTCTAAACAAGGCTCATTAATCGCAAATTCATGACTTACAGGGTTAGGGACTAGTTAGAGCTGAAAAAGCAGAACAGGAATGGGAAGTGCTTAATGCTCAGCGGGATACAGCATCTCACTGTGAGTGTTTTTCAGTGAGAACCGCCGAGCACATTGGAAAGGATTGTAGCCATTTTTATAGGTAGCTGATTCAGTGAGTCCCCAACTCTCCCAGTGGGAAAGCCTGTTTTTAGAGTGTTTGTTATTGCAAGCACAGTGCATGTGTTGAAATGCTGAAAGTTTAAGCGACATTCTAGTAACTATTACTTAGACATGTGTAGCCTCCATGAAACTTAAATTGTTTCTTCTCCCCCTTTTTTCCTTCGTGACCTTTTCCAGAAACCATTTGGTTTCTCAGGATGTATAGGAGCTTGAATCATAAAGGCTAGTCAAGAAAGCAGAGGCTTAACCAAAATCAAAACTCTAAGCATGGCTCATTTCTATCCTGAAAAGCGCTGTGCGACGTCCCTTGCTGTTTGTCTTACTGGAACTCCCTGGGGATAGGCTCTAGTATTTGGAGCCTATAAGAATCAGCTCCTACAGACTACTCAGACTGCAACTCCTTTACTCCTGACCTGCCAGCTAATGAATGAATGTTGTCTTCCCCTGAACTCTTGAAGTAGCTCATTTAACAAGGATGTCGTGACTGAATGGTGATGGAGGATCCGCCATCCGCACAGAGGAACACTGGTGCTGCAGGTAAAACCAGAACAGAGCAGTGCTGGTGGCAAACAGACCAGTTGCAAAGATAAAGGGAAAAGGCAAAAGGATGAAGGAAGGTTTAGTACTGGTGTTAGGAAGCAAAGCTACAGAGGGAATGCTCCTATCAACTCTACTGAATTGATCCCCTATACCACTATAGTTTTCTGCACGTATAGACCAAATGGGAGCATCTTCCTGTATCCCTTAGATCAGTTTCCTCTGATTTTTGATTATGGCCTTTTTGCCCTGTTGTTTCCCTAACTTTTTGTTACATGCAGAGTGCGAGGACCTAGGTCTTTGTTAGAGATGATACAATCTGGAAATGAATTTGTCCCCTGCAATCTGTAAACTTTTTTTAAGAAGTCAGAAGCTCAGCGTGCAGCTGCCTTTCACTCTGCTTTATTGCTGTGCCAGACCTATCTGTCCATGTGCTATATCATGTTTGAATCCATCCTGAAGCAAGCTGCTGTCTGTGGCTGGTCTTCAGCCCTGTGAACACTAGAGTTTAATTTAAAAATCGCTGCAAGGATTAAAGAATCCTTCCCCAATCCTGCTGGCCCAGGGTGAGTAATTTCTTCCGACAGGCCAGTAAAATGCCATTAGTTTCTTGCATTACCATCAATCACTGTGGTAAATGGCAAGCAATTTTTGTGTGGTGGCTGGTAAATTTTCCTGACAGCTTTGCAAGGCTGGACAAGCTTTCTGAGCTGTGGCAGCACTGTGAGCAGCAAACTTTGGAGGGCTGAATCCTCCTGACCTCTTTGCCCATCTCCAGGCGTGGGGCTGCCAGGGTCTGTCTGTCAGGTAGCAGAAGGGTATTTTAGCCAGATCTGCAGAGCAAAAGAGACTTGGAACCTTCAGGGTGTCTAGAGGGGACAAACTGTCTCCTTGTCTTCATGGTTAGAAATATTGCAGGGAAATCTAATGAGCCAGTGATTTGGCACCGTTCGTTTGTGGGGCTTTATGTGGGCTTCCCTGCAGTAGATTATGGTCCCAGTCAGCTTCTCTTGCATAGCCTTCGTCAGCTGTGCTCAGAGGAGAGACAAAGCTTGCAAAGTCCTTGCCAAATCTGCTGGTATCCAAAGGGGGATTCAAAAAGTTGTTGGTGAAAGCTTCATCTACCTGCAGAGAGTCTTCAAAAAGCTTCTGAGAAGTGCTACTTGAGGAAACCAAACCGATGCTGTCAAAGATAAAAGCCTGTTGGGACAGTGGCCAAAGGGCTAACTAGGGCTACCTGAGCACCACAGGGGGATAATTTTATTGTGAAGTGCTTATTCTCTGGGAGAATCTTGGAAAGATGTTGTGTGCAGCTAGAAAACAATCTTAGCATAAAGAAAGCAGAATGGAGGAAAAAAACCATGTCTGATATTTTATCCCAGCTGGAGGGCTGGTTTTCACCAGAATTCACACATTATTAGGCTGCTTGGTGGTCGTTTCTGTCTGGAGTACAAACCACATAATCATAATGCTCACTAAAGTTTTCACTAGCAGCAGGAAAATGCCTTTTTGCTGTAATATATGGTGCCGCCTTTTCGAGAGAGGTACCGGTCTGAGCTGTACTGGGAATTGAATTCTATCCGGTCTGAGCTGTACTGGGAATTGAATTCTATCTCGTGGCAAGGGAGATTATTTCCTCAGCTTTCCTTATTCACCGTCCTAGCACATACTGCTCAAGGTAAAGGTGCACTCTGAGATGATTGATTGGCAGGCGTGAGAGGACTGCTGTTCCATGTGACACCCGTATAAAGAATGACACTTTTATTTTTTGACAGTGAAGGGGAACTGGCATTACTAGCAATATTCAGCAATGTACTCTGCAGCCCCAGTTAGCTCTGCATATTTTATGGCATCCATTTTCTTTCTTCGATTAAACAACATAAAACCCCATAAAATAATCCAATAAAAACAACAACTACTAGTTCAGGCAAAGTTCTTGTGGCCTTTTTAATTCTGGAAGGGTTTTCATCACTGTCCTTTCTTTCTTTTTCCCTCTAACTCTGTCCTTTGTGTTCAGGTTGATGTCTCCTTGCCACAGCCTAGGTGGAGTTCCTAATAACAACCTTTTCTGTGCTGCTTTTTTATGTAGAGTACTGAGCAAGTGTAGCAAAATGCATGAGAGATCCCTTAAAGACCACTTCATGCTGTTAAGCAATTGTTGGATGTGCCAAGGGCTGGGACTGGTTTCAGTAGAGATGTCTTCGTGTTTCAAAACCCTCTTTTTAATACTTTTTTGATGTCGATTTGTTTATATTTTTTTACTGGTGCAGTTTTAAGCAATCTTTTAGGTGAGGCTGACCCTTACCGAGTGTGCCCTTACTTATATATAGCCTCATCTCCTAAGATGAAGAGACATGTCAACCTGTCGAGAAAGGCAGCAGGCCTGCCAGCAGCCTGACTCTCCTCACAGCAGACTCAGGCCCTGACAAGATCCTCGCGGTCCTGTGAGACAGGAAAGTTCCTTATGCTGAGAGGTTTCTAGTAATCACATTCTCAGAACGTGGCGGCCTTGAAGGCAGGGTACAGACTGCCCTAATCCAAGCAGGAGTTGTGGGAAGGGATTTGGGAGTAACTGAACATGTCAAGAACCAGCCATAATAAATGGTCCAAACAGCAGGTGTGTGGATGTTTTCAGACATCCAGGTGAACTAACAATGTTTAGCTATAAGATATGCTTATCAGAACCCGTTATAATTACTAACCGATCAGTTTGGTGTGAACAGTGTGTGTAACCCATCAGCAGGTTTTTAGCTTGCCACGTTTGCAGTAAGAGATGTCTATAATCTGTGGGATTTCGCCCAATAAACGGCTTCACCTAAAATTCATATTGAATTGCGTGTTGCCCATTGCTGATCTCTGCATCAACCTGTTGTGGGCCCGCTGCTGGTCTTCCCCCTGCTACTTTTTAAACCACTGAAAGAGGTGTATTAGCTGTGTGAAGGTCAAGGTGAGACCCAATTCAGTGCATGCAGACTGCCGCTGTTGTGTGCTGGTTTGGGCCAGACCACACATGCTGTCCCAAGGCTAGCCACAGGCTGGCTGCTGCTGGCCTCTTCTGGGTGATGGCCAGTCTGGGGCTTTGCAGACACAACCTGCCCTGAGCAGGTCCAACACAAACAGTCCAACAAATACAAGAAGCTCCAGGGTTGACTGTACTACTGAACAGCAACCCAGGGAAGTTTTCTGACACTAAGTCATATACGGTGATGTCTGGAACAAGATAATTATAGCAGTCTGAATTGTATTTAATGAACTTTTTCCTTAGAAGAAATGTATGAGAGGATGTATGTAAGGCAATGAGCATGTTTGCCACAGTGATGGACTATTTTAGATGCTGTAAACCCCCAGCCAACGCTGACCAAGACAATGCTGTTGAGCTCATTACCTAGTTTTGCAGGGAGAGGGATGGAAGGTTTTTACTTTGTTGTTGTTTAGGTGCTTCCAGAAATCGTGACCTTCGTGACTGCTTTTTTATTTTTAGAGGTAGCAAAATGACCCCTTTATAAAAATTCTTTGTCTCCCAGGAGGCCTGAACTCTGTTCAGGCTGCAAACATTTTTGCAGTGCTGATTTCTGAAAGGAGCCTTTCAATAAAAGGAAACCTGTAAGTGTCTTTGTCTTTGCAGGAGGAAACCTCTGACTTACTTTGATTTTTTTCATTATAGTTTTCAAAGCTGTGTTTCTGCATGACTGCAAGAATTCCAAGTTCAAATACTTTGGACACCTTCAGACTTGGTAATGCATTTTCTCCTGTACTTCTAGGCTTTAAGGAAGAGTTTCATCTGTTATAGCATTGCATTGGTTTCAAGGTAAAGGACATAGCCTGAGTGTTTTAGATCTTTCAGAGAAAGGTTGAAGAGACTGAGTGGGCTTTGATTTTTGCTCTGTAGACATGTGTTACAGAAAACCTCTCCAGCGTTTTGCCTCTTCTCTCTTCAGAGAAGGTACACCACAGGTTGTTGTGTTGGAGGAAAGAGGGTGCGTACTTCAATTCTTGGAGATGTCTAAGGGTGCATGACACTGGGCACACTGGAGCTCTTTGAATAATGATCAGCACATCATAACTCAGCTAACCGAATGGAGGCAGTGGAAGGAATGAAAATATCTCTCCTCTTTCATGGGAGGCAGAGGTGTGACCTGGTTGTGCATCCTAATGAGAAAGGGATGTTAGGAGTTGTTTGCTAGCGCGAGGATCATTTAGACTTGGAAAAACTCCTGCTGTCTCCTTTTGATCAACAGTAATAATGGTTGGATCATGTTTACTGCATACTTTGAAAGTGTAAAGTTTCAAGTCAGGGTTAGGAATTGGGTATTTGTTTCCTGCGCCCTGGGCAGACAGAGGTCAGAAGACCTCTTCCTTGTGCTGGTGTAGCACGAGTGTCTAGCGGGAGGCAGGGGGTCAGCAACCCAAACATCTGACCTGTTCTCCTGGTGTGAAGGAGAACCTTTCAACACCATCTAGAGCCACATTTACTTGTACTATAATCAAAGTTATTTTTGAGTGTCAGAGGCACAAAGGTGTTTTCAGGTGGATGCAAATAAATTTTGGCTTTGAGTTTTATTAAGAAAATGTCAATTGCTGCAGAACTCTTTGACCCACAGTTTTAAACACCTACTGGGAAATTACAGAAGTACATTGAAATGCACTATTTGCACAATATTTTAAGTATACAAATGCACAGTGTCTCTATAGAAATAGTCAGATTTTTTCTCCTTGGATGAATTTCCAAGAGAATGTGAGCAAACATCCTTATTCCCACTTTGAAGGTGCCTGGAAATTTAAATGGTTAATAAAATATCTTGAGTCAAGAATTGGACCTGGTGTCTCCTGCCCCAGTGCCTGGCAACCCTTTCTCTTTCAGGGGGACAAAATTCCACTGTTGACATATTACAAAGAAAACCGTGTTCACTGTGGGAGATGGTGTTTTCATCTTCTATTACATAAAGACTTCAGAGCCTCTCAAGTTTCCATAGCAGTGTTGGAAACCCATATAAACAGGGACAGGAATAAATAGGAATAAAAATTAATAGCTTTAATTTCAAGCTAATTAGGATGTCTGTTTTTTTAAGCTCTCTCTGCTTACCTGAGTGGTAGAGCAGATTGAAAAACTGAGCTTCTGCTGAAGTGGGAAGATGGAATCCTAAAAGTCTTCTTTCTTTTTAAAAAAATTGGCAAAAAAAGGAGAATTTTCCATTGGATCTGGAAATGCAACATGATGTCAGACTCCTTAGAAGACAATCACATACTCTTTGCTGGTTTCATGAGCACAGTCTTGTATCTAGAAAATGTTTCTGAGACATCTTGCCCTTCCAGAAGCACTCATCAGAGGTGATACCTCCTTTTCTGACCTTGCCTCACAGATGTGAAATTTAACTTTTCAGTAGTAGAGAATCACTATAAAATCCACCAATCTCTGGTGATTTAGACTGGCTGAGGATTTCTCCTAAAATGCTTAGACATTCTTAGGAAAAATGGGAGGTGGGGGGTGGCTCTTCAGAAAATCTGCTGCACTTTTTTAGAGAAGTTATACTTACAGTTTGATGGGAAAAAAAGGAAGGGATTTTGATAAAATACTCCCCCCCCCCCCCCCCCCCCATCACCATCTCCTGTTTTTCAGCCTGCTTTATTTTGATTATGCTTCTGCAAAAGGTTCCTCAAAATCATAAGCCATCATACTCAAGGGTAGGTTGTGTTAATTTGTCTTCTCTAATAGTTAATTTATCACATGGAAAGTGCTTTACTGTCAGAATCCAAATTAAAATCCTGTTTACTCTTTTCATTATTCAAAATCCAATATGCTGGTGAGCTTGATGTTTAGCATATTTTGAAACATTTGCTGGGCTGAAAAAAACCCATAGGTTGATAGCTTCACCTTTTTGGGTGGAAGAGTGGTAATACCATTCTAAATCTTTAACATTGACCCCTTTCAGGGTTTGAAAAGGTTTGCTCTTCTCTGAGTTGTTGGGCTTTTTCCATGTCTGTTGAGCAACTTTTCTCCTGCCTTGCCCTGCGCTGATCACTGTCCGTGTTCTGTCTGCTTTGTCCTACCCAGTGCTTTGGCCTTGACTTTCATCCTCGAGCTGGTGTTGGATAGAGATACTCTGCTCTGTGACAGTAATAACTGCTTTCATAGAAACCACATCCCTGAATGCTTGACAGGGTTAAATGAGACAGCTACAAAAGGTTAGATAAAAATAACAGATGCAGAGAGAAATTGAGGTATACTGGAGGGAGAGAAAGACAAATTTCCTGAGCTGGTGTAAAGGTGAGAGAGCACTGAGGACACGCGATGCAGAAAGGGGGGAGCGGGGGCTGAGGGAGCTTTGGCCCTGCAACAGGGGAGAGAAATGGAGCCAAGGCAGGCAGAGCACAGCAGATCCACATCTCGCTTTGGATCCAAATTTGGGCCAATTATACCTTGGACTTGCAATGGAGGGGCAGTCACTGGGGTGGTTTTTAGCGTGGATGAAATACAGAGGTCAAATCTCAAGTTGCTGCCTCTAAGTATTGAACTGTCTTTATCCAGTGAAGGGCAAACATGGGTAGGTTTTTTTTGTCCCACCATGAGTCCCCACCTTGTTTCACTGCCACTGGGCTGACACCAGGGCTGTGTTGAGTTTCTTACCCACCAGTACCATTTCTTGGGGCTTCCTTGTTTGATGTGTTGCCATTGCCCTCTGTCTCTGCCTGCCATCTACCTACATCTCTCCACAGGGCTCTGCAGGCTGTTTTACTTTGCAGTGAAACAATGTCTATTGTTTGTGCTTCTACACTTGTGACCTTTTGGAGAGAGCTTGGATCTCTGAAGGTTCTTTGTGTGTTTAGATGTGTATTTTACATACTTCCAGAGATAGCTTTACTCAGAGTGACATTGCTATGGAATCGTGGAAACAAACACAGCTGGCCTGGTGTTGCTATTTTAAGGAGAATTTGATGGTTAAGTAATTTGAACTTAAAACTGTGGCAAGTCTTTTAAAATATGAAAGAAAAAAGAATTAAAGTTCTTGGAACAATACTTTAGAAAATAAACAGTTATTTAGCGTGTGAAAATTTAGGGCCTGATCCCCTGAGATGTAAATCTGATTTCCATGAGAGATGAGGGTGTGCAAGACAATTTCCATTAGGTGTGACGTTCTCATCTGCAAAGCCACAGTGGCAGGCACTGTGTTTGCCCCCAGGCTGGTCTTGCATGGCCATTGCAGGGGACGCTTTCTGGTCTCAGGGGGTCTGGAGCAGGAGAATTGGGATGGGTTTATGGTGAAGATATCAAAATATTCCTTGGCAGCTCTATGCTTAATTTCTGGTGCTGTCATGTGTTATCTGGGTGACTTTGCTTCACCTCATCTTCCTTGTATTTCTGGATTATCTGTAGAGAGTTTTGGCCAGGAAGCTTAGGAAGATGGTAAAGAGAGGGATGGTGCCTCTCTTGGGGGTGTCTGTTCCCACCTCAGCCCTCCATCTGCTATAACAACGTTCTGCTTTCATATACTCACACCAGTGAACTCCAGAGTGTGCCTCCTTCCCAAATGCCACAGAATGCACCTGGATGGGGCAGCAATGAATCGCGCACCCTCTTCTCCTCCTATCTACCAGCAAACTCCACTTCCTTCATCCCCCTATACAGGGATGCTTCTATTCCTTCCTCTACAGAAACGCTGCCCATCTCGCCCACACCGCACAAGTCCCCAGATGTTATGTCTGAATTCAGTGATTATTTCAATTTGTAGTACTTGGCTTAATGTAACTTAAAACACATGTGTTTTAACTAGGAACTCCCCAGGGACCTCGTTCAGAACTAATTACTTGCTGTTTGTGCAATTCTTCAAATATGTTAAAATGCTCTGTGAGGGCCCAGAATTACTCAGCTCTGCTCTGATTTGGTCTTGAAGATGGGTAGGGGAGCGTCTGGCTGCAGTGGGAGCCTGCGGATCAGGATGTATCGACCCTCATTCTGGCTCTGGAGAGACAGTATAATTTTAGGCAAGCTAACTAAACTGGCCTACAGCTTGGATTTCCTGTAGGGGAAGGATAATGATTTTATTTTTAATTGGGCTAAAAATGCATGTTGAAGGGCTGGCTACAGAAACGGTTGGAAATTGCAAATTAAATTTTATTATCATAACCGTTATTATTAGTACGTCATTGAGAGTGAATTTAGCTCAGATCATGTTTTCCCCCATGATGGGGTGGGGGGAGAGAAGAGGCTTTCTAAAATAGCTCTGAAAAAGTCCTTCTTTCCTCATCGTTTTGAGCATTTTCCATCTGCTGTGAGCACATTCCTGTTTTATTTCCTAAATATCTTTTCCTTCTGTTTCTATTTTAAAGTTCCTTTTGCCAAGATTTTACTTCCCAATTACTGCTGCCGGGAGTGTTGCTGGGGGTCTGTTGCAAGCAAGCATTTACCTTTCACATTTTGCTGTTAATTGACTGGGAGGCAGTGGAAGTCCCTGCACCGCTTCCGCTAAGTGCTCCTCTCTTTAAATCCCTCTCGCAGCCCTTAAGTCACTTTCCAGCCCTGGTGATTACTTGCACCTTCTCCTTTCCTTCTGTTGGAATAACAGAGAAGGGGTTTGGGGTGGCTGTGTTCATGGGGTCGCATATATTTAAGGCTGGGATTGCATTTTAGCCTTGTTCCTGGTGGTTCTAAGTTGGGAGGTCTGGGGATGCTTCTGCTTGTGCCTGCTCCATCCAGTCCATCATGTTTCCATCTTTATACGCCCCAGTAAATGGAGGATGTGCTATTCAGGGTAGAAAACACTGCTAGGGATGTATTCTGCAGTTTAAATTGAAAGCAGCTTCCTCTAGTCTGCATTTCTAGCTGGAGAAGAGGGCTAAATTCAGGCATGAAGCCTCATTGATTCCCTGTGCTGAACAGCTTTGACACTTCACCCCCACTCCCAGCTATCTCCTCTTAAGTGTCACGAAACAAGGTGCTAGTTGAGGAAGTCACATTCCTGTAGGACCTGCTCCACCCCTAAGGAGGAGAGCATCACGAAGGAATGGTGATGATCTCATGTGTGATACAGGCTGTAACGTGGGGGCCCTGTTGCAGGCTAACTTCTGGTGAGCTCATTCAGTATTCCTCTTGTCTCATTTACATCTCTGCTAACTGAGGTATCAAAATGCCACAGAAGTTGTAACGTTTTCAAGGTGGGCAGGTGCTTTTTAACAGGATAGTTTCCCATCTGAAAATTCTGCTTTTGAGAAAGCAGGTATTTCATGGAAATGAGACGTCAGTTTTGCCAAATTTCCAATTGGATCTCATGTTTTATTCCTTTTTACCCCCTCACTCTCCCTTTTTTTCCCCTCACCATTATCTTTATGGAAAAGGAATTAAGCCATCGCAGTGCTAAGAGTTACTTCTTGGGCTGTGCTTCTCTGAAACACTTCAGTAGGTAATTTCCATGTTTTCAAGCCCTGAGATGGCAGATTTTTTATTTAAATTTAAAGGACATCAGCTTTTTTCTCAAGCAATTCTATTTATCCTTACAGCTCCCTTGGAGCTCCCAGTATTTTGTATGTGGGAAAGGGAGGTATAAGAAAACAAAATGATCCACCCAAGCTTCTAATTGAAGCCTGGCACAGAGCAGGGTAATAAACCCAGCACCTGGGCTCACACAGTAGCCATTCATCCTCCTTTCTCCAGTTAATATCAGCTCTGGTAGGAGTTTCTGACTGCTTTTCAAAGCCTCAGTCCCCAATACTTACAACAATTTTTGTGCCTGTGGAGTTTGGGGGCAGTTTTA
This sequence comes from Porphyrio hochstetteri, assembly GCA_020800305.1. Classification (NCBI taxonomy): domain Eukaryota; kingdom Metazoa; phylum Chordata; class Aves; order Gruiformes; family Rallidae; genus Porphyrio; species Porphyrio hochstetteri. Next base: position 12,607,615 of record CM036922.1, read on the forward strand.
AAGATATGAATCACTTATCTGAAGTGTAGTAGGCTCAAACCTCCCATATGTAGGCTGGTTTAATTTGAATTTCTTGACTTTTCCTAAGCGAGAAGCTGAATTCAGTTTCTTCCTTCTTTCAACCTTCCTGGCTCTACTGATATCCAAAAATGCAAAATGACATCTTGTCTCAGCCCACCAGAGCAGATGCATTGCAGGGGATTAGACTGGAAATTTTCCTAAAATGCAGCGTTCTAAGACGTTTGTTGGAGAATGTAGCTGGGGAGCAGAGTATGTGATGCTCACTTGATGCTAACCCAGCAAGACAGTGGATATGCAGCAAGCAAAAGCTGTAGGCACAGTCAACAAGACAGCCTTGCCAAAAACCAGAAGGCCTCCTGTTAAGGGACAGTGCCCTGAAGGAGAAATCAAGTGGTGAGCCAACAGGACAGGCATTGGGAGAGTCTCATCTGCTGTCCAGACAGGCAAAAAGCATCTCCTGGCTGTATTCAGACACAAGACAAGAAACAGCAAAGCTCCTGGGCTGCGGGAGGTAGACATGGCCCAAAAGGGGTGCCAATGTTTTGGGGTGGGACAGCCAGGCATGTATAGAGATGTGGGTATTTGAGGTTCTTGCATCCTTACCCCTATGCTGCCTGGGGACCACTGATGGAGGTAAAGAGGAGCAGCAGCTTCAGCTTCCCTGATGAGGGGATTCTGTGTGGTTAAAGCCAGCTCAGGTGTGGCAGGGAATTGTGTCATGTTGCTTTTCATCCTCGTTGGGGTAAACCACCAGGCTAGATTTGGATCAGAGTAGAATGAAGTAAATGCTGCAGAGTGAAGATATCTGTAGTGCAAAAGCTGTGTAGGAGGACATAACAAGCTTCTGACAGATGGAAAAAGGCTGATGAATCCTGAAATCATGGGTGAAATCCAGCTGTCCTGCCACACCCAGCATCTCCTGTCCTTCAATTAACCTTTAATTAACCAGGGCTTTGACTTGGGGGGAATGTGGACTTGAGGTTTCCAGACATGTCAAGAAAAAACACAGGCAGTTGAGGGGGTGGTGAGGAGGCAAATTTGTCTAGGAAAAAGAGAGTATTTTCAAAAAGGTATGTGTTGCGCCCTACCCCCCCCCCCCCCCCTTTTTTTTTTGGTCAGGCCTCAAGGATTTTTTTCAAGAGTGGGTGACTAAGTCTAATAAAAAAAAAAAGAATTAGATGTGTTACTGAAGGCCTAATTCTCTGTCTCATGTAAATTACAAGCCAGTCTGAAATGAAGCCATGTAGGTGTCTTGCAGGAATGATTTGGTCTGGTATAATTACTACAGAATAAATGAATGTTCCTCTGACAGAAGAAGAGGAGATGATAGGAAAGGGGCACGTAAGCTTTGAGGCATGTTGTTTCAAGATATGAATGTCTGTGGAGAAACACAAAGGAGACAATTAGAAAAATATAAAGAAAAAGATTCTCTCCTTACAGGAAACATTTTTCATCAGATTGGTTATGCCAGGCATGAATTTGGCCCATCAAGTCAGTAAAGCCTCACAGGTAGAAATAAGGATATCATAAAAACAGGATGAATTAATTCCTTCTCAGAGGAAGAGACCACCCATTGAGGGTTGAAGTTACTTTGATCCAAACCCATGAACTCAGCTGGAACTTAAAGGAAATTCTTAGTGTAACGTGAGCACCAACTGGCCACAAGGCATCAGGGCAAAATCCATCACAATTCACTGTTAAGTAACACTTGGAGTCTCAGCAGTGCTGTTTCATTCCACCATACAACTAAGAGGTCCCTCTTGGCTTTGCTTTTAATTAATTAAGTCACAGTAGTGGCGAATGTGGCGCTACAGCAGTTGCTTTCTGCCTAATTGTTCTCCAGGCATATTTGCAGCACTCCTGTTGAAATCCCAGCCTTGTTTCAGGAGTCAAGCTGCACAAGTGAAGTCCCTGCTATTCAAAGCAGTTTGTTTCCCATTCCTTGGCAATCTGTTCCTAACACTGAGTCTCGCTGGAGCAGGAATTCTTTTTTTTGGTTCTTGCAAAATTTTTTAAGCCAAAAAATGGTGACATTTACCAACTACTGAACTGCTTTCAGACTCTAGCTGTGCTTATGAAATGAAGGTTTTCCATGTCAACATCCTACTGTTTTCAGCAGCAAGAGTTTGACATGCCCAGTTGGATAAATCCCAGTACAATGGTATAATTCATCCCTCAGTTTAGGATCTAGAATAATGTATTCCTTCTCTCTCCTTCCCGCATTTGAGAAGTGAAACACCTTTTTTTTTTCCATGCAGATTGCCCTAATATTAAAAGGCACCTTGCTCCCAAAGGTTTGCAAGAAAGAGGATGTATTTTATATCCCAGTGCTCTGATCCTCCCCCTTCAACTGCAGGACAGACACAACAAATTAAATCAACTTATGCTCAGTCACATCTGTTTCATTTCTATCAAACTGGTGCCACAGAAGCAGAAAGCATTCTTATTCTCTCCACATTGTTCAAGCTGAAAATTAACTGGCTTTGCACATAATGAAACTCATACTTCATCTCTTTAAAATGATTGGACCTGTTTTGTATTTTTAAAGCTGAGTGACTTACAGTTGCAATGTATCAGTCTGCTACTAATGGAAGAGGGGATATACCCTTTCATCTTCCTTGTTTACCTCTCTGGATTTATTTGTAGGAGGTCTGTAACTAAAGCCATCCCTGTTGTTCCCCCACAGAATTCGGACAGCTCCAGGTGTGAAGATCTTGGACATCAGGGTCAGTGATGCAGACCAGTGGGGGGTTCAAGAAGAGACAGACAGCGCAAGGACCATGGCCACCATCACATGTATGCACAATGACCCAAACGCAGAGAACAGGTAAGCTGACAAGTGCTTTGGTGATTAACCCTTGCTAAAATGCTGACAGACATACTAATAGCTTCCTTAGAGTCATATCACTCTTTTAATAGCAGTATTTTTCCTTCTCAGCCTCCTTGGAAAAACTGTAGGTGATCTGATGAGAGGTTTTTTCCCTTTTGTTTTACTTCTGAGCTTTAGAAGTAGATTATCTAATTAAACTGGTGGCAGCCAACTAGTCCTGGCTCACATTTGCTTTTGATGCACCTTCAGGGCAGCAAGAGAATTCCTGTTGCCAAAAAGCCAACGGAAAGAAATGGATTAAAATAGAGAAATATGAAGAATAATTGAAAGCAGTATAGGACAATGCTGTCTTCTTTATTTGAAAAGCTATGAAAATAATAGCTATTAAGTGTTGTTCATTATTGCTGCAAAACACCTATGAGCCTGTATGAACTCTCTCCTGAATGCTGTGTACGCTTGTTATGGAAATGCTCCCACAAGCTATATCAAAGGTAATGAGAAATTTACATTGTTAGTCAGAATTATGTATTTTACAATACAAGCAATTTCTCTCCATTATCACACAGTTACCCTACACTTAAAGAACACTGTGCATAAATTTAGCTTGAAATGGTATCATAATTAGGAAATTGCAAAACTTTATGTCAAAATTCTTATTTGAGGAGTCTCTTGCATCCATCTTTTTCTGAAAGCTTCTGTAAGGGAGAAAAATGATTGTTAGTAATTGTTTAGACCTGGGAAGATCCTTGCCAGAAGTTTGAAGTGCTGAGAGAGTTTCTACTCTGTTTAGTTTCTGAAGCTGTTTATGAGAACAAACAAATCCCATCAAGCTGTGCGTACCCAACAAGTGTTGAGGTGAAAACTATTTAAGGTGAGTCTGCTTTTTAACAGCAAGGATAGATAGGCACTGCTAAGGTGAGAGTCCTCTTGGATGTGTAAAACAGGCCTGCTGAACAAGGAGTGAAAAGTGCCTGTTTCTCTCCAGTAAAGATGAAGAGTGGAGGTGACTGAGTGGGACAGAGACATTTGCATTGTAAGCGGTGAAGTGAGGGGAGGTGATTCCCTGCTCAGTGGCTCTGGTTAAGTCAAGTGCTACAGAGCTTTCTGTCATGAAATGCCAGGCAAACCTTTCAGTTCATTAGCTTTTTCATGCACTTCTTCTGCATTTAATAAGAAAGAAAAAAGGTTTGAGAGAGAGTCCCCTCCTGTTGCCTCAGCATGTTTGTTTAAGTCCCATTTCTGAGGTGGTGAGGTAGGAAATTCTAGCCACCCTCCATCATTGTTTTGCTGGGGCTTCATGGGCTACAACACTGATAAGGCAGAACTCTGGCAGCTGGACTTGGTAATACATCCTTTGTCTTTTGGCAAGATTTCCCACATCCTCCAGAAGCTTTTAAAGAAGCCAGTGAATCCCTTTGGTGGGGCGAGATCTCAGCCACGGAGATGCTAGCTCAGAGGGGAACCTTTGTGCCTGTTCTGGAGCGATGACACGTGATGGCTCCAGCAGTGAAATCTCAGCCTGGATTAGCTCAGGCAGCTGATCTGGGTGGTTGTGCAGTATCTGCTCTCTGCTAACGCTGTGACCCCTGTTCTATTCAGAGCAAGGTGGAAAGCCGTCAGTTTGAAAGTGAAATGCTGAGGTTAAAGGAAAACTTAAGATCATTTGGTGTTACAGAGGAATCTCTCTATTGAAATGAGACAACTATTTTTAAAGTTAGAGAAAAAATAGGATGAACATTGCAACTTATTGCCTTGTACGTGGTTTCACTAATCCATGAAATTATACCTGTCACAGTAACTTAGTTTTTATTAAAACTGATTTTTTGCTTTGTGTTGAACTGTTAAATTGCACAAAAGCAACGAATCTCAAGTTAATTAATACTTTGACCCATTCCTTTGTGAGATTAGTTTAATATTTTTGGATTAATTAAAGTATGCAAATAGAAACTGCTGAAAGATCGTTTCCAGATTTGCAAATATTGTAGTGCTTAGAGTAAATATTTAACTTTGATCTTTACATTAATTTGCCTTTTTGGTCAGAATGGTGGCCCTCGTGTTTCTTTTGAAGAGGGTTAAGTGTTTATGTGGGGGTTTATTTAAATCAGCAGAAACCTGAACTTGCTTCTGTTAAGGTCAATGTGGCAAAACTGTCACTAGACCCGATTCATCTGTTCCTCCTTTTAGTAATTCAAGGAGCTTCATTAAAGGCAATTTATGTATGAGCAAGAGTACAGGATCAATCTCTTTCATTGCAGAGCAGAAGCTATTAGTAAACAGAAGCGTATCTACCCCGGGGGAGACAGGTTTTTTTCTCTGTTGGAAGTAATTTCAGTTCTGCCGACTTGCCTGGCATTACGCTGGTAGAGAGGTGGCTGAGTCTCTGAGCCCAGACAGTTTTCTCAGAGGAGGAGATGGCCAACATTGTTATGGTCTTGTAACCCCTCATTGGCTCTGAGAGAGGGTGGAAAGCCCCAGCAGCCCTGCAAGCTGGCACACCTCTGGGAGTTTCAGCAAAAGCAAGAAACTCCAGCAAGTTACAACTGTGTTCACTGAAACCTCTGACTCTCCTTGTTGCCCTTAGCTCAGCGAGAGGTCTGTTCTCCACTGCTTTGCACTTCGATGGATCTTTCTTCCCCAGTGTGCAACTCTGATAAGAGCTACCAACAGACACTGCCTGCAAGGAGAACAGTGGCTTTGCACTGTGACATGTTCCTAATCCAGCCTGCATTCCTTTTAGCCAGCGTTATCGGCTGGAGCCTTTTCAAATTTGCTTACTTTTCTAATCTTTCTCCTTCTCCCCTCTGCAGTGTTATCATTATTGGGAGTTTTTCATCTCCATTTCTCACATTTCCCCTACGCAAATTGAGTGTTCATTAAAATGCTTTAAATTAAGACCTTTCCTCCTTTCATGCAGAGTACATCATGCCTTTTCTGTGCATTACTTAAAAAATTTCCTTATCGCAATGTTTCAGGCAGTTTACATTATATTCTATTAAAAATCCATTTTGTCCAAGGTTGTCACAATTCATAGATTAAAGCTTTCCAGAGTGTGTTTTGTTAGGAATACATTCATAAATTCACCTCTTTAGTAGTCCCATAAGCTTGTATTTAAAACCTCTTTTTGATAATACGGTTGAACAAAGAACATAAAAGGAAGAGATTTATTTTAAATATCCACGCACAAGTATATATGCACACATCTATTCTGATCTGTGGGAAGCCTTGCTTTGCCCTTATTGCTGCCATCTTGAAGGACTTTTTTGGTAGCTCATTGAGCAAGGAGATTGATTGTTGGCATCTTCCTTTATTCTCCCTTGCCTTCCCTCCTTGGGGCAGGACTCTGTGAAGCTCATTTTGGTAGGGTTAGTTGAAGCAGTGGTGTGCTTTGTTTCCAAAAGGCACAGTTTCTACTTTGACCACAAATACTCTTGTGTTATGCCTGTAGCTGGGACCCAGCTCTTCCATTCCATAGGAAAGGATCTTCAGGGAGGTTTGCATTGAGTGTGGAGTGCATCATGCAAGGAGTAGAGGGGGTAAAGGGCTGGTGGGCTTAGATAAAAATGGAGTGCTTTCAGCCTCCCATGCAGAATAGCTGTGCTTGTGAAGGACTGGGATCTTACCTTGTGGTATGTGGCCTGTATGTTGAATTACTGCAGAAAATGCTTTTGAAATACAAGGCTAAGATTTGTGAGTCTTCCAGACACAAATGCTTTGTGTCTGACACAATTTTTGTAAAGACCATGCAGGCATTTTCCATTGTCTATCGCCAGAAGATGCATTAAGCTTTACAATTCTTCTGTCCTTTGCACCTTGGAGTTCTCAGGAAGCACCTCAGGAACATGCAACAAATTAGGCTGCAGTAGGACTAGGGCAAGGGGGCTTGAAAAGGTGTCCTAAGAGCATGGTCTGTCATTGGCAAGCTACCTCATGACTCATGATATCCACAGAAATGTGATTTCAGGATCTTTTCCGGAGTGATTTAGGGTTTTATAGGATTAGGTTATTTCAAATCATTGGTGAGCTGGAATGGAGTCTTATTTGAAAGGCCCCAGAATACAACATAATTCATGGTGCTCAGTGTCTCCTTGCTGGGAGGCTAAAGACCAAAAAGTTCATGTGACCTGACCTTTGGTTCAGGAGAGACGTGATGACACCAACACCAAAAACTTTTGGCTTTGAAAGGGAGTATATGAAGAGAAGAGATTATTTTCCTTACACAGGAAAGCTGTCATTAAATTGTGTTGGATTATTACCAGGGGAGGAGAGTCTGAATCTCTGACAAACTAGTACCTAAATCGGGTTATATTTATTCTAACTGGCAGAGTTAATATTTATGCTAACTAGCAAAGTTAATGAAATTGATTTTACCTGCAGTGCCGAGTATAGCATTACTGAGACCAAACTGGTTCTTCTCACTTAGGGATTATTTTATCTCCATGTCTATAAGACAACTTCCATCTCTCAGGATATCAATCACTGCATAAATTAAAATTGTATGAGGGACACTCAGAATGCAGAAGTAGGGAGGGTGAAATCTTCAGAGGGATTTTTTGTTCCCAAATGTCCTCAGAAGTATTTTTTTTATTGCCTGGAAATTTATATTTTTTTAATTGATGCAGACCAGCTCAGCTGTCTGGCATTTGACATCATCTATCTTTAAACTTGAATGAAAAATTAAGAATCTATAATCATCATTCCTTTACCATTTTAAGAGGTGTTTACAGAATTCAAACAATTCAAATGACTTTATAAAATAGTAATTGTAGTGTGTGTATAAATATAACTTTAAATCAGGAAAAGCAGTCATTTAATGTATTTATAAGTATGCAAATAAGTCCTCCATTTTAAAATAATTCACTTCTTTTTGTGTGCTTGGGAATACCCTTTGAACCAGAAATATTACTCAAAAGGAAGATGTAAAGTTGGCTGCCAGTTAAGATATGTGCATATATTTATTTAAAGTAAATATGCGTTATTAGAACTGATGATCAGCTGAGAAAAGATGTATCAGTTGGGTTTGTTTTTAAAGCTCTGGGTATGTCTTGAAAATAAGAGCTGAGGTTCTCTCCTCTCCCTCTTCACATTGCCAGGCAGCTTTGAGGCTCATACTGTGGGAATTACCATTTCCCCACTACATGTTCCAGTCCCCACTTTACCGAGGGCAGTGAGCAAACACTCCACCTGGAAGCCCTCTGGGTGCTATCAGCCTTCCTGGCTGTACTCAGCACTAGCTCTGCCAAATTTAAGCACTCTCTCACAGGTTTTAGAGATGTTTCTGCACCATTATTCACAACCACTCTGCTCCAGAATGACACGATTGGATCCCGCAGTGCCTCCAAGCAAATACGCCATCAAGAAATGTCAGTGTGGTGCGGAGATTCCCACTGCATCCAGAACAGCCTGCTGCGGTCCTGGTTGTTTGATGAACTGATTTACTGCATTGACTTGGCCTTCTGGAGGATGCAGCTTGGTTGTATGTGGAGTGCCTGTGCTCTTGGTTGATACAGCACAGCGCACGCTGAAGCTAAAATGAGGAGCTTGGTTGATTCAGCTTGGTTGATTTGGTAAGATAAATAGGCCTATAAAGAAGGGTGGCTGCGGCCTGCTGTAGCACGCAGCCCTGTGCTGTTAACCACATTGGGGAAGGCATCAGGACATGCCGTGAAACACTTACAGTGTGTTTATTGCCAAAGGAACTTGCTTGGCCTGAGGACGCAGAGCATGTAAAGTGCCATCAGCAACAAGAGTTGGCTGACAGAAGATCAATTGCATGCGTTGCTTTACACAAAAGAGCAGTAACTGGTACAGACCAACAGCCCATGCAAAGGCAGTGGGCCTGATGCCATGAGGTTCACATAGTACTAAAGTGAATGAGTAAGAGGAGCAGAGGGAGTAAAGAAACATGAGGAGAAGTGTAAAGAAGACAAGAAAGAATAGAGAAAAGCTGATGAAAAAAAGCTGGGTAGATGGGGAAGGGAAAGCTGATGGCTGTTGCTCCCTCCTAGAATGGTCTGATGCAGGTGAAGCAGTTGGATTGCCTTAGGGCCTGTTTCCACCATGAAAGCCATACTTCAGCTACTTTGGAAAGGAAGGGTTTGAATTGGAAACCGGAGGAGCTTAAGGCGTGGGAAGAAGTCATAGACTATGTGGTACAGTGTACTGGCTTGGGTGTTTCCCTCCTGTTCTTATGTACTTGCTGCTTTCCTTAGGTCAGAGATGTCATGGGCAAAGAAATGTGCTTTGAATGTAGAGTATGCGTGGCCTACAGATCCTGCAGGAGTTCATTCTCTGGCCTTTGGCCAGACCCCAAGACAGCACGGTCTCTTGAGCCATTGATGAAGAAGGTTTTATCTTTTATGCACCACTTTTAAGGTTGTGACCTCTTATTATGAGTGATGGAGTCTGTTCTGCTTTGTGCAAAGAGCGTTCCAGTGAGAAGCATCCACACACATTTTCAAACATAAATGACTCAATAGAGTCACAAAGAAAACCTGAGTTATAAGAATTTTAACTAACCTTTATTCTTTACATGTATGCCTTTTTGTATAAAAGAGTCCAAGCCTGCTTGGAAATGTTTCTGTAAGATAAAAGCACTGACACCTCACAGTAGCTTAGAGAAGACATAAAAAATAATAGATAAATTAACAGCAGTAGGAGGGACAAGTTGTTGTAGAAAGCTGTGGTGCTAGGATCAAATAGGAAAGTATAGTTTCTGGAGGGATTCTTTTTCTCTCTTCTCCCCTTCCCCATTCAAGCCCAAGAACAATGGAAATGTCTATCCATCATCTCCTGTTGGGAGCCTAATAGCCTTACAACCACAGGAATTATCTCCTGGCCAGCCAGCTCTTTCGGATGCCTGTTTCTTCCTCTTTCTTAGTTAGGCTCGCTGCTGCTCTGGTAAAGACTCCAGTAGAGATGGGTCAGAGGGATTACTGACTGGTAGTCCAGATAATTGCTTCCTGACCCCAGTTCACCAGTCCAAGAAGGTAATGACTTAGTGACTCTTCTTATTCCATTCTTGCTGTGCTGGTATGGTACCTTTATTATGACCCAAGGATATCTTTTTGAACAAATATACCATTGGTAGTTGGAAAAACCTGTTGTGTAGTTCAGCAGGGAGCCCCAACAAAGTAAATACACAGTTCTCTTGAAAATTTGGAAAGTGAGGAATGTCTTGTTGGAAGAACTCAATAGTATTCACCTGTTCTCAGTGGATTAAGAAGATACAGTACAAGCAGAGGCATGAAATTAACTTAGAAAATTAATGTTTGATAAAGATCTTTTAACTTGCCATAACAAGCTTCAAACTTAGACTAAGTATAGCATATCTTGGTGAGCAAGGGCCTGAGGAATTAAAAGACTCAAACAGAGGAAAAGAGAAGACTTCTTGGGTGTAGAAGGATGTGTGCTGAGAAGTAACAAGTCCCTTCTTGCATCCCATCCTCTACATTTTTGGTAGTGATGGGAAGAAAATGATGACAAATGGCAGATCTGTCATGAGAAAAGGAACATACAAGTTTGACCACCTGGTCACCTTCATGCCTGCTGCAGATCTGTGGCTCAAAAAAATGAATTCTGATTTTCAACTTACTTGGTAGATCAGGCAGTTGTATGTCAGTTGTGTTTGTAGCTGAAGACTTTCTTCCAGAAGTCTGTTTCCTACTTCAAGAAGTGGTTTGACAGACCAATTTTTAGCTTATAATTTAAGCTCTTTCAATTATGATCTTTTTTTTTTTCTGTATTGGCAGTTGAGGTCATGTAAGGAAAATGGAAGCAATTTCTTAATACCTGACTTTGCATTTAAATGTAAAAGAAAAAAAGAAAAGATTCAGGGGAACTCCCTGAGCCTTTGGTCTCTTCTTGATGCAGCAATGAACATGTGAAGAAGTGGCTTAAATGAACTCTTCACATGTGTGGTCCACAGAAACCGATCCAAAGCATATTCTGAGTGACATTTCTTTTGAAAGATGAGCCAAATTGTTCTGAAATGAGTCTTGTTTTTTAATTTGACCTAATTAGCTTCATTTTGGGTATATCATTTCTAGATGTGAATCTTAATATTGATGTAACAGTTGGGAAAGTTTAATTTCAGGGTAGGGTAGTCTGCATAATTAGGACTGCAGGAATATAGCAGGGAGGCTGGGAGCACATTTCAAATGCATGCTGATGAGTGAATGACTGTTCAAATAGCTATTCATCCATTGATGCTTGCATGCTTTTTCCATATTGGATGCCAAAGGGAGTGATGACATATTCAAAAGTCAATGGGCTTCTCTGAGTCTCTACCGGTTTGCTGCCTGTTACTTCCTATGCAATATGTTTTAATGGTCATGAGGATGGTTGTGTGTGAGTTTCCACAGGAGGCCTGTTTCAAAAAGCTGTACAATTCTGGAAGATTTCTAAAGCTTTACAGCCATGTGTATGCACGTTCCAGCCATGCTTAATTGGTAATGTGAGACTGAGTGGTAAAGCCCCAGTAAACGTGGCTGTTGAACCCATCACTCATAACAGATATTCTGACTCAAGGCACAAAAGTGAATCTGTGTTGGATTTTGGGGTTTTGTTTCTATAATTTAGTCACCATTTTTTTCTCCCTTGATAACTTAGACTCGAGGAAGCCTTTTTGTAGATGTGTGCTTGTCTCAATACCCAGGAAACACGGTGTCCACTCTTTAGATATCCAACATCTAACCCGACTGATGGTAGAGTGTCAGTGAGCCTTATGGAGATCACAGAGTGAGGAAGAAGATGTGATTGAAACCATTATGCCACAAAAGCTTTACCTGATTCTTCTGTAAATATTGTACTTACTTATACGCTCCCAGTTTATTCTTTCAGCAAACTTAAGTCTAGATTCAGAAGAGCACCTTTATATCACCTGCCCCTGAAGTAGATCCTGGGTTTTGAGTTCCCACCTTGGATCTGTTGATGCTGGGTATGATGATAAAAGAAATATTCAGAATCAGCAATTAGAGACAGGGGTATGTGGAACATACAAGTCTTGATGGTAACTCATGTTATATCTAATGAGAAGCATTAGTGTGTCACACCTGGAAATACTGTGGAAATCAGAACCCAAAATCTTGTGTAGCACAGAAGCCTTTCTGAGTATATTGGAAATGTTGCTAAGGATTTTATTTTTGGCAACTGTACACAGAGATTTAAGTACCTTAATTGGATTGTTCTTCAATATAATAGGACTGGAAAAGATTATTGAATGAATGGGAAAGTGGGGAGCTGGTATTTGAGGTATGTTTAATTCCTGCTTTTACCAGTTCATGCGTTTGACTTGCAGTGGAGCCTACTGCACACCTTTGAATTCTGTTCAAGATGTGTTGACTTGCTTACTTAACAGCCAGTGCGTTAAAGTACAAAAGCTAACAACTCATTTATTAGGCACTTAGCCAAAAATTTAAACTCCTTTTATTGTTGGGAGGTGCTGTTGCTAGACAGGCAAATATTAAGTTTGTTACTCTGATTTATCAGAATCCTCTCTGCCAAGTAAGTTAGAAAACATCCCAGCATTACTTTTTGCATAAATTATTTTTCATTTAGTTGGAATTTTTCAAGTATTTTGCCATTGATGTTTCTCAGCTGTGTGAGAATTTTATAACTTAAAATTTATAAACTTAAAAGTTCTAAACTCTCTTAAAATTAAGAAAATAAAGATCAGCTGATGCTTCTGTCAGGGTCAGCGTATGATTTTTGATTGTTTCTTTTAAACCTCACTGTTTCCTTGAGCAGAACCTTCAACTGGAGTTAAGCTAAGAGCCTTTGTCCATTCATTAAGGTGATGAACCTGTAAATGGAGACTTGGGCACTTTTGCATGATCCCTGGTCCTCTGGAGTGCCCGAAGGAGAACCATGCAGAGGTTATACCACTCCAGAGGGCAGCTGGTGCCAGTACAGAAAGGCCAGAGATGAACCCTTCCAGGGAGCATTGGTAATTAGAAAACACTCTATGGCAAGAAGGAAAATACTGGGGAGCTCATTTGACCACGGTACCTTCCCTGTTGGAGGGAGTAGCTTGCATCAGAGCTGTTTACCAGCTCATCATACCAGCCTGTAATAGAAGAAGAGTTATTCCCCCTTTGTCACCTGGCTGAAAATGTAGGACACTGTTTCATTATTAACTTGGACACACTGCCTTTGGGAACTTGCATGCAGATATTTGAAAGCTAGCTGTGTTTGTTCTTGCTATATAATTTGGTCTATGTAGATTTTCCCAGGATACTTGTTAAGGGGTTTGCTGTGAAATATTGCAGTCATTAAGGCAAATCACTAAACCTTTAGGAAAAAAGCTTTCCTTAACACCAACTGCCAATAGCTCAAGCTCACAAAAATTCCTTTTTTTATTGGTATAATTAACGAACAAGTTTGATTCTTCAGCAGCTCTTGGACTCAGCTGGGCTCAAAAGCTTGGCACTAACAAGTCTCATGAAGAGCTTTGTTGTTGGGGTGTGTTCTGCGTGTTTTCTAGGTGCTGCATTTTTTATTTTTTGGTTCTTAGCCTGTGCTTAGACTGTGAGCAGCCCTGAGCTGAGGGCAGGCAATCACACATCCTCCCTCAGCTTTGCTAAGCTTGTGTTAGGCTGCTGTGCAATAGCCGGACCGACAGTGTCGGATGCTTTCGTGGTACCGTATTTCAGGATGCTCCTGCAGCTCCTGGGATGAGACTGTCAGGCTCCCCCAAGCAAATGCTCCAGTTATTGTCAGCTAAGGTGGCTACCTTGCACCACCCACATGCTTAATGCATTGTAGTTCTTCAGCCAAGGGAGTGCTCAGCATTGCACAATCAGAAAGAGTTATTTGGGCTTTTCTCTTAGGGGTTTTCAGTGCAGAGATTTAACTCTAGAAGTTATTGACCTCAGCAGTGAGTGGATATTTGGAGGTATTTGGAGCTCTGTGTTCCTATTCTCGCTCTCCCTCTTAGGCAATTTTCTTCTGTGCTGGTTTTCTAAATCTGTGACTGGTGTATCTTTTTGTTAGACAAGCACACTTCTTAATGGTGTACCATTTAATTTCTCTAGTGACAAGAGGAGGAAATAAGTTATTCCTCTTTTAAAAAGAGTGATTTAAGTAGGGAATAATGAATGCAAAATGCTGTCATTAAAAATCAGCAGATAAGCTGATGGATCAGCTGTCACTCCCAAGCCTTGCCTTAAAGGAAAAGTAGATAATAATTTTTTTTTAAAATAAAAATGGTAATGATGAGTATTGAACATGTTGACTGTGAAGACCTTAATAATAAAAACAAGTATTTATTCAGTGAACAACACCTGCTGGCCAACACACTGTAGGAGATGACTTCTTTCAAGAGCCTGACAAAAAGGTTGTAGCATGAGAGATGAGGTATTTTTGTCTTCTCTGTATTTCCCCACTTGTATTGTGGCAGATAGTGATTCTGTACAGTAGCAGCATCCTGCCACAGTATATACTCATTTTTGTTTTGCATGGGAATTGCGTGTCTATGCTGGAAGAGACATTTGGGCACCTGCAGTGGGAGATGCCTGGATCTGACCTGCCTGTGTTCTCTTAAAGTGCTTCCAGGTATGACTCATATACCTAAGCCAGCCCCTCAGCAATTGTGCAACAACAGTGCCCTTTCTCTGCCCAGAACATGCAGGGATGGTACTTGGCTAGCTCAGATGGATAGATCTAAACTAGAGAAATAGAAATGGAGTGAGGTTAATCCAAGCCTGTGTTTCTTGGAAACTTTTTGCTTCCCTTTTGATACCATTAAGGAGTTAATAATTTTGGGGATTCCTTAGCAGGGACTGTTATCTGGGATACAACAGCTTTTCCCTTGGTTCAAGACACGGCTTAGTTGAGTGACAGCCCTTGGCAAATATTGGCTCTCTTTTGTTGAGTGGTGCCCTTATTAACCTACCCCAAGCTGCTGAAAATGCATTAGTTGAGTTTTCCTGTTGCTTCCAAATAAACTTAGTGCAGGTGTAACGCAGGAGAAATAGTGACTGAGGTAGTTCCTAAGTATGAGGCTGGTTTTCCATTGTTATAGGTGAGTGCCTTCACCCTGGGGCTGGTGGGGACATGGATCTTGTAGTCTTGCAGTTTTCAGAAAATGAGATTTTTACCTGAATTGAAAATAATGTATCTCTTAAAAACAGTTTTTAAGGAAGATTGTTTCCATCCTTACTCTCCTTTTCACTTCTGAAACATATATATATATATACTGAACATTTTCTTTTGATTACTGTCAATTATGCTATTACTCTTGCTTATGAACTGTTTATTAATCAATACTACAGTATTTCCATCTCTGGCATCTGCATTAGGCACTGAGTGCACGTGTAGGACATTGTCTTTAGAAGGTCTCAGTAGACTCGTCCTGGGTTCAGGGCCAGGCTTTTGGAGAGCTCATTAGACCCTTAGCTGAAGTTCACAAAGCCAAGGAGCAGCTATCCACTCTGCTTTGTGTGCCTTTATTTAATTTTTTAAAAGGGGGTGCTCAGCTCTTGTGCAGTGTAGCCAGTAATCTAGATATTAGACCAAGAGTTGTTTGGAGTTCAGGAACATCAAAAGCTTGCTGGTATGAAATTGGACCTGACTGTCCCAGTCCAGATTTAGCCAGATTTAACAAGTGCTCTGTTCCTTCCTACACACCCTAGAACATCGATCTTTCTCCCTGCAAGGAGGGAAGAGAAGTTCAAGCCCCTATCACAGCATATTCTCCATCCCACCAAAGCATTTCTATTGACTGTGTTCAAAGCTTTGTGAAGCGATGCTGTCATCGGGGCACTATCAGCCCTTGGCCTCTGGGAAGAAGGTTGTTGTAGGTACAATACAAAAAAGACTTTGACACTTGGTTGTTGTAACTGAAGCACTTCCCTCCGTGCACCTCCCCAGGTTTCCCAGAATATTCACTCCAGCTGACTAACGGGGGTTCCTGTGACAGGGAGGATGTGGTCAGCCTTGCACAGCTGCGGGAGCTTCCCTTTCATTTCAGAGGGGCAGCAGCAGAGCAGAAGGGGTCAAGTGCAGGGTGGCAGCTCCCTTCCTGGTTGCCGATCCACAGGTAGCTCAATTTTTCCAATTACTCATGTTTTATGTATGTTGTTGCCCCAAGCCAGGTGAACATAAGCATTTTCTGAAAAGACTATTGTGGAGGGGAAAAAATGTCAAATATGTTCTTAGAAGCTGAAAATACCTGTGGATTCTGTTGATTCGGAGATGCCCAGGCATTTGTACCTTTATTCTTTGCACAAGAGTTTAAAAAAACTGTAGGGGTCCTTTCTTTGTGTTTTACAGAACAAATTCTCTGGGTTGGTTTTTTTTTTTTAAATATACTAACAAGTATCATAAAGAGCTGGGGAACTGGATGGGTGGGTGCAGGATTTCTTTCAGCAGTTGAATGGAACAAGAAGTTGATCACCTGCAGTGGGGCAATTTATGCTTTTGCCCCTTGTGATTCAGTGAATTCGTGAAGGCTGTTCAGCCTTGAGAAGAGAAGGCTAAGAGGGGATCTTATTAATGTTTATAAATATGTCAAGTGTGGGACACAGGGAAATGGCCAGCCTCTTCTCAGTGTCTGTGGGGACAGGACAAGGGGCGATGGCCTCAAGCTGGAACACAGGGAGTTCCCCACCAATCTGGGGAAGAACTTCTTCCCGGTGAGGGAGCCCTGGGACAGGCTGCCCAGGGGGTGTGGAGTCTCCTTCTCTGGAGATATTCCAGCCCCATCTGGACACCGACCTGTGTGACCTGTCCTAGGGTCCTGATCTCTTGAGGTCCCTTCCAACCCCTACGATTCTGTGATTTTTGGATTGGTGTCAGTCTTTAGGTCTTACTTTTTTGATGAGGGGGTGTCTGCTGGCCACCTTCTCTCTGCCTCTTCCTCCACCCCCAAGCTCCAGTGGAGATCGACAGAACTGATGTGGTGATGTGAGCTGTAATTCTCTTTCAGCCATGATTATATGTCAGTCTGATGCACACTGTAAGTGGTGCTTCTGGATTCCTGCTGTGAGCAGTTGATTAGATTCTTGTACCTTTTATTCTATACATAAGGAATTTTTTTAACAAAGCACAGTAACACATAAAAGCTCCAGTTTATTCTTTAGTCTGTTTTTTCCCCCACTAATACCTAATGCTTAAATGCAAATCTAAGATGTTTTTTGGCATTCCTGACCTTCCTTAACTCCATCTGTCCTCCTATTCCAAAGACTATTCAAAGAAAATTTAATTTAAAGGTTCATGTTGACAATAAATTGTAGGATAAGTCTGTGACCTAGGTAGAAATTTTCTATCAAATGTGAATCTGAAATTGAATTTTGAACTCTTTCTGACAAAATTAATGCTAACTGCAAGTTTATTTCTAGACTCGCTTGTTACATTTTTCTTTGTCAGCACAAGCTTTATTCTTCCAAATATATTACTGAATGAAAGAAAGAAGCCATTCTTCGATCTGTTAACGTTGATGCCTGTAATCCATCCTGTTCATTTTCTGTGCTGCTATTTCCTTTGTATGGTTCTTCTCCAGCTTAGGTAGCACAGCAAATTTAACTGCTTAAGTCTGATGTGCTTTTCTATTCATGGAAGCAGCGTAGGTTGCTAAACCATTATGTGGGAGATACCTTCTGGAATATGAAGTGTGTATTGCAGTTGGGATATGGCAGGGTTAGGGCCTGGTCTAGGAGGAGCCTTTTAATTAGCTTTTTGGATATTTTCTGTAGAGCTGCCAATTTGATTGTAATTTCCTGAGCAGTTTTTGCAAGTGGAAAGTGTTTCTGAAGGTCTGTTACAGAGCTTTCCTAATGTACGTGGTACCACTGAAATTGTGGGAGATCAGGGGTTAAACTCCTGAATTTATACCAGGTGATGCTGAACAAAAGCCAGGAAACAGCTCTTCATCTGATGACATGAGGATAGACTGGTTTCCCTTCATAGCCAATCAGTTCTGATATTGCTATTCAAAGGTTTGTTCTGTTGTTAATATTTGCTAATAATATGCTTGGTGCTGGATAGTGTATAACACTGGAGACAGACTGTGCCCCAAAGGGCTGGGGTAGCTTACATTTACTCATTTGCACGTGCTGTACCTGAGTCCTAATTTTCTTTTAAATAGAGCATTAATTGGGCCTCTGGATGAACACTTACCTTCACTTCTGGCCAGATGCAAAATGGTATCTTGTATAATGAAGGCTGTTCAGAAGCCCAGACCCCGGGGTTGGTCAGGATGAATTATTCCCTGATCTGCACCTGGCCCTTGGGCAACCAGCTAAAATCCTCTTAAGTTTTCAAAATGCTACAGAGTAGTGGCTCTCGTGATACATGGGCCCTTTGTGGATTACATGAGCGAGGTTCATTTCAGCTGCAGCTCCACTTATTTACCATAAAATACTAGGACAATGCCAGGACTCTTATCATAGAATCATAGAATCACAGACTGGTGTGGGTTGGAAGGGACCCCAAGGATCACAGAGTTCCAACCCCCTGACACAGGCAGGGCCACCAACCTCCAGACCTGGATCTACACAAGGTTGCCCAGGGCCCCATCCAACCTGGCCTTGAACACCCCCAGGGATGGGGCACCCATCCCCTCTCTGGGCAGCCTGTTCCAGCACCTCACCACTCTCTCTGGAAAGAACTTCCCCCTAATATCTCATCCCTCCTTCAGCTTCACTCCATCCCCCTTGTCCTGCCATTATCTACCCTTTAACAAGCTGA
Source organism: Porphyrio hochstetteri (assembly GCA_020800305.1). Classification (NCBI taxonomy): domain Eukaryota; kingdom Metazoa; phylum Chordata; class Aves; order Gruiformes; family Rallidae; genus Porphyrio; species Porphyrio hochstetteri. The sequence goes on from CM036922.1 coordinate 12,626,150, forward strand.
TTCCCCTCCTGTTTCTCTGCTCCCTTCAGGTACTGGAAGGCTGCAATGAGGTCCCCCCGCAGCCTTCTCTTCTCCAGGCTGAACAAGCCCAGCTCCCTCAGCCTCTCTTCATAGGGGAGGTGCTCCAGCCCTCTAATCATCTTTGTTGCCCTATACAGAGGAATATATACAGAGGAATCTTATTAAGTAGTGCTGGTGATGCATATTGAGAAATCTTCTGACTTTTATAATGTTTTTTTCAAATATTTGCATTCTAAGTCACTGACTCGTGGAGTCAAGTGATTCTGAAGAAGGGTTCCACTTGCATTTCAACACAACAGTGCAATTCTGCTTGTTGTGACTGATGAAAAATACTGAAAATTTCATCAGACTCAAAAGATGAGGAATCAGAGAAAAGAACACTTAAAAAAATTAGGGATTCTTAGGATGAGCTCATGAAAGTGCGTGATCTGATGCGTGATTTTTGCATGTTGGTGATGCAAAGGAGGGCAGCTCTCAGAGCCCTTGCATAAGGAACAGTTGGACTGCCATGGCAAAGGAGGGCTACCATATTCTCAGGCATAAGTTATCTGTAGTCTGAAAGAGATCATTTGCTTTCCTGTCTTGGCAATTACCGATGGAGCAGACAGTAATTTTAAGATGAGCATGGTCAGTTTACATGTTAACACACCATGAACACTAGCAGTGGTTAAGTTCTGAGGATCCCTGCACTGCTAATTAGTATTTCTGTGGTTTCACTAATCGCTTGAACTGGGAACTTGGCCAAAACTAACAGAAGAGACTTCCAGTACAATAAATTGTTTTAATTTTGTGATCTGATCTTATGCATGGCTCAGTGTTTCTGAAGGCAAGGGTAGAATAAAATCTCATTTTGCATGATAACATATGCAAATCAGAACTTTTTGGTCCCAGATGAAGCTCCACTTCTATTGACATGGTGCTAGCAAAATGCTGTTAAGAATAAAAAGCCACTAAAACTTTATTTTGCTGATAATATTTCATTATTGCTTTGTAAGCTACCTTATCCATAGGGCAAAATCTGCCAGAGAGATAAGATCCCATAACTCCCCTTTGCTTGTATCATTCCCTTTATGATTTATAGACTGCTGTAGATGTTCATGGCATTTTGCAGACGTATAAAAGATTGACACGTTCTTGCCTCAAAGAACTTAAAAATTCTGCAGTTTAGCAGCAGTCAGCAGTTCCTCCTATGTGAATTCTACTTTTAATGGCGCTGTATAAAATCACTATTACACAGCCACCAAATGAAATGGCATTTTATTTTTAGTTACAAATGCGACGTTTTTAAAATGTTTGCTGAGGGTCCCAGACAGTCTATGTGATGGGCTAGAAGGCTCCATTCCCTGGCCTGAAGAAGAACAGAGACAGCCTCCTATCCTCTGACCAGGAGAGATGACCTGGAATGTCCCTGTGACTGCCAGGAAGAAGGAGGCCACCTAGCACTAAACATGGTAGGGGTGCTCATGACATGGGTAAGACTCACTGCTGAGCAGGGAAAGATTCATAGCTCCTTTCACAGCAGGAGCCAAGCTGTGTTCCCCTGGTCATGACTCTCAGTCATCATGGTTTATGCAAGATTTGAACTAGTGACTGAGCAATGAAACCCTCTGTACCCCACTATCAGCTTCTTGAGGCTCAGAACAGGCACTGTGGGCTTCTAGCGAGGGACTTGGGATGGTTTTTGTAGCTCTTACAGAGGTCAACCAGCTAATTCCTCACCAAGTAGACAGAGAAGAGAAGGGACAAGAGAGTCCAGAGAAGGGCTACGAAGATGATTAAGGGCCTGGAACATCTCCCGTATGAGGAAAGGCTGAGTGAGCTGGGGCTGTTCAGCCTGGAGAAAAGAAGACTGAGGGGGGACCTAATTAATGTTTATAAATATCTTAAGTATGGGATGCAGGGGGAAATGGCCAGCCCCTTTTCAGTGTCTGTGGAGATAGGACAAGGGGCAATGGCTGTAAACTGGAGCACAGGAAGTTCTGCACCAACATGGGGAAGAACTTTTCCCCAGTGAGGGTGAGGGAGCCCTGGGACAGGCTGCCCAGGGAGGTGGTGGAGTCTCCTTCTCTGGAGATATTCAAGACTCGTCTGGACGCCTGTCTGTGCAATATGTGCTAGGGAGCCTGCTTTGGCAGGGGGGCTGGACCCGATGATCTCTCGAGGTCCCTTCCAACCCCTGCAATTCTGTGATTCTGTGAAGTACCCTGAAAAGCTTTCCATTAAAGTTTAAGGGTCTAGGTGAGTGAAATTTTTTGATGTGGGTAATACCAGTCCATGTCTGAAAGAGAATATAGTCACCTGCTGTGACTCTTTACTTAATTGTATGTAAAACCCTTTCCCACCATTGATTTGAAACAATTGAATGTCATTTTATTACCAGTCTTGGAATGTCAATTTGCTACTTGACACATCTTTACATTCTGCATTATGTCCTTACAGTAAATTGTGAGTGAAGTTCCACCTTTATACATGCAATTTTAGGATTTCCAGGCAGTAAAAGTAAAATCCTTCTCTATCCTGCCCAGGTAATTTAACAGAATTATATATATAAACATAACATTAAAAGCAATTTTCTGAGCCTTGTGATTACACTGATTTTGTTTGTCACACACCTGCATGTACTGACTTAACATATTCTGTCACTCATAGGAAACTCTGTCCCGCAGTGTAATGTGACAGATGCTAATGAATATGATACATCATAATTTTTCAAAGCAAGAGTTACTTGGAAAGATTTCACTTTCACCTTATTAAATGCTTTGAAAATTAATTTTACTGTCAATAAAGGAAGATTCTGGAGGAAGATTTAAAGGGCTCTACACTTGACCCAAAGCATAAATGCAATTCAGTTCAATTTTAAAGATTACTTGGGTGAATTCCTGCCTAAAAGATTTTTGAGCAGCAGACTGGTGGGAGGCTGGAATCATTTGGAGGGGTTTTGTTCCTAGGGAGGTGAGTGAAAAAGCTCCCACTAATTTCAGTGGGAACTTGAGCAAGCTGTTATACTGTTGTCCAGTTACATTTTCTCAGTGTAAAACAGCAGCAGGGGTGGTTTTGTCTGGATTCTTGGGTATAACATAAGGCACTTGGAGATCGCAAGGTCAAAACTGCTTGCGTTTGTTAGACACCCTGCCTTTCTCTTTGAACAAAAGCTCAGCAGAGAGCACGATGTAACAGAATTAACAAAACACACAGTTTCAAAGGCAGCAAACTTTCCTAAGGACTTTGGGCAAGGAGAACTACTGTTGATTTTTCTGTCAACCTTGAAGTGCACCGGTGCAAATATTCTCATGTGGAACTATCAGGATAGAGAGGTGTGGAACAACTCTCTTGTAATTGTCTAATATGTAGGTTTTTATTCCATATTTGCTGTGGGAGATCAGTACATGTGCATCGTGATGGGCAAAGCCAGGCTGCAAATCTCCATACATCCACAGCTTTACGTTTCCCTTGTTCTAGTTTCCTCTCTTTGTATTTCTTTGATATTTACCATCTCTGCATGCCTGCAATGGGTAACCATGCTCTGGTATCAGCTTTGTATGTTTTTGCTGGGTGGCACCTTCCTTTGAGGCTATTTACTTCTTCAGTGCAGTGAGTGTTATCTTGTTATCCGCAGGCCTTGCTCTGCAGTTATGGGGAACACGTGCTGGGCAGGACTTTTTACCCAGTTTCTCTGCTGGTGAAACACCTTTTGACTTCTGGTAGCAGCTCAAGGTTGACCAGTCATGTCCTTAGTCGAGGAAGAAACAGTTGAAATAGATTTATAGTAAACCTGTTTGTCAGCCGCTTTAACCAGAAGTGGAGTGAGGTGAGGAGAAGAGGGCAAGGCGCAGCCTGAGGGGCCCTTTCTCCTGAGAGGAAGGGCGGAGCCTTCTGGAAACAGGATATCCCGCTTGCACAGGCTCCCTGCAGCAGCAGTGCCTGCCATGGATGGCACACTATGCCCAGCTCTTGCCCTGTGGATTTGGGAAGAAGCACCAAAATGCACAGAGGAGGTGTGCGGGGAGGTGCTGACGCTGAGGTGGGTGATCCTGTCACTCCACTGTGTCATTTGGGGCCTCTCACTCAAGGCCGCCATGGTATGAACCAGATCAGTGCCTCTCTAATATGCACAAATATTTTATCAGTCACGCTTTAAACTACAGGGAGCGTCGGCATTTCAGTCACACGCTCTGCTGGGGGGAGTTAATATCCTTCCTGACTGAGTACATTGCCTAGAGGGACCGTTTTGTGTGTAACACTCTGGTAGAGAGAGTGATACCAGGCGCCAAGCAGCGCAGGGTAAAAGACTAATGCGCGCTGTGTTAAATGGTGTCTTGGGTTTTGCTGGGTCCCTATTCATAAAACACAACAAAGTGGCGACAAGGATAAACCTTGTCAGCTAAAGGAGCTGCTGGGAATACCAGAGAGTACTTAGTGACTAAAACAAATCAAATTTTGAAATCCTCCCTTCCAAAGGAAAGCACAGAGAATTAACTAGAGTGAACAAGTGTATTTTCAGTAAAATGGCAGCATGCGAGTGAGGTGAGGGGAGAGGAGGCCCTAGGATTAGCTTGGCTCTGCTGGGACAGAGCATGCGCTGACAGGGTTGGTGTGTTGGCACCAGCAGGCGCTTCGTGGGGAGGTATGTGGAAAAGAAGGGCTGGTGGGCAGTTGTGGGTGACCAACTTGAGCAGTGAAACTAGGCCGTGGGTGATTGGCGTGCCCTCAACCCACACTGTGATAGTGGCAAAGGCAGTCAGAGCAGCAGGTGCTTTCCAAAACCCTTCTGGATGGGAAGAGGCTGCCTGCTCAGTGTAGGGTCTTGCTGTAGAAGGGTTAACTATATGTTGTGTGCTGCTACCCTATTTGGGTCTGGGAAGATTCCTTTTTAATTGTAATTAGGCTGTCCTTGTGTTCATAGCTTGTTTCCATATGGGAATTGTTCCTGACAGAAGCTGTTCCAGGAGTTTGGCTGCCTGCCTGGTGCTGGGGAGCTGGGCTTCAGCGCTCTGCTAAACCAGATGCTCCCTCTGCAACTAGCCAAGCTGTTTAGACTCTTCGTGCCTCAGTTTCTAATTGTAAAATGAGAATATGAACATCTACCTGTCTCACAAGGGACTTGGGAACACAGCAGTCGGAGTTGAATGTTCAAGGAGAATGTTGGGCGGGATGATACACATTCCTCAGGCAGAGAGCAGCATCCATGGATTTGACTCTGTCATGGACCATGTCCTTAGCTGAGAGAGACTGATGCACCAGTTACAAGCGTTGAATTTGTCCTGAAAAGCTTCAATTGAACCGCAGGTCTTTGATAACCATAGAAAGAGGAGTAATCAAGAGAACACTGTGAAATAGATGCTCTCTTCCTCTGCCTAAAAAGGCAGATAAACTTCCTTGGTATTTCCAGAAGGATTTTGTACCTAGCTCATGTGGAAGTTTGCAGCAGTATGACAGAAAATCCCGGGGGCCCTTACTGTATATGTCTTCTGGTACTTAGGTTGTCATTCATTTCACCCTTTAGTCAAGGACTATTTATTTCCTTGCATTTTTCCTTGAAGTGTTGTCTCATAAGCCTCAGTTGCACCACCATTACTCACCTCATGGTATTTGACTAAAGAGCCTCTTGGTCCTCTCTGTCAGCCATTGCTTTGTCCTGCACACTCTGGTCACTGGTATCCTCATGCTCTGAAGATGGAACATGTGTATGCAGATCGGGACTCTGCAGTCCTGCCAGGGATGGGTCCTTCCTTTGAACAGGCCGTGCTGGTGTGTCATTAGCTCTTTATCACCAAGTAGCCCAGAATACTGTGCTGAAACTCAATTTGTATCTTGCTTTGATTTACCGTTTTTTGCTTTCATTTTTTTCCTCTGAACTATGGCATTTTATCCCCTAAGGACACGTTAGCGCCTTTGCTCTATTACATGAAAAGTTATTGAAAACTTGTAGAAAATGATGTTCCCTTTCACTATCCTCTGCTATTGTATTACTTCTTCAAAGAGCTCCAGCAGGTAACTGAGTTTTCTCCAGCAGAGACACTGCTGCCTCAAGCCTATCGTGTTAATCTCCCCTTAATTAGATCCTTCATCCCATTCTCAGGAACAGATGGGAGGCTTAGGGCTCTTAAATATTTGGGATCTCCTGAGAGACCTCAGGAGCGGTCCTCCACAGTCTCCCACCCCTTCACAGATCTGGTTGTCAATCGGACTGGTTGTCAATCGGACTGGTTGTCAACCAGTCATCCCCATCGAGGCTTTCTGTGAGGGCCCATTCAAGGGCACCATGGGTACCCTCTCTGCTGCCTCTGGTGCGCCACAGGCTCATGTTGGCCTTACAGTCCTCCCCTCCCACCTGCTTCCTCCATCTTTCTCCCTGCACCTCAGCAGCCCTACCGAAGTGGCAGGGTGAGCTGCCCCTGTTTCCTGCAAGGATTTCTGATCTTGTAACGGATTTGGGCTTAGCAGGAGTACACACCATATCTTATTTCATCTCCTGCTTTGTTACCAGGGCAGATGTCATCTTCCCATGTGGCTATATGATCCAGTTTCTGTCCGTTTTCCTTCCTCTCAAAAATGTGCACTCTCTCTCTACAGCTCCACATCACAGCTTCAGACAATACTGTAAGATCTTTCTCATGTAACACATACAGTGTCACTGATACTCAGTGGTGCTCACATCTAGTAATGTCCTCATGTCTGCTAAGACCAAGTGGAGAAATCACTTCTCTCATCGCTTTAACATTTGCTTGAGCAGTCAGTGCCTTACAGGACTGATAAAATGGGAGTCTTCATTTTTCTGCCTTATGTTAGAGGTTGGTAGTCACAAGCCCATGATGGGGACAAGGCAAAAAGCAGTAAATTGTGCCTTGTTGGATTGATGAGAAATCCAGTGGCCACTGGATGTCATGAGCTTGTCTACATGCTGCTTGAGTATAACATTGGAGCATCCTGCCAGAAATTCATAGCAAGGTGTGTCCCTGTCATGTGTCCATAAACTAAACTAGATAGAGCACAGCTGACCAAAAAGGGGTGTTGGCAAAGAAAGGAAAACTAAACACAAGAAATCTGACCCCTTTTCTTCTGGATATTGTAAGAGATGATGTTCTGCTGTGTGCTAATATTTAGTTATTATTTGTCATTATTGTGACTTGTTTACTTTCTTGGCTTGTCAGCCAAGACATGTGCTAGTCAGCAGCCATGCCTGTCTTTGGATCGATACCTGCTGGGAGCTGTAGGGTCTCCAGTAGAAACCTGATATACAGTTTTGTTGGTTTATCCCCTTTTCATTCCTTCCTTCACCAGGCTAAGCCTTTGGTCCAGCTTTGCAGATGCCAAAGTGAAACACCTGCATGCTTGGATTTTAGTCCAGAACAGAGCATTGCCACCACCGTTTGGAAACTGTGGGAGATGGTTCAGGCCCTGAGCTCAGCCTGTTAAGACTAGGTATGTAAAGGATGAGGAAGAAGCTGTGAGTGAAACCCCTTATTGGAGGGCTTTTGATCTGTTTTGCTTGCTGGGTCTTGGAATACAGACAAACCCATTAAAATGAGACCATAAAACAAGCCAATGGTTTTGGTATATGTGCAAGTTTGGCAAGACCCAAAGTAGAGAGCAGCAAGATTTAAAGCAAGTATCCTTCTGAAATTATAGTTTTGAACAGGGAGCTCCATGCCAATCGATGGGAGTCTGCTTTTGTTATGGCCACAAAAATCACAAGTCTGACTCATGCTATTACAGTGATGCACAGTGTTGTCAAGGTAATGGATTTGGGCACTTGGCATATACAGGAAGGGTGTAAAAGGCAAGGAGGGATTCTGCAGACCTCCAGGAAGAAGCTTCATATTAAGGATTTTTTTTTTATTTTATTTTTATGGCTGAGATAGAGAATACTCAATTTTTGTTGTAGAAGTGAGAGTTTTATGCTCTGGTCTATTCCTGTTGTCATGCCCATCGCCCATGGGAATGCTCTTCTTTCCTGTATATAGCAGGGTTTGAGAACTTCTGCTGCTTTGCTCCTCCTGCTGGTACCTAAGAAGCTTCCCTTCACAGGGCTTAAGTGGGAATAAGAAAGGGGGAGAGAATAGAGATCCCATGCATGTTTCAGCTCCTCAAGAAAAGATTTTGGCCTTAAAGAAGTTGTTGGGCTGAATTCTGAAGAGACTGAGGTAAGGAGTAAGCCCCTAAGGACGATGTTTCCTATCTGTTAAGGCCTTCTTATTTTTTTTCCTTTATCTCTCTTTTTTAATTGAACATTTTAAAACACTGTTTAAAGACAAACTTGAAAAGATCAACCAAAAAGGCGAGGGAAGTGGGGTTCCTGTTATCAAAACCTTGCAATCCAGTCAGCCTGCTTAATTGTACTTTGAAAAAGAGAGAAACTGGTAGGAGGGGGGAAAAGAAAAGGAAGAAAAAAGATAGCAACTACCTGTTAAGAATTATCAAGATGAGGGACTGCTGTCTGTAAAGCTTCTTAAGACAAATCCTTCCTTATATAACTCCTTGTCTTTCTTTTACTACCTTCAAGGAAATCAGAAATTGACAGTAAAAGTGAAATGTCTGTACTAATGAGATAATCTGATTTACAAGGACCAGTAAGGCAAAGGATGTGTTAAGTACTTGAATAATAGAGCTGAAGACTTGTCTGGAGAAGTGGATGCTTTGTGGGGATGCAAGTGAGAGCATTGTCAGTGGCTCAGGGGAACAGCAGTGAGTAGTATATGTTAGAGCGTATGTAAGTAAGAGTCAGTTTAGGTCCAGGCCAGGAGCAGAGCTGTCCAGATGACCAGTTTTGCCTACTCTCTAGCCTTTTCTTTTTTTCCCTCCCAAAAGAGGCAAAGAATGGCACAAAGGATAGGAAACCCAGAGAAAGGAGGAGGGAATACACCCAGTGGTTTGGAAAAGGAATGTTGTGGGTTTTCGAGGCAGATATATAGACATGAATTGCCAAAAGTAAGTGGCCTGTTTATCCAAACTCAGTATGTGTCCTGCTGAGGGTCCTAATCCAAAACCCAGCAAAGCTGGTGGGAAAGCTTCCACTGATTCCTTGGGGTTTGGATCAGGAGAAATTTGGAGTTGTGCTTTGATACAGGAGGCAACTTAAGCGGAAAGGAAGTGTGAGTAAAATGCTTATGCCTGTGTTTAACTGCAAACTTAGTTAATTATCATCAGCATCATGAGACTTCCTTGAACAAAATCCAAGGTAATGTTGGTTTTTAAGTGGCATCAACAGCATGCACACAGGTTCCCTAATAGCCTCTGTTTTTGTCTGGGACAGGAGATAGCTGGGGCTGGCATTTGTGGGAGTTTTATCTTGTGAGAGGTGCAATTTTTGCAGCTCAAAGTGGATGAATTAGCTTATAGTTTGAAATGTCAACCTTCTCCATGAATGTTTGAGATTCACAACCACTTTAATATTGTAAAGCCTTTTATTTTGGGGGGGGGTGGGGTGTGTGTGTTCTGTTATGTTTTGGCAACAGAGATGTAGCTGCTTCAGTCCACTAGTTGTTGTGCCTGTTGGCGGTGAGGCTCTGGAACACTTACTGCTCCCTAAGGAATAGTCAAACAACCACTGCTAAAACAGACTTTACAAATGGGATAATAGAGAGTGGTAGTCTGTAGTAGCTAGCAAATGGCCTAGATGATTCAGTAGGTCACCCCCAATCCTACTTTGTCCTTTCTTGTGTATTAGGAAATCTCTGAAACGATTTAGAGTGCCCTGAACTATGTTAGCAGTCACAGTATTTTACTTTGCAGATCACAGCACACAATGAAGTTGGATTGTACATGTAACAATTCACTGAAGCTACATAAACTGCTGCTTAAAAAATAATATGATGGTGGACATTTAATCATCACGGTCTAACTGTAAGATAGAGCAGTAATCCTTTTGTTTCAGTAAATTAAATGCCAACAGGAAAAGCAAAAGGAAGTGAGGCTGAGGCACCATGAGAAACATGGCACAGTACATTAAAAACCAACTATGGGGAAAGGTGGTTCACTAAATTATTACTCTAAAACAAACAGTAGCTTATATGTGGTCCTTTTCCATCCTATATTCTGTTATTTCCCCTTTGTTAGGCAATGCAGAGATCTGACAGCAGTGATGGAAAAGTTCATGGGGGGCAAACTTTGGGTTGTTTCGACAGTGTCAACATTTTTCATTTAAAATAAAGATGTTAAAAGTTAGCACGGTGCTTTTGGAAGGAAGAGTTTTATGTTCAGGAGTGACTTGGAGCTCAAAGTTTAACCATTGATGCAGAGTCTCAGGTATGCTGCTAATTAGCTCTGCAGAGCTGCAGGGACCCGCTGAGATTTACAGCAGTTGTAGAAAGCTGCAGATTTTATATGCTGTTTTTCTGATTTTAATGTTACTTGTCCAGGAAGTCTATTTCTGTTTACCTCAAGACTTGAATTTTTAGGTGAAAATAGTTTCTCCAGCCAAAAAAAACCCGAAACCCTTAAGCTCTTTACTTATGTTGGAATGTCAACTTCAGAACGTATTTCCTAAGAGAAATGATGACAAACCATAATATCTACATAAAAATATCGTTCAGTTCAGTGTCTTTTATTTTGAAGAGTTTTAAAATCTTTTAAAAAATCTGATCCACGTTTCCTTCTCTGATCTGCAGAGTGGTTTTCACAACTTTACTGTGTTCTCCACAGTACTCAGAATGCTATTCATGTTGATTTACTGTGAAGACTGTAAGGGCTGAGTTGTATGTATTGGTTGGATCTCTCCCTTCCTTTGCATATCATATCTATATATACACACACATATCTGAGTGCATTGTAGATAATTACAAAGCATCTCAGTTTCACCAGGGCAATAGAGAGGGATGGTAATGTGGTCCTTTCATGCATCAGGGAAGAATGCTCTTAGCTGTGTTGAAAAGCAGCCGCTCTTTAATAACAGATAGGAAGCCCTGCGATAATCCGGCTGTCATCCCAGCGCCTGAGGAAGCAGAGTAATGCAGAGTACAACAGGCCAGGAGCACAGCAGATACAAATCTGCAGAGTTCAGCTGAAGCAGGGGGAGTGATGTTGATGTGTGTTCCTTTTGGTTGTCGTATTGAGCTAATCAACATAACATTTTACTGCTAGCTGAGATCCTGGCCCAACATCACAGCTTCCAAACTGTACTGCACTGAATATGGAGTTTTCCATACAGTGTTTTATTCTATGTATATAGGCATAAACACCCAACTTTAAAGAGCTTTTCTTAAGAATCTCTGTTGTGAGGGAGTGAAATGTAATCTCTTGTCCTGTGCAAGTAGATACAAATTGCTGATTCAGATGCTAGCAAATATGAGGAGCATCCTAGAGAAAACTAATATCCTGTGGAAATGTATTTTTTTCTTTCTCAAGTCTCTTTTTTGCCATCTTGGATGCATTTATTTCATCACCTTTACTATTACTATATTTGACGTACAGGCTTTCCAAGCCAATGGAATATCAAATTTATGGTCATGTAAGAGAGCTTTCTCCTGATTCATCTGGGGCACATAGAGCATGATGAGTCCTTCCTGGCCCTTTAACTAAAGGGAACTGTAGGAATGGCCCAAAAGAAGGGGAATTAAGTCTCTGTGCTGTGTTGTCCAGCAGGCAGACCTTTCCTGTCTGCCACAGGGAGGAGCATGAAAGCAAGAGAATCCACATCTTCCTCCTGAGGAGCAGAAAGCTGCAGCTCCCAGACGGGAAACTGAAGGTGACATCTGTTATTCATTTTCTGCTCATGTGTGGGAATTAGTGGTCTCATCTTTTTGGTGGTTGTTGAATACATTTTTGCTTCAATACTGAGATTATAGGGGTGTTGTGCTTTTGTTTTCCTTTCCCAGCCTTACCAACTGTGTAGGGATGTTGGATGCTTGTCAAAGTGTGCCACTGAAAATGGACCAGTTGCCCCTTTGTGCAGTCCCAACCCCGTTTCCCTTCCTGGGCTAGGATGCAGCTGTAATCCTACCAGCTCTGCTTTTGTTCTGGGGCTTCCAGAACAGGTTTGTTCTGGGCATGCCCCCTCAGCATGCCCTAAAAACCTGAGAAATAGAGGATGGGTTGAACAAGTTTTGGTTTTTTAAATTAAATTATTATTAGTTGTTGCTCTATTTTCCTGTCCTTAGTTCAATTAGCTGGGCAGCTGTAATCAGGTTGTAGAAAAATAGATATTGTCCAACAGGGTGAATTTCTGTTCTCAGATGCAATCCTGCAGTCTGGGGGCTCAAGGGCAGAGGCTCTGCCCCTAACAAGGGTGCAGGAAGAGAGGAAGAGCCGTGCTTATCGAAGGAGCAGCGATGCTGGAAGTGATGATAGTCCTGCTGAGCTATCATTTATGTTTCTGGACCAAAAAAAAAATGATGTCAAATTGTAGTAAGCGAATGAATCCAGACCCTTTTCAGTGCTTAAGGGAAACACAGGCTTTGCCTCCCTGTGAAATAAACCCACTCTGATAATTTATAGACCTGCCTCTAAGGCCTGAAGTTTTGATGGCTGCCAGGGGTACATGTGAACGTGTATCTGAGAGGTGTTCATGATGTGGAGCACAACCAGATAAAATGTCAGTGCAGCCACTTTGATGCTCAGTACAGTAACAGGGCAGCACTACAGGGACGTGGTCCCATAAAATGGAGGTTTAGAAACGACAGCAAGGGTTTCTGCCTGATGCTACAAATTAACAATAAACCTCAGGGGCACGGTGTAATTATTTACTTTGCTAAATAACGCAGAGGAACTATGGTTTAATTACAGTAGTTTAGCTATGCAATAGAATTGCAGAGACTGTAGCTTCAGTGCATTGCATTAATGAGCTTTGCTAACGGTTGCTTCTAATATTGGATAATGTTTCTTTTGTTTTAAATCATCTTTTTTAAATGAGTTCCATGCAGATGAGAAGGAACCTTTCCAGCTTATCACAATGGATTGTTTTTGTTTCCAAAAGACACAACCCAACAAGGCACTTGATATTACAATTATACTCAGGAAAGCCAGATGCATTTGGCTCTGCTCTTGTGTCATTGACATCCCTTTTGTGCTAGCTTTTGATGAAATTTAAGCAAAAAAGGATGTAACTGGGCATCTTCAGATGGCAAGAGTCTCTATTTCTCAGTCCTATCATCAATCCAATCAAGTCCTTTCATTTAAAGAAGATTGGAGAGGAGAATAATGCACATTAAGTAATAGCTTTTCCCGAACATTTAGGGCATACTAATTAATAAATAGTTCATTACAACTTTAAGGCCCAATTTTATTTTTATTGAAGTCAATGGCCCACTCCCTCAACTGAACAAGAATAGTTAGCTGTTGCTGTGTAGTGTCCCAGAAAATAGATCCTTCCTCTGATTTTACTAATTCCTCCTCTTTTCTAGCCTTTTCTCCAGCTTCTGTATCCCACCTGCTCTAGCATGTTCTTTCTCCCCACAGTTATAAGCCTGCAGACACTTTCTTTAGGTGCTGGTATCCCACAAACTCTGCTTGTCTCTTGTTCTCTGCTCTGAAGAGTCTTTTCTAGGTTATCCTGCATCAGTTTGCCAACCTGTACTCTTTGTTTTTGAGGAAAGACAGGGTTGTTTTGGTTTTTATTTATTTTTCCCTCTGCACTTCAACTTTTATTTTCATTATTATCAAACTACTTTTGAGTCCAAAGCCTTCCTGTGTTGTTGCAGCCTGAGAAGCTGTTCTGCATTTTCTGGACTGTACAGGAGATAGTTCTTACCCAGTTGGTTTGAGCTGGGAGCCCTCTTTTTACTGGCCATGATTTCAATCATGATTAGAGCTTTTTCTGAGGATGCTTAGCAATTTGTTTTATGGAAATGAGAGAAAAAAATCTTTCCAACTCCAGAAACTAGTCATTACTCTTTAATTAAATTCCTCAAATTCTAGACCTAAGTGGTCTCTTGGGCAAGCCAGGTTCCCAAATAAACTCTACCAAAAAATGAAGATTGAACAGTGTGCAAATAAAATATTTCAAAAATAATTATAGTTTTACAGCTAATTACATGTCCCACAGTTTCTTGTGTTATAAGAATTGGGAAGCTGGATTTATTCATCTGATTTTGATGCTGGTCCTTATTTTATGTGTCCTATTGTCTCTTTTTCATACCCTCATCAAACTTTTAAGCTATGACAATATGAAGCATGAACAGTCTGTGAGTGGATCAGGAGACCCCACGTCAACACTAGTTACCAGTTGGGCAGGACCTGACAGTGATGGGTGTCTGCATTGCTCCATCAGGTCAGCTTCCTGGCAGATGGATGCTGCTCTAAGCTGTGCAACTCTACTATGCTTGGTAAATCCATAGTTAGGCCAAATATGCTTTCCTTTCCCTGCTTTATACCTCCAAAGAGATCGAATGCTTCTCTCAGACAAGCTGATAAAATACCTGAAGTGCTTTGTGTCGAGCAAGGTCATATTAACATGGAAATCTAGGTTGTTCACTGATACAGCTGTCCAGGCTTAGTTAAGTTTCATGTATTGGGAGCTGGTAATTCTTCAAACTGTCAATTTTGGGGGTGGATGAGTGACTGAAACAGATATATTAATGTCTGGCAGTTGGAGTGCTGTAGCCTGTGGTTATACAGACTAGGTTAGCATCTTGCCAAGATTCAGAAAATAAATGGAATAGGTAGTAAAAAGGGGAATGCTGTGTACAACAGGAAAAAGCTGTAGTGTTTCAGGGAAAAAAGGAAATAAAAGACTGGTTTAGTGCTAATTTTTGCTGTCAGGGATAAAAATAAGAGTGTAATAGTTGGAGATACAAAGGAAGTCAGCATTTTCTTCTCAGCAACATGGCTGTAAGTCCCCATGTCCTGGCACAGTTTCGTTTGGGTAATTGCATGTGGTAGATCAAAATTTCCATTGTTGTTTCAGTTATCTGAAGCTACTGATTGCTAGAGGTTATGAAGTTAATTTTCCCTTCCAAAAGGCAAGTGAATGACACAAAATATCTTCTTTATGTTCTTGCTCTTGTGGTTGTGAAATTTGGCATGAAAAAAGCCATGGCAGGCACTTGGGAACTGCTGAGGTATACTGGGAGCCAGAGAAGAGAAAGTTCTCTAGTCTCAATGCCTTGCTTTTTTAAATTTTGGTTGGTTGGTTTTGAAATAATACTATCTATTCTCACTTATCTTGAGATATATATCGATATATATGTGTGTGTGTGTGTTACTTATGCAACTGGACAAAAATTTCTTTGTTCACTGAAAAGTGAATTTTGTTTCAATTAAAACTAGTTTATATTTTTACCGTTTAGGTTAAAAATAAGGAAAAAATTTGATCTGTATTTTCTCTAGACCTCGGAAAAGTAGATAGATTTTTTTTTTCCTCCCCCCCAAAATATCCTTGGTTGAATTGTTATTTCCTTTTAAAATTTCCTTACTGTGGCTTTCAAAAGGTGAAGGCTCTGACCTTCCAAGAATGATCATAAAATTTTAAATTTTGATTTATCTGATCTGAAGAAATGCTGCAACTTTATTCTTTTTCAGATTCAGTCACAGTAAAAGAAAAAATCAAATCTTTGCACAGCTTTATATATTAGGGACATTTACAGGTCCACAGGTCTATTTTCAGAGGAGCTGAGCCTAGGAGCCACCTAGGCAAGGCAACAAGGGCACGACAGGAAATTGTGTGCTGGTATTTTTGTCAGCTTTGCCCGAAGAAATGCCAAGGGTTGTTGTGTACAAGGAAACCTTGTGCAGGCAGGAAGGACATCTGAATTCGCTCTAGCTCAGAAGCAAATACAAGCAACAGCAGGGCTGAAAATGCAAATCACATTCAGACAAGTCTAAAGAAAGCTGTGGCCCAAGCAGTTCAAGCAGCCTGTTTGTCACCAGGACCCCACAGTACACCCCACGCATTTCCCAGCCTTGTGACCAAGCACACTGTACATGCAGAGCTGCAGAAGTGATGATCCATAAAATATATAAATATAATAACCTCAGACAGCAGCAGCAGAGCTGGAGAAGGCTCATGCTACAATCTCCTGCTTCCCACTGTTAAAGACGTGGAGCCGGAGCACTGTTGATCTGCCTGGTACAATCAAAGATGTTTGCATGCTGCACTGAACATATGCTCTAGGTACTCTCCACAGGGGCTGGCAGATTGCTTCCTCTCTGCAATCATTTGTGTTGCTGCTGCTGCTGCTATTCTCCTGCCCAAATGCAGGTCTGAAACCGACACAATAATTTTCAGTTCTGCTTTAAGTATTCCTGATGCTGGGATTCTCAGAGGACTGCAGTTTAAAATGGTACTATTTCTGGGCCAGCCCTGAAAAGCAGAAATAGCCAGGAATCTCAGGATGTGCATTTTGAAAGGGTGGGGGGGTGTGTTTCATTATTTTGGGCTAGAATTTTAAGAGCATAGCTTGCCAGCTGTTTGAATCAAAATTCAAACCTAGCTCTGGTTTGGCTTTAAACCCAAGTTCTTCCCTAAACTGATCTTGGCACTGAAGACAACCCTCTTTATTTAGCTCCTCCATGTGTGATATATGAGCAGCTTATGAAGTGTTCTCTCTGATAACAGTGTGATAAGAATGTTGCCTTACATGAATAATGCCATGAACTTAGTGTGCCATTTTGCCTTTACTAGATGCGTGGGGGCTGCTCAGGTCTACAACACACTCTCTGATCCCAGCAGGTCTCAGAGGTCCCTTGTTGTAGGAAGTTGGGCCCGGAGGGTGTAAGGAAGGAAGGAGTTAGAAGACACTGTTACTCTGCATCTGTTCAATTCCCAGCTGCTGTATTGTACAGCAGGATGACAAACTTTACTTTTCCACAGCTGAGGCGTTAATCCTCTTTCTGTATTGACAACCCCTCTCTCCTTCCAGCAGAAACAACTCAACTTTTTATTCTACAGTCTTTTTTTTTCCCCCCTTCTTTTTTTTTTTTTTTCCAGTGGCCATATGGGCATCTTGGCTTGGAGTTGAAGCACAGGACACTATGGTGCAAACAAGCAAAGTTTGCATATGGGCTGCTGCTTTGTTACAGCAGATAATGTCTGTTCAACTGTGAGCAGAAATCTGTTTAAAGAGGATATGAGATAGCAATGCAGCTGGTTAGCAAAAGTTTCAACTACAGAAAATTCTTGAGAAACTTCTGAAGAAGGAGAACAGAGTAGGTGCCAGAAGAACAAAAGGATGATCCTAACTGACATCATGTTATTAGGATAAAATCACTCTCTGGATCCATTTAGGCAATGATGGATGGGATGTGTATGCATATGGATCACTGTGCATTTTATTTCCTTAGCCTGTCTATCACCTACCAGGAGGGTGTGTGTACTATGCAGATTCTTAAGCAGTTTCTACTTATCTGTGAGAGACTCAGATTTCACCTACACTGAGATTCTTTTCCTCTATTTCAGCAGTGTGAAAGGATCTATGTATGGCTGAGAACCAACCCAAAGATCTTTGTTAAGTTCCTTTTCCTTTCCTGTCTAGCTTCAAACCAAAATCAGAATGTGATTTTCTTTTCTTTGTCAAGTGTTGGTAACTGTTGGACCCCTGGGGTTAGTCTCCTAGCCCCATTTTCTGGAGCTTCAAAGGCTCGGAGCCGTTGAGCAGGCAGACATGCTGCATCATACCTGGATGAAACAGATTAGAAGTGGGAGCTGAAATGAGATGAAATGGCAAGAAGTCAAAATCTCAGTCTCTCTCAAACATCTCTCTTATTCTGAAAGTTATGCTTTTTCAGGTAGGTTCTTTGTCTTTTGAAAAATTATTTGTATTTTCCAGTTCCTTTTGGACACCTAACAAGTAGACATCCCAGAGATTGTTTCTTCTGGAAACAAGAACTAGCTCTTCCAATAAAGTGTGTGGATTTTCTAGGCTATGGGTCAGTTCCTTTTCAAACAGACACTTTGATGTCTTCTAGGAGTGGACTATAAGGGACTAGAGCATAGCTTTTTATTGATATCCTTGGAATATGTTGGAAATAGTCTGGGGAGTGAAGATCAAATTCTTGGGTGCTGTGCTGTGAGCACCACAGAAAATGAATCCCAAATGTGCCAAATGTAGCTGCTTTGCCATTTCTGCTGTGCCATCTCTAGAGGCAGCACTGCTGCTCATCACGTGGCACTGAAATAATCGATTGAATTTTAAACAAATCCAGAACTTCAGATTGTGGCTCTTGTTCAAGTGAAAGGCAGAATTATCTCCTCTATTAAATATGCTAATGAAGCCAAAATGGGCTTGGGTGGGGGGCAAAGCCATTGTTTGATTTTAATGAAACATATTTTCTTTTTCTGCATTTTATTTTAATGAGAGATGTCCTATTAAGCTTAATACAGTCGAACTTCTGATAAAAGCCCTTATCAAAACCCATGCCATAGGAAAATAAATTAATTTAATTGCGGCAGCTAAATAAAATGGATCATTTTCTTGGGTTGGAAGTGAAAGGGAATATGATCTAATAACACCACACTTATTAGTATTTCTGATATGTAAATTAAAAGCATTAAGTGAATAGCAAGATGATCCATAGCTTCCCTAGACAGGGTAATAAATGCAAGCCAGGTTTTTTTTAATACAGAAAACTGATATAATTAGAAGACTGTTAACATTTTTTTTTTTAAGCTGTGTGAAATGAACAAGCCACAGGAGACCAGTTCATCATAATAATTAAAGTTCAGGAATAGTTTTATATTACCATAAGTGAGATTTGATAGATATCTTTTTAATTTACTGTAAATAGCTACTTCTTGCTTTTTTTTTTTAAGAAAACTTTTTTTAAAAGAAAAAACAAACAGAAATATGCCTCATCTTTGGGTGATGGTTCTGTTTGTTTCAGATGCTCCATAGTCTGTTATTTGCCAAGGGCATACATTAAATATCTTCCTAATGTGAGGAACATATGGGTTACCACTTCACAACAGCAGACAGACACAACAATTTCTCTCTCATGCCGAGTACACACTGAGCATGATCATTGGATATTGCTGAATTTCAGAATTTCTTTAAATTCCAACTGCATTCTTTACGATAAAAGTTTATGAAGTGTTGAGTACAAATTAATGACAAGGAAATGATGTCTGGGCTAGGCATACTTTGCACTCTTTGGAATTTAATAATGTTTACTGTTCATATTATTCTGGTGTGGCTGGCATGATTTGCATAGTGCAGTAGGCAAATACAACTGTGCAGCCCAACGAGACCCCTTGTCAGAAATAGCCCCTCCTCAGCTTGGGCACTGGGGCTGGTTCCATTAGGACACACACTGGGCAGCCCGAAATGGAGCCTGTGAAGCTCTCAGGGAAAACGTTGCAATGAGAGATAGAGGAAATGACATGAAGACTCTGTTTGCAAATGTTAGTGTTTGGGGGCGTTATGAAAAGAACAAGATTTCATTGCAGTTTGCTCACTGCAATGAAAAATCTCTTGGGTGACTCTCACGGTTGTCCCTGTTGAGAAGGGACAGGATCTGCTCCCGAAATCATCTGGTGGGTATGGAGGCAGGGGAACTTTGGTCACCCGCTCCTCTGATCTCATTTTCAGGATACACCTTGAGCTGCAGGTCCAAGGAAGTATGTGTCTCCTGTCCCAAACTGTAAGAAACAGGACAAAAAGGATGTGTCTCTGAGGTAGGAAGCCCTAACTGGCTTGAACTTGAACTGGATCTATCAGTAGCTGTTAGGGTCTTTGAAATCCCACCCCAAGTATCCAGCATCCCCACAGCTTGTGAGACTGTGATCATTCTGGCTGCTCTGAAAGTGAAAAGTATCTTTGGGTAGCGGAGCAATTTGGAGGTAAGATTGCTCTTCCATTTTAAAATCTGTTGCTTTCTGCACCCCTGGCTCTTAAACCTAAGAACTTTCTAAACCAAAAGAACTCGTGTTCTTTTGGTGCATTCAGTCCTGTCTTTTTGAGTTCAGTCCTAAATCCCTACTCGCTATGTTTGCAGGCTTGCTTTAGTTGTTCCCGTGTGGATGATTTAAGGCCAGCAAATCACTTTTTTTCCTAGAGTATGCAAGTGTCTTCTCCAATAAATAAAAACAACATCTTACATCAGTGGGCACCTTGGGACTTGTGTAACAATTCCACTCCTGTTTAGTTCAGATGGCATGGAAACACAGTCCAATTGTGTTGCGCTTGGCGAAGGCCTGCCGTTTCAATGCAGGACTGATTTGCCACTTTTCTCCTAATGGACAATAGTACATCACTGTGTTAGGAGGGAGAAAACAAGAAACCATTGTAATTTGCTTTAGCTTGTGGCAATTCTGCTCTATATAGCTCTCCAGCAGAGTTTAAGCAACTTTAGTTATGTAGCACAAGTAGCGCACGAGGCCAAACCTAGAGTGGATTCCTCCACAGATGTTCAGAGCATCTATGGGTGCTGGGAGCTCATAGCTGTTATTTCTTCCTAAACATTGATATTCAATTTATTTTGGCTTTCAATCATCATTAAAAAAATAAATATATCTCTGTCAAGGATCCTGTTTTCTCAGTAATGCCCAGGGACATGCTTCCAGAAGCATGTGTTACAGACTATAGAATTGGAAGCAGAGTGCAGTCTTTCTTTGTGACACTCACAACGCTTTCTAGACGTGAGGTAGTGAACAACTGTTCTCTAGGAGCTGTATCTCAATAGCGTCTTTCAGCCCTGTTGAGGAATGGAAAGCAAAGGATAGCATAGATGGACCATAAATAAGGGATGTGTGTTAGTATTGCTTAGGAAACGAGCATCAGGAGAAAAGGGCAAATTTAGGAGTCAAAGAAAATATTACTGGGAAACAAACTTTGAATGTATTGATTTATCTTTAGGTCGCAAATAAGCTGGCAGTTTTGATGTCTCCAAGTGCTTTAAACTTGTCATGATTTCTTTTTCCTAATTCCTGGAAGAAGAGTTAGGAATTGGTTGTCTTAAAACTATGGGGAAAATTTGCAATGATCTGGATTAAATTCCAGGATCTGTTGTAGGCTTCAGCACTGCACTGGGCTCATCACTAAATTATTGCGTTTTGCCTCAGTCCTCCATCTTTACAAGCAGAGTAACAGGCCTTCCCTGAGCTTGGTGACTCAACCCCCTCCCTCGGCAGCCTGTTCCAATGCCTGATAACCCTTCCAGTGAAGAACTTTTCCCTAATGTCTGATCTGAACCTGCCCTGGTGCTGTCTGAGCCCATTCTCCCTTGTCTCATCACCTGTCGCTTGGGTGAAGAGACCAACACCCACCTCTCTACAACCTCCATTCAGGTAATTGTAGGCAGTGATAATGTCTCCCCTCAGCCTTCTCTTCTCCAGGCTAAAAGACCCCAGTTCCCTCAGCTGCCTCCAGTAAGGTTTGCTCTCCAGCCCCTTCCCCAGCCTGGTTGCCCTTCTCTGGACACACTCCATGTCTTTCTTGTAGCAAGGGGCTCAAAACTGAACACAGTCTTCTTTTAATAAACACTTGGAAGTTTAGGTGTGACAGGTTTTCTACAATTATAGTTGATGGCATTAAGAAGATGGTTTATCCATAAGGATGTGTTTGAGGAGAGTAACAATTTGCTTCTGAGCTCCCATACAAACTAGCCTTAATTTTTGTCTGCCATCTTGAGGCACGCTTGGGAGGAGAGTAAATTCCTGCAGCCAGACTGGAAAGAGCATTCCTATAATTCTGATTTAGTACCATTTCCTATTAGGCCCAGCCTCTCATCAGCTATACTCAGATGATAATTTATGTTTTAATGGGCAGAGCACTTTACTGCCCACGGGGTTCTAAACCAATCCAGAATTTATGTCCTACACTTCTGAAATACCATATATTTATTTGCCTGGTGCTCAGGGGTGGTGGAATTGAATCTGTAAAGAGCCCTGCCCTGTCTCCCTGTGCTTTGCTGGGAAGGGGACTCAAATGTGGTTTTTGTTGGAAACCAGAGACAAGTGGCGGCAGATGCAAGAGAAAACAGCTTAGTCCTTCGTGGTGGTTCAGCCCCAAGGAGTGCAATGAGGATGGAG
Source organism: Porphyrio hochstetteri (assembly GCA_020800305.1). Taxonomy (NCBI): domain Eukaryota; kingdom Metazoa; phylum Chordata; class Aves; order Gruiformes; family Rallidae; genus Porphyrio; species Porphyrio hochstetteri. Next base: position 12,648,069 of record CM036922.1, read on the forward strand.
GAGAAATCATGGAAGAGAGCGCTGTCATAGGGTGGTTATCTGTTTTTCACCATGGCTTTCTTGTAGATTTATTCTTTCCTAAGGTACAGCCCTCTGAGAAGGCACTGTGCAGTGCTGCAGCAGTGTGACTTTTGGGGGAGGCAGTGAAGCCCACTAGATGCCCTGATTTTTCTGGCCTGTAGCATGCCGGCCCTCTCCATCATGTTGATTTAGAGCAGCATTTGGGGCTGGGCTGGGAGTTGGGGCAATTCTCAGAGCACATTTAGGCATTGATTTCTCTTTCCGCTTGTTTTAGAGCTCAGCACACCCTGAGGACAGAGGTGGGGAAAAACCGGTGATGTCCCTTGCCTTGGTCTTTCAATCGGGTAGTTTGTTTCTCTCTGTCCTGAGGGATACAGGAAAGTTAATTTTCTTAACTACCCTAAATGTTGGAGAGGTTTTTCCTTCCCTTCTACCAAAGAGGTGTTAGGAGAATTCCCATTTTTAGTGCTGGAATAATCACTGTTGTTTGGAGGGGAACGAAGGCGAAGCCTGTGTGACTGATGCTATCAGGAAGGACAGTGTGATGATGACGGCAGTGATACCAGTCCTCGACAACTTGTGATGTGTGTCAGTCAGAACCTGGAGCTCTGCAGTTAAAATTTTTTCTGAGTTATCTGCAGGACTCTGTTTCCTGTGTCTCTGGTTCTAATAAATCTCAGTTAAAACTTCCCACTCAGCCTCTCTGATGAGTAACTGCTTTGAGTAGATCTGCTGGTTTCCAACTAGTAAACCCCACTGGGCATTAAATATGTGGTGGATGAATTTCGTTGCTCTAGGTGCAGGGTGTGATTCTTTTTTATAATTTATAAAGATAAGTTATATAAAATCAACTGTGGCACCATTTTATTAGACACAGAAAGTTTTCCCAATGTTTGAAATGCTGTCAGGTGCTTAGTGGCAAGAACTGTGTTCGAATGTGGCTACATGAAATCATTATTGTTTGTAGTTTAGAAAATGGGTTTCATAGAATATACAGATTTTTTTTTTCTTAAAAACATACCAGAGCTAAGAAATAGATGAAATTTAAGAAGCTAGAAAGAAAAACAAAACAAAACCAAACAGAAAAAGAAGTCACAAAAGAGAAGGAGAGCTATTGTAATTATTGTTGGAATTAGTATTTGCAGCAGACAGTGCTTCAAATGGCAGGTGCTGTAGGACAGAAAAATGGTCCCTACTGCTAGGCTTTTGTGATCACGGTGTGAGGTGAATGCGAGGAGGGGGCAAGGCAGGCAGGTGGAGGAGGGAAGGTGTAGGGTTGCTAGGAAAACAGAAATTACAGCTTGCCAGTGATGAACATCAGCGGGGCCTGAATTGCAGGCATCACAACTTGAACTCTTCAGAAGCTTTGCAAAAAACCTGGGGGTTTGTTCTTGCTTAAAGTGAGGAAGTGCTGATGCCCAAAGTAAGAGAGGTTGGGAAGGCTGGCCAACTCTTCCACAGGCTGGGCTGATCCTCCAAATCTGAATTTGGTTCTTTCTGTAAGTGGCATTGTTTATATGCGGTGATGCATAGCAGAAGACACAAGTTACACTGCTGTAGGTGTCTGCCTGTTACACTGAGGACTGGTTAGATTATCCCCACTTCTTGCAATCTGTGACCAGTTGGCAGTCACCTGTAACCAGCTTTTGTTTTTATTTGTCTGTGTTGGGAGTGCCCACTATTGTACCAGGCTGGAGGCAGCCGGCCCTGCAACGAGATTGGGAGTGCTCTGCCACAGTAACTCCTGAGCCGCAGAGCATGGTGACTGGTTCTCTCTGTCAGGGCATCTCCTGTCTTGACAAAAGCTGGAGTTAGGAGGCTGCTTATCACTACTTTGTTAAAGGCATTTCAGCCATGGAACACCCCGTTTCTGTTAGCAGCTCTATTTAAAACTCATTAGTTTTGTAGATATATTTTTAACACGTGCAAACGTTTTTCTGCCTTTACCCAGGCTTAGATCCCCAATGTTTGCTTTGTATTTCACCTTTAAGTGAAACCAGTAGCGAGGTTTAAATAATGTATGCCCACTAAACAGGCCTTTCTTTGATTGAATAGCTGCCAGCTTCTTGTGAGCCTCCTAACAGCATTCTTCTTGACTGCTGACTCTGTAAGGGAGCTTTAGTCAAGGTGAGGTTCACATGATATGATACTTCTCAGAGGAAGATTTTTTTGCATCCCAGCAGAAAACCAGCCAGCTGCTTTGTGTTTTACTGGCTCAAAGGCATGGATCAATTGCCTATGACTTGGCGTGGAACCTTGTCACGTTATGTGCATGTGGGATGCAGGGGAATGAGTCAATTGAAAGCTTGTGGCTAGTTTGCTGTATTTTTTTCTGCAGAGAAAATTTGGAAGATTGTTTGTGCATAAATAATTGTTAAACCAATCATTAACACAGAGACCTCCCCAGCTAAAACACTGGAGTGCATGATTCATCCTTGGCTCCCCCTGCACCTGACCACTGCAGCTGGGCTCAGGAAGCCTTTTGCTCTGGGGTGACGGGAGGATGCTATTGCCATTCACCAGCCACAGTATAACAGCGACCGACCGACAGACACAGGGAATGAATGAACCTGGCTCTTTTTTAAGAGCTCTTATCCTCGTGTCCTCTTCCCAGCAAATCCTGTCTATACTGGGAGCTGTGTTGGCTTGATAGTACCTTTTCTTCCCTGAAAGACCGCTTGCTGTTGATGAGCTTTGGGTTGCTCCTCAGCCTCCTCTTTGGGAGGATGCTGAGGCTGACCTGTCTTACTGTGCTCAGCATAGGTACTTTGAAGTTGGAGTGAAAAGGAAGTCAAACCTTTCTTTCCTGAAACAGGATCATGCCTTTTTAATATGAAAGCATTTTACATTTATTTAATCACTGCTGCCTGGAGGAATTTCTCTAGGCATTTAATACACATTATTGTTGAGAAGCTGCTAAAGAGGTTTAATCCATTTATATTCATTTGTGTTGTATCACAACAGAACATCCACTTCCCTCTAAAATTACATTGTGCTGAGCACTGGAATTCCTTTCTTGTAATGCTTGATTGAAGGCTTATTCAGTCATACTGTGGTTACAGGTTTCATAATATTTGGCACTCATTGTTACTCCAGGTTTTTGCTGCCGCAGTATGGGACTGGCGATATCTGCCTCTTTTAAAGTCTATTAGCTTAGTTTAAGCAACAGGCATCTTTCCTTTTGGATCCTCTATTTCTTTGCAAGGCACATTGCTTGTTTGTCAAGTCAGCACTGTGTTAGCCTTGCTTTGCATGCTAGTATCTCACCTTCACAATTGCAAAAATTAAAGACTTTAGCTTTTGAAAAGGTAGAAAATCTTTTTCCTCAGTAGATAATGGTGGCAGTACTGATACAGGTCCTCATTCTATCAGAAATAACATGATTCCATGCAGCTACAGAAAGAACAGGCTCTGGAGTGCTATTGAAATTTGAAAGAAATTATAAATTTTAACCATGTAATTTCCAAGTATCCTCATTTCAATTGACTTCAGTGGACATCTTTTCAATATTTAATATTTAAAGAAATACACCTACTTCAACTGAATTTCTCTAAACTGCATTACTGTCAACATAGGGAGCATTTAGTTACAAAACTAAGGATGCAGAAGGTAATTTCAATTAAGAGAAGAGATAAAAATTAGTAGCTGGGAAGGCAACATCTGTGTTCTGCAGGAAAGGGAATATATCCACTGGCATGGAGATGATGCCAATCTCAGTGAGAATGAGTTAGGTCTGAAGAAATTAACATTGCAGCAGGTGAATAGGGAAATTTCCATCTTTTCCATAAAAGAATTGGTAACATTGCTTGAAACTGGCAGCTGGCAGGTTCAAAATGAAAGGAGGCACTGCTTCACCAACTGCAGAACCTGTGGAAGTCCTTGCCAAAGGATGTTGCAGACGCTAAAAGTTTCCTTGGGTTTGGAAAGAGAAGGGGAATCTTCACAGAAGAAAAATGCATTCAGTAATAGTAAATTTCTTCCCCTCCCTGAAGCTGCCTACGCTGTAGGCTGCTCCTGGCTGGCTGAGGGGTATGGTGTGAGGTGCTGCATGCTTGCCCTGTCCCAGCACTCTCCCTTAGGCATCCTCCCTCAGGGATCTTTGGGATAACAGTAAGGAGAGGGATGTGCCAGTGTTATGACTTGACTCCTAACCAGTCCCTGCTCCTCCCTCTGCATTGCACTGCCTGTTTCTTAATGTCCTTTGAGATGGTGAAGTGAGCTGGGACTGGGCAGGGGTGTAACCTGCTGAACCCACACTGTTTCTTGTTTGCAGTGCCTCCAGAAGGAAGGAATGGTTCAGCAAATGGGAAAGTCGGCTCTGTGTGGGATGTTTTCTCTTCTTCTCCCTCATCTCAGCCTGGCTGAGTACCAGTTATTTATAGCATGCAGTTCCCTGGCCTGTATGTGGCCATGTGGCTGCAGAATCAGGTCTTGTCCTTTAACACGCCCCTTAGCTAGCAGCCATCTGATAAACTGCTGACATAGGATGGGAATTTTCCTAAGGCAAAAAATCTTTTTAATTATAAAACAGAATTAGAGGCAGTGTGGGCATGCCTTGGTTAATCTAAGTCCCTAGAAGGAAAGTTTAAACTTTTCTGGTACATTGTTATGGGAAGATGTGGGGGCTACAAGCACCGAAATGCAAAGCATGGAAACCATCACTTGCTTTAAAGCACTTAATGGGTAAAGTAGAGGTGATGCACATAAATGAAGCTGCTGTTCTCCGTTCCTGCTAGCCCCCTGCATAGCAGGCTACTGCAGAGATAAGCAGGATTCTGCTTGCCTTTATTTTTGGTTACAGCACGCTGCAATCACATCTTTCCTGTCTTCTGACACACCCTCTATGGAGCCTTGCTCTTCCACCTGCCACCCAGGGAAACAGGCTGCTAATCACAACTGCCATGACTTGAGCTTCAAACTGCTCCCTTTTTTCCATTAACCCTCAATGTTACACATTCTTTCAGAGCTTCACTGCAATTTTCTCCTCTTCATTTCCCTGGCTGTTAAATCAGCAGATGTTGTATCATCCACCGCAAATTTAATCTGCCTTTGCTTCCAGTATGCTGCGGTCACTTAAGACTGAGTTAAGTAGAAGCAAAGGAGAAACAAAGAAGAGGAAGAGGAGGAGGAAGAAACAGATAGTCATGGTGTTGCTGAACACTATCATCCATGAAAATCTCAAATTGGCAGCCACAAGGCGTGATAGTGCCAGGCTGCAGATGTACTGACATGGGCTTCGGGCTTTCCATTTGCTGTGAAGCTGCACTTGCCCCAGTAAAGGCTTAACACTAAGCCACAGAGACCACATGCATCAGCCTCAGTGGTGAGTGAGAGCAGGCTTGAGCAGACCTTTTCCTGCACAGCACTGTGTGTGTCCTTCAGGAGATGGCATTCTGAAGTTGTTACATTCCTGTTGAAGAAAGATTAAAACAAACTGAAGGTAGATGTAGTTTCTACTCTTGCTCTTCTGCAGTTCCTGTGTGATTTTGAGCAAGTCACAAGAGGCCCAAATCTGCAGCCCATGCCCCTCCTGGGAACTGGGTTGGCATTGATTAGTTGGCCATGTATATATCAGGTAATGGTGGTAATACCATGCCCTTTTCCCTCAACTCTCTGGAGTGATGCAATTCCTTTTGCAATTGTGTGCAAATTTTGCAGTCTAGTAGTATGCAATCATTTCTCTTTTTGATAATACACGTCAAGTACCTCTCTGTCTACTGGTACTTCATGCTTTAATTCTGTTACCATGTAAGTTCCTCTAGTAGTCAACTTATTTTTCTAGATTACTTGGCTTTTATCACTGATATTCCCAGTAAAACATGCAACCTTCTACTTGTGGTCCTGCTTGAGCCCTGTCAGGAGAGGGATTGTTAACAATCCCAACCAAAATTCAATAGAGGTAGGTTTCTCAGATACTGAATTCCTGTAAGTTTCATGAAATAAAAATGCTAGATAGAGAAGAGAGTCTGTAGTAGGACTCACAGAAAAGCCACAATATCATCTCCGTGCCTGTTGGGACACCAGAGAACCCACTAAGGAGAGCCCCTTTATGAAAAGCCAATGTCAGTAAATGTCTCTTCTAGCCCTGTTAGATCCAAGTCTGAAGCTCAGTTTTCATTAGTTCTGCTGCTCCTCAAAGCTCTTGGCATTATTTAGCATATTTTATGCAGATCTTCCCAAGATGTACCACTTTATTTTTTCTATGTAGATGGTTATTTAGTGCCTGTGAGCATCATCTCTTTAGGTGCTTCTTTCTGATTCTTTGCCCTAGCTAATGTTTGCATTTACTCCCAATTTAATATTGTATGTTTTTATAGATGAAATGAGGCTAAAATATATTAGTCATCTAACACCAGTCCTGTTTCTTCTTCCAGAAACAGAACTAGTATTTAAAAACTGAGTTTATAAACTAAGCTTGTTTGTGCAACTTAAGTGTATAAATAAATTAAGTTTAAATAACTGTTTAAATACTACATACTAAATATCCTCATAGTTCATATTTTCTTATTATTTTAATTCATGTCCCTTTACAGTCTTCAGAAACATCTTTATTTCAACTCAGTAACAAGCATGTCCCTACTTTTTCTATTTTTAAAAAGCATCAGTTTTCCAGACAGTGCTTGTTTTATAAGACTATTTGTAAGAGATCTATATTTCAAGCAACAGGGATCACGGTCTATATTTCACCTGTGACCTACACCTGCAAACCATATAAAATCATTGCTGAACGGAACTCTCAACAGAATACATTCATTTTCAGCAAAGGTTTTTGCTCTGTGCTGGGCCATAACAGGTGACAAACCAAAACATAACAGTGAGTTATTCAACCTGATTTCTTGAGCTGGGTGTACAATTTGTAGCAAAAGCTCTGTGTTGGCTTCTGCTTGTTTTGAATTGTTCCCAATCTGTTTGTGATTTTGCCACGTTATTTCACATTTGAAATGGTTTGCCAAGTAACTTCTGTAAATTACTTTAGTCTGTAGGTTTGTGTGCAAGTTGAGGTACTGTGAGTTTTCTTCCTGCATGCGGTGGTCATCGTGGGTAGGTGAGTTCATGGCCAGTGCCATTGCTCATTGTGACTGAATAAAACCCTTCTTGAAGAGCTTTTCACACCCAGAATATGCAAATGTGTTGCATAGAGAGTAAGCAAGAAGCTCTCCAGTGGATAGGAGGGTCTTGCAAATGTGATGTACGGTCTGTTTTGGTGTGCACAGGTTCTTCTGCCTTGTGTTCGATCTGCTTGTGGCTCAGTGTGTCCAATATTTCCTCCTGGCTCTATGTGGGAATGTTTTTTTTGCTGGTGACAACTCCAAAGCTATTAGTAAAAATGGCAATAAGTGAATATGATGATAAATCAAATTTGAAGGCGTCAAGGTCCAAATAGGCCAAAGTTTCTTTTTTTTTTTTAAACTCCCAGTTAAGTTGAAATTAAATTGGAACATGTTCAATTCAAATTAAAAGATAAAAACACATGATTTTTATAGCAGAGGCAGTCTGTTAAACCCACAAAGCCAGACTTTTTATTTTCGTATTTTCACTGTAACTGAGGTACAGGCACCTGAAAAATGTGCTGCTGAAACTCTACTTTTTAGCCCAAAGAATTATTTGCTCTACATGCATTTTTTCCTAACATTTGAACAGATTTGTATGCATCTAGCTGAGTAAAATGAAAGCATGTATGTACTGTTGTTCCCTAAATGAAAATTGCTACCACATGCTATAAAGATATATATACATATATCTACACATTTAAGACATGATGAGTTAAAGAGAAAATATCATGGGAGCATGTTATTTATAATGTATGCAAATAAATTTATGCTGGCAAAGCTGTCTTAAATTTTTAATTCATGAGTTTGTTAAAATAGTGAAAGGTAATTATCCTTTTAATTATAACAGAACAGTTTCCAGATTGCAATGGTGATAGTTAAGTGTATTTCCTATAAATTTATTATGGTGATTATAATGACTATTACCTTTAAATACTTTTCTCTTTTTTTTAATTACAAAGCATATGATTCTTGTTTGCCAAGGTTAAAGACCAGAAGTAAAGGTGTGGGAAGGATATGTGTTGCAAGTGAGAGAAAAAGTATCATTATGCTACTGATCATAGTACTGATGGTTCAGTTGGTAGCAATTGCTCAGCTGTTCCGGAACTGGAGCTATGATCCAGGTGGATCAAGGACAACTTCCTTATAAATGGGAAAATGATGGCCCTCTTGACTGGTTCTCATATCTATAGGTCTCTAGTATTCATTGCAATTAGTTCTCATGTCTGATCTGATCGAGTATACTCTGTCTCCCTAAACATTTTTTATGTCCTGTGGGATAGGATTCACTTCCACTCTAAATTGATGTGGAGTACTGCAGTGTGGCTGTTACAGTGCTGCTGCTTTCCATGCCAGTGGGTCCTCTGATGTTTCCACAGCAAATAGAGAATCAAGGTAACAGTTGCCATCAAGATGGAAGACCAGAGCCCATGTACCTTAAACCGCGGAGCCCTATGTAAGGAGCCACCTGTGATGAGTAGAACTGCTCAGCAATTTGTTTTTAGAATGGTTTCTCAACAGAAAATCCAGGATATCCTAGCTTTTATGCAAGTCTTCAGTGTTCAGCCAGGAAACTATTAATGCAACCCCTTATTTCACGAAAATTTGCTCTCAATTGGAGTATTTTGTTTTATTGGATTGGCCTGAAATGTTTCAGTTGAAATCCATTCAATAAAACCATTAACAAGCTTGATGCCAGTAGGACATTGCTGTACTTGGTTCCTGTTTTCTCAGCTGGGTCAATAATTCTAGATGGAAAAACTAGAGTCTGCAAGAGCCTTTCAGTTGCAGCTAGCCCATCGGCTGGAGGGCCAGGCAGGCCTGGTGTCCAGGAGTCCCTGCAGAGAGGCCAATGTTGTTCTTAGCACAGCAGAAATGGCTCTGTTCTCTGTGGCCTGAGACACGGGCACCGGAGGGTGCTGCAGGGTGCAGCTTGTGTTGGTGTAGCAAGAGGGCCGCCCCGTGTGAGCAGGATCAGGCCTGCTTTGTTGTGTGAGTGGGGTCTCTGAGGATGTAACTGAACAGGGACTCAGTTGAGAATAGCATCAGGCCTTCCCTGATTACTCTGCTTTGTGGAAAACAGCCTGTACCCACAGGCCTTTGAAGCAGGTGGCCTTGGTTGGTTTTGCTTTAGAAGGACCTGGGGGTGCTGGGTGACTGCAGGCTGAATATGAGCCAACAGTGTGTGTGCCCAGGTGGCCAGGAAGGCCAGTGGCATCCTGGCTTGTATCAAAAACAGTGTGGCCAGTAGGTCTGGGGAGGTGATTGTGCCCCTGTACTTGGCATTGGTGAGGCTGCACCTCGAGTGCTGTGTCCAGTTCTGGGCTCCTCATCATAAGAAGGACATGGAGGTTCTCGAGTGAGTTCAGAGAAGGGCAGCCAGGCTGGGGAAGGGGCTGGAGGGCAAGTCCTCTGAGGTGCAGCTGAGGGAGCTGGGGGTGTTCAGCCTGGAGAAGAGGAGGCTGAGGGGAGACCTTATCACCACCTACAACTACCTGACAGGAGGGTGTAGAGAGGTGGGCGATGGTCTCTTCAGCCAGGCAATAGGTGATAGGACAAGGGGGAATGGCATGAAGCTGTGCCAGGGCAGGTTTAGATTGGATGTTAGGAAAAAATTTTTTCCTGAAAGAGTTGTCAGGGCCTGGAACAGGCTGCCCAGGGAGGGGCTGAGTCACCATCCCTGGATGTGTTTAAAAAAAGGGTAGATGAGGTGCTCAGGGATATGGTTTAGCATAGGACAGGAACAGTTGGACTTGATGATCTTAAAGGTCTATTCCAACCTTGTGATTCTGTGATTCTTTGCTACTAAGGACGTGAGTGCATCTGTAGAGACCATGACCAATGCACAGGAATAGTTCTGAAGAGATATTTATGCATATACCTTCGTCAAAAGCAAAACTACTTCATTAAGCAGCCAGGGAATGCAAAAATGAGAGGAAGAGTAGTTTTCTTGATGAGATAAACACATTACAAGTTACTCATTATACGTAAAATAATAGCATATACTACAAGTTCCAGGGAGTTCAGGCTGGAAGATGTGTCACCATTGCCATGTTCCTCTCATTTCCTGCACATTCATCTAAAAGGTACTGATTCAGCTTCTGTAATTGGCTTGTTTTACACTAAGGAAAAAGAAAAAAAAAATTAAAAAAGACAAGAAAAAGTCCCCAAAATCCTCAACAAAACTCTTCAAACTTTTACTCAGAAAGCTGTGCTGTGTGCATGTCTGTGTTTCGATTTGAATATGAATTGGCAGAACAAGAACTTGAATTTTCAGTATTCCAATAGGTAGATGAATAGATGAGTGAAGAGAGAAAGATGAGTAAATAAAAAAACCCTAAGTAAAATAAAAGTCTTGTAATAAGCCCCATTTTTGTGTGCTGCTCTGGGAGCAGAACCATCTGTCCTTTTGCCTCAGACACCATCCCTTTTATTCACATGGTCCTCTCAGTTTTAAATTAAAAGAAAAAAAAAATAAAGAGAGCTTTTGGGATTGCCTCATTATCCGAATTTTCTTTATGGAAACAACTCCCAGTGCAACTTGATGTTTACTTCATTGCCTACTGTCTGAGCAGGGGCTGGATGGGAAGGAAAGCCTTTTGGATACATTTTGCAGCTTGCTGTTTTAATTAGAGTATTGTCATCTCTTGGCTGCTTGCAGATCTCCAAAGAAACATTGTGACCTGCTGGGTTATTCACTAGACCTTTGTGTGAGTGATCTTCTTGCAGCTTTTTCCTGCCATGATTGGTTAATTTCTAGAAGCAGATATCCAGCTGGGCTTTGGATGGTTGATAAATAAGACTTGAAATGGAGAGAGGAAAAGACATGGCTCTTGCCCAACTGGATCATTTCTCTTTTCCATGCTGCCTCTGCTCCTGTGGCAGGACCTGGGCAGGGCTTTGGCCAGGGATCTGGGCTCTGTGTCTCTGCTTGTGCCAGGGAGCTTGATCTGGTGCTTGTGGGGACTCACCTGGAGATGAAGCTCCCATGTGCCATACAGATTGTGTCACTTCTATGGGGCATGGACACCTGTTTTCTTCTGAGGGAAGAGGATGGAATCACAGACTGCTCTGGGTTGGAAAGGGACCCCAAGGATCATAGAGTTCCAGCCACCCTGCCACAGGCAGGGCCATCAACCTCCAGGCCTGGAGCTACATGGAGGGGGCTTTGAAGAGATGATACCAAGTCTGAGATTGCAGCTCACAATATGCTGCTCTCACAGGAAATACTTTTTCTTGGGCAAGGTGAGAGAGAAGTAAAGTCTAGGAGACAAACTGATGAGGGGACTCCAAGAACATGAAGCTTTGACCTTAGGCTGGCTCCACAAAGACCTTTGTGTTCTCAAGTCCCTAAAGCCAAATACAAACAGTTTGTACAGACCAGTGTTAAAGGTAGTTTACAATCAAAGTGACTTCAAGTACTGTGTAAGGGGAAAGGAGCCTTTATCTTGTTCCTTCTGCTTTGTAGGTCGCCTTGGAACACTCACATTTTAACTTTCAAGTTGAAAATTCAAAGTAATAGCTCCTGTATTCACTCATAAATGGCAAAACCCCCCTAGTATTAAGACAGTTTGATGAAAACAGGTGTTAGTAACCTGCTCTATAGACTGCCTTCAAATGTGCTTCCCCATTTCAAAGCTTTTTATGCTTTTTTTCTGCATTGCCTCTGCTGAAAATGATATGCAGAAGTACAAGTCTTGCAGCTAAAGCTGATAATCTACACCTACCTCCCACAGTCTGCTTTGTTTATATGGTGCCCTGGTGAGAAGTATTTTGAAGGTGTTCTGAAGGCAAAAGGTTTGAATAAAATGGGGTACTGGAAAATACTGATTTTTTAAAAAAAATAAATAAAATCCCTGTCTATTTCCTCTCCGATTCTTCACTTTAAAAAAAATTTCCCTTGATTTCTGAAATCTCTCATTCTTTTCATAAAATCTGCTCCCTCTTCTCTGATATTTCAGTGTATCAGGACTGCCAGACTTTCTCTGTTGTTCATGGTCCTATGCTGAAGATGTCATTGTTTCATCCCAGAATAAATAATGTGGAATTACTTTATCCTTCAGAAGAAGCAGGCTTATACACATGCAATGTCTGCTTCAGTGCCTCCAGTCAAACTGGATAAAACTCATTAACCTGATGTTCCTGTGTTAAAAGCAATTTAAAAACAAATATAACTCAGAAACCTAAGAATACTCTTTAATACCATGTTGTGAGAAACATGGGAGAAGCTGCTTTTCTCTTGTAACTCAGTTTCAATACTCAGTTTATGAACAGAGGAAAACACCCTCAAGGTTTTTTTGTCTTTCAGAAGTAATTTTTGAAAACAGACTTATTTCAAAAAAACCCATCCCTCCTTCTCTTCAGACCAAATCTGTGTCAAACGCTGAATTTGACCCATGGGGTGAGATTTAGGTGCTGGAAGCAGCTTCACAAAGCAGGGAAAAGTTTGTGTATGTTTTATTGTCCATGTTAATTACACTAATAATAATCTGCTTTCTATTTGTGGTCAAGGAATGGCAGTCAGTGCAGCACTTGGGTTTGCTGCTGCCTCTGAAACAATCATTAGAAAGTACAGCTGATAAAGATTAACCTCAATTCTGGCATAATATTGAGAGCTGCTGCTCATCCTTCACCCTCATTGCAGACTCACAGAACTGTAGGGGTTGGAAGGGACCTCAGGAGATCATCGAGTCCAACCCCCTTGCCAAAGCAGGTTCCTGTTGATGTGGTTTCTTATGCTTCTTGGTGGTGTTAGGACCCCTCTGGGGTTAGGGTCCTCTGCATTTGGGATGGTGATCGCTAAGCGTTCCAGAAAGCTGCAGTTTGGTAATGGTGATTAGGAAGGAGATTGTGGGAGACCTGGTGATGCCACTGGAGCAGCAAAGAATGGGAATGAGGAGCTGGGATGGGCATCAGAGGGCTGCCAAATGGCACCACAAAGGGAAATGGAGGTGAGAGGCCAGGGAAGCAGCATGGAGAGGGATGCTGCAAACAGTGGGTGTCTCTGGGGACAGAGGTGAGCTTCAAATAAGCAAGAGGAGCAGGGAAGTAGTTTCTGTGTGTTCCTAAGGCTTTGCAGAGGAGCAAAAGCAGAAGGGATAGATGTCACTGCCTTTTCCTACTACGTGTTTGAGTCCTTATCAAAGCAGTTTATCAACTGATCTCATTTTCAATTATAACCTGCAGAAGCATTCATATAATTAGATGTGGTGGTGTAATCCTCTTGAAAACAATCTGTGGGCATGGTGCAGCTGATAAATTGAAGTAGTAGGGAATGGCTAATATATATTTTAATAAGCAATAAGTCTAAAGTTTGTATCTAATGAATTCTAATGGTATCTTATTTTTCTTAAATTTATCCTATAAAGGCAGAAGTAAACTTTGAACTTGATATTCTAGCCAGAATTTATTATATTTTGATTCTTCATTTTTTTAACTTACACGCCTCTTCAGGAAAAAGGATTAGATTTAGATGCAATTAGATCTTCATCTTCTGCCCACTGAAAACAGCTGTAAAGCTCACATGGACTTTTCAGAGAGTTAAACTTGTGTGACCCTGCCCTGTACATTGAGTATCTACTCTAGGAAGTAATCTCCTAGGTAGTTCTTGGTTGAATAAGTAGTAGATCTTACTTTGGTCAGTGTTCTGACCCTGAAAGATTGTACAAGGACCTGGATGGAAGTGGGAGGCCATCATTATAATCCAGTAAGGGGGGCTCTAAACAGAGTGAGACGGGCATGTGCTGCACAAACCTCCCAGGAAGGGAGGACGTGGCCATGTAGAAGGGACACAGTATGGAGCTGGTCACTGGTGGCTGCTGCAGAGATGCACAGGGGGGTAGGAGCAGCCAGCCAGGTATGAGGGGGCATGGAGGGATCTGCCTGGGGACCTCTAGGTGTGGGTCAGTGTTCACTGCAGCTCAGGAAGTCTCTAGGTTAGCTGGGACTGAATGTGGAGGATCTGCCTGCAGTGACACCGTGATCTGGGGAGAGCTGAGTATCAGCCTTTCTATTTCTCTTCTCTTTGATCTAATGGCTTGGAGTTTTTCCTGTTTAATAAGTTATATGTTTGAGGTTTGTTGTGATGAAATCTGGCCTTATTTGAGTTACAAAGGCTTTTGGTCTTCTTCAGGGAGCTCATTATGAGGAGAAATAGTAGGCAGTGGATGTCAAAGCTCTAGCTGACCATGGAGCTTATTATACCTGATCTAAAAAAAAAATAATAAGAAAGTGGTCACAGCATGAGCTCTCCCTGCTTGTTTTGCTGGGGTTACACAAGAATTGGAATTTCCTTCCAGCATAGAGAATGATCCTGCCTCTTTGGGCATACTCATTTGGAGCTGCTCATGCTGGCTTTACGTCTCTTCTCTCCAGAGGTGCTGAGGCATTGTGGTTTTCCTTCCAGTGGGAAGATCTGGACAGAGCTCCTTCAAAAACCTTCCAGTAAATCCTTTGGTAAATAAATTCTGAGCAAACATCAACACCTAATTTTCCCTCTGTGGGTGGAATGTGAGAACAAGAGTGATGAAAGCTGAGAAACAAATGAATTTCATTCTTCAAACAGTATTATTTCCAGGGCTGTGGGTTGTTTTGCACTCTGTCTCCCTGCCTGGTTCAGATTAGCCAGGAAACAGAAGCTGACTCATTGAAGGACCATGCAGGAAGATGCCAGGATCTACAGGGCCACTTCCATGGTGCAATCTACCTGACAATTAATTTACTACAGGGCTTACCTCTTGCAGCCTGTGAATTCCCACCGTCCTTTTTTTATCCAGCATTAAATGTTGGATGGCTCAGCCAGGACACCAGGTTTGCTTTACGACAGGTTTGTTACTGAAGTGTTTTATGGTCTGTTCTAAAATCAGGTTGCCCTTTGGATGATTCCCTTCCCTGCTCCCCATCTACATTCAATAAACAACTTCAAGTTGTTCTGTCCTGCTATTTAGCAAAGGTAAATGATTTGGGAAGTGGAATGCTACCAGTTCAGCTGACTGTCCAGAAAAAAATTATAAATAAGTGAGATAAGATTAATAAAAGCACCAAACTGCTGGGTAGATATTCCCAGTACTGTATACAAGCTAGACAACATCCTCCTCCACCAGTTTCCTAATTTGATAAATGCCTTGAGCTGATTTAAAAATGTGAAGGTTATTTTTAACCCTGGTAGCAGAGCCATCTGTATTGTATCTGATGAAGTTCTGTGATAGAGCAAATTGATTTATTCTATCTCCTTACAAGTTATACTAAGCTTTATGTTATAAATAAGCTGGTTTGAAGTACATGATGTCATTGAGCTTGAAAGTCTCTAGATAAATTTGTACTTAAAGGGTTTGTGCTTTCTGTATGAATTTAAATTGGTGCAGATTGTTATATCTCTTTTCTGTCTCTGTCTCGTGGACTGCAGGCTCTCTGGGGTCAGGAATGTCTTTATAGCTGTGTTTGTATGAAATACACAGAGGACCCAAATCCAAGCCTGGTGCTCTCATAAGTTACAGTGATAAAAATAAAAGCAATCCTCAGGAGCAGAATGATACGCTTGATGCAGGCTTTTCAGAAGTGTTGGAAGGAACCGTGTGCCTAAATCCTGCCACTTGTTCTTACAAAACACAGGGAATTAATGAGGAGCTCCTTTCATTTGAGGAATAAACAGACCTGGTTGTAGTATGGGCGAGCCTGATGCCATGGCAAGTCTGAACTGATGTCAGGTTTGAGAGGTCTGCTTTGATTTCTGTTCCAGGAGGTGAGCGGAACTGTTGGTGGTACAGACCTGATGCTCCTTCCCTTTGCATTGCTCTGAGGTCACTGGCGCTTCTGTGAAAGTCCGTGGGAAAGGTGCCCATAGCAAAGAAGAGGGAATTAATCAAATGCAGGGGAAAAAAAAAAATACAGTAAACCCAGCCTTGGTTGACTGCTTACAGAACCACAAAAGCAGTGGCCTGTATAAAGTAGTACTTCTCAGAGAGGTGGAGTAGAATCACTGTCCCTGTGTTTAAGGGTAGTGTTTGACAGACATTGAGGACAGGATATTGCCTAATGAGTACCATGTATGGTGCAGATCTCGTTGTAATTACAAAGAAAATGAGCAATGCTTTAATTGAGATCTGAAGATTAAAAGTTTATAAGTAAGCTCAGTATCCTCTATTACTTATTGTCAGATAGGAATTACGTTGCATATGTGTAACAAACCATTGCATTATAAAAATGGAACCATAAAAAAGCTGCTGTAATTTAAAAGCAGCCAATTTACTAGGAGTACAGTTTGCAGCTCTGTCACTTGCTAATCAGTCTGTTAAACATAATAGCCATTCTTGTCTGGAGGCAGTTAATCATGTTGTGAATGCACTTATCAGTGTGTATTAGAAATACAATACAAGACTTTCCGACAGAGGAATGGATGCAATTACTGCAATCAGTATACATTTAGCTACTGTCTTATCATACCATGTTTTTCTTTCCATTTCTTTCTTTTATTTTTAATTTTTTTTTTAAAGTAGTCCAGCAGTGACAGATTTTGTCTTAGAAAAATATAAAGGACACACTTGAAAATGTTGTTAGACTCCATACGAGATGCTCAAAGGCAACCTGTCAATCTAACTGAGATGCTGGCTGGTTGAACCATTCCTGGACCCAACAAAGTTGGAAGCTGCTGGTTTTGAGTGTTGTGATGATGGTTTTCAAGGCTGTTGAGTATTTTTCCTGATGGGCTGGGAACGTGTCTGTGAAGGCAGAGGCACCTGTTTGGTGATGGGGAGATGAAGTTGCTCCATTTAAATTAAACTAAAGGAGCTCAACATATGAGTGTTTTTTTGGGGGGAGGAGGAGGATTGTTGGGGTTTTTTTTCCTGTGCATCTCTACATCTAAATCAATAGCAATGAGGGATCTCAAAGTTTTTTGAAAGGGGATATTGAAAAAGCCTGAAAGCTAATTGCTTCCAGCATGACTACCCACCAGCAATGGGTGTAAATACAGCTGGCTCAAAGAATGCCAGGACTCAACAAAATCTAAGGATTTCAGCTAAACAATTTGCCAGGGCTTGAGTGTATTCTTGTACAGGAGGGAAGGGAGTTGGGAAGGGGGTGGAAGGGGAGGAAAAGGGCTTATGAAATTCTGAAGAGATGCAGAAAAGAGAGGAATTGAATGAGTATGATTTTGTAAATTGTTCTTTACCTTAACCCTTAATGGTTTGGATATTTTACATAGCGTGGTGGGATTTGCAGTGCTTGCAGGAACCTGCCTTCTTTTTCTGGAAATCCTGTTATCCCAGACTCTGTTCTTCATGACAGCTGGTATTTTTGCTTAGGGAACATTTTTAATTGTAGGAAGGAAAAAGCAAAAGCAAAATAGACCCCAAATTGTGTGACTATTACAGTGGGTAATCAGGGAGTCAATATAACATCATACCAACCCCACTACTATTTTTATTACTGTCCTGTTCAGGTCATAGATTGCTCAGGCTCCCCAGGAAAATGTGGGAAGTCCTCAGTATGATGTCTTTAGTGGGGATTCTTCCCAGAGGTGCAGGTGTCTGGTCTGCCTCACACTGGGGAGTGGCTCAACTGGCTCAGCCCCACTCCATCCTCTGGTTAAAGCCTTTATTGCTGAGGGAATTTGTTGAAATGAAGTCTTGAGGGATGTTTTACCATACCAACAGGGGAGTGGGGAAGGCAGGGTGGAACACCTTATCTCTCCTTTCCGTGTCTAATCATTCCTTTTTAGAACCTAAGTGAATTAACCTCACTTACCACTCACTTGTGCTTGAACTCATTTATTCATGGTATGACCTGAGCTGTAAGCAATATCCCAGCAGCCACCCAGTGCATCCCATTAGCTGTCACTACATTTGAATTCATCATGTGTGGAAATCATTGTCGTGCAAGTGTGACAAAGTAGTGATTACCCTTTAGAAAGGTGACCTAGAGACATTATGTGGTGACCGCTGTGGTGACCTTATTTTCATGCCATTAGAAAGTAATTGTGGAATGATTTTTTAAAAGAGAAATATTAAATCCACCCCTCTGATTTTTATTATTTGAAATTATCTTTGCACTTCTGGGGAAATTTGCATTCACTTCTAGGACAAAAATAGGCTTTTAATGGAGCAACTTAGATTATAACTGCTTGTTTCTCTCTTGCTTTTAGTGTCTTTGTGAAGATCAGGACTTTAAGCTGATCTCAACTAGCAAAGGGTAGAGGTACATAGAATTACTGCAGATGGCTCTTTCTGTTTGTATGCTGAATGCAAACCCTCATCCACCCTGTGTTTGCTCAGCTGGGTGAATTAATCTTGTTTATTAATTAAAACATGGGAAACGGATGTTTTTATGCCATTTTCACATTTTTGCTGCCTGTTCAGTGGGTACCAACAGTGAGAGGAAAAGCTGAACTCTTTTTCAAAATGTAATTATCAGCCCTTAAAGTAAAGCAATTTTATGCACATCATGGGGGAAGTGGGGAGAGAGGATATCCCATTTGTGTTAATGTTAATGGGATACACTGATCCCTACCTTGCCGCCTTAGAGGATGTTATCATGGCCATTTATTGCTTAGCAGAAATGTGAAGAGCCACAGGATGCTCTGCACATTCTTTCTCCTTCCAAGAGAACATTAGATTCAAAGAAAGCTAGCTTGAACTAGATGCTTCATCTTGTATCAATCTGATGAGAGTGGAGGAATAAAATCATTCTTGCCAAGGTTCTTATCTTGATTTGTTCTTTAATTATTTCATGCAGGTGGTATTTCAGTAGCTTCTATAGCAGACTCCTGAGTTTTGTGCAATCTTAGCTCGCTTTAGAAAGAAAAAACCTTTTAAAACTTCTTTTAAAATTTCTTTTTAAATTTCCCATTGTCCTTGCTAGCTGCTTGGCATTCTGTTATTTACTTACTTACACTCTCTGCCCGTTAAGCACAGGATTAAGTTCAAAAGGTGTGGAATTAAGCTATTTAAATCTGGGAGGAGAGCACCATTTGTCACTGTTTTCATGTATCCTCCGGCACATTAGGTATATTTGTGTCACAGTCTGCAGCTTATCTCCCTTTCATTCATAAATTGAGTGTGTGGGGAGTTTGCGTCTCTGAATCCCCTCTGGTTGATTTCTCTCCCCAAGGAGATCCAGCTGTCAGCCTCAATTGCAGTCGTGATATCAAACCAGCAACTGGATTGCTGGCAACTTCTCCCAGATCTAGTCGTGTTTTGCTTTTCTAATGCACTTGGTGTAGACAAAAGTGTCTGATCACCTAATGCTAACGTCAGGAATATAAACATCATAATGAGTTGTTGGAAAGGTGGTTTGAGCCATCAGGGTACACTCAGGTCACTTAGCCAAGCTCTTGTTTCTATCTAGGAAGCTGAGGAAGCTGAGTACATATTTGTAAATATAAAATTCAAAAGCCTTACATAAGTGAATGAGTTCAGGAGCTGTCTGGTGGAGTCACTCTTTCTGAAACTCACAATACATTTGGAAGAGTCTGTAGGTAAATTGAACTGGTGCACATCTTTTGTTTCATAGTTTGATGGGGAAGAGCCAGACCCTGAGCAAAGCACCTTGGGCTACCCTGAGCTAGGAGCCAATAACCTAGTGTAGGGGTAGTGGAGGAGCTGAATTTTGAAGGGCAGTGGGTTTGTTCTGTGTAATTACTTGCAGGAAACTAAGTTCTTTGACTGTTATGTGGTGGCATTATAGACAGACCTGCACCCTGTCCCACTGCATGGCAGCACATCACCAAGCATTTCCAGCAGGCATCTTTTAGGGTACATCCCCTGTCTCCACCCTCGAGCCTCTGGATGCCCTGAAGCGTTTGCTGCATTGATTTCACATGCAGTATGGCTAAAGATACCTGTTCCTTGGGCTGCTCAGCTGCAATACAGCCCATGGTAAGAGAGAGTGATAACCCTTGTTCTTTTGTGATCTGGTTTGTGGAGGGATGGTCTCTGTACTTGAGTTCCTGCCTTGCAAAGAAGTTCTTCTATCACTAAATTTATATATTGAATTTTCAGTCATTGGCTCTTTAAAAACCCATCTCTCCTTTGTAATCTACTTCAGCTGCTTGCACAGCAATGTTGAAAATACACCATGTGATTGTGGCATGTAAATATGTAAGAATTTCTGAATAGTTGAAGAAAAATTATAAGTGCCATTTGGGCTGTTGATATTTATTAACTGGTTAGGATTCAGCATAAATCTTTCATCGTAAAATCATTCTTATTTTTCAAACAACAATAGCTCCCTCTATATTTGCATCCAACATCAGCTAAAACCCTGGCCCCAATTTCTTACTGGATGTGTTTGTTATATTCCCCAGCAAGATGTTTTCTCCTGGCAGAGAAGCTTTATTTTAAGAAATACACAGCACAGCAATAAAGAGGTTCTAAATAGGAGTCAGAAGAGTATTCCAGATATTCCAGTGCAATCAAAATGCTTTTTTAAACCCCAAAAGATTACATGCTGTTTCAAAAGGGGAGAGTCATGACAAAGGCACAAATGGAGTCCCAGTGCCCAGCCTGTTACCAACGGAGTGCAGCAATTCCGCCCCTACTGAATTTGGTCCTAAAAGTCCTGTTTTGTTAAATGCTAACTAAAATAGTATCTAAGGACTCTTTTACCAGAAGAATTTCTGTACACTGTCACAAGGATGGAAGCAAATAAAAATAATTGAAGCAATTGTCTCAGTTGTCTCCAGGGTTGTCATGATGATGTTGATAAAATCAAATAAAGTGGAAGTTATTGCAAGTTGTTAGTGAGCAGCACAGTTGTGAATTGGCAGTGGAAGAAGCTGAAGAGCTTAAAAGGTTTGCTCATTATCTAGATTTATTGTTTTCAGTTGTGGGAAAATGTTGGCTAAGCAAAATAACATGAATAATATCTGGTCTTGGTGGTGTGTTTTGAACAAAAATATTTTCTTCTTGTTTTTTTATGGCTTTTACTGGATGATTAAAAAGTGCTGTGTCAACCCATACATTCTTACCAGATTTAGCAGCTTAGTTCTGTCCTCTGTAGCCACTTACATTGCCCATGCATCTGGGAAGAGTGTGTGAATTTTTATGGCAGTGAAAGAAAAACAAGATCAGGCACCAAATAATGTTTTGAAAAAGCCTGTAGCTGGCATAAAGTAAACTGGATGACAAAGCAAGTTCCTTCTTAGACTACAGAGGAAATTGTAAGTTGTGATTTTTGAAATGTATCACGAGAAGAAACTGAGCAAACTTCTTCCCTCCTTCCCTGCAGATTTACTTGCATCCTGCCATCCATCCTGTCTGTGTTCAGTGTTTGGGGCTGTTGTCTTGCTCTCGTGTGCTGTGGCATGGAAGAAGAGTGAGCAGGGCTTTTTTCAAGGGTTTGTGTCTTCCTTGCACCCCAAATGTCTGGTTTCCCTCAGGAGGTAAAAAAAACCTCTGGGGGCTATGCAGGAAGGGGCAGTGTCACTGTGCCATCAGAATGTATTCACATTGGTGCAGAACCTGGCAGAAATACTCATGACTGGCAGGTAGTTTGCCCCAGCTTCTGGGGATGTCCATCCTCACTGCAGTGCTTGATGGAGATACCTACGATTCTTTATGCAGGGCTTCAACCAGGCCCATCTCCTGTGCTGCTCAGGATGAGGCCCTTTCTCAGCAAACTACCCTGGGAGAACAGTGTGAGTAGGCTGGCTGTTAGCTTGTAAACAGTTTTGTGTCCTTTCAGCTAGTGAAAATGATATATGCTGGGAGAGAAGGGTTTAGGTGTTAGCATCCAAACTTTTTGTATGTAACACAAGGGGTAGCAGTTTCACCCCAGTAGGTTGTTCTCAAGCAGGATGTGCTTAAGGATGTGGTAGCTGCTAGAAGATATCCTGGCTTTAAAGGTGTTAGCTGCTGCCAGTTGCCGTTACCCACTGCCTGTATTCAGGGAAGTGGCACTTGGCAAAGTACAAGAGCTGCCAGTATGCAAGTCCTCATAATTCAGAAACTGGATGCTGCTCCATTAGTAGGTATTTGCTCTCATTTCCTTCTCCGTGGGCTGCTGGGATCTTAATTTCCTTAGGGGGAAAAGGTCAGGACCTTTAATCTAGATCATTTTCCCAAGAGGTCCTGGCCGTCTGCTGCTTCATTTGACTTCAGCAGGAAATTAGGGTCTTGAGCATTTCCAATCAGTTGTTGAAAAGCCTCCTCTTGTAAGTGTTTGCTCTTCAGTAAACTGTACTTATGAAATTAATCCTCTTGAGATCAAAGGAGTAAGACCTGTATTACTGAAATATTTTGTAAACTAATGTACCTTGCTTATGTAATCCTGTCCTCATTGAATTTGGTGACAATTTGTCACAGAGTAAGAACTGACCATTATTAACCTTTACAAGATTCTCAAGCAACACGACACCAGACTCTTTATTA
Source organism: Porphyrio hochstetteri (assembly GCA_020800305.1). NCBI lineage: Eukaryota > Metazoa > Chordata > Aves > Gruiformes > Rallidae > Porphyrio > Porphyrio hochstetteri. The sequence goes on from CM036922.1 coordinate 12,670,504, forward strand.
TTTTCAATTACCTAGTATCTGCTCCATCTTTTTAGAGTTTTGTTTACACTGCTCTGGGCCTCAAGCAGATTGCCATTTACTGAAAACAGCATTTTATGAATGAATGAAACTCATGATTTCCTGTAATAGCCAACTGCACTAATAGAAGGGTCTGACTTTTATCAACTAAATTGTTGAGGAACCGGCAGCGAGAGCCAGCAAACCCTCCGTGCGCCAGTGGCACGCTCAGCTGAACGCACGGCAAAGTGCTCGGCACCCTCATCCTTCACCGTGGCATTCTGCACCCTCATCCTTCACTGTGGCATTCTGCACATCATTCTCTCTGCAAACACATAGGGCAGGCTTTTCGGTCTGGTTAGCAATGTAAATCTTTTGGAATAGCTAATAGCAGGCATTTGTTTAAGGTAACTATTAACTATTTAGACTGTCACTGCCATCATAACATCAATCACTGTGTATCATTCCAGCACTTAATTTAATAATTCCATGTTTGGCTTAGACAAAAATTAGCAATAAATTAAATTCAGTATTATTTCAATGCCAGGTGATTTTGTGGTACGTATTAAAACCTCTAACATTACAGCTATAGTGGACCTTCACAGTAATCTGTTATTTGAGGGAAAAAAGCCTGTGCAGTTCCATATAAATACTTAATAAGGTAATAAATGTAAAGAAACAAAAGCTGATACTGGAATTTTTTTTTGAGATTCAGTTTAAAAATATGTCTGTTTTTCCTACTTTGTGCCTACACTAGCTGGTTCAGGAGGAAAATCAGTCACAATATATGTAACAAGGTAAGGTGATAGATAGCCCTCCAAACCCCATGCGAGTCTTTACAAGGCATCTGACTGCAGTAATGCAAGGGTTCTCTGAGGTGCTTAGGAGCACTTGAAACCCAGGCCTTGTGTTTGGAGTGGTTTGTGCAGCCTCTGACTTGTTCCACTGGGAGAGTGTTTTTAAGTGAGGAGAGGCTCCATCTCTGGGTGGAGTGCTCGCTCCTCATGTGCATCCAGAGGAAATAATCCAGGGTCAATTTAGACAGCTGAGCAAGGCCGGCGGGCTCTGCGTGCCTGCAGCTGCCCGTTGCTCTGGGACTTAGCAACATTTCCCTGTCCTCATTAACTCTTCTTATTCTGGAATTCATTGGACCCAGAGCTGGCTTTATTTGGCATGGATTTACCATTCTGTGTTTGGACTCTGTTCTCTTCTATTCCAGATTGGGATCACAACCATCCTGCTAATGACAGGATGAAGGATGAAGACTGTGTATGTTAGAAAGCTTGACCAGGCTGTTGGGGACCTAGCTTGAATACATTAGATACATATTTCCAACAGTAAATTGGGCAGAAATCTCAAGTTTTTTGGGGTTCTTTAGCACCTAGCAGAGGCAATATTGTGAAAGTACACAAATAAGATTATAAATTGCAAGTTGAAGAAGAGGTCCTACTTGCTAGAGTTTGCGAGAGGAAATAAATCCCAGCCTAGGGTTTCTTTTTCTCCTCTCACCAGAAAGAAAAATGTGTAATGAATGTCTCATGTCTGAAACACTGGGCTGGATTCATCAAAGGGAGTTAGTAATTACCAAATTGAGAGAATCATGAAGCGCTTTTCTAAATTTGAAAGGCTCATCAAGAATAGATCAGGAGCAGGCAAAATTAATAGTTATGAACTCATTTCCATAGAAATGGACTTATTAGCAAGCATGCCAGCTGCCTAAAATTATAAGGTCTTTTCCTTGTGCTTGCAGGAAATAATCTTTTTTTATAAAAGTAATTTTGACTTTTTATTTTTTATTGCTCCTCTAAACTAGGGTTTGGCAAAATCTTTCTAAACCAGGAAAAGACTTCACTGGACAATAGAAATATTTAACTGAAAGAGAGAAGATAGATGTGGAAAGGAGAAATGATTTATAGCCTTTGGATTCCATCAGACCCTTCCCAATAGTGCAAACTTATTTAAGAGAAAAATGGAGTAAGTCTCAAAGAAAAGCTGAAAAATCTTCATAGGATAAAGTTTGGTTCAGTAGGATTTAATGGTTGATAACAGCACGAGCTACAGTCGTCTTATCTGCTAGAGGATTTTCCCATTGATAGCGTTTTGTCTTCACCAGGCAGTTGCAGATCACCAGTGACTACAAAGCCCAACGTACTGGCCACCAGCTACGAATCTGACTAAAAGCTGGAGATTTGCCATGGCAGGGTGGAATGACTCCTTTTAGAAAAGGTTATAGTGTAATGCTGCATAACCAGGAGAGAAATTTAGATACAGGTATTGCGATGTAGATTTATCAGCTAATGGAGCTGACATAAGTAAATGCTAACCTTTAAGGTCTCAATTATGGTCTAATTTATCTCTGGTTTTACTTTCGCAGCCTCCATCAATTTCAATGGAAAAAGGCAGTGGTTTCCCACATGGTATTATAGAAGATGGTTAATAAATTGCAAGAATTATGACTATAGAACCAATCTTCCTATTACAAAAGAAGGCCCCGTAGGAGAAGAGATTCCGTGACTCGTAGAAGGGCTCTAGTCTGAGCAAGAAAGAAATTAACTTTTCAGGTTTTATCATATGCCCATTCTAGTTGTAACCTGGGAAGGGGTTTAGGAGAAAGAGGTTTCAAATTGCACCAGGGGAGATTTAGATGAGATATCAGGAAGAATTTCTGTACTGAAAGGGTTGTCAGCCATTGGAACAGGCTGCCCAGGGAGGTGGTGGAATCACCATCTCTGGGGGTATTTAAAAGGCAAGTAGATGTTGTGCTTGAGGAGATGGTCTAGAGGTGGACTAGCCAGGGTTAGGCTGTGGTTGGACTTTGTGATCTTAAAGGTCTCTTCCAACCAAAGTGATTCTATGATTAATCTGTGGGATACTCTGTGTCCCAGATGCTCTAACACCTGGCATTGCTTGAAGGCTGGATTTTGGTCCCACAGAGGAAAAAAGGGACACAATAATTTTAGAGAAAATTCATTGACCTGCTGTTCTGAAGGTAACTGCAAACCTGCTGGTGAATGAAGGAGTCCTGAAAGTTGAATACTGGTTTGCTCAAGATATGCACTCAGTGGAGAAACTCTGCGAGGGAAAGATGGTTAGATGCAGTGAGTCCATCTCTTTCAGCAGAAGTCCAAATGAAAATTGGATCCTTCTCTAATCAATATTAATAAGTGATATGACATGATTTGCTTCTGAGACAAAGCAGAAAACATTTGACAAACCATGTTATTTTTCCAGGTGATGATAAGGATTCTCTTTGGAATCAGGACTTAGGAAGTCCTGGGAGACCTGGGAAGTCAGCTTTGCTTTAGTTCGTGCATTAATATTAGTTAGGTCTGAGGAAGGTTTATGTATGTGAGTTCCTGTTCTTTGCTAGATGCACTGAGACTCATTTCTAATCCAGCAGTGTATAACCACGTCTGCCTTTAAATGAAACTTCTGTCTTTTATAGCTGTGCAGCTGTGCTAAGGATGCAGTGAAGGTCTTTGCATATTTACAGGCACAAGAGTCATTTTACTCCGTGGCAATTACTTCAGCTGGCTATGTAGGCAAGACACACACACAGACACACACACACACACTTTTTTTTGGGAGATCTGCATCCCAGTCTGTCTGAAAAATATAAACCCACTGTTATGGTTACTTTTTGGATGTGTGAAAAGAAAACCAGGAAAGGAATAATTGAAGGCATGATGGACCAAGCTCAAAGAAGTGCCAATCAGTGGGACATGTAGAGTGGATTTATCAGTGCAGACTGAGCTGACATTATTTAAGTGGTGACTCTGAAACAAAATTCTCCATCAGTAGTTTTGCTCCAAATTTGAAACCACTCGTGGGTGTTTTTGTGAGTGGCAACTATTGACTTGAAAGGATCAAACTGAAATTGCAGATCTAAACATACCTTGACAGGCTCAATATCTTGATGCATAGTTTGTCTAGAGCCAACTTTATTTCTCTGTTGTGAGCAAATTAATTTTATATCATTCAGATAAAACAAGCTGCCACAAGTGATAAGCAGAAAACTATTGAGTACTCCGTTGTGGCACCCACAGTGATTACATTTTTTAGCAGAAATGGTTTAATTGCACCCCTATTATTATGTGGTAACACTTGTCTTGAAGGGTTTTAGCTGATTCTCTGGTTGGCCACCCAAAAGATGCCTTAATAGCTTCTAGTGTTGCCTGGAGGTGGGTATTATCTTCTGTTGGCATGGAAAATATTTATCCTCCAGGCATAGAAGCATATGCTTGTGTTGTTTGTTGTCAGAAAGAAAACATAAAAATCACCAATTCCTGTTCACATTTTTTTTCCTTTACAATGTGCCTTCAAAAACATATGGCAAACCCAGATTCTGCCTCTGCACATTGGGAAGAGGAAAAGGATGTTTTAAGTTTCTGTTTGTAGCAGCAGGCTAAAAACTTCCTATCAGTGCAGCTCCTGGTGTCACTACTGCAGGGTAAGGGCACACAAAAATGTACTGTGGGACAGGAGGGGGGGAAATTTCAGAGGGCAGGTCATTGGTCTGGAGAAGAGGAGGCTGAGGGGAGACCTTATCACCACCTACAGCTACCTGAAAGGAGGGTGTAGAGAGGTGGGCGATGGTCTCTTCAGCCAGGTGATGGGACAAGGGGCAATGGGCTCAAGCTGCACCAGGGCAGGGTCAGATCAGATGTGAGGGAAAGGTTCTTCACTGAAAAGAATTGTGGGGCTGTGGAACAGGCTGCCCAGGGTTGAGTCACCATCCCTGGATGTGTTTAAAATATGGGTAGGTGAGGTGCTCAGGGGGATATGGTTTAGTATAGGACAGGAACAGTTGGACTTGATGATCTTAAAGGTCTTTTCCAACCTTGTGATTCTGTGATTACTGTGGGGGTGCCTGTATGCCCGGGACACATCCCTACTTTGGGAACAACTCTCTCATCCTCGCAGTGAGAGCACATTCAAGTCCTTGCAGAATGGCCTAACATGCTGCAAATTCAGGTTTTAACCTATTTTATAAGCACGTGCCCTGAAAGTTCAGTAACACTGCTAACACTGTTTGTCTCTTCAGTGGAATACAATCCAGCAGTTGGGCCTGCAGTGAGGTTCACTGCATTTCCATCCTGCCTCTGTGCTTTGTAAGCTGTCAGGTGTCTCAGGGAAATCGGGGCAAGAATTTGTATGCTGCTTTGTAAAGCACCTTAATTTTTGTGGAGGTAAAGTGCTGGTTGAGCAAAGGTCTGTTTTCTAAACAGGTCCCTGCTGTGGAAATGCTGAGTGCTGTTCATTAAATCTTGGTGTCTGTTTTCTTCTCTTTTACATGAAGATTAGATCTGTCTTTCTAACCTGAGGATTAATTATTAATATTTACATAGTGTTGGACCAGAGGAGAGTGCTGAGTGTTGTTGCTAACAAAAGAAGCAGAAGTAATTTTTAAATACAGTTTGAATGCTGTACATTTCCATTCATTTCTTTAAACTTTTGTTTCTGGATGAGAACCATATGACAATTGCCATATAATTACAAGTCTGCACTACTGATGGGAAGAATGTTTTCATGAACTGAAAATAAGAAGAATCTACCCCCCATTTTTTCTCATGTATAATTTCTGTGAATCCATTTTTTACATTGAGATAAAGACAAGTTTGGGTTTCAAAGACATTTCCATCCCCACCCCAGCTCATTTCTGATACAACATGAGGAATGGCCAAGTGTTCTTTTTTTGGAGCATTGGTGTTTGCAGCAACAAGATTATAATCATGCTACATTAAATATTTTAGCAGCATCTGTGCAATGCAGTTCCCAGGTTTTGGGCCTTATTCTATAAGTTCATTGTGATTACAGAGAATGAATGCCTGAGTTTAATGGGAAAAACACCTCCATTTCAAGAAACTGAAAGATATAGTGTCACTATCTATAAAATATAGCACTTCCCCAGTGTGTAGTTTGATTTTGGTTTCTGTTGGTATCTTTAAGTCTGCGTGTTGAATTAATTGGTAAATCTCTGGGTGAGTTTGAAAGAGAAATGAAAATATATTTTGTTACTGACATCCTACTGATGTTGTGGACAATCTTTTTTTCTTTCCCCAGAGCAAACATGTCCTCCTACGAGATTCTGCAGATGGACTTTGAGATTGACAACACCAGCAGCCTGGCAGGAGCCCAGCAAATTACCTGGCAGGTGGAATACCCTCGAGATGACTCCCTGAGCGAACTGGTGGTCTCCGAGATCTTTGTCAGCCGAACAATGTTTGTGGGAATTGTTCCTCTTGCCATGGTAAGAACTTGCTGCTGCTTCTGGTTGCTAAATGTTTCCATTGATTCTCGTTAGTATTCAAGGGAATGGAGCCATTTTATTATCTGCTACTTCCTATGCACCTGCTGCAAGTGATTTAAATGCAAAAAATACATTTCAATAATATTTTATTTACCTGATATGCCATAACAGCTCCTTGGAAACCATTTGAGCCTTCTGTGAGAATCTTTCCTGTTTGTGGATTATTGGCCTGGTACATGGTAATAGCTCCTTTGGAGCCATTGTCTTTGGGCGTATTAATGCCACTGCCATGCGTGTGCTCTGAGGGTAAATGTTGCAATTAGTTGGGACATTTTCAATGAAATAAATTAGCATCCATGTGTGGGAAACTTCATTGCTAAACCAAGCAACTGGACTGTTTTCTGCTTTGCTTTTCCCAAAAGAATCATGCAGCTCAGTGAGCTGCCAAGTGTCAATTTAAGAACAGGTCTGTTTGGAGTTATAGTGAAAGGACAAAACACTTTCTGAAGATGTAGGTGTTGGCTATGTTTTCCAGGCAGGGTTTAAGGTCTATGTATGCAGAAAGCTTAAAGCTGATGGTTTATTTTAAGAAAGCAAATACCTCCTTCAGAAATCAAACACACTTTTTTCCAGCAGAGGAACCTTTGGTCTACGTTTGGGTTTGATGGACTTTACTAGAGCTTTAAGCTTACATGTGACTAGTGATGGCAAAAAACTACACCAGTTCCCCCAGAAACACTCTGGCAATTTTTGTTTACTTCTCATGGACATTTGCCCTTCCTTTCCCAGTTGATCTGTGCTGGTTTTCTTTCTGTTACACCATATAACCAACAAATACCAACGTTTTCTTCTGCATGACTGCTAGGACACTAGGCTTCTCCTCCTAGGACAGAAGCAAAGAAAGATGCTTGTAAAGGTAAAAGAAAACCCTAAATAATTTTAATTTCCTACTGCCAAAGGCTACACTTACTGGCAGCCCAGTGACAGAGGAAATGATATGTGGAAAAGTCAATAGAGAATTGTCTTCTGGTGCTTTTTCTTGGAAGCATGTAGGAGGTGAAACAAAGCTCTAATTACCTGGATGGAATATTATCAAGAAGTAAAGGTGAATCACCTATAATAATGACAGAATGTGGTGCATGAAGTGTTTTGCACATAGCATTGCTGGCTACAAACAGGGAGCAAGGAGTTTGTGCCATGCAGAGCACCACAGATATAAAAGAAAAATGAATCCAACCAAAGGCCCATTGTGAATGTTGGATCAGAGCTTTGCTGCTGTCTCTGCCAGGGTTTTACTCCATCTCTTTGCAGTTATGGCAGATGTTGGCCACTTCATCTGTCTCTAAATGTCCTTGGACAAAATCTGAGGCTGAACCCGATTACAGAGTGGAGCTTATCAAACCTCTGATATTTTGTTATTGTAAACTACTTGTGGAGTAAAGGAAGAAGCTTCTTTTGGGAATTTATGACCTCAGTCATGCGCATCTCATGTGGGCAATTACTTTGCTGTTGCCTTGACTGGCTTGGCCCAAGGCTGATAGGAGAATTGATGACAGCAATGGCAGGAACAACAGCTTGTATTTGCATTTCTTTCCCTTATGTTCACCAGTTTGCAGTGCTGCTTCATTTAACAGTCACTAACTGGTGCAGGTTCTGGCATTACATCACCCAGTCAGGAGCAAAAAATAATTGCTGTTATGCATCGTCCTGTGCTGTTCAGAGAAACACGTTCCTGAGGCCCAGAGTTCCTCGCTGAGCTAAATGCATTTTAACCTTCATTCCTCTTCAGGATTTGCCTGGCTTGTTTGGTAGAACAGGTTCCCTCTGGGTTCAGGAGCAATCTGTAAAGGAGTGCTTTGTCATCTCCTGGACATTGGACCCCCAGAACATCACAGAAAGGTCTGGAAACCATAGTGTTTCCATACCTTTGCCATTGCACTGAACATAAATTACTTGCTGTTCCTTTTCAGTGTATCCACACTTTCACTGTAAACATTGAATATTTATAGATGAAAACAGAGTTCCTTGGAGACTTTAAGGTTTGAGCAAAGCATTTAGTCCTTGATTTGCAGGAGTGAACGTTTTGATGGAATTACCAAATCCTCCTGGTGGTTCAATGGTAATGACACCAGCATTTGCATGTAGAAGCGCAGCTCAGAGTCACGAAGAGGAAACATTTCTTTCCAGTAAGAAGCATAGAATCCTAGAATGTCTCATGTTGGAAGGGACCTTTAAAGGTCATCTAGTCCAACCTCCCTGGAGTGAGCAGGGACATCTTCACTAGATCGGGTCGCTCAGAGCCCCATCAAGCCTGACCTTGAATATCTCTAGGGATGGGGCTTCCACAAACCTCTCTGGGAACCGTCTTCCAGTGATCGATCACCCTCATATGGAAAATCTTTTTCCTAATATCCAACCTAAGTCTCCCTTTTTCTAGAAGAAGGCTGAGGTGAATTCAGTAATAATTTACATGGTGAAGAAATGAGCTGTGAAACCCTGCAAAACAAAAAATGAACCTTAATGTGTTGATACTTCTGTAGGCCACTCTGGCTCTTTTGACACAAAGACAGCCTGTTCCATGTGGTTTGGAATATTGCTGTTTTGTTGCTGCAGTTGGTCATGAGTTTATCTTTGCTTTCCATGCCACTTTCTTAAACAAACAGGAGAAAATCGAAAAGGGTCTCCAGATAATTTATTCTGTCATTGCATGGTGGTGACTGTGGAGATAGCAGTGGGGATATCTTTGTCATTACTAGCTTGGCTTCTTTTTGTAGATAAAGATATGGTGGGCTGCATGGTAACATTTGAATAATAGCCTGATGAGAAAAGAGATGATTTTTTGCTTTAGCGAGTTTATGAAGCCCTTAACATCAAATCTCCTGTTCTTAACATTTACATTTGGTAGCAAGCTTGAAAGGCATTTTATTGTTTGGGTATTTTTGCTTTTGGGTTTTTCAAAGTGAAGATACAGCTGATTTCTTCACATTATATAGCAAAAACCAGCTCCTTATTTGCAGACAGTCCTGCTGTAATGAGTTGATACTACAGATTTTTTTCTGGCTAGTTCCTTGCTATCAAATCAGCAGGGCATTAATCAGCACTGGTTTGAGATGCACAGAAGGAAACAGGACCAGGGAGAGTCTACAGGTGAAATCCCAGCCAGGGTAGCACCCATTGGACATGCTCCATGCCTGCTCTTAGCCTACTCCTGAGATGAGGTTATCCCCCATAACTCCATGAAAAAACATTCTGATAAACTGCAATGTCTGTATGCTGGGACTAAACAGGAACAGAGAGCTTAAAGCCTTGATGGGGATGTTAGGAAATAACTGGAAATGTGTTAGCTTGGGAGAAAAGTAGAAATATTTATTGTAGCAAAGCTCACTGTTCTTCCCTCTGTATGATAAATATAAAAACAGTGGGGTTTCTTGGGGGAATGTTTAATATTTTTTGGAAGAGGACTAAAATACAATCTTGGAATATTGGGAATTTCTTCCAAACTATCCATTTGAATTTGAATGATCCTCCATATAATAAGCCCCAGGGTTATTTATTGCCAAATTCAGCGCATTCAAAATATGTAAATAAATAAAACATTTGCACTAATGAGAGAAAATAACCCAGGATTCTGTATTAAAAGAAAGTCTGTTTTCTGCATCATCTGACAGTTCTCCCCAAATTTTTGAGCTCCTTCTAATTGAAACATCCAGTTTCAATGGCTTCACAGGGCCAGACAGTTGGGATTTCCAAGGGAACTGTATCCAGATGGAAACAGCACAGTCCAGTAATTTAGGATTTCCTTTCTGAAAATTGTATCTTATCTTCTGGGTGAGGAATGGATGGAGACTCTGTGCACAGTGGGAAAGTGCAGGGACAATATGCTGTGGGAACACAGACCATCCCTGGCTGGCATGGCAAAGAAAAGCAAAAATATCAACATGGGTGGTCACAACTGCTGGCAACCTGTGCTTCTCCCAGGAGCTGGTTTGGATGCCAGCCGTGACAACCCTACTGCTGCTGGAAGGGTTGGCTTTCTGTGTGGAGGTGTTCTGACACTGCCTGCAAATCAGTTGCCTGCTGAGAGGCTTCAGTCTTACAGCACTTACTGTATGGGGACATGTGGAGAATGCTCCCATGAAGCTATATGGACATTTCCATCTTTCCCAGCTGCTGAGAAGCTCATGGAAAAGGAAGTGACCCTTTGAGTATACTACCTAAGTCATGTGGGAAAACACATTTGGTTTTACTTTGGGAATGTTTTAAGTCCTAAAAGGACATAAGAGGGTAGAGTGTCTCTTTCAGCCTGTGCCAACCCCAAAAGAAAGCCCCCCAGTTTTTGTAGAGTCCAAAGGCAGCTTTATTATCTCATAGCAGGTGACTGCAGCACCGGTTCAAAATCAATTCCAAGTGCAAAGTGCTTATTGTCTCTCTGGCACCGTTTCCAGCCTCGCGTACGGTGGGGTCCCAGATGGTATTGCTGTGTGCATCTTACACCAGTTCAAAACCAGGTTGTTTGTTTTGTCTGGTGTTCGGTGTGACTGACGCTGAGACGAGCAGACAGGATTCTGGGCTTCACGTACCTGTCATAGCTAAATTTTGCTTTACGAAATGACTGATCTCCCTAAGGGCTTCTACCACCAGCCTGTGTTTCGTTCCTGGGAGGTTTTGTTCCTGTAGATGAGGCTGGATTGGGAAATTCACCCCTTCTGAGCATGAAAATTGGATATACACATAATTGTCCTCTTGGAGAGCTAGAGAGGTATAAAACTCTATGTATCGACACAAAGTGGCATAAAATACCCAGACTGAAATATTTTGGGGAATATGTGATTCTTTTTTCAGACTGTTGGAAGTGTCCAGTGAAATTCTGAATTCTTTGGACAACAGGCTGAGAAAAAACAAAACTCAAAATGTAGCAACCTTTGAAACCCTTCAGGGTGCTGCTGTGTGAGTCCTGGGGGCTGTGATGCTACGTTCCTGTTACGAGGGAAAGGGGATTTGTAAAGGAGTGAAAACCATCTCTGTGTGTGCGTGTTCCTCTATCAGTAAAATTTTGCAAATCATTCAAAATTCATTTTCTGTAAACTAGGACGCATAAAATCCGTGAGGATACCTTGTCCTGTGACTGCTAGAGCATTTTCTGGTAGTTAAAAGGGATCAGATGGGCCTGCTTCTATAGGAAAAAAAAAATGCTAATTCCTGAAACTACATGCAAATTAACAAATTATTCTTTCCTTAAGTACTCTATTATTACTTAGTATTTATGTAGTGTTTTATATTTTCAGAACACTTTACAGACATTAATTAATCAGACCTGAATAAACTGAACTTGATGAGAACAGAAAATTAAATGGAAATTAAATCAGTCTTATTCAGTTTTACCTGTTTCTGAATGATTTCTAAGTCACACTTTAATATCCCTAAAGGTACTTTTTAAAACACTTTAAAAAAGTCTTACAATACTATTGCTTATTATCTCTAAAAACTGTTTTGGTTGGAAAAGAGGCAGGATTTATACCATCATGAAGTAATGACAGCACAGTTGAGTGGCTCTGGAGAATATAAATGCTGTTTTATCACCTAAAGCTGTGCATAACTATTTAAGCCGATTTAATTCAGGTAAAAATGCATGGATGGTAGGATTACTCCCTTAATTTGAAACCTATCTAGAAGCTGGGCTATTTGACTCCTGGACATTTCTTTGGAGGAGAGTGGAAGGAATATTTGGTTTTATCTAAGTTTTTGACATAAGCTTTTAAGATAAAAAACTGTTGAGAAATTTAACTTACAGAACACAAATAAAATTGAACACATATACTGAGGTGGCTAATTGGGAAATGGCATGTGGAATTCTAGCTTGAGCATTACTGCACCGTCCTCTTGCAAGATACAAACATGACTCTCAATCCCTCTGTGGATCTGGCCTTGGCTGTTGGGTTCAGTGTTCCATGATGCACTGTCAGGTTAAAATGTCAGCTGCTTTGCTCCTGGGAGACTTATCTTGTTTCCTTTTTGACACTGAAAGTCTCTGATAATTGATTCTTGGAACAGCTGGTGTACAGATGAACATGTGGAACTAATGTCCCAAAAAGTAGAAAGGTGATCCATTTTCATTGTGTTGAGTAGAATAACAGATCAAGGTGAGGAAGTGGAGCATAAACACATTTGAAACTCTCTTTGTTTCCTCTATTTTGTTATGTTACTGAAAATAGGGAAAAGAATCTACCTTCCAGTGTTACAGTTACTAACTATAAACACTGCAGGTGAAGTTGTGGATGCCCCTGGGACTCTGGCAGGGTTCAAGTCCAGGTTGGATGGGGTTTTGGGCAACCTGGGCTAATGGAGGGTGTCCCAGCCAATGTCAGGGGGCTGGAACTAGATGGGCTTTGAGGTCCCTTTCAACCTCAACCAGTCTGTGAGTCTCTGATTATTTTAAAATAATTTTTATGGCACTGAAGTAGGATGTCAGTTCTGAATGTGGTTGGTGTATAATGCAGCAGAAGGTGTGTTTTCATCATCCAGCACATCAATCAGAGCATTATAAAGTTGGATCTAAACTAGATGCCTTAATTTGTCTTAATATAATAATCTTGTGATATAATCATCTCATGAAGTGGAAGTGTATGTCCTGCTCATTACAGAAATTGATATAGCACAGGCAAATCTGTTCTAGCCAGAGGTGATAAAATTCTCACAGTTGTCTCTCTTGATCTAAATAGACATAACCTGTGATTACCATAGTTAGGGAAAGTTGCTGGTAGCAAGGTAGTGGAGTCTGACTCCTGGGGTACAAGAAACAAGCACTTCAGCAGCTCTGAGCCTGTCATCAAGGTTTCTGTCCCAAATAAATGTTGTGAGATTAATCTGTTATGTAACCAACAGTTGGGGAAAAAATAAAAATAAATTAAAAAAATCCAGGTCTTTTAGAGTTTCTAGGCAACCAAGAACTTAGTCAAAGTAAAGAACAGGACATTGAAGAGATGTATTTTAACCGGGTTTTTTTATAAGAAGGCTCCAAGCTGAGGCTGAAGGCTTGAGGAACAATAGGATTAATAATAGACAAATATCTCCCATTCTATTCTTCTCTAGGAAAATGATGGCTTGGTCTATGACTGACAACACTGTTTTTTTAGATGTATGTTACAGATCCTTTCTTGTGTAGTAATAGAGTTGTAATTCCCAGACTGTCATTATTCTAAAGTGTTTTTTCAAGTGCAACAATCAATATTTCACCAGGGCACTGAGAACCTGAAACAGTTCTGTATATCCTACAAGTATTTAATCTATGTCTTCAGAAATCTTGTTTCCTCCCAAAAAATGTAAGCTATTGGTTGACTAATGGTTTACTAATGTTGTGAATCACGTAGAACCACGGATGGCTGTATATACTCTACTGAGGTTTCTTTTAAATAGGAGGCTGAATAATAGCATCTCCAGTTGCTGCTAGCAAACACTGACAAGAACACCCGGAAAAATTGTCCTTAAAAATGCCCATTTCTATAACTCAGGCTGGAAGGGAACTGCTGAGTGCAACACTTTATTTATTTGTTTTAGAAAAATCAGGAATGCAGGCTGAAGGTGGGGTGGTTTTTATTGCTGTGCTTCTAGCTTTGGCTGCTGAGTATCCAGTGAGGAGTAGGAGGGTAAACACAGTTTGGGATGAATGCCACCAGATCCCCATTTGCAGGGGAGATGGAGTGGCCTTGTGCTCTTGTTCCATCACTGTCATATTCTGATATATCATTCCCAGTAAGGGTTGCATGCCTTTCCAGCTTTAAGGATTGACCACGAATGGAAAATATTTTTGTGGGAAGATTTTCCAAAAATGATGGATGAACTAAAACCCCCTCTTTCAGATACCTGGGTTTGGATGCCTTGCTTAAAGGAGGCAGGGCTTGCGTGCCTGGATTGTGTTGGAAGTGGTGGCAGGTGCCAGCTCTTCTCTGTGAGTCTACTAAGATTGTGTCCTCTTCCATTAGTCAGATTCTGCCACAACTTTCACTGAGGACAGTTCCTGTGCCCTTCTTGGGGGAAAGGATTCCTTCTGTGCATTCATTGTCACTTGGTACAAGCTGAAAGGTGTCTGATGTGGATTTGAGTGTCTGTGCAGAGCACTGCTGAATCCTGCTAGCGAAAAGGGAGGGTTCCAAAAGAACAAGATTTAAAGAATTCATTCTTCCTACAGAAATGATTATTGTTAATGGCAATGTAGCTTTTATTCAGTCACCAATTAAAGAAGCAGGATGGAAATTGACCCAGACTTAGAAAAAACTTACCTTTACCTTAAAACTAAACTAAGAAAATATCAAGCTTTAGCAGCTTCTTTTCTTGCTGTCTCTGGGGTCACTTATAAAACTCCAGAGCACTTCATCCTGGAGTGTCAAAAATAACAGAATAGGAGCAGTCATTTTGAGCAAACCCAGGTGATTTACATAGTTTTAGGGATTGATTAAATGTATTTCTGTGCATAATGTCCCATACATGTTTATCTTCTGCATTTAATGCATGTTTCCTATGTGAAATAATTATGACCTTTGGCCTTCCTGTTCCCTTTAAATTATACAGTGGATCTCTCTTTTACTGCACATGCCTAGTGAACTGCACACAATGTGATTTTAGCATTCATAAAAACAACCATTGCATGGGAAAAAATATTTAAAAGTTAATTCAATATAGAGTAGATCTTCATTTTAAAAAAAAAATTAGGAATTAACAAGATTCTTTAAAAATGAAACCAGAATCTATGACTCCCAGATCACAGATTTCAGAATGTCTGAATTTTAACATTATTTAATGGGAGCGGGATTGAAGCCTTGAGGTTCCCTAAAACCCCACACTGGAAGGACTGATTTTGAACTCAGAGTAAATTAGCCACTATGGAGAGAGTGCAGATTAAGAAAAAAGAAATTCTTCTATTGTATTATTATATTTCCCATGCCCATAGTGAGTGTTTTATGTCTCTGTAGCAGAGATAATATCTTCTGCAATTATTACCATCTTCAAATTAATTGTCATAGGGGATTAAATGGTTTTGTTTTGTAAAGCTGTTCTGACAACCACGGGGTGAGTTTTATGGAGAAATATGAAATTTTAAAAGATTCCTTGAAACATATGAGCCAAAATACAAACCACTGAAGAGTTTATTAGGCTTGATCTGGGGGAAGACTTTGACTCTGAAGTAAGCTGGAAGCAAAACACAATAGGAGTGCATGTCAGGAGGAAGGACCACATCAGCTTGTTCCAGCCCCTCACCACTCTCTGTAGAGAATTTCCTCCTAATATCTCCTCTAACCCTTCCCTCCTCCAGCTTCACTCCATCCCTCTTGTCCTGCCAGTCTCTGCCCTTTAACAAGCTGATTCCCCTCCTGTTTCTCTGCTCCCTTCAGGGACTGGAAGGCTGCAGTGAGGTCCCCCCACAGCCATCTCTTCTCCAGGCTGAACCAGCCCAGCTCCCTCAGCCTCTCTTCGTAGGGGAGAACATGCTTTGTGAACAGACGTTCTGAAAAGCTGTTTGGGATTGATCAAAATCGTTCGACAGTGGAAAAACATTTTTCCTTATAGAACTGAGGTGCAAATATTTAATTTTGAAAAAAAGCATCTTTTGGAAGTGAAAATGTCCTGTCCTGAATGTGGTAGAGTTAGGAGCATGTTGATAAGGGCAGCCTTCTTTCTCACTGTTCTTCTGAAAATTGCATTCCAGCCAAATCACCTCAATTTCATGAAATGTTTCAATCTGAACTGGTCTGTATTTTTCCAAAGGATATCTCATTTTTTTCCCTTTCAGATTCTGGCTGTCTGAGCTAGGTCTTGGAACTGCTTGGTGTGAACCATTATCCTTTTTCTCTCCTCTGCTCAGTTGAACATACTCTATCATTTCATTTTGATAGTAAAAAGTAAAGAGAGAAACCAAAAGAGAATTTGCTATTGATGGGACAAAAATCATGGCATTTTGTGTGTTTCCATGAAAGCAGTGTGACATGACAAATTTTAAGGAGCTCTCTGAATACTATTAATATTTATGATGCACTCAAACAAACAGCTATTGTGTGCCACATCCATCAAAGACAAGAATTGTATTCAACTGTGTTGGATGATAAACATTGAATGACAATAGCTAGAGATTATATGAGGGATTTCATACTCATGTTTTATGCCTGCTTGAGTAAAAGCACCATGTTATTCCACTGCGAACCAACAATTTTCTTTCATTAAATTAGATACACTTGCTGATACTTGTTACAACCATAGTCCAAAATATTAATGAATATGCAGGGAGTGCTGATGCCAAGTGCCTCAGAGATCCTGTTGCAAGCTACTCAGGATCAAGTCCTAAAGGCAGCATTTTTCACTAATCCTCCTCTTGGAAGTCACCCTGAAGCTTACCAAATTGCAGTGATTTGACCACATATTGCTAGTTGTTTGCAGTTTGGATGAATGCTAACGATTACCCCATGAAACGAAGGCCCTTCCAGCACAGCAAGCTGGCTTTTTATACCCCATGTTTCTCTTTAAAAAAAATTCCATTGTTCTACTACCAGGCATGGGGCAGAACTACCTGTGCTGTGGGAATGCTTTGCTCTGATCCCACATGGGCATCTCTCTATAGGTAACGTGCCCTCGAATGTCCTAAGTCTGGCATTGCTTTTCTTTGTTGTCATTGCTGTAAAACACAGTTTTGGAGTCAAGGTAGGGTTATCCAGGCAAGCAACTGCTGGGCAGCAAGAATGGGGACATTTCTCCCCACTCTTGCTGCACATCTCCTCCCTGCTCCATGTGGTCATGGTGAGCTGCATGGCCTCATCCTCCCTGCTCCCAGCTGGTGCTGTGTCTGCTCCTGTGATTAATCTCTTTGACCTGGGGGCTGTGTGCATTGCTGCTTCCATGTTCTTTCTGCTCTGCCTTCTTCTCAGAAGTTCCATGCTCTGGAGATACTCCTTTCTGTGGATTGGACTAATGATGCCTGAATCCTGAACTACACAACCCGTCTTGGGAAGAAACTGTATTCAGAGTTGATTGACAAATAGCTGTGGGTATTGGTCAGGTGTTTCTAAATAAAGCTGTATTTGGGAGAGTTAACCTGCTCTCCATGTATCAAGGGGAAGAGGACATCCAGGTGTTCTTGCAGCCAGAGTGATGTTGTATCTCTTTGATCTATGTGGAGAGTTACTATTCTTAGAAAACCCTCTGCAAGGATGCAAAGGCACTAAATTCTTGTTAGGAGTAAGTGGTTCCAATAACAAATGTGCAGAGGAAAGTGCTAAGAGGTGCTCTTCCATGGAGCTGATATGACTTTCCTGCCTTTGGAGGGCTGTTTGGATGTGTCTAGGTTTTCTGCTTCTATCTTTATGAAAAACTGGCTGAGTTCAGTGCAAGCTGATGGAGGGATGCCTTGACAGACTCTCAAGAGCAGCAAGACATCCTGCAGGCCAGGACTAAGGGCACAGTGAACCTCTTGACAGAGTGATTGCAAGCAGGATGTGCAAAGCCATCCTGAAGTGATTTTTGTAAGCGGTACAGATGATTAACAGGACCCAGACTGGGGAAACACAGTGTGCTGGAGGGAACTGCAAAGCATTTACTTTGTCTACCTAAAATGAGACTCTTCTTGTTCCTTAACAATTACCCAATAATTTGGCTCATCTATAATTTTTTCCAGAGTGCTCATTCTGGTTTTATTGCCAATTAACTTGGCATTCTAGTCTTGGTCTGCAGCTGATTGGCCAGTAATTTGAACTAAAACCCTCATCAAAAGGGCATCATTTGTAAAACAGAGAAGAAATCTCAGAGATACTGAAATTACTGTTAATTAAATCAGCACATGAGGATAATGGGCAAACGTGAACAAAATTATGTTTGTTTTTTAGCTGTTCCGCTAGCTGGAGAGTAAGTCTTATTAGGACTATTTAATTGTCAGCCTGTATTTGTAAGATGTCCAGCGAGCTGTGTCCCTTCTGCATGAATTAATTTTGCATTGTGTATATACCTATGAGTGATACATATAGTTCTTAGCTTATGCAAACAGACAGTGTCCTTGCCAAGCAGATGCTGTGCTGTATTTATGTTTATCTTGCACTGAAAGCTTTTCTTTTTAAATGGCCATTTGTATTTAGCACAACACTTGTTCAAAGCTGGCATTGACCTTAACGTAGTTACTTCTGATTTACACGGCCCCAGTATCAGTTAGGCTTCGTAATTATTTTACATGTAATTTCTATTTTTTAATTAAATTAAAGTAGCATCATAAAGATGGAGCAGAGCAGCAATCAGAGAGCTTTAGAAGTTGCAATCTAGCCTATAAGCAGCTATTGTGTTTAAAGAAATTTCTTCCAAAGGTGCCTGAGCTTTACTGAGAGTGGTAAGCTACAGCTTTATTAAGATAATCAAGATACTCTTAGATGGTGCTTTGGGACAGCCTTGTAATATTCTGTGTTGCTCAGTTCTCGAGTTCTTGAATTAGCAGTTTCCCAACTCTGCCTCCTGCGGAGCTGGAAGGCACAACTGCATTTTGTGCTGGTTGGCAGCGCCTGTGAGCTCCTTCAAGATCAGTCCAAGGCAGAAGACAACACTCCTTTGTGGGGGTGGCAGGAGTGAGGGCATCAGCACTGAGGAGGGCAGAGAGGAACAGGCATTGCATACTCCAGGTTGAGAGGTATTTAAAGCATTCCCTGCTGTGGCTAGGGAGAGAAATGGATCCAGCGAGCTTCAAGGGGTGGAATGTTGGCATCATACCAAAATCTGTGGTTAAAGGCCAGGCAGAAGCTAATTCAGTTTTGAACAAGCTTTGAGACTCTCTGATTCTGGGTTGGTAACTGCATTGAAATAGCAATGATGTGTCATTCCAGCTTGTTTCCCACAGCTTCTGGGAATACCACTGCCCAAAACCTCAGTGCCACAAGACCAGTGCTGACACAACTCCTGTACTGGAGCTTGGGAGAGAACCCAAGCATCCTCCTAGTTCCCGTAGAGGAAGAACCTTGCCCTCACACACCAATCACAGCCAGTATTTGCAGCCTTCACAGTTTCCCAGTAGGGTTGTAGCAAGAAGCAGGAGGAAAAATACAAAGAATATAATCCAAAAACTGCACTTCATTCACCCCTGTTCCCTCGTGTGTCCTTTCTCCTCGTGTTGTTTCCTTGTGGTCAGGAGCAAGCAAATTCCTGTAGCGTTGTCTGGCCTCTGCAAAAGAGGAGGAACCACAAGAACTGCAGTTTGCTAAGAAGAAAAATCTGGAGCCCTTTGGACACTGCAGCGTTTTGGTGTGCCAAGCATGGGTTAACAGGTGTGGTGTGCTTCATGTTGCTAGAGATTTAAGTGACAAACAGACTATTTGATCTCTGTCTCTCATTAGTGTGTCATTTCTTCCTTACAGTATGGATGTCAAAATGCATTTGATCTGCTGCAGAGTTAAAAACACTCATTGTTTCAGCCTCCATTTTGAAGCTTACCTAATGAAGAACAAATTTCAAAGGGAAAAATATGCCATTAAATTCTGTCAGAATAGGGAGCTGTAATGGTTGCTTAGCTTTTTGCCTCCAGAATTGCCAGCTCAAATCTAACTCTGCTGATAGAAATCAAAAATGTTTACCAGGTAATATTACCTGGTTTCTAGGGACCAGCAATTTATGTTAAAAGCAAAATTCCAGCCCTATGAAGTGTGAGAGCCCTATGACTGTGAAGTACTGAGTCATGTTCATAGAATTGGAGATGAGGTTTTCAAGAGCATCTCATGGCTGGATTTCTGAAAGTTATTAAGACACCAGGAGCTACAGATAGTCACTTCATGGGGTTTTTGAATGGACCTTGCTGTTTAACTCTGTTAGACACCTCTGCAGATTGCAGCTCTTAGAGATACTGAAGAAGGGCATTGACAGTTACTCTCAGTGAGTCGTGTGCATTTAAATCCAGCCCGGTTATGTTGACAAGAGGACAGGGCACAGTGGCACTGTGAGAGGGGCACAGCTGCCTGGGGGTGTCAGGAGTCCTGCGCTGCTTCTCAGAAGAGCATCCTTCAATCTGGCAGGATGCAGGAGCTTCCTAGTGGGGCCAGTGCTGAGAAGGGAAAAAGGAGCGTGTCTTGCGTGGGCAATAACTTTTGGTCGAGTAGTGATGTTGCAGAGACTTTAAGAAAGTACCCAGCTCAGGATGGTAAGGAGAGATGCAAATACCTGTTTTCATTTCCACCATATGACACCTTTTTCCAGTGTTCCCTCAGTTCAGCTATTGTTTATTTTTCCCTTTGCTTGTGGGCTTTTAAACTTGAGTGAGGATGATGTACTTCATCCTCCTTTACAGCCTGTGAGGAGCAGCCTGCTCTCAATCCCTCCTTCTGAACCTTTCCTACTCTACTCACAAAATGTAAGTGGTGAGGGCAAGGGGGAGACTTAGGATCGAATCAGTGTCTCTTCCAGAAGTTTGTAATGCACATATGTACCTAGGGATGTCAGTAGCTTAGCTTAGAAGGAGCCTGTGGAAGGATTTTCACCCAGATACTTGTAATAACACGTGCGTCCTACAATAAAACATTAGCTGTGTTGTATTCTCCACCTGAAGTCCAGGACTGAGCTCTCCCAAGGACTGGTGCTGTTTAGCAGCAGCTCAAGTGAATATAAAGTGTCCAACATGTAGTTTGTAAAAATAAGTGTGTTAGAGATCTACAGCAAGGGTAGAAATACAATGATAAATTCCCAGAAACACAAGTATGTTTGAGCTTTTACTGAACAAATGATAGCATTCACATACTTACATTTATCAGTAAACTTCAGTTGTAAATTTGCCATTTAAAATTTAGAATTGGTTATTGTTATAAGTTGTATGGGTTGTTTTCTTAACTACATAACTTGTATAACAAAATGATCTACAAACTTTTTTGTTGCTAGTTGATTATCTGCTCAAGAAAAAAAGAACAACAATCCCAATGGTCTTCATAGCTTCTCTATCCCATAATGTGAATTTCAGACCACAAGCTAGAATAGTTTTTATTTGGTGGGAAAATATTCAGGTTAAGAATTATTCACAGAAAATAATTGTGATAAATGAGTACATTTTCAAGTTTTCCTAACTGGTCATGATCAATTCACAAAGAGGAAAAGGAATGCAAAATTCATCAAATAAATTATTCATTCTATTCACTCAGCTATAGCTAACAGTGAATTGTCTAGACAGTAATTACTAATTTTTAACCTGTGTATGTTCACGTAACACTATTGTGTGAATAGCTTCAGTATACAGCGGCTTGAGATAATAGTAATGGATGTAAGTCAACTAGCAAGTGATTTTAATTGGGAAATTATATTGGATTTTCTATTGAAATTCCGTAAAACATTACATAAATATTGAATCTTCCTAATGTTTTTCTCCAGTTGAAAATATAGGCACACAGAGTTCTGTGCTAATTTGATTAGTGGATAAGCAAATATATTTTTCTTTCTTTTTTTTTTCTCTTTTAATTCTGCAGTAAAATTCTCCCAAACCCATTAAATTCAGAATACAGCAAGAATCTGCAAGGAGTAACAACAGTGTCCACTTCAGAGCTGATTTCCCACTAGCCTTCCTCACTGTACGAGGACCAGAAGCCTTAGTCCTTCTCCTTTAATGCCATGGCACAAAAATCAAGACTTTGGGGGGGATTCCCTTTGTTTCCTAGGTGATGCAAGGTGAGGGATCTCACCTCCTGCTCAGCTACCAGCTGCCTGGGGGATGTGGTTACTGGGATTTGCATGGTGCAGCTGGTGTATGAGAGAGGACCTCAGACTGGGTCCATGAGGAGATACTGGACACCTGGTTGTGGGTCTGTCAGAGCTCAAGTTCTGTGGCTGTGAGAGTGGAGAAAACAGGCTTTTATCTTTGACTTTTAAATTTCTTTTTTCAGAAACCTCTATTAAAGTTAATTAGAGAAGAGTTAGATTGAAAAGAAAGCAGAAAAATCATAATCTGTAATGGATTTGTTACTGAAGCATGTGCCCTGTGGACTAATTACAAGTCAGTAATTTTGTGGTGCTCAAGTGCTGAGCTGATCAGAAACTGTGGTTTATAAAGCTCTTCCACTTCACGTAGGGTAACTCGCCTCGAGAGATAAATAGCAGGAAACCCACAGAAACAATTGGAAATGGTGCAAAGAACTAGGACATTGTAAAAGAATATTTGCATAAAATTTTGGGGTTTGTGTATGTCAGTTTTTAGCTGCATCCTTCAGGGTATGGTTTAGAGAGAGCTGCATTAAAAACTAACCACGTGGAGCTCCTATTAACCCTCTTACAAGTGCTGATTCTGACTTCCTGTGTGCTTAATGTTATCTTAATGCAATTTGATTTGATATTTAATTGCAGTAATTTAATTAATGGCTCTGTAAATAAAAAGGCGAAGTTGTGCCCTCCTACACGCACAGATAGGCGTTGCAAGCAGCTCTTGTGACTCCTCTGAGACTTAAATTGATGTGTCTTAGAGCAGGATTTAACCCTAAGGATGCATGATAAAATGCCCAAGTCCCAGGATGACACCGTAATGGTGTTTGCATTGGCAGGGTGACTGTGTTAGTTGAAGCTTACAGGATGAGAGTGGCATTTAAAAAACAAACCTAGAGATTTCTCCCTGCTGCTTGTCAATGGGATAGTTCACAGAATTGCCTCCTTGTATAACAGGATTATATTTAAAAGAGTTTACAGAGTTATTAATAAAACTGTTATTAATTGCATAACCTGCTAGTAAAGTTATTCCAGAATCCTATTGGCCCAATGGGTTTACTTGCAAGCCAGAGCTTATAGGTATTTATAACCCTTCTATTAATGGGCCTATAACCTTCTCTAACATATGCTACTGGTGTCTGTTGCACACTTAAAATGCCTATTAAATATTGATTAGTCTCCCTTATAAACCATTTATAAATAGAAGCTTGTAATAGAAAATGTAACCTAAAATCATTAAAGCTACATGGTGTGCAAGTTAATAGTAGCAA
Source organism: Porphyrio hochstetteri (assembly GCA_020800305.1). NCBI lineage: Eukaryota > Metazoa > Chordata > Aves > Gruiformes > Rallidae > Porphyrio > Porphyrio hochstetteri. Next base: position 12,693,703 of record CM036922.1, read on the forward strand.
TCTTGAAAAGTTAGGGAGAGCATGAATTAAGGGAATTGTATTCATAAACTATTTTCTTAGTGCAAGATAGGGGAGGTCCCACTGAAGCCAGGGATTCCTATAGCACTGACTGAAGATTTTGCTCTTTTTAAAAATTATTCATAAACAAGAGGTGGCATAATGCAACTTCAGATCTACTGGGTATGCTGAATTACATGTTTTTTATGATAAAGTAGAATGGAGCTTTTTTTATGATAGAGCAGAACAGCTTAAACTACAGCTCCAAATATTTATGCAGAGGAGGAGGAGCATCATTTATTCACATATGGAAAAGAGGTCCATGATCCCTGGTGTTGCTGCTGTGAAATGCATAGGTATTCTGCTGCTGGTAGTGGAATTCCACTGTATTCTCTGTATAATAAATCACAGGTGGCTGTTTCTAAATCAGCCCCTAAACTGAACCGAATTCAATGTAAGTAGCATCCCACTTCAGCGTAATTGCCCACTGTTAAGTTTGGAGGTAAATCACATTTATGTCCCTTCAAATCCACACCCACTATAAGCAGAGTCTGAGTGAGACCCGTTGCCTGAATTCCCCTTGCCTTGCATTGCCATTTAACTTAATATTACTGCAAATACCCCGATGTGTGTTTTAAAAGTAGGTTTTATTTTGGGAACGGCACTTGACCCCTAAGGATAGACCGAATTTGTGTGTACCACCATTCTGTTGTGATTAACAGGATATTTAGATAGGCAGGAGCCAACTGTGGTCCAGAGATGTACTCTGAAAACCTAGGGGAACACAGGAATGACAAGTACAAAAAACCCCAGGCAGTAACAGCAATCAGCAAGCCTTTTTGTTATGCAAAGGGAAAAATGAGATAGATGGAAAACAACAATAAACCAACAATGATTCAAAGTGATTTCTTTCAAAGCATCTCTTGCAATTTCCAGCTGCCTCCCCTCTTTGTCACATCTCATGTCTGAGATACACAGCAGAATGGGTCAGGCTCTTCCTTTGCCTTCGCAGTACTCCGTGTCTGTACCTGATTCCCCGCTCTTAATAGCCCAACAATTAAGCAGATTCCAAAGAGGATTACAGCTGAGAATCAGAGGGTATAAATGTGATTTAGCATGCGGCGCAGAGCATGACGAATCATTTTTGTGCCTAGACCTTGTTCTGAAATGAGTTTCATTAAAACACCCAACAGATTCAGCGTGTTCCAGTGCCAACTGTGAGGTGCAGATGTGCAAGTCCTGCTGACTGGCTCTTGCAAGGCTTACTGAGGCTCTAAGACTTTTCCTTAAGGCCAAAGCACCATCATTTTTGTCAGTTTCGTAGTCGTGGGAGGAAATAGAGACATGGATGTGCAAACTGACCTCCCAGGTTATTTCTTTCTCTTTGGAAGAGCTTGACTGAAAGCATTGCGTTGTAGAAAGAAAATGCAAGGATATTGTGAGGTGGCCTCAGGATTTCTTATTTATATGGCTAGAAGAGACAGGAGATCTTGATGCACAAAGTCTTCAAAACATGCAGTCTCAGTGTACAAAGGAAGGCAAAAGCTTCTTGAATGTTTTCTTGCTGTGAGTTGCTCTGTGAGAAGTTTGTCTTAGGCTTTGTTACTACTACAGAAGCTGGCTAGCATTTCATTGATAAAGGAAGATTGCTCTCACATCAGAAAAGAATATTAATAGCATGCACGTGTGTGTTTGCATGTGTCTGTGCACCGAGTTGCCTTGGAAACAAGAGAAGAAAGTGCCCAGAACGTGCTTTCCATTTAAGGAACACTTGTGCTATTGTAAAACTATATACAAAAATAATCAAATTCATTCATCCATTCTGTAAGCAGCTTGCTCCAGCCAGCCAGTGTGCCGTGTGAGTATGAGCATCCCATGGAAAGATGACAGAGCCACTTGACTTTAGAGCATATTGCTGAACAAATGAGTTGATGTTGGTGAAGTTGCTAATAATGTGTGTTGGGGAAAAAGTATGCAAATTATAAAAGTATGTTGGCAGTGCTCCAGGTGTACATTAAAGTTACTAAGATAGGAAACAGACCCGGAGTATTCACACTGCAAAACAAAGCGTACAATTTTACCTTACATATAAGAACATCTGTTTCAGCATATTGTCCTCAAAGACAGTATGTTGAAACAGCTGTCCAAGTGTTTTGGAGGTTAATCTACTCAATCATTGTGTATTATTTTTTTCAATGTATAATAATGTTCAAACCGTTCCTTGTGGTGCCTGAACAAAATATTCAAGTTTTAGTCATCGGTGCAATATGTATCAGAAAACTTTGTGGGAAGAGAATCTCCCTTGAAAGGGATACAGGATCTTAGAGGACAAACACGTTGTCAGCAGAGATGTTGATCTCAGCAGCAAAATTACAGTGTTTTAGAAAATTCCAGGGGAGAATTACTAGCCAGATTGGTTGGTGAGACACAAAAAGCCTGAAGTTCTGTGAAACAAGTGAATAAGGACATGGTCTGTTGGCTGGTGTTTCCAGGTCATGTAGGAGCTTCCACCTTGAGTAACCTGCAAGCTGCAATTTCACGTGGTCTAAACCAAAACTCTTTGGAGTGCAGCCTGGAAGTGCAAATTCTGGTGTCTGATAAATAGCTGAAGGGTGTCAATGTGGAGATTGCACGCAGCCTGAGCTGTCTCACTCAGATGCATCTGGACGTGTGATGCTCAGGATCGGGTGCAGAGCAGCACGCTGCTTTACTCACTGCCCATGCAGGAGCCCCTTGGAGTGGCTGTGTCAGCCCTGGTGCTGCAGAGAACGAGAGAGATGCCAAACAATTAACCCAGGTCTGGTGGTTGTAATTATCAAAACCAATCTTCAGTGGGACTTCACCCTGGAGAGAGGCATGTTCTGAGGTGTGTCCTGCTCTGAAAATCACATGCGCATGAAAGGATACTGCTCCTACCTCATCTGAGTTAATTTTGCAACATTTTATGAATGAAATCCTAGAATCTAGCACATTTTCTGCTTATTCACTGCCATTGAATTGCGGACAGCCGCTGTCAGAAAAATCCTCTGGCAATCCATTTGGCCAGAGATAGATAAAATCTAAACATCATTTCCAACCTTTCTAAATATCACTGCACATGTAAAAATAGCAAAATCTTTATATATCACATCCCAGTTCACCTTTCATGTCAATGTTTTTTTAATCAAACACAGGGTTTCTGCCTTTGTTTTCCTCAGGAGACCACACAGAATAAGTGGGAAGAGCTAGAATAAAAGTTGGTGAATATATAGACTCCAGCAGCTATGCTTAATGGGTTCTCAAGTCTTTTCCTCTGCACTAATTTTCCCAGATTCTAGGTTTATTCCCCTCTGGACTGAATAGCAATGCATGCTGGAATGAGGCTTTTTAGATTGAAACTCTGTTTATGAGATTCTTAGCCAAGAAAAGAGATAAAAAACCCCAAAATAAACAGAGATGCTGCTGCAGAGAAGGAAGCTGCTGCAAGCCTGGGCTGCCTGGTTACAGCGCTGTCCCATGGCTGCCTCCTGAAATGCTTCTGCTTAACCTGTCCAAGGTTGATTCTGTCTCAGGCTATTGTTTCTCAGCCTCTTCAGTGACACAGCCCAGCACTACCTGACCAGGAACCTCACACGTCCTCTTCTCTTCAGCTCCTGTCACAACTTGTCATTAGGAAGCAGTAAGGTTCCAGTTTTATTCTGGGTTGTTCTCTGTAACAGCTTTTGTCAGGTTGCATTGGATACACGTACCAGAGTTCAATTACAACACCACTGGGAGGAAAATCCAAAAGTAAATCAACACCAACTTGCACGATTGCCTTCATTAACAGTGAGGAAGCGAAACAGCATTAAAATGCCAGGTACTGCTGTGTTTAAGAGAGTGTAACCTTTGGGCAGTTAGTTAAATGTCAATGTCATTTGACAAAAAATGAAAAGCAAATAGAAAGGCACATTTGATGTAGTTGTTGTGGTCCTGTGACTTTAGAAGTTGGGCACTGGTTGACCACTTTGTATCATATTGGCCATGAAAAGAGCAAACATTTGTCCTTGCAAACTAACTGCTGTGAAGCAGGAGAATGTGGAGTGAAAGGTTTGATACATTTTTTTTTCTTTTCTTTTTGTTACAAGGTGCCTTCTGGCAACAATTCTCGGGCTTCTGGAAAGTGGTGAAATTGCATCATAGCAAAGGAACAAAGATGTATTGAAACACAGGTTTTTGTTTCAAGATCCAGTTTATCCATTTACAGATCATTCCTGTTGCCTAGAAACTTGGAAAATTCAGTAGTGTGAATGAGATATTTCACTCACCATGTTCTGACTGATTTCTTTGTGTGGACTGTCTGGTTCCCAGACCCAGGTTCAGCTTTTGTAGGTGAATACTCTTACCTGTGTTTTACATTTGTATCTTTATGGCATGGATTTCAAGATAAATATGCTTCAATTGTGACATGACCACTGGTTTTATTCTTGAAGTGTTGTTCATCAAAAACCTGAGAAGGGTGTGTTGAGGTTGTGCAGAGACAGTGAGGGAAGTAGTGCAGTGCAGGGAGATGCTCTACCTCTGGGTCCTCAGCTCACCACAAGGTCACAATACATGCAGAGCAGAACTTTGCTGTGGTCCTGTTTGTATTCTCATGAAGTAAACTGTTAGTGGGTGTTGTTGATTCATGTAAGACCCCTCCCTTATTGGGGGAACACTTGAAATAAGAAAGTGGGAAGTACCGGTTCACATCTGTACTGTGCAAGCACATTTCAACCACCAAGGAGGTGAGCTGTCATCAGGGAGCAAGAATGTGGCTGAATACTTCAAGGTGTATGAAAAGAAGGGACAGAGCCAAAATTAGAAGGAGAAGTGGAAAGTCAGGAGAGCTTGCTCTTTTCTGTGTGATAATTGTATAGAGGAGCTTTCAACTGAAAGCACTTCGGAGCTGGAATTCTGTGTTACATTTGTGAAGACCTTTAGGTGCAACTCTTTTTCCTTCTTTGTCAATCCTTTACTAAAATGATGTGTCAAAGTGCCAGAGAGCCTTATCTTTTCTTAAGCTGTGTCTTCTATAAAAGCATCTTCCCCTGTATTCGTCTGTCCATTTAGCAGGAGCAATGACTGTGTAGCGAGAGGACCCCATCAGCTGCAGAACAAGAAGGAGCATGGCATTAGACCTGGCCTTCTTCCCACCCTACAACAGTAAATAATTTGAATTTGGTACTGCAAAAGAAGAAATAAAGGTATTATCATTTGGAAATCTGCCAATTTTTAGAAGAAAAGTAAAGAATGAATGGTTAACACAGCCAATTTTAAGGAAGATAAATTTCCTTAATGGAGGCAAATAGCAAATATTCATTCCATTTGAACAGTCCAGCAGTGGTGATCTAATTCCTCTTCACAACTGAATCAGGCTGGGTAATTTTGTGTCTCACATTAAGTAAAATGGCAGCAAATGGGAGACGTTTTCCTCCACTGAGATAGCTCTTGTAGAGAAGTTCTTCAACACAAATTGGGTAATTCTCTCTTTCCTCTCTTGCTGTACCTAGTTTTTCAGTATTTTTACCATTACTCATAATGTAACAGGTCCTAAAGAAATAGATTGTAAAGTTTGAATTTGAATAATACCTTAATGATTTCTGAAGTCTAATTAAGAAGGTAATACCTTGGAAGCAAAAATAGAAGTCTCTCTTGATTTTCCTTCTGTCCTTCCATGTCTTTTGTTGAGAAGGAGAACCAAGTCAGCCACTCCTTCCTATAGTTTACAAACAGTTGAAAAGTTTCAAAACTACATTGGAGTCCCTGCTTGGACTGAGTTTGGTGCTGAGGGGTAGGGACAAGGAACCCTCATTAATATTCTTTATCGAAGGAGCATGCTGTAATTTCTGATATATCCTTACTTTCACAGAATAATAAGTGGAAGACCTTTGTCTGTTTACAGGATGCTTCTATTGAAAACCAATAATACTGTCGCTTTCTATTTCTGTTCCTGAGAAACATTAATGTCATCCCCCTTGTCTGCTATTGTCTTGGCCCATTTCAAACCACCTGTGAGATGACATTGACACTCTGACCATCTCAGAGCGGAATGTTTTGCCATAGTTCCACAGTAAGAGATATTCTGGGGTTTTTCTCTTGAGTGCATTCAGCTGCCTGTGGCATTAGAGTATATGCTAATATGCCATTATCATTTTCCACTTAAGAAAGGTGACAAGGAATCCAATCTTTCTTTCTTTCCCTGTATCTGTTACTGGTTGCTTTATTTGTAGCCCTCTATTTCTTCACAGCCACTGACACGTGTTTTGCTGCACAGCTGAATTTCAGTTAACCAACCAATAAATTAACTGTTTGAGATGTTGCATGCTCAGCATTTACCACTTACACAAAAAGGCCGTTTAGTAGGAGAGACGTGGGAATTGGTATTCAAACTGTACAGAACCAACAGCCTGAATACAGCAAGTGTGAGTGGAACCTCTCACAAGAAGCATGGATTGGGGTCATTTGGAATAGGGATTCCCTTTCTTGATCTGTCGCTGGCCTGGTGGGATTTCTTCTGCCTTGGATATTTTAGCCATAAAATGAAGGTAACTGTCCTGTTGTCCCTGGCAGAGCTGGGAACTGGTTTGAAGTATTGTGCCAAGACAAGATGCTATAAGGAGTCATTTAAATAAATCATTCAATATGTAACTTTTAGCACAGATTAAAGTGAGACAGGGAAAATATGAAAAATTAAATAGTTTGATCCTGATTCCACAGGACTTTTACATTTGTGTAACTTCATGGTCTTTATTATAATTACTGCCTCTTGCACCAGTCTTGCTGAGAGCAGAATCCAGTCGGTCTTTTTATTTTTTCCATTTATTTTTTCCCCCTCTCACAGGTTTTTAAAGCATTCTTTAGTGTGTCTCCTAAAAGCTGATGGACTCTGGAAAAATACTGATATTCTGAAAGCAGTGGCTCAGCTTTTGAAACACACAGACGATATTGTCCTAGTCTGCAGGAAATAAATACACTGCACAGAGTTCACTGAGAAATTCAATCATGCAAACAAAAAAGGGATTTCGTTCTGAACTTGAATAAAAAAGAGGTTGTTCTTTCTAAAATTTGAGCAAAAAAAGGGAAATAATCAGACCTAGGGGCATGTCAGAACAAGGCAGTGCTTCTGAATAGGTACAAGGTGAACAGACTAAGAAATCAGAATGAAAAACAGAATTCAAGCCAAGAGGGAGGGAGGGAAAGAGGAAGGAAATTCCAGTGGTGCTTAGACAGTCCTTAGATCAGTGAGAAGACTCTCAAAAAAACTCACTTAAAATGAATCAAGATTCTTATCTGAAAAAAACCCCACACAATTTTTAATTTTAGATTTTTCAAAAGAGCCTTTTTAATGCTTCTTGATTTTTGTCAAGCAACTTTTCTCCTTGTCAGAGAAGTTTCCAGGCGGTTCTGAACACAGGCAGGAGACTTCTGTAGTGTTTGTTTAGGTAGGAAGGAAATGTTGAAGACTTGAAAGGCAGCACTTTGTACAAGTGGAGTGGCAATGCAAGGATGAGCAACGTGCAGCTGATGGATGCTCCTAAAAATCAGGGAATAAAACACTGCAAAGCTCTGAGTGTGCAAAGACAGTAAAGGCAGATGCCTGGGCTGGCTACGGATACGTTATCAAGCTTTTTATTTTCACTGCATCAAATAGAGCAGTAGGCAGCTTTATGGAGTGAAGTAGCTAAAAGGCATGGTTGTATCATCTCTGAAGTCACTGTAGGAAACATTTGCAGGGGTGTAAAACTTGTTAGGAATACCGTTAGCTCCTAGGAGTAAAGGAGCTAAGAGTAAGGTACAGGTACTGATGGTTGATAATTTTGGAAGCAGGATAGGATCAAGTTTCTCTCCCCTAATTCTAGACATCAAGGCTAAATCTGAGCCCTTTAACAGGCAATGGAGAGGGATAAAACTTCCAAAGTGTCACTTTGCTGGGCTAAGACAGGACCTGCCAGAGGATGAAGATGCTTTGGGGGGAGAGTAGTCTTTCTGAGGGGGAGCGGGCGGTGGGAAACGCTCTGCTTCCAAAGTGCTTACTGTCTGAAAAGCCCGTCCTGCTGCTCTGTGTGTGTGTGTGTAAGCTTTACATCTGAGAGTAGGCAAATGCAAGCCCATGAAATTACTTACACAGGTAAAATAAGTAAGTGCAGCAGTCTGGTCCTGACAGATAAGACAGACCATCTTCACGAAAAAAACCCCCAAACTTCTTTGGGTAAAGCATAGGTCTTTCCTGTCAGATCCCTGTTCTTTGGAAAATGATATCCTCCCTTCACAGGGTGATGAATTTGAACATCTAGTAGATCTCTATTTCATTTTAAACTCCATAATGCACTTCTCAAATATAGTTTATATGGATATGCATCCGACTCTGTCCAGAAAATACATCTCTCTGTTGAATTTGCTTGGTACATTATGAGCTCTGGACTTAAACCAGTGTTTGAACTATGCTGAGGGAGAAGATATAAAATCCAGTTCTTCTGAAACCCCTGTCCAGCAAATATTAGACAACTGTCTTCTGTCAGGGGATTTGAGAGGACTTTGCACGATGTTGCAGTTGCTTTCCCATGTATCTTGTTCTGCTCATAAATAGGTATTCATAAGCTGTGGCCACTCCGCAAACAGCTTGCTGAAACAAGTCACTGTGTCTGAAGCAGAGAGAGAACCCACAGTCCCTTCATGACAGGATGCTCCTGCAGGATGTTGGGAAGTCATGTAGACATGTTGTAATTAATTTGTGCATTCTTCTATAGCATTAAACAGCTGTTATTACAGAAGGACATGGATTTCTGCCCAGGTAGCACTCATGGTAGAAGGCGAGCACACAGATTGCGGCACTAAACTCATGTGATACGCAACCTTATGTTTCAGTGTCTGTAGTTTTGCACTTGTGAAACTGAAGCCTTTTCAAGCCAGTGAGTTGCCAGCTCTCCCATTGCACTGGTGGTACAGAATTCCCTTCAGAAAACAGAGAATTCCCTTCAGAAAACAGAGAATTCCCTCCAGAAAACCCTCCTTCCAGCCGTTTTGAAGGTAATTGTGATGACTAGGAAAGGAATTAGAGAAATGTCTGAAATAAATTCTTAAAAATGGCCATCCACAACGTTGTTAAATATTATTAAGCCTGTGGGACAAAGATACAGAGCCAGAAAATTGTTGGTACTCAAGTGAATCCAGTAGTTAACGTTCCATAAACTAGGTGAAGCATGACCTCCCAAGAGTTTTCTGTGGGAAAAGCAGTGCTTTGAAGAGTGTTCATACTGTTATTTCATGGCCATTTGAAAACAATCATTAGTGTATCAATTTATGCTGAGGCTCCTGCCATTGCTCCTCAGTTGACAGGCTCTACTCGTGTTGTATCCTCTTGAATTCAGGGAGATACTTGATTTCAGATGAGGTGACCCACAAGTCTATTAAATCAGAACATGTTTTTCTGTAATAAAAAGAGAAAAAAATAATCTTTAAACCAAATGTGAAATTCTAATTACATTAAAAATTGTTACTGATCACGTACCATTGAAAAGAACTGGCACAAGTCTGTCAGATGAGTGCTCAGGTACTATACAGATCTCTAAATGTAGTGTAAATTCCTGTGTGAATGACTGGCAGAGTTTACTATACATTTAGTCAGACTTCAGCTCCTGTATTTCTTGGTGTACTAAAGGGTCCTGAAGCACAAGCTGGGAGGTCTTGGTGTCTGCTCTCTGTACCAGTAAGAGACAACTAAAATCAGAAATGTGATAGCTGCTCTCCAACTGTAAGGATTTCCCTTCTATCTCAGGTATGCACTTCAGAGCAGAATAAACTCTACTGGGACATAATGGGCTGAAGCAAAATAGCATGAGCCCGGTTTCAGGAAAGGTCTTTTCCTCATGCAGAAGGCACTGGTACTTAGCTGAGACAGTGGAGACTGCCTGACAGGTTGCAATTACTTCTGCCAAGTGCACTGGGCTGCGTTCTGAACTTTTGCTTAATGGGGGCAGATCTGTTCCCAGTTATAAAAAATAAAATAAAACTGCCTCAGGTCACAGATATGACAGTATCTGTGCTTCTAATCAGGTTTCACCTTCAGCAGCAGGTTTTGCTTATTCATCCAACACAAACCTCAAAATGAGCTGAATTTCCTTTATAAAACCCACGGTAATGGAATGAATCTCAGCTTTAGTTCCCATGAACTCCAAGACAGAATTACCACTCCAGCTGATCGTGCGTGCCAGGTATACTCTGCTAAGATAAGAGGTTCCTTTGGTATATCTATGGCCAAAAGACAAGCTATGAAATAAGATTCCACTTTGGAGTCTCTATATCGTGCTTTTTTGTGTTATAGCAAATTGTTTTTGCAGCACACACTAATACACATCTACGATAAAATTCAATTAGGCTAATAGCAGCTGCTTACATTGTTCTGTAAGAATTGGTGATTAAGAACCTCTCTGTATGGTTCAATCTACATTAATTAATTTCTCCTGCAGAAAATATGTGCCTGCCTGTTTTTCCTTTGGGATCCCAATATGAAGTAAAGCTATTATGCAGGTAAACAAAGGAGATAAAAGATGACCTTTAACTCCAACACGATAGCCTGCAGTAGTTGTGGTTTGCCATCTGTCATAACCGGTCGCTCCCAATAATGATACGCTGGGTAAGGAGCTGAAATGAGGAAACAGCCAGAGACAGAGGAGGGTTGGAGGGGAGCAGGAATGACCTTCTGGCAACATGTGTGCTTGTCAGGGTAGGAGGACTCGTGCTTGGTTACACTTGGTACTCGGTGGGTACCACAAGGGCTCCACTGAAACAGAGTTTGCAGAACAAAGAATCAGCCCATGCCTGGCCCTTTACTAGGGCTTGTAACTCCTGTCACACACACAGCTCCTACCGACTCGAGGCAAGTCCTGAGCAGGCAGGATTGTCAGTGCAGCCCACAAGTATCGACTGACCAGCCATCTGCCAAAGCAGCCAGCACCCCTCCGGCTAGTGTTACTGGGGGTTCTGGCTCTGTGGCGTGAGGTGGACTGACTGTGTGAGTGAGGGGAGGAAAAGGGGTCAAAGAACAACGTGGGCTCTTTGCCAAGGTCATGTATGTTTTCTGATGTCTCATAAACACGTAATCCCAGTTGTTAGTTGTCACCATTGGGTGGCAAAGTGGTTCATCTTACCTGGTGTAATGGTGGAAAATATAAATAGCTTTCTAGCAACTGGGCTTCATTAATATGTATTGGAAACCTAAAACGGTATTCAGCTATGAGGGGGGAGAAGTACAGAATTGCTTTGGATTATAATAATTTCAGCAAAGCATCTAATTTATATATTAAGCTTACTTAATGGATTTATATTGCCTTGCCTTTTGATCTGAAGAAAAAGGTGGTGAATAATTTATCAAATTAAAAAAAAAAAACAACCTTCCTCTAGCCCAGCCCACATGTCACAATCTGCCCTATAATTTACATTTTTTAAGAGATGCTGTTTCCAGGCAAGAGAACAAGAGAACTGGTTCCTAAAGATTCTTTCTAATATTACAAATGTATTTTCATGAGGTACACTCTGGGAAAAAAAATAAAATAATGAAGGAACACAATTCTGCAGACAAATGTTTCAGCTCCATGCCTTCTTCACTGAAGACAGTCATTTCAGCTAAATGCCAAAAGGCATTTAGCTGTAGCATTTGTCAGCGGAATAGGGTTGGCTTTAGGTTTCCCTCCTGATTTACAATTGAGTATTTATTGGGTTTACTGTACTGTAGCGTGTTTTGTTAACCTCTAAAGAAACACATCCAGCTTGTGCATTAATCACAGGGATGATATCTGTCACGGTAAACTGGGTCAGCGCGGGGCTTTTGTGCCCTGCCAGACTTCGTGGAAAGGATTTCTGGCTGTTCCCTCAGGGGCAGGAAAGATGCACTGGTGGCTTTGGGCTGGGGACTGGGTAACCTGTGTCCAGCTTCTGACTCTGGTTTTTTGTGAGACTCATCATCTACTTCTCCATGTCTTTATTTTTCAACTGGAAGAGTAGGAGAGGCTGTGTCATGTCGGCTCACAGTAGGTGGGTGAGATGCCATAGAATCATATGCCTGAGCAGGATTTAGGTGGGGGTAGTATTGCTTAAAGCCTCACTCTTGGGAACTTTGTGCCTGGAGTTCCTCAACTGGTTTCTGAACCTATTGCAGTCATTCCTGCTTCTGGTCACATACAGAGGGACCAGCGTGTTGGTAATCACAGCTCTATCATGACTCTTGACACGTCTCCCGTTCATGTTTCTCCCCATTTGTCCAAAGCAATGAGTTGTCAAACATTTACTATGGCTGTGCACAGGGTTTATTCATATTTAAATAAAGCCATTATCCTGGCCTTGAGTTTCAGTAGTTTTCTGCTCTTCCTCTTGAGTATTTCTCTCAGTAGTGCCATCTAATCAGCTTTAGGTTTTAATTAAACAGCTGTCATTTGCTTCCTAGTTCTGTTGCGACCTGATGTTGTATTAAATTTTAATTTAGCCTAGGCTGGATAAGAAGTAGATTCCTTCAGACAACAAAGAAATGCTATTAGCAGGTTACAGTTGTAATTAAGAAGAGCTCTGCTGAAGTGCTAATGCATTCAGGTAGAGAGAAGGAGCTGGAGATAAACATGCACATAATTATTATTCAGGGATAGAGCCTATGGTGTGAATGTGTAACTTCCACCCAGGCTGCTTGAATTGAAGGTTTTGGTCAAGATCTGGCAGCTGAAACCCTCAACAAAAGAAATAGGAAGGGATTCCCAGTTTTTCACCCTGAACCTTGCAGTGTCAGCAGTTAGAGGTTCATGCTGATTGTCCCTGGGTATTGCTCCAGATGTTTCACTCCTGCTGTGCCACACAGGAGGACCTGCCTATATAAATCAACATTATTACCCCTCTCTACATTTCAGATGCTGTTAGGAATAACCAACACAGGTATCTTAAATTCAGTAATGCTTTTTTTTCCCCCTACAGTAAACCCTACCATGGAAATAAAAACCAAGTCTAACAGAATTTAGATGAAATGCTATTACTTGTTGAAGATGCACTAAAAAACCCCAGTCTGTTTATAAATCTAATGGACAGTCAATTAGTTCAGTTCTAGCTTCATATTTCTTCCTCAGAGGAAATATATTTTTTCAGTCTATAAACAGCCAGCTCTTAAAAAGATCTTTACACAGCCTATTATACTTGTGCAACACTCGAGCCAGGCATCGGGCATCTGAAATATTGATTTATATAGTAGAATTGCTTACCAGTGAAGTGTAGTTTTTGTGAAGCAGCACCAGCTAATTAGCACAGTGGGTACCTGTACACGCTGAGAATGAGGGAAGGTTCAGGACAGCGCTCGTGTCAGGAGCACGGTGAGCATATTCCAGAGCACCCACAAATACAGAGGTCGCAAGGTGTCTCTCCTAAGACCTCGTCTCTCGTGCTCATCTTTCACAGGGAGTTTATGAAAGGAATGCAGATGTCTTTGTAAACTTTGCATTATCCCTCAGAGCATCAAAGTCTGACTTCAGCTTGGTAGCTAAGCAGCACTTAGAGTTAAAAGGAGGCTAGAGGTTTTGTTTATCCTTTGTCACACATGAGGGTCAATACAAGGGTGATACAACAAACAGCGCAAAAACTAAAGGAGAAATTAGTTCAGGCCTGTTGAGAACCTGGTTCCAAGTCCACTGAAGTCAAAGGAAGCTTTCATCTGTGACTCAGTAGGGCTTTGGATTAGACCATAATTGCATACAAGTGCTGCCTGCCCCTGACATGTAGGAGTTCCATAGCTGTGCTAACAGAGTGGCTTTGGAAGCAGAATTAGTCACGCGTTCGTCCTTTGTGCCCTTGGCAAAAGTACCGTTTCCCAGGATGTGCTGAAGACGACTGCCGTAGAAGAATGGCTTAGAAACAGCATACTGGCAAACTGCTGCTTCTTCCATGTCTGCATCATATATCTGACATGTTTAGATTCAACTGATGGCTTAGAATTGATGGAATATGTGCTGCTGGTTTGGTGAAATCTACCTACCTCTCCTCTGACATACTTGTGGATGAAACACCCTCCATGTCTCTTTGTCTTACACACCCTCTTCTCACCTGAGGTGTACATCTAATTCTTTTCTTTCACCTGGCAGCACGTTTTCTTCTTAGTTTTGTTCAACCCTCAGGTCTTTGTGAAGGTTTTACAGTTGCTCTTCCACACTTCTACTTTTGTCACATCTCTCTTTCCCCATGTCCCTCCCTCGTGGATGGCAGCTGGTTATAAATGAGCCCATTCAGCATAAATAAAAACTACACAGTCATTTACAGCGTAAAACATCTGGTTTGTGCCTCGCAGAGAGCAGGACAAAGACAGTGCATTTATTTCATGAGGTAGTACTCAGAAAAGCATCTCTATTCAGGACAACACTTAAATGCTTAAATCACATTGAAGTCTAAGTGTCAAGTTGAGCACGTACTTTTAGTGCTGTTCTGAACAGAAATGGACTCAAGTACATGCTTAAAGGATTTTCTGGAACATGACTGCCCATAAAGCTCTAGTAGACTATATTAGTTAGCTGGCAGTAGTGTTATTAGTACTTCAACTCATTTAATTCAGGGTGCTTTTTGTAGAAGTTTCCGAATATTGATTAATAATACATCTTAGTTGCAAGTATTTATCGGTCTTCTCCAGCTGTCCTCAGCTTGTGGTCAATGCCCATTATTTTCTATCAATCTCACTAGCAGACAGAAGCAAATGATAGTGAATATATCTCCCTATGCAAGCTGCCATCAAGTTTTGCACTAAAATCCATTTCTTCTTCCACCAATTCTAATAATGGGATTTAAAGTTAGATTAGAGGGAAGCAACTTTTTTTCTTTCTTTTTTTTTTCCCCTTCCAACTGGCAAGCAATTAGTTTCATGAAGTTGAAAAATGAAAAGCAGATTGATCTGAAGCAGAATTTCCCTTTGAAAGCTTTTTGAGAAGGCCAAACTGAACCTCTGTCAATGCACAGATTGCTCCTTGCCCCGCACGTGTGTCACATTCTGGGCCTGCAGTAAGCACTGCTTAAGCAGAGACAAGCTGCTCTGTAGGTCTTTGGGGGCTGTTCCCCTCCACTCTGCATACCTGCTTACGCAAGGCAGGGACCTCGGTGGCAACTCATTTGGAGTAATTAATCAAACTGCAGCGATACTGAGACACAGAGGAAGGCTGCGTTAATGGAGTCATTAGAGTGCCAGTGCTGTGAATTCATCAGGATTAGAGATAAATGTGGTAAAACATCTCTAGGTGGGATTTTGATGGGGAAAGATTAAAAAGTTGTATATGGATGTCATTGCTTAGTTTGTAATACCCTACCTCATGCATATTTCTCATCATGTATTTCTATCCTGAAAAGGGAAAATGGGCAACTTGAAATGCTGCTAGCTCGAACAGTAAGAAAGAAATCCTATCATTACAATGCTTGATTATCACTTTCCAAATCACTGGTGTGATGTGGGGTAAGAGGATGGGAAGAGTTATTGTCACCCCCTGGAGATCTTACCTGAACAGCGCTGTGGTTCTGCCAGGGTGCAGATATACCTTCACATGTACCTGACGTACAGAGTTCATTGCCACAGCAGCCAAACCTGTAAATGGGCTCAAAAAGAGTAAATCCATGTGATTGTCAAAACCAGAAATTGATGGTCCAAGTGCAACTTTGGGCTTAGAAAGCTGTTAAACCCCTGACCGCAGGGAGCTGGACGTGTGTGTGCAAGGAGGGGTCACCCCTCCGCCCGTCCTTGTCAGAGACAAGGTTTCACATCATTGGTCTGGCCTCTGTGGGTTTAGGCTTGTGGTTTTAGGTTTCTCTAACACCCATCCCTCTTTTGTGTTTGTGTGCAGGACACAGAAGTCCTTAACACAGCCATTCTGACGGGCAAAACGGTGTCTGTCCCAGTCAAGGTTGTTGCCGTGCAGGAGGACGGGTCCGTGGTCGATGTTTCAGACTCCACCGAGTGCAAATCAGCTGATGAAGACATCATAAAGGTAAGACACCCACACGAGCTGGAGAGTGGGGTTTTCAACCTTTTCTCCTCCTCCACCACCGCAGTGGGACCTAGCTCACATTCAGGATCTTCCATCAACCAGTTGCTTTACTGTCATGGCTGTTACTGCCATGGTGGGCTTTCCATGCACGCAGTGAGGAGAGTGGTCTCCAGAGGCTATGCAGGGTGAGCACATTTCCATAGGCTGATAGGGAGCCCTATGTGCTGGTGTGTCTGTACAGCAGAAAGGGCAGGGGTGCTGGAGGAGCAGTCCTAGTCTTCTTGCACTGGCCAGTCAGGGCTGATGAGAAAGAACGTGTTGCCTGATACATCCCACTTGGGAACAGTCAGCTCCCCAAATAGGGATCTTTGCTCTTGTGTGGCTTTTCTGCACTCATTATTTAATAGTAATAATGCAGTATATTAAACCAGTGTGCAGCAAGGTGTCCTACGTGCTTCTGACTTCATCACCTGCTTTCCAGTCAGGAATTTTTTATAAGTAAAGATAGTGAACTGTACTGAAGAGCATGGTAGAGAATAGAAAATGACAACCTTATAGCAAATATTCTTAAAAAAAGAGCTGGGGGCTTTTAAACGATGTTATGGTTTGTGAGTTGGTGGGGTTTTATTTTTCTTTAAATGATATGTTGAGCTGGTTCTGTGTCCCTGACATTGAGATGAAAATAGCATTTCTGTGACTTTATCAAGACCTTGACTGCATGACTTCTGACACCATTACACGGCTTTCAGCTTTTAGCTCATTATTAGTTTTAGCCATAAAAGAAGTAGTTTTGAATATCTTTAGTAGGGTTATTTGTTTGATTCTGTGGTTTGAGGGGTTTTTTCCTTATTTTAAATGAATTTAAGAATTGACTACGATGAATTCCATGTAAGCCTGGGGGGGTTTTTTATATTATCTATGAACTTCTTTGGGTAATCCTAGAAAGATAGCTTCTTTGCCTCAATTCCAGGCAACCGCAGTATATTATATATAAATTCTATAACAATAGGGTAATACAGTCATCCTTTTTAAATAGTGATCCTGTAACCTGTAGATCTAATTATAAACTCTCTCTTTAGTTTTCAAGAAACAAGTTCCTCTTCATATTTTAGCTATCAATTGTGTCATGTATTCCAGACTTGACCTGAAGTTTTCTGCAGATTGCATTGGAAACACACATCCTTTACCTGTGTGCTCTTAACTTACTATTATAACCTCTTTGTAGATAAGACTGAAAAGGTCCCAATAGATAGCTTGTACTTTGCAATCTACATTTTCATGTCATTTAGCTGGCTGAAGTGCACACAGCAAAGCTATTTATTTTGAAGATGATATTCTGGAACCAAAAAAAAAAAATCACCTTATTTTTGACAACTCTGAATGAGCTTGTTACTAATTTTTTTCAACAAGTTACATCCTCTAAAACTATAACATTTCATTACATTTTAGGTCCAACAACAAAGAAATGAATTTGCAGTTAAAGAGCTTGCAGAGCAACTGTACATTTTATAGGTATTTCCACTTACTGAGACCTTCAAGTAGGTGGAAGATGACATCCATTTGAGCCCAGGTAGCTATAGGAAGGGCAAGATGCGTTTGGGCAAAAGCTTTAGTCAGGCAGCCTCTACTTCTTTCCAGCATTTTTCAGTAAGATTTACCTGCATTTAATTCAAAGGCAAATCATTCCACTGTAAGCCTCAGCCAGTGATGGAGGAGCTCTCTTGAGTCTCCAGCCTTTGCTCTGGCTTCTATATTCTCTCCTGTATATCAGATGGGAAAACAGAAAATCACATCTCCTGCTTTTCAGCTGGGATAGACTTAATTTTCCCGAGAAGCTGGGAGGGGACACAGCCAAGACAGTTTACCCCAACTAGCCAGAGGGGTATTCCATAGCATATGATGTCATATCATATGATGTCATACTTGGTATATAAAGGGGGCTGGTAGAGGAGGAAGGGTTGCTGCTAAGGGCTGGGCTGTGCATCAGGCTCTGGGGTGAGCAGACTGCATTTTGTATTCTAAGTACTTATCCCAGCCCATGAGTTTTACCTTTTTCTACCAGTTCCCATCCCCATCCCACTGGTGGAGAGGTGTGAGTGAGGTGCTGAGGGCTGCATGGTGCTGGCTGGAAATTATCCATAGCATCACATTTTCTCTTTCTGGAAACCAAGAATGAATATGAATGAATATCTTTGTTTATGACTAACTTAATTGCCAAAGGAACACACACTCTTGATGAATTTCACTGTTCTTTTTTTTTGCTGGGTATCTGATTAGTAGCTATTCTTTATCAGTTCATAATGAGTTGTTCGTATGATAAGCTCAAGCACCAAGTATCATCCAACAGATTGCTGAGAATATTTTTTCTTTGCACTTCAGAAAACAGATCCAGATTTAAAAGATGTTGTATGTGGACTTTTGTTTCTATTAATTGAGTTCTAGTATTTGTAGGAGTTGCTGTACTTAGGGAATACTGGAATGAACCAGATAGGAAAAGGTCAGAAAAAGGACTCCTATTCCTCTTCCACTAATGAAATTAGTATCTGCAGGCATCAGGGAGATGTTACATTTCAAAACATTGCCTGTTTAAAGTCCATTTAGTTCAATCAGTGGTTGTTCTTATGGTTATCCTGTCAAAGCTGGGCATGAAGTTGTTCTGATTCCCAAACTTAAAAGGTCCACTGAAGCTGGCAACTAAATAAGACTTGACATGACCTCTGTGAGCAGAGACAAGATTTCCAGTTGCAGCTGTGGATTTATACACTTCACGAAAGCAAATCTCTTGCCCTTTGACCATCTTCCTTTCTTGCTTTTTCAAAATGGGTTGTATTTCTAGGTGGGATTAGACCTGTTCCAAAGCACCTTCAAGTTGATAAGTGATCTGTGTTCAGATTCAGTGATATGGATAGTGCAGACCAAAACAGGCCAAAATTCTGCACAGGTTTTACAAGATTTGCACTATAATTTCCCTCCCCCCCCTTTTTTTTTTTTTTGGTAGTGACCAAGTTGGGTATAAATCAGGTCTGCATTTGACTGCTCTGTGAAATTATTTGGGTATCAAACCACTGGCAGAAGAGAGTTCCTCTGGGACTCTTTCCCAGACCTGGTACCCAACTTTAATATAATGAATTAATGAACAAAAACAAGAGGTGTGAATGTGGTTCACTGAATCCATCTTGCCTCGTCCTGGTGATATAAAACAGGAGTAATGTTATTTTCCTGAAAATTGCAGCATCCTTAAAATGGATTTCAGTCACAAATCAGAGCAGTGCTTTCAGACTGAATGCTGCTCAGGCATAATTTCTAAACTGGAAATATATGTATCGGTTGCAAGATTGAATCCATAACGATTAATTAGCCGAGTTAAAATTTAGTAGAGGGTTTATGTGCCTATATTTTTTCAGAAAAATGCGTATTCCCTTTGCAAGCCCCTTTGGTAAAGTCAGTATTGACTTTGCTTCCAAATTTGTGTTGCTTTTTCTGTATAGGTGGTAGAGCTAAACCCTCTAGGAAGAGTTGTCAGGCATTTTGGGTGTAATTGCCTAATCTTCAGCTTCTTTTCACTGTTAATTCTGCCTTTATCATTTCTTTGTAATTGGAGAGATATCCCCCTTTTTTTTTTTTTTTTTGATCAGAATGTGTTGCATTTTTAACCTTTTATTTTTGTTTAATAGCTAATGATTTAATAGAAAATTAATGGGACAGTTCTTTGATCACTGCAGTAACACCATTATTTTCAATTAAGACACGATGAATTGGAGCAGTTTAAATAAAAACAGACCTTGGCCCAGGCTATTATGTATTTATACAAAATGTGCTTCTCTGGGCAGCTACCAAGATATCACCTTGATATAAATACTACTCAGGGATGGCCAGATAGATAGATGATGTACAGGTGATTTATTTGGAAACAGGAGATGTGAATCTTTCCTATTCTAAACCATATATTCCCTCAGCCTAACAGTTTAATAGCTTCCCAGCAGGAGAATATTTCAGTCCACATTTTTCAGAGCCTCCCTAATTAATGGTAAATACAGTGTAAAGCACACCTATTACTCTGACCTTGCATTTTCCAACCTCAGCATGACTTGATCCTGGAAGGAATCTCCTAGGTAAAGTTTCTGAGTTCACCCACAGCCCCTGGTCCCTACAACTGCTGGTCCCTACAGCTGGAGAAAGGTTGTTGTACTGACCAACCATTTTAATTTGACCTGGCTACCCTCTGGAAAATGTTGATGGAAACATTACTGTAAGACAATGAAACTCTTCTGCTTGTTCCATTATTGAAAAGGAACATTTAACATGTTGGCATTGGAGGGGAATGATTTACTTTATGATTAAGGCACTGAAATGCTTTTCAGCATTAATTTCCATCTCTCTTGCTGATCCCCTGTGTGACTGTGGGCAAATCACTCATTCCCCTTGGAATCTTGCTTCCTTATCTGAAAACAAGGTGGAGAAAGACATCTTTTGCCCAGCCTCAGCCTACCTTAGGTAACTTCTGAATCTACTGTTGACTTTGGACAAAATCTTTATCTCCACTAGCGTTTCATTAACTTCAGGGGTCTTCTGCCACAGACTCACTTGAAGGACATCTCTCCCAGTGTCCCACTCTTCCTGCAGACCACAGCTAAATAGAGTAGTGAAGCTGAAAAGAAAGAAGGGGTGCAAGCTTGATAGAATTTATGCAGAAATCTTTCAGTTACTCGGGTGATGGGTGATATACTGAGAGATAAAGGAGCTGTAGGCATGGTGGGGTGAATCTTCCTGTGTGTATGCTGAACCATGGGGCCTCAGTCTTCACAGGTGGGGAAAAAGCCTTGAAGAGAAATGATTAAAACAGTTGTACCATGGCAAAGACCTTTTGCTTGTCCATCCTGCCAGAAAATGTAAGCACTGCTGAAGTTTTGCTGGCTTGTTATGGTGAGTTTCACTTGCTCCTCACTGGTCTTCAGGCCATAGTTGGAGGTAAATAGTGAGGCCAACATCAGCGATAGAGGGAACACCTTGAGATGGTTGTATTACAGAGGGAAGTCTAACTTGAGGGCTTTGACACAGTCTTTATAGCTGCTCAGAAGCTCCAAGCAAGGTCCACACATTCATTTTTTCTCCCTGTAAAAGTGCCTTTAAAAGCCTGAACCATAGTGATTTTTCATGAAGAAAAATTCTGAAAACACTGTAGTTACATGGTAGTCATAAACATCACCCACAAAGCAGCATCAAGTGAGGAAATTATAATAAAGACAGCTTCTTAGTCCAAATGTTTATCTCAGTAGTGTACAAATGAAAGGGAGACAGCTGCCCCAATTAGTTCACTCTTGGATTAGTCATATTTCCATGTCCTTTGCAAGTTACGCAGGAATTGACTGATGGTTCAAATTAATCTCTGCAGTAATTCAAATGGCTTCCATGGAGTTACACCATGGACTAATTTAGTCTAATTTTTTTGTAGCAGAAAGGGCCCTCAATTGAACAGAAGGGAGTCAGAGGGCCTCATCCTGCCCATTTCTGCCCACATGTAAAGTGCAATAGAAGCAGGCTGAATGTGCCCCGGCAGGAGCATACATTAAGGACAATTGTGCTTCGATAATATACCATGAACTCTGTCTGTGAGTGAATGCACTTTTCTTGTTAGCTTGCTAGAGGAAAGCACTTCAGTGAATTATTTTTCACCTTTTCATAATTTCCTGTCTAATTATAATGAAAGTAAAATTCAAACCATTCCTACCCCCTACTTTTCTAACACAAACCTTATCTTGAACTCTCCATAATTAATGTTAAAACAATAGAAGACCTAATTTTCCTAGCAGCAGTCAGCTAGGCTTTATCTAATGTGCAGTAAAAATAGCGTAAGAAAGGCAGGAAAGGTAATAGCTAAAATAGGTTGAGTCTGAGGAAGGTTCTTCCCTCTTCCAGAAAAATAGCTGAGGAGAAACTGAGGACCTTACTCAACAATGTGGAGCACAGTGATCTCTAACCCCAGCTCAGTAACTGCTACAAGGAACCACTGGGAAAAAAAAACCCAAACAGCTAAGGGAAAGGGAGGGATGCTGTGGTTCTCCAGTTTAGATGATACTGAATTGCTGGGAAGGATTCCTTGCTGCAGCCTCACAGCACATTCTTAGGACAATCTGCAGAAAGAGGCGCCTGGCTGGCATTAACTACAGCTATTTATGCAGGAGCTCTGAGAACAAAGCCAGAGCTTGTAATTTGGAAGTTCTGCAGCTGGTTTGCCATTAAAGTATGTGATCAAGAATGTAATGTACATAAAGTGGAGCGAATAATATTTCTCCATCTATCATATTTTTGAGTCCCTATCCCTGTGTTGCCTGAGAGCTTTATTTTGTGGTCACTCGTGCAGAAATCAGCTCACTCCAGGAGTCTAAACTCTTTCTGGAATCAGTGAAAATACCCTCTGCTTGTTTATATGATGGATTTACTTTGGTGCCAGTTGGTTTATTACACCATTCATTTTGAACTGGATATTATTTTTAAGTGATATTTTTTTCTTCAGTGCTTCTGAAAGGTGCAAGATTGACAGTCCTGGAGGCTTAACCACTCTGTCTTGCCCCAGAACAGAGGACAGGTCAGGGCTGTGGCAGGCAGCTGTTCAACTAGAAAGCTTTTGAAGTGCAAATGTTTAATTTGGCAAGTCCATCGCCCTGTCCATGCTGTCCTTTTAATCTCACCTGATTAGTGCCAGTGAGTCAGTATCCTCAGGTCCATGAAATCAGCTGCTAACAACCTCAAGTCACTGTCAGCTTCATCTCCATCCGTCTTCAGGACCTGGGAGGTAACAGACCTGCAGTCCATTACAAAGCCCCTGAAATAATGACTCCCCTGATGCCTGGCAGAGGCAAGAGGTTTAGGACAGTGAAACATTCCTCAGCTGAACAGAAGGATACTGAGGAGCTGAGGATCCTGTTTGGGACTGAGGAGTTCTGGGTGACCTCTCTGCTTTACTCTAGACCTCTGCTGTGAAGCTGCTGGGCTCTGTCTCAGTAGTGCCTGGGTGATGAGAAGGGTTCTCCTGGCCCAGTGGGATTCATTGCCAGGGAACATGTGGAAGGATGTGTGTCTCGTCTTTTGTATCTGTAGGCAGGTATGCCTAAATTAGAGCAATAATTAAATATAATTGAGCTGCTTGCAATTTGTCAAAGTTGTAAATTAGAACTTTTTAGGATTTCACATTATTTTGGCCAAAGCCCCATCCTTTGTCCCAGACAAAGTTCGTTGTTACAAGTCATGAGAGATAGGCAGGAGAGCACAGCAGATCTGTCTACAGTATGTGGGCTGTTGAATTAAGGATTTTGCTTTTTGCTGAAATATCAGAGGTTTTGACATTCAGGTCACCAAATTCTGCTAATTAGTTTTCTAGCAAGACCAAGTATGATCAGAAAAGAGTAACATAGCCATTTACTGCATATTAAAGATTTATCTTTAAAACCACTCGTTCCACAGCAACAGGTTGAAATCTATATTGTTTTATGATTGTGCCAAGCTAAAACTTTCAGCCTAGAGTAGTATTTACACACAAACCAGCTCCATGTATAGCAGTAACGATGCCAAGGAGGCAATCTCACACAATCACATATTGAAGAATTAATATTCTGTACACAGTACACATTGTACACAGTTTATAGCAAAATATATGTGTGTATCTTCCTGAAGCTATTTTTAAACACACACAGTCTTCAAAGCCAGCTTGAGAAAACAGTGTTTTGTCTGGGAGAGGATCCGTTAAGAACAGACCATGCCGACATGTGCAATTACACAGATTTCAGCAGAGATGCTTATGGTGTCTTCCAAGGGACCAGCTGCTGCTTCAGAGGAAGAAAACAATTCTATGGCTTAGCATTTGGCTGCTCAGAGAGCAGAAATGCAAAGGGCATGGATCCCAGTCCTGGGAAACAATCATTAGCCTGAACCACGATATTGCTTAGGATAAACGCTGAATATTTTATACTGAGAGATGCACAGAGTGAACAGCTCAGGCCGGGCTCAACAAACGCAAATGCAGCACTTAGTAGCTGTTGTTGGGAGAAAATGACAAACTTCTGGAGGCCTTTGCTCCAAGTTCTGTAGGAAATTAACTCTG
This sequence comes from Porphyrio hochstetteri, assembly GCA_020800305.1. Taxonomy (NCBI): domain Eukaryota; kingdom Metazoa; phylum Chordata; class Aves; order Gruiformes; family Rallidae; genus Porphyrio; species Porphyrio hochstetteri. Next base: position 12,717,784 of record CM036922.1, read on the forward strand.
CTTTATAAACTTTAATGCAGCTGGCCATTTAAATATTTTAATTGCGGATGCGTGAACCTCGTGGATTCTGAGGCTTTTATACCTCTTGAACTCTCACTCTGGCTGGGCAAATTAATTCAGAGCCCCATTGTCATCCAAACCCCTGGGACCAAAACGTGCTCTCAGCCAAAGTCACGTAACTGTGTGAAAGGCATTGGAGTGACAGAGGTGTTCTGGAGGGCAAAATTTGCTCCATGTGAAGTTAAAACAGCCATTAGCTGTCAGCTACAGCATGAGAGAAAGGTCCCTCTTCCGCCCTCTTCACTGATGTGATGGTTGAGAGGAGTGGGACAGGGCAGCAAATGATGCTTTCTGGATGGCACAGCATCCCATTTTAAGTAAGCAATGGTGTTTCAGGCACAGAAATGTACATTAAAAATCTACGTACCATGCTGAATCTTTCAACCCACAAACAAGCTTTATTCCTGGAGAACTCAGTGCTGAGGCAGCGATGGGCAGGCTCAGCAACCAAACCTCTGCGTTCCTGGGCTCTGTGGGTCACAGTAGGACTCTGAATGCAGCTTGAGTTTTATGTGTCTTGCCATTTAACATACCCATACCTGTGGTTCAGTAATGTGTTCTGAGATGTGTCCCCTTGAGATACATAATTGGAGTTGAGGATGGAGACGATGGAGCTGACACACCACCATCATTTTGAAATGCAGTTAATTTATTTGACATAAAAAGCACCTACTGTTGACAGTAACCAGCTCACTCTCTCCTCTGAGGTAGAAAGCGTTTTTGTTCTTGCTATGGTTTTAATTATTAATATTTTTGCATTCTCATCATATGGAATTGGAAATAAGAATGAAAAACTATTTGGATTTCCTTCCCAGGAACAGCAACAAGGGGAGAACTAGTTAGGCAGAGCTTTGGACATCAGGATTGGGGCATATTTGGCATTCTGAGGGGAATGGAGGAAAGAATAGTGGCTAAATACTGGATTAATGAGTCAGACAACTCATTAATTAGGGATGAAAGAACAAAGTGAAGCTCTAAGTGGTGTATGAAGTACAGGGAAAAGAAGATACACGCTGGGGTGTGGCTTTTCTCTTCCAGTCGCATTATGCTTGCGAGAGTGTCTGTGGGCTTCAGTGGGAACAGTGGCTTCAGGGTTAAAGAAATGGCAGGATTTAGCCTTGTGTTTTGTGTTGTGGATTCCTAAGGTGTCATCTATAGTTATGTCACTGCACTGAAACATTGAGTCCCACATCCAAGACCTCCTTTAATTGCTGGAGAGGTAAAGAGATGCTTTTGTGAGCTGAGTCAGGTTATTGGAGCATGGTCTGGGTATATCTTCTAAAAAATGTATATAGTTTGGATTTCTTCAGTAGGAAATAGAAACTGAACCCATCAGCTCTACATTTTCCATCTCCTCAGTGGGGCAGACTGGGAATTCTGTGATGCTTGGCTGGGGAATTAAGCAGCTCTCCACTGAATTCAGTGTGAAAATGAATCACTCTTACGTTAATATTAGGTTGTTTAATTTTACTCCTTTGATGAATTTCTCTGGAGGCAAAGCATTGGGAGTGCTCTGCGATCCTAGAACAAATGAGCATATTGCTCGTGTTCGTCTGTTAATGCAGCCAGTGGCCCAACAGATACCAGCACTGGCCCTGATAACGCCAACTCCTAGAGATCATGAGAGAACTTTGCTCCCCTTAGTTTTCCAGACAGCTGGTCAAGGTTTTTATTCTACATTTGGTACAGATCTGTTCACTACTGTGTGGCAGGAACTCAATTTTGTTTAAAAAGTATGTCAGTTTAGACTCAAAAGCTTGCACATAGTACAGATCAGATTCCCTCAGCAAACTGAGGCAGTGAAATACTGATGCATATAAGGCCATACATAGAGATACATATATGTATGGACGTTAATAGGTGCACATGGAGGAGGGTAACATATAAATGCTCTTCTTATAGATAGACACACACAGATGTGGTACCCATGGTCAGTAGATATGCAAACCAAAATCTTTGCTAGGAAGAGTTTGCAGCAAAGTCTGATTACTTTCCTAACTTCTGTATTTTTCTTGGCCTCTCCACCCAGCCATGTTTGCTGCGTTTTTAGAGTTGTTTTTTTCTGTCATTGCCCAGGGAATCCCTGCACCCCCTCCAATTTAATCCGCCACATCCTCTGGAGCTAAGGAAAGGATGGGCTCCGCACCTGTCTGGATGCGTTACCTGTCTCATCAGTGCTCTGAAATGGGGGTGCAGCTGCTGGGCACCAGCTCTGCTTTTCACAACATGCCCAGAGAAAAGGTCTCCACGGGGACTGACAGGTTCACTGGGTGACACATCTGGGCAGGAGATGTCCTGAGACCCAGCCTTTGTCATTAGCACAGGGCGGCACGGTGTGCAGGGGAGTGATTGATACCTGTGGGTGAGGATGCTTGTGCAAGCAGCAGTGCAGGATCTGGCCCCTAACACTGTAAAAATACATTTTAACAGCACGTAGCCAGCAGCTCATGAACTCTGTGGCTCCTTCAAAGAGAATTGCAGCCACCTCCTGCCAGAGAGCACCTGTCATGTACTACGGGCTGAGCAGCACAGTCCTGCCCTGGGCTGGAGAATAAAACCTCCCTTAAGCACGAGCCTGGGTCCGAAGTCCGTCATGAGCCAGAGAAAAGGATGTATTGCAATAAATGGGGCAATAATGAGCAGAGATACATGCACTCTTTCAAGCATCAGAAAAGCCTGTACAATGCCTGTATACTCACTGAAGAAGCTGTGGGTGTTTTGAGTATTCGAGCAGCATGTGTTTCTTGTTTGTGGAACGCTGGCACTGTACCTAACCCTATCCGAAAGTGGTGTGGACACAGTGCCTACCCTGCAGATCTTAGGGCTGAGCAAGAGTTGCATGGGGCTTGGTACAATAAAGCCATTCTGGGAGTTAATCCTTCTCTGAGTTACTTGTACAAATACCCCGTGTGGCTTAGCAGCGAGGAAGGGAATGACATTGCCGAGGGAACGGGGAATGGAGATTGCCCAGCAGGACTGCCAGCAAGGGGGGGTTCTTTCTTTGAGCTGCATTGTTAGAAATGAGAAGTTCCTAGCAGGAGATGCTATCTCCTATTTATATGCCTTATTTATTTGCTGCTTTCCAATTGCAGCTTCTGAGATTACTGTTTGGATTTAATTTGCAACCCCTCTCCAACGGCCCTCAGGTTTTCTTCTGAAAACGTAGAAGAAAATCCTTAAGACACACAGTACTTCCTTAGATCTCTTACACTCAACATTATCCACTGCAGAGCAAAATTAATGTATGCCCTTCCTTATTGTTTTCCTTCTTAATTCATTTCTTTCCACAGAGGCTCAGCAAGCGCCAATTTTCCAAGCGAGTATTTAATAGCCTGAGCCCAGCATGATTACTGTCTTCCAATCTAGTTGCCATTTGATGCAATCAGTATTTCAGCATACAATGATTATTTTTCCCCCAAAACTGAATGCTATAAGGCCAGCTGATTACATTTGGCTGCGAAGAAACATAAAATACCGATAGCTCTGTGTGAAAGAATATAACCTTTGATTGTAAGGTCTTCCCCAGCCAAGTGCATGAAGGTGATGTGAAAAGGATTAGTAAGATGGGGCACAAATAAATTTATTATTCTGATAGTATGAGCATAGGCTGGGGAGGGAAGGAAGGAGAAGACAGGAAAGCAAAGCAGCATGCTGAAGTATTTCTCACTGCTAGAACATTTGCTTTGAAAGGGCCTTTCAAGAGTACATGGTGCCAGGGGAGATTTTCTCTCCACATCTTTTATTGCCACCCCACAAATAACAGATTTTGATACACCTATTCTGGAAAACTGCAGGCTTAAATAGTTCCTGCCACACAGAAGCTGTAGCCTTTTAGATTTCCTCAACCTGTAGTGAGTTTATCAGTGCAAAGTGAGCAAACCCTGCCTTGGAGTAGAGCTTTCATTGCTGTGTTTTTAAGCGCATTTTATGCACTCTGAGTGCCAAGGAAACATTTGCAAAATTACCCAGTGAAGATCAGGACCCAAGTCCATAAACAAGCGCAAAGTCACACTGAAGCAAGTAAAGGGTGGAAGGGAAACAGTGGCCCTGAGTTATGGGGTGTGTATTTCTTACAGCAGACCTTCAGAGTTGTGTCTCTCCTTGCAGCCTGTCCTGCAAGGCAGATTTCCCAGAATCACAGGGGTTGGAAGGGACCTCCAGAGATCATTAGGTCCAACCCCCTGCCAAAGCAGGGTCCCTAGAACAGGTCACACAGGTCGGCATACAGACGGGTCTTGAATCTCTCCAGAGAAGGAGACTCCACACCCCCCTGGGCAGCCTGTCCCAGGGCTCCCTCACCCGAAAGAAGTTCTTCCCATATTGGGCCATCGCCCCTTGTCCTGTCCCCACAGACACTGAGAAGGGGCTGGCCATCTCCCCCTGTGTCCCACACTTGAGATATTTATAAGCATTGATCGGTTTCCTTCTCAGGCTTCTTTTCTCCAGGCTGAACATTCCCAGCTCCCTCAGCCTTTCCTCACAGGGGAGATGCTCCAGGCCCTTAATCATCTCCGTAGCCTCCTCTGGACTCTTTCCAGGAGATCCCTGTCTTTTTACACCAGGGAGCCCAGGACTGGACACAATACTCCAGGTGGGGCCAGACCAGGGCAGAATAGAGGGGGAATAGACCTCTGTTAGCCACCTCCAGAGCTCCAGGGATGGCTTTTTGTTACCTTACCATGCAGCAGAATGCTGGGAGGAAATGAGGGGGTGCAGCTGGATCCTAACTAATTGCATTTTGCCATGGTGGGGTGGAGAATATCCAGCCAGTGCTGTGGAGACTTGAAATACTGGGAGGCTGCTTTTTTGTGCTATTGCATTCATAAAGCCCACAATGTGTGGATGTTTCCCAGTATTCTCTGTGGATACTGTGCAACCATATTTAAGTTACAGCTTGTTTGTTTTTTACAATGTTGGTGGTGAGTGTGGCTGTCTAAAGTCTAGTAGATAGCCATTTGCTAAGACCTTCTGTTCTTAGCAAACGTGACAGTGTGGTTTGTTTAATCGCCTTATGTTATTATTGATATTTTCATCTCGTGTAACTAATTTTACTGAGGAAAAATACATTATTGCCAACTTTGATCTCCTTAATTCTTGTAAGAAAAAGCCTCCAGCTTCAGCCCATTTGAAGAATACACAGGTGGTTTGGTATGGGAGCTCGATGCATTGGAGAAGGTTGCTGACATTGTGTGTCCCTGTGGGGCAGGATGGGAAGGGTTCCTATTTAGTGAGACTGAAGGGATTTTGAAGGTGGCTGCTATTGCCTGTCTTCCATAGAATTATTTTGCTGTCACTGGGAGTTCAGAAAGAGCTGCAGCAAGCTCAGGGAAAAGCCTGAGGTACCTGAAAATTAAGGTGATTCTAAATAAAGAAGGATAGGATGAGATGGGAAGAAAAGAACTAAGGGAAAGAAAGAAAAGGTTTCCTGACAAGCAGGATCTGAGTGTAGCAGCCCATCCCTTCCCAACTCCCCGGCTCAGCGCAGCCTTGCAAATCCCTTTGCTGCAGCCACTGTGCAGGCAGTGCTCTCCAGGCAGGAGAGGAGATACCCACTGGTGTGATCTACCGGTGCCAACTGAGTTGGCCTTTTCACCTCAGGAGAAATGGACCTTCTGTACCAAACCTTTTCTGTGGCTGCTGAAGACTCTGGCAGTGTCTTTCAGGCCCAGTAAAGTGTGCAAGGTGCAGGCCTCGAAGTGTGAGCATGTTTTCTGGGCAGCAGCCTTTTGAGCAGCACAGGGAAACTCAAGTGTGTTCTGGTTATTCCAGTCTGAATAGAGTCTTTGCTGAATAATCCCCTTGAACCTGAGTACATCGCTAGGAACAGACTGTAGGCTGGCAAAGCAGAATATATCTGCACAAGAATGGCCCTTAATGCTGAATCAATAAGTGCAAATGCCCTGCATTGAACAGGAGTTCACTGAGAACCGGTGACCTACACCAGCTGCCGAGGCTGTTGTGTTAGGCAGCAAAGTGTAGCAAAGCAAACATCTTACTGCCACAAAAAAGGGTGTGCTCTCAAGTTAAATCAATAGGGCTACATCTGTGACCTGCATAAAAGATGAGGATTTAATACAGTTATTTTAGTAAACATAATCTAATAGTGTTGGTAGCCAAAGCTGTCTGCAGAGGTGCCTGATGCAGGGGGTGTCATGCCACAAAGATGAGATTATTGGCAGGCAGAAATAATTTCCTTTAACTAGTGAGCTTTTCCTTCCTTGAAAGTCTGGAGTGTTAAGGACCAAGTCAGTGGTGAGAACCTTGGTGTCCTTTTCATGTTACCCTTTAGCAGACAAAATAAACTGGACATCCCTGGTACCTGCCCCATTAGCCAAAGTGGGTTTGATGGGAAGACTCTTTTGGCTTTGTCAAAGACCAGTGCATGGCTAGGAACATGTTCTGTCCCCAGCGTGTTGGCAGGTAGAGCTCCAAACTGGGATTGTTTAAGCCCAACTGCTCAAGCAGTGTAGGGAAAGGTCACAGGAACATCACGACTGCCCCACTGCTGCTCAGTGGTAAAAGAGATGCCCCATGCCAGGCAGGAGGTTTTCAGGAGAGGCTCCAGCTACACTACAAGCTCAAGAGCCCAGCTCTTATAGGTGGCTTTGATAATCCTTCTTTAGGTGTAGCTATTTCTACAGGCCTGGGGAGACACCTCCCTTGTGACTGTGTATCCCACAGGATCCCAGGCTTCTGTGCAAGTGTAGCAAGTCTTTTCCTTTTGAGGCACTGACTGTCCAGCTCTTAAATGTCTCAAAAGGGTCATCTTAGGCACTCATCACCAACATAAATTAAGAGGAGGTGGGGATGCCGCTGTCTTAAGCTCTTTTTGAAAGTGTGGGGAGAATAAAACAGGGGAAGCCACACAGCTATAAGCTCTGAGAGCTTAAAGGGACAAAACTGAAAGAAGAGCTGAAAAGACACAGTGGAAAAGGAAGACTATCAAAGCAGAGTATGAGGTGAATGGACTGGGGGGGAAAGATGTATTGCTATTGGCAGCAGGTGTAGTTAAAATCCCAAATAAAACTTCACTAAGCCCTCCTCTGCCACAGAGGTGGGAGCTCAATGCAAGAAACTATTTGAAGATTTCAGGATGAAATAGGAAATGAAGCCACAGAGGAGGAGATGACAGTTATCCTATCACAGTGCCCAAAGTGCACTTGCAGCATGAACATGGCTAAAAATATATATATATATAAAAATTTTTAAAAAAATCCATGTGATGTCAGCTGAGGAGCCAGTATTAAGAAAAGCTCAGTGAAGAAGAGAGGGAACATGAGTTTCTTAGAGAAAATAAAGGCAAAAACATGTAGAAAGCATTCAGTTCTGATTTCACAGAGTACAGAGCCACGGGATAGCACCTGTTACCCTGCTGTAGGGATGCCTGGGATACGGTGTTAGTTGCAGAGGATGTGTGTTCTGCTTGGGCAGAATGACAGTCGCAGCACTGGGTGACGTTGCCTCTGGTTAACTTGTATGAATTGAGAAGAACGTGTCTCCAGAGAACAATACTACAAAAGAATACTCATTAGTTAAAAAAAGAGAGCTCTGTGCTGCACATTAACTTGTTTCTGTAGCTGTAGCAAGCTAGGAGATGAAAGTAAGAAAATAACCTAGGATTTCATGTGAAAGTAGTTTCTGTAGCTGTGCATGGAATTCCTCACGTCTGGATCACACCCCTCTCGTTCAGCTCATCGTATCTCTCTGCATCTGCTTGGGACTGGCAAGGTGATTAAAATTCTTATAAACATCTCTGCTAACTTTAAACTGGCCAGTTTGTGTTGCAGGCACAGCAAAGAGCTCATCTTGGGCTCACAGAGCCGAGCCTGCAGAACCTGGCATACATGTACAGTTCTTCCTAGAATGCAGGCTAACAGCTCGGTCAGGCACTTTGCTGTCAACCTGCTCTGTATTCAGACTACCCACCTACTTTATTTCCATTTTGCTTTCCCTGTCTCTTCTCTTAGGGGTTTTAACATGATTTTCCCCATCCCTTTTTCTAGGCCTTTTTTAACGACGTCCTTTCCTTTTCAGACACAGTCTGGAATCATTGTCAGGTTGTGTTACATTGTCTCGGTCTTCAAGTGTTCAGTAGCACAATGTGTGTAACAACAGCACTTAACAACCTTACTGCCTAAACACCTGCTTGCCTCAGTGTCTGAGTGCCTGCAACTCCAACATCCACTGACCCTCCGGATGGGAGCAGCAGCATCTCTCCTGCAGACTGATGCTGGTGATACAGGCCAATGAAGCTGTCAGGCTCTGTGCTGTATCAATGGCAGAGGTTTTAAATGAACTCCTGTTCCCTGAGGACTGTACAAGAGGCTTTTAGGGAATATGTCTGGGTGATTAGGCAAACATGGCTTCATTAAAGAGGTGTGGTCATGACAAGCAGCCTGTCCTGGTTTGCTCTGCCTTTGTTCACACTGCTGATGGAGTGTCCTTCCTGTTAGGTCCATAATGCACTTTTAGGCTTTCTGGTTAGGAATGAGCAGCCATAACATGACACAAGGACAGGCTGAAAGAAGTGGGGCTGTTCAGCCTGGAGAAAAGAAGGTTAAGAGGGGATCTTATTAATGTTTGTGGGGACAGGACAAGGGGCAATGGCCTCAAGTTGGAGCACAGGGAGTTTCGCACCAATCTGGGGAAGAACTTCTTCCCAGTGAGGGTGACAGAGCCCTGGGACAGGCTGCCCAGGGGGGTGGGGAGTCTCCTTCTCTGGAGATATTCCAGCCTCATCTGGACATCGACCTGTGTGACCTGTCCTAGGGACCCTGCTTTGGCAGGGGGTTGGACTCAATGATCTCTTGAGGTCCCTTCCAACTCCTACGATTCTGTGATAACATACCAGAGTCAAATGGATTCATATGGTTTTTTGTGATTCTAGGATTTGGGATATATAGTATGTTGTACATAGCTTTTACCTATGCTTGTCTTGTGATGAAGTGGATTGGTCTAACTCTAAGAATAGAAAGCAACCTTTTTGTTCTGTTCCCGTGGTTTGTTTTTTTTTTTTACATTCTTTGTGGCATGTTTTTCTGTATCTACAGAGCCCTAAGGGAAGATGTTAAAAAACAAACTGAAAGAGAAAAATCCAAATGCACAACAGAAAACTTATGGCAGCACTCTGTGGTTTGTCACTTATCTTTCATGCATGAGTTGGAATGGTTATTTTTGCCCAGATTCAATGGATGACCTGAAGAGCTTTGCAGGTCTCGCCTGGCATTTAGATAGAGTTCATACAAGTACATGCACCGTGGCTGTAGATGGAAGAAAGACTGACACTTGTTTGTAGCTGGATTTTTTTGGGTCTTGCTTGGGGAGAAAGAAGCTCAGGCCACCCAGGTCATGTGGCTTTGGAGCACAGATGAGCCAGTGGAGAGAGCAATGGAGGACTCAGGTAGCTCTAAACTGATTTTCCTGACAATTCAATCTCTGCCTTTAAGTTAAAGTCAATAGCAAACTATTGATTTTGATAGGTCATGGTTTCTGAAGAGCTCTGTGGAAAAACATAAATTTTGCATGATCCAAAATGTAGGCATTTTGACATTTGTTCTCCCTGTGATTAGGAAGTTTTAAAAAGATTCTCCTCAAAAGAGGAGAACAAACTCTGTGGTCTGTTCTGTGTTTTGCAGAGCATAGTAGGTCTTAGATCTGCACGCACAATCTTTCTCCTGTGATGTCTTGGAGCTTTGGACCTGGCAACCCTGGGCTGCTCAGTGCAGGGCCATCTGCCCAGAAGTTACTTCTGAGCCACACACCGTGTGTCCTCAGGGCTCTCCTGTTTGAGGGTTTTAGTGAGCTGTGCTCCCTTCTTTGTAAAGAGAAGGAATATGACAGTTAATTGTCTTTGTAAAATACATTGAGATGACTAGTGAAGAACCTCTAGAGAAATATAAACACTGCTCAATGCCTTGTGGCAGGTGTGGATCACGTTGGGGCTGAACTGCATGTCTGGGTAATAACATGGAAGGAAAGATGTCATCCTTGGCAATGCCAGATCCATGACACTGTCCTTTGCCCAGGGAGGGAGGAAGATGCCTAAAGGTCGAAAGCTCCAGCATGATACTGAAAGAACAAAAAGGTAGGAGCTGTTTGTTAGCAGGAGATATCAGCAGCCCCTTAGTCCAGCAGACCCTTGAGATATGAAGCACCTACACAACTGATGCTTGTCAATAAGAAAACATTTCCAACTTCAGCACAACATATTCCTTACTATCAGTGCAGTAACCAAACATTTGTATTACAGTTGCACCAGGCATTTTCTTACTCTGCTCTGCATAGACAACTCTAGCCAAGATGTGCTGCTTTCCCCCTTGTTGGAGTTTGGATTTATTGACACAATAAAAGTCAAACAGCAGACAGCAGTAGAGCAGACTTCACCCTGAGCACTCTCCCCAACCAGCGTTGCTTCGGCAGGATTTGTTCTGTTCCACTCCCTGCTTCTTCCTGCACCAGAGGGACAATTCACTCCTCTCCTGTTCCAGTTGGAGAGCACAAAGGCAGCTGCTACTGCGAGTGGATCAGGTTTCTATTCTATTCTACAGAGCCATCTATAACACTGCTGTCCCTCCCCATGGCACCCTTGGGCTTGGTCCCCTCTGCTCCCACAGAGGCTGTTCATCCACCTCTCCTCATCAGGGGAAAAACCTTAGCTAGAAGTAGGAGAATGTGCAGGGGTACAGCTGTCAGAAACAGTGGGTTAGAGGGGCCTGTTTTCAAGGGATTCCATCTGACTGAGGTGCAGCTCAGTGACAGTACAGTGATTCCTTGGAACTAATTTATATGTTAAGGATGTTTCTTCACCCTAGGCTTTGCACAGCAGAGTTTCAGGCTCCAGATCCCCTGAGGTAAGTTATTTGGTACAGCAGTTGTAACTGTTGAAGCTGGGTGCTTCTGCAGACGGACCCTGAACAAAGAAATCCCTGGGCAATTACACCCTTGCCATCTCAGTTCCCCTGCCCATTAGGGTTTGGGGTCCTCATGTTTTTTTACCCAGCCCTGTGTCTCTAGGCAGGCTGCTTCTCATCTCTAAGGTTGCCACCTCTGCTGACGGTTGGAGCTTCCTTATCTTCCAGCTCAATCCAGCTCTGGGGCCACTTTTTCCTTGACCAGGGAAGGTTTCAGCAAAGGTTGACTGTGTCAAGGTGACAGTAAGTTCATTGCTCATGGCCTACAGTTTTGGCAAATGTAGCCACTTACACTACGTTAGTTATGCCAACACTTATGCTAAGCTTGGCAACTAATATCTCCCAATGTATATGCAGAGTTTCAGCTCCTAAGTGGAGGCTGTGGCACACCTGAAGCATACAGTCTGCAGCACAGTCGTAGTGCTCTTTATATACAGAAGCAAATCCAGCACTTAGCATTAAGGAGGCAAGCTGACAGTCTGACATTAGAGAGAGATGAAATGTTTTCTTGGGAAAGATCTGCTGTGTCATTCAGTCACTTCCTGACATTTTCAACAGCCCCAAGTCTGTACACTTGAATGGAAATCGGGCTGTACTTTTGCTACATGGAGACTTTTCCTTTCCAGTGCATTCATCCTAAAGGATCTCCTGCTGTTTCCCTGAGTGACTGACCAAGAGGCTTCCCTGCAAGAACTGGTCTGCAGGAGCGCAGCTCAGTGTGGGCAGTCACCAAGGCACAGCATGGGCCAGCAGGAAGCTCCCTGAGCTGGTGCCAGCATGGGAGCTGGGACATACAGGGCAGGAATAAAGATGATGGAAGGAGCAGGAATGGAGATGATGGAAGGGGCAGAAATCCCCTTTTTACCTTCAACTCCTCTGTAGCCAATGAACAATATTTTTTTCCTCTTATCATTGCTGTAGCTCAGGTCTCCTATATTGTTACAATACTACTGTCATTTAAAAAATTGCCTTTAGCTGTACACAATATATACAGGAATATTGCAGTTACAATACTGGCCTTGCAGGTATAGACAGACCCTCCTCTGGAAAAGGGACAACACTGGCTAAAAAGTCAGGTTCAGAATACTTATGGGGCTCTTTTAGATCCCACCTGTGTTTTCATCTTTTAGAGAGTCCACATTTTTCAACTGTATTACAGCGGTTTTTTGCATCTGAAAAATTAAGTTTGGTTTTTCACAGCCAAATACAACTTCAGGAATGTGAATTTTCGTAGAAAGCACCAAGGATTTTTGAGTGTTGCACTAAAATTACAAAAAGGACTGTAGTGCATGCAGTGCAATAGCATTTGTGAGCTAGTGATGCCTAGAATTTGTTTGGCCATCTTCTATATTTGAGGAACTTGCACTATCTTTGCATGTGTCTGTAGTTGATTCTTTGAATTACATCCTTCTGTGCCACTTGGTGCTTTCCATCTGCTGAGGAGGGAACTCTCTCCTAATGTCCATCTTCTGCATCATCCTACATTAGATGAATAAAACAATCTAGTATATAGTCCAGTCTTGTGAGCCCAGAGGCTGGTAGCTTTTTTAGGTAAAGGCTCTTGACATTCTCCCCAGATAATTCCATTGAAGCAGTTGGCTGTATGAATGCAGTTTGCAGGCTGCTTTTGTTAACCGTGTTTGCTTTCTGAATGTCCCTTTTTCCTTTTTCACTAATTAATGAATTATTTGTGGCTCAGAGACTAAAAACTAGCTGGGAAGAATTATAAATGTCGATGCACTAAAATCTTGGCATAGGACCAGAGCTTTCTTTACAAAATAGAAGTGCACTGCTGTGTATGTAAAAGCTCTTTTTGGATTTCTTTTCCTGGTTTCCTATTGATCCTTTGGGAGGATAGTGTATCCTTTCATTACTGGGGCATGATTAAAGGCTAGATCAGTGTGGCTAACATTCGTGACTTAACACATTACTCTTAATACTATGTTAAGCTCACAAGCTGTATTACTTGGCTGTCTAGTCGTCTTCTGGGCTTGTGGCTTCACAGTGCTGCTGTAGTTGCCATATATCCAAATTACATTCACAGGGAAGGGGTGAGTTGTCTTTTGGTGGGAGAAGCAGCGTATCGTGCTCCTTTCCTCTATGGAGTAGTCCAGGAGCAGCACAAGGACTTCATGTGCAGTGGCCCTGTTGTGAGCATCCTCCTATTTACTGCACAGCTTTCTGTGCAGCTGGGAGGGGGCTGAGTGGCTGGTATCCTACACATGGGCTGTACTTGAGCTTTCTGCATGCTGTGTTGCAGCATTGATGAAATATTTGCAGGAGATGAGGAAATCTGGAGGTGACTTGTATTCTCCAGGACCTTTGAGAAAACAGCAGGCACAGAAATGCTGGTTCACTTCAGCAGTTACAACTGACCTGCTGGGTTTTTTCACATTCATATTCTTTAGAAACCTCTATTTCCCCTGTTAAAATTTCATTGGAAAAACTAAAGCATACGCAATATATGAAATTGAATGAATACCCATGTAATTGTTTCTTTTTCTTTTAATTTCATGGAGCCTTAGATCTTAAATTTCAGTCACAGGGATTAGAGCCATGAATCATGAACACTAAGTTTACTTAATACACAGAAGATTACTTTTAAAGCCCATTGTTTTAAGAACTTCATTGGAACTGAAGTCTCTTACATCTGCCCAAATATTCCCCCACCCCTTACATTTCTCAATGATGTGTAAATTATTCTGTCAGCCTATAACCCCATTTATGTCAGTAATTCAAGTGGGGAAAAAAAGAGAGAGGTGGGGGAAAAAAAAACCCCAACACCTTAGCTTATAGCTGAAACATATGTGTTAGCTTCACCTAATTAACAGTTTTTACAGAACAGGTTCAGTGTTTGCAATTAGAATTGGTGCACGAAAGAACTGGCACCATATGCTGGGATTTCACCAGATAAACAACTCTTAAGCCCTTCTGGGATACCAGCTGATGAATATGAAGCGTGTGGATGTTTGCTTAAACTAACAAGTGGTGGTAATGCCTGTTCTGCAGAAGCTTAAGGATCAAAGCTTAAGCAAAAGCTACCTCAGATAAGCGTGTACTTAGAATTTGAGCTGGTGAGAGATCCTTTATCTCAGTGCAAAGAATGAAGATGTCTGTCCAGAGATAAGCATGTCTGTCTGGGAAGGATGTTAGCCCAAGAGAGGTACTGCATCATGGTGACAAGGCAAGTAGAAGCCATGCTGACTTGAATACTAGATTGCTTAAAAGAATGGGACTGGCACAGTTTCAATTGTAAATAGACAAGGAAGCAGGAGATGCTGCTTTTTGAGCTCTGGTCCATGTGTTCTTGCTATCAACAAAAGTAGTGGTTGAATGATAAAAAAGTGTGTTCCTGAAGCTTCCCCCAAACACAAACTGTGCTGAGATTTAAATAAGCTTGAACCACATGAGGTAAGTGTCATGTGCACCTGCTCTTTTGCAGCCTGGCGGTGGAACTGCTGCTCCATCAAGGGATAATTGCAGTTTGTCCAAACAACCTGAAGTATGATACACTAAAGAACTTCAGCCTCTGAAAAAACACTGCCTAAAAATCTCCCTGTTTCAAGCTTGTGTCACAGTTGGCTGTCATTGCAGCACAATAGACAGCTAAGTCCTCGCATCTTTTAAAACTCCTGGTCTGAGGCCAGTAAATCAGTAGAAAGTCATTCACTTCAAGTGTTGGATCAAACCTAAGAAAGGCATGCTGTATCCCCTACCACTTACATCCCATTTTTCTTCATGCATCGAAGTGGAGTCCCATCTGGTTTCCCAACCATCTGTAGAAATGTTTGTGCTGAGACCAATAGCAACACAACCACTGCTATCTTCTAGTTACTGCTACCAAGCATCATTTCTTCTTGGGCAGGGGAGCTGACACTCCTGACAGACCAATCACTATCTAGTGCAGGTTCTGTGAGCAAATGCATTCTCTTATTTTCCAAAGACACCAGCGTCTCAATACAGCCATTGATTTGACCTAATGAAGATGATCTCTCTTTCTTAATCTGCACATGGTGCTGATAAAGCAGTGGGGAGAGCAGAAACAATAACTGACAATTCTGACAAAATTCCTCAGCTTGGCTTTTTTTGTAGGAAAAAAAAGTGCAATTAAAAGCTCAGCAGATTAGAAAAGGAACTTGGTACACAGAGCAGAAAGCATTTTGGCAGCCACCATCTATTGCTATTAGCTGCCCCCCAATCACTTCCAGTATTCACTCTGCATAATCAGTAAGAACAAAATGCCAGAGCATCTGCCCTTCCTAGCAGCTGCACCACCGCTGTGGATGCACAGCAGTTACTACTGAGCCTGAACCAAGTCCGGGCAAGCAGCAGGCTGGAGTCTGAAAGCACACTCACCTTCTTTGGTCCTCCCCTTCCAACCTGTGCACCCGCCAAACTTAGCATCCAGCAGGAACGCCCCTGCACGGCATGCCGGAAAGTGAATGAGAGCAGCTGCTCTGCACCTGGGACTGGAATCCTGGCAGCTCTCATGTCTTGTTTAATAATTTTGCATAGATCAACAGTTTTTGAATAGTGCACACTTCATTCAGTACAGCAGGTTTTTAAATTCTCATTGTACATTCATGGATCATTGCACCTTTTCTAAGCCACAGCAATTGTCTCTATTGTTAAACCAAAATGTTAATGTCTTCCATGCCGTCCTTCCCTCTAGTTCAGTGCATTTCAATAGGGGTGAAAAGGTAAAACACTGCAAAACTTCAAATACCCAGTCATATCATTACAAGCTATACCTAGTCTCGTCTCCCTCCTCCCCCAATATCCTGCTTCTCTTCATCAGGAACGTTAAATAGTGACATCTACAGAGAAATGAGCAGAGGCTCCTTCAATAAAACAATAGGGTATCACTGAGTCTATTATGCTAACTGCTGCCGAGCTGCTGTTGAAATGATTTCATGTTGTCCACGTGGAGTTGCGTGCATCTGTGTAACTGATACCCCCCCACAAGCCTATCTCTCAGACCATCATGCTGTTCCAGTCTCTTGAACACACAGCACTTGGGTTGATTATTTGATTTTCCAAATCTTAGCTTTCCTAGACAAAGGGTTTTGCTTTCAGTCTTGCTGCTAACTCATTTCAGATATGAGTATAAATTACAGTTTGTGGTTTGTACCACTCCCACAAGTAGTGGATAGGCCCAGCCTGGCCAACACAGTTGGACCAAGGGCAGCGTCCTGCTCACCTTGCTGGGTCTAGAGACACAAGGACTTCTTACCACAGGAGTCCCACACAGCCACGGTACCACCACTATAGGAGAAACACGAGTCTCACTGGGTGGCCCAGAAGTGCTCTGCAGAGGTTTGTGTACAGTTCAGAGCACACAGGGTGAGACACCCAACTGTCTCTGCTGTGCAGGCCCGACAGCAGACAGTATGTTGCTCTGGGGCAGAACTGTAATTCAACCTTGGCCAATTAGTTTTCATTTTAAAAGGGAAAAAAAAAAAACTTAATGGAAATTTCTACTTGAGTGTTATCACTTGACATGTGCATATGGGCAAATAGTGTGCACTAGAATAATTAACACATTGTGACATCACATAGAGCTACAGCCAAAACAAGAAGTCTGGTATTTTCTAGACTGGTACAAGCAGGCATAAATCTGACTGTAAATAAAACCTGCATTTCTTATCTGCAAAGGGAAAACCCTTTGGTAATTTCTTCCGAGACATGAGACTTACCTTTCTGTCCCTTTGTTGGTTTAGGCTTCAGCAGTGCACAGTGCAGAAGGGGACAGGAGCCAAGGGAGGCACAGAGCTAACCAGCTGCTTGAACAAGGGAGAAACAAGGGAATAGGAAGAACAAGCATCCTTTTTGTCTTCCACTATCACCCAAACACTAAGCCAGATTCCTCAGACTGAGGAAGTAATTTCAGACTGTGCTTCTAAAGCAAACATATAGCAATAAGAAAAATAAAGTACAAAAATTATCCAAACCAGAAAACCCCCCTGATACAGCCATGCTGTGGCTGTATAAAAAGATGCAAGAGGCAGAAGAAAAACACACACTGTAAAGGTTTGAAGTAGCTCAGCAAGTCCTTCCTAATGGGCTAACAAGACAATGCCAGGAACAATGCCACAGAAAAGGGGGAAAAGCAGCAGCATTCAGGAAATACCACAAAATTACAGTTTTGAGATTATTATGAGAATGAGCCATTTACTCCAGGCACCATTCACTTTAAAAATCTTGTTACAATTGTTCTCTTTATAGTCTCGGCCACAGTAATGAGGCTTTACATCCCTTACACATTCACTGCAAAGCAGAACTGTGCACTGAGCCTCTGACCTTTTACAGATGTCCACAATCTGCCAGTCTGTCACTCCGGCCTCTGCTGCTGCGCAGCTCCGGAGAGCAGGGCTGGGTAGGCCCGTTGTCGGAGGGCTGGGTGGCTGCAGCCAAACTGCATCCTAGGCTCTGCCTCACATGCTGGACATCAGAAATGGCATTGTCTCAGGCAGGGATTGGAATAGACTGGGCTTTGCTGTTGAAAAAAAACAGGGTTACAAAACTGGATAAGTCTGCACATCCATCCCATTAAATTTAAGCATTTTTGATGCCAGGAGAGCTTGGTTCCAGGAAAAATGTCCTCTTGTAAAGGCCAGTTCTGCTGAACTACCAGTGAAGGCTCTTTTGAAAGCACGTGTTAAAAAAAAAAACAAACCCTCCTCTTTTCCAAGGGTGACTTCTTTGAATACAAAATATACATAATTTGGGGATCTGACTGGATAACTGAATGGGTGTAGCTCTCAGCTGAAAAGGCTGTGTGTTAAACCCAGTTTTGATATACACTGGTGTGCCTCAGTTTCCTTTTCTATAAATGGGCTGTAAAAATACCACCATCCTTTTGCGTTTTGTGTGTCAAAAATCCACAGATGAAAAGTGCCATAGGGAAGTTCAGCACTGTACTCAGTACCACTCTTAGAGCCACTGTGGCTTTGGGTAGAAGTTCTTCCTCTAAAGTTCATTATATATGTGTGCACACTCCGTTCCTGTAAAACATCAGGGAGAAGCATATGTCTGAAGGTGAAAAAAGATGACCTTGGAGCTGAGGCAGGGGCTGGGAGATGCCTGAAGTGCAGCTCGGTGGCCATGCCGGTGTGGTAGGCCTCTCTGAAGCCAGCTTGCTCTCTTCTCTCGCACAAGAGGCTGCTGGAGAAAAATGATTGTGCCAAGCGGGCATTAGCAGCCAAACCTAGTTTAACTGAGAAATTCTGGAGTGGTTAACAGGCACAAGCAGTGCAACTATTTACTCTTACATCTCATTGAGTCCCCTTACAAAAGGACCTGTGAGCTGAGGGTAAAGGTGTGAGCTTTGGAATCAAACCTGCACGTAAAGATGAACCCTGCCGCAGGCATTATTTGTTTCCTTGTCATTTCACATTCCCTCCATTTTACCTGTTTCCCAAAGGGTGTATAAACTTTTGCTGACCAGAACACCAAATGGTTTCCCAATTACTCTTTTGGACCGCTAGCTACTTTTGTACCAGATTAGTCTAAAACGAGGAGGCTGTGACAGGCTGTAGAGGGCAAATTGTGCTTTTTACAATTACGTGGGGGGATTGGAGCCAACCACCTGCTTCAAAGCCCAGAGAGGTTAATTGCAGCTCTCATTCTCTTGACCTACATACCAGAGCACATCGCTGGCCGTCCTGCCCTCCTGGTTGCAAACTGTTTCAAATAGCACTTTCTGATTTTGTCAGGCAGTTGCCAGTGGATAGCAACAGACTTTTAAACAGGCTTGCTCTGTGCATTTTAGATGAGACAGTGGCAGTTCTGAGTTTTTGCTGCATCTTTTCACTGTGTAGTGTTTGCAGGTGAGATTTAACAGTATTTCCCCTCTTTGTTCCCTCAGGTTCAGCAGCTCAAAAGAAATCTGTGTGTTAAGTCACCTGCTAATGTAACTCTGCCTGTGTCACCCTGCTGTATCAGAGTGTGCCCCACGGTGAATCTGAACACTTTCTGGTGTAAACAGGCATGCACTCCCCAAACTCCAGCAGCAGGTTTTTGGAGTTCCCTTTTGAGCAGCATCACAAACCACTTCTGGCAGTCAGTGTGACTAGAAAAGTATGGAACAGACTTACAAGGGGAGAAAGGGGGGGGGAACGTTTGCTGCCAGCCATCGGCCAGAGAATACAGCTGGCACTGAGTCCCCAAAGCTCTACGTGTCTCTTGCCCTCTTCACTTTGGAGGAGTGTCAGAGGGCTGCGAGCATGAAATCACAGCTCTCATCGAAGGCCTGAATTAAATGAATTCTTTGTCCTGGGTCTGTAGCAGATCCCAAGTGAAGTAGGAATGCTAGGCATTTTCTGTACATGCTCAAGGTTTATTGCTTCCTTTAGATGAGCCAAATCTACTTTTAAGTGACAGATACTGTAAGGTGTAGTGAAAGAAACATGGCAGTAATTAAATGCATGTGAATGTTACAGAGGCTTCCTCAGGTGAGGTTTAGGCTAGCCTGAATGGTTAACAGTGGCCATGGTTTCTCATAGTTCATCATGGGATTCAGGCAACTGCTGTGGTTTTTCACCCCTATTTGAACAAACCTAATTTTCCTTTAAACTCTTTGGTTTGCTTGTACTGAACAAAGTAAAACCAAATTCCAGATAGAGAACTGAAACAACAATAATGTCTCTTTCCAAGTTTTCTTATCAAGGCTCAGTCATTTTCTAGAAGATAACACTTAACTCTACACAGCAATGCTGCATGAACTTGCATAGCATAGTTATTACATATACTGATTTATACTTACCTCTTGGTCAGTTTATAAATGACTGAATGGCTCTGTCTAGACATATAATCTATGAAATTTGTAAGCCTAGCCTGATATTTTTACAGCTATAATCAAAGTCCATCTTTCAGTTCCCTAATTTAGCACCTTTCTTGCCTGACAAGAAGACAAGAACAGTTAAAGTAGCAAGAAGAGAATCTAAAATATTAGCTGCTGTCATGTCAGATATTAGTTATTCCCCTGATCCAGTCTTGATGTTTATCCCTCCCTCTTCGAGTTTTCTTAATTATTTCTATCTTGAATTAATTCTTACAAAACTCCCTAGATGTAGGCTTTATGATTTAGAATCTCAGCTGTTCATTCAATTAATGGGCTTGATTAATGGTCTTAAACTTTCCAGAGACAATTGTGACACATTATGGGAGGGGAGACAAAGACTCTGAGTATGCTCCATCTCATTTGTGGTACTCCTGAGCCTGGAGTCCATTTTAAGCTAGATTTTAATATTTTTTAAATTCTTACACTCATTAAGCATTTACGTGGAAGGTGTATTTTCTCCAAAAGAATGACTTAGTTTCCTTTATCCCATCCTCACAACCTTCCTCAGTCCCCTTGTAAAAAAGCAATCGATTGGAGGTTCAGGATGTTGATTAGGATCTGAGAAGCTGACTTGAAAATGGTTATCAGGGAGGTGCATCTCTTTGACTCTGTATATGGGTATTGGACATGGAGAGAAAAACATCATCCAGTGAGCTTTTCTAACAAGAATCTCAAGGCACTTGACAATATTTTTAGCAAAGCTACTACCTAATAATAAGCAGTACAGAAGAATGCTGTTATAGTTGTGTTATCAAAGGGACAGTCTGAGAAGTTTGGCTGCCTGGTCTCACTAAGTGTGAAACAGTCATTGATACGATCGATGTTCAATGGATAAATACCAACAGAGCACGTTTCCCAATTGTTTCTCCTTTCATGTTTATCTTGATTGAGAGTTCCTATAACTTTCAATGTCATCACAATAATTCTTGAAATAAAACTCATTTCCTGTATTCTTTTGTGTCTGGAGTAGCCAATTCTTTAGCAAGTTGCCTATAAATCTGAAGAGCATTGTGAGACCCATTTGGGCAAACCACTGTTATTTAAATGTTCTTTCCATGACAGCAGAACTCAGGTACTGTCCATCTAACAGCAATATACCATGTTAGAGCTGAAGAGAAAAACAATGTTAATCTAAGATTTAAAACAGGACAAACTTAGTTTCAATGTCATATGTTAGGACTGGCTTTGAGGGAAAAACAAAGCTTGTTACACATGTTCTACATTTTTTTTTTCTTGGCTCAGTAACCTCTAATTCCTGTTAATATCAGCAAAGATTTGAGGTATGTTTGTGGAGCAAAGCCAACCTTCATTTCAGCATATTCCCCACTGAAGACTGCACATTTTATCCCAGTAACTCCAGCAAACCAGAATTTAATCACTGGCTTGGCTTAGCCAGAATCTCTTCAGATCTGCGTCCCAGTGCATTATCCAGCGTGACAGAACAGACCTGACAAGAGAACAAAGCCCATTCCAGTAACACCACTGTATCTCAGAAACTGTGGCTTTAAAAGAATAAAACCATAGGACTCTGTTGGAGACATATCACTGCTCTCTTGCTTCAAAGCAGAATGCAAACCTGTATATAGATACAAGCACATGTGCATGTTGCACATTAATCTAAATGGGTGTGTATATATACATATATAAATTCTGAAAGTACACACAGACATGTTCATAAATAGCTTTAAAAAAGTACCTCACAAAGTTCTGTCTTTCCAGGATGCAGGTCAGATGCGTGGCTGTGCTACACCATATTCTCTATATCAACAGGATCTGTTCTCAGGACCTTGATTTTGTGTCAGAGGATCCCTGAGACCGCGAGGTAGCTCAGCTGCAGCATACAGCCCACGTGCTGGCGTTGGCTGTCATTTCCTACAATGACACAAAGCAACTATGAATACATTTTGCTAAAACAATTACTGAGAAGTTCTAAAAATTAATGCTTCTGCTGCACTTCTCATGAGCCATAAGGGGATCTTTCAGCATTACTGTGCCCAAGGAAAAAGAAAAGATTCTGCTTTATGGTTCTGAGTCAGTCTTTTTCTTACTAACATATGGCCCCATTTTTTCCAGGTTCTTTAAGCAAGTTGTAAACATAAACTTTGATGCACATGGAGTTTGATTCATGAAGAGTTTAATTTGCCTAGTATAAAAGATTCACATAGGTTATATAACATCACTAAATTATTTTTGTGGTTGGAGTAGTATCCATTGAGGAAAGCAGAACCGTTTCCCTGGGGTCCATTTATCACTGTTTGCTACTAATTAGAAAACTGAAAATACAATATGCATGACTCACATTATCAGTGTTGTCTTTGGACTGATGTATCATTCCCTGTGCTTCCTCAGGAACTTTTATTCATTTCCTAATTAATCTTTTTTCTTTTTGTTTTTTTCTTTTTTCTCTTTTTAAGGTTTCTGACAGATGTGACTCCATCTTCGTCAATGGGAAGGAAATGAAAAGCAAAGTGGATACTATTGTGAACTTCACTTACCAGCATTTTACTACCCAATTAGAAGTGACGGTCTGGGTTCCACGGCTCCCACTGCAGATAGAGATCTCTGATACAGAGCTTAGCCAGATCAAAGGCTGGAGGATACCTGTCACCTCCAATAAAAGGTATGCTTACAGCATCTGTACAGTCCAGTTTCACGTCCAGGGCCCCTGAGTTTACAACATAATGAATTTTTAGAGTATTTCTCAGAATCTAAATGCTCCCGTTTAAAATTAACTTTACAGTCTGTCTTAGCCTTCATAAACCCATCCAGCAATGATACCAGTAGGCTACATTTTATCCTGATCTATATAGTTTAAAAGTCAGTGGCTTTGCCTGGAGCATTAATCAATTCCACACAATCTCAGGAAATTGTATCATATGCTCTGATGTGCAAATCTGAGGAAAAGGACCTGGACCTCTCCTGTCCTGGATATATCATCGTGTGTGTGTGTGATACTCAGCACTGCAGTGCTTAAGTTTCTGTCTACAGTGTTAAATAAAGTAGAGCCAAGGAGGGAGTCAGCTCACTGGGCACTGGCAGTGCGGTTGGGTGAGATGATCTTTAACAGTCCCTTCCAATCTATGACCTGGAGTGATTGTTGAGTCTCTGTACAGCAGGCCTTGCTGAAGCATTACTTGGCAGATCTGAATTCAGAACAAAACCCCACTTACAGTCCTATTGAAGACTGTATTCTGATGAACAGATTCTACTGGGACAAACGTGGATGGGGAAATGACGGGGAAAGTGGTGAGGATTTGGAGCTCTGTTCCCATCGTTCCCTACTGAAAAATACCCATTCTGGTGTCATCATCATTTGGACAGTTTGCAAGATTAAGAACTTCCAGGAACACTGCTATATTGGTGGAGTTGAGGCTACATTGAAAAATATCACTGGAGAACAAGGCATGACACCAGCTCAAATTTATAATACAGTGGAAAAGCATGTCTGGCAGCCAGAGCTGTGGTGCTAAACACTGTGGCAGTTCTAGCTAAAGCACTTGATTTGCCCAGGAGAACGACTCAGCTACCGAGAATCTGAACAGACAGTAGTGCAGTTAACACTTTATGAGGACATAAAACTAAAGGTAACAGGACACAGTTTACAGGATACTCAGGTAATGAGCTCCAAAGAAGGGGACTGATTTACCTCTTGGCTGTGTGGACATCTTTTCTGGCTATGATGGAGGAGGTGATGAGGATCTGGCACGTGAATAGTTTTTATGTTTGCTTCAGTGATAAAGGCAGAGTTGCCATTTGTGGCAGGAGGAGATGTGCAAGGTGAGGAATGAACATATGCTGCTCCTGAAAGTTTCTCTTAACTTACCTTCTTCTGCCTGTAATGTGCCTAGAGCCACAACAGTCCCTTAGGCACAGCTCCTGCTAAAACCAGTGGGGATTTTGCTGAGTAAAAGGCTGCAGGATTAGGCTGTTGATGTTTATTACAGGAGTAAACTTTCAGCAGTGAGCTCAGTTAGACATTCAACTGTGGTTAACGGTCGTGGACATTCTGACTTTAAACCCATTACAGACAGTGCTGGAAATTTACCCCCCAGTGTCTAGTTCTGATTTATTTGGCCAGCTGAAATAAAGATAATGGTCTGAGAGTCTGCTCTGTTTGCAAGCTGGCAAGCGGTGTGAGTTTGCTGCTGCTCAGATTGCATCTGAGCTGCTGGCACATCTTCAGCAAGCATTTTCCATGAAGGGTGGAAGAGAGAGTATGGACACTGCATCATTCCCCAGAATTGCAGCTGGTAGTTTATGACATCGTATGTCAGCAGCCCCTGCCCCTGTGAACAGGAACGGTTTCAACTAGAAATAAATCATCTCTTAGGTTATGGATCATGTCTGTGGAAATGGGGGGGTTCAATTTGTGGGGGTTATTCTAAATCAATAGGCAGACCAAGGCTAGCATTAGCTGTGCTCCCTCTGACATTTACTTTGTACTTTGATTAATTTTTACATTTTCTTTATTTTTAGATTTGGATAGGCTTTACCTCAGATTTAGTGACTTTTCCTTTTGGTGTTTGTTTGGTTTTGGTTTTTTAATTTCTATCTCTAATTTTGAATCTTCTTATATCCCCATCTCCTTCATAGCTACATGTTGCCCAATATCCTAAACATGGGGGAGATTTTTTGCTGAGTTTTTTAATGGCAACCTGAAGCACACAAGACTTTTGGACTAGAGTCAGGAGCTGCAGGTTGGTTCCCTGAATCCTCATTCAGTGGTACAGCCCAAAGGCCACATTCCTTTATTCTGAACAAGGAGTCAGCCTGTAATTCTTCACAGTGCCCCCTCTCCCTGGTATTTATAATACAGTGTTAGTGCTGTGTGGTGAGAAAGTTGTCTTGTGTGATACCTGAGAATAGGTTTGAAAAGGAGAGTGCTTCAATCTGTAAAAACACCCAAAGTCCAAGCATTTCCCAGCAGGTGTGGTAGCCATAGCATTGCATTGCTTCAACTTTAGTTTGATGTGAGATTCAGTATTTGCAGTTTCCATGAGGGTTTTGATATGTATCCTTAGGAAACTCATCTGAAAAGAAGAGAAGGTCTAACCCTTGGATTCTTTCAGAAGACCCTGCAAACAGGCTTAGGCAATCTTAAGTTTAGATTTAGTCACACGTGACCTACAAGTCAACCAAAACTATGTCACTGTCCTCAGGTGCAGTCAGGGAAGGCCTGTAATGTGCCTTCTTCATTGCCCACCTCACCACAGACAAACCAGTTTTCTCCCTCCTGCCCAGTAGGACCAGTATCTGCACACCACTCCCCTGTCTTCTGGCAAGAACTAATCACTGCTATGAAGTAATGTGTCCGTATGCAGAAGGTAACATCTCTGAGCACTTCTACAGGGATTGTGCAGAGACACCTCAGCAACCCTCAAACATTCCTCTGCCTCCCCCACTGCTTCACTTTCCCACATGCTCAGCGTGGCTGTGCTGGTTTGGTTGTTGGAGGGGCTGGGCCAGATGGCAAAATATAACTGGGTTTACAATAATCTTTTAAATGTTTTTATTGGTTCTGTCAACAAAAGAAATGCTTGTGAAACTCCTGCCTCAGCGTGGCTGTTCTTCATCTGAATAGAGCTGCTTCTAGTTCAGACCTGAAGAAGTGTTTATATACCCCAAATCACATCTGCTCTTTCCAATGATGTTTGTTGATCTAATAAAATATACTGCATCTCCCTATAAACCCTGTCATGTTTGTACTGGTAAAATACATGTGGTTACAGACATGTTTGCTTACCTAACTTCCTGATTCATTTCCACCCAGCAAGGAAAAAGACAGGGTCTTTACAAATACTTTACAAACCCCACATGCCTAGCTCGGGTTGAACTGGGTTGGTTTTCATCTGGTCTGAACTGCTGTAAGAGCAGGAACTTGCTAGAGGAAAGAAAAACCAGGTTGCCAGAAACTGGGGAAAATAATGGTCTCCCCTGTGTAAGAGCAGCAATACAATTTACCAGCTCAGTCTGTAAATGTATGGCAAAGCTTTATTATTATCCAGAGGATAATTTGATCTATGGTATTTGCCGCTGCAGATATGAAGTGCCTCCCTTTCCAGGTGGAAGTCAGTTCCATGGATCAACTCATGACCAATGCATAGTATGTGGTCCCAAACCAGCATGGGCTGACAGAAACTCTGCTGCTGCAACGGGCCACAGAAAAACCCACAATCTCAGCAAACGAAAGGTGTATATTTAAATTAAAGACAAATATTAGACCATCGAAGAGGTCCAGGCAGACTCTGCTAGTCTAACAAGAACATTTATTTTGATTCCTCATGCATCTGCAAAATAATTACCTCCTTCTTGAAGTTCCTGCACTAGCTCTATGCACATAGATTGACATGGGATGAGTGGCTTCACCCTGCATTAATAGGAATTGCATGGCTAAAGTCTCACAGAAAAAGCTAGAAGTTTAATTTAAGTAAATATTTGCAATTGAGATAAGCACATTGTTTTCATGAGGCCCTCAGGGAGGCAGACATCACACAGTATGGCTCCCAGCATCCACCTGGACTTTTACCAGTGTCTGGCCTTACCAAACAGTACCTGATACAGCCATTACTAAACCATGGTGACTGCAGAGCTCTGAGTAGCATAAACCTTCAAAACCTATGAAACAGAATTAAGCCAGGCACGGCTTTTGAATGGCAGTCTTTTAAACTAATGGTTAATCAGGTGTTAGCTCTACTTTGGTCCTGTCTACTAATAGGAAAAAAAGCAGGAAACTTAGGCTAAGTTAAATGAAGAAAAAAAGCAACTGTTTTAGATAAACCTCTCTGTGAAAAAAAAAACCACTCAGAAATAAAGCCATCCTTTAAGGCAAATCAAGTGAAACTGGATACAGACCATTCAATTTGTGAGTAACAACATCTGCACAAAGCTTGAACTTTACTCCTTTAGTTAATTGACTTCCAAGTCCTACGATGATTTTTGCTAACACGTAGGCTGTATTTTCAAATCTGTAAAAGGTACCAACTTGCATTTCTTCCTGAACTGTGAGCAGAGCTATGTGCAACTCATTTCTGCAATTTCCACTAAATCAACATCTAGTGGTTTGTATTTTGTATCCAACATAGATTTTATGTTTTCACTTAGATGTGTTGCAAATGTAGTTGAAATACTTGACTCTCCTTAATGAGTATTACAAATCCAAAACCATCAAAACTGATTTCTTTGGGGTTTTTTTAACAGAAAATTAGCATCTGGCTCAAGAACTTGATGCTTGGTTTGAGAGAGGTGCAAATTAAGAGAGACATACTTAAACTGCTCACAGACAGTGTCTATAATATAAAGTTGTCAGATCACTGATGAGATCAGCACTAGCAGGCAGCTTTGTAACAGGGCCACTGTTTTAACTCAGCTCGCTGGCAAAGGCTTTCTCTGTGTGAAATGGAAATTAAATGGAATTCTGGCAACCTTGGTTCACTCCAGAAAAACAAGTTTGCCAAGCAGCAAGAAATGGTGAGAAGGATTCTGAGAGATGGCCAGAGCTAACCGTGGAGATGGCTAAGGGGTGGGGGGGGGGGGAAAAGCACATTAGCTTATACTGATGAAGATGTGTCTTAAAAAGAAAATGAGCTCACTGCTTCATGAGGGATTTTGAGCCTTTAAGATTTGAAGTGGGAATTTGTTTTTAAAAAAAGAAAGAATTTGAGATGGTACATGGTAAAACAGATTTGCAAAGCTCGTATTGAAAATTCCAACCTCTCTCTTTTTACTTTGCATTGCTGTAAGAAAGTGCCCTGCCCATCCCATGGTTTAGAGGTGTTTTTCTGCTGTTGCACATTGGCATGTAACCATGCATTTCTAAGGAGAAGCATACCAACACCTATAAATGTTTTTGTAAGGAAATGGAGCCCTTACCTTTGTTAGAGATGCCACAAGGAAAGAGTTGGACTTGGATCATCTTCTGGGGTTGGTAGTACTGGCTGCCCATACAGTTTTAAGCCGGGCAACAGGTTCTCTCTCTCTCTGTGCCCTTATGCCACACTCCTTATCTCTGGTTGTTCTTCTCACAACTCACATTTTGGAGCTGTATGAGATTAGAGTTGAAAACTTTTCTCTCAAAGTTTTTTGAATATATTTCCTCTTGAACTGCCCAGTAGTCTGAAGTGAAAACAGGTAAAGTAGAAATAAGTAAGTGCAGAAATAAATATGAATAACAGTAGGACATGGGATCTGAGTAAAACATCTGGTTGTGTAACAGGAACAGAAATAAGAGGTCTGTAAAAAAAACATTAAATCAGCATGAATGTTGAACATGGGAACATTTTTCTTCAAGCCACAGAACACTGGTTCCCTGTCTCTTTTCCTATGTGGAAACTGGTTCCCACTGGTTCTGTGCCTCTCTTCCCCCAAATCCCACAAGCACTTCTTACCTGAATAGCTCCTGCACAGTCTTCAGTTCTGCACAGGTACTGATGTTACTGTCTGTATTACTAAAAGAGGGTCAAATCCTGAAACCTTGGAGCTAAACCTGGTTTTCCCAAAGTCTCAGATTATTATAGTAATGGTTTAGATGAGCTGAAGTTAGTCAAAATGTAGGAATAAATCGGAACTGGGAATATCAAGGACTTCATAAACTCTTTTATAGCATTACAAAGCCAAAAGCAGTCTAAATAGGCCACAGAAGCTGTATGAATATCACCCTTCTAGTACTTTCCTTGCTGCTTCTTGTTGACTGGCTGGCTTCAGCTCATTCCAGACTGACACTGGTGTTGGGAAGGGGAGAACAATTGAAGATTTCCATGACATACACAGCTAGTTGAGTTCTGTAAGACTAATTTCTTCAGTGGTTATTCAATGACATTTCAGTCCTTCAGCAACTAACGATGGACCCTATTGTTTCATACACACAAAACCAAAAAGGCTGTACCAAATACCATTTACTTGAGGCCACATATATATATATTCAGGTAACAATTGATGCATTGAAAATGTATTTCCAGTGCATTAGATTCTGCAACACCAGGACTTTCTATCATTTTGATGAGCACAAGGGCTTTTCTTAGATATGTTTTCAGCTTACTATCCGGCAACTTTGTCATAAAACAATTTATAACAGAAGCAATTCTAGTTTATAATAGTTTTTCATAGCTAGTATTTCAAAGGAGAAGATAAAGGAATGCAGTAAACACAAAACTACTTCCCAAAATACTGTGAAAAATGTGGCTTACCCCATATTTCCCACTCTTGCTATAGAGGTGGCTTCAGGCTCAATAAATAAGGAGTAAGGCAAATTATTTCCAAGCAATGAATTCCACAGCATGCAGGCATAATGAGTAAAAGTGTGACCACCTAGTGCTTAATAGCTGGCTTGAAAGAGATAAGAGAATCCATGTGTTTGTCCCAAGGAGTAAACAATAGTAAAACAAAAGTTAAAATAATTTTTTTTAAAAAATTGATGGGAAACTGGGGTTTAAACAGAGAAAATGCAGAGGTGTGACAGCACTGCTATCATGTACAAATCACTGCGATGCCTTAGAGAAGGTTTATGAAAAGCGGTTACAGTGTCGTGGGTTCTATTTTGCAGGGAGGACAGATAGAAAATATTAAATAAGGTGCATCTAATGCTGCAGATGTTTCTGTGGGGTGAGTGACAGGCTCAGCAGCCTGGCATGGTGTTTGTACAATGGAGTAATTGGTGGCCTGAGTGGTAACTGAAGTATCTAATTTGTTTTTTTGGAAGCCCTGTGAAGTTATTACATGAGTAAATACACCAGATGCTTGTGTGAACTGTACCCAATTTAAGGTGAATTCACAGCATATTTCTTGAATGCAGATGGCTTAATGCACCCAAGGTAGAGCTGTGGGGTAAGGTGTGATGGTGTTACCTAAGCAGGGAGCCCTCAATGCATGACAGTAGTTTTGAAGAGATGAGCAAAGTGATACAAATGTTATGGGCAAAGGTGGAAGAAAGGACATTAAAACATCTCTCATCCCTGATGAGCTGCTACAGGGGGTTGTTCCAGTCCTGCCCTCTCATAAACATCTCGCGCTGCTTTCCTCAGCCCTCCACAAGATTTGACTGCCACTTGGAGACAGAGTGAACAAGTGGTGGTTCAACTGACATCTCAGAATGGCAGACATATTTTCAAGTTGCTGGGAGGCCCCACTCAAAGAAAGAATTCACTAACAGAAGGGACAGTAGCTTTTAAATTGTACAGCACAAAAATGGCTGGACAAGCATCTCACCTGGATTTATCAACCTACACACCCAAAATCTGGTTTTCTACCTCTCTCACAGTAGCAGATGATTATTACATTAATCTAATTGACACTACCATACGACTGAACCTCTGCAGTGCTGTAAGAGACACCATAGATAACAAACCCGGATCTATTTACAGGCCGACCCGTGACAGTGAGGATGAAGAGGATGATGAGAAGAAAGGAAAAGGTTGTACTCTCCAGTATCAGCATGCCATGGTGCGAGTCCTCACACAGTTTGTAGCTGAATCCTCTGAGCTTGGAGGCCACTTGACCTATATGCTAGGCTCTGAGTGGCAGTTTGACATCACTGACCTTGTGACCGATTTCATGAAGGTGGAAGAACCCAAGATTGCCAAGCTTCAGGATGGCCGAGTTCTCGTTGGTCGTGAGCATGGCATCACCACGGTCCAGGTACGGCCTCAGGTGTATCTGCAGCTTCTGTGGAGAGTTATGGATACACACAGTAGATAGTTATCTTATAAAATTAATTGCTCACCGATAAAAACAAGCTGAAGAAAAGTTACATGATAAACATGAAAGGAAGTTCAAATGTGTTTTCATTTTGGCTTTGTCCCTTCCATACAATACCTCTAGGTAAAACTTGGAAAGGGATTTATCCATGTTAATGGGACTAGCTACAAGTGAGATTTTCTGACCAGTGAAGCAGGTTACATGATGCACATAACTAGCTGCTTTTGATTTAAGTGGGGCCTTATGGACCTCATTGTAAGGAAGTTTTGCCAAAGATCTACATGCATCTTTGTATGCTTAACTGTCTTTGAAAAATTAGTCCTTTTATGTTCACAAAAAGAAATACAAAAAAAATGGACACAAAAATAATCTTCAGAAATCTTTCAGGTTGTTCTTATCCACCACCTCTCTCTCTAGCTTCATGCATATTTTTTAAAATCAAAATAAAGGCTTATAAACACCAGGGCTTTCTTGTTAGCTGCAAACATTCATAATGTTCCAGTCATGCTAAGTTTCCTTTGTAGTCAGCACAAAGGAATAGGCACTTTTAGGACTCCAATCCTTTCAGCCTAAACTAGACATCACAGAGAGGTCACAGGATTCCTGCCCTTAAAATGTCTCTTTCATTCCAGTGACTGTAAGAGAGCAGAAGACAGCTAGCTTCATGCAGGTACCTACACTGTAGATTTCTCATTAGTTTAGACAAATTGCATCTCACATATTTTGGGCTTGCACCAGCTGTTTCTGGCATCAGCAGAAAGATGACTGTCTCCTTCTGAGCATGTTGGAAACAAAGTCTTAGAGCAAACTGACAGGACTACTTTGGCATTGAAAATTGCAGACAGGCACCCAGTGGGATTTTCAGAGTCCTTTTGCAAATCCCACTTTCATTTCATTCAGGACTTTTCTGTCCCTATAAAGGCATCAGGCCAAGTTCCTATCAGCCAGACAGGAACTTGCTTACTCCCTTAGTGAGTGTCAGCGTCTTACACTGTCTTGTGCTATGCTGCATTCATAGTTTTTATATGACTTTTTTTGAAAAACAATCCCATTTAATTGAATCTATTGTTGAGATGAAGCTGTGATTTTGAAGTGATCACTTGTTTTATTAAATTATTTTTGTAAATAAAGTAATTTAGCAGCAAATGAATGCTATGTCATAGGGGAAACATCAATTATAGCTCATACATGGGTGTGACAACCCCAAGATTCATCTGAAATGTTATGCTGATTAGCCTAATCTTGCTTTACAACACAGTTGGGTTTTGTTTCATGCAAGGTGTTTGCTTTCTCTTTCAAGGTTCTGTCACCTCTTTCCGATTCCATCTTGGCAGAGAAGACAGTGATAGTTCTAGATGACCGTGTAACCATTACAGATCTGGGAGTACAACTAGTTTCAGGCTTGTCCCTCTCCTTACAAATCAGCAAAGGAAATAAGAGAGCTATTGTTTCTACTGCCTCTGCATATGACATCCTTCATACTCCAAAACAGGTATGATCCAAGATAGTACATAGAATTTATTTATTTGTTTACTGCTTTACTCTGCTTTCTCAGAAGCAAGGGAAAAACTACTTGCTGTAAATTTTGGACAGCACATATAAACGTATGATTTTGTGTAGAGCAGTAATGTCACACTGTGAAAGCTATTTATCTTACTGACCAACTCCTACAGGAGCAAACACCCATCCAGAATGACCAGTAAATGCTTCAGAGTTAGTTCGGAGACCTGTGCAAGAGAGTGATGGTCATGCCTGTGCATGCACGATACATGTACATGCCACTCAAGGCACGTTCTCTCTGGGGAAATATAGTTTAGCTGTGTGAGCAGAGGTAGAAACCCCATGCCTTAATAGTCTCACAAAGTCAGTTCAGTCAAAAGGACTTTTTCATAGAATCACAGCCTGGTCTGGGTTGGAAGGGACCCCAAGGATCACAGAGTTCCAACCCCCCTGCCCCACAGGCAGGGCCACCAACCCCAGGCCTGGAGCTACACAAGGTTGCCCAGGGCCCCAGCCAACCAACCTTGCCCCAGGGATGGGGCATCCACCACCTCTCTGGGCAGCCCATTCTAGCCCCTCATCACTCTCTCTGTAAGGAACTTCCCCCTAATATCTCATCTAAACCTTCCCTCCAGCTTTTGGCTGGATGTGCAGAAGTTTTCATGGTCTGCACTGCTGAAAGCTGAGGAGTTTCTGCTTACTGTGAACCATATCATCTGAGGAATTAAATAGCTTTAGATGAGAACAGAGAATAAAGTGCATATCTTTTATTGTATTTACTATAGAATAGAGACTCTATCACAAGAGAAGTGTAACTATCTTTTTAGCACTAGCAATTTGCAGTAAGACAAATTTTTTGGTCAAAACATCCTTAAAAAGGGGGAGTTGGTGAGTGTTTTTGTAGTTTGCAGAAAGGACTATAATCACTCTGTGTATTTCACATAATCTTGTATATTTGAAAGCATGACAGAAAACTTAAAATACTGCCCTGAGATGTGTTCTTAACCTAGTTTGTTTCAATGGGCTGAATGGGATAATGGGATCCCCATTCCAACACGACAGCTCTGCATGTTGTATTAGATATGGCATTAGAGCTGCAGTGTTACAGAAATTCCCCATTATAGAGCCTTTATGAAATTAATTAACCAGGACTTTGGAGATATGATTACTTTCAGCAAGGGGCTCTGACACTCAGAAGCAGCTTCTCACTTTGGACTGAAAAAAGAATTGTCTTTTTTTATATATATATCTTTTTTGTCAGCACCTTTTATTAAATTTAGATGAAGGTGTCTGTGATAGTTCCTGAAGATGACATAAATGCCTAAGCAGTCTAGAGAACACAAATCTGCAAGAAGAAAATGATAAGCAGAGTAGACTTTTTGGGGAAAAAAAAATTAAAAATCCAAAATAAGTCATAGTTAAGCTGTATATTTATTCAGACTTATCAACTGAGTGTTTGGTATGTTCTCTCTTACCTTTCACACATGTTTTTCTCATCCTCTCTCTCCAGGAAGCCATAGTCAGTGCTTGGCTTTTGTTCAGTGATGGGTCGGTCACGCCATTAGATATCTATGACTCCAAGGACTTCTCCATCACCATCACTTCGCTGGATGAGATGGTAGTGTCTGCACACCAAAACCTTCAGTCCAAATGGCCTGGGGTAGTAGCAGAAGGGGATGGGCAAGGACCTTTGATTAAAATTGAAATGGTCATCAGTGAGCCATGTCAGAAGACCAAGAGGAAGAGTATTCTGGCTGTTGGGAAAGGAAGTGTCAAAGTGAAGTTTGGTCAAAAAGATTCTGACCAAAAGGGAAGCACTAATGACATTGATGATGTGGATAGAGATTTTAAAAGCCATGCAAGCAATTCTATAGAGAAACCTGCAGAACAAGAGAGGACAGCACAAGAATGGTCCAAAAACCATGAGGACATGTCCAATCACGAGGACAATGCAAACAAAAGCACAACTTTCATATATCCCATTGATCAGGAGTCCCTGGAGGATGGCCAGGTCCAAAATAACCCAACTGCCTTCACAGGTTTCCCTACACAAGTAGAAATACCAGGAGAAAGCAGTCCCAGTGATCTCACATTGACTTCAAGAGGATTAACAGATTTGGAGATCGGCATGTATGCCCTGCTGTGTGTTTTCTGCTTAGCAATCTTAGTCTTTTTGATCAACTGTGTGGCATTTGCTTGGAAGTACAGGCATAAAAGGTTTGCTGTGAGTGAGCAAGGCAACATCCCCCATTCCCATGACTGGGTCTGGCTTGGAAATGAGGTTGAACTGCTGGAAAACCCAGTTGACATTTCGCTCCCGTCAGAGGAGTGCACTACCATGATTGACAGAGGGATGCAGTTTGAAGAAAGCAATTTTCTCCTTAATGGGAGTTCTCAGAAGACTCTTCATAATCATATCCTCAGATCTTCTGAGTACCTTTGTGAAAAAGAAGTTAAAAGTGAACCTATAAATCCTTCTGGGCCAAAGCAGAAGCGAGTAAAGTTCACTTCATATACAACAATACTGCCAGAGGATGGAGGCCCCTACACCAATTCAATTCTATTTGACAGTGATGATAATATTAAATGGGTATGCCAAGATATGAATCTTGGTGATTCCAAGGAACTTAGGGACTATATGGAAAGACTGCAAGACAATATGTAAAACTACTTTCTTATGTTTGTAATCACCTTTATGCCTTCTGTTTATGGATAGTGAAGCAGTCAGTCCAGTCAGCAATAGGAACAAGACAGTCCAACCTTGGAGTTACTGAGATGATAACCTGATATCACTGAGCAGGTACAAGAGGCTGGCTGAGTTAAACCTGTTTCACCACAAACCAGGATGTGCCCCTAAAACAGCTACCTGTAGGTGTTGGAGGTGTCACACAGGATGGCTGTTTTTGTATACTGCCTGGTACTAGAAAAATGCTAATACAACTACGCTCAGACTCAGAGGAGACTTCATTTGTTTGTCATCTCATGAGAAATGATAAATCAGAAACGAAAGGGATATTTGTTTGCATTGATTTTTCTAGTCGTCGTCCTTTGTAAAGCACAGTGGACATTTCTTGCTTACAGCCTGAAATGAGGCTTACATTAAAAGGGATCTGAATGAATCTAATTTTATTGCCTATGTGCAATGCAGCCAAGTAGTCTTATTATTTTTTACAGATATAAAACTCCCCATGTGGTTAATTTCTTTTCCTATTGTTTATGAATTTTATTTGACATAGGGAGCATTAAATATTTTCTTTGAAGGGGTTGTTTTCTTTTTTTGGTTGTACCAAAGTGTAGTACAGTAATATTTATAATGATTTAAGTTTTCTATTCATCTGCATCAGCCCCCAGAGATACCTCCTTCATCGCTGATTATCTTTCTCCTTTCCATATGGGTATATGGGTCGTTAGCATTTGAAACATAGAAAGGTATTAGAACTCTTACTGGGAAAGGGTTGTATCTTCTTACAGGGAACTGTAAATACAATAATAAACCCTGGAAAATAAATAAAAAACCAAGGAGTAGCCCTGGGTTTACTTTTGTCATTACTAACATGAAAAAGTAACCTGCAACAAAACAGCACATACTTCAAAGGAAAATGCTTTGCTGAAACAGCAGCTTGGTTGGCAATACACCTTACTTTCAGAATGAGAAAGTCAAATGTGGTATCATCACATGCATTGAATAAGAAGGAAATTTCTTAGCAAATAAGCAAAGGCTTGGAGTCTCTGTTACTCATTAACACCCTGATGGGAGAGTCTAGCAGGACAGAGAAGTGCATGCTCAATGGCTAATGCCCCAGACCTTGTCTAAAACATCTCTGACCATAAGGTCATTAAAGAGAAAAACTTTACACCATGTTTTACTGAAAAAGGAAGAAGGAAAGAAAAGACATGCTGGGCACATTATAAAGTGGCTATTCCAAATTTTAACAAGGAAAACATGCTGGAGATTCAAAGTTGCCATTTCATATGCATTACATGGGTTTTTTTACTGAAGGATGAATGAAAGAAGCTGAAAATTACAGTTAGAAAAAAATAATCTACATAATACTTAACAAAAACAATAAAGCACATGTTCTTGTGATGGATCCTGTGCAATAAACACAAGATCCAAATTAAAACTGCCTTACATACCATAGTTCCCATCTTTTAGGTTAATCAAGATAAGATTTGCATTTTATAATTCAGTTCTGATACTAGAGCAGAACAGAGCAACCTTAACTATGGGAAATTCTGCGTTTGGATCCCAGTCTACAACTGGGAACAGGTTTAATACAACTGCTGCAAAATACAAGAAATTCAGTGGTGAGACTAGAGAGTGAGGACATCAGGCTTGTAGACGGGATTAGAGACTTATGTTTGCTGGCACCGAGCTGCATAGCAAGGGGCTGGCATCTGTTATCATCTAAGTAGAGAAAGTAATAGAACACGGAGATGATGATGCTGCTTCATAAGGGATGCAGCATTTGTGCATCAGATGAAATCTTGGGTTATTTAACAAATGTTCTTTCCTCTTTATATGAGCCAGACCTCATATGGAAGGAAGTTCCTGCTATGATCCTTATTACTAACAACATAAAAACTCCTCTTTTAGAATTTAGTATTTTTTCCCAACATGTTATTTTTTATTTGGCCCAACCATAAAGCAAGAGTATTGTTGGCACAATACTAAACAAGTGTAAATCAAATAAATTTAGTCTTGAAACCAGAGGAAGCAACTTGCTGGTG
This sequence comes from Porphyrio hochstetteri, assembly GCA_020800305.1. NCBI lineage: Eukaryota > Metazoa > Chordata > Aves > Gruiformes > Rallidae > Porphyrio > Porphyrio hochstetteri. The sequence goes on from CM036922.1 coordinate 12,754,516, forward strand.
GTAGTTGCAGAGGGCAAACAGCACAGCTATTTTCATGACTGTGTATCTACCAATGTACCAGTGAAGCTATGATCTCACAGCAGTGGGCTCCATGACCTGTTTCTTCACTGTGGCCCCAGATGCTGAACTCCATCCTTAGTCAGTGCCATATAAGCACATTGAGCTCAAAGGGACTTAGAGGTGTACTTAGCTGCTCTTCTCACTCACTAACAGGTAATGGAAAACAGCAGCTTTACTTACCTGGTCAGGAGATTTCCCTTCAAGGGCTTTGGCCTGAAAGACTGAGGATCAGTAAGTTAGGGTGCCTCTGTGCTCACATCGCTGTGTCCCTGAACTTGTACCTGAGGCCAAACCCCTGGCTGTCCATAGTACCTACAAGCAGCTGTGTGTTCAGGCTGCGTGCTAGTGCACGAGGGAAGGACAGTCCAACGTGCAGTGTGGACATTGCTAGAAGCCACCAAAGGAGACCTCAGGCTTTTTCAGCATTTACTTGCCATGTGGCTTGCAAACCCCTGTGCTTTCAAATACTGTGGCTGAAGACAGTTACAAACGTAGGGTTCAAGGACTGTCGGTGTTGGACCAGAAATACTTCTGTTCTGGTCTTTGACTAATCACGTATCTAAAATACACTCTGGAGGAGAAACCAACATGTAAGTAGGGTCTGTGTCCTATTTACCATAGGATGGAAAAGTCCTAGCTTGGTACAGCATCTGTCAGCGTGGTTGTGATGTTCTTCAGTGAAGTTCTTAGGTGGCTCAGTGGCTGAATGTCTGTGTGAGTTCTTTAGAGTCAGGTATCATACACATATCTATCCCAAAATTTAAATTACAAATACAGGGCATTAGGAAGGAGTACAGCCACTACTGTGATCAGCTAAACAATGGAATTGGATACAGCTACCCCCAAAAAACACGCCTCCCCTAATCTGGCAGTGGGGGGGGGGGGGAAAATGTATGACTGCAAATTCATAGAAGCTTTCTTTTTGTTTTACATCACAAGTTGTTACGTGAAAGTTCTTACATGGAAAAATGGCAACACGAGAAACAAAGGAAGTGGGAAGAGAGAATTCTATCTCAGTAAAACTTGGATAACACCTATAAAGCAGAATTATTCTGGATTTATGATGGTTTAAGTGCTTATGCTACTTCTCATAAAAATAAAAAGAATTTAGATGAATATATTTGATGCAAAATACAGTTACGAGTTGATATGAATGAAACATTTCGAATTCTAGTTTAAAAATTATGTGAGACTTTAAATATAAGTAAATTCAAAATTATTTTAAAGCCCACAATTTTCTGAATCCCCTCAATTTTGTTTTCAATGACTCTTTTAACATTAAGTGTTTTATTTATGGAATATGTAATATTCCACCTTGCTGTTCAATGAACAGCATTTATACATTAATAAAAGAATCTCTGCTTTTGAGATTACAAAGCAAATGTAGCCAAATGATCAAAAGGCACAATATGTATGTATGTATACTGACAGGTTAATTAGAATTATGCTTCAGTAGGTGCCCAAGAAAGCAACACCTCTGATTTAATAATAAAAAACCAGCAGATCTTACTTATGGCATGTATAGAGAAGACACCGTGGGTGGTTTTTTGCCTGCTGTCAAGAAAAGACAGTAGGTAGTATCAACACATACACCAGGAGACACCCAGGAAAAATTCTGTGAGCAACAAGTGGGTCATGGGGAGTTTGTGACCTTTAAAAACAAAGCTGATGCCAGACCCTCAACTCTTGTAATGAGAGATGAGTGATTTTTGGCAGCTGAACACTGGCATATGGAGAATGGAGTAGGAAAAGCTCATAGTTCTCATCTGTGGAGAACTTTTGTTTGGCCATCACACCCAGCCTAACTCCATGAGGCTTGTTGACACCTTCTTTCTCATTTAAATTAGAATTTAGGAAACCAGTGCCCTGCTCTCCTCTTGATGCAGAACCATGTGGATTAACATTTTGAGCTGCTGTTTCTTAATGTGTTCTGGGGAATGTACAAGAAAACCTTACAGCCATACAACACAGTACAAACAGTCCATTCTATAATGGAAGAACCCTGTATTTCAAGGTAGAGTACCCTATGAATGAAATACCAACTTTTCATAGTGGATATGCTCTTTTCTGAAATATAAATCATGTGCACTACATTGAAATACACTATAGTGTATTGTGAAATGCATACATTAATTGCTGAATCTATAACACTGAATATGTATATACATCACACCCAAGATATTTATACAATATAAGTCTTAGATGTATAACATGATGAATTCTGTACAAAATAAACTGTAAGTTAAGACAATGAAAAGAGAACTTTTATATCTGTGTAATTTGTATGCTGATTAAGTTATTCAAGCCTCAGTTTTAATCTTTAAATGTGCCCTTTACAAGAAACCTTATTTTCTGTAGGCAGATGTCTGAAATAAAGACTACCCTCTTCAGAAAAGCAGCAACTGACAGACTGTGAACGAAGCTGATTCTGATGGAGAAATAAACATGATGTTAATGTGATCTATTCTTTTAAACTGACTAAACCATTTTGCATTTATACTGGTCAAGGTGATCTGCTGGTTGGGCTGAGGGTGATGTGCCCCTGCAGCGTGAGCAGTAAACCAGCAGCATCACCAGCACAAGGATTGTTCACGTGCTCCTTGCTCAAAGCAACACAAATTACCAGATTACATATTCAAAGTGTTTCAACCCCACCTTCCCTGAAGCAGTGCTCCAGCCCTCTTTTCCTGCCCTGAGTCATCCTTGCCCAGCACAACGTAAAGAACTGGTGAAAATACTAAGTGACCATTGTCTTCCAAAAGACAGTAGAGAGATATGTTTGGATTTAAAGCTCTCCAGTGTGAACCATCATAGGTCAGGTTTTTGATTCAGTCTTCTGAATTCCCTTACACTCCCATTAGAATCAAAGAGCCTCAAAATTAAGTGACCTCATTGCAAGAGCTGGGAAAGCAGCTTGCTAATGCTGAAACATGAAACTGAGGCTCAGTTTTGTTTGAGGTCTTGGAGACAGCGACAGACCCAGAAACAGAGACTCCTGAAACCTCCCAGTGTACTTGCCACCCCCCTACCTCCCCCTGCCAACAGTACAGTACTGGACATCAGTGCTCAGGAGAGGCCTCCATTGTCCTTTCATTGTTTCAAGCTGGACCATGTTCAAGATCTGTCCGTACAAACTCACTGCAAAGGCATGGGCTGCCTTTGTACTACTGGGAGCCATTTAACATCATCTGGCTGAGTTAATGGTCAACATTGTCATTTCTAATGTATTGAAATGTCTTTTATATAAAAGTCAATTGTCTGAATGGCTTGAAAACTGAAAACAAAGTGCCTCAGAGAACCTAAACTTTACTTTGGGTGCAAATTCGAGTTGGTCACAACTTCATGTTCTTAACAGTAAAATAACCACCTTCTTTTGTAAATGACACTTTTTTTGTACTAGCAGATACCTTGGGTCCCTGTATGACCATTGCTATGACACCTTTCCGTCAGCAGCATTGTACTAAAGAAATGCCAGTGGATCTATTTACACTTCAGTGCTCTACTCACTACAACTCAAGGTTTCAGGCTATGAGCTTTTACAGAGAAAAAATCCTTTTGGTTCTATTTTTCACACAAACACACTTACACTCAACTATTCAAAACAATTACCACAAGTGTAAATTTTAACTACCCATGTGAGTCTGCTGTGTAACCAAAACCAATTACCTGCAGTCATTTGGGAAACAAAAAGCCCAAAAAACAGAACTTTTTTCACTCTTCCAAAATAGTGAGCCCTCAGGATTTGGCAGCCAAAAGGCCTGCATAGTGATATTTGTCACAAATTAAATAGGCCAAAGCCTGAAGGCTGTCTCAGCTGAAACTCCTGCTGGTCTTGTTAGGAGCTGGACTGAGACAGGACCAGTGACAGACAATTACCAGTCAGGTCTGGAGCCCAAGAGGTTGGATATCTCCTCGTATTACATAAAACTGGACCCCGCTGTTTCCAATCAGCAGCATCTCTAGCTGGTAGCAAACAGAGCGAGTGATGGTGGCCACAGGTTACTGGTGACACCGTGCATTATGCAGTCTTTATGAAACTGAAGAGATTTTTTCCTTGAAATCGAGCCAGTGAGCAGAATTAGCTATGAATTCTGCACCCTCCCAATATAGTCCTTGAAGCATAACTCTCTCTTTCTTTTTTCTCTATGCCAGTGATCCAAGTGGTTAGTGCCTGCAAAAGTTTCTGAGGGAATAAAATTCAGCTGTTTTATTAAAAGAGGCACCTTATTTAGGAAATTAAAGCCAAGTGGACCATGTTTTTAGACCTGTTCTGAGACTCTTAAGGTGTATCATAGTGTTACACACTTGTGCAAACATACCTATCAGCATAAGGATTTATAAACCAACGCAGATGAAGCCGTATCATTCTTTCTGATAATCTTGGCCTGGTCTGTTTAAAAAATTCAATGGGATCTGATGATATAAAAAGCAAGTAAGGAGGTCAAGATATAGTGGAAATGAACAATGGATATTTTTAATCCTCCAATTTAAAACTGGGATGTAGAGCAGAATGCACTCCCCTATGCCACAGTATTATCCATTGGAATTTTTTTTAAGCAGTAGGCTTTAAAAGCAAAAAGTTTATGCCATAAACCCAAAATTCTGATCTCATGGCATTCATTTTCAACTTCTCTATCTATAGTAAATTTATAATTCCTGCATTTGTTAGAAGGAATGATGACATTTTACAATACTTCTACATTGAGACATTACCCATTAGTTATATCCTGTGCTTAAGTAGCACACTAGCAGGGTTACAGTATGCTGTGAGTAGGATATAATACCAGGTTCCACTGGAATCATTATGACTTCAAATGAGATTGGGAATTGGTGGTATTCTGGGTATCACTGCTAACCAAGCCAAAGGCCATGGCAATTGTGCTGATCAGTCTGACCCTGGTGAGTACCAAGGGGAACACATACATCAATACTTAACAACATTAGAATGTTTTCCTGCTTATCATTCCAGACTTCCTTTCTTCTGAGTACATGTGCCTGTGGAATTTATAGTTTCTGTATTTGTAAGTGTATTTACTTCTTTATAAAGCGAGGATGTGTAGATATGGTGTAGGCTATGGCATTTAAGGACATGGTTCAGTGGGGGGCTTGGCCATGTTAAGGTAACAGTAGGAGTCAATGATCTTAAAGGTCTTCTGCAACCTAAATGATTCTATGAAACAACTAAGTTATAGAATGGGATTTTGTGTGAGTTTAGGTTTTGCTTTGTTAGACACTTCTAGCTTAAAATGGAAAAATTTCAATGGTGAAATGCATACCAATTGTTCTTGAGAAGGGATCTGTACACTATGCACTCAATACTGATCAAGATACCAGATGAAATGCACAGTCTGGGCACAAATTTGGTATGGATCGATGTCAGACCTCAGGTAAGAAATTAGATTTGTTCTTTAGTTGAAGTTCAGGGTCTATAATCTTTGCAGTGATTCTCTCTCATCACAGAAAATGTCACGTATCAGGAAAGGTGCTTAAAGTGAAGCAGGAGTTAACTGCAACTTCTTTAAAGAGAATAAACAAACAGAAACTTCAAAATTCTGTAACAAAAGCTTAACCTCTCTGAAAAAGCAGAGCATTACATTATTGTTCAGTATTAATTAGCAACTTATTAAAATATTTAAAGGATTGTAACATATAAACAGGTGCCACTTGCTATACTGTGTGCTATAAATCAGCCTTTCACTTGAGGTAAAATATTCCTCCTTCCATGGAAAATTAATTTTGACAAGGTACTTCATTTTATTTCCAATGTAGATTAAAAGTGTGTTTCACTTTCACAATTCAATTCAATTCTGCCATACAGTGAATGGTTAGAGCCAAAACCCAGACAGGCAAACTAAGTAAAGTCACCTGGGTACTGCAGGGAAACGAAACTATGGAAGGGAATACCTTGTCTAATCATAGTTAAGCCTTGATAATAGGCCCCCTTGGTTTGTATAAACTGGGAACAGGTATCTCTAACTCCCAGGTATGGTAAATAACACCTATTTATGCCTCTTGTACTACACTACGTAGGCATGTGGCATACATACACACACCATCGTTACTGGTATCTAGCTCATAGCACTGGATTGGCCTATTTAAATCAAAACATTGTGAGGGTCTCTTTTTGAAAATCTAAATCACTTATTCATTTCCAAAACCTGATTTACAAAGACAGGTTACAAGAACCTCTTTTTCTGGAGGAATTTGGCAAGGACCAAAGAGATTGCTATGCAGCAGGGTACAAAAAGCAAAATTAAGAACTCTATTGAAAGCCAGAGGATGTTAATTCCATTGCCATCAAGTTACTGAATAAAATGGGTCAGGTAGGGTCCCAACCAACTCTACCATAAGCACAAAAGGCCATTTTCAGCAGTTTTTTCACTAAATAATAAAGAAATATTTGTACTGCTGCCAAGCTCCCACCTCTGTGTCCACAGAACAGGAGAAGGGGCCCACACAAACAGGAAACACAGAGGTGCTGTGCTCTCATTGGCTTGTAGCCTTCCAAGTAGGAGAGGAGAAGAGGCTCAGCCCAAATACTGCATCGTTGAATATACCCACAGCAGCAGCGTTGGCACATTGTCTGCTGGCCACAGCAGAACTGTCAGGCACCATGGCCTAAATGATGCCACCAGGTCAGCCCAGGGAAGGGCTGTACCCAAGAAGAAAGGAAACAGCAGACCATTGCTTATCCAAACAGGACACATCAGGTGACATCCAGACTTCCTCACACGTTACCAGCCAGCCTGGCCTTGGCTGCTTTTCCTTACCTCCCTGAGGCTCATTCTGGGATTTGCCATGTAGGGGTACAAAAGCACCATGTTGGATTGTTATTAATGAGGCAGGAAGTGCCTCATGTTGTGGTGATACAGAAGACAACAAAGAACACACACACGGTGCAGCACACTGTTTCCTGGTCCATACTGATGCTATTTCAGTGTCCTGAAGGTCCCTGTGACACAAAAGGGGCAATGGCTGCTATGAAGTCAGCCCTGTTACACAGTAAGTTAGCAAAGGGACATTTTGAAAACCCTGCTCACATGAGGCCCTGACAAAGTCTGGTTTCACTGAAAAAAATCTAAGCTGTGAGCTGCTATGGTGTCTAACACTGACATCCTACTGAAGTCCAGAACCATAGTGAGATGATTCAGGAAAAGTCAAGAAAACCTGCAGTGTGGATTTGTTCAAGGACAGCTCTGTGACACCAATGTGAAGAAAAAGGTTTCCAGCCAATGCCAGATAAATACAGGCTGCTTTTACTTTTCTAAAACAGCTCTATAGTGTAAAAGCATGGAGGTATGTAACCATGTACCTAAACAAGTGTACATGATCACTGAAAATAAATGCATAAAATAAGCTTCTTTGCCTGGCATATTTGTAAACACCGTGTGTGGTGCCTGTGTTGACTCTCAGATCTGGCCCAGTGCAGAAGAGAGCTGCTCAAGATTTTGTCTGGCTTTGAGCCATCTCTAATGCATCATTCTAACTTAGTGAATGGTTTAAAAGCACCAAAGCATGCATCACCAAAATGCAGACTAGTAAAATATTTCAGACTTTTAGGGTTTGTGCCAGAAGGAGCTGAGCACATAAGTGAAGTTACTTAATTTGCTGCCCCACAGAAGCTGTATTCCTTTACATAAGCTTTCTAGAAGCCAAATTTTAAGGGCATTACCCAATTTGGAAAGAGTTCATCTTCTCTAGCAGCATTTCTTTCTGTTGATACCACCATCAGAACGTATATTGAAAAAGAAAAGTTGTCAGGATACTTAGTGACAGTAGGGATGTAGTGACCCATTTTGAGATTCCTGATCACTTTTCAAGTTAGAAGATGCTGACGCCTACCACGCTGAGAACCATGTGACTGCTTCACCTCCTGAACCCTGCCTGAAGTGCTGGTGAGGATTTTGGACATCAGTAACAACATATAAATCAGCCATCTCTTCTCTTAACAAGTTTATTATATACCCAGGAGCCTCTGTAGCATTCTTGAGACGACTGCTTCCACTTTAAACTAAGCTTCATTCAAATAAGGGCACTTGACAGTATTTCTGAAGGCAAACAAAGATCAAAGCAAGGATTTTGCTGTATGTTCAGCTGTTATTTGACTTTGCTAGCTTTTTTTAAACTGTGGCTTACTTTTTTAGGCTCTTGGTCATTGTAACTCATGAGGATGTATAGTATTTTAAATGGAAAGGCCAGTGATCTGAGTCAGCAATGTATGTACCAGCAATCCAAATAATAGAAATGTGTTTGTGTCAATCTCATACAGTTTGTAAGTCTACTAGTTCCCTTGACTTACCAGAAGCTGATAGTGTCCCTACCTAGAGACATACTAGGGGCCTTTTGCCATCCTTTTCCACCAATTTGAAAGATGAAAATTTCAAACTTACTTCATAGAAGCACTTCGAGCCATTCAATCTGGTCATTAATTTGGACTCATTAATCACCTGCTGCTTATGTTCATAGGCTGGTTTGTTAGCAAGGATACTGGACTCTTCATGACAGAAGTCCTCCTCTCCCTAGAACCTGAGCTAGCTCTAGCAGACAACACTCCTATGAAAAATTCAAGGCAGAAGATGTCATGTTGAAAAGGCAGCTAGCATGACTCACCTTTAAATGCATTATATCTACAGGTTACATAGACAAGGTGTTTCTGCAGTTAAAGTCTGGCAATTTTCATGGAAAATGTTCTTGGAAATCCCTTTCATGAAAGGTAACAACACGTAGCACTAAATAAGCTTACAGGGTAGAAACACTAAGGTAGCTGTATTAGCAAAGAAGTTGGGAATAGTTGGTATTTTCTCAGTAGCAGCATCACATGCTCTGTAAATGATACATCATGCAATTATCTGTACCATATAAAAAGAGAAAACAGAATAGATTCACAGCTTTTCACTTTTTTTCATGAATAGGGCAAATGTTTTAAAAGTGTGCCAGGGCTCCTAATTGCTACAAACTATATGCTCTTTTTACTGAATCTATTTCTGCCTGGTTTCATCTTTTTTAACTCTGCTTTTACATACTAAACCTGGCTTGCCTTTACTGAGATTTGTTTGTCATTGTAGTCAGGAAAGAAATAATCCTACAAACAAAAAAATGTTGCAGCTGTTTTCCTACACTGCAGTAGAGCAGAGGAAGGCAGCAGCAGCTTCTGCTGATCAAGGGAGAAGAGCACACAGGCAGGGAAGAAATACAGCAGCCAACAGATCCTTGCCACCCTGACCAGTGTTAGCGACTGGTCTGGATTGGGAATGAGGCCCTGGTAAAATGCTATTAAGATTTTCCAAATATTCTTTGGCATCTATGTGTGTTTTGACACCTCTTAGAATATCAAATACATTTAATAAATCTTTTAAGCGTGAAGAAAGCTACATCTTGAAAGGTAACTGGGCTTGTGTTCTCAGGGACCACTGGTAACGTTCTCCAAAGCATCTTAAGTGGTTTATGATGTCAACCAATGAGTCAGGCAGCAAGACAGCCACATCTACAGGTTTTTTCTTAAATTACAGCAAGAAAAGCTCATTGGCACCATAATGCCAGATACCTGTCACCATGGGGAAAGGCATTTGGTTCAACTATTTTGCTATTGAGCAATATTACCTGTTCTGTTTTCTGCAAAAGAGGGCACTTGTCCACACACTAAATTAGAAAACACATGCTCTGTCATTTCTATTGTAGTTATAACTTAGTGATCCATGAAATATGAACCAGCTCACTGAAGAGAGAATCTAAAATGATAAACAAACCCCCAGATTAGTAAAAAAAAAAAAAAAAAATATAATGTTCTGGACTACTGAAAGGCAGACATGGACATACTGGAGCAGGGCCAGTGAATGGCCAGGAAGATGATGAAGGGATTGCAGCATCTGACATGCAAGGAACTGGCACTGTTTAGCCTGGAGAAGGCTCCTTGTCTCAGGGGCAATCATGGCAATGCTTGTAAGTAACTGATGGGAGGGAATAAAGAAGATGGAGCACGGTTGTTCTCCATGGCATTCTGTGAAAGGCAACGAATGTTAATCAAAATACAGAAGAAAATGAGGCAGTCACCACCTGATGTGGGCATATCGCAAATGGGACAGAACTGTGGTTTGCCGTGTCCCTAATGAACCAAATACACTGCAGGGAACAAGGAACTAGGACTAACTCAAACTACAGAAGGGAAAATAGCATTGCACAAGCCTTGGCCAACATCATCTGTTGTACATCTTGGTAACTATCAGCATTTAACTGTGCAACAAGTGCTTAGTTACAGAGAGTGTTTTGTGCACTGCATTCTGGGCAAGGAACACAACACAACTGGTTGCCTACTACTACTAGATGGTAATTTAGGAAAAGTATAGACAAGTATGAAGATAGGAAACCTCATAGGGCTAAGAGATTAAATGCAGTGCTGAGCCAGAGCTCCCTACATCCTACACTGTGTCAGGACTTGCCTGCATGCAACAGGGTTTATCTTTTTAGATTAGCTGCACAGTGATTCTGGGTAGGTCAGTATGAAGGTGAAAATCCTGCACACAGGCACTGGGTAAGTCTAAGTACTTTAAAAGATGTGCACTATGGTCCCTGTTCTTGTGTGTTTGAAAATTGGCTAAGTCAGAGAGGCAATGTACAAGCATAGAGTAGCATGGAAAGAGTAAGACAGTGAAGATAGCATGACTCAGTGCTAGCCAAATTGCCCCACAATTTTTATAAGGTGCAATGGTAGTTCAGTGACTACTGAGACATCTGTGTCTGAGGAGAGCTCTAACAAAAGGACAGTATTTTAGAAGCCAGAGGATCTTGGAATCATGATGGCCTTAATACGACAGCTCTAAATAAAGCTAGCAGGACTTCTTTCTGCTCCCACAACTGCTCACAGTGAAGGTACAATAGATAGCATCCCATACCATCCATCCCTTGGGGAATGCTGCATGCAGAGCTCTCGAGTTGATATGGCCTACTTTTGACAGTGGCTTTCATGAAATGCTTTTTCTCCTCCCTCTGTAGACATGCACCACTGCCCAAGGGAGCAGAGCCCTGGCTGGCCACAAACCATCTGTCTTCTCTTGGCTACAGATTTCCAAGCAGCAGCAGAGCAGGACCCACATCAGACTGCTATGCTTGGTTGGTTTCTCGTGGCATGTTCTAAAAGACTGATTTAAGATGTTTCAGAAGGGGCTATTTTTAGTGACACGTATTGCACACTCTGCACATTTGCCTCCTACAGAAGCTGCCCACATTTGGTGCTTCCTTGATCCTGTTCTAATGTTGGGAAGCACCTTGGATGTCCCTCTTTTCTTTGATGTAATTTCAGGATAAATTAGAGATGATACACAGTGAGTTTTTGGCATCCCTTTGTTAAATACGTATCATCTGGGGCTGCAGTGTGCCATTGACAGAGTATCTTCTGTGTGGTTCCTGCTTCTGTGCATGCTCTGCTCAGGTGTATGTCCCTTGCACCTTGGTGAGGGAATAGCATCCCCCCTCAGCAAGTACACCGATGATACAGAGCTGGGAGGGGTGGCTGACACGCAGGACACTGTGCTGCCATCCAGCGAGACCTGGACAGGCTGCAGAGCTGGGCAGGGAGAATCCTAATGAGGTTTAATAAAAGCAAGTGTAGAGTCTTGCACCTGGCAAGGAATAACTGCTGGAATCAGTACAGGCTGGGGGTGACCTGCTGGAGAGGAGCTCTGTGGAGAAGGACCTGGGGGTCCTGGTGGGTGACAGGGTGGCCTGGGGGCTAAAACAGCCAGTGGGATCCTGGGGTGCATTAGGAGGAGTGTAGCCAGCAGGTCACAGGAGGGGATCCTCCCCCTCTCCTCTGCCCTGGTCAGGCCCCACCTGGAGTATTGTGTCCAGTTCTGGGCTCCCTGGTATAAAAAAGACATGGACCTCCTGGAGAGAGTCCAGAGGAGGCTACAGAGATGATTAAAGGCCTGGAGCATCTCCCCTGTGAGGAGAGGCTGAGTGACCTGGGGCTGTTCAGCCTGGAGAAAAGAAGACTGAGGGGGCACCTTATTAATGTTTATAAATACCTTAAATATGGGATGCAGGGGGAAATGACCAGCCCCTTTTCAGTGTCTGTGGGGACAGGACAAGGGGCAATGGCTGCAAGTTGGAGCACAGGAAGTTCTGCACCAAATGCGGAGGAACTTTTCCCCAGTGAGGGTGACAGAGCCCTGGGACAGGCTGCCCAGGGGGGTGGGGAGTCTCCATCTCTGGAGAGATTCCAGACCTGTCTGGATGCCGACCTGTGCAATATGAGCTGGGGAGCTGCTATGGCAGGGGGGTTGGACCCGATGAGCTCTCGAGGTCCCTTCCAACCCCTACAATTCTATGAAAAGCTAAGTAGCATTTTTACCATCTTCTCTAGATCTTTTTGTACTGGTCTTGTTGAGATAAGGCAGCTTTTTTTCTAGCCCCCTTCACTTTTCTTCAGTTACTGTAAGAAGCGTAGCAACTTTACTAATTTATTTGCAGAAAACATTGAAGATTACATCTACAGTGATCAAATCCCCTTAAGTAAAATATAAACCGCTACTTCTCTGAATGTAAAGCCTAAATCAATAATGGACATGAAATCATCAAGTTTAATCTCAAACACAGGGAACCCAAGTAATCACTCTTCTTGATATAAAACTAATTCTGTTTGACAATAAAATACTACTAGTCTGCACCATAAACCAATGGAACAAATAACTTTCTTAACCCTGACAGTTGCTGTCCAAAGTCATTACATCTCCTCTCCTTAGTGATCAAGCACGTCGCTACAGTACTATTTCAGCTCGATTCCCTTTCTATAAAACACATTATATGCACCAGAACTTTGAAAGAATTTTTTTTGAGGTGAAGTGTTATGATATTTTCTCTCCTCCCTATTTGGCAAAATCGCACAGGTTGTACAAGGAACACACAAACAACACTTACCATGTTCCTTGGCATACAGGTAGATTGTCTCTCAAGTTTGTGGGTGATGAATGAGTCTGAGCCCCAAATGCAGGTATCACAAAATCCATAATCAATAGGAGAGAGCTAAGGTTTCTTTTCCAGGAGCTGCAGGTTTTCCTCCTGTCCTCACAAAGACTTTCAGAACTCCGAGAGCTTTGCCAAGGGGTCCACCCACAGGTGCTGCTCTGTAGGTTGGTGCCTAGAATGCTGGAGTAGTTATTAGTACATAGGAGATTGAAATATAATCATACACCCAGCCAAGCACATATGGGTGTCTGCAGACACATGCTAGGAGTACCTGGCCACATTCTTCTTGTGTTTCTCATAACTAGAGCTCCTTATGTAATCTTGACACCAAGCCCAAGAACTCCTGATGTTATTGATAAATAATGAACCAGACATCCAAGCTATGGCAGCCATCCCAGTGGCCCATACACTCCAAGGTCTGCAATTCCTAGAAAACTGCACCTTGTTGATAGCCAACTTTAAACCAAAACACTATTGCTTGAGAAAACAGGAGTGTTATCCGAGAAATAATTTGTCTTTGCAATAAAATGGAAGGCTGGCCAGCAGCATAAGAACATGGACTGATGAGCAGATGCACCCAGCTCAGGCTACAAACACACAGTGCTTCTCTGCTGCTGCTGTGCAGGGGGGAAGGTACAGAGTGATGTACCCCCGGGTGGGTGCTGTGCAAAGGCTGTTTGCCAGAACACATAGCATGTGCAGCAGTAAAATAGTCTAGGGGACATAATCAGTCCTGTTCCTTGAATTTCCTTGCTCAAAAGTCACTGAGAATCAAGAGATTATATGCTATTATTAATTAACACATCGCTAAAGCATTGCTGCATCGAGGAAGCTTTGAAAAGAACTGCTAATCTTTGATTTAAGATACAAATATGCACCAGTATCTCAACTGTATAAAATAACAAGAGGGACTTAACTCCTTTTAAATCTTAGCATTGAACCACTGGGGTCTCTATATGCAGTCAGAAATCACATCAGAAAGAACATCTGACACCAGATCTGCAGGCCTTCTCACCAGTGTCTCTAGTTCCTAGTTTCAGCAGGAAGAAATGATGCGAAAATCATCTTATGAACTCTCAAGTTTTGATAACATCTTCTATGCTTGTAAGAGCATTTTAAAGCATGAAGCCACAACACACTTAAGGTAGGAATGGCGTTTGATATTTCCTCCCCCCCCCCACTACTGGGAAAGCATTTCACATTGAGATCAGCACTGGGTACATCCTTCTGCCTCCCAAGCTTTCAAAGCTCTGGATTTTCAAGAGCTCTGCTTACATTCAGACATCACACGAGTGCGGAGCTGATTCAAGGATCTGGACTTGCCTGTGATTTACCTGTCTGGCATACAGGCTCTGTTCTTGAAAACCTTGCTGGGGGGGGTTGTTATTTTTATCAAAACTCTTCCAGTGAGTAACTCCACATAACACCAGCCAGGCCAAAAAGCAGAGTCTGATCCAAGTCAGATCCATTCCCGTTCAAGTCAGTGAAAGTCTGATTATCTCACTGCTGAAAGTCTGGGGTAGAATTAGTGAGCAAGAGCCAATGGCTGTTATCATCTTGTTAATGTCACAGCTTGACTTTCCCCCCCTCCTTTTAATATTTCTGAAAATTTATACCCTGTCACAGCCTGTAGTGTATCTGGTGCTGAGAAATTTTAATATTCTGTGGGCTTTTTTTCCCCAGCACTCCTTTCTCTTTATGAAGAAATAAATGTATAAATTTATATGGTCATTTTATTGTGAGAGGAGGAGCAAGAACATTTGCTCTTATGCAAGCAAAGATGTTCAAAATAAGTGTTGCAATTTTATAATTATAACTTTTGGGTAACTTTAAATTGAACTAATAACTTTGAATGAGAATGGACTTTACATTCTGTGCAGATAGGATTTACTTCATTTTTAGCTTGGGCCTTGATATTTAGATGCAGGAAGATCTTAAAAACAGAACAACCAACAGGCTAATCCCTTGTCAGAACAAGAATGTCTTTCTCTTTACACTTGCAAATGTATTCAGAGTGATAGTTTAGATGTATAATTATAAAGATTCTGAAGATAATGAATTTAGTATTTTAAACAACATGCCAGATTTTAAATGACAATTATGGCTTTCTGTGGTTCAAGAATCAACATGCTGTTTTTCTTCTGTTGGATAAATACTCATCAGCACCATGATGGCTTTCTGGCAGTAATTATTTAGAGCTTAGTCAAAAATAGATTTACATTATTACCTATCACAAATGATGCAGAAACCTGCCTGGCACTAATGTATAAAGCTTGAATCCTCTGCCTGAAAAAAATCACTTTCCTCCCCCCGCCCCACTACTCTGCTTCTCACAAGGCTGGATATATTTGCAGTTTGGGGAGGTGGAATGATGCAGTCCTGGCATCAGTACTTTCCATGTCCAGGAGAGCACTTGTCTGACCAGGCAACGGCTCAGGGACAGGAACAACAGGGATGGGATTGCTTTTCCCTCAGGCTTGCTGAGCCACATACTAACTGGAAATATGTTTTCCAGCTTTCCAATGTGTTCCTATTATATAACAGAACAGGATCAAAGCTGATGGACACCCATATGAGAGTATTCAAGCACCCTGATTATAAAAAGGCTCATGAGAGTAGTGGGAGACCTAGATTCAAGGACTGTTTTTTAAACAAAGCTCTGGACTGTATCAGATTCTCCTGACAGCCTATTTTTCTACTTGCATCAGACAGTTGATTCTTCTTGGCTGTGTACTTCTCCATTTGAGAAAACTTTCCCAATGAACAGTTAATCAGAAGTCGTGTGTCCCTGTAAATCCCAGTGTGTTTTCATAGAGACTTCCAAAGAAAATTACCAGGAGAAGTTGCTTTGGGATGCATGCTATTTGTCCACAAGTGTAGCAGGAAGCTCCAATTATCAGTTTTCTATGTATCAACAAGATCTTTGACCCCATTCTTTTCCCAAAATTCTATCTGTCCTATGCTAAACTGTCACAGCACACTCTTACACACTGTTTTATACCATGCCCAGTCAGAAAATTTGATTTTTCTTTGGTGCTTCTAATTACTGGTGTTGATAAAAGCAATTAGTTCTAGTGGGTGGAAATTGCATGAGATCTGTAAACAAATGGTATGGTTACTCTACACACTCTATCATTGTCAGCCACAACTTTCTCTCTTGAGAGTAGAAAAGACTTACAAGTGCTCTGTCCTCTGCAATTGTGTGTATTTGCTCATTCATATGGATTAGTAAACGAACCGTGATGGTGTCAAATAGACTAAGTAAAAAAAGGAAGAAGTGTCCCCTACTCCCAAGTGATGTTTCTACACCTGAAAAATTCTGTTTTGTTTAAGCAAAATGTTCCATTAAACATTATAAACATGATGAAATTTTACTGGAAAAACACTTGAAAGTAAGTGTTTTAATTAGGCTTCTTTCAGAAACGGGAAGAAATCATATGTTCAAAGGGATTTTAGAAATTAAAGTTTTGTTTCAATTTCTGAATCTTAACTGGAGGTTTTGTATTTTCTTCCTTCTTCACCCCAATAAAACTCCTGGTAAGGGGGACATTTCCTGCAGAACACAAATTCTGAGTGTCAGCTAATGTTAATTAGCCCTTTTAAATCTTGAGCCAAATTTAAAGCCTTGTGTAACCATGCCATAGTAACTGAACTGCTCCAAGAGTGGGCTCGACTGTTTCCTCACCAAATGAAAAAAACTGGAAGAAAAAAGGTCACTTTTACATCTTAGATTGCCTTTTTGTGCTATTCTGGGCAAAACATGTGGCTCGCTATGGTTGGAATTGGCATCAGGTCCTGACAGAAGATCCTTTGCAGGAAAGAACTGCCAGGACCTTCACTCCAGTCTTTAGCCATGGGAAGGAGATGCTGTGCAGGTTACCCACCTGTGATTAAGTGGATTCTAGCACCTGCTGAAAGCTTTGCTGAAAACAGGATAAATTTTTAATCCCTCCAAATTGCCTCTGCAGCTGCAGAAGGTTTCTCTTTCTTTTCTAAAATATTGATAAGGTGGAAGCAATACTCTGCAGGGAGAAAAGCTCAGCATTGAAAGTGAAATCTCCACCTCCTAAGCAGTTACCATTGTAATGGAAGTTGTTCATGGATTATTCTTCACGGATTATCTTAAAAAATGTCTGTGTTGGTTGTTTTCCTGACTTTCCATGGAGATGACAAATGCATCTTCTTGTGGGCTTTGAAAGGCTATGAAAATGTAGACAAAACATCTTGTGGCCATCTTGTGACATAGACCACAGAGTTAATGATGATCTCTGCTCTCACCTAAGGGAAATCCAACATACTAATTTCAAATTTGCAAATTTCCCCATTTTACATTTTCTGCTAACCCACTGCTTTTCTAGGGTTTGCATGGCCATGAACCAGGGTAATCCAGACATAATAAAGCACTGAATCAGAAGAATTATCTAGCATTTTCTAGTGTTACAGGAAAGTTTAACCTAGATCTTTTTCCTGCAGACATTTTGAAAATCCACTCCTCATTATTTACAGTTAATACCACAGCAGCACAAAAAAAAAAAAAAAAAAAGAGCTAGTTGAGTATTTTCTGACAAAATGCATTTTCAGAGAGTGAAACAATTGAAATTAAACCCAACCTTCTCTCATTTTAAGTTGCAATGAGTTTTGTGGGAATGCTGGCCAAGGCTGCGCTGGAATTTCTGGTCCAAACACAGAACAAACCCACACCTGACTATCTCCCAGCAGGGACTATAGGGATTGGAACTTCAATCAGGGACTTGAACTTTGCTTTTCTACAGTCACAGTGACTCACAAAACTCTAAGACACCGAGGATACTGGTGAAATTTCTGCATGTAGAATATTCAACTGTATTTGGTTCTTTTGGAAACCAACTTGCACTTTCTTTCTGTTTGAAATCTCAAAAAGGTTTCTGGCCCAGCAGAACAGCTTCCTACCCAAGGCAAACCTACGAGACCCAGGAAGTGGTGGGATGCAGCAGTGGGATGCAGCAGTGGGACTGTGTGGCTACTGAGACACACACTAAGGAATCAGCCTCTGTCATCCCTTCTGATCTAAGTGGAGCACAGGCCAACTTACATGTAGTTGTAAACAGTTTCACCCACACAGAACTGAACCCAGAACTTCAGGATCCTGTCCAATGTCTTTTGTATGTAATCATCATTCAACTGCCTTCCAGCAGACTGGCTCTCTAGCAGAAGGTCATATCATAAATTGCAAAGAACCCTGAGGATGAAACCATTGATCTCTAATCTCCAGTTTTGTTGTCTGCTACACACTCTTTTGCAGTCAGATTTCTTTTCTTTTATATTACTTTGACAAAGAACACAGTGTTTTTCTTTAAAACAAGTGGGTTTTTTCTCATTATTGGCGTAACATTTTCGATTAAGGGTATTTGAAAGGACTGCAGATGGGTGAACAGGCTGGAAGAAACCAAAAAAATGACCTCTACCAAAATGTCCAAAATGTGTGAAGCAATTGATGTTAGACAAAAATGTGAGTACTCCTTTTTCCCCAAACATAGTTTGTTAGAATTCTTTTAATTAAAAACATCTGAAAAACTTTTTTAACTGTCTGTAATAGTGCTAAAAATTTTGAAATGTCATCTTTGAGTTATCAGATTTTCCTCAAAACTTAACCCTCTTAGCTTCCTAATTTTCTTCCACTCTTTTTTCATTCCAGAACATTACATTACTTGCAATTTTAAGTTGTTCATTTACATTTTCAGGTGCAGTCATTGAGAAACTGTGCATGTTGCTGAAGCAGGTAAGAATCACTGTTCTCATTTAAGAAATCAAGATCAAGCATAGACGTATCAAACGTTTTTCTGTCAGAAATAGTCTTCCAATGGAAAACTCAGTTTCAAGTAATATCCAATTTTTGCTGAAAATACTGTTTTCTTAGTTCAAAATACAGTGTATTTTACTCTAAATGCAGCAATTGTTCTCTGTAAGAACTGCAGCTCATTTACTTTTTTCTTTTCTCCTCTATGACTGAAGCTCTCCTGGCCTACATCTCCCAGGATGTGGCACAGACACTTGGGAGACATGATTCATTACCCACACTCTGATCACGAGCAGAGATGCCTAATGGGATGTACAGCCTGACCCGGGAACAAACACTACACACAGTGGCAAATTAAGGCAGGATGACAATGCCTGTGAGGAACCAGCACTGCAATAAAATACATAATGTTATATATAAAAAATAAAACTTCAATCTGAATATTACAGATAAACTACATAATTTCAACCCTTCACTGAAAACTCTAGGCTTGCAAAGCAAAATAAATCCTATTCCCTGACTGAATATCCAGGAAAGGAGTCAGTTTATAGTTCCTCGATAACTCAGGGGTAAATTCAGGACTGGAGTTCTGCAATGAGATTTTTGGACTGTTTTGGATGCACTGCGTGTTCATGGCAGTAAATTCTTAATCTGCTTCCTGCTTTCAAACTACTGAAAAATTAAATCTGATTTTGAGTAACCCACATTCTGGAGCTTGCCAGTCCCTCAAGGGTCAGCACAAGTAGATGACTTCTAACTCTGGCATATATGCTGTTTAAATGCCCTTGAGTCACCTCATCTAACACTGCAACAACCCTTCTTACACTGCTGTAGGTGTACGTGGAATTTTCTCTAATCCCCAGCTGCTACCACCCACATTTATAACTCGGCAGAAGAATTTCTCACTCTTAGCCCTACAATGTTTCCACCTCACAACTTCTTAAATTGGTGAGAAAATTATTTGAAAAAACAGAAAATCCCTCGAGAGCTTTATTAATTGTTAACAGGTAGCTGAAAATGAGCACACCCATCACAATGCCACAGACAATGAGAATTAACACTTCCCCAAGTACTAAAAAAAGATTGATAGTATAACTCCAAGACAGAGTGATAATTATTAAAAACATCCTACTATGTGGCATAATCCGATAGAATTCCAAGCCTCTTTCACTACCTCTTTTGACTAATTCTGGGTTTAATGCTATAATAGCTTGAGCTAATCTAGACATGAGTGGGAAGCCATGCCAACAAAAACTAGGGGGTTCTGTTAGGTTACTTTTCAGCTGGATCAACTTCCTACAGCTTCTCACATTATGGAAGGTTTGGGATTGTACAACCAAGGGCAGGAAGGCAGAATATACAGCAGCTCCCACCACTCAGTTTTAGCTGCTATGTAACCACAATTTAGAATTTACTAGTTCCCTTCTACTTCTTGTTGCATAATAGCAGACCATAGTTTAACAGTAACAGGTTAAATGCATCTCAAACTGGCCTGTCTGTGAGCAGAAGTGTCTAGGGTAGTAGGAGTACTGCCAAAATATCATGATGTTGCAGCAAAACACTAACAACATTTATCCAAGACTTGTAAATCACATTGCAAGGATCATAGTAGGTTTGCTAAATGCTAAAGTTCTTGTTAGAACTGCACTAGCAATGCTGTTTCAGGCAGAAAATACCAGGGCCAGCCAATCTGGGAGTAAGACAGGTCAACACTGTCTCACTGTTGTGATTTAACCCCAGCTGGTACTAAGCACCACACAGCTGCTTGCTCACATTACCCCCACCCCAGGATAGGGAGGAGAATGGAAAAAAAAATCCTAATAGGTTGAGATAAAAGACTGTTTAATAGGATAACAAAGGAAGATGATGTAAATAATAATAATAATAAAAACGTGTAACAAGTGATGCACAAATACAGTTGCAGAGGAAAAGCACTGCCAACAGAACCACCTGATGCCCAGTCTGTTTGCAAGCAGTGATTCTGCCTCCCTGCTAGCCTGGCCAGTTCTATATGGAGCATGACATCATATGGTTTGGAATATGCCTTTGGTCAGTTGGGGTCAGCTGTCCCCTCTATGTTCCCCCCTACTCCTTGTGCACCCCCACCCTACTCACTGGCAGCATGGTGTGAGCAGAAAGGCCTTGAGTGTGTGTAAGCACTGCTCAGCAGAAATGAAAATGTCTCCATATTATAGTCAACACAGTTGTCAGCACAAATCCAAACTGTAGCCCCACACTAGCCACCATGAAGGAAATTAACTCTATCTCTGCTGAAACCAGCACACTTGCTCATACACTAGCAAGGAACACCTACTGTCACCCCACAAAGAATAAAACACATTAGCAAGTCACCTGCTCAACAGTATATTGGGGAGAAGCGGTAAGTGTATGGACAGTTGTCACCTACTGAAAGGAACATTTCCTTTTACCTTAGGCCAGGTGAGTGTATTTGTCAGCAGGCTCCAGGAACTGGCTCTGCTATTGAAGCAGTGCCCTGGGTTGGAAAGACTGGGATACAGAAGTACTTTATTCTCCTGTAACACCTGAGGGCCAAAGAAAAACAATTGCACTCAGATCCAGGTCTCTGTTAGAATATTGCTGCTCAGCCACTTCCCTCAGCTGAAACTGGTCCAAATGGGTCTGTAATTGGAATTGGAAAAAGGAACATTCAGCTACAGTTAGCAGTGTGTTAATTATTAAAGGTAAAAGGGTCCCACAGTGATTAATATTACAGGGTGATTTTCTCTTCCACACTGGGGAGGAGAGGGGACTCTGCAGTCCTCTTTAAGAATTGACAGAGGTAGTAACACAATTTGGTTCTTTCTCCACTGTTGACACAGTCACCAAAGTAACTGTCAAACAAAACCAAAAAAGGATGTGCTTCTCTTTATTGCTAAGCTTTCTCAAAGAGTTCAGTGCAGCACTCAAAAGAACAGCTACCTATTTCTGGAGGGAACCCAGAAGTTGGGGTCTTCCTCTGGGACATCTAGAGGTCCTTCTGTATGCCCCAATCTAAAGAACCCATTTATGTACATACTTACATTCAATATCTCTCTGGAATTTCTCTTGACCTAATTAGGTATCTTGATTTCAGTGAGGTGACTGTATATGCTTAAATATTTGGGCTTTTTTACGGTGTTGCAGTAGCTGTGCCATGCAATCCAGAGACATACAGGCTGCTCCTAATAGCTTATAATGGCCATTAACCCCAATTAGAAAACAAGTACCTTTATGGGTACCAATTCTGGATCTTCTAGCCAAAAAAACCCATCCCTAGTTTTATTTCCACAGGGCCCTTGTGTTTGTCATTCTGAATCCCACTGCTCTGCACAGCAAAGCTGTAGCAGTGCTAACTTGACATGAAGTGGGCAGAATCTGAGAAGTCTGCAGTAACTGCAGTGAGTTTTGCATATGGCAGAATGAAGAATTTGGGCTTCCTCCAACAGGGCTGTATGAGAAGTCGCTATAAATAACTCACCCTGTCTGTGTAGAATAAAACCATGTTTTGCACATTTGACATAACAAACAGGAGAAGCCATATATAAATAAATAGTGGGTGTTTTTATTTTTATTTTGGAAGACAGAAAAAGGGAAGGTGTTCCCTCTCCAGTTCACAAGTTCTCTTTCTCTCTGCCTCCCAGTTTCTGCCTTTAGTCCCTCTGTAAACACCCATCACTCTTCCACCAAATTAATTTACAGAGACAGCGAGCTGTTCCCAGCTGGGCCCCACCAGTTGGCTATTTTTAAAAAGCAATAACTACCTAAGACTGCAGCCAGCTCCGTGTTGGCACCATTTCCTGCCCCTGACAGCTTACAAAGATGTCAAGGTGTGGTGCTGCCTGCCTGACACCACAGAGATGTCCCTCTACAGTGCATGTTCTGCTGGGTAGCACTCATATAGCACCAGG
Organism: Porphyrio hochstetteri; assembly: GCA_020800305.1. Lineage (NCBI taxonomy): Eukaryota > Metazoa > Chordata > Aves > Gruiformes > Rallidae > Porphyrio > Porphyrio hochstetteri. Next base: position 12,777,220 of record CM036922.1, read on the forward strand.
AAACCGCACCTCAAAGCATGTTTGCTTGCCAAGAAGACCCATTTGGAGCAGATCAAAATACAAATCATCCAGACCATACAAAATTCAGACCTTCAGGAATATATTTTTCCCTGGGATAGCAGTTGAAAGGCTTTTAAAAAGGAGTATTATTTTAAAAAACCCCGAAACCACCAAAATTTTTCTTTTCCCACAAGGTAGGGCCATTTAATTTTTGAGACTTTTAGTCACTCGGATAAAAAAGTCTATAAAATTAAGAATTATATTGAAATTTCATATCCATATAAACTAATAAACGGAATCAATAAGGGAAAGCAAGCTAAACTGCAATTATAAAGTCAAACTGAGGAATCTGCATTTTCTCCCATTAAAAATTCATTGAGAAGCGACATGTGCCATGAAATGTTTCAATTTCGGCAAAACTGCTGTTTTCAATGGAAAACTTCCATCCAAACATTCCTGAAGTGTTACATGGGGTGGGTTTTTTTAAGTTTCCTTGCAACAACAGTGCCACCCGCTGGCTCCTGCACCTGCCTATGCACAAGTCCTGCTGCTGTTAATGTACGAGGGAAAGAAGAAAAAAAGAAATAGAAGAGTTCTGATCTTGTCCTGCAGTCCCCGCTGACTGGCTTTTCTCTTCCAGAGGCTTCTAAACAACAGGGGTGCGTTAACCAGCTTGTTACAGCAACAACAGCACCATACAGGATGGGGTCTTGCTGATTTTCATTTCTACAGCAGAGGACTGCTGCCTTGTCTCCATCTCTGTAACGGAACATGGAAGGTAGCTGGAGTGTCATATGCCAAAAATCATTGGGATATTTATCGTCTTTGCTGATCGCTTAGTGCCCAAAACTGTAATTTTTGGAATAGCATAAGGACATTGTGGAGTCTCCTTCTCCGGAGATATTCAAGACCCATCTGGATGCCAACCTGTGTGACCTGTCCCAGGGACCCTGCTTTGGCAGGGAGGTTGGACCCGATGATCTCTGGAGGTCCCTTCCAACCCCTACAATTCTGTGATTAACAACATGGCATCAGATCAAAGGTGCAGCGACATCCTCTGATGGTGGGTAAGACAGACTGCCCAGAGAAAACGTGTAAGAAATCAGATCCTATCCCTGTTAAGACCCCTGAGCTACCTCTGGCAGTCAGTGGCTCAGTGACTCCAGCTGTAAACTGCAGCCAGGCCTTTTTCTTTAAAAGCCACTCATACCTAGCCAATCTCTCATGAATTTTCTTCAGACCATTTATACCTCAGGCTGCTACAACATCCTATGGCACCAAGATCTGCAGTTTAATCACACTTTGTATAAAAAATTAATTCCTCTTATTTGTTCTGAACCAGCAGTTTGACAATGTCACTGTGAACCCCTGTGTCTTGTGTTACAAAAAGCAATAAAGTAATGAATAACTATTCTCTATGTGTCTTCTCCATCTCCTTCACAATTTTATATATCTCATACTCCAACTCAAGCTGTTAAGTTCCGCCTTGTTTAATTTCTCCCTCTGTGCAAGCCATGCCCTGCCTTTGAGCACCTTTGTGCCTTTTTGCAAGTTTTCAGCACTATCCATGTGTGGTCTAGTGACAGGTACTGTCCACAGTGGTCCAGCCAGGTATGGAGTCACCACAGGGAAGCACAATTACTTTTACTCTGTTTTCTCTATCTGTTCCTACAGTTCCATTTGCCTGCTTGACTGCAGATAACACCAAGATGTATTTTCAAAGAGCCACCTTCACAATCACATCGATGTTGTATTTTGCTCTCTTCAATGCTTTGTGCCAGTGGTGTCAAGCAACCAGCCAGAGCCTGGATTAGGTTCAGGACACTAAACCCTTGATTGGAAAGACGGCTGTAAGCAGCAGGCTGCCTAGTGTTCTAGGATGAGACCAGTGTCATTATCACCTCAATACATTCAACAGGCAAACGAAGCTATGAATAAGCAGCAGGTCACACTCAGGCCCAATAACTGCAAAAACCTTTTTAAGTACAGCATTTCCTTGGCCTCATCTTTAATAGCTTGGTTATAAATTCTCACTGTATCAGAGATATCATTTGTAGTCATATGGTGATGAGGTCTTCACCAAATCAATCTGTTGTATGAGACACAGTGCAGGAATTGCCATGTTGAAAATGGACTTAGTGGGTTGATGCAGACTTTCTCAATATTTTAACTGACCAATAGGAACATGCAAAAATCTCAGGTCAGAGTGGTTTTCCAAATATTTTCAATAATAGATATTGCTTTGTCACATTCTCCTGCACTTCTGTAATCTGTAGGGTTCTTGCATCTAGCATGTTTCAGTCTAGTTTCCTTCCCATTAAAAGGTGCTAGACAAGCATAGCATGCCAGAGACTCAGTCAATTCACTGGCCCTTAATCACCCCAGATGTAAATCTACTGCAGTAACTTACATCAGCATAATGGTAGCTACCTCTCCTAGGAAAATAAGCTGATTTTGTTAACATATTTGTTGATATTCTTATTTGAAGATTTCTTTGCTTCTGCTTTAATGTTAGGTCAGCTGTTTTCCTCTTCACTGGTTTATGCTTTTGTTTATCATGTTGGGGTTTTTTTTAATTTCATGGGAAATTTAATCACAAATCTAAATCAAAATGCTGAAGCAGCTGTCCACAGATGTCAGGAGATTTACAACAATGTGCAAATTTTCTTTTTCTTTCTCATTGTGTTGTGTGTCCTTTCTCTCCCCTTATTTCAATACCCATATCAACTGCAGACACTAATCTGCATTTTCTCTCCCTCCTATAGCTTTCCATATGTGCTATCACCATTTCTGTGCAGCTAGCCTGCCCTCCACCTGCTCATGCCAACAACTCTATAGCCAGGCCCAGAATGACTGACTCTGGAGTAACTCTTCAAAGTTACAAGGGGCTGCTTATGAGTTGCCTTCTCTTGCTCCTTCAATTATTTATTAAAATGACCTTGCACAGTAGATTAACTGATTTTCCATCTCACTTAAAGTGACAGAGCAAACTGAGAAGTGATATGCACAGAAGCAGGCTTCGTAAAATGTGAAGCCCCTTTTTCTGCTTGCCTTCTGTTCCTGCACCAGTGGCAACTCTGCCTTCAAATCCTCCAGCTCTGCCACTTACAGCACAGTTCACATACCTGTAAGATACAGCCTATAATTCTCATCTCTGTCAGTTATCAGATAAGATTCTGTGACTTGACTCCACAACATTACCATTAATGCATAATTCATGATTAATAGCAGCCACCCGAGATTCAGACTCTATTATTGAAAGCCCAGCAAACATTATGAGAACCAATCCTGCCCCACAGAGCCTGGCAATCTACGCAGGCAAATACTGGAAGATGGTAAATAGAAACTCCAAGTGGGAAAGGATTGTCCAAGAATTTACAGCAGGTCTGCATTACAATCCAGCCATTACCACTGCAGTAATCACTGCCTGAGCTCTAACTAAGACTCAGGGCCTGGTTTTGTCTTCACAAAACGCCGCTTCATAGTTTGTTACTGCTTCTGAAAGCAGCAGGATCAGGCTGGAAAGAGACGATACCGAATGTCTCTATGCCAGTTAATGGGGCTACAGGCTTAATAGGAAGCGTTTGGCGTTACCAAATCAGCCATTGAGCTTTATTGCACAACCACGTAACACAGAGGGTGGTTCTGATGTCTCTGCAGCAGCTTTGTGATGTCTCTCAGGTGACGTTTTCTCGGAACACAAACATAAAAGAGAGGTGAGATTTCCTACTGCAGATTTGTTTGGCGTGAAGTCTTCACACGTCGGTATTTTTCCCACCATTAATGAGATTCCACTGTCAGGTTTAGGCAGTTTTTTAGATTCATCAGATGAAGAAAGGGGACGTTTTTGCTGACAGCCTAGATTCTAGCCCGTCTCTTCAAAACTGAAGGCATTAATATTAGATATAAACAGATAGCTCTAACACTCTGTCTGTCACCGGAGCCAACTCTAGTGACATCTTTAGGAGACCCATTACTACTAGCTTCCTCTGAAGCTTTCTGTGTCACCCTGTAACGTGGAGGCAAATTGCCTGGTAGCATCACACGTTGAGGAAAAGCCTCTAAAGGCAACCTTTGGGACATTAGACTCATACTCTCTGTAAATCAGGAAAGATAGTAGCCTTTCCATTCAGGGCTGTGTTGGAAGAGCATAATCCTCTCACAAAAAAATAAATCATTTGGGAAGAGGCAAATACAAAAGCATCTATCATCACCAGTAGATAAAACTAAATAATGCTTCTGAGTTTTCCAGTAACAGCATCATAATCTGTCAGTTACTCAGCTGGATACATCAGCACGTTCAGATACCAGCTCACAAATCCTGCCTTTTCCCCCCCCCACTCTTTCTCCACCCTTCACCCTAATAAATGCACAACCACTAATCCCTACCAATAATCCTTTTGCCTCCACAATACAAAGTTGCTTTGTCCTTAATGGAAGGGATCCTTGACTACTCCAGACCATGGCCAGGCACTGACACTGCCCTTAACCGTGTGAATGTTCAGGGTGGTCAAACTCTACGGTGGGAGTCTGTGCTCAAGGCCCATTGAATTTATTAGTATAGATGGAGTCATGGAGGCCCAGGCAAGAGACTAGAAGCATGGTTCTCCCTCACTATTAATACCTGAGACAGATAATTATCCCACTGTCTGAAGGCTGGAAAACAACAAATCAGATTCTGAAATGTGTTCAGCACTTACAGCTGGGGTCAGGTTTTTCAAAAGAGCTCTTCATCTGTTCAGGTAGTAAAATAAGTGACCAGCTTCTCATAAAAGCATGCCAGGTATTGAGCTCTTTTGAAGATTATTTCCAATTAGAGATCACAAGGAACATGTGAAAACCTGCCCTAGAATCTTCAGAAAAGGAACTAGTTTTCCAGACATAGCAAAAAATGTACCAAAACCTAGACATGTTCTCCAAGATCAAAACAGTCTGAATCAAGAAGTGGATTCAGTATATCAAGGATAGAAAGATTCTGCAGGAAATAAATTAAATCAAAGAACTATTTTTTAATAAAACCTAAAAAGAAGAAAAAAATTGCTTTTATACCAGGTGAGCCAGACAGGAAGAACCACCTGTATAAATATATTAAAAAGGAGATATAGTGCTAACTTTTAGGAATCCAAGAACCATTTGTCCCCACTGAGTTTAACACAGTCACCTTCAGCTAAGGAAAAGTTTCTAATTTTAATCTGCAAAGAATCTGTATTTAATTGGAAGCACTAGCACTCTTCTGCCAGTTCTGTCATACAAAGCTCAACACAGATTTTTCAAGCCATTACAGAGAGAATAAACGGTGCTGCTTAGGTACTGCCTTTGAATCCAGGTCCTTCCATTTGGTTTTATTTCTCTCTTTAAAATTAACGATATATTCCACATGTTTGTGGAATAATGGGAAGAGAAGTTAAGCAAATAATATAGCTGTTGCCAACTATTCACTTCCTCTAGAGATTCAAACCATCCATCTTCCCATAATTGCTATCATGGTAAATAGTTCTTTAGAAATACTGTGTCGACTTGCACTACTATCAGCTTCACGACTGTATTTCTTTCAGGTAGTTAGGATGCTAAGTGTATTGTAAGTTTAGGACAGCACTTCTTTGGATCCACAAAGAGAAGGCTGATGCTGGTTTTTAGCAGCATCAGGCCTGTGAGATTTCCTAGCTGGTTATGCAAAAAAAATTACTGCTTGCCATCGTACTTGTTTGAGAAAAGGTCTGTCTGGCTCCAATAAGGAGGCCAATACTAGATAATAATTTTGAAAATGCAGCCTTATATAATCATCACAATCACTTAACTGATCAGGCACTGGACCTGGTAGTGCTCTCTCCCATTAGTGCAACAAGAGAATGAAACCTGCCCTAAATTAGACAGGAAAAATGTTTAAAACAGTGGTAAAATAATACATTCCTGAAAAATACTGAGAAATAAAGAGGAAAATGCTATCTTGTTACGATAACAAGAAAAATTAACTCCTCTCTGACAAATTACACACTAGCATTCAACTTGGCACTAACCAAGGCTTTGAAAGCACATAATATAATTACTCTAACACAATGATTAGCCAGTAATTAGCATTGGCCTATCTTACATTAGAATCCTAGCTTTTTTAATACGTTTTTATCTTTACCTACATTCATTTAGTACAAAAGCTGAAACATTCACATCATGCCAAATAATTAGGGCATGGATTTCAGCTTAGTACTTTGCAACAGTGCACTGCAGCCCAATAACTGGAATAGAATTTAATGTATAACATAAGGGCTAATTCACATTATCTATTTGATAATTATTCACTTGTTTCTTTACCGTTTAATTAAAAAGCTAACTGTGATATACTGCCATCAGTAGGCAAACTAAGGTTCCCTTATTCCATAGAACAATCCTGTTGGTAATATCTGCCAGATATACCTGGAAGACAGTTTATTCCTGCAGATGGGGAGAGGGAGGAAGGACAGATTCAAGTGTGATAAAGTCTGCTGGAGTCAGCTACAGCTGCAACAGCACAGGGAAGCTTAATGCACTAGGGCAATACTATCTCTGACACTGAAGCTCTGCCACGGTCAACAGCATTGAAAGAAATATTTGGGAGGAGAGAAAAATTCTCAGTTGCTTCCACATCTTGAAGGGATACAATGCAGTGGAGGATACTACAGAATCCATCTGTCCCCTCCTTCAGCAGCAATGCCATTATCACTAAGAGAAAAACTCACATTCTAACAGAGCAAATCTCTGGCTTGGACAAACTACTCTGGTTCCATCAAAATCGAAAAATGAATTAACCACAACCTCAAAGTCACAGACATGCACTGTGGCCACAGAATTTGTCCTTTGGGAGTCCCTGCTGTGAAGTCTTTCCCAGTTGTCTCTCTCAATGGGTCCAAAACATTCTGGCTGCCTAGGAATAAATACCAGATGCTGACAGTTGAACAATCCTGTTAAGACCTGGCATTGTATGTCTCAGGATTACATCTGCTGTGCTATTATTCTGTAGCATTACTAACCTCTGACCCTTCAAAATGCAAGAAAACATGACTGAGAAATTAAATGTTTTCTTTTTATCATAAATAGCATGAAACATGTAGACCAATAAGTGGGAGTATCAGTACGTATTGCTGGTGGTACTAAACTTTGTGACCACACACAGAAGGCTGGACACTTGCTGAAACCTTTGTAAGCTTTCTGCTGAAGTCAGAGAGGACAATGTCTGAGTATGGCACTCCCGAAATCTCCCCACAACACAATCATGCAGTTTTGTGAGAGGGTATCACATGGTATCTGAGATAATCCCACATTATTTACAATGCTTTACACTGCTGCAGTGCTTTCCAATGGATTTTCTGGGCATCACATACACATTTTTGCTAAACCAATCAAGCTCCTGACTCAAACATTGTGTCCTTATTCGGCTGTTCTTCCCTTCTTCAGTATATGGGTCACAGATGCTCAAATCTTTGTGGTTCTGTTACCCGTATGACTTACTGTAAGCAATGAAACTTATGATAAAACCTTGGCAGATCCTATTAATACACAAGGTGACAAGAATTCGTGACCCAGAAGAGGATCTATCATTTGCTGGCAAACTCTTTAAAACGACTCATCCTCCCAAAGTAGCTCCTCTCTAAGAATAGAGCAGTACTGAAAACAAGATCTGTCAATTTGCTTTTCCTGTGTTGCTGGTGTAAGTTTGAAATCCAAAAGCGTGGCTCCCAAAGCATTGCTTCATTGCAGCCACCAGAATGGTTACCTCCCTGTGAGAGGAGGTAAGCATCTGCAGAAAAACCTCACGAGAGAGATGCTAATAGTGGCATTAATGAGCTCAGCTACTGAAGAACATTTTTGGCCCACATGTTAAGAGCCATCAAATTACATATAACTGCTGTAATGTGATTAGAATTTATTTTTTGAGGAATTGTTTTAATATTTGATGTTAGGAGTTTCTATTATGGTGCTGAAGAAAACATTCTCATGGCAGTAAAAAAAAATTACATTTGTGATGAGAGTTTTTAATTCCTGTCTGTTTTGTGCATATCTCCACAAACAGCAGGCACATTGTTCATTCATCCCATCTTACATTTTTTCTGAAACATTTTTTCTTGAACAATGAAATGTCTGATAAGGAGGAGAAAAAAATTACAGTGTGTTTCCACTACAGCTTATTGTTGCCCTTGAAGAACAAGAATAAACCTCCCTCCCATAACTTTGCTATCAAGCCACCCAAGTCATTACAAGAAAAGAAGAAACATGCTGTCCTTATGCAGAAAGAATATGTTAATTGTATTACTTCACCTAAGAATGTTGCTGGTTTTATTACTTTGCAAATACCACCAGACAGAATCAAGTTGTTATCTTTTGTGCACGGATGGATCAATTGTCTTTGGAAATGACTAATGGAAAATGTGCAAGATTTCAACCACTTCATTGGGACAAAAAAAATGACATTCCAGATAATTATACTGCTTCCAAAACAATTTGAGATGCTCCTGTCCAAATGGTTTCCAGGATTCTGCTCATTGTTGCAGAAACCCAAGCTCCTGTAATGACTGCCAATTAAACAAATGGTGACCCAACAGTCTGTCCATCCTCTCTGTACACAGTATGTCCTGATTATACAGGAGCTGAGGCTGGAGTATCGCTGAGCACCTGAGGTCCTGGACTCCATATGGTATTAATAATCAAAGACCCTTTAAACTTTTATATCAGTGATCTAATTCTTCCACTGCCTACTTCTACTCTTCACCATTTCTGCATTCTTTAATTCTCTCTAAGAGAGAAACTGGTGTGAAAGAGAGATATATTATGTACACACCCACCCACCGGCTGGGCAAGCACTAAATCACCCAGTAGTACAGCAATCGCACAACAACTGATTTTGGAGGCATGTTCCCTGGGTATATCGAGGTACCTAAGGTGGAGCTTACCTGTTAGAAGGCAGATATTCTGCCTTCCAAAAATCCCAGGTGTTTTGCAAGCATCTGTCAGAGAACAAAAGGGAGGGAGGTTACCTCACATTCCTGAGCCCCCTTTAAAGTCTTGCTTTGTGCTGCACTGGTCATTGTTAAGATAGACCTGAAAAGGTCTTTCAGATTTCAACAGTGGGAAGCATTCTGCTCTGCTCTCTCTGCAAGGAGGTGGTGAGAAATATCAGCAGCTCCCAAAAAACCCATTTGCAAATTATGATCTGGCTCCAGTATAGCTCAGGCACAGCAACATTTCTTGTTGCAGTCCATTTAGCATGACACAGCAAGCTGTAGGAAAACAGGCCTTGGAAGTTCATTATCATCAGGATCCAGCTAAAAAATATTTGGAACAGATCCTGAAATAATTGCAAGAGTTAGTGAATAATATTACAATTAACAGGAACAGGCTAGTGAAGGGTTTCTTTCTTGCTCACCTCCAGAAGAAGAGATATGAGCCTTTCCAGAAAAAAATATCACCAGCCTTCAAAATCTGCCAAATGGTATTATAAAAAATTAAAACTGAGATACTCATTCAGACATTATTAAAGTAAATATATACATCCCTTCTCTATGTGGGAGTCACTGTATCATTCCCAATGGTGACACTTCTCTAATACATCATTTTTCATCTATCTTGACATTGCTCATTACTTTAAAAATGATTGGCAGCTAAAATACAGCCCAGTTAATCTCCCTAAATTTTACCCTGTCCATTCATTGTGCAGCATTGTTTAATGAAACCTGAACTTTTTTTAGCAGGACTGCAAAACCATGACTGATGAAGTCTTATTGGAGTCTTAGCCCTGCAACACATGGTGGTGAATGCTAAACAGTCAATAGGTGAGGAGGAGAATGGGATTTTGTTTTTCAAGGGCCATGCTCCTGCTTTGCTTCCACGTGAGAACGCAATCACTTAAACACTGAGTTTTCCTTCCAGTGCAGGCTGGAAGGACCCAACTTCTCACTGTCTGAAGCAAGCCATATCAGCATAGGATCAAATGGTGTGGAGCATGTCATGCCCTTCTGTAGCCTCCTGTAGCCTCCTGTATAATCTCATAAAAGAAAGACAGAGAACCCCAGAACCAGCACTCTCCTGTCTAGTCAGCATGGAGTGGAGAAAGCCAGCATAGGGAGTAGTGGAGAGAGATACAATTTCCTTTTCTTTGTTGATATTTTAACATTACAATGCTGACACAGGATGATTTTTTTTGTTTTATGACGAGATACAGCTATAGATAGTGACAAGAAGCAGTATTACCATCTGGGGACTGTGGCAGCAGGCAAAACCTCTTTCTTCCTCTTCCCTCAGTTGTTCTCTAACCAGAAGTTCACAAGTACAGTTCTTGGTCTCAGCACTGTGCCTATGATTTGATGGTTTGAGGTAATGAAATAAATATTTGTGATCAGGAATTAATAACTGAAAATCCAAACAGCATTTGACAAATTGGGATATTATGTGGGGTGTTTCCAAATGCACAGAAAACCAACCAAAATGCAACAGTATCCCATGCTTGAATCCTTCATGTCAACTGGAAACCTTTGCTTTTGGTCAGTGTTTTCTGTGTAGTCACAAGCACAGCCCTTTGTCCTGTGTAGATGCTGTCAGCACAAAATTCCAGTGGACATACAGCTAAACACTCCAGATGGCAAATGCTCAACACAAGTTTAACCATGGGAATCAAGGTGAATTACTGTCTGTCTCTTGATACAGTCATTGATTTATGTAACTCCTAAACATGGGACATGGAGCTAGTTATGAACAGCAATTTACTTACTAATTCTAGGAGCAAAAACCTATTTGGGGTCATACCATTGCAAAGTGTTCTTACTGACTTCATGGTCTCCACGGTGTTGGACGTGCAAAACAATTCAGACATCACGTAGTAGTTTGCAGTCTACACTCCCTTTCATTGTGCTCAGTAGAACCAAGATTACAGGTGGTGTAAGAAAACACTGTGCAGACTCCTAGAGACATATCCACAGAGGAATGCCCCTTCACTCTTACAACAATGGACAGCCAAAATCCAGTTATCCATCATCAACAGTATATACAGTGATCAAGTTTTTGCATTCACCTTCACAGAACAATGATTGTCATCACAAGGCAACCCTTTCCTGAACTACCTGGTAGCTGGATGCTGTTACAAATATATTAACATAGATGACCAATAAGGAAATGAGGAAGGGCAGAGCACAGCTGGGAGTTGAACACATACAGCAAATAATTTAGTGGATTCTCCTCCTCTGCTTAAAAATTATATTTTGGACAGATCAGAACATTTTAAAAAAGCAATCAAAACCCTATCAAAGCAAATGAATTCTGATGAGCGATTCCTGAATTTCCCCCATCTCAGGGACATATTTTTTCCCCCTTGATAGTCTAATTTTCAATCAGTTTGCACTGGACAACTAATTATGTGTTCCTGTGATTAGATAAATCTACAGAGAGAAAAGCTCCTGGCATGAACACTCATGATACTAAGTGCAACCGTTTTATTTATTTCCTCTACCCTTTTCTATTAAAGAAAGAAAAACAGAAAATTAAGGAAGCATTTCTGTCGTGGCAGTCAAAGACTCAGAATAGCAGAAAATTAAATACAGGGGAAAATAGAGCTGAAGAAAACTGGTTTAAAGACTGAAATAAATGCTAACCAAGTTTTGCTTTGCTGTGGTTCAGATTCATGAACCTACTTTGAGTGAAGTAGGAAGGAAGTGATGATGGATGCTATCATTTGCAGTTGGGTCCAGCAGCAGTGAGGCTCTGTTTGGCTTGCAAAAAAGTCTCCCAGTGTCCAAAATAGAGCACGGATGGTGCAGTACACAATCCACATCAGGACAATTCACATGAGAGCTCACACACTGAGTCCTGCCAGGTAGACAGTGAAAGGCCCTTTTGGACAACTCTTCAGAGAGTGACAGCTGGTGTAATCCAGTGGGGTGAGGATGATTTATACCAACTAAGGGCCTGGCTCATCAAGCTCATCATTTTTGAATGCATTTTCAAAATCCATCAAACAGCATGGCAGGCCACCGAAAATGGCTTTTGTCTTCTAAATGCTCTTTCCAGAAGGAAGCAGTAATAGAACACTGAGCTGTGATACGTTCACTGCTTAGTAAATATTAACAATTGAAGGCATACTGTGAAGTTTTACTAATTTTTAAAAAAAATTATCAGTTCACAACACAATCCATCACTTAAGATCTAAATCCCCTGGCAAGAAATCAATGCAGCACAAGTCATGACCTTGAATACATCAATCTCTTATAAGGAACAGAAGAAACCGTGGTAATACTTGCTTAAATAATTCCAATGCTGTGGTGCATTTTTAAAGTTAGGGACCCTTGCAGTGAATCTCATAATTAAAGAGCAGACATCTTTTCTTTGTCTGGATTTAACTGTATACCACAGACCTGTGTGTATGTTGCAGTCTGTGACTCCACCCTGTCAGAACCTGCACACCAAGGTGAAGAGAATACACCTCTGATTGCTACAGTCACCTGTTAGAGAACACCGCTGAGTACAGACTTAGCGTGAAGGCTAAGCAAGGAAGAGGGAGCCCCACTTCAACACACACACAGCGGAGCACACCAGTCCAGCTTACAAAAACGCCTCCAAAAGGTAGCTCAAAACCAAGAATGCTGTCTCAAGTAAGATATAAACAAGTAAGGCCTTCTTTTTCTAGGTGTTTCCATTTAGGGATGCAAGTTTTTATACTCCAAATGCAAGGGATGCCTCACGTTTCCACTCAGTCATATCTATTTGTTGTGGCATTCAAAGAAACAATTTGTTGAAATTAACTCCTAATGCATAGGTCCCCCTCATTTTTCCCCTCCTGTGGCCTGCATTCCCAAGCAGGTACGCAGCCCTGTGCATTATATACTTTAACAGCCCTGCCTCCAAGAGAACAGCCTGCCACCTATTTTGACACCAGTTTGAGAGCTGAGGAGTGGTCCAACACTGGTGCCTTTAACTTCAACAGCCACATGAACATTCTGGCTGAACAAGAAGGGTCAGGCTTGGGTGTTTCAGTTTGCTCTGCTGAGCTACTTGTTGCTGGGGTATTGTATTTCCTCGTTCAGTGTACAGCCTTAGGTATCGACAGCTACTTCTACACATTCTGAATACTTAAGCTACCCCATGGCTAGAGTAAATGCCAAGGAGGCCCTGCAAGGGCAGTCAAGTGCCACTATCCAGCTGGCTGAAATACTTTTATTTTAAATAAATTAATTGGCTGCCTTCCACAGAGGTAGGGAGGGTAGCCACTCGAATGCTCTCTGCCCTCAATCTCTTTTGTGTGTGTTCAGTTTTGGATGGCTGTTCTATGAGACTTGAGTCACTCTGGCTTGCTGACAGCTATACAATAACACAGCTAAATGGATATGGGTATGGATGAAGGATGCCAAGAATTAGACTTGTATTTCAAAGGTGGAACTTTTAAGGCCAAACTTGTAAGCTTGTAACCGCAAACATTACTGGAAAAAGGAAGCTCTTTTTCCAGTAACGCTGGGAGGAGGCAGGAAAGCACTGCTTGAGGAAAGAATTGCAGGCTGGGAACAAGACCTTCAGGATCTGCAACTGATCAGTCTGGCAACCCTGAGCATATTACTGGACCTCTGTCTCACACTTCTCCTCTCCAAGTATTCACACTTACTCAAGAAGTGTTACCTTCTTCAGGAAGTTTTGAGTTTAAGTAATGGAGTTTTTATTAGTGGAATGTAGCTTCAACTTCATTACTTTTTCCTCCCCCCATCTCTGAATTTTTTGCTACCTCCAGTTAAATTACTGGAATATCATGAAGAGCTGTTAAAAAGAACCCTGCTCATTTTCTGCTGTTGTAATGATTGTGTATCGATGATAAACATTCAAAGAGTATTCATAAATTGTGACAGCGGAAGGTAATTTTCTACATTATGACTGAGATAAAAGGCAATGATGACTATAATGCATTTCTCTAAGTAAATATAAATCACAGTAGCTGTTTTGCTGTTTGGCTTAACTGTTTCACAGTTTCAGTTTAATCCAAAGAGATCTTTCTACAGAAGTCAGTAAACTGATACAGGAGGCCCCACACTAGGGAGAGCTACTTCTCTCGTCTAAGTCTTATGTGTATCATAGTTGAATTTTTTGCATTCTTTGATTTTTTAAAAGATTTTTTTATTATATAACACAAACATATAAGTTGCGTCCAAGTCAAGAAAGGAAAACTACGTTACCCAAGATAAAAATTGGGACAGCTTCCAACATTTTTTAAAAATGATTTGTGAATTTAAATTGAAGCCCTTACTATTTGTTATTGCCAAGATGAAAAGAGATGCCAGGGGAGATGTCCACAGACACTCACTTTCATTTCTCCCCTCTTCTCACAGCACTAGATGGATTTCTTTTTCCCCTCAAAGACAGAAATTAATATCACACACATACAATAATGGAAACAAGAACTAGGATATGAACTGGAGACATTTTGGCCTCCAAACAATAACTTCTCTGGATGAACTAAATGCCTTTGACTCAGTCAATAGAACATTTCTATCTATAGAGGATAATCACACCCTCCAGCACAAGCGATAACAGATGTAATGTTTGAGCTGGGAAAAAAAGACAACAGGAAGGTGGACCCATCAAATGACATTAATATACTGGTTAGTTGTTGGATTTTTAAAAAAAGGCCGAAGTCTACACACGATTTGAACAGCACATTTACAAAAGCCAGAGTTCTGAAAGAGGTAGGATTAGTGTTCTATTATAGAGGCACTGGCTACAGTACTCATTTCCTCCATTAGACTCCCATACCTATTCCCAGGGACCCAGTATTGCAACAAATGCTGCCTGAAATAGCACTTCTGTAATAGACCTAAAAGCTAAATGCCAGTTGGGGCTGAACTTGTTCAACTCAATTTTTTTTTCCTCTTTTAAAGCAATCTGAAGAGCTGAAGCCATATGATGTGGCACCTGGCACGCTGCCTGTAGCTACAACTCTCCAGTGAACTAGCATGTTTCCTCCCACAGTGAAGCAAGGTGATATATCGTGCCTACTGCTGCCCTCAAGCCCAGCATTTCCCCTTGGAAAAACACAGTTTTTGATGCCCTGCCTACCTAGATAAGGGCAGTTTTGGGGTAGAGTCTTCTATATTACAGCATCACAAGCAAAACCACTGTGCTTTCTGATTTTAAGGGTTCCTTCTATACTTCATCCTTTTGTGGTGCAAGAGAAAGAAAGATTCTTTTGCAAGTCTGTGCTCTTTTCAAGTGCTGTAAAGAGGTTCCTTCCAGTGTTCACTCCTCTCGGTACTTCAAGTTTTCAGATGTGTTGGCTGAAGATGAACAGACACATTTTTCTCTCAAGAACAGCAGCAGTGTTTCCCCCAAACAGCACTAACAGCCCCACCATTTAGGCTGAAAGTTAAATCTAAGTTACAGGGAAACATGAAAAGGAATCTGCCCAACCTGTCTACATCAGACAGGATCCTAGCTTCTGACCTGGCTCTGATGAGTAAATTTTCACAATATCTTAATAATAAGAAAGCAGTAAATTAATTTAAACAGAGGTGCTTGGCCAGGTAGAAATCTGGTTTCTCCAGCCCCTCCAATCTTTCTGGTAGATGCTGGAATTCAGCTGGTAATCCATACATGTCAAATTATTCAGCTATATATATTGCAGTCCTAACTTAAACCACTAATGTAGAACTTCTGACAGTGGATGAAGGAGGGGTAACAATGTCACTGCTTCTATATCCTTCGTAAAACAGACTCTCAATCCATCATTCATAGCTGTTCTAATGCAGTAACATTTATGAGGTTGAGAATTCAAGCCAATTCCATATTTTAAGATCCAGATTTTTCTCTAAGGTAAAAGGAAATACACTTATGTCTCTTAAGTACAGTGAGGATCTGTATGCTTAATAGTACGCAGGAATGGTAATTAAAATGTTATATCAACTTTGACCTGTTCAGATGGACCTGGGTTCACTTCTCAGTCAATAAAAAAAGCCTCAAGTCTAATACAAGAGGGGATTGTACCCCTACAATTCAGATCAGTTGATCTGCTCCATTGCCTGGGTTAATTCACTGAATCTCTTTGCCTCAGTTTCCTAGATGCAGAACAATCCAGCTTACTTCTGTATTATCATGTTACCTCTTTAACCAGGAGCTCTGTTAACTTCAGAGCACTGTAACTGCAACCTTGCATCAAGGATGAGGAACACCAGGTTTCAGAAATTGTAAGAGAAAGGGAAACCACACCCCAAAGGCTTTCCCTCTGATTACTTAGATTCAAAATTGGCCAATGGTTACCATCCAAGCTCAACAGAAAGGCTGAACACCCAGAGGAAGGGTTGCCAACTCAAAACAAAGGTACTCTTTGCCAATTGTCTCCCTACATTGCACATCTTTCTCACAGCAACTGACACACAAGAAGGCTTTGAAGACCAAATCAATAGGTGGTTCATCTCCTGACAGCTTTTCCCTAAGGTCTAGCTCAATGCTCAAGATAAAGCCACTGCTTTAAGGGCTGGCAGGGCAATTGGTTTGGCATTGGCATTAGGTGTTTGCCCGAGTTCATTAATGCACCATTCTTTACCAAGTAACTACAAAGTCCCACGCTTCCTGGAGGGGATACAGAGCCATATTTTCTTTCCATTATTCAAGCTTGAAAAGTTCTTAACAAAGGGTGAAGAACAGTGCATGTGAGGACAGACATGGTGTGTTAAAGTAGGAGCTCTGAGAAACATCGTGTATTTTTCCCCATAAACTGCTTCAACAGTCTGACAGTGATAATAACAATGTATTTTTAAATAAAAAACCACTGGCAAGTCAACAGTATTAAGTTATGAACTGCTCTAATTTCAATTCACATTTCTTAATATCATGAAGTATATTAATTTTTTTGTTATGACAGAGAGAAAATAGAGAACTAAGGGAATGAAATAACTTCAAGCAGGTTTTCCAAGAAAAAAGCTTTACTATTTCTACCTTGTCTTATTTTCTTACACAGGATACCCTCCTGTCAAGGCAGGGAATAATCTGAAGTTAGACAGCAGAAGTTAAAGATAGGAGCTCAGGCAAGGACTCAGACACAGAAGTAACCACCCATAACTACAAATTGCAGTTATGGGCTGGAGATTAAGGGAGAAAATATGTGCTAACAGGAGTGAGAAGGAAGTGACAACCCAAGCCAGTGGTTGTGGCAGACACAGTGACTTTTTAAGCTGATTGAGTGTGCCAGCAATGATGGCCTGCAGAAGGAGGAAGCTACAAGAGGATATAATGGCAAAGACAGAGAGTTGATCTGATGTCTACGAGGGATAGAACTTGGCAAAGAAAAGAACAGCATCGCTTTACTAAGAACAAAGTGAAGGAGGCCTGCAGGCAGCAGTAGGGAGGGAAGGACTATTAGGAAAGACAGGAGATGGAGGGGATGGGTTGAATATGACAGGAGAACGAGCAGAAAGGCAACAGGAGCTTGATGGAAGAAAAACATACTCCAGGGAGAGAGTAAACATCAGAAGAGAACCTGAGAAGAAAAGGATACAGGACTACCCCTATATGGATTATTAGCTGCTAGAAGAAAGAACATTTATAGCTTGCTTTTATATAGACACACATTAAAAATACTGGCACCAAAACCTTAATAATAAAGCAGACCTATACTTCAACATGAAAGAGATTGAAAAAGATTCTTGTGGCTAAAAAGGTCTTTTCAAATTTCATTAAAGAAGGAAAAAAAGATAGTTTAACAAAATACATAGTCTGCTAACAACCCATCCAACGGAATTAAAGTAGCAGTCTTATACCTCAGAGAATGGCTTCTATGAAGTGTGAGACTAACTCAGTATTCCAGAGATTTGGGGATTTAAATTCCTTTCACAAAATAAATTTACCTGGATAACATACAGAAAACACTGTAGCAGTGTCTTCAAATTTTGGGGCAGATTTTGCCCTCAGATATGCATGCCTGGAACTCATATGGGTCTATGGTTTATTATGGGCTTCTAAAAGGCCATCCATGGAATGCCTTAACTGATACTGTCAGACCTTTGTGGGAAGTCCTTCATAATTTGTTTCACTTAAAGGGTTAGATGTCAACATCTCAAGATACCTTTTGATGAAGTCATGGTTTACAGGCATGTCCAAGGAAGTAAAAGGCCTTCCTTTCTATTTGATGCCAGGAGCTGAAAGGAGGAAAGGAGAACCATTTCAAAAATCCTAATTTTAAAAATAAAATGCAAATTTTATTATTTTAATTAGAGTTGTTATTTTTTTAAAGTCTTCATTTGCCTTCTTTCACCTCTATTTGCTTTTCTGAGCCTTCAAAATAAATCTACAGGCAGTGTTGAAATTGTATTGCCATGGAAAGTTTATTTCAGTAGAGTCCATCTAATGTTTGCTCTTGATAGAGCAGCACACAGTTCACATTATTGCCTTTTTCTACTCTCACAGCTCAAGGGGATTTCTACTCTTGGGAGTCCCCTTTTATCTGTTATCCTGAGATCTGGTAACTGCTGCTGAAACTTGGTTATGTAGTTTTCAGCTCAACTAGGAGCACTTAGAAGCAGGAGGCTTGATGCTGATCTAGCTTAGATTGCTGTGAGGAACAACTACATTAAGGCCCATGAATTACACAAGGAATGAAATAAAGCTGAGTGAATCCATGATCAGACCCTACATTTCCTCCCCCTTCAAAGATAAAAAAATTAATCTTAAAATATAAGTAAATAGGCATAGTCAAAAGGCAATTCTAGTTCAGTATCTGTATACTAAACAGAAAGAGACTCTGGCAGTATGAATAGCTTTAGTACAACAGATTCTAGCTTGTGCCACATGAGATTCTAGACTTGCAAGATCTAATTTGGGACCTGCACTTCTGCTTGTGCAGAAAGAACTTACTATTCAAAGCAGACCAGGGAATGGTAAATAACTCTGAAGTAGGATAAGAGAAATACTTCCTTCTAATCATAAAACATTACAACAATGGTAAATGATTGAATATTGCTGTTGCATGTGGTTTGATAACGGAATTATGGTAGTTAACAGAGTTGAGTATCTTGAGTTGAGTGAGGATCATGTCTATCTTAATGAACACATGGATGTGAGAGATGAGGAAATGTAAAGACTGGCCCTGCAGAGCTGTTTTCTAGGGTACTGCATCTGACTATAGAAACTGTTTCTATGAGAAAGAATTTCCAAGATCAGTTAGTAGTTTACTAGCTAAACCAAACTCTTTGTAACTACTTTAACAGTCATCAGTAATTATATAAAGGGATGAATCCAGCCGTTAATGAACTAACTGAATATTAGGACTTCACTAAAGGATTACAGAGGCTGTTCTAGACAACTGGACCATCCCATCACCTTCCCCAGTCAGTCACAGCATGGGAAGGGCTGGCTCTCCTGTAGCAAACAGCTAGCAAAATGACGTTGAAAATTTGAATTATGTCAGTGTTTGTCTAAAGTGGCTGCCAAGAGTAGCAAGGCATTCCCAAACACCACCTAGTCTTCAAGTAAAACCACAGAAGATATTGTGAAAGGACTTCTATTTTACTCCACCTCTGAACATCTCATCTGAGATCCATTAGCTAAATTCTGGGTAACCCTCTACCAGCACAGCAGAGGTAGTTGCAGTGTGGTATTTATTAACTAACTGTAACTGAAGGAAGAGCTACCAATATGACAGTAGAAAATTGCCTTTTGTAAAAGGTGGCATTGAAGAGTGTGGGCATGTACATTTAAGTCCAAACATATCTATCATAACAAAGAGGCAGTGCTCCTTACTTTAAAACTCAGCTGTGTATGCATAAATTTATAGATATTCAGATTATCCACCACTGTGTATGACTGCTTCTTACTGGGAATTATTATTTTTCATGGCATATAATTGACTTGTCACTTGTCATAATTTTATCTGGCTATGCAAGAAGTATCTCAGATGACAAAAGACAGCTTGACGGTCTCATTTTTCTACTGTTGTTAAATAAGTGGTTATCATTAGCGCAGAGATCCGTGTTTTTATTAGAACACACCCTGCATGTATATGCCTGTATAGGTGCAAATATATGTATAGACTGTGATGAATTGAGGGAGGAGCATGTCAATGGTGTTTAAATACAGGAAGAAATGCTGTTCAGAACAAAGCAACAGTATGTTCATTGTGAAAGATGAAACAAAAGCAATAAGGTTAAAAAAAAAGCATAGCAAAGAAGCTCCAGGCTAGATAGCTAGAAGAGCTCTCAAATGTTAAGGTTATTTCAGCACTGGAACAAATTGGCTGGAGAGCGTGTGGACTCTTCAACTTGTAGAGCCTTAAGAACAAGAAAGAAAAACACTTCTCTTGACAGATGCACTGTACTTTATTCTGTCACGAGGCTTGAGGATTGTCTACAAAGACGTCTTGACATCCATACAGCTTTGGGGCTTAGAATATGGTCAAGATGACATGGGAACTCCTTCCATGAAAGTGAGTATCACCAGTGGTGTCATTTACACCAGGTCTTAAAAAATTAAAAGTAACAGAAAGGAGGTAAAGCTAATTCTTTCTAATTTGAATCATGACTGAACGACTCTGAATTGAAATCCCAACAGCCCTAGGAAATACAAAAAAGCAAAAGGTGCTAATGCTATCTGGCCTGCCCAGCAGCCTCCACAAAACAGCTGACACTGTCCAGAGAACTGCGTGGAAAGAACTTTAATCAAACACAGAACATTTTTTGGTTTAATATCAAGAAAATTTGCAAGAGAGAAACATGACAAATCTTTTAAAGTTATTCAAATGTTGACATGCTATTTGTTGAAACAGTTTCCCTCGCCCAAAATAATGCAATTAGCTAATATAGACTTTTCCAGGTTTTGCTATCTAAGTGAGAATGCTCAGTTTTTCAATTTAAAATTAATTTTCCAGAATGAGATAGACTCCATTTTCTATTAAAAAGTCTATTATTTTAAAGAGCTGGGCTCAAAATAAAACACCTTGATGTAACTGAAACGTTAAGCTCTGTTTAAAATCTCAATTATGTACAGTGGCACCAAACCCAAACATTCTTTTTCAGAAACTAAGAAAACTCCTAGGAAATACAAGAGCTAGCTTATACACAATTCTGCTTTAAGAAGGACAGAATTAAGATACATCCCCCACCCCCCGCCAAGAGTCTTCAATTTCATGTTCTGATGTTGCAAATCAATCAGTTATCCAATATTCAACTTCTCTAAAACAAATAGGAGAGGATCAGACCTCAGTGTTTATCACAGAAAACAAACCTCAAGGAATGGGATGCTACTTACAGGACAGATATCAGACACCTTCTGTTTGCATTTGCACTTATGCACAGAGAGCACTGCTTTCACAAACAATGTGACATAACCACTATTCATAACCTAACTCTGGGCTGTCATCTCAGTGCTACAAGGAATATCCTCAGGATAAATCTTACTGATCACTCTGACAAGAAGTATAACTCAGAATACAAAGTTCTGCATCTGGACTTTCTAGCAACCTCTGCTTCTTCAGGATTGGGCATTAGGCTCCTATTAGCCCACCAGATAGAAGCCTTTTGCCTAGTGAGCTATGAGAAGAATCAAAATGTTTTAACATCTTTGCCTGGTGACCCCCATAACATGCTATTAGGAGATTATTTTGGATATCCCTGCAACTTTGGCAGTATATACCATTATGAATTTTTATCCACAATTTCTTGCACATGTTCCTCAAAATGATGAGCCCTGTATCTTTCCAGCTTAAAATAAGTTATTTGCTTGAATTGTAGAGCCAAGATAGCCAGTTTCACCCAGGGCTTTCAAATGAGTTTTGCTTGAGTAAGATGTGAAAGGGCCAGCCTTGCTGGATTTCATTCACTCAGAATGCATTTGTTGATGATAATAGATAATTGTGAAGCCAGGATTACATCAGTTGTCGCAATTTGGATGGACTCCACCTCTCCTTCCATGGATTGAAATGTGTGAAATTCAATTGCTCTGGTGAAGTCTTAATTTTATACCAATTTACTTACAAACATTGAAAGGAAAATAAAATTTAAAATGTGCAAAAGATTAAAGCACTCTTGTGCTAATGAGAGCCATCTGTTTATTTCTTTCCTTTTTAAAGCATTTTCAATAGGTGGAAATGAAAGACTTCAGACACATTTTCATGTCTTGAGCCTCAGCAACAAAAAAATAAAAACACAGACTCATCATCTTCAGTCAGCAAACTTGCACTAAGAAAATATGTCTCATTCCAGCTTGCCAATTGCTTCAGGGCCAACTTTAATTGCACTACTGATGTAAAAGTGGCTTTGCCCACTGGGACTCTTATCCATGTCAAGAATCCCTTCATTTTAACTGTGTTAACATGTCTGAATGGCCCCCCTCTGGTAAAAAATTGGTGACTGTATGTTGCTTAGTATTTAGAGCATGTCCAGTATCAACAGAAGCATACCATCCAGTCCACCTCTTAACTCTCAGCAAGCAGAGGCAGCAGGGTGCTCTACCACTGCAGTGTTGTGGCACAAGTCTTGGGGACTTCATCACCAGTATACTGCAGGATCAGAAAGCAGTCCTCATATAGCTTTTATACAGAAACACCACAGCACATCTATACATATGCACATATACATACATACAGACAAACCCACAACACAGTCTAAAAGACTATGGGCATTATCAGGCCATATTCAAATAGAACAGCAAGAATCCTCTGAATATTAAGTCCAGCAGTGGAAAGAAATTCACATTAGCAGATCACTGGAGCCCCAGCTCCACCCTACAGAGCAAACCAAGAAATTTATTGGCATTTGATCCCTCCAAACTCTTTTCAAATGCCAACCACATATTAGACACGATATAGACAGATTTATAGCACTGCTTGGAACTGCACCACAGTAGACATATGCTTAACATTCAGCCAAAGGTGTGTCTAATCAGATACATGCTGCAACATGACATAAGTCTTAGTAATCAACTGATCAAGTTAAAATTACACATTTTTGGAGGAGGGGTTGGTTACTTTACAGTCACCTCTTCCTGGTATAATTTAATGAATAGTGAAAAACAAGAGTGATGAGCTGGTGACAGCCACCTGGAAAGCTGCAAGAGCAGTACCAGTAAACATTGTCACATTCTGGTCTAAGATGTGATAGTGGTCAAATGCAAGTTAACAAGTTAAATAGCCAGACAGCCAATATGCAGAGGAGAATAAAAGACAATTTTAAAAGTGTCATTCACATATATAAAGGATGTTTTCTATCCTTACAGAATCTTCTAAAGTTTAAACCACCCCAAAACACACAACCCAACCCCAAGATGCATAGATTAATGAAGATTAGGGGACTCATAAGAATCCTTATGTTTTATAACAACTGTTACCTATACTCTGTTGTATAACTGGAGCTGCAGATTTTAGGACTATTGACATAAAGTTCCCAATGTATCATAATTAGAACAGCATCTGTGCTAAATGCCCATATGCTCTTGCTCAGGGAGAATTAGTAGAATATTTCCTGGCCTTTGAAGGCCTGTTTTCTACACAAGCTCATTTGGACAGTAACATGATGCTCTAAGGACTGAGAACACAATTGCATCTTATAAGGACTGTGTATTAATGTTGGAAGGAGACAGGGATCCAGGGTTTTGGACAATGCTTGTCACATGACATTCACTTGGCTTCAGTAAATGGCTTTTTGCATCTACAGAAAAAAAGAACAAATGCTTCCAAAGAGGCATGCTGAAAGCAGAGAGCTCACTTTTGTTTACATACAAATATTAATGAAAATATTAATGTTTTCCATAAGTATATTCTTACTGCAACCTTTCTTGGGACATATATAGCTACCAAAAAGTGAAAGTTCTTCTCATTAGGACCTATGGTTCAAATAAACATGGCAGAAAAAAGCATAATAAGCAGTCACCTAAGTACAGACAAGAAGTCAACATCCCAGCTATGGCATCTACCTTTCCTGCATGCTAACCCAACAATAGGACCATGGGACTTCAGTGATTCTTTGCAGAGTGCCCCTGTAAAGAATTGGAGGAGCTCAAGGAGGTATTTTGAAACATGTATTTTGGCAGCAATTAAACTAGATAGAGTGTGAAAGATTTGTAACATATTGACAAGAAACTGAATTCACATTTGGCCAAACAAAGACTTTATTCCACTATAGGATATAACCAACTAATAATGATGTATGGATTTTCAGCAGTGGCCTACTGTGAGGTGTGACTGACAGGTAAATAAGCATCTGGAGCAGGAGTCAGATTAAAGAAGAAAGTCATTTTACTTAAATTATGGAGATTACAAAAATCCTTCATATATTTAATATTTTCAGTAACATTCCACCTTTTATTTTTTTCTTTCTTTTATTCAACTTGGCACGAATAGCTGCCTAATAAATTAACACAACCTTGATTTGACAAGCTTTTCCCTGGTTGCATTACAATGTCAAGTACCAGGGCCACTGCCTTCAGCATAGCCTTGACCATTTGTCATTTTCTTATAATTAATTACAGCTCTCTCACCAAGGTTGCTACAGGAAGTGATAAGACTATTATACAGCTTTCAACATCCATTGTCTATGGGATTTTCACTCTTCATTGTTCTCTAAGGGAGCACTGTCCAGTATTTTGGATATAAATTTATTTTTATCATCAATAGGAATCCAAAGCCCAATTTCTTTCATAACTGAAAACTTTTGTTTCTTCATATTCTGCTAATAGCTGGCATGGTGAATAATGCAACACACTTTGGAATTCTCTGAGTATGCAGTACTTGCCTATGCTGTGTTGGATCACTACTAACTTGAGTCAAACTCCAACATTTTCAGCTTGTAAAAGACACTGGTATCTCAAAACTTGCTTGTCATCTGATTCAAAACACTTTTTTTAGGGTTCTCATGTAAAGAGATATCTAGGAAAACAAACCCAAAAAACCACAAACTCAAAACTATGTTTGAAATTTTTGTAATCTAAAGTTTTCTTTTGAATTTCACTTTACAGGTTTTGGTTGGCCATATCTATTACCTTTTTACATCATCTCATGACATAGATGCCTAAACTTCTGCCTAGTACAGAGTTAAAGAATTTCAAGCACAACACTCCCCTAACACATGCATTGAAAAATTTTTATCCTTACTTATCCAATATTGCCTTGATATTTAGGGACAGATTTCTCAGGCTAAGTTATTTTTACTGAATCAACCTTCTCCCTAAAGATCTTTTGATCTACACATGACAGACAAGAGGTAAAAAGTGAAAGAACACCACATATTAGGGAAAAATAGATTCAGCTGGTTAAAAGCAGATTTGGAAAGAGAAAACAGACTGTTTCAGTAATCAACCTACTAATCCAGTCAGTCATGACCTTCACTAGAAGAAAATGCATCAGCCAGGGTTCCAGAAACACAAGGTATCATCACCTTTCCTTCCTCAAACTTTGCCATGCTTTGAATATTTTGTGCACGAACTTTCAGTGCAATACTTTGAGAAGCAAGATTCCTTTTACTTTTATTACACAATTAGGTAAATTGGACAGATGTTCTACTTTATTTTCCCACTCTTTAGTGCTGGCATCTATCGGTGTCATTCCTCACTAGCCTGTTCCTTTCAGCTTCCCACTTGGGTTACTAATTGTTCTATTTTTGCTTCAATGGCCACAGTTATTGATCACACATGGAGGGAATTTTTGATCAAGTTCTCCAGCAGCACAAACATCAAGTCTGTCAGGGAAGTTATTTCTCTCTCTGGGTTGTCCCCTGGCCTAGGTAAGCAGCAGCAAATGGGTTCAGTGACCACACCTATTTATACTACAGACAAACTTGTCCTTGTCTCTACTTTGCAAGGACAGATGATAAATTCCCAATACTTTCACAACAGGGTGTGGATACATCTGCCTCATTATTAGGCACCAGGAATAAATCAAAATCTAGCTATTTTCAGTACAATATTTATTTCCAGATGCATTTGTAAGACTATAAATATCCTTCTAGACACTAGTGTGTGTATTATAAATAGCATTTTAAAGAGAACACATTTTGGATATCTCTCCCTATTTCTGGAAAGCTTGATTCTAAGAAAATTAAAGGGTGAACCTCAGATTGAAACTTAACCATTAACCTCAGGGAAAATATTTTAAGAACTCAACAAAACTATAAAGATCTCAGCATTTTTAATTCTCTGCCTGAAGAAGTTATCTGAATTATATTACAAGACTTCTGGCCTAGCAACATACACCATTTTCCACCTGAGCTTATAAATGATTTATTTTCTCCTCTACAGCTTCCAATGAGTCTTTTCATTTTTGGAGGACAACACAAAACAAAACGATGCCAAATATTCTACTTCCAATGAGAAAAACCTAACTTTTATCAAGTTAGTTATGTTCTCACCTTTTCAATGAGGAAGTCAGGATATGTTTAAAAAGCAGCAAAATTTTTCCTCTTAAGCTCTTTATTTGGATTTAAAGGTTGCTTTTGAAAAGTCCCTCATATATAATATAAAAATAAAAATAAAGTATAAAATATAGTATAACAATAGATACAAACATAAGGCACCTGAAATAGTCTCTTATTCGTCGTGGCAAATATTTTTTCATAAATCCACTAAGTTAGTCTCCTTGCCCAAAACTTAAAAGTTCTGTTTGGTCCACAAAAATAAGAGACAACACATGAATGCTCCTATGCCAAAACTTTCCTGACCTGCAACTCAAGTTTATTCCAGCCAGGGCTCTGCTCCACACAAGTGAAGCTCCCACTTTTCTTAAGTTCTACCTTCACCAGCTATTACATTTGATGTTGTAACATGCAGCATTGCACAATTCACATTACAACACTGCCACATTTCTTCTGTGTGTCAATGAACATTGCATCATTGTAGGTTTGCCTTTTTCTTAAGTCTCCATTCCACCTATTTCTACTAATCTCTCTCATGAGACTCTCTAAGCCTTCAGGCAGTTTGCATATATTTAATAAGACCTTCCTCTCCGATTCATCTGTTGTACCATCAATATCTTGGGAAATTGATTGAAAGATGAAAGCAAGAAGGGTTTATATTTTTATCCAAGATTTTCTTTCCTGCTACTTATTTTGTACAGGAATTATTTGCCATGTCAAAGTATCCCTCTTCTTTTGAAAAGAGACATCTTAACAAGATAGACAGACATGGTGGTTTACTCTCAGAGGGACCTGCTATTATTCAGCATCTCCAAGGACAAGTAATTTCAGTTTTAAGGAACTGTTAAGCTTGACATCAAATCAGAGTTGCTAATGGCTACAGAAGCATTTTCACAATAAAGTGCTGTTCTTCACTTGCCAAATTGTTACTAATTCAACCATTGAAGTAATACAAGTTTTCATCTTACACAGTGTGTGAAAACCACTGGCTAAAAAAAGATGCTCTGGTAAGGTAAGGGATGTCCCATCATCACACACAGACACACGAAAAATCACCATAAAGAGACAGATTGTATCAAACAGTTTTGACAATAAATACATATACAGGAGGACTTTCAGAGCTTTCTCTGGTGTTGCACCTGGCTAATGGATAGCTGGATGAAGAGAAGCACCTTGTCAAGGGGACTAACCCCTCAGCAGAAATTGTACAAAGCATAAATTATGCTTATCTCAGTTTAAGGTCAAGTCCCTAAGACTGGGAAAGACCTCTGCAGCTGAAACAGTTCTCTCCCATTCTCCTTTCTAAAGAGGGACTGCAAGTGATTGCTTTCATCTCCATCTTCAAGAGAAAGACTTTACTGCAGGTGCTTTTTATATATCCAATGCACCTCCTCTACTCTGGAGTCTAGTGCTCCTCTGTGCTGTGACATGATAAAGCATTAAGTAAGAGTCTTTCAGGTCTTTCCCACCAAGATAGGCTGCTTTGGAATGATGATACAGATTGCACAAAAAAGTCAACTGAGGTGGCAGCCACATTTTACCAAAATTAAGTAATGAATGACATCCAGAAAATCAACCTGACAGAAAACAAAAGCCATCCCAGTAGTGAAACCTTTTGTGCCACCTCTACTCCAGTTGTTCTGACACTATCAGAGCTCCCTCTGCGTGGCTAATACCCCAGCATTGCAGAGCTGAGGGCTCTTAGATTTTCCTGAAGTACTCTGTAAAGCCTTACCCATTACTCCTAGAAAAATGCCTTTTTAGCATTCAAAATTCCTCTCTCTCTGGTGCTTAGATCCTTCAAACATTTGTGTGCTGTTATGCCTCTCTGTAGCCACTGCTCAGCCAAACTATCTGTGTTTCACTTTTAATGTTTCCTTTTATATGAGTCCCTGCAGCTCGCTCTTACTTCTGAACTACCTCCAACATTCAATACCTCTTTCTGATTCCAGAAATCTGACAATATTCAAGTTGGATTCTGTTTCCTGCAGTCAGGAACATTCTGTACTGAGTTATTCTTGTGATTTAAACTATTTCTATGAGTTTATGTTAAAAGTTTTATCTCCTGCACATCTTTTTTTTTGGTGCCAAACTACAGATGTGTGAGGGGGAAGCACTGATCTGGAATTACTTTAAATGCTTAGTCTAGATAGTTTACGGAGGCACAGAAGTCTCCAAGGGGAAGGGGACTGGGTGGGCAACACAGGAGCTGGTGCAATTCTGACTGTAAGGTTAGATCTGTGCCAGTACTCTCAAAACACATCTGCTCCTGCATACGATGCACTGAGCATTTCAGAATTGACTTTTGCAAAGCACAATGTTGTTTAGTTGCTTTATCACATAATCATTTGAGTTGAAGTGGGAAGCATACAGTAAAGAGAAGCAGAAATGGGTGGGGTAGAGAGCACAGCTTTAATATTTGCACCATTGACAGACACTTGGTCCCAAAAGCTAGATGTAATTTTGCTTAGCTCTGTGGTTATGATGGCATTTTATCTCTTTATACTACGACAGAATCATATGTGGCCAATCAAAATTTTTAATAAGATTTTTCCAGAAAATTAACATTCTGATTCCACATCATAAGAGTGATGGGAAATTTCAGGAACAGTCTGCTCTGCCAAATTTCACATTTAAGTTATTTTTGAAAACTCCAAAATGCTTCTTCCAGAAGTTTTCTAGTAAAACTTTTGCATTTTTATTTGAAATTATTTCAGCTCTAACTTTATTCCTTTTTATTGTTAACAAAGGTAAGAAATCAAATAAATAAAAACTCTCAAAATCTGGACTAGAGAAAAACCCACCAACTTCTCTTAATGCAGCTTTAAAGCATGAGTCTAAACTAGTCATTTTCACCCTGAATTTCATAGTTGCAACAAGGATAAAATAATTTCAGTTCTCACTCACAATATACAACATGTATGCCTACCTGCAATTTTTTCATGCACTAGCATCTTCCAATTTAATAAATTATAACAGAGCAAACAAATGTATTTGTCACAGCTTTAGTAAGATGTATCCATGCTACCTACGTTGTTCCCCTGTTATTAAAAAATTAGATGGATACATAGCAAATCTTAACACTGGATTAGCACTACTTTGTCTGATTGAACAATCTATGTTATATTTATGTCTGCTAACCCTGATTAAAAGTATAATGAGCCATAAGAATTATTCTGCTTGCTTGTCATTCTATTGACACTCTCACTAACCCAGGCTGTCAATAAATTAGCTGATGTACTAAAGCACTTTGACTCTGCTGAGACACAATGGCAGTAATTTCAGTTGGGCTGAAAAATCAGAAATACTTAGTGGCAGATATAATCATAGTCAAAGCTTTGTGTGGTTTCCTTAGAAACAATACTAAGCTCAAAAAAAATAGAATAAAAATATTTGAATACTCTAAAAGACAAACACTACAAAAAACCTTTCAGAGACAAGACAAGAACGTAAGCAAGCAAGAAAAAAAAATTGTTCTTATACTCACTAAAACTGTCTAGGACAGAATCAACTACTAGAGTCATGAAATGGTGATTTTTCCTTTAGAGACTGAACTAAAGTGTATTTCTGCCTGCTTTCCTTTCCAAAATTCCAGTGAGATCCAGTTTAGAAAATAAACTTCTATTTTAACACTCGTAAATGAGCTGAAATGAAAACACATTTCCTTTGGGGAATCCATTAGGTTTCAGGAATTTTTATTCCTGCAAAGGTGTGCTAGAGATTATAAAAACAATAGCCAGATTTTAAAGGGATCAAGTTCTTCTCTGGCAACATCCCTTTGATTCCAGCGAGATCATCCAGCTGTGTAGCCACAAAACAAACGTGGCTTCACTTCAGTTAGGTATCAGGAGTGCATGTGCATATATATTTATTTATTTCAGTTGGCTTTGTTCAGTCTTTAAATGACACCGAAGATACCTTGTCTGGGTTTTTTCTATCCTACATCTCATTGAAGGACAGAGAAGACAGTTACCAAACACAATAGCAGACAGATGCAGCAGAAAGAAATACTATGTTTGATAAATTACTAAGGGTGAATTGTTTGGAAGGATATTATGTGGAGCCTATTCTGGGTAATCTACGGACAGATGCTTTGCACTTTAAACTGACTTTACTTTGCACCACAGAAGGAAAAAAAGCCACATTGCAGAGCCACAGCTTGGCCAAGCTTTACATTTCAGGACAGCTGTTTCCTGAGGGTAACTATGCAGCTACTTTTTTTTTGGTACCAGGCTTATTCACTGAGAGAACTGCAAAATATGAGAATTTCATACAAAAAGGTAACCCTCAATACCACACCAACAGCTGCCATAAACGTGGTGTCTTGCCTCAAGGGGCATTAATAGCAGTTAAGACTAACAGTCTGAATTTAACTCTGCAAAGTGAGACAGCTGAATTTGTTTACAATGATTTGATATTAAATGAGCTTCATTTCTCTTCATATGTTACATAACTCGTTAGATATTGTATTTCAGAAATACAGCCACCACCAGTATAGAAGACTCCAAACCTGTCATAGGGTCAAGAGAAGTAATGTCAAGTTTCTTTGTTTTTCATAAATGATTTACTGTAAAGAGAGTTGGAGATGTAAAGTCATACACACACAAATTATATATGGAATCATTTGTGTGAGGAAGCCAGAGATAAGTAGGTCAGTCTAACTATTGTAAGTTACCTTAACTTTGTAATCTAACAACACAAAATATCCAGGAACTTCGAAGACAAGTGTGACTAGGCATGAAATCAACCTAAAGAAACTAATTCAACAGCAAGAATGAAGAAAAAAGGCAATAGTCTAATATATATTAACATGAAATGTATAGTTATTAGGTCATATTTTTGCAAAAGCATATAGAATATTAAAAAAAAAAATCCATCATAATATCTCTTTCAGTCATCATTAATGCATTGTCACTGACCCAGGAAAACTAACATCAGATTTTAGGTGTCTCAAACTTATGCTCTCAGGTTTCTTATTTTGGATTTAGGCAAAAAAAGTGTCTGTTAAAATAATTAAAAAAAGAAGCGCAATTGCACAGTTTCACCAAGAATAGATCTCAACATGCTCTTTTCACAACTCTCTGTAGGAAGACAGAGGAAGAAGGAAGGAAGGAAAGTAATTGCTATTTAATTATATCATAAAAACATCAGCTGACATTGCCAGTAAACGTGCCTTTCTATGTACAATTTTCCAGCAGGTGCACCTCTGGAGCTCATGGAAGCCTAGACCATGAACTGAAGAGAAAGGCAAGTAGTCCAGTTCAATGCAATCCTCATTCTCACACCCCAGAGCCTAACATCTCAAGCTACATACTTATTTACTCCTGCACATTGAGTCACTTTCAGTCTGTGGGCTCACTCAGGGCCTTGAGCATTAAAGGGAAACCACCTGGAAATGGAAGACCTGGGTTCAATTATAGCCCTAATTTCTGCAGCTCTTCCAATCTCTACACCTGGCTGGCTATAGGCTTTGCCTTTAATTTTTGGCAGGTGTGACCCACAACATTTAAGATTCTCCAACTGAAAGCAGCTGTACATCCTAAATCATTAGCAGCAAATAGACTAAGAGAGCTTACAAGAAAGTGATATAAAATGCTTTCTACAGAATTAACAGCCACATCCAGAAAACCAACAATAAAGATACCCCATCATATCCACAAACAAAAGCCTATATCCACAGAAAAACTTACCTCTTATGGTAAGACCCTGACACAGAGTAGGCAGTCTCCTTAGCAATTCTTTATGCTATTTCCATGCGGGGTTCCCCATTACCCCCCCGTTCAATTTGCTTCACAAGACACCAAAGCCCAGCAGACCACCAGCAGTTACTGGTCCTCTCCTACTTCAACTGGCATTCAGCCCTAGGGGAGCCACAGAGACCCCGCTCTGAATCCAGCGCCACAACATCAGCCACAAGCCTCATCCTTTGCTCCAGCTCCTACAGCAAATGGACGTAGTGCTAGCCCAAAGCCCTCAGGAACCACAGCACTGGCAGCCAATGGGTATTAAACCATCACACACCTTAATCCAAAGTTGGAAAAATACACTCACACATAGTCACAGCAGTCCTCATGCAAGTCCTGGACACTTGGCCAGCCAAGTCAAAAGCCCCTTGAAGACCCACACTTCTGAGGCAGGCAGCAAGCCCCGCCTCTTCACCACCACCATTTTGTAGCCAGGCTCAGCCAATCCGGCTCAGGCTGGGGGCGGAGCTTTCCTGTGATTGGTGCACTCAGCATTCTCCTGCTGTTCACTGCCCCTCTCTCTGCTGAGTGACAGCCCCCAGTGCAGGCAGCTATGGCTGGGCACTGCTCTGTGATGGCCCCAGCGCCTGTGGGGAGCATTCTTTCATGTTTGGCACTCAGTAATTCTTTAAACTAGGGAAGAAAAGGGTATTTCCTCTTGTTATAGTACTGTGACCAGGAAGTCTTGTAAAAATGGAAGAATTTTGTTTCACATAAAAGGTATGTTGTCCATCAGTGAGCCTACTTTTGAAGATCCTGTGTGTTCTTCTCATGTACCGAATCAGTGGGCATTTGAAGGAGCCCAGTGAGTGCCTAGAGTGTGCAACCTCAGCTCTGCTGCAGAGCTGAAGCAGCACATTTTCCTATGTGGAGGCACCATGTGTTTGGAAGAGCTGCATGAAGGTTACTTCAACACAGTTGGGCAGTGCTGGCTGATGGCCAGCTGCCTCCTGTGCTGTCCTCCAGCATCTTCTGCTCAGCACAGTGTTTGTCTTATACCCACTGTATCCACAGTCTACTTAATAAAAACATTTTTTCCCCTTCTTTTTCTTTCCTTTTTCCAGAGTGTGTTTTAGCACATCTCTGAGTGCATCTTAATACATAAGCGATACTCATTTTCACTCAGCCATGTCAGAACATGTTTACTCTAGATACTGGGCTGTAGAATGCACACAGGGTTTTGCATGAAACTCAGGCTCCGTATCTTAGTCTCGGCAGTGCCTTACGTGATCCACTAAATAAGCAGAGCAGTGAGTTTCAAACAGCAGGTCTGCAGCATTGACGGATTCTACACTGCTGGGTTGCCACCAAGGAACACGACGAGCTCACTGGTATTCCACCGAGTATTCTGACAGGCACATGCTACTTTCCCTCATTTCCAACAGTTAAACCCTATTAAAATAAATCAGAAAAACATCAAGTATTTTTCTAAAGTGACTAGCCTGTGGAGTAATTCCTTTAGCCACCATGGAGAAGGTGTTCCTTTTCCTGTGTCAGCAGAAACAATATACATGAAAAAGGAGTGAAGCTCAGGCTATCATGCATCCACCCAGGATTCCCAGACACACCTTATCTTGTTCCAGCTTTTGTCCAGGAAATGCTTTTTTTTCCACTCAAATTTCTTAGCTCTGCAGGCACAACAGACGGCAACTCATTGTACTCAGTTGTGGCAGATGTGCAGTTTTCTACTCCATTCACTTAGCTTGAGAGGGTTGTAAAAAAATGCTAATGTGATTTCCTTACTGCAGACTGCCTCCTTGCAATACCCAGTCCAGATCCTTAGATCATTTATACCCTTTTTTGGATGGCGGAGGTAGGAGAAAAATAGTCTCATAACTCATACTCGGCTGGGATATATAAGAACTTGCTACTGGTCCTAGAAACGGGCAAATGAACAAAATAAAGGAATTACATTTCAGGAGTGATGGAGTTTTCCATATTTGAGAATGCTGCTAGCATTGAATGTTTTGACTATATCTTTGAGGTTTGTATCAGGACCACTTAGAAGAAGGTTTGAGTTTGAAGCTTCAGGTCAGCTAAAAACCACAAAGAGCTCTGTACACACAGGTGAGCATCCCTTCAGTCTCTGCAAGATTTTTCATCACACAATTTCACAGCCCAGGATCATGATGTTCATTTGGATTCCACTCATGCAAATACATTCAGACCAGAACATTTCAAGTGACCAGCTTTCAACTGGAGCAAAATGCAAGATGCAATGGAAGAATCCATGAAAGGCTCAGGCTTTTTTATACTCCAACTTAGGCAAAACATTTGATAAACTTCTTGTGAATTTTGAACTGATACTGAAGCACTGTAGGGTGAATTCACCCATTTTGTGGTCTGTTTTGGAAGTTTTGCAGTAGTTTCAGAAAAAGCTATCAGTTATGTATAATAGCACCATTTTCCTTTTGCAATATGTCTCCATAATGAAAGAACTTAGATCCTCCAATCGAAAAAAAATTATGTTTATAGGCCTCTTTCTGTAGCCAGACTTCATCATGTGAGAGGATATGGATATGGGATTGAACTCCTTTCCAGTCTGTGTAATAGTCAATAATGGCTAATCACATACTGCATTTTTACTTTGGGGAAAATGATCTCATTATATCTGGTTTTGATCCCTCATGATTCCCGAGACTCAGTGAATGGGAAGGTTTCCAAGTGAGTAGCTGCATTCTTGATGAAACTGATCTCTTTTTACATAATCCCATAAAAGACATCTTTCCTCATATTAGTTGGTTAGCACTATGTAATATACAGTATTTCATCATTAGCTAGCCTACATGGACATTCATTGGATTAACATTATAATGTTTAAATTTCTTCTCCAAAATAATACATTAGAGATTATTGCTGTAGTTTTTGCTCCAAGGCACTACTGCTTGTAATCAAAATCTCATTAAAACAAATTCATACATTCTGTAGCCCAAAGGATCTCAGTTTCATTCCTTCTCCTGCCCCTGTGCCTCTGATGCACTGATTTATATGGGTGTTTTACCTAAGGAAAAATGGTCCAATTTGGATCTTTAAGACTGGGTGTCAATAGTGCAAACAGAATTAGACACTAAGTTGTTTACATACTCTGAAGAACTTTGGAAAACGTTTCTTCTTTCTCTTTGCCAATTTAAGTCAAACATTTAAAGTAATGACCACTTTTTTGCACACACTGCTATTTTTGCACACACATGGTCAGATGAGAAAATCTTTTGACATTATAACCTATCTGACTAGAAGGAAACATGACTTTAGATAGATATCTGGTCTTGTAATTACCTATCTTACCTTCCAGTGATTTCTGGAACTAAATCCCATTGAAATGAGATGTGAAGACTTCTGGATTTTATACAGAGTAGAATTTGCCTTTCATCAAGCAGAAAAAATAGAGGATGTTTTACAGTAATCACAGGTTTATTAATCCTTTTTTTGTTTCCTTGAACATCACAATTATAAGAACAATATCTGCATTGTTTCTTTTTTTAGGAAAAATGGCTTATTTTTTCTCCTCTCCATCAGGAGACACCCATGAAAACCTTGGATGGGCAGATCCTCTGGTCTAGTTTGTGCTTTTTTCCTGTTTTTCAGATAAGTCTTTTGGCATCTGTCGTGATACAATGACACCAAAGTTCTTCAGGTAAAATCCTTCCACCTTTCTCTACATCACCATGGTGAGATAGCTCTCCTAGGGCACCCTGCATTACTTGTATTTTGGTAGCACCTTATGAAGATTAAATGATGAGCTAGTTTCAGTGGGGATATGATTTATAGTTTTACTCTAAACAGAGAGATGGTGCTAAAAGGTAGCATTGGCTTGGTGTAATCTGTGAGGAAATGAAGTTCCTGTACCCCTTTGCATTGATAGTGAAATCACAGATGGAGTCTGAGGGAAGACAAAACCAAATCTTGAGTTCAGAACTCAAGCTATGTTCCTGACCCCAGTTTTATCCATAACTGTCATTTTTACATGGGATAATCTTTTAATATTTTAATCCACATTGTTAATTCACAGCCCACCTTAGTGAAGTCGTTGTTGCTTCTGCTTCTGACAGATCTTGTATCCAGAAAGCATATCTTCCTTTAGACAATCACAATGTACAGCCCAATTTGAGCATGATTTAAAAAAAAATAAGTTTAAACTAGCTCTTTGTGTCAGTTTTGAATTCTGCAAACTGCATATTAGTATCCTAATGCATCAGATACAACATGCTGAGGTTTCCTAGGAACCCCTCCCAGGTCATTTTCCAGATTGTCTAAAACCAATTTTGACAGTGGATCTATTACACTTATTTTTTGGACTCTCTGTTTTTCTCCTCTGTGGTTTAAAAGCAGCAAAGTGGTGACGAAAGAGTTTGATAGAGCAGCATTTACAAGGAGGGCAAATGGATCAGTCTTTGAACTGCTAGAGTAGCGCAAAAAGATTGACCTCAAATTTCAGTCAATTTGGAATCCTGAAATATTTTTAAGATGAATGTGATGTTTGAGAGCTGGTGAAGGATCTGAAAGGCTTCATGTAAAGTGTTATGTACCATTTGGCCCCTTTGAACTTCCTTGCTATATGCACAGAATGCATGACTACTGTTAGTTTCCTTAACCCAAGCTGGCAATTCTCACTGCCCAGTCTGTTTCCTTGGCTGGAGAAAAAACTTCACAGCTTTTCCATCCCCATCTTTGAGCTGTAAATACTCTTTGCACTTGCTAATGTAAGGTTTAATGACCTTGCTAATTAATGGTTTAATGACCTTCCCAAGTGCTAAAAGTAATTCATTACTAATTGTTTTTAGAAATAGGTTTTCTAAGATCTCAGTTTAAAATAAGCTTGTTTACTGATGCTCACTGATCCATATAATTCACATCTTGCAACTAAAATCACTTTTGCTTTAATATAATGAGATTTTAGAAAATCCTCTACAGGTGTCCCAAATGTCCAGAGAAAATACCAGAGTGGCACACTGCTATGATGATAAACGTTGTATTTGTTTCACATTCAACACAGGGACTTGTAGTTGTAAGAGGATATAACCCACAATTTAGGAAGAGCTGCTCAAAGGCAAATTTATTCCTGGTCATTCAGAACAGTGAGGTCTAAGATTTTTAACCTCATGTAAGATCTTTGATACTTCATTGCTTCTCACCTGGTTTAAACAAAGCATTTTTGCATAATATTTTAAGGTTGTAGAAAGATCAACAATGAGACATGATATATCTAGTTGACCGAGTCTAGCAACAGATTTTCTGTTTAATTTCTGTTCATCACCAGCAAAGTAATAATGGGGTCATAAAAGATGGTCCTCCTTAAACTTAGGGAGCAACTGTTGTGCTTGTGCCTTGCACCAGTGTGCACAGAACTAACACCCATGTTAGAATGAGGCTAGATATAGGAATTTGCATTTTATGAGCAAATTTTAATTCTGCTTTGATTTCAGTTAGTGGCAGAATTCACTTGCCACATTCTATGCTCTTGACAATTATTTTGAAATTCAGAATTAGCCCATAATCTCCCTCTCATCTTGTTTTTCCTTATGAGTTTCATCTGAAATTGGTGATTACGGAGCATTAGTCAAGCTGCCTTTCCCCTAAATGCCTGCAATTCAGTATTTTAAATTTGGTTTCATGGTCCAGATGCTATTTAGAGCTATATTTATGCTCACAACTGGAATTGTAAACCCTCGTGTATCCCCTGGCTAAGGGACATATGTGCTTAGGCAGATATTTCATGACTACAGAAGAAACCATCTCTTAAATACATGACCTGCTTAGCAAATGGATCCTGTTTCCCCAAATGTGAGGAGATCATATTGGAACCAATCATCTCCAACCTCTGTCAGTCTGTGGAAGTACTGTGCCATTCCATACAGTCCTGGAATACTGCCCCAGTCTAAATATGAAGTACTGTGCCTAGAGGACCTAGGTATTATTTCCTTAGCTGGAAAATACCATTGTCACTCTAGGTTTGAAGCCAATCTTTGAATAGATCTCCTATCACCTCACCATGATTAAAACACACGCTGAAGACACACACTCAGAAAATCAAGGTGTCCAGTAATATTTCAGAGATGGAACACTGCTTTATCATTCACTTTGACACTCAGTACCGTGATAGCAGATGCAGCTGCTTTAGGCTATTAGTGACAATGCTTCCCATTCTTAATACTAAAGGAAAAAAAAATCTGGTGAGCTCAATGCCTAAATAATTATTATGACATTGAGTTGAACCATACATACCATGATATGTAATTCTTTTCCTAAGGAAACATTAATCTTCCAACTCCTTTAATACTTCAGCATTAAGCTCCTTGAGCAAAATCAGAGCCATGCAGCATCATTACAAATTTTATAGTGAAGGCAGAATGCAGCTATTAATTATTTGTGTTGCAAAGGAAAAGGAGATCATAAACAAGGATCGAGGTAGGTAAAATGACCTACCTTACTCACAAGGTCAACACCACAACGAGGTAAATGTGATTTGCTCATTTCTCCCATTAACTAAAAGTCACTTTCTTTCATACAGTGTAAAGTTCAGGCCAAAACTAATACAGGGAGACTGCTAGGCTAATCTCACACCTACAAATCCAGGAAGGAAAAACTACAGCACGAAGAATCCTCTCTGCCCACTGGGAAGCTGTACTATACTATCATCTGCTTTTCCCTTCTGTATCCCCCATATCACAAAGGTGAACAGGTGGCATCTATCACAGTATGCACAATATACCAGTTCATTTGATACATGCCTCACCCTTACCCTCAATTGTTTCTTCACTTCACATATGAGCATCAGGCCAGAATTATGATTAACTGTGGAATTTAATGTATGTCAATTTATCTGCCATTTGCTGTTTGTAGCATATTGTGAATTGAAGTGTAGACTTTCTCTTTTTTTCCTTATCCTTCACTCATGTCAGAAATGCCAGATTCCTGAGCTGTACAGCCAGAGAGAAAATAACTGAAATGGCCTTTCCTGAATCAATCCTGTCTCTGCTGACATGGCAAGCCGTCACAAAACTCTTAAGATGAAAAACTGTTTACTCTACACGACAGCAAATTAATAACAATACAAACTCTGAAGCCAAATCCTACAGGTGTTACTCAAAGCTGATGCCCATCAGCTCCAATAGAACCCATTCAGCTGTACCAAAGCCTGTATTCTTCACACGCTACTGCCTGCAATCACACAGTATCCATAAGGGATTTGAAATACCAGAACAGTGAAACTCAGCTCTGAGCACAGTGTTTGCATGTGTAAAACCCAAACCAGTAAAATCCAAACCAGAAGTTTTCTTCTACCTCAGAAGAAAACTTATGTGGTACCTCATTATGGATGGGATTTCTAAATGTGTTTCAAGCTGGCCTAGTTTGTGTCCCATTTAAGTCATTTGTATCCCATTAAAGTCCCTGGTAGAATTCATTAGTTCAGTCTGAGCAGACTCAGGTTGAAAGCAGTGCATTTCTGAGGGTGCCTTGCAAAAGCTAATAGTCACTACTGACATAACCACGATGAGATGGGTATTTCTTTATATAGTCACAGCTTGCTGAGGCCTTAACCAAGTTCAGAGTCTCACTGTCCAGGAGATAAATAACAGACAATTATATTCTCATGAGTTTTCTGACTGTCTCTACAAGGACAGGAGAAAAGGAGGAACACGGCACATTTGGAGTGATGGCATTTGTTTTCCCAAGTCACTGTTACATGTGGTGGAGCCCTGCTTTCCTGGGGATAGCTGAACACCTGCCTACAATAGCAAGTGCGGAAGGAATTCCTTGGTTTGCTTTGCTTACACACATGGCCCACAACTTTTCTCACTCTTCTGATTCTTTCCCCCATCCCACTCAGGGATGTGTGAGCGAGCAGCTGCGTGGTGCTGAGCTTCTGGCTGGTGCTAAACCATGACAAGGACAATGCACAAGAAAAGCTGTGTACCTAGAAATCAGTGATGAATTTAATCACTTGTTCTCTGCTTATTCAGCTAAAGAATAATCATATCCAGAAACCCAGTTGAATTCATTCAGTAGATTTTCATTTATATTAATGAAAGAGAAAGGCTCTAAAGCTTCACTGCATTAGAATTACCTCAGCATGAGGTCAGAACCTGCATTGCATTGGCCTATCACATCTCTTCCCTACTTTTCCTCTACTTTTCTGTCTTAGAAGTTATTAAATAGCAAAGTTCTCAAAAGAAGCTTATAGTACCTGTCAATAAACTGTTTCTCACCATTACAACTGATGAAAAGTTGACAAAATCAATTGTTTATGTTATGATGCAGAACATTTTCACTTTTTATCTGCAGAATTTTTGTCTTTTCCAAAAAGCAATAAAAGCCTTTCTGTCAATTAATAAAACTACAGAGACTCTGGTTGCTTTCTACTGGGCCTTTCTTTCTCAAATCACTGCGAATTTTGCCTGCAGAATGGCAGCAGGCCCAAATCTACATGAAGCTCCTGTTTAAACATGACATTCAAAGTGAGTCTGAATGTGACAGGTACACAAAACAAGACATCAGAGGGTTTTTTTTCCAAGAATCTGAACTAAACGTTTTTATGAAATTGAGAAGAGTTTAGTAATTCAGTTTTGAAGCTCTGTTCAAAAGTCTGGAAGGAGAAGCCCATTCCCTGAATCTCCTTGGGGAATTTGGAAATAGCTGTTTATGGAAATACCCTCTGCTGGCTTGGAGGTTGTGAAGATCTACAATTGAAATGGGTTGCCCATCTGTACAGAAAATTCTCCATGAGAAAACTCGCTGCAAGGAGCCAGATATATTTGGGCAGGAGGAGACAAACAAAGTTTGGCCAGTTAAACTGCAACTTAAATGCAGCTCCTAATAGACACAGACCTGGCTATCATGCTTAGCCTAAGAGTGAATTTTAACTCAATCACAGGACTTTAAACAAAATAACAAAGTCAAATTTTTTGGCTAATTTATCCAGTTCTGGTGTTTGCCTAGTCTGTAGGGAATGAAGGCTGGCTCTTGGCCTCTGTCCTAATTTACTTCCAAACTTCTCAGGAAATTACTAGGAAAATTAAATTCATCACTCTCACCAATTCCAACAGGAAACAAATATGGCTTCCAAACAAGCAATATTGCACCTTTTTGGATGTATTTCCTTTTCTTTCTCTGCCCTTGAATTCTAAGTTAAGCAGGCACCCATTTTGCCTATTCTTAGAGCTGGTTCTGTACTTATTTGTTTGCTTAGAGTGATACTGCTTTTTCATGATGCTTGACTGCAACAGAAATACGTAGCATCAAAGACTGGAATGATCTCAGCCACGGTAAGACATTTTCCCAACTCACAACTAACAGTGCAGTTTTAAAGTCCTGCATTTTGGGCGTAATTCTCACCGGGATTAAAAGCCACTGTAACCACTAGATGCACCACAAGCTTTGAGCAAAGGAGAACGTATGGTTACTGCCACTGTTTCCATATCCAGTTTAAAGAGGGAAAAATCAATCAGCATCTGAAAGCCCCTGCAGAATTTAAGGTCCCAGCAAGCACCCCATGCTCTCACAGAGGGCCTGGGAGCTAACTGGCAGTGTCAACTTTGAGCTCAGCTGAAACATCCCTCATTTACCTACTGGAAAAGGATTCTGGGAAAAAAGCTAGAGCATGGCTGATGATATATTTATTAGGCAGGATGTTAAACTGCAGTAGAACATTGCTTGCATAAAAAGAAATCAAATCTGTACATCTTCCCTACATTTCCAGATCTCTGATTGAAAGACACAGTGTTTTCCTGTTATGGGATAAGGCTGACCTTGAACACTGGAAAAAAATGAAAAATGCCACTGATGTGCCAGAGATGATTAATGGGAAAGAAAAACAGAGCTCTTTCCAAACAGCGTTAATGATCAGGTAGGGGAAAACTGAAAAAGACTCAAAACACATCAGTGCCCAAGCCAAGAGATTATACAGCAGTTCCAACCACTCTAAAACTACCTGCTTCTTTCCTCTGCAATTCATCCATCACCCCTCCAAAAGACTTCCACAGAGAATCTTTTCCAAGTTGTGATCTGATAAGCATGGCCAAATAGGATAACAAGGTAAGGAAACCTCACCATACTCTCATTTCAGGTGGAGTACCTGCAGAGAGGAAAGCAGATATAACTTTGCTTTTAAAACAAAAGAGACCAGAAGTGAGAAAATGTAGTGTGGATTTTCTTACTTCTGTGCTGCTAGGTGCTACTGGCTGCTACCTCATGAGATGGTCAAAAAGCTTATGAAAACTTTTACCATCAGAGGCTTTTTCAATGCCTAGGACAATGAGAAATCATGTCACAGGTGAGTTGGTTCAAAACTACCTTTGTATGTCCTGAGTGGAAAAGCAAAGCTAGAAGAAGGAATGCTGATCACTGAAGCTAAGAGGAACCAGAAACACAGATGTTCTGCACTGCTATACTTGGGATTTCTCAGCAAGTACCCTGCCTGCTGAATGGGAATGAGATCACTCTCATTTTATTCCCAACCTGATATGTGAGAAAACGACTGCAAACCAGAACAATGCAGCAACATGCAGCAAGGCAATTACAGCTTCCAGTTTTGCTTTTTTACACCTACTGTATGTCTGCTTTTCTTTGCCTGTTTTTCATGGTTTTCATTTCAGCTTTGAACTTACTGCAAACAACAGCAGTGTGACTGTGAGGTCTGACATGGAGTAGCACCCCCATCATGCTCTTTTACCTTTGGGGAGATTTGTTTCCTAGACCAGACTGTTCTGTTGTATATGTGCTCAGATGTGGTAATTAATTTTCTCTGAAGTTACTGAATATTCTTGATTAGCAAAATTGTGTGGTAAGTCTTGAAGTGGACATTTGGATTGACTTTTGGGAATTTGTCCTATGATAAATGGTTCTTTTACATAGGATTTCTGCGTGCTCCCTTAATTTATTCTTCCCTGAGGCAGTGGAGAGATATGTAGTACATTTCTATAGACTGTATTCTCCTGCACCAAGCATAATTAAAAGTATTTATCAGAAACACTGTTTCAGAATTCTCTGCACCAGTCAGAACTGTGTAGCTTTTAGATTGTCTTGTTAATGTATAGGTATGGATGGACCAACAGAAATTGATTTCAGATTAATTCCAATCTTGCATTTCAGAATGAAACCAAATGATACTTTAATTCAATAGTGCAGGTCTCATGGGTGACACTTGTATCAGAGGGAATTGTTCATAAGCAGCAGGATCCACTGTTCTATCTTCTAGACTGGATCTTGTACACAATCAATTTGAGAAAAGAAAGCCATACAAAAGTCAACAGATGTTAAGTCATAGAATCATAGAATCATTAAGGTTGGAAAGACCTCAAAGATCATCAAGTCATGTTTCTGAGGCTAAAATAGACTCCCATATGTGGCTTTTCCATTCTGTTTCTGTTCCCATTCCACACTCCTGTACAATACATAGTTGAAGACTGCATTCAATCTGTTTAGCCAACTTGCTTTCCACATTTTACCCATCACCCATTTACAGCCAAGTTCCCATCCCAACTGTAACCTTGAGACATCCTCCACACTCATACCAAAATATCATGAGTGTTTCAAAACATCATGTCAATAATTAGACTATTTTTGGGGGCCATCTGTTTTTTTGGCTTTCTTGGAAAGTGGCACCCTCAGGTCCCACATGTAGATGGAATGTTTCCAGTCAATGGTCTCATCTGTACAACAAGCCTCCTGCCTCCAGCTCATTTCCTTGCTAACACAGAAATGCTGAAGTTGCTGTAAATATGTGCAAAAGCAAAGTGAGTAATAAGAGAATTGAAACAAACATTTTTGTTTTCATTAGGGAACATGAATTTCCTCTGAACCTCCATGAACCACTGACAACCATTAAACTTGTTCTTCCATACACTGCTTAAAAGTAAACTGAAATTAGTATTATCTAGCCCCATAATTAAAGTAGTATTAATTTTTCTTTGCTGAAAAATTAAAGGGAAAAATCCCACACTTGACAAAAGAAAATGCATTGTCACATTTTTATGTCAAAGTTAATTATGACTTATGGATCATTTGCAAGCAAGCAGTACAAAAGTACCCACCGGGATTGTATCCAAAGTAAAAATGAATTTATGACAAAGTTGATATTGACCCATCATTTATAAAGTCTGTTAAATTCATCTTAGACTGGGTTTCTAGTGGGAGATGATTTATTAAACAAAGCAATATAAAATGTAATGAAATAGATTAAGTCTCTTTTTGAAATATTGTTATCCATTAGATGTGGTAAATTTAAGTCTGTTTAAACATGAAATAACACTTTAGCAGATACTCCAGCTTCTACCTAAATGTGGGGTTACTCATCCTTTCCTGTGTTGAAAAATCTTTGTCAAGAGAATAGATGGAGGTAATGATTTTATTTATTTTGTGGCTTTAAATTAATCACCTTTAGGATATCTCAGCAATTGCAAATCTCTTCTGTCTCCACAAAGAATACAGACTTCATCTAATTTAGATGCAAAAAGGTTCCACCCTGGTTATCAGGGCAGCTGAACAATGGCATGACTCAGAGTTAAACAGTCTTCCAACAAGCCTTGCATGTTCA
Organism: Porphyrio hochstetteri; assembly: GCA_020800305.1. NCBI lineage: Eukaryota > Metazoa > Chordata > Aves > Gruiformes > Rallidae > Porphyrio > Porphyrio hochstetteri. The sequence continues at coordinate 12,821,820 of CM036922.1, forward strand.
CCAGGGGTTTATCTACACTGAAGTGGAAATGGTAGCTGCAGCACAGGAGAGGCCTAATTTGGCATCAAGAGAAAGCACTGGCAATGAAGATGCATCAGCAAAAACATTACCACGGGTAAGCAGCTGAAACTTGTTCGCTGGCAGACAAGGACTTGTAGTTGTCCCTTGCAGTATGTCTGCATTGTGCAACAGAGCATGATGCAGTCCTCTCTAGGCTGGTGGTACTCCAAGCCAGGAAGACAGTGTGCTGAAGAGCAATATGGTGGCTATCAGGCAGGTAACAGGTTGTTCTGCATGGGAGGTTGTTGTGCCCGTGCAGTGCTGGCACTGGGCTGCCAAGCTAGTGCAAACGGAGCTAAGCCCCTTCCAGATCTGAGTGGTGTGGTTACCTCTGCTAAAGGCTCCCCAACCATCTAATATATTTTCCCAACATAATTTATGTTTTCACATCATCTTCCTAAGGTTACCAAGTGTTCTGGTACAGTTTTACTGTGAGACACATCAAGTAACAATGCAATTAGAAGTAAGTGAGAGTAGATAAGACTTCTCTTACCCATATTGTACAGACCTTGGATCTGGGTACGTTCTCAAGGGAAAGGAAGCTGGGGGCAGCCCATGGTCCCACTAGATGATAAATGTTTGGGAAAACCAGTGATGTCTGTTAAGTCTAAAGGAAGACAGACATTCAAGCACAAAGCCAGAGCCTAAGAATGAACTGAACTATGCGAATAACCTCAGTGAAATCAGCGTACCCTTCACAGCACTCAGGTAATCTATAGCTGCCAAATATAATGATGTTCTTCACTGCCAAGCTGGGCATGTGTGCTTTATGGTGTAGGGCTCTATGCATGTTCTGCCCACCCTTGGCTGGATCTCTGGTTACTAATCTGTTGCTACAAGTGCTAGGATTCATTGAGTGAAACAAATCTCCAGCGTACTGGCTGGAATGCTTTATAACTTTGCTTCTCTTTGTGTTCCCACAACATTAATTCTGTTGTAATGACTCCTGTAAAGATATCATTTGAATAGTCATGTTTTATCAGTTTTACTTTCGCCTATTTTCCAGAATAATCCATTCTCTTATCTCACTTTTACTTTTCAGCCTTTGAACATTTCTAAGCTTTAGTGTTTGTGCATAATGCAGAATCTTCTCGCCACAGGAAAAGCAGTTTCACTTTTTTAATTTATTCATAATTAGAACTCTCATGTTAGTGACAGTTTTCAAATCTGACATGACATTTTTATAATCTAGTTAATATCTCAAAAGGTTTTTCTGCATTGCAGCCTGGGAATTATGCAAATTAAGATAAGAAGAAAAAAAGCATTGCCTCAATGTTGTTTAATCATAAAGCTATGACTAAAGAATTATTACTGGTTTTATTACAGGGAAAACTACATTACAGGTTTTTGCCAAAAGTGGGTGATAGCTCAGTACATTCTGCACTGTAAGAATTCTCCCTTTCCTACAGTTTGCTTTTGCAGACAGAAAGGTATAATAATAGATTCACTGTCACTGCAAATATACCTGGCCATAGTCCAAAGCTAGTCTTGAAGTTAATAGAAAGATTCAGTAATGGGCTTGGGATCAGGCCCTTTATAAATATAATTGACTGCCATACTTTCCTCACATTTTTTTCCCATGCCACTTGATGTTTTACACTCCAAGATCTTATCTGTACAGACATGTTTGCACACCATGTGTTCAGCCCTGGCTGGAGGAGCTAGATGCTGCTGCAGGCTAGGTACCAAATGGGCAGTTGCTTCTTTATGACAGCTCTAAATTTTTAATTTTGTGTCTCTACAGTTAATTACTGAATTCTTATCACTATATTGGGTTGGGATTAGTGAGACTCCCTCAGTGCAAGGGCAGCTATGAAATGCATCACAGAGGTAATCCATACATCTCATTTATCCCTTAGTGGAGATTCTCTTTGGCAGAGGCAGGCAGAGTCAGTTCAGCATCTCCAGAGCTCTACTTACATAAAAATAATATGGCTTGATGGCAGGAAGGGCTGGTAACCCAAAGATCCACACTGCTCTGTCACACTACTGTATCAAGAGAAGAGGGAAGTACTGAGGTTTAGCCTTATATTTTCAGGTAGAGCGAGGGCAGAAGAAGAGACTGACATATATTTGCAAGTCCCAGGACTGCCAGTGTAAAGGGCTGGGACAAAGATAGAGGACAGGGCACCCCAAAAGTCACACGATGTTTAGAATTTATGCATTCTTGTTGTGGTTTAACCGCAGCTGGTAACCAAGCACCACGCAGCTGCTCGCTCACCTTTTCCCCCGCAAGGGAGGAGAAATGAAAAAGAACCTTGTGGGTTGAGATGAAAACATCATCAAAGAGGAAGAGAATAATAATAACAGTAGTAATAACCACAGCATCATCAATGAAATAATAACAGCAGCAACAAGTGATGCACAAATGCATTTTCCCCACATGGGGAAGGGAAAATCTCTCCCCACCCCGTGATGCCCAGTGTGTTTCCCAGCAGTGCTCCCACCTCCCAACCGCCTGCCCCAGTTCTATCCAGAGCACGAGGTTCATGGCTGGGAATATCCCTTTGGCCAGGCTAGGTCAGCCATCCTGGCTGTGCTCTCCCAGCTTCTTCTGCACCTGGCAGAGCCTGGGGAGCTGGAAAATCCTTGACTTGTTGTAGAGACCAGACATACCTGCCAACAACTAAAACCATCAGTGTGTTATGAAGATTATTCTCATGCTAAATCCAAAACACAGCACTATATCAGCTACTAGGAAAAAAATTAACTCTGTCTCAGCCGAAAGCAGGACAATTTCTTATATATTCACTGCAGCCAGCTCCACTAGAGATTTTGTATGACTGAAAGCAAATAGCAATACGAGTGCCTAAACTGAGAAGCATGCCTAGAGCTGAACTCCTGCAGCCAAATGATTTATAGTATATTTACTCTTCCTGGACATCCAGCCAGCAGTCGCTTTTAAGCTGCCATCATTACGGTGTCACTGGAGAGTCTATTATTGCTCCAATCTCTTACTCATTTTCACTCTGCTCTTCCTAATAATTGAAGGCCAGGCAGGATTCATTATACTGAGACTATGACAGCATTCCTACCATGTCTGCTGCTACCAGGTGTCTTTGGCCTTGTAAATGGTTTCCTTGCACACACCCAGGTGGTCCAAAATGTGTTCAGTTCAGTTACCTGGTGCCTGTATTTGCTTAGTGTCTTATATGACATGCAGAACTGGACAATTTGTCCCACCAGGAATCCTTCTCAGACCTGTGCAGAAGAGCTTTTGCCACTGCAAGCCTTAGGGCAGCCATATAAAACTGGCTTATTCCTCTGGGAGAGAGTTTACGGGGTTTTATTTTGAGGATTTATGTTGCCAGCTGATCAGTTATGTCTTCAGACGCAAAGGCTGACCCGAGGCTCGCTCCTTCCTGTCATTTCCTTTTATCAGAAATGAGTCATTGAAAGTGAAAGATCAAAAGTAAAATCAGTGCAAGGGAGCAATGAAGTGCACGGTTTCAGTGTGTGTACATGCTGTACAGGACTGCATCTGGGTGCTATGGCTTTGAAAGATGGCACATAGAAGCTGCCTGTTAAACCCCACAATGACAGACCTAAGGATGGTCCGTGGGGAATAACTGACCACAGTTATTAACCTTAAACCTACTTGCATAACTTAGGCTAGACTACCTCAGAGTCAAATGGAAGGCTGTACAAGTAATTTCTGTGCAGTGATGGGCTCTGTCTCATGGCTTCACCACTGAGGACAGCAGTTTGCTCAAGTCCAAAAGCATCCGTGTTTGCTTGTTGCATTAGTGAGCTTGTCGCTGCCTTGTGAGGACTTTGTGCCCAGTGCTCAAAGCAAAGCATCTTTAGAACTTATATTTGAGTAACCTCTTTCTCCAGCTGTACAATATCAGAGCTAGAAACCTTCGCCATTTCTTATACATTTGGAAGCTGTGCCAGGCTATGGGAGAACTACAACAGCTACACTAACTGCAAGGTCAGTTTTGTGGGTGTGCTATACAGAATACAACAGACGGGTTCATACTACTGTAAATTGGAATGACCCTTATCTAGAAAATTTCAAATGTGATACATTCACTAGATTTATAATAGTTTACAAGCATCTGATGGCAGAAATTCATCTATATATCAGAATAATTCTTATATAACTGAGAAATGCCTTTAGCATAATTTATGAAGGTTGCTTAACTGATATTTACAGCAGCTGCAGTAAATCCAAGATGCAGCTTCAAACACAACTCACAGTATCTGCCTAAGATGTAACCTAATACTGTCAGGAAGCGTCAGCTTTAAACAAATAACTCAGCACAACACTGTACTAAATAAAGATTATGACAATCTAATGCTGATCTTCAAACTTGAGATGTTTAGGCATAACTGAATTGATTTTTTTTGCCTTTTTTTAAAAGAAAAAGGTCAGCCAGAAAAACAGTACTTCAGAGATCAGTTCACAGCCCTCACATTTCGCTATATCTTAAAATTTCACTGCATAGTCACCCCTGGTCCCGTTGAGAGGGGAACAGGAAAGATAATGCTGCATCTATGTTTAGTAAAATAAACACCAGTAATTTCACTGTTCATGGAAAATAATTTAAAACAAATAAATTGCAAAGTAACATTGGGTTACTTTAATGTTAAAGCCCACAGTTTTTGCATTGTCCTGTCTTTACAAGATCACGTATCTTGTTTTTCTCAGTAGATCCACCCACCTTCTGTGCTTTATTTTCACATACCCTTAGTGTTACAGTGATAACCACAAACCCAAACAGCCTTAATGACCCCTCACTCCACTGCAATGTATTTCTCAATGGACAAAAAGGGTTAAAGCAACACCAGATAGAGAAGGGAATTGAGAAAGCCCATGTCACACAGTGGCTTGGTACCAGAATCAGAAATAGAAGCCAGGTCTCCTGAGTCACACGCTAGAGCCTTATCTCTGAGATAATTCTTTCATCAGAAATAAATACCAGTTGTAGGTTAACTGGTTGATGAGCACACATTGGTTTGCAGAAGGGACAAGTGTCAGACCTAAGCTTTCATCTTGTCATGACTGTTCCTTGTCAAGGGGAAAGATCTGTTACGGGAGGAGATGCGTTGCCTTTGGAGATCCAGTTTTTAGAAGAAGGGAAAGGGGTCACCAGTCCCTGGAGGAATGTGGATTTGGAAAAGAAAGAAGACATTCCTAATAAAAGGATCTGATAAATATTTTCTATTTGAAAACAAACAAAACCCCCAAACCAACAAACTAATGCAATTTAATATTTTATTAAAAAGCAAATTTTAAATCACTAGTACATACAGTATTGCTTTTCAAAGCCTGATAATTTCCTCCTTTCTCCTACTCTCTCCTCTTTTTTTTCTTTTCTTACTCTATTTTGCCACTATAAAGACCTGGTAGAGGCCCTTTTGCCATTTTAAATGCATTTACCTGAAAAGCCAAATGTATTTTGTAGCTTTCCACAAAGGCAGTTCCAGAGGAAGTAAAAGGAAAGGTAACAGGCACACCACACTGTTCAACTCTAATAGTTTAGTTTGGCAATCACTGGTAAAGCAGCAAATGAAGGCACTAAAAGAAATCTCAAGCATCAGAGATTTCACAAAGAACAACCTATGGAGCTAATAGTACTGACTTTTCTCTCTTCCTCTCTGGGCAGGATCCTGTACTTAATTTAGTATTTCAGGATTTATTTTACTGCTACAAACAATTTGCATAGTCATTGCATCTCCACAGTTATTTCACTTGTCCACATCCTTCTGCCATGCAACAGGCTGTCACACAATGCTTAAAAAGATCCAAGCTGTAAGAGGTTCCCTTGCTTATTATTCAGTACACAACCCTGTGGCACTTCAGAGCCAGCAGCCATCTGGTATCAGTATAAAAGTATCATTTGGTTTTCTTCCCTTTTCTTTCCTGGTTTGGGTTAAAATTCCAAAGCAAGTAAGACAGAAGAAGAGTATATGTGTGTGTGTATTTGTGTGCAGGGACCTTCTAAGATGTTTTATTGGAATAACAACTGGAGTTCTTCTTTAGAAATATACTCAGATAGACACTCACTCATCATCATTGAAAGACTAATCTGCAACAAAGTGAACAGAGAAAACACCTCAGTGGAATCCCTGGCTTACCAGGTACCATGCAACCAGATCAAGAGCCTCAGTAGGTTAGTCCTAAAAGTTAATGTTGTGTGTTCTGATTACACTATTGGAGACAGAGCCTTCACCAAGATATACATCAGAATTTCTGAGGAGAAAATTTCATAAAACATAAGATGTGGGAGGGTTTCTTATGCAGAATAGCTGTTCTTCTTTTCCTGTGCCTTAGGATTAGGGCCATTTCATAGTTTTCATTTCAGCAATTAAGCAAGAGGTCTTACCAGCAAGCGAATGTTTCAGCAGCTTGTATGATTGCCTTAATAGCGTTCAAACACTCTTTATCCCACTGCTTTGATCAGCCAGTCTAGAATGATATTCCTGTTTCTTAATGCTAAGTGCAAATTTCATTTTCAAGTTTGTCCTATCTTCGCTTTGATATGAGATTGCTTCCCTTTTGTCCCTGCTATACTAAGGTCGAGATAATGACTTCTGATTATCCACATCTTTATAGATCACTTAAAATGCTTGCCTCAGGAAGAAGGTATTTTAGAGATGAAGAAGTCCAATAAATTGCTAAGTACATTATTATGAGACATGGAACGGTTTAGGTAAATAATTAGTGTCTTACCTGAAGTCATGACAAGGTATGAATCAGAGGTAACTTGTCATGCTACAGCAAGAAGAATTATTCAAGCATAACTTTTGATGTCTGTGGGGGAGAAACAAATTATAGCCCATCCTGTTGATTATTTTTTATTCTCCTGGCTCTGCAGAAAAGAAAATATATTACAGCTGACTCGAATTTCTGATGGAATGCAGTGGGTTGTAGCAAGTTTACCAATTGAGCTAGTATCTTCCACCACTGGAGACAAAAAAGAAAAAAAATCAAAAAAGGCCTGCTTGTGCAAGAGCTATCATTTCAGTAATCTGTATCATTACATCTCTGTCTTTGGGGAGTTGAGCACGTACTCTGTGTCTAGGCTATGTAATGGTTGATTGCCTCCGATTCCCCAGGCAAGTTGGTGTTCTGCTGATGATGTTACTAGCTAAATAATTGGGAAGTGATCTCGTGCAGGGAGTGTTAACCTAATGCTTAGTGAGATTAGTGAAATAATTAATTGTATCTATTCAGGACATAACTGGCTGGTATAGAAGGGAAATTGCTTTCCCTTCAGAGTAGGGAGATCATCTCATTGAGAAACATTAATTTCATCATAGATTAGGCAAGGATATAATAGTTTTTCCTATTGCATGCCAAAGGTGATTCAAGACACTTGTAGAAGTAAAAACCAAAGGAGAGTGCTGAAAAAAGTGACCAGCACTTGAAATCAAGAGATGTCTGGAGCCTCAGTCTGCCAACAGTGGCTGCAGTCATTATACTTTCACAAAGAGCATGTTGGCCATTGACTGACTGTGTCTACACAGCACAGAGCAGTGCTCTGCAGCTCGCAGTGGGTTTGGAGCAGAGTAACTGTATTTCTGAAGTAATGTTGCTTCTCTGAACAGCATCTGGTGTGCATGCAGAAGACAGTCCTATCAGTGTAAATATAATCACTGCAAGATGGACTAGGAATCAACATGAAGCATCATTAATACATGGGGACTGTGCGTTTCCAAAAGCATCCAACTACTACCCCTTCACTTCCCCTTGGGGCACCAGAATGGCTGATGTAACCAAGGCTACCACAGTCAGAAACCAGTGGGAAGAACTAAGAGTTTAAGAGGCTTATATTTTTATATTAATGCTAAAATTTTAAAATAATCAGGCTATAATTGTTCGGATAACTGTTACTTAAATGTAAATTCCATGAGCAGAAGAAGATAAAACAGGCATTCAAGGCACATTTGGTTTGCACTGAATTAAGAAATGAAATGATCCATTCAACTGAACTAATTTTTTAGCCTGTAAAAATTCTGTAGATTCTTGTACCTGACATGTAATAATCTTTTATGATTAGATTATTAGTTTAACTAATAATGAAATTATCTCACTGCTTCTTTCTGATTTTACCGCACAGATTAAAAAAGAAACAAGGAGGAAAAAGGTCATACAAGAGTAGCTGGGTTTGACTTAACAAATCTCATACAAGGCACATTTTACTAGTGAACTGCAACAACAGTCACTGCCTAGGAACCAAGGGGGGAAAAAAATGTTTTCAATACATAAGCAAGAAAAAACCCATGCTCTGGGCTGTAAGGACACATACACATAGGTGTACTGTGGAGTGAGGAACAAGGTGAAAAGAAATAGAGCTGTGTGTGACCATGGAAAGTCAACAATCAAAGGGCAGAAAAAAATTCAGAGGTTGCCTGCTCAGATCCCATTCCCAAGACTGTCAACACAGTTCCGTTTCCTGTGATTTCCTGAATAATTTCTAAAGAAGGTGTCATAATGAACATGAAGATGCAACTGTTCTCAGCCCTCAGTGCATACACATAACACCGGCATGCTTATGTATATAAATGTGTTCATGATCCCAATACCAATGTCCAGAGAGGTTTCAAGAAGTGTTCAAAACCCAGATCACTGCATGTTTTTTGAAAATATTTTATTTGGGCTACTAAGTTGGCAGATCTCTGGTTTTGACCTTGTACATGTCCATGTGTTAGTCACTACACATCGTTTCCACCATATAGTGTCAGCATGCACCTTTTACAGCCTCTGAAAATACATCTAAATTACTGACTGTGTCTCAGGGAGATCCATCAGGGAGATGGATTCAAAAGAATGCTTGTTAATTTTATAACTGAAATTGTATGTATTCTTTTATTTAATAAAAGCAAAGCTGATGCTGCAGAGGTCTCAGTCCTCCTTAAGTGACACAAACATTGTCAGAGGAAGGAGGAAGGAAAGTGTGAAACTTTTAAACGACAGTGCTCTGGAATTAAAAAGGCTAGACTTGTAACTATTTATAATTATTTAATTGGGACTCTTCAGTTAATGCTGCATTAACACTTTGCATAATCTAATCTCTGCCTCACAGAAGTGCTATTTTAAGCTTGAAAATTTCATGTTGCAATTTTCAGGATAAAGAATTTTGATTGTAATGATAGATCAGAGACTGTTTGAGGAACGTGACACGAGACAAGAATGCAAAGCTGTGATTTTTCTCTGTGGCCACAGCTTTCTTCTTGCACTATGCTCCATAGAATAAGGAGCAAAGAGTGAACCTGCAATTAGATTAATCCTACAATTGATTCAAAAAGGTTTAATGATTAAAAACAGCTGTACAGAACCAACATTTAGAAAAAGAACCAAACACTGTTTATGCACCAGTAGCTTTGTTAGAAACAGGAAAAAAACCCCCTCAAGCCAGAGGAACAAGCCCAAGGTTTAATTTATATAAATTGCATCCACCTGCTCACTCAATTTCCAAAAGAAAGCTTTTTCTGCATGCTATAAATCAATTTCTCCAGCTAAAGGAATCTCTGGGATTCTCACTCATTTAATCTTCCATCTAAGGTTGCCAACCTTTCCCCTTAAACTGTATGTATTATTAGAAAATTAGTGAGTTACTACCCTCAACCAACCAACCATTACCTGCCTGTAGACAACCAGATTCATACATACAATAAATGCAACAATACATGGAAAAAAAAAGAAGACAAAAGTATAAAGACAGGAAAATCTGCTCACTAATAAAATATTGATTGTTAATGTAGGACAATGAACTAATGGCTGTGGAATGAAAATCTGACATACAGTCTGAGCAGCTGATGGTACATGCAGCCTTTTATGGTATCTCATTTGGCACTAAAACATTTCCACAGGGTGGGTTTACAGTTGATTGTCACTAGTAGAAAAGTGAGTTACTTAAGAGATACAAAAGTTAGTGGAATGAATATAAAGAATAGGTTAATGTTGCTCCTTCATAAAACCACTTAAATGAGGGCTTACTTTGCTCAGTTAGATAGGAATAGACTTCTCTACTGGGAGATAATTTTCAAAACCTAGTCACAAGGGACTCACATAATCCAAAGTGCTGCCCAAAGAAGATGATGAATACTTTTATTCTCCAATAGGTCATCTATTGCCTCAAGCAAGCAAGTTTATTTTTGGTCTTGAACTGTTTGCATGTCACTAGAGCACTTGGTTCTTAATTACTGGGCCAAATTCCTCTCTTGTGTAATTCCACTGACAACTTTTTAAAAGTCTTTACAAGTACTTTAAAAATATTTCTTCAAAAATACTTCAAATATGCTATCTTGGAGGGACTGCTTGAAGTAGGATATATTTAGGAACCGAAGGATGCTGGACTAGCACTGACAAATTTGGACATCTTTCTGTCACTTCCAATCTTAATTAATTTTATGGGCAGAGTGAGGGAGCAAAAGGATTGCATTTATGAGCCACTGTTATTTTATGTCAGTTGATATTTTCCATGGCTGCTGCTCATGACTCAGATTTCCTTATTATTTAGATTCTTTATTCCTTAAAAGTACTCAGTAAGTGAATCATTGCCAAGAGCTTTTACAATTTAAAACACGCTTGTGGCAGGATTGCCAGAATGAACATGGTTATTTCCCTCTGAGCTTTAATATGTGTTATCAGTGTTGGAATACTTAAAGGATAAAGGAAACCAACGTGGTGTTCTCTGCATTTGATACACTGCAATATGCCATGCATGCCCACTACACTGATATACCAGAATATAAGCCAAATTAAAAATATCTAGCAGTAACCCTTAAGCCTAGATGCACCCAAATCTTTACATCCATTTAACATTAACTGTACCCTGCCTGAAAGGAACTATCAGATTCTCTCCCTCAGTATTGCTTTGCCCATCATACAATACAACCCTCATCAGGATGAATAAGCTCTGAGACAGGAGGGCCCTGGAATTTCAGTTATCATAAATTTTAAGAACTGTCAGGAATGGTTTTATCCTTCCTCAGGGTGGGATATAGGCCTAGACAAAATCCTGAGTTCCTTTTTAGATGTATTTTCTATGATTGTCTATGATTCCATGAGACATTGCTCCTGAGGAAGTCCTTAGATTGACGTGCTCTGTCTTTACTAGATGAAGTGGGGAAGAAAAATCTCTCAACTGAGAATAGCTACCTCAGTACTGTTACGCCAGGGATGCTCCACATCAGGAGTGGAGCTGCTATCACAGCTGCTATCACAAACTGAAACGAGACATTCAAAGCCCCTCGATGGCTGCCCTAGTAGTGTGGATTGGTAGAGGTCATCCCAGTTGTCCTCTCCAGTCTCACACAGAGAACTTGTTTATATTCCTGCTTTACGGAGGGAAAGATACATGTTCTAGAAGCTATGAATAAAGAATAACAATGGTATATCATCAGTACTGCTGCTGTTCTCCTTCACTCAGAACTATCATATAACTCATTTCTCCCTAGATGTTGGCTCCAAACTTTCATCTTCATAATTGTATTCATTTTGGAATAAAAATCATAACAATAACAACAACAACAACAATAATAATAACTATTCAAGGAACATTTGTGTGCAGAAAGCAAACTACCGTTAAACATTTGTGACTGAGGTCACTGCTATCTTCTTGACTGGCCTCTCCTTTATTTTACAAACTTATTTCTTGAAAGTGAGCTAGAACTTTACTTCTGAACAAACAACAATAAAACTCCCATCTCTTCTGTCACAGTTTCTAGAAATGAGTTTTCCTGTAAATGGCATCCTTTTTCCTCCCTTAAAATGCCTGCTGCATGATCACAGGGTAAGACAGGGGTGGGAGGGGCTCAAAAATACTTTCAAAAAATGCATCAATGCCATCCCTTTCCTACCTGGAAGCCTCTGCAAAGCAGGAGTTGAATTTAATCATATTTCTAGCAGACATGCACTTGACCACAAAAAAATCAGGTCCAGACAGCACTCAGCAAAGGAGCCAAGATCTCTGCAAGCACAAAAGCTGAACTCACTTCTGTGACTCCAGGGATGCCAGTGCCTAAAGATCAACCACTGGAATGTGACAGCACAGGGACATTTACACTGGTGCGGTCTGTACTTTGCTCATCTGGGAGCTCAGCACCAAAAGGGCTGAAATTGGGGCCATGCACAAGTTTTAGTGTCATACTAGAAAAACTTTACACCCAACACATTTCATCCTTGGATAGAAATCATTGATATCAGTGGTTAAACTGAATGAAGAGCAACTGATTATATCCTCTGTGATGTTATGTGTTGCCAGACCTTTTCTCTGAAGTACACATGAAGGATCTGTTGCTCTGGATCAATAGATAGAATGGAGAGCTCATTCAGTCAAAGCTGGGACTTACTTGGGAGTTAAAATAAGGAGATGAGATTGTTAGGATAACTGCAAGCCTAGTAGGAAACTCAGAATCAGAATCTTCCTAGTAGCGATTAATCTCTGGAATCATACTGAAATGCAGGTGATCTAACAAAATACCACTGTGAGCTTTTGGCAAGAATCAGAACTATTGATTTTTCTGGTGTGCAGAAAATATAAAAATAACAATGGCTTAATTCAAGGTGGTTTTTTTTTCTTTGTTGCAGAAAACTTTTGCAGGTAGGAGAACGTGTGGGAAATGAGAGTTGTGACCTGCTGTTAAGTCAGCCCCTTTTGCACTGACTTGAAATACTGCTATTTTTTGATGATAAGTGATCAATTCCACTTTTAAAATTGTTTTTTTAAAAAAGTCTCTTGAAGGTGGTACTTCTAAACTTCCATTTGCATTTTAATTAAACCTAATTACTAAAAATTAAAAAGCTATTTGCTAAGCTTATCATAACTTAAAAAAAAAAGAAAAAGTAAGATGTATCAAAACAACATCAAATTAAATATTTTTGGTCATGATTTACCAGTGAATGAGTATCTGAGGTCACGTTTCCTCCTGCTGCAGATGGGGTTCAGTCCATCAGTCCTGTAGAGTTCAGTGGGATTCTGCCCACGTATCATCCTAGGTGGTCTCCTGAAAACATTGTAAAGTGCCTTTTAGCATCTGATAATTGGTGTTTTGCATTCTGGCTTGTATACACTTCAATATTCTCATTTATATTGCATGTTTGTTGTTTGTGGGTGATTAATCTGATTTATGAACTGATGTTAACATACATTATTTACTTGTATAAATGCAGATTTTGTGCTGCATTGTCTAACAGTAATTAGGTATGGGAACCCTCCTGGTTCTGCCTAAGAAACAACTAAGGAGTCTGAGGAGTCTAAGTTAAGAACTTGGAGGAGAGAGCATTTCCATTGTAATCAGTGCTGCGTAAACTGAAATTAGCAGTGGCCTTGCTAATGGCTCGTTTAGCAGGAGGATTTATGATGATGCCAGGATGTACATTCGAGTCAGAATAAGACACTTAGCTTAAAATGAAAAACATTTATTTTTGCATGAAAATGATCCCCATTTAGAATGATGAGCTGACATGTCCCTTATTACTCTTCTTCCACATGTTTTTACAACCACTTTTGTGACAATTTATCCCCATTTTCCCCCCATTTTTCACAGTGTTGGGATTAAATCTTACCAAGAATTTTACTGAGCTGTTTCTGATTTCTCAACCAGCTCTTTGTGGTGTAATTCTCCATTTATATAACATCTCTAGTCTTTCCAGCTCCTACAAAAATAGACAGAAATTTTGAAGGCTATATTGTAAATATGCAAGACAAATTCCCTTTAGCACAAGCCTGTGTAACCTGGATTCTGCAGTTCCACCCCAGTGAACATCTCATTTGCAGCCCATGCCATGACTTTAAATGATTTTTTTAAGAGCAAAATGACAAATAATTGCAGGTAATGCTATGCAACTTACCATCAAATCAATACAGCAGAGTCAAGAAGGAATGCTAAAAGCAAGAGTATTTCCCTGTTCATGCTGGGATCTAGCACACACGTGTGTGTGTGTGTTTAAAGAATGAAAAACATTTGACTGGATTATAAGATATTTGCCTTCTGTCTTAAAGATGTTCTGCAGAAAGACTGAAAAAGCAGCGATAGCTCCATCAGGAGGCATTATATTCTCATGTTCCATCCTTATTCTCTCAGGGCTTTCATATTTGGCTGTTGAATTGGAAAAGATTTGATCATAATCTCATATAACTATAAATACCAGTACAGTGCAGATGATAGTAAGAAAAAGGACAGATAGTAAAATACAGAAAGCCATGCTGAGAATCCTACAGCTGTCATAAAGCAAAGAACAAATCCCAGCTAGTGTAGAAATGAATGTGTTCAATTTCTCTCAGGATTTGCTTTAATTATCTTCATAATGGCTAAGCCTCCATTTGGTTTTCAGTGACTTTTGAACCTAAAGCATCCAAATATTATATTAAAAGTATTTATTACTGACAAGAATAATTCCACTGCCAGCTAGAGCAGAAACTAATCTTTTTGTCAGCCAACAGCAGGATATAATGTCCTATACCCCAAAAAACTGTTCCACTGGAAAGGTCAGGACTGGTTGTGAATACATCCTGCCAGAGGACTGATAAAGCACACCAAAAGTACCATATTAATGCAGGAAAAACCTTTACATGGGGTTAGCACTGATGGTGGAGCTCAGCTCCAGAGATAGCTTCATTACACCAGTGAGCAGAGCTACAATACTTCTACATCCACGCCTCTAATCTGTTGAACTCAGTGACAGAATTAGGCTTAATTAGATTGTATTTGGAAATCACGATTTTTGTGGATAGGTGGTGTTGGAGAGAAACATATGATTAATTTTTATTTCGTACTATTATGCCTTTCAGTTATAGCACATATGCTACATGAGAACAGAGTGCAGAGAGGTTTCAGCAACACTCAGCTGCAATAGCATATGCCAGCGAATAGCTGCTTTATTCCATTTCTTTTTTTCACATTTGTCTTGCAGCTTTGAGTCAACTTCAAGAGTATGAGTCGGATCACACCAGCAGTTTTATCATCAGGAACAGCACCACAGAAGCTAGCAAAAGTACATCAGTGTAAAATTAGGATTTCTTAGATCCAGAATCAGATCTGCTGTTTGTTGCATTCAAGTTTGAACATTCAGAAAGGAAAAAGGCATGCTGACCAGTCACAAACTTCTGAAAAAGTTTTCTACTGGTAAAGTTTTCTTTAAATAAATTATAAAAATATTTCACAACACCCACTTTCAACTTCTATTCCACTTTGCACAGTAGGTCAAAGTGCAGAGGGAGAAACATTCCAATCATCTAATCCCAGGACAAGTGCTTCTTACCTACGGAGCTTAAGACCAAAAAAAAGAACCCTCTGTCCTTCAACACCTCATGAGATTGTACTGGAGGCAGAGGAGAGGTCTCCAAGGAGAACCTTTACATCAAGAGATGCTGTATGTCACCAGTTCTCTCATGCTGCCATATGCCATTAAGAAAGCAGTGGTTATCTGACTCACTTGTATGAGAAGGAAGGCTAAGGCAGACTGCCTTGAAAGAGATAACACTGTGAGATGAAATGGACATGATCTCAATGCAGATTGGGGGTACAAGTTTACCCTTGTTTTCAGGAGCAAGAATGATTAATGGAGTACAAGCATGGGAGACATGAGTGAACTTTAAAAAACTCTGTAGCATGCTGAAACGTATGATTTGTGAGCTGTATTTTCTCTGTGGGCCTCTCCCATCTCTGCATCATAAATTTGCACACTGGCTACAAACTGAGACAGAGAATTCTGTCCTGGCCTTAAAATCTCTGATCCTGATCCTCCTTGTCTTGCCTGTCTGTGCATGTCTCGCTCTCTTCTTTGGATAATTTATAGATGTATTGTCTTTATAAGCTAAGCTTGAGGATGGAACCTAAGAACAAATAGTTGGACCCTGAGAATGGCAATGAACTGCAGAACCCAACTGCCATTCAAAAGCTTCTTACACTCTCCAGGTGTAATCTAGGTAGGGCAGATGGCAAGTTTCCATCTGCTCTGAGAAAGCAGCAGTTCATAGCTGCCCCGAGGGGCAGATCAGAGATTAGCCAACACCTCCAGCTCTTACTCCTCTGATTTCTTCTCTCTTTCTGTAGGGAAGATGACTTCCCCTTCTGCATGCAGCTACTTAAGCAGACTGCAGCAAGGCCTGGAAGCAAGGCTCTGAACCAATTCATCTTTCCTTCTTGCCTATCTGCAGCAGTTTAGCAGTCTCTGTTCTCTATTCAGGAGCTGTAACCACCGAACAAGGCATGCGAGAGACATGGAATGTGCTTGCACTATCCCCAAGGTCCCTAAATAAGCCCAGGACAATGATGTTTACAATGGTATTTCCTGCTTACTGTTTTGTAAATCTACTTGCCTTTTTAAGCTCCCCTTTTTATCCCTGTTGGTTGGTGGCTGTAGGCAGTGTTTGTAGTGAAGATCAGCCCCTGGACCCTGTGAGCATTTTTCATCCAGAGACTTTTATTTTTTAAACAGCAGCTGGAGTGTAAAGAAATAGTATTAACTCCAAAAAGGTGCTGAGATCCTGGCTTCTGGTAAACGTTCATCTCAAGAGAAAGCTGGCTGTGCTACCAGCCATGTAGAAACAATTCTGGCAGCCTGTCCTGTCTTTCCTGGGTGACCTGTGAAAGCCAGGGAAGAGCTGACAAGAGTGGAAATGTTTGCAGTGCAGGTTAGCAAGAGCTGTGCCATTCACACCGTAGTGCCTGGAACCAAGGTCCCTCCACACTTCTCACATACTAATTCAGATCTGGGAATATTGCTTTCCAAACAAGGGGATTGATGTAGTTTTGTTACCAGTAACTGCTCTTCATTGACATGTTTGGTGTAAGACTCTTCTTGAAGATATACTTAAAGGTATCCAAAAGGAGTCTATATCCCTGTTTGTTCATTCTAGCCTAAGTCAGCAAAGAGCCTCATTGACTTCGATTGCAAATGTAGAGCTGACAGTGATTTAAAAACCAAATCAAACACATAGTGATCTATTACTGCTTATCAGAGCTGGAGTGAAGAAATTTCTAAATTAAAAAAACTCTTAAGTCATCAAATTAAAACAGCAGAAATTACACCATGAAGCCTATTTTTCCCAGAAGAAATAATCAGGAAAATAATATCAAATATAATTGTCATTTTTAATCCAGCTAAGCAAGTGCATATGATCTATTCAGTTGGAAGGCCCTTTTGTCAACAGATTGTAAACTAGTTTAAAAAAAAAAAAAGAAAAGAACCCTTTGATTTTAAACTGTAGATAAAAGTTAAACCCACAAAGCAGCTGAGAGGAAGCAGAACAATCAATCATTCCCCTACTTACAAATGCAGCTAATTGCCTCCAGCATCATCTTAGCACTATGGAACAAATCAGAAATCAAAAGCTATTTAATGTCAACACATATAAACTATAGCAGTGGTTTTCACCAAATTATTAGAAAGCAATTTTCTTTAATTCACCTATGGAACTTGCATCAAATTTCAATCTTACCTAAGCTTTGGCAATGCACCAGGAGGGTAAATGGCAACTTTGGTCCCACTGAGAACATTTTTTCTTCTTGGATTTCAGAGACAGCCCTGCTTCCTGCATCCACAGAGACCTGGTTCACCTTCAAGGGCAACTGACACCTGAATAAAGAGATTTTATTGCAATTGTGCTTTCTTTCCCTTCAAATTATCTAATTATTCCAGTAACAATATATGGGCAGGCCAAATGTTCGAGTTACAGCACAATGAAGTTTTAAATCACGCTTCTGCTGTTTTCTTCCCTTCTAGTCAGAGCTATTTCTACAATTGGCAGTAATGATATGGTCAGGGAATAGAAACCCAAAAGTTAGCATATCTTATGTTATCTTCCTCAGATCAGATGTATTAAGTGTCACTGTATGCCCTTGGTGCAGTGCAGTGGTAAGAATAAAATCCACTTACGTGCTTTTCCAAAGTCACAGAATATTTTGGAAAAATCCCTACCCTCTACCTGCATACAGTATGCTATATACTGTGGGTTAGCTGAGGTTTTTCTCATGAATATTTTTCCAAAGGGAGATGTTCATAAGCCTGACCAACTTTTGCCAAGGAAGGGGTTGGGAAAAGGAACTATGATATGTAAGGAGTCATGTCTTACTTTCTACCAGGCCGGAAGTTTCCTATTCTATTTGGTCTCGAAGTACATTAGGAAGTTTTGAACTGTCTACAACTCTTCCTTATGAAAAGGACATACTTTCTTTTTAAAATGTAGATGGTTTTGAATCAGAAAATTCAGTGGCCTATTTCTATCAGATCCACATTTACAAGCTCCAAATTTCTTCCAGTAGAGGGCTGAGATGCATACAGCACTCCTTAGGTCATTCAGTACAATGTTTTCATATCCAACTGTGACTTTCACCCCAGGGACATATGTGCTGTGCTATGAAATGGAATGAGAATATATGTTTAGCCAAAAATTTTCATTGCACACAATAGTTCAATGGCCATTTTA